>JAZHEH010002982.1:3379402-4757854 GCA_036589455.1 Ateles fusciceps | reverse complement strand
GGGCCCATAAAATAGTTTCAAGATCTCAAAAAGACTATGTTGTAGATGGAAGCTTTGTTACAATGAGCCAGCCAGAAGTGAGAATGACTTTAAAAACCTGGATTTTTAAAAGGCTCTAAACCTAAAGATTAAGAAAATATTAAATATTATAGACAGGTCACTCCTTTTGTGTTGTGTGAGTTAATCATGTCTATTCAATGAGTCCCACTTTAAATGCAGCATGTCAAATCCTAAAATATTATTCTTAATTCTTTTAAAATTACATGACATTTTCTCTTATCAACACAGGCCAATAAAATACAAACCGGCATAACTGGTGCAAGACAACCCTTAACAGCTAGTCCAGGTTAATCTGTTGGCGTGGATTAGTTTATGAAAGGTTTAAATAACTAATCTCAAAGCCTTACATATACATCAGGGATTTCATCTGACTGAGCTTAGTGATATTTGAGTGTTAACAAGAGTGATTTGAGAGGCTATAAAACCCATGACAAATCATGCTCAATTACATGAGACCTAGGGAGGTCTACCTTGAACTGAAGAATTAACATGAAAAAAATACTAAGGAATATTTTCATTATAGATTTAAGAATGTGAAGTGGATTGGGACAGATTTCTTTTTAAGCTAAGGGTGAAGAAATAGAGATTGAATAAAAATAAGTTAGGGAAAAACGACACCTTGTGATTTAGAATTGTATGTTTTCCATCTCATACCCTACAGAGGCTGGCTGTGTCTTAGATGCAGTAGTGATTTGCTTCTTTTGGGGGCAGTGGTCCTCAACTTTTTGGCACCAAGGACCAGTTTCATGGAAGACAGTTTTTCCATGGACTTGGTTGGGGGTTGGGGGATGGTTTCAAGATGAAACTGTACCACCTCAGATCATCAGGCATTAGATTCTCATAAGGAATGCACAACCTAGATCCCTCACATGTGAAGTTCACAATAGGGTTTGTGCTCCTATGAGGATCTAATGCTGCCACTGATCTGACAGGAGGCAGAGCTCAGGCAGCAATGCTGCTCCCTGGCCCACCAGCCCGCTGCTCACCTCCTGCTGTGCAGTCTGGTCCCTAACAGGTCACAGCAGATACAGGTCTGTGGCCTGGGGGTTGGGGACCCCTGTTTTGTGGAGTAGTTAATTCTAGTCTAAAGTTCATCTTTAATAGTTGAGGAAATGACTTTATCAAAAGTGACAAAGCAAGGTAGATGATACAAAATTCTAAAATCAAGATTTCCTGACCACTGGGTGTTAGGCTTTTTACTTATCTTTTCTAAAAAATTGTATGGAATTAGAGGGTATAAACGCATTTGTGTCACATGGATATGTTGTGTAGTGGAAAGCTAAACTTACAGTGTACCTATCACCTGAAGAGTGTACATTGTATCCATTAAGTAATTTCTTATTCTTCACTGCCCTCCCATTGTCTCACCATTTTGGGTCTCCCATGATTATTATCACACACTCGATATCCACATGTACACAATATTTAGTTCCCACTTAGAAGTGAGAAATTGTGATATTTGACTTTCTGTTTCTGAGTTTTCCCACTTAGGATAATGGCCTCCAGTTCCATCCATGTTGCTGGAAAAGATATGATTTCATTCTTTTTGATAGCCAACTAGTATTCCATTGTGTATATATACCACATTTTCCTTATCCACTCATCCACTGATGGACACTTAGAGTTGTGAATAGTGCTGCTATAAACATTCAAGTGCAGGTACTTTTTTTTTTTTAATTGAGATGGAGTCTCACTCTGACACCAGGCTGGAGTGCAGTGGCGCAATCCCGGTTCATTGCAACCTCCACCTCCTGGTTCAAGTGATTCTTCTGCCTCAGCCTCCCGAATAGCCGGGACTACAAGCAAGCACCACCACACCCAGCTATTTTTGTTTTGTTTTTGTTTTTTTTAGTAGAGATGGGGTTTCACCATGTTAGTCAGCGTGGTATCGATCTCTTGACTTTGTGATCTGCCTGCCTTGGCCTCCCAAAGTGCTGGGATTACAGGCGTGAGCCACTGTGTCTGGCCAAGAGCAGGTATCTTTTTATATGATGATTTATTTTCTCTGGGGTAGATACCCAGTAGTGGGATTGCTAGGTCAATGGTAGTTCTACTTTTAGTTCTTTGAGAAATGTCCATACCATTTTCCATAGAGGCTGTACTAATCTACATTCCCACAAATAGTGTAAAAGTGTTCTCTTTTCTCTGCATCTCACCAATATTTCTTTTTGTTCATTTGTCTTCTTAGTAATAGTCATCTGATGTATGTAAGATAATATCTCATTGTAGTTTTAATTTTCATTTCTCTAATGATTAGTAATGTTTAGCATTTTTCTTCTTGAAAAATAATAATTCATGTCCTTTGCCCACTTTTTAATGAGGTTATTTGTGGATTTTTGTTGTTATTGTTGTTGAGTTCCTTGTAAATTCTGGATATTCATTCCATGTCATAGTCACAGTTTGCAAATATTTTCTCCCATTCTGCAGGTTGTCTCTTCATTCATTTGATTATTTCCTTTGCTGTGCAGGAGCTGTTTAGTTTCTAAGTGCCAGTTGTCAATTTTTGTTTTTGTTGCTTGTGATTTTGAGACCTTAACTGAATATTATTTGACTAGACCAATGTCCAAAGGAGGTTTCCATAGGTTTTATTCTAGTTAATAGTTTCAAATATTACATTAAAGGCCTTGATTCATCATTATTAATTTTTGTATATGGTGAGAGACAGGGGTCCAGTTTTATTCTGCAAATGGCAGTCCAATTTTCCCAGCACCATTTATTGAAAAGGGTATTCTTTTCTCAGTGTATGTTTCTGTCACCTTTGTCAAAAATCAGTTGGCTGTAGGTGCGTGGCTTCATTTCTGGGTTCTCTATTCTGTTCCTTTGACCTGTGTGTCTATTTTTATACCAGTACCATGCTGTTTTGGTTACTATAGCCTCAAAGTATAATTTGAGGTCAGGTAATGTGATATCCAACTTTGTTCTTTTTGCTTAGAATTGCTTTGGCTATTCAGGCTCTTTTGGTTCCATATTAATTTTAGAATTGCTTTTTCTGATTCTGTGAAAAATGACGTTAGTATTTTGATAGGGATTACACTGAATATACAGATTGCTTTAGGCAGTATGGTCATTTTAACAATATTAATTCTTCTGGTCCGTGTGCATGGAATATTTTTCCGTTTGTTTGTGTAATCTACAATTTCTTTCATCACTGTTTTGTAGTTTTCCTCATAGAGATCCTTCATCTCTTTGGTTATCTATATTCCCAGGGTTTTGTTTTGTTTTGTTTTGTTTTGTTTGCAGTTAATGTAAATGGGATTGACTTGTGGATTTGGTTCTCAGCTTGATTATTATTGATATATAAAAATGCCACTTATTTTTGTATTTTAACTTTGTATCCTAAAACTTTACTAAATTTCTTTATTAAATCTAAGAGTTTTTTAGAGACATCTTTAGGGTTTTCTAGGTATAAGATCATATTATCAGTGAACAGAGATAATGGGCTTTAATACTAAGAAGTTAGGCAAAGAGGTTCACCAAGATAAGTTTTCCTTCTGTATTCCTTCTACTCTTTCTCATGGAGAAAAGGCAGAGCCATATTTTCAGGAACTTTCTTGCATGCTGACTCATAATTGTTTTTCAGCTTCACATGTATAAAAATACATCCGTTTTTTCAGTAAAAGCAGTATTTCTTATCCTCCCCTTATGCTTTGAATACTTTCCACAGTGCATTGTGTATGGTTTTTGAATATAGTAGGAAATAGCACAGGGTAGTGCTTAAGAGGTGAGACTGCTCGGGGAATCCAATTTTAGTTTTACCACTTATTAACTGACTGACCTTGGATAAATTAGTTAACTCCTCTATGCCTCAGTATCTCCATCTGTACAATGGTTATACTAATGCAATTATCTCATAAGGTTATAGGGAGGATTAAATGAATTATTCATGAAGCTCTTAGAACAACATCTGGCACATGGTGTGCATTATGTATGATAAATGAAGATAAAATGCTTGCCGAATGACCAAATGTTTCTTTGCACCTACACTCTAATTAATATTACTCATTAATTGATGAGGTTTCCCTAAGCAAGACATGGTTTGAGTATTTGCTAAACTGTGAACAACTCTATCTCTTCTTTTTGAGATAAGCTGAAAGATAAATAATAGCTATGACATATATACCTATCTTGTAAGGTGTTTTGTAATTATTTATTACTTGCTGAAAAACTCAAGTGGGCAAGGGGAAGAACAAGGCAGTCATGTTAACATCTAAACCTCATTAAAGTTTCATCTTCTTTTAAAGTCCAGGAAGACAAATGAACTGCCAGAGGAATTTCCTTTCCTCTGTAAGGCTTATACAGGAATTTGAACATAACTATTAAAGTAAATTAAATGGGATTTAGTTAATAGTCAAATAACACTGTGGTGGGAGCCAAGGGAGCAGAAGAAGCAAACTATCAGGCTTGGGTATGAATTTCAATGTCTAAGATGAAGGTAGACTTAGTGTAAATTCAATGTCTGTAGTTAGACCCTTATTTTGTCAGGACACATTGCAAAATAAAAGTGATTATAATTTATTAAAAAGGCAAATGAGAGGCTGGGTGTAGTGCCTTATGCTTGTAATCCCAACACTTAGGGAGATCAAGACAGGGGAATAGCTTGAGGCCAAAAGTTCAAGATCAGTCTGGGAAATATAGTGAGACCCCTTCTCTACCAAAACAAAACAGAACAAAATTAGCTGGGCATGGTGGTGTGCACCCATAAACCCAATTTGATGGTGTCTGGAGGCAAACAGTGGAGCCCCTGTACAGAGCACTCTCCCTTTCTCCCTTTCCACCATGTGAGGACACAGCAAGCAAGAAGGCAGAACTCTGCAGACCGGAAGCAAGCTCTCACCTAACACAGAATCTGCCAGCATGTTGATTTTGGACTTCACAGCCTCCAGAACTATGAGAAAAAATGTTTATTGTATATACCACCTAATCTATGGTATTTTATTTTGTAAGTCCAAAATAAAACAGAGGCAATGAAAAAAATTCACACAAAACACTTCTCTTGCTCTAACCTATGACTGTGTGATACAGAACTCTTAAAATTTACAATTAAACTAGAGAATTTCTGGCTCTCTATGCAGATATGATTGGCTTTGCTTGATCTGGGTTACCTGAGTTAACAAAAAAAGGTTAAAACTCCCCAAAAATATATTGTTAATGTTGTTCATATTTCAGAATCTGAGACGTATTTTGGGAGCACAATTTAAGAAAATGAAATATAAAATATTATGATTCTCAGGAGAACTGTTTTAAAAGTTGCATCAAAGGGAAGCTATCTACAGAGGAATAAAGCCACAGCTGCCTTCTTCATCTAGGTGAGAACAGTTCTTTAGGGTCTAGGAGCAAGCATAGTAAAGCTCTGCGGAACTTTGCTTCATGGTCATCAATACATGCACTCTACAGTACAGGGGTAAAGCAAACTCAATATAATTTGCCTCATTTCTTTACTTCTCTCATTTTTGTCTTCTCTTCTGCCCCATGTCCTTTTCATATTATTAGTCACTGTGCTGGCTTTGTGACATGTCAACTTGGCTATGGTAAACTACGTGTTCCCTGAATTCCCTTTGTTGTGTATTTCAGATTAGGGTGAGCCCTAAGAAAAATTCCTGGAAGATGTGAGTGGTAGGTGTAAAACAGTAACTGTTTTGTAGCTCACACATGTTGTTGCTAATCTGCTGGTTTTTAAACTTGTGATCTGACCTGTCTGAGGGCATGCCCTGTGGACTTCAAGCCCTAGCATGAGACACAGTGACAACAGCCTTGCAGAGACTACTTAGCTAGCCCCCCACAATAGTATAAGCCAGGTCCTTGTAACAAATCTCGTACTGTTTCTGCTTCCCTGGTTGAAATTTGAATATGGTCACTCTATTGACCAGGATGACCCTGTCTCAGTACACGGTTATCTCCAGTCACCTGGCTGGTAGATTTCTCCAAATTTAAGGGGAAAGACTAAAGGGCTCCCAAGAGGCTATAGTGATGGTGTGATAATTAATTTTATCTGTCAACTTGAGCGGGCTGAAAGATAGCCAGACAGCTGGTAAAACATTATTTGGGAGGGGATCTATGAAGGTGTTTCCAGAAGAGATTAGGATCAGAATCCATAGACAGAATAAAGAAGATCTGCCCTCCCCAGTGTAGGGAGGCATCATTCAATCACTTGATGGTGCAGAAAAGATAAAAAGGTGGAAGAAGGGCAAATTCTCTCTCTTTTTGAGCTGAGACAACCACCTTCTGCAGAAAGGCACCAGAGCTCCTGGTTCTCAAGCCTTCAGACTCTGGAACTTATACCAGTGGACTCCCACTTCTCAGGCCTTTGGACTTGATCTGAATGACACCACTGGATTTCCTGGTTTTTCAGCTGCAGATGGCAGATCATGGGACTTCTCAGCCTCCATAATCATGTGAGCTAATTCCCAGTTAAATCTCCTCTCCTTCCCCTTTATATATCCTATAGGTTCTGGTTCTCTGAAGAATCCTGACTATACCAACAACTTGAAAATTTGGAAATAACAGGTAATGATGATGATGGGGATAGAAACATGACAGGTACACAGCATGTACTAAATGCAGATTCCCAGTACTATAGACTCATTTTATCTTATCAACCACCCTATAAAATAGGTACTGTTATTTTATTTCCCTCTGTACTCTAAGGCACATGTAGATTAAATAACTTGCTAGTAAGTAGAAAGCCAAAAATTAAGCTCAGGCATTCTGGCTCCAGAATCTGTGTTCTTGATATGATTCCACAGCTCCAAATCAACCTAAATATAATGATTTCCATCCTATGGCTATCCTGCCTTTTAGAAATTTTTCACAACAGAAAAGTAGTGTGCTAGCCTGTGACAGTGCAGCCAAGAAACTTCAGTTCTGGTCCTGATTTCACCACTGACTGGCTGTCGTTAAAGCAAACTAAATTTGGCCTGAGAAGGACCCCATACTTCTGTTTTTGAGTGCTGGTGGATGAAAGGTAACCTAGCTTAGTAGGCAGACTAAATTGAAAACCTAACTTAGTAGTATGCATCTATAACAATAGCTAAGCCTTGGCCAATCCTAGTGGCCATACTTCAACCATTTATACACTGCTTAGTGTTCAAACTGTGTTCAAATAAGGCATACGCCAAGCTGTAACCAATCCAGCCATCTGTACCTCACTTCCCATTTTTGTTCATCATTTTCCTTTTATGTTTATAAATCTTCTACCATGTGGCTGTGCTGGAGTCTCTGTAAATCTGCTGTGATGTTGTGAGCTGCCTGATTTGCAAAGTCGCTCACTCATCAGTTAAACACCTTTAGATTTAATTTGGGTGAAGTTTTTCTTTTATCACTGTGTAGTATTGGGCAGGTGATGCTAACTTCCTTATTTGTAAAATGATCTCAGTGCTCTCTTCCAGCTATAAAAGTTCACAATTCTATGGTGTTAAAGTTCTGAGAATAATGTTAATAAGATCTTTGGAAAAAGCTGCTCTATACAGTAAAATTAGGTAATAAAATCTACAACTGGATATTTGACTTCCTTGCATTTATTTTGCAGCCACTTCCTACCCCAAAATTATTCTGTAGCTCCCTAGGTAATTATAACAGTGATTTTCACCCTTTCCAGTTGTGAGGACCCTGTTAATCACACACATGCAGAAAGAGTTGTGAATAACCATGGAAGAAAAATACAAAACTGTAAGTTGAGAAAAAAATATGATAGAAGGACATACTACACTTGCTAGTGCTTTTAAGTAAAGTTGAACTTCACTAATTATAACAACACCTAGAGATATTTGAAAACGAGTGCATATTGACCATACAGGAAAAACTTTATGATTTACTGACCTACAGGGTTCTTATAGTTACCTCTTGGTTTCCCTCTGGATTTTCAGTTCCCACTCTAGACAGTTTTGGTGAGCTCCTCACTGGTAATCACCCATTACAAGTGTATCATTAAATGTAACTATGCTAAAAATCAATATATGCTGAAAGCCAAAAGGAAGACTGTTTTATATGCCATAGCTTTATGCTCTTTAGACTTACTGCCTATTTTTGTTTGTTCTGTTTGTTTATTTCATGTTTTTTAAATCAGTAGATCTTTGGTAAGTATTATAAACCTTTTTGATCCGGAGAAGTATCACCTTCTCCCCTTTGTTTTCCGTTTCTTTTTTCTGTTGGGGTGTCTTTGTCGTTATTAAGTGAAAGCTCCCCCTAATTGTTAAAAAACCAAGAGGTAAGCATCAAGTTAGAGACAGGAAAAAAGTATAGAGTGAAAAGCAATTTTAAAAATTAGATAATCAGTCTAAGAAGAGTAGAGCTGGCCATTTTTAAAGGCCAAAGTCCCAACAATGCCTTTAAGAATCTGCTAACACCAATGGTTATAACATACTACTGGTAGTCACCAGAAGGGTTAAGGCAACACTGAAATGGGAAAGGTGACAACTTCTTAGTAGAAGACAGACATCATACAAACAGTCACACTAGCTGTTTTTCTTGTGTCTGAGCCTGTGCCTGGAAGGGGTTTACTTTTTCCACAAAGGGGAGAAACACACTATGATAACCCTGAATATACATCCTAGAGCCTACTGCTTAAAGAGCACACAGCAAAAAATGAAGGTCAGGCAACCATCCCTGGGAAGTTACCAAAAATTCACTCTTAGTTACCATCTGGGGCAACCCTGATGAGATACTGAAAAAGAAGAAAAGAAGGTTAAACATAAACAGGCATATTTCAATATCACTACTTTAGGCAAATCTTTCCTAATTATCCTCTACTTCTAACCCTCAACCATGAGCTGAAACACCCTCACTTCTTTATTTTGTCACACTTCAGATCTACACAATGGTGGTTTGTACTCTAAATGTATGGTACCTCTCTGTCTCTCTCATTAGTACATGAGGGTAGAGGAACTGGACCTCATTCATTGATCTGTTCCTAGTTCCTAGCATGGTGTCTAACATCTGGAAACTGCTCAGTGAATGGGAAACGGAATTAAATAAATCCTATTAGTTTACTCTAGAGATCCAAATTTCAGGTAGGAATCCAAGGGAAATTTTTCCAAGTACACATAACAATTATCAAACATTATGTTTCTCAGGGATTGATGATAACTGCCATTAATTGTATTTAAAGATAGGTAGAATTTATTCTTTTGAAAAGTCAGAAAAGGTAATGGCAAAAAGCCTCCAATATGGCTGAGGTCCCAATTAAAATTCTTCAACCCCAAAGAAATAGCTTTGATCTGATCAAAATGTATGAGTTTCTTTTTTTGTCACCATAATTTAAAGACAGAAAAATGGTATTTAGGATTTACATATACATGTGGAGTCCAACCTCATTATGATGATTGTACTGAGAAGCCAGGGAGTTCTGAATCACAAATGTATTTTCAGAAAAGAATTGTATTTTCAGAGGAAAAAAAAAAGAGCTACAACAATAGCTCTAATTTTACTGGAGATGTTCACTGCACAATCCCCAAAGAGCAGGATAAATTGTCGAGAGCATCAGCAGACTGTCTATTCATTTGGCATATTAGCATGAAAGGGGGCTTTTTGCCCAGTGGAGCCCAACCTCTTCTCTACAGGATCTTGCTTTTGAGATCTTTGAAACAAGTATTTCAAATACAGCACACTGAGATTTGCTCTAATCTTAACTATGGCATTAGAAAAGTCGTTATAACTTTATGCATAAGTTGTCGGTGTACGGTCAAGTCAGAAATCTTGCCCTGAGGACCAACATCCACATAATGAGAGAAAATAGATATGTGTGCAGCCAATTATCAGATATCTCTGGTGATGGCAACTAGAAACTATGTGAAGTCATGGATAATTCAACATGGTAAAAATCACTATATGGAAAAATGTTCCTGTCTTATGCCTGTGATCCCAGCACTTTGGGATATCCAGGTGGGCGGATCACTTGAGGTCAGGAGTTCAAGACCAGCCTGGCCAACATGGTAAAACCCCGTCTCCACTAAAAATATAAAAACTAGCCAGGCCTGGTGGTGGGTACCTGTAATCCCAGCTACTGGGGAGGCTGAGGCATGAGAATTGCTTGAACCTAAACATGGAGGTTGCAGTGAGCCAAGGTTACATCACTGCACTCCAACTTGGGTGGCAGAGCAAGACTTTGTCTCAAAAAAACAAAATAGTAAAAAATTAAACAATGACCCCACACTAAAAATAAACTATGAAAATCAAAGTTAAAAAAAAACCTTTTAAATCAATTTATTTTATTGATTTAATTTATAAATTTATTAAAACATGTACATTTATTAAAGACCTATTTGGTGCCAGACAAGGGTGATCATGTCTAAGACCCATAAACAACGAGTTGTAAATGACACCTAATGTGATATGCCACCTCTAATGCCCTCTGGAATCCATTTGAGTGTGGAGAACTCTGTTGCTGTCTACAGAACATCCATTTCACCTCTTGTATTTGATTATATAAAAGTCATAGGATTGGTCAATATTGATCCCTTCTTCACAGCTAGCTGCCCTAATTTGTCTTATCCAATTAAGGTTATGCTATCCCTTGTGTCAAAGTGATTGGGAAATATATCCCAGGGATAAACCAATCAGTACATGGCTTTTTTTCCAGCTGTAAGAGATTGGTTCAGGGAAGAGTATTTAATTGATTTTAGGTCCATCAAGGCATATGGGAAGTGAAGTCTTCCTGGGAGCTTTTGTAAAGGACAGTTCTGCATTTTTTCAGGAACTCCTGAGAGAAATTTCTTGGGTGGTAT
The DNA here is from genome assembly GCA_036589455.1 of Ateles fusciceps. Classification (NCBI taxonomy): domain Eukaryota; kingdom Metazoa; phylum Chordata; class Mammalia; order Primates; family Atelidae; genus Ateles; species Ateles fusciceps. Next base: position 4,747,076 of record JAZHEH010002982.1, on the reverse strand, counting down.
GTTAAGTAGATTGACTACAGCCATTTATCCACCTTGAAGCAAGCCATCTTAAGAATGATGTTAACACATGGAAAGAGAAACGCCAATAAAACTATACAGAAGGATGGAGCCTGAGCCTTCACCAAATTGCAGCAGAATCTCAACCTGTGTCTAGACTTCTTTAAACATAATGCAGCTTGACCTGAGTTTTTATTACTTGCAGCAGCCAGGGCATCTTAATTATTACAACTGTAACAGGAACTGTGGCATCAGAGCAGATTTCTGAAAGAAACATGATTTAGACAGGCAAATGGTAGGTATGGGAATTGAGAGAGCCCTTTCTGGGACAGAAAATTTTGGGGGCAAAAGTAAAGAGGTAGGAAAACACATGGTGTGTTCAGGGGCAAGTCTGTCACACTGGAGGAGAGGTGGAAGGTGAAGCTGAAAGGCAGGTTGCAGGGGTTGGAGGACTTTACTGACCCTTTTGGAAAGCTAACTGATGGTGGAATGGGAGTTGGAGCAGAGGAGGAGAAGCAGATACAGGTGGCTGTTACCATCATCTGGGCAAGTGTTCACAAAGATCCTTGTTTACACTTTGGCCATGAAGATAGAGTAGAGAGGATGAGTTCAAAGGCTATGGCAATGACAAGCTACACATGATGTGGTGTCACACTTCATGAGAAGCAAAGAGAGTAAGAAATGGACTATGAGGTTTAAGTCTGGGGACATCTGGCAAAGGCTGGTGCCATTAATCAGGAATGAGAATTCAGGCAGAAGAGTTAAACTACCTAAAATATTTTTTTTCTTTTTCTTCTTGAGACAGAATCCTGCTCTGTCACCCACACTTGGGTGCAGTGGTGAGATCTTAGCTCACTGCAACGTCTGCCTCATGGGTTCAAATGATTCTCCTGCCTCAGCCTCCCAAGTAGCTGGGATTATAGGCACTCACTCGCCACCACTCCCAGCTAACTTTCGTATTCTTAGTAGATATGGGGTTTCACCATGTCGGCCAGGCTGGTCAGGAACTCCAGACCTCAAGTGATCCACCTGCCTTCATTTCCCAAAGTGTTGGGATTACAGGTGTGAGCCACTGCACTCAGCCTGGAATATATGGAATACATTCTATATAATTTGTTTAAAAAGTCATAGAATTAACCTAACTCCAAAATAACAAGGGACTGAATAGCTAGATAAATTATGGTACATTTTCTGAATGAGTGAAATACTATGTAGTAAGACATTAACATTTTCCTGTAGGTGAGTCACTTGACTGATAATATTTTCATGCCAGACATGCCCCGATAATAAAGGTTCCTCACTCTGTGTGGCGGCATAAAGGTGGTGGGTTACATGTTTATTTTTTAACAACATCTCTTTCTTTCTCCATCACAAACAGATCCCTTGGCACTATGCAGTTGAAAACTATTGTTTGGGAGGATGTCAAGAAAAATTCTTCAGAACCGGAGAAAAATATAACCAAAAGTAACTGCTATCTCAGTTTTGAAAATTTAGAAGAATATATACACATGGAAAAAAAAGATATACACAAATGTGTTTACAGTAATTACTTCTGAGGGGTAGGATCTGGAGTATGTTTTTCTTTTACTTTTTTATAGTTTCTATGCATTTCCTAAAATGCACATGTATCAACATTATAATTTTACAAGGACATCAATTACATCGGGTTCTTCAGAATGAGATGAGGGTTTGTGTGAAAATGATTTCTGAGGCAGTGTGCTCAAGAGAAATCAGTAGGTGAGTAGGGAAGTGAGAATAGTCAAAGGAGGAGCCCCAGGAAAGGTGTCATATGAAGCAAAGTCCCACTGAGAGTAACTTGAGATCAACTTCTGAAGGTCAAAGGAGCTGGGGAATTTACTAGCCCTCCTCAGTCCATCACTGCTCGAGAGCTTCCCCTGTAAATATGTCAATGCCCAGGAACTTCTGGTTCTTCTTGCAGGTAGGAAAATGTGGGGACAGAGAGTCTGCCCACAAAGAGACACAGGTGCTGGCTGCTAGAAGCAGGCATGGGTATGGTAAAGGGATCTGAGATAATATGCATGGAACACTGACTGCATTTGCTGGAGATGCTTATGAAATCTTACTGCTGTAATTAATAAATATAGAAATATCTGTTTAGTGACTGTGTTCATTCATATTAAAAACATTTACTTATAAAAAGAGGACTAAATTGTCATATATTGTTGGCTCAGCACTTCTCACTGGCAAAGGAGATTTGAAGAGTCTTAACTTTTATAAAACATTTCCTAAGCGTTACCAGCACCTTTAAATATCATACCTTATATTGCTTTATGTTCTCAGAGTTCATATTCTAAAACGCATACATTAGGAATTAGGACCAGCAGATATAAAAACTTGATGGCACCTGGGGACACCAAATGTTGATTGCTGCTTGTTGTTACAGAGGCAATACAATCGAAGTTTGGGGAAAGAAATCTCCCCTCCTGACAGCAACATGCCAGACCATTAAGAACTTTTGCAAAAATCAATATGGGTCTGAATTATTCACCTGGTGTACAACAGGATATAGTGGAATGTAAACTACTGGGCTTCCACCAAAGATTTATGGCTGGCATCCACTACAAATACCCAGTGTAAATACTCTCTAGGGAGGAAAACAGTGAGAGGAGGAGGAAATACCAGGTTTGAGAAAATTAGCCAACCAAGTTCATCCAGCATCAATGCCGATGCACTGCCATATTTGCTAATATAAGGGTGGACCCACAGGTATGTTACATGTTGGTAAGGCCCTGGTCTTCTTGCCATGTTTCAACGTGGACTGAACAAGGCTATTCAATCCCCTAGCTTTTAAGCTCTCTTTTCAATGAATAAATCACATACTAAACATTTTGAAAGTCATCTCTTTCTCCAGTCCCTGGGAGTCCAGTCACAGGTCTACACAGATGGCTGCTAAGGTGGTGTGATCTGAAGTATGCTGGGAAAGTCCTGTTTGTCCCCCAAATATCTTCCCTCTATTGGCCTCTCCATCATGAGGAATCAATCAAGATAGGGCATTTCAGGAATCAGAGAATACAGTAGAGAAGAAAGGTTCTGACCCTGATGGAATTTATGAACAGATTTCAGGAGTCCCGGTTTCCCATAAAATTATTTGAGAAATATCACGCGTTTACACATGAATGCATTTCCAGGTTAGAGAAACCAGGGCTTTTGTGATATTTTCAATGTAATCCATGACCTATGAATGGTTAAGGAGCTCAGGACTGAGTCAGGAGACCTGGTTCTGTATGTCTGTCTGTCTACTAGCTGGCCATGTCATCTCAGACTGAGACTCTCCCTGCATTGGCTTCAGATTCCTACCTTTTTTAAGGCTGCCCAGTTAAAGTCTTGGTGCTCCACCACGTCTCTGTGTATAAATGGCCCCCTTTCCAAGACTGCTGAGGAAAATGGCAAAACACTTCTTTTGTACCTGCTTCCTATGGTTCTCCCCTCAGCTCAGGGAATAGTAATGCATTAAGACAGCATTACTGGAGGAAATGGGAATAACAGAATGACAGAGAAAGAAGCGGGAGGGAAGTGGGAAAGAGACAGGGAGAGAGGAATGCCTCTCACTGATAAAGGGATGTCTGTGAGGCAAAGTCAAACAACATTGACAGAGGTGGTCTTAGGATCAGACCCTTGCCCCTCCATTCATTCCCTCTCACTTTCTCCAAGTATTGCTACAGCATGCAAATGTTTGAAAATTCATTTTATAGAGGTTTTCAGTTGAACAAGGGCAGGAGGAGAGGAATTACATACATGTATATATTCATGTTTTGTTTTTACTTTTTTTTTTAAACCATCGTGTCCTCCAATAAGTAATAAAATACAGGGAATAATTTTTTACCAGCTTCCTAATTTGTTTAATAGTGATGATGTGTAAAAAAATGACCTTTAAAAACACTTAAACGTTTAACTTTTGATCCCAAGTCTTCTTCCCACAGCTTAATTTATTAAAACTAAACACATCTTGACATTATAAATTAGGAAAGATGAGAGGGCAGCACACTATAATTAGAAGCCTGGGCCAGACATTCCACAGAACAGATAACTACAAGTACTATAAGCTAGTTTACTGAAAATTTTATTGAGTGTCATTCATGCACAAGTAATGAATGAAGAACTACCACTCATGAATGTGGCTTGAATAAGAGAAGTTAAAGTTGAAACAACTTTGGTGGTCTCTGTGGACTGAGATCAGCCTTCTTTCCATCATACATGTGCTTCCTTCATTCGTGGAGGGGCTGATAATACAATAGGCAGGGTGGGCAGAAGAGGGACAATCTTTCTGGCCCCTCTCTGCATTCCGGCCTTCTGGCTTGAGGCTTGTCACCAACACTACTTATCAATATAAAAGGGATTCTGTTTGTTCAAGTGCTAGTAAGGCCTCTTTTTTTTTACATTAAATTTTTATTTGTATTTTATTTTTTCTTAATTTTTTTATTTCAATAGATTTTGGGGTACAGGTGGTTTTTGGTTACATAGTGGTGATTTCTGAGAGTTCAGTGCACCCGTCACCCAAGCAGTGTACACTGTACTCAATATTGTAGTCTTTGGCTGAGTGTGGTGGCTCATGCCTATAATCCCAGCACTTTGGGAGGCTGAGGTAGGTGGATCACTTGAGGCCAGGACTTTGAGACCAGCCTGGCCAACATGGTGAAATCCCATCTCTATTAAAAATACAAAAATTACCTGGATGTGGTGATGGATGCCTGTAACCCCAGCAACTCAGGGAAGACAGGGGAATCACTTGAACCTGGGAAGCAGAGGGCATGCAGTGAGCCAAAATTGCACCACTGCACTCCAGCCTGGGTGATGGAGTGAGATGCTATCTAAATATATATTTATTTTATCCCTCACCCCATCCCAATCTTACCCTCTGAGTTCCCAAAGTCCTTTATATCATTCTTATGCTTTTGGGTCCTCATAGCTTAGCTCCTACTTATAAGTGAGAATGTATGATATTTGGTTTTCTATTGCTGAGTTACTACACTTAGAATAATGACCTCCAGTTCCATCCAAGGTGCAGCAAAGGACATTATTTGGTTCATAACGGCCTATTTTTACTCACTATGCAACTAATGTGTACCAGGTATAATCCCATAAGATTGCTTAAGAGCTCATAATGGGCTTGAGACTACAGACAGTCCCCAAGACAGAGTCCACTTTCTAGTCACTCTTCAGGGCTCAGGGAACACTGGACCCTACCTGTGATCAAGTCTGGTCATCACTGTTGCACTCTAAGACTTTCATGGGGTATTTACACTTAAAATATATCAAATAAAACCATGGAGTTATGACTTGTAAATGCTTGCAGTTGGTTAAATCTCTTCTAAGAGCAGAAAGCAATACAGAAACTGAATAACAGAAAAGTAGCAACAAGCTAAATGCTCAACAGTAGGATAGTAAAATGACATATGGTTGACAGGATATTATGCAGCCATTGAATTGGTGGTAGGAATCAGTGTAGTTACTGCGGTAGGTTCTTATGATAAAATGTTAAATTTTAAAAAGTAAGTAGTAAAAACTTATTTATTCTTTTTCAGAGATCTGGGTCTCTAATTATGCCACATGATTATAATTAAGAAAAAAAGTTTACAGAAAAATAAACCACAAAGAAAAAAACAAAATGTTAACATTTTGCTATGGCAGAGAGGTGTTAAGAAGTGGTATTTTTCTTCTTCATTTTCATTTATTTGATAATTATATTATCTATTTTATTACACTTGTCTTACTTTTATACTGACAAATATATTTATAATTAAAAAGAAACATTAATATAATATTTATAAATTAAAAATTTAAAATATTTTCTCCTACATTAATTCATTGGCTACATAAAGGCAAAATTAAGAATACTGAAAGTCAAGTTGTTAGATTTGGAAGCTAGAGACAGTGAGTGAAAGCTGGCCAATTCCCCACCACTGTCAGAAGCAGAGCAAATCCTCGAAGACAGTATTGTTAATATCCAGTCTAGAGCCCTTTTCCCAAAAATCAAAAGGCTATTTCTGGCATAAAAACAATTACATCTACTAGAGAGTGTACTCAGGGAAAGAACAATCTTCTGTTATTGTACCAGACCTCTGCTGTTTGTACTTCCCTTGTATCCATTCCAGCACTCTCAGCATCTCCCCTGACTTCCTTTGGTGGGCCACTCTTCCCACATTCACGGTCCATTCATACAGTTTTAGGCAGTGCCAACCCTATGTCCCAAGGTCATGGTTATTCAATGGCCCCTGTTGGACCATCAGTGTAGTCCAACCAGTTCCAAGCTTATCCAATGAGAGTGAGCCGAGGGATGTTGGCTGGAATGACATTCTTTCCACTGGGGTTGCTGAACTGGCAACACAGAAATCTGGTGTTCCTAGGTGACCCTTTTTTGCTATTGGAGAGATCCTGCCTAAGAATAAGAAAAACCAGAGAGAAGCACAGCTAAGAATAAGGATAGATGATTACTGGTCATATGGCCTGAAATCTGGGTCTAGCAATTCCTGAGACTTGATAACACTGAACATTACATTTTCAGGAGTCAATAAATTTCATTATCTCCTTTTAAGCCAATTTGAGGTAATTTTTTTTATGTATATATTTTTTATTGAAAAAGGGGAGGGACAGCGGGGGGTGGGGGGGGTGGGGAGAGATAGCATGGGGAGAAATTTGAGGTAATTTTTATTGCTTGCAACCAAAAGACTCCTGACTCATATTTCTGCCATTGTCCAGCAAAATGTATCCAAATGCTTTCTAGTAAAAAAAAATTACTGATGAAAGAAACCATTGTAGTTCTATATCATGTAGTCACAGTTGTCTGTGTTCATCACTGTTGTGATCTATGTCATATTTTTCTCTTGGCAAAAATATTTTAGCATCTTATAAGATGCTAAATAAAGGGGCAAATACTTAAGTGATTGCAACTACTTGTATTTTTCTCAAATGGGTATATTATAGCTCCTAATTAATTTTGGCAACTCAACAAAAAACTTTATATATGTTTATTCACATTTGACAATCTGAATAACTATGTTTAAAAATAAGTTTTGATAAACATATCTTAATTGGCAAAGCAGCAAAGGGGGTTTCTCAATTTGCCATCCATATTCAGTTTGGACTTAGACTTTTCAATAAACATTAAACATAAAAACATTTTCATTAGTGGTAATTATATGTAATTTAGATATGTGATTCTGAAACTTCAGTATGCATCAGAATCACCTGGAAAACTTGTTAAAAAATTTATTGCTGGCCACTGCTCCCTCCTTCTCCAGATTTCTAACTCTGTGGGATGAGCTTGGGCCTGAGACTCTGCATTTCTGACAAGTTCCTGAGTGATGCCAACACTACTGGTCCAGGAACCACAGTTCAATAATCACTTACTTAGACTTTTTTAAAGTTTTGGGTTTTGCTGTAATTTTTATTTGGTATACATTGTAACGTGTATTTTGTATCTCTGATTAAAAACATGAGCCCATGTTTTCTGAGATGCAGATCTAATTTAAACCTGAAAATTCTGGACACAAAGATAATGATGTGCTTTAAAGGTGGATAGGAAATAACAGAGTTAAAGTAATCTGGGCAAAACCTTGATTAAAATAACTCATCATGGAATCCAATCAACCTTAATTTCCAACAGATGACATGATCACTCAGGTATTCTGCTACATCAAGCAAAATTCAGGCTCAAATGTTCCCCTGCTGCATTGATTAACACAGTTCACCAGGCCAAAGTAATCAAGCATACCACAAATTCCTAGGTGCCTTTTTATCTCTGCCTAACACAATGCAACTAAGTGGTCTCCGTCTGCCAGCAGGAATAACTCAGAAAGAACAACTAAACAGTTTGCTAAAACTTGGTTAGTCTTCAGGAAGTCATTAAAGTGAGAGTACAATTCAGGAATCTGGTGATCTCCAAGTACAATGCCTTATCGTTTTGTAACTATTTGGTAATACCAATCCACTTCATTCAAGTAAGAGGTTCTGGGACTTTAAAATCAAGTAGGTCTGAACCTACCAGGGTCTGAACTGAGTTTTACAGTGCTAAAGCATAACATCTTACTGTCTTCCTCTAGACATACCCAAATGGGTTTTGTTTGTTTTTAAACAATGACATTTCTTTCTATGTTCCCATTCAAGCCTTAACCACTAATGAAGTAAGAATCTTTCATATTTTAACAACTAAGATTAGATTATGACAGAAACTTCATTACAAGTCACATGTAAAATATCCTCTCCTGATTGCATATCAGTTTGAATATAGTCCATTTTAACATACCTTGTTCAAAAGAGGAATATGTGTTAAACATAAAAATGTGCCAATGTTAGCTGTAAGGCTATGGCAGTAAGGATATTTATCTCTGTATAGTGAGGAAGTGTGATAACATAGATGCACAGAGCTGAGAGAAATCTTACAATCTGCCCAGACCCCTCTTTACACACAGGAAGGAAATAGGCTCAGAAGAGGGTAATTTTTCTATCAAAAGAGTTCACTTGGCTGTAAAAATGATGTTGCTGGTCATAAAGTTTTTCATTTTTCCAATGAAAAGTCACTTTTTCAACACATCTGCAGCAGACTCAAAGCAGAGTGGTTGCCAACAGCCTCAGGTTCCAGAAAGGCTCTGAGAACCTGAAGCCATGGATTACAACGGGAATCCACCCAACCAGGTAAAACTCAGCTGAAGTCAGCATGCTGGCCTGCACTCGAATCAGAAACAACTGTGTAAGAACAAGGCACAGTCCCACTTACATCAATAAATACTGGGGGGATCCCCACCTGCTAAGGTGAGGGTGGGGATGGGGGTGGGGTAGGGAAATGATCATAAGCACAGTCGGGTTTCTCCAACTCTTTTGCTTGGAAGGAAAACAGGAGAGATGAACAGTAGCACAAGGAAATGTGGCCACAGTGGCAGCAATGAAATAATCTAGTTAGCTGAAAGGAGGATCTCTGTGCCATGGGGAATTGATGGAAGTCATATCCCATCAGCTGGATGCGTGCCCACAGCATCCAGAGTCAACATCCTTAATGGGTCACTTCTCCCACAAACTGGGGGAAAATTATCTCAATTTTACCTAGAGGTAATAACCCTTAAGATTTTGCTATGCACGCTAAGAAGAAAGAGAAGTGTCTCTGATTGTACCATATCCTATGCTAGACATTTAAAAGATGTTACTTTTTATTTAATCCATTTGCATATGTATTATTGCTTCCATCTTATAGATGTGAGATTGAAACCCAGAAGTACAGATAAATGTTCCCAAAGTTAGTGAGAGGACCAGGATTTGAACCCAGGGCTGAAGGGTTCAATCTCTTTACTCATCTGTACCATGCTGCCTCAGTATTAGGAAAATTTCAAAACACTGAGGTGACGTCCCAGCATTAAAACAACAAACTCTCTCTAATTCCTCTCGGCTCTAACTGGTAAAGGCAAGTTCCATTTTCCTTTGTCAGGAAATTAATATTTGTGTGATATTTATCCTGAGAAATTTGCATTTTAATACAGGACTCTTGGATGGGGAGGTGGATTTAGCTAAACATAGAGGAAATGAGTGAAATGGAAGAATTATAAATGATGTCAGAGTCAGAGAGGAGGGGAAGTGATGCTGGCCACGTGATCCCCCCCTCAGTTTGCCTGGTAATCAATTTCCAAGCCTGCTGCAGCAAAAGCATCAGGAGAGGAGGTTCTCCATAAGATATTCTTGGAGAAAGAGGCTGGCCTCTGGTAGAGCCAATACAGGTGACCTTCTAAGGCACTCAGAGGAAAAAGGCAATTGATACTGTATCTAGAGCCATCTTTAGGTTGAACATCCAGATTCAATTCAGTGGTAATGAGTAACGACAGTGTTTTGCTGGTCTTTGGAATTTATAATCCTACAGGTGATAGCGACCCTCAAAACACCATCTATCTTTGTGATAGTGTTGACTATACTCTCACTGCCCCCCCCCCCCACCTCCCAAAATGTTCTTAATTTCTCTGTTGAAAAGCTGACAAGGAAATGAAAACCAAAAAAGTGAACTCCACTTCATGAATGCTTTATCACCTTCGTAAGTTTATATGTGGGTTGGGTGCGGTGGCTCACGCCTGCAATACTAGCACTTTGGGAAGCTGAGGTGGGTAGATCACTTGAGCTCAAAGGTTAAAGGCCAGCCTAGGCAACATGACAAAAAAATACAAAATTCGCCAGATGTGGTGGTTTGCACCTGTAGTCCGAGCTACTGGAGAGGATGAAGCGGGAGGATCACTTGAGCCTGGGAGTTGGAGGTTGCAGTAAGCCAAGATTGTACCACTGCGCTCCACCCTGAGCAATAGAGCTAGAACCTATCTCAAAAGAAAAAGTTAATATATGAAGCCAAATTATCACAGGATGTATTTTTGAAAAGTGAGAGTTATAAAACATTAGATTAAAATGAATAAAGTTGTGGTGTTTCTTACACAAACAAAAATTTAAGTCTCACGGGGACATGTTACTTTTATCTAGAGGATCAGAGTTGTCTCAAATGGTTTCTTATTTGTCATATGCTTAATGTGCATTCAAATACAGGTGGCAATCTTTAAAGAAAATTAAATATGCTGTGTCTTAGAGATCAAATAGAAGAAATGTAAGAATGACAAACTTTCAGGTTGTTAATATGAACTTTTTTTGAAAAGTTCTTGTCTTGGGTACTAAAAAAAATTAGGAAGACATCCTGTGGATTAGTTAACTCTTCATAAAGGTCATTAGGCATTGCATAGCAAGGCTGATTTAAAAATAAGATATGCTAATTTATGTACTGATAGTAGAGTAAATGGAAACTAGTAATAATGCAAAATAAGTGAGTCTATCCTGGGCTTTGTCACTTCTTGGTTTATCAGTATTAATAATAAAGTGTAATTTTAAAATAAAGTGATTTCTTCAGCAGATAGTACACAATTCCCTGCAGCTCAAGAATGGAAAATAGATTAATTCCATGACAATTATCTTGGCTTATCATCCCTTTAGCAGGGCCCCTCTACGTGTTTTAAACCTTTGCGTTTGTATGTGAAATCTACTGCCTGGGAAATTAAAACAAATGTTATAATTCAACCTAGTGAGCTCTGTCCAATAGGAATTCAAGGTGCAATGTGTCTCACTGTCCCCGCCCTCCAGAAGCCCACTCTAGAGAGGACACTTGTTTTCTTTTAGAGCTTAATTTCCAGATATAGGAAATGAAGAACTCACAAGATTTCACTTGGGGGAGATTTTACAATAGAGCATTCCTTTGCTGGTTTCATTGTCACCTGCCCCAGGTAACTCATGAAGTCTTATGAGAATTGCCTCTTATTCTTCAAAAAGGATTTCTATATACCTTCCGCTATGAAATCAGCCCCAGTTCTGAGATACACAAACTTGCTACCCAAACTTAACTCACCCTGACCTGAGATGAATGGGGGCTTCCAAAGTCTTTCTCTGAACCAACTCCTCAGTATCCTTACAGATGCCGCATGAATGAATGCTCAAGGGAATACAGGGAAGAGAGAGGGAAACTGTAAAAAGCTTCTGTGGGCAGACTTAGATAACGATAAATGATAATGATGATAGTTATTTTTATATCGCCAAAATAGATTCCACTTCATTTACTATTTTCTACCGATGTACCCTTTCTCCACACTTTTCCTGGTGCAGTGATACAAACAGGGCTTCAAGGGAAAAGTGGGCCCCTTTATGAATGACTGGTTAGGGAGAGAAGCTTGGCTATATGTGGGTTTGCAGCTCATTGCAACATGATTCATCTCAGCTGGTTATGTGCAGAGAGCAGCTGGCAGCAGGTACCCAAATAGTTGCAGAGAGAAGTTAAAAGGGACTGTTTCCTGCTGAGAGTGCAGAGGAATTGCATTAAGGACTCCCTAAAGTACAGCCTCCAGCGAGTGAAGGGGCATGGGCAGGAAGGCAGAGAAACAGCGGCGTCTGACAGCCCAGCTAACAGGCAGTTAGAGAAAACAGAAATTGGCCATTCAGAGCAAAGGTTTAGGGCCCAAATTTGAGTCTAAAAGGTGGAATAGCAAATCGTAACAAGCTCTTGGAGAGCCCCAAAGGAGACGCTGTATGTAAGGAATAGCACGACCCTCCAAGCCCCTTAATGCAATGTCAGAGATGAAATGCAGCAGTACAGAAGGAAATCTTGGCCAGCCGGAACAAGGCCTCCTGGAAGCCCCAGCTTCTGAAATGACTACAGAGCCAGCTATAGCACTCTGTCCCTTCTCCTGCCTTTTCCATACACCTCCACTCACCTCCATTTTGGCAGGTAAGTAGCAGCCCCTGGACACAAATAAATTAGGTCTAAAGCCTAAAACACCAAAAGATTAATATATGGTGTTTGGCTAATTCACTGTGACTAATTCGTTATGTGGAAGGAAAGAAAAATTCAAATAAATTCAAAGGCCTGTGCCTCAGTGAATTTTTGGTACACTAACTCAAAAGCAACAAAAATCCTGAGAGAAAGAAGAAAGAAAGAAAGGAAGAAAGAAAGAGAAAGAAAGAAAGAAAGAAAGAGAGAGAAAGAGAGAGAGAAAGATGGAGGGAGAGAGGAAGAAAAGAAGGAAGAAGGGAAGGGGAGGGGAGGGGAGGGGAGGGGGAAAAGAAAAAGAAAGATGGATGGTGAGAAAGAAGGACAAGACCTCCCACCCAGGGATGAGAAGAAGCAAAGAAGCTGGTGAACTGGTGAGGCCTGAGGGCCAGAGATGAAGAAAATCATCCAGAAGTCTAGGAACAAAATGTCATTTAGGTCTCACTGTCTGCAGTGAACATGTCTTTATTTTCATGTTCTGAGGCTTTGACATCTGGGACCTTGCTGATCCTGGAGGGGCAGTCCCTTCAAAGGTAGCCAGTTTCTAAAGACAGTGAACAACTCACTCAAGAGCAAGCTTTGCAAATGCAAGTTAACCCAGAGCCCACACCTCCAACAGGCTCCCTGTCAGAGTCTCACACGAGGGGCCTCTGTGCTCCAGAGCCTGTTGAAATCATTCAAACTGCCAACTCTAGACCTGTTCACCCTGCCTTGTTTGCTGTTCCTTCCCACAGAAACCACAGCACAGACTCTAGCATGCAGTCCCCTCTGCCCTTTCCTCTGTCTCCAGACCTACCCTGAGCTTTACCTTGCAGCCCCTCAGGGTGTGGAGTGCCCCTCCTTTTGGAACCTGTGAGAATAACAACTACCTTTTCAATGGCCCTCATCTCCTATGCTGTTGGTTTTGCCATACCTAAATAAAGTAAAAGCTATATTTAAAAACACGGCTCCAAAACCATCTGTGTCACTCACTAAAAAAGATCCATTCTGATACCTCTTTGAAAACAGTCATTTTGTAACAGGTGAATATGGAATAAAGAAATTAATGTTTTAGGCTGGGTGCAGTGGCTCACACCTGTAATCCTAGCACTTTGGGAGGCTGAGGCAGGTGGATCACTTGAGGTCAGGAGTTTGAGACCAGCCTTTCCAACATGGCGAAACTCTGTTTCTACCAAAAATACAAAAGTTAGCCAGGCATAGTGGTGGGCACCTGTAATCCCATCTACTCTGGAGGCTGAAGCAGGAGAATTGCTGGAAACTGGGAGATGGAGGTTTCAGGGAGCTGAGATCGTGCTACTGCATTCCAGCCTGGGTGACAGAGTGAAACTCCATTTCCAAAACAATAAAAAAGAAAAAGAAAAAGAAATTAATCTGTTCACTACACCTTTACTCCTAGATTGTATCTTGCCAAAAGTATTTTTGAAAAATTCCTGTTTTAAAATTGTGAACTGAACTAGTTTAAGAACCACATAAGATGATCAGATAAATGTCTTTATATTTTTCTCCAAGAACATATTACCAGTGAATTTACCAAATTTGCATCTGGCTGGCATCAAGAGGTTTCAGTATTATGTAATTGTTATAATATCATTATTATTCTTCAATACATGATTGTTAAATCTCTTACAATAATTACATGGCAATGAGCATGGCTTAGATTCCCTGTGATGATCCATGAAGCTGTTATGCCTTTGCAATGAGGCCCCTGGGATCAGTTTTCAGACACTGAAGGATGGGTAAGGTCATAAATGGGGTGTGCATTCAAGAATTTACATGAATCTCAGGAAACACCCAGACACCACTTTTGGGGGAAAAAAGGAAAAAGGCTGTTTGTTTTCTTATTCATCTCTCTCTCATAAAACTAGACTGTAGGGAGATTTTTTGGTGATTTGGATTTCTGAGGAACCCATTTTATCACATGAACTTAGAAACACCTGCACATCATACGCTGCTTGCCTGCAGTTACTTCTCATTTTAAGCTGGAATTACCTACAGAGTTGCCTCCCCCATGTTACTATACTGCACGGGAGGCAGTCTCCTCTAAATGAATTCCTGATCATCTTAGTATTTTATGAGATAACCAAAACCAATTTGACTTGGCCCCAGGAACCTAAGAAGCAAAAAACAAAACAAAATAGAAACAGAAAAATAAAATGATGCAACAGGAAAAGCTACTTTTCCTGTTTCTAAGAAAGGTCTTGTAGATACGACTACAAATGTGATGAAGGTAAGGAAAAAGACTCTGTCTTGGGAAAAATAATCCAAAATTTCCCAACTGCTCATGTTCCTTGTTCTGTTCTTAAAAATATTTCTTCTTTATTTTGCTGGGTTGAGATGCTGTCCTTTCAAACTAAACCACGGACACATGTTAAAATCTGTATCTTCTTTAAAAACACAGTAGAACCTGCTTCTAGAGGAGCCCCTGTCTACTGTGACAGCTGAGTAGCTGCACTCACTGACTCTGAAAGGGAGGCTGAGCCTGCCCTGGGTGTGCTGTAACCATGGTGTTCCAGTTCCAAAGCAAGAATGCTACTGAGCAGGCAAGGATGTTTACATCTAGAAAGTTCAATGCACACATTGAAACAAAGATGTATTTTAGATATTTCTGAAACAGGAGTAATTACCAAAACTAAGACTGTAGAGATTCTTACACCATGACAGCTGGTGTTTATAATGTCTCCTCCCACATCCACATCTTAAATCTCTGGTCCTTTATAGTACTTGGGTCACGCTGCTTTGGTTTTAAAGTTAAACTGTGTACTTCCCATCCCAAGGTAGTGAGTCTCTAGGGTTGGAGCTCATTTGAATGCTAACAAATTAGATCACCCTTAAAAGGCTGCTATCAGAAATCAGACTACGTGGATATTTTACAGCATTTCATAGTTTCAGGGCAACCGTGTTATTGACTCAGCATGTCAAGGCAATACCTATATAACAAGGGCATTTTTCTGGACCCCAATCTGGAGCCACAGTTTTTACCCCAAGGCTATGTTACATTTTCTCCTGGCAAACTGTTAGAGTTGATAGAATGCTGTGGTTCTGTTCTGGGACTGCTCATCAATCATACTGCTTTTTAAATTACAGCTTATGTAATTTTTATGCATGACACTTCAGTAAGTTACTTAGAAGCATCACATCTAAAACAACCCAGGGACCCCCTCTACAAAAAGCCAAACAAACAAGATTTGGGGTTTTGTTTCCCAATTCTACTCATGATATACTAGGTTTTAACTTGCTTTGTAGAGTAAGGATTAAAATGCTTAATTGGCTGTAACTAAGCAAACCGAATCCTTTTGATTCATCCAGCCAGCCAGCTTTCAGTTTCTGACATCAAAATTTATACTCTCTGTGAAAAAAAAACAAGGCCACAGCGACATAACATTAAACCAACACACAATTAACAACACTTTGTTCTAATTATCTCTGGGCACAATTAATGTTGCCCCTGTAGTTCATTTTTCTTCTTTGATAGCTCTTAGAATATTTATGGAGATTAGTCCTTATGCATTGGCCTTCTCTGAGATCTGGGGTTTTCTTACAAGCTTCCACACAAATCTAAGCCAGGCAAAGTAACATATTTATGCAGATTACTTCTTGACGTATTGGCTTTTTCTATCATCTGAGGTGTTTCTAACAAGCGCCTACCTAAATCTGGCCCTGGCAATGCAGTGCAGTCACAGACCCCCTCACATCTTGGCTTACCTCACACCGAGCATGTTTTTTCTTTCCCTCAGCAGTTGGTCATAACTGACAAAAGGTCATGTCTTCATTGAACAAGCTTCCAGGAGTTGGAAGGCCAGAAGGGCTGCTGTAAAACAGCAATGGAGATGCTAACAAAACCCAAAGTTAGATGAATCTTCAGCTGCCTGTTACTGAGAAACCTAAATTTCAGACAAGTTCGGCTTCCTCACATCAATAGTGAGAGTCAGGCAAAAAGAAAACAAGTGCTGATCAAAGGCTTTTGGTGATGGTAGAACTTCAATTTATGGAATGCACATATTTTTCTACACTCCAAAGGAGTTTCTTCTGAAGTCACTGGGGCATGCACTTTAAAGTCATAAATATTCTCTCCATAACTCAGGATGGTTTGCAGTGTCACTTGGCCTGTTTGTTTGGGCATGTGATTTAATGCTCTACAGATGGACTGAAATGCCATGAGGAGCTTCACTGTGGAAAGTTAAGGGGCTGTTAAGAACACCTCTACACTGATTAGAGGCTTGCCAAGGCAACTGCATGAGTTTTAAATGTAAATGATGTTAGCTCTTAATATTGATGTGTGAGATAGATAGGTAGTTCCATGCACTTGCACATATAAACAGGCTGAGCCACTGGGCCTCATCTCTGGCCATAGGTGCCCTGGCCCCAGACAGGCCCATGTTCTGAGGCTTCCTTGAGGCTGTTTTGGGCTTCTCTGTATTTGTCTAGGCAGTTCCCTCTGCCCTTCTTTTACCGTTTTTGCCTAGAGAACTAGCATAAAGCCTCAGAGTTCAAGACTCTGAGTTCAAATGTTACTTCTTTATCTCTTTGCTTTCTCCAAAAATAATTCAGTTAGATACTTCTGTCTTGGTGCTCCACTGAGTCTTGTACATACATTTTTCTAAAATTTTAATGTTCATTATTACTTTAATTAATTAGTATGTTTTTGTCTTCCTTCCAACAATGTGAATATCTCAAGGGCAGAAAAGATGCTTTGTACCACTTTGTAATTCCAGCATCCAGCAGGAGGCCAGGCCCAGAAATGCCAAAGGTGGTGGGAGAGGAAGATGTGGGAGAGAGAAGAGAGACAGACAGACAGAGAGAGAGAGAGAGAGAGAGAAAGACAATATGCCACAAGAGGGGGAAAAAAAAAGACAATAAGCAGTAACATACCTTTCTGGGTGGTATTAAAGTTATTCTGACATTTAAATAACTAAAACACAAGAATTTTGCCAAATCTTTGATGGAATTTATGGAACTGCTGGTTGAAATGCTCTACCCTCCAAAGGCCATGAGGTGTGCCTACAACTGAAGCCAAGCCAATGAGCCAATGAGATCAGGAGCTTTGATGGGATGACTGGGAAAGAGACATGGCCTTTTTACAGTGCTACAGATTCAGTGCCATCACCTGGAAAAGGCCTTCTTGAGAGCCGAGCTAGCTCAAATGAAAGCAGGGCTGAGAGATGGAGAAAGCTTTCTGACACTGTCTGAACCCTTTCATTCATTCATGCCTTGTTTACAGCTGATTGTCCAGTTATATAACCATTCTTCCTTTTGGTTAAGTCAGTTTGGGTAGTGTCTCTATGACTCACAACTGAAAGAACAATCACAGATACAGTACCTTGAAAGAACAGCAAGATTTCCTGCATGATAAAGTTTTCCCAAGATTTCAGATCTTTGATACTGTTTCAGTAGCCTATGGATCCTCTCAATATTGTATCCTATACTGAGTGACAATGGTGGCCCCTTGGAGCGTGTGGGTTGGATGCTCTTTGTCTAACTGTGCTGCCTCCAACAGCTTCATTTCTGAGATTCTTGATTTTGGTTCTTAAATAAGAAATCTTACTGCCTATGGGCATGACTGCTTTAAAAGCAAATGGTATGCTTTAAATATTCTATCACAATACATATGTATAAAGAATGAGGCACTAGGATGCTCATAACATTATAACAGTGAAAGAGTGTGAACAAGCTAAGTAGTGAACAGTGAGGATTAAATAAATGGTACTCAGTATCCATTGGATAAATTTCTACATAGCCATTATATCATACTTTTCAAAAGTATTGAATAATTTGGAGAAACAGTTTTGATATACATAGCAGGCTATGTAACTGTATACAATGATATTTCATGATATTCTAATTTGATTAGGTACAACAATAACAAAAACACAAGAAATATATTTCTTATATTTAGAAATATATTCAGGCTTTTCTGTATCATTGTATATAGATACAGATACAATGATATTTCATGATATCCTAATTTGATTAAGTACAACAATAACAAAAAGACAAGAAATATATTTATATTTATATATATATTTATATACAGTTAAATGTCAATTGATTGGTATAATTATAATTATTTATTTCCTTATGATTTTTCCAATTTTCTGTAATGTGACTATTTACTACTTTTATAATCAGAAAATTACTAGTACAAAGTTACATAATGACATAGAATGGAATTTTTTTTAAAACTTCAAGCCCCTTTACCAAAGAGTAGTTTTTGTCTCAAATCCTAGCTTAGTGATTTTGCTAGGTGACCCAACAGTTGGATGTAAAACAATTAAGAGAAAGATAAACGCCAGATGCTTTAAGACAGGGATGTCTGGTGTTACCTGTCAGCAAACTGTCATAGAATCTACAGATTAGAAGGAAACAATTATGAATTTCTATTTAGAATACCACTGGAAAGCTGCCTTATAACTTTTTCATTTCTTTTACATTGTCTTAAGATAGGACAGGACAGAAGTGAGAAAAACAAGGTAAGAACTTAAAGCCAATTAGAAATGGAAAGAAATTAGCCTGTTCCTCTCACTGGCAGGGAGACAAAGCCAAACATGGACATATCTGTGGCCATATCAGGGAAGCCCTCAAAGGTGGCACAAAGCCACTGAAGAGCACTTTAAGTGATGACCTTCCCCAGGCTCCAAAGCTTGTGGCACTGGTCACATGTGGGAAGGGCCTCTAGATCTAAGTCTGAAGACCCAGAAAAAGTTCTACTTAAGGGGAGGCAGGAGCACAGAAAGGTTAGATTAAAAGGTGGTTAAGATCAACTTCATCCATGTCTCTGCAAATGATATGAACGCATTCTTTTTATGGCTGCATAGTATTCCATGGTGTATGTGTGCCACATTTTCTTGATCCAGTCTATCATTGATGGACATTTGGGTTGGTTACAAGTCTTTGCTATTGTAAATAGTGCTGCAATAAACATACATGTGCATCTGTCTTTATAACAGAATGATTTATAATCCTCTGGGTATGTACTCAGTAATGGGATTGCTGGGTCAAATGATATTTCTATTTCTAGATCCTTGAGGAATCGCCACACTCTCTTCCACAATGGTTGAACTAATTTACACTCCTAACTAACAATGTAAAAGCATTTCTATTTTGCCACATCCTCGCTAGTATCTGTTGTTTCCTGACTTTTTCGTGATCACCATTCTAACTGGTGTGAGATGGTATCTAATTGCGATTTTGATTTGCATTTCTCTAACGACCAGTGATGATGAGCTTTTTTCATATGTTTCTTGGCCGCATGAATAAGACCAATGAAAGCAGAGAGTAGAATGGTGGTTACAGAGGCTTAGGGGTGCTAGAATGCAGAGAGGGTGGTTAAAACATACAAAATTTGTTAATAATAGAGTATTATTCATTTCAAAATTGCTAAGAGTCCATTTCAAACATTCTCACCACAAAAAATGTTAAGTATGTGAGGTGATGAATATGTTAACTAGCTTGATGTAATTATTACATGTTGTATCATAAATCATATCACTTTGCATGCCATACATTTATCTAATTATACATTACTAATTTACAATTTTTTAAGAACGAAAGCTTGTTGCGTTTAGTATAGAACTGGACTAAGTTGTTTTGATAGCTTTAAATATCATTCTAAAAGTGGTTCTGTGGTTCTCAATCCTGACTGTGCATCTGAATAATCCACAGTTTTAGAAAAATACAGATGGTTGGTTTCCGTTATAGACTAAAAGAGCTGGGATTTCCTGGGTTACCTTCTAGACATCTGAATTTTAAAAAGCTCTATTTCTGATCTGGTTTCATCCCCCTAGCCTGCTTGTAGATCTCATTTTTGCATTCACACTTCTCTCTCCTGCATCATCGATTTCGCCTTCTCCACTAGGCCATGGCCATCAGCACACTAACAGACCATACCATCAGCTGCCTCTTCAAGAGTTTCTCTTGTACCCTGTCTCCAGTTTTGACCCTCTCCATGTCTGATCCACTTCAGACCTATCTATGCATGTCTCCACATGTTTTCCTCCCCACCCACTCCCATCAGAAACAGTTGTTGCCCAGGTGATAGCTGACCATGCCTTGCCAGAGCCAAGGATGGATTCTGTGCTCCATCTTGCTTGTGCTCCTAGCAGCACTCGATAAGGATGCCCTTGGAGCACTTTCTTCTTTAGACTCCTACAACCCTTCACCTTCCATTTTCCTCCTACCACGCCAGATACTCTCCCCCAGGTTGAGGTGCTGGCTCCTCTTCCTCTGTCAGACCTCTAAAAATGGGGAACCTCAGAACTTTGTCCTCTGCCTTCTTCTCGTCCATTTACAGTTACCTCTGATGGGACTTTAATTAGTCCCACGATGCCGAGTGTCACCTGTATGCTGATGACTCTCAAGTCCATATCTCTAGCCCTGATCTGAACTTTGTATGTCCACCTGTCTACAGAACATCATCACTTGAATGCTTAATAGGCATCTCAACTTAACACGGGCAAAACCAACAGACAATTGCATGCTAATTTTGCTAAGTCACCTTTCCTCCAAGGCTTGCCTCTCTCAGAGATTTGGTACAACCTCACACTCAGTTGCTAAAAACAAAAAACTAGAAGTTATCCTTGACTTCTCACTTTTCCTTATATTCTACATCTAACTGATCAGTAATTCCTAATAGATGTCACTTCTGAAATATATTCCTTGACCATTTCTTACTAGCATAGCATAGTGGAGCCACAGAATTTGGGAGTTCAAATTCTGACTCTCTCACTGACTACATGACCTTAGCCAAAATATTCAAACTCTCTGGGGCTCAGTTTTCTCATCTGTAAAATGGAGATGATGATAGTGATAACTACTTTGGAGCTCAGGAAACAGTATCCCCAAATGAAAGCCTCAGAAGCCAAAGTTTTTCTGTGATCTTCTTGTCATCCTGTCTCCCAGCTCCATTCTCCCCCAATTCGTCATAGAAACTAGAATCCCTCTCCTCCAAGGCAGGTCAAAGAAACTGGAAAGCCAGTCATAAAACCTAAACAGTGTTACTCTAATTTTCCTTCTGCTTTTATATGTAAAATCTGACCATAAGTAAATTATCTGACCTGTCTTGTTTGCTATAGGTCATGAGACCCCTATTCTAGAAGAGGTTTTGCCCCACGCCCAGAAGGAAGGAATGCTGCAAGCAGAAGCCAAGAAGAATTTAGGCAGGCAGGCCTTGCGGGGGTTCCCCACTCAGCCTATTACCATTAGATCATACTCTTTTTTTTGTACAGTCATCTGTCTACACAGCTCTCTATGTTGAACCTAAGCATAAAAATGAACACTTTCTCCTATGTCTTTGAGTCCCTATTCTGAAGGCTCCCATGGTATACACATTGAACATAAATGAGTATGCCTTTTCTCCTATCAATCAGTTGGCCTCATGTCAGTGATTTTCTGTGAACCTTTAGGGAGCCAAGGGCTCCCATTGGGCCCTATACTACCCTATCCCACCCCACAGGGTTATGAAGATGAAAATAGCATCTATAAACATAAATGGTAATCAGAACAGTGATGTCTGGGATATAGTAAGCCCTATAGGAAGGCTTGCCAACATGTTTTTTTTTTATTCCCACTACCTCTAGTCCAATTAAATTAATATGGTATAATTATCATCCCCTATTAGACCTAGGCACCTACCCTAGACCAGTCTACTAACGTTGTTTGTCTGAATCTAAAAACAACAACAACAAAATACCTTCTATCTGGTCTCCCCATCCCTATTATGTCCCACTATTAGCCCACAAAGCAGAAGAATTTGTCTTTATAAATGAGAAGTCATGTCATTGCTTCTTCCCAGTTTAAAATTCTCTAAATGGCCTCCTTTTGAATTTATATCATTTTCAAAGTCTTTATTGTGACCATGGCCTATAAGGCTTAACGGGGTCTGGTCCTTGTCTATCTCTCTGAACTCATCTTCTTCCATTTTTTAAATCTTGTACCTTCTGTCCCAGGACACGCTGCTTATTTCTGTTTCTTGGACTTGCCAAGCTTTCCAGCATCTTCAGGTGGCCTTTCACATTTGCAGCTGCCTCCTCTTGGAATGTTCTTCCTCCAGATCTTCCCACAGCTGTCTTCCTTTTTTAAATTTATATTACACCCAAATGGCTGATGTGAGAGTTGTTCTTCAGTATATACCTCTCCTACCCCTAGCTCGCATTCTCTCTACTACTACCCCAACCAACTTTTCTTACTTAGAGGCATATAGTTGCCTATTTATTTGCTTTTTCATTATTTTATTTAAGTATATGCTTCCTGTGTCTGCCCACTGGGGTGGGACCAAGAAAACTGATCTAATCCCTGTGCATAGAACAGTGTTTGGCCCAAAATATCTATCAACCATGAGTTCTACATATAATTGTGATGCACTGCCAGGTTTGTCTATTTTAAACTACCTAATTTTAAATAGGAATTACTGATTAACAAAAATGCTTATGTACAGCACTTTAATTGTCATACTTTCATGGAAAGGTATAATTGAGTAGAAAAAGCTGTTACTCGCCATAACACATTTAATTGCCATATTTTTCTGCACAAAATAAATAATTCCTATAAGTGGCCAAGTTCTTTCAACCTTGAGACTATCTGGCTAAGTCATTAGCACGTGCTTTTAGGCTTAGGATTCTAAGGTGGTAGCGAGCCTATTCTCCCCCTGGCTAGAAGCTGAGAATCAGAGATGCTGTGGGAGTTGGGAGTGAGCCAAGGGAATGTCCAGCCTCACTTTTACTCAGGTGTGTAGTTGGTCACTGAGTAGAGAGAAGGGCCCTATGGGAGTGTCAGGAGGGGGCCCCGCAGACAAACTAATCATGTCTTTCAAGGAAAGTGCCATGAGCAAACCTGGGACCTGAGGCGAATGCCCAGGAGTAGGGAACAGGGAAGACTTCAGGTGAAGCCAGTGGATTCTAGGGGGCAGGTCTGGGAAGATCTCTTGAATCAGTGGTCTCTGGTGGGGTGGGAGAGAGAAGTGATCCTTATAGAAGCAACCTGAGACATGGCAGTGCTGTTGAGAATGGTGAGCTTTTTTCTAAGTTAAGTAAATAGTCTCTGAAGAAGCAGCCTTTAAAAAGCCAATTTTCTTTATTATTATACTTTAGGTTCTGGGGTACATGTGCAGATCATGCAGGATTGTTGCATAGGTACATACATGGCAAGGTGGTTTACTGCCTCCATCCCCCTGTCACCTATATCTGGCATTTCTCCCTATGCTATCCCTCCCCAACCTCCCTACCCCCTGCTGTCCCTCTCCTATTCCCCCAAAACAGACCCTAGTGTGTGATGCTCCCCCTCCCTGTGTCCATGTGTTCTCATTGTTCAACACCCACCTATGAGTGAGAACATGCGGTGTTTGTTTTTCTGTTCTTGCATCATTTTGATGAGAATGATGGTTTCCAGATTCATCCATGTCCCTACAAAGGACACGAACTCATCGTTTTTGATGGCTGCATAATATTCCATGGTGTATATGTGCCACATTTTCCTTGTCCAGTCTATCATCGATGGGCATTTGGGTTGGTTCCAGGTCTTTGCTATTGTAAACAGTGCCACAATGAACATACATGTGCATGTGCCTTTATAATAGAACAATTTATAATCCTTTGGATATATACCTAGTAATGGGATTGCTGGGTCCAATGGAATTTCTATTTCTAGGTCCTTAAGGAATCGTCACACTGTCTTCCACAATGGTTGAACTAATTTACACTCCCACCAACAGTGTAAAAGCGTTCCTATTTCTCCATCTCCTCTCCAGCATCTGTTGTCTCCAGATTTTTTAATGATCGCCATTCTAACTGGCATGAGATGGTATCTCAATGTGGTTTTGATTTGCATTTCTCTAATGACTAGTGATGATGAGCATTTTTTTCATATGTTTGTTGGCCTCATATATATCTTATTTTGAAAACTGTCTGTTCATATCCTTCACCCACTTTTGGATGGGTTTGCTTGTTTTTTTCTTGTAAATCTGTTTTAGTTTTTTGTAGATTCTGGATATTAGCCCTTTGTCAGATGGGTAGATTGCAAAATTTTTTTCCCGTTCTGTTGGTTGCCAGTTCACTCTAATGATTGTTTCTTTTGCTCTGCAGAAGCTCTGGAGTTTAATTAAATCCCATTTGTCTATTTTAGCTTTTGTTGCCAATGCTTTTGGTGTTTTAGTCATGAAGTCCTTGCCTATGCCTATGTCCTGAATGGTTTTGCCTAGGATTTTTCTTGGGAAAACTCATATTTTTAAAAAACATAGAAAATGCTACCCTCAGGCACTGAGAAGTTACATAAAATGTGCAAGTGGCATCCAGATTGTCCATGTGTGCCCTGTGACACAAATGTACACCAAATGATTTCTCCTCCAGGCACCAGGACCCTAAACACAAATTAGAATTTAAGCGCAGGGGAAGTAGTGGCTACGTATGAGGGTAAACAGTCTACTCTTCACTATGAAAAGCTGGAAACAGCTGAAACCAATGCACTCAGTAGAGAACACAAGGCTGAAAGGAGACAGTGTGTGTGTATAATTATAATTTTTATAATTTTGACTTGTGGCACTGGAGGTGTTTTTAGGAAGGTAAAGGTCTTAATTAGCAAAATACTTTGCCGAGCATGAGGGTGGTATGGAATGAGCCCATGACATGGCATGCAGAGACCTAGACAACTCCATAAAAAAAAAAAGACAGAACTTGGCTGTGGGAGAAGGTGGCTGAGGGAGAGGAGGGTAAGTGGTACAGAGCTGGCCACGTTCTAAGATGGGATCTGGGAACTGAGGAGAAAGGCGACTGAGAAATGCCCTGCAACCAAAGGACTGAGAGGAAACAAAACTATCAAAAGACAGACTTGAAGGCCCTTCGCCTCCAGAATATTCTGCCATGACCCCATATCCTTCCTAGGGTTGGATTTTGGAAAAATCATGTAAATGGGTCTCTGATTTCCAAATGTTTATTGTGACCATGACCTATAAGGCTTAATAGGTTCTGGCCCTTGTCTACCTCTCTGAACTCATCTTCTTGATAGCTCATAGGAGGTTGGTGCGTGGAGAAGAAAGAGGAATTGATTGATGAATGTGAATAGGAACCTACCCCAGAAATGGTGACATGAGGGAATAATCCAGGGGTGATTTGCTTAGACAACATTAATTTTCAAAGTCAGGGGCTCCTCAAGTTGTTTTTGAATATCATTGTCACAGTAATCAAGAAAGGAATTTAGGAGTCATCTCTGCATTTTGTTTTCCACACCTTCTTGGAACCTGCTGGGGGAGCAGGAATGAAAGAAGACTGCTTTCCACCATCCTGACAATCATTCTTTCTGTGACCTACAACACCAAGGGCCAAGAGATTAGGGTATACAAATATGGTAATTTCAAAAATACGCTGATGGGGTGCTGGTGGAATATTGGTGAGCACAGCTGCCTTCCAAAAATATGCTGATGGAAAATATTCTTCGTGTTTTTAAAATCTTGCTGTACATCAGATTTTGCCAAAGTAATTTTTGACACATTATGATTAATTCCACTGCAACTTTCCAAGGAAGTATTTTGTTAAAGCATATAAATCCATATGGGGTCTATGACCAGCTCTGACTGTAGGCTGTCGAAATCAGTCCTCTATTTTCCCACAACAATGTTTAACCCATGCAAAAGATCCTAGACACTAAGAATATGGAGCAAATTTTTTAAAATGAAAAAAATTAAGTAGCATATAAAATTCATATGAAAATGAATTACACGTATGACAAAAAGACATCTATATATAATGTAAGAAAATATATTTATATATATTTACAAACTTATGTATCTGTATTTCTTATTTTATATACTTTATGTTATGAAATAAAATAATCTTATTACCCATTCAAATAGAAGATAAGATGTGAAGGCAAGAAGAAAGTTCACTTAATATTGAACAAAGAATTTTAGGAAACAAGCAGTGACACTATGACTGTAGGAAATTTAAAAAATAAAATAGTTTTATGAATTAAAATAGTGGGGCTTAATGGCACTTACAGATCACCTATTGCATCCAACTAATGCTGGAATCAAGAGTGGTTGCCTGAAGTGTAAAGGACTCTTGATGGTAAAATAAGTACTGCTCCTCTTTACTCACTAGAGTTTAAGAAACATTTGCTGCTATATATATTTTTTAACAACCTCTTAGCTTAAGTAAAATGTTCTTTACATTGTTGTCTCTAACAATGACATGAACTAAGATTAATATTCTCTGTAGTTATAAACAAAAACCTAACAATTTAAGTACATGGTCCTATGGGATCAAGAAATGGTAATGTCAGCTCTTTCCTATTGTGAATCTAGTTAGTTCAACCTCAAGACAAAGCTCTAAGTTTCTTAAAACTCAAATAGGAACCTCAGTTTCCCTTAAGAAGCTTGCCTACATTTTATAGTGACTATCTTCAGAAAATGACAAAAGAATGAGAACCTTTGGGGGAGACAAGGGTGATTCCTAGCTCTTTGCCCAGAGAGAGTTGCTAGTGATTCCTTTAGTTGGTCTTTTTCTGCTCTGTGTTTGAAGTCACTTGCTTACCTGTCTCCCTTCAGTCACACCTGTGTGGAGTAGCCGAAATCTTTCATTCACAGTCCTCATATTATTAATCATTGTACCCAGATAAGTAGGAACAAAATTAAGAAAAAGGTGCAGGTTTGGTGTGGATGAATAAAAGAGACTATGCACAAGCATCATTAAAAAAAAATTACTCAAGTAATCCTCATTACTTCCCTGTAAGGCTAGTTACTATTACTATCCCCATAGTTTCAGCTCAGAGAACAGAAGCTCAGGGAGCTTTGATGGTTTCAAAGCTAGAAAGTAGTCAAAAAGGGATAAGAACCAAACCCTAAGAACTGAGCTCAAAGTGCATAATCTCACCATTCTACTTTGTTATCGCTGAAGAAATTAGTGTAAAATGGACATGCTCACTGTAGACAATGTGGTAGATACGAGGTAGAATTGCAGAAACAAAGCATAGAAAATGAGGCCTCTCCAGGTCTTCTTCCTTTATATGAGTAGAGTTTTCAGGATTCTATAGACTCTATGGTAGAACTGCATTTTTAGATGTTGAGTCAAGGCCTTTCATAAGCTTATCAAAAGGAGATAAGTGAACTCATAGAAAAAAATCTTTGCTGAGTCCTTAAGCATGTGACATTTCAATCAAGAACTAGTAACTGGAATGGTCTTTGATGACTGCTATAAAAATTCATGAATTAATACTTGAAATAATGTCAAATGCCACTAAGTAATAGACGGGTGTTATCAAACACCGGTCTGGAGGTATCTGGAGGACATTGGTGCTCCAGAAATCTCAAGTCTCCTTAGCCAGTTTCAGCTCCACTGTTAGATGCTTTACACGTTGAATTCCTGCACGTTTTTTTTTTTGTTTGTTTGTTTTAAGAGTTGACTATACTGCTTAAAATCTCTGTATGTGTGTGCAATAATCTTTACATACTATTAAATATTTTGCTCATTCATTCATTCATTTTGCCAGTTACTGGGGGAAAACAAAGTGAAATATCACCTAGCCCCTTCCCACAAGGAACTTGCAATTTTAGTAACTAATACAGTTTGAGGGCTGAATTTAAGTTAAAATCAATGGCTGCCCTATGTACTCCTTTTAAAACAACATAAGGTTAAGACCCTTTCAGTGCTAACTTTTTTCTCATTGTAGACAAACAAATCTTAGTAGGAAATCATAGATCGTATTAGTCTGGGAGAACTGAAAAGGGAAGATTTATACTCACTCAAAACCAGTGCCAATAAAAGAAGCAGAACACTGTTATTTTTCTTGACGAGCGTAAAAATTACTTTGTTTCTTACCTCTAGAGCTTTCAATCTCTCTAATAGCAATTTGGTCTTGTCTTTTCCCTCATCTGTACTGCTGTTTTCACTCCTTGAATCCTCATCAACCACCATGTGAAGATCTTCCAAAGCTTCCTTATGTTTTCTCTCTTCCTCTGACAGCTTTTCCTGAAGCAAGAAGAATTACTGTTTTCAATAATCTCCACTGAAAAATAAGCATGAGTGTGAGGCTTAAAAGGCCAGAATCATCCTCCTGCCTGTGCATTCTTCTGGGGCTGGGAGTTTGCTAAACAAATTCCAAGAGGGACTTATTTTAAAACATGAAGTAGATATTTTTACTGAACCCTGAAAGGACAAAGCCATCGGGTCACCACCTCTGAATGCAGATTTCCTTTGCACAGTTGGAGAACTGACCGAGCCAGCAAAGTCATAGGTAGAGTCATGTGGTTAATCCAATTTTATCTGCACAATGAAACTCAGCTATACTGTAAACTGTGGAAAAATACATCAACTTTGATACCTTGATTTGTGAAAGGCATAGCTCCTCAAAAAAGGATCATTAAAGTCACTGGATGTGCAGCCATTTAATTAAAAGAATATAAAATATCACAAAATACTGGAATAATAGAGAGTTCAGAATTCAAAGCTCACACCAATTAATTCTTACAGCAAAATAATGACACAACTTTTAAGGACCACTTAGTCCCTTTCTGTAACACTGTTCAGTGTTCCTACTTTGGCCTTGAGGCAGACATAAAAAGTTATTTTGTCTTGCCTTACTATTGGAAGCCCCTCACTCGACCTTGACCCTGGAAGCTTTTTTGAAAGTTGAGGAAGTATTAAGCCTTATGCCTGGCTCTTGTTTTTCAAGGGAAAAAGAAGTATCAAGAGATTATTATATGAAAAAAGTCCATCCGTTTTGTGCATGGAGACTCTTGCTCCACACACTAGGTGACATCCTTCCATTACACTATTTAATTCTAAACACAACGCTGCCTTAATCTTTGCTTTAATGTAGCTGGTTGTCAACCATCTGGGCAAAACTGGATTATCAGTGGTAGGAGACTTCTCTATATTTTAGTACTAAGCTAAGATCAATTTACAAATACAGAAGCACAAAAGATATTATTCTTACCCTCAAGGAGCTTATACAATCTACTTAGAAAAGTGCATGAGAAGAAAAAAAGACACAGGGTTTTCAAACTGTGTTCACCAAGATGCTTTGATGGTTCCAAAAATATTTGATTTATTTTTTGAAAACAAATTACGATGTAAAAATATGTCTTAATGTATATGTATCAGTGTATATATGTATATATATAAATCACTTGAGACCACAAAGTCAGTAAACTCATCCATGTTAAACTGTTACATACAGATTTTAGGATATAATTTCTCCTGTCATCTCTGTAAATATAAATGCATAATTGATTAGAAAGGTTGTAGATCTTTATGAAATCAGGCTCAAGCATGCCTAACTGCATACCATGTGCAGGTGTGAGTTCAGCTCAAATAAATGCCAGGCAAGTTTAAGACGCACATCCACAGGCCAGGGAACAAATCCAGGTCATGGTAGCATTTTTATAGCTTTGATTTTTCAGGGTTTGGCCACCTGTCAGACTTCCATTTCCCATGATAAGGAATATGAAGTTTGTAGATATTGTTACTAAACAAAGAGGTACTTTTACTTCTCTTTTGTGGTTTGGGATGACTGTAAGTAAAGGCTATCCTGGGTTGATGAAGCAAGTTGTTCTAAAATTATCTTCATTTTACTTTCTGTATATAGTTTTTCATTCATCACTCAGCATATTCCACTTATATTTTATACATAGACATACGTGTGTGTGTATATATATATATGTACACACACACATACGTACATCCACACATACACATACGCATATACACAGTCACACATTGCTTAATGACAGGGATAACTTCTGAGAAATGTACCCTCAGGAGATTTCATCATTGTGTAATCATCATAGAGTGTATTTACACAAACCTAGATGGCACAGCCTACTACACACCCAGGCTATATGGTACCTAGGTTAGAAATCTGTATATCATGTTACTGTACTGAGTGCTGTAGGCAACTGTAACACAATGGCAGGTATTTCTGTATCTAAATATATCTCAACAGAGAAAAGGTACAGTACAAACATGGTATAATCTTACGGGACCATCATCACACATGTGGCCTGTCATTGACCCATGTCTTTATGAGATGCAAGACTCGTGTGTGTGTGTGTGTGTGTGTGTGTGTGTGTGTGTATAGCCTGTAATAATAAGAGTTCAATAGCTAATTAAAACAAAGAAGAGCAAAGCCACTGGTGTGGTAAATGGAAAGCCAAAAGACTTTGGAATGAGACATCAGATTCCAGGTCTACCATTTATTTAGCAGTTTGGCAAATAATCTTGGACAGTTTTTTTTTTTTTTTTTTTTTTTGAGACGGAGTCTTGCTCTAATACCCAGGCTGGAGTGCAATGGCGTGATCTCAGCTCACTGCAACCCCTGCCTTCTGGGTTCAAGTGGTTCTCCTGCCTCAGCCTCCCAAGTAGCTGGGATTACAGGTGCCTGCCACCACACCCAGCTAATTTTTGTATTTTTAGTAGAGATGGGGTTTCACCAGGTTGGCCAGGCTGGTCTCGAACTCCTGACCTCAGGTGATCCACTCACCTTGGCCTCCCAAAGTGCTGGGATTACAGGTGTGAGCCACTGTGCCCGGCCTTGGACAAACTTCTTAATTTCAGTAAGTCTTGATGTCTTTGTCTCCTAAACTCCTAATGAGGCTAAATCACCCATAAAAAGTACAAAATGCAAAAAAACATGCCACTAAATAGACCACAAACAGGTCACTTGTTTATTGCATGAAAGCTAAAACAAGAAGGCACAGTGCTGCCTTGCTCTGTCTCAGCTAGTAGCGTGAAGCTGGCATGACAAATTTTTCACCGTTCCATGTATGTTCATGAATGACCACAAAAGTGACATAAGTATTGGTTTTCAGGTTGCAAATAAATTTTTGTGAGTAGACAATTTGCAAATGCAGAATCTGCAAATAATGAGGAGCCACTACCCTACCCTAAACATACATACATACACACACACACACACACACACACACACACACACACACACACACACACACTATGTACCTAGACACAGTGCTCAAGTATTATGATGTGGAAATAATTAAAGACAATATGGATTACATATGAGTATTTAGATTACATAAGATGTAAGGGTCACTTTACATAATTTGAAGAAAGGGCAATCAATGAAAGCTGTAAGACGTGATTCTATGGAAACTGAATGTGACTCATACTTTAACACAGTGATACAACTTAAATAGTTAGAGAGGCATAAGGTGGGTGTTTGGTCAGAGAAAATTTTAAAAGGCTCCTAGTCAATAATAAGTTTTGTTCTTACAGGTTTATCAGGAAATCAGTTTAATAATAATAGAGAAAAACTTTTTGAGAGAATAGTTGAATGATAGAATTGGGGAGAAAAGGAGGGAAAGGATGCTTGGAAATGAGACAAAAATTCAGACGCAATTCATTCATTTGTTCGTCCAACGAATGTTCTGTTAAACATTCACTACTGGCCATTTGCTCATCTAGGTGCTGGAGTATGGAAAACAAGACAAAGTTCCTGTATTCCATGAAATTGTATTCTAATGTTGAGAAACATGACAAACTCCAAATCGAATCTGTAAGTAATATAATGTAATAATCGATGGTGGCAAATGCTATGAAGAAAATAATACAATGTGATGGAGAGTGGGATGGTTAGGGACAATGTTAGATGTGGTGACAACAGAGTGAGGCTGAGTGAGGAGGTGGCCATTTGAGCAAAGGCCAAATGATGAGGAGGAAGCAGCTGTGCAGTGGTCTGGGGGAAGAGCATTCCCAGCAGAAGGACGAGCAAAGCGAATGTTCATGGCGGGGGCCAGGCCTGCCTTTTGGCCAGTTGAGGGAGACTCTGTGGTGGAGCATAGTGACTACAAGAGGAAGGCTAGCAGGAAATGAGATCAGAAAGAGAGCTGGACCATAGCAGGTCTTGCAAGACATAGGAAGAATTTTGGATTTTATTCTAAGTGCACTAAAGAGGAACTAAGCCTAGAAGTAGAGGAGTGGTAGTTTCTGATTTATGTTGTAGAAACATCACCCTGACTGCTGCGATGGAGGATGGGCTGTGGAAGGAAGGAGCCAGGAGACTAGTTGGAAAGTCTTTAAACTGAAGGAAATAAAAGTTAGGAATATTTTGAAGGATTTGAATCAAGACACCAAAAGCAGTTCTTATGGTGGATCAGAATATATCATGGAGGATGGGTCAGATGCCCTGAATTCAGTGCTCAGATTTTATAATTTTGGACCTTTTTGGGCAAATCATTCCAACTTTGTAGGCCTCAGTTTCCCCCAGACATAAAATGAGGAGTTGGACTCAATGTCTCTTTCAGTGTTAAAGTTGTAAGAATTCAATTACTCAAGATACAATTTTCAGAAAGAAAACGTTGACAAGAGAACAGAAAAAAGCACCTCTACATTTTGTAATAAGAAGGTTGTTAGTGGGAGCTTGAGAGCTGTTTGACTAAAGTGTGACAACGGTACCCAAATTGTCAGTGGTTAAGCAAAGCGTAACAAGAGAGAAAATAGAGGCAATTTTCTCAGATGCTCATTTGAAAGTTTGGCAGGGAAGGAAATCTAAAGAACTGTAGCTGATGGGCATTGTGGAGGCAAATGGAAACCTTTTTCAAGATAGAAAAAAAAATGAAGTTGTTTGAAGAACTAAAGAGGAAAGGGAGTGCCAGAGATAGTAGCAAAGGTGGGAATGTATGAAGAGATTTCCAAAGCCAAGAAGGCAGGGGATTAAGGGTGCTGGTAGAAGAGCCAAGGTTTGGAAAATGCAGTTCCCTATAAATATCACTTACTTACTTACTTATTTATTTTGAGATGGAGTCTCCTTCTGTCGCCCAGGCTGGAGTGCAGTTGTGTGATCTCAGCTCACTGTAACCTTGGCTCACTGCAACCTCCACCTCCTGGGTTCAAGTGATTCTCTTGCCTCAGCTTCCTGGGTAGCTGGGATTACAGGCAGGTGCTACCATGCCCAGCTAATTTTTTTTTTTTTAATAGAGACGAGGTTTCACCATGTTAGCCAGGCTGGTCTATAACTCCTCACCTCAGGCGATCCACCCTCCTTGGCCTCCCAAAGTGCTGGATTACAGGTGTGAGCCACCATGCCTGTCCTCCTGTAAAATATCACTTATAATTCAATTTCTCAGTAAGTATTTCTAAATCTTTAGTATCTAGCCCGAGTTCTTAGAGAACAAGGATTTGAGTACAAGTAGCTCATCTGAGAGATGCAGGAAACACCACTAGGGAGGTAGGGAAGTGACTCAAGGAAGGGGGAAGAATTATCTCACCCCTGGGTGAGACAGCTGAGGTGTTGATCCCCCAACCCAGGAGGAATCATTAGTTGAGGCCAGCTCTTAGGGCATTCATTTCCTGGCTCTTCCAGCCTGCTGGAAGTATTGAGACTTTGTGTAGTACTCATGTAAAAGTACTCTCTGACATAGATCCTAGCAGCTGGAAGTCACTTTGAATGGTTCTGGGATGTAGGTGCTGCTGATGTGCTCATGGCAAAGAGGCTTCAAACCTGCTCTGATGGAATGCCACCCAGGACCAAAAGCAACATCGCATATTGCTCACAGGCTAGTCACTGACCTAAAGGCATACTTCCTTATGTTCTCCATGACAAAATGCCCTGATACAAATCCAGAAGGTAGGGTTCTCTTTTATTTCTTAGTCATTTAAAATTAATCTCTCGTTTCTTAATCATTTACCAATGAGAGAGAGTATAATGTAACATTGAGAAAGAGAAAATGGAAGGGACATGTATAGAGTAAGTGAATAAGCAAAAGAAACAAATAGGTGGAGAGACAGAGGTAGAGGAAGGATCTGAGAGAGCTGAGAGAAATGTGGTTATACCCTATTCACGGATCACCACAGTCCATTTTAGATAGAATAGGAGTTGGATTTATCTTACACTCATAAAAACATGACAGTATTTTAAAAAGTCGAATATATGGATTCTATCCAAAAATAAGTAACTCATTTTAATCCAAAAAGTATCAGAAATGTTAGGTCCTTTTCCAACTAAGAAACTGAGATATACACATAGTAAAAACAGTAAGACAGAGGTCAGAAATGTGTAGCACTAAATACTGTGTATTCTTCTTATGAACCTTCAAGAGAGAAATAAGAAAAATAAGCCAGGCCCACTCAGGTGCCAAAGTTGAAGAGAATAAGTTGATTCCAGAGGTGACCTGTTTTCATTTTTATGGAGTTTAATCAGCAGTGAATTCTATAAAAGTGAGGCTACCATACAAACAACTTCCACTGCCCACATATTTCATATATGATTGAGACCATAAGAGCTTGTTTATTTCAACAAATACCAGCTAGAACTACGAAAGCTAAGGATTTAGGAGCTCAGTTTGTATCGAAGGGTTTAAATTAAATTTCACCTTGTCGGTACATAAAGCAATCCTTAGAGCTGTAAGTTTCTCTAAGTGGTAACCAGGGTAATGTTTCACCTTTGGGGGAGCCCTCCTCTTTGTTCTCAAGCAGTCAACATCATCAGGCCTATGTAAAGTAACATCAATCAACACAAATCTCTGGACTGCATCAATTGAACTCATGACAGCTCAGGAAGCTTAGTTAGTCCAAGTTCGGGCAACATGGCTCTTCATGGATGGCCAGCTGCTGCTCAGTCTATACCCTTCCCCAAAATGTATAAACGACTTATTCATCTTCTAGTCACTGGTCTTCCCCAGCCCAGCACAGGGGAGGTCTCAATCGATATTCCATAGGTCATTTTGGAATTCATTAACCATGCTATTCAACTAATATTTGCTGAGTAGTTCCTATATGCTAGGCACTGAGGAAGATGCCAGGCGTACAAAGTGAGTAAAAACATGTGTGGTCCCTGTTCTCGTGGAACTTACGGTCTTTCAGAAGAAGATAGCTATTAATCAAAATGTCATGAGCAAACATAAAATAGCACCGTAGTGTATGACAAAGAGTTCCGAGGTGCTTTGAGAACGAATAATTGAGTGATATAAATGAGAGCTTCGGAGAGGTTTCCCAGATTGAGCTGAGATCTGAAGGCACAGTGGGAATTAACCAGGAAATAACCATGATGTGAGAAGGTGGCAGAGGGCTGGGGTGGGCGGTCAACCGAGAAGTCCAAAAGTAGGCCAGGGTCACTGGGATGGGAGATGAGGCTGGATGGGCAGATGGGGCCAGGGCACTTGTCAAGGAGTTTTGTTTTTACCCTCAGAGAAATGAGAAGCCAGTGAATGGAATGCCACTGACTATTTGCAAGCACGGTGGCAGTGAGGGTAACACAGTCAGATTAGAGTTGTGAAATCTCTCTAGGATACAGTATGGATGGGCTGTGGGAAGTTAACACAGATGTCAGAAAAACAAGGTGCTGCTGCAATCAGCTAAACAGGAGTTGACTGGACCATTACTGAAACAAAGGTCCTACACAATGAGAGCCCACAGTTTGTAAGGCATTCCACAATTAGAATTCTTTAGTATCCACTTCCTCTAACAATGACAACCAATATTTCCTTATTTCAATGTTTCTCAGAGAATGCACCACCAGCCACCAGCATCAGAGTCAACAGGGGCTGGGGGAGGAGAAGAAGTGCTACTTGTTTAAAATGCAGATTCTTTGATACACTCTGGCCCTGATGAGTCACAATACCTGGGAGTGGGGCCAGGAATCTTTCATTTTAGAGAACACTACAGGTAATTCTAATCCATGCTGAAGATGAAGAGCCTCTGGACAAAGACACTTGAGCATAGAACATAAATCACTTTTACTTTAGATAAGCTTTTGAGGTTGCACATTTGATTTAATGTCTACTATTTAAGTAAAATGAACAGATAATTAATCATCCAAAGCAACACTCACTGGAGAGTAAGAGTGAGTGTGGCTATTAATAGTACACTGGAATAATGGGTGTAACCAGACAAACTGAGACACACTCACCCATAGTTTGCTAACCCTACTTCAGGAATAGATGTCCTGTGCAATAGAAACTACTCTACCTTTGAGTGATGAGAGACCCCTCAAAATTTATATTTGAGTTCTGAGACTCTAAGGCCCACTATGTTATGATTTTCTTTTTCATAGAAGCAGATGGCATTAACAGCCTGTAACTACTTTCAGTGGCTTCTAGAGAAAAGGCATTGACGTTCCAAGAGACAGGTTCTATGTTTGCAACAATTAAGGGAAACATATGTCTACAACTCTCTTGCTTAGAAAGCCTTAGTAATTTAGGCCAGGTGCAGTGGCTCACGCCTGTAATCCCAGCACTTTGGGATGCCGAGGCAGGTGGATCACAAGGTCAAGAGATCAAGACCATCCTGACCAACATGGTGAAATCCCATCTCCACTAAAAATACAAAAATGAGCTGGGCATGGTGGTGCATGCCTTCAGTCCCAGCTACTCTGGAGGCTGAGGCAGGAGAATTGCTTGAACCTGGAAGGCAGAGGTTGCAGTGAGCTGAGATCACACCACTGCACTCCATCCTGGGTGAAAGAGGGAGACTTCATCTCAAAAAAAAAAAAAAAAAGTCTTAGTAATTTAAAAACAATGCCTGCTCACCCCTTGTTTTGACTTTAAGAGAGAAATCTGGTCATCAGTGCCCCAAATGAGGTAGACAAGTGGCAACTGGTTGTCACAATAGGCTCATGATTTCTCTCATAAGAAAAGTAAGAAGAGAAGTTGGAATATTTTCATCCCAACCCCCAATACTCAGTTCTACAGGGTAGATACAGTTGCCTAGTTTTGTGTACAAAGGCTTAATCTCAACACAGTGGCCCTTCTGCCTTCTGCCCCATCGCGGCAGGAGTGACTCTGGGTCTGTCTGAGCCCAGGACTGTGAAGATAACTAAAGAATCCCAAATTACGGCAGAAAGGATAGGAAGTATGTATCACATTTGGACATACCTTGGTATTTAATTTGACAGTTAACCTTCCTGAGGATCATCAAGCACCATCTCACTATGATCTAAAAGTCTATTTTCTCCAGGGTGGACAGATCTAGTCCCAATTTAGTAAGCCTTAGAACAAGTAGAAGTAAGAAACCTACATTCCCTCTTCACTCTGCCACTAGCCAGCTGTGTAATTTTAGTTATCACATAACTTCTCTGTCCCCTCAATTTCTTCATCCATAAAATAAAATGCACAAACACAGATTCACTCAAAGATCCCTTCTCACTTTAAATGTATACAATTTTGATCATCTGTAGAAACTCAACTTTGAAGGATAAATATTTAAAACACTGCTGAACTTCAGGGGTTTTTAATACATAATGTCATTAAGATTAGATCTACCTAGAAGACTCCCTGCATAATAAAACTTTTGTGCTTCTTTTCCAGATGTGTATTTTTTTCTTCCTTTTTCCTCACCTCTTGGAAAACAAACAAACAAACAAAAAAAAACCCTTCTCTTTTAGCTGTGTACTTTTCTTGGGCCCTAAGATGGGCCCACCTATAAGAAACAAAAGGCCGGTGAGAGTTTAGTGAAGGGTACTCCTAACAGTCCCCAAAAATCGTACCTTACATGAGCCCTTTCTAACAGTATTTGCTTATGGGAAGAATAATCCCAAGTAGCTCTTGGTTGTAAGGCCTTAGAAAAATAAAGACAATTCACTCATCTATTTTTATTATTATTTTTAACTCTGATGGTGGACACAAATCAGCCCTGTATTAACACTGCACGTATGCTGATGGTAATAACAGTTACCCTCTGTTTTCAACTCATTCATTATTTTTCTGATGGAGACTATCCTTAAATCTTAGCATGGTAGGGGAAAAACTCTAAAGTACTTACAGTTTTTTAACTTGATGCCAAAATGAAATTATGTGGATATGAATAAACATCCAACATTAGGAACCAGTCAGTTGTAGAAGCTAGAACAGAACTTGTTCATTTTGAATATCTAACCATGTGTCATATCCACCTATGAAATCATAGCAAAAATATAAAAAGCTATAATTTAGGACTGATCACATAAGGCAGAGATCAGGGTGGTGTTAAAATACTATATGCTCTTTCCAGAACACAAAAGGCATAATAAATAATGATTCATATTTGTATAATATCTCACAGTTAAACCAAGTGAGTCCTGACATACCATTTTATATATGGCAAGGGCAATATAGGGTAAATATTCCGGACTCCTTTTATAGACAAGGAAACAGTCTCTATTAGGTTGTTATGTGACCTGTTTAACAGT
This sequence comes from Ateles fusciceps, assembly GCA_036589455.1. Taxonomy (NCBI): domain Eukaryota; kingdom Metazoa; phylum Chordata; class Mammalia; order Primates; family Atelidae; genus Ateles; species Ateles fusciceps. Next base: position 4,708,693 of record JAZHEH010002982.1, on the reverse strand, counting down.
AAGTGGCAGAGCCAGAATTTAAATACAGTTCCGACTTTGGATGTCATGCTCTTTCCACAGACTCAGTGACCAATTTCGGACTTTGCCATGCAGGTACAGATCTATCCCTAATGGTAGTAATTCTCCCTGAGAATCTGTGATCTTTAGCCAACCATGAACCAGGCTACTGGCAGCATCTCTCCCAAGCCTCCCAAGCCATTCCTTTATGGAGGTGGTGTTTATATCAGAAATGTCAGGTCTGGCCTCAGATGACTACTAGCAGAATAGGTTTAGCAAACCACTACCACTTCCATAGTTAATGATGACTCAATTAGTTCAAAACATAAACACACACCATAATAGGAGTTAAATGGAAATGCAGAGAGGCCAGCCATCTGGCTGACAGCCGCTAGCGTGTCCCGGTGGTTGCTTCATCTTCTGTGATTTATTTACTCATTTGTTTTCTGGTGGTGGGGAGGGTGTGCAAAATATATTGTCACTTTAGATAGCACTTCAGCAAATACCATAACAACGTTCCCAGGGTTTGCTAGCAGCTTTTGTTCAGCACAAGCATACTAAATTTTAAAGAGGGAAAAATAGTGTCAGATAAATCACAGGATTTTAAAAGAACATCCCAATTTGTTCACAGTTTAACATTACTACTGTCAGGCAAAACATATAAAACTCTTCTTTTTCATCCCTGGATTTGACTTACAAAGTGAACTAAGCACACGGTAAAATCCTCATGATTAAATGTGTATGATGGATAAGAGAACAAAGTGTTTTCTTTATGTCTCTAATATGAACCCACGACCACTGGCATATCAATCCACATCTCCACATTACTCTTCACTCAAAACCCTCCTCAACATTGCCGACTGTCTTCCATATTGAACAGATCCGTGGAATTATACTAATAAATTTTCAGATGATGCTTTTATTGCCTGTTCCATCTATCAGCAACATTTATTTCCCTAAAAAAAAATAGGTTCAATTCTAAAACCACTTTACATAAACGGAAACTCTGCTGTGGAATAGAATGGTGTAAAAACATCCCCCCCAGATTTTCATTAACGGTATGCTCCAGGTAGCTGGGCATCTAAGAAGACTAACAACAGATATTATGTCCTTGTAGCCCATAGACAGTTGTCTGAGTATAAGCTGGGTAGACAGAAACCAAAAAAAGAAGGTGAGAATGTCATATAGATAAGGAATTTCAGTGGGTAATAGTTAAGTGCTTAGAGTCAGGGGAAAACAACAATGACAAAACAAACAAAACCCCTCATAACTTAAGGTTGAAATTTGCAAGTCAAATTCAATCTCCCTGCATTCTGTTTTCTAAAGGAATACACAGGGTAGGGAAGCCAAAGGGCTTCCACAGGGAAGCTGAGCTCATGGACTGAGCAAGGGTCATCCCCCCAAAATACTGACAACCCAGTCACTGAGTAGTAAATGGTAGGTGGGTGGCTAGAGTGCTGCTGTCTATTGCACTCAACTACAGCAGCCATGTGTCTGAGTTTCCCAGACAAAATTTTAATCAAAATAAATGTAAGCAATTTAAAATGTTCTACCCATTTTGTCACAAATGGATGAACCTGGAGGGCATTATGTTAAGTGAAATAAGCCAGGCACAGAAAGACAAATATCACACAATCTCAACTACATGTGGAATCTAAAGAAGATGAACTCTGTAAGACCTAACACCATAAAAACCCTAGAAGAAAATCTAGGTAAAACCATTCAGGATATAGGTATAGGCAAGGACTTCATGACTAAAACACCAAAAGCATTGGCAACAAAAGCCAAAATAGACAAATGGGACCTATCAAACTCCACAGCTTCTGCACAGCAAAAGAAACAGTCATTAGAGTGAATCGGCAACCAACAGAATGGGAAAAAATTTTTGCAGTCTACCCATCTAACAAAGGGTTGATATCCAGAATCTACAAAGAACTAAATCAGATTTACAAGAAAAAAACAAACAAGCCCATTCAAAAGTGGGCGAAGGATATGATCAGACACTTTACAAAAGAAGACATACATGAGGCCAACAAACATATGAAAAAATGCTCATCATCACTGGTCATTACAGAAATGCAAATCAAAACTACATTGAGATACCATCTCACACCAGTTAGTATGGTGATCATTAAAAAATCTGGAGACAACAGATGCTGGAAAGGATGTGGAGAAATAGGAACACTTTTACACTGTTGGTGGGAGTGTAAATTAGTTCAACCATTGGGGAAGACAGTGTGGTGATTCCTCAAGGACCTAGAAATAGAAATTCCACTTGACCCAGCAATCCCATTACTGGGTATATATCCAAAGGATTATAAATTGTTCTACTATAAGGACACATGCACACGAATGTTCATTGCAGCACTATTTACAATAGCAAAGACCTGGAACCAACCCAAATGCCCATCGATGATAGACTGGACAAGGAAAATGTGGCACATATACACCATGGAATACTACGCAGCCATAAAAAACAATGAGTTTGTGTCCTTTGTAGGGACATGGGTGAACCTGGAAACCATCATTCTCAGCAAACGGACACAAGAACAGAAAATCAAACACCGCATGTTCTTACTCATAGGTGGGTGTTGAACAATGAGAACACATGGACACAGGGAGGGGGAGCATCACACACTGCGGTCTGTTGAGGGGGAAATAGGGGAGGGACAGAGTGAGGTGGGGAGTTGGGGAGTGATAGCATGGGGAGAAATGCCAGATATAGGTGATAGGGAGGAAGGCAGCTAATCACACTGCCATATGTGTACCTATGCAACAATCTTGCAAGTTCTTCATATGTACCCCCAAACCTAAAATGCAATTAAAAAAAATAACTCTAAACAACAAAAAAAAGAAGATGAACTCAGAATCAGAGAGGAGACTAGTAGTTACTAGGGGTTTGGGTGGAAGCAGGGGTTGGGGAGATATTGGTCAACGGATACAAAAATTCATTCAGACAGGAGACTAAGTTCAAGAGTTATGTATACTTAACAAAAATATATACTTTAAAATTGCCAAGGGCATAGATTTTAAGTGTTCTCACCACAAAAAATGGTAAGTATGTGAAGTAATGCATATGTTAATTAGCTTGATCTAGCCATTCACAATGTGTATTAAAATATGTTATATATCATAATATATATATACAATTTTAATTTTTCAACTAAAATTTTGAAACAAAATAAAATTCTATCTCATTGTTCTCATATATATACATTATCAGATGACCAAGATATTCAAATTTTTGTTTCAGAAAATGTGGTCAATATCATATCATTTTTGTGCATGTGGCAATTGCTGGCAAATAAAATAGTTGTATCTCTTCTGAGCTTGTTAAATGGAACTGATTGGAAAGCAATTGCTTCAACAAAGAAAGAATTCTTTAAAAGCAATAATAATGATAGTAACAATACATAGTTCCTATGGAGAAGAGAACTTGTCAGTCCAAGTTCATTAAGTAGATACTGTATGCAATTCACCAGGTTACGATTACAATGTCATACTCTAAGGGGCAGGAATAACGTTGTCTATATCACATCCTTATCACCACACACTGTGCAACAAAGAAGGCATTCAATAAAAGTCCAATGTTAGTGAATATGCTGATGCTTAACCTCTGTTGACACTGGGGGGTAAGAGTATTGCTGAACTACTTAACTATTCCTAAGTACTTTCAACAGAAAACATTTTTTAAGCAAGTATTTTGCCACCATAGACATAAAGCAAAAAACCAATAGCATGTTTGCACAGAAGATAAAAGCACCACCGAATTGATTTTCTCTCTTAGAAAATGAGATTTTGCACGCTTATCCTTTAACTGACACCCCTGCCACATGCATCTTCTCACATAGAAGCAAATCAGCTTTTAAGCCATAAATAGTTGTCTACCCTAAGACATCCTGGGAATTTCTGAAGACTCAGAGACCAACTCCCAGTCAAGGTACTCTATTCTTCCCACCTTCTTCCTTCCTGGGGCTACCTGAAGAGAGCTCAACCAAGGTGCATTAGCTATACTACTTTTGGAAGTCAGAGGTAAAATGCATAGTTAATTCTCTTGGGGTCTCATGTCAGAAAAGAGAGAAGCTCCAACTATTTGTACCTAAATGGAACTTAAGGATAAAGCAGTAAGACTATACTTCTTCTAGTACCTGTTATCTCCAGTCAGGCAAAACTCAGTGCACAGAATTGCTGAGAATTTGTACTGAAGACATTTTTCCTAGTAATACTGTCCTGGTGTACTCTTTGATGTTAAAACTATTATTTTTATCCCTAAACCCTGGAAGTGGCAGGAAGCTATCACTTGAGGTGCTTCTTTGTCACATAGTGGGATGTACATTCTGACAAACCACTCACAGCCTCAGTGGGAGTAGAGAGGCAAAGAGCTGCTTGGCAAAGACAGCTGTAATTCTGCCAGATGATTCATCTTGGTAAGAGAGGAAAGGAAATTTAGATAAATTAGCAGGAAATAAGTATGATCCTCAAAGGCAATTAGAAAAGTCAGAATACGTATGTGAAAAAGAAATAGAAAAGTACATCTGAAACTTGGGTAACGAGTTTCTTCATACAAAATCCCTGCTTTTGAAGAATAATAAATGGGCCAAGCCGTGGTTCCCAAGACCAATGGCTCTCCCGGGAAAGCTCTTCCAAATTATTCCAACTAAATAGTCTTCTAGATTTCACCAGTAGCCAGCTTAGTGTTAGGCAACCAAGTACATCTTCTGTTGCCACAATCATAGGGAGGGGGGAAATAGAAAACTGACCACTGAGCTGGATGCTGGTTCCAGGTCTGCCACTCATGGGTGGTATGACTTTGGTAAAGGTTATCTGTGACATCTTTTTTTAATTGTACTTTAGGTTCTGCGGTACATGTGCAGATCATGTAGGATTGTTGCATAGGTACATACACGGCAAGGTGGTTTGCTGCCTCCATTCCCCCATCACCTATATCTGGCATTTCTCCCCATGTTATCCCTACCCCCCTCCCCACCCCGCAGTCCCTCCCCTAGTTCCCCACAACAGACCCCAGTGTGTGATGCTCCCTTCCCTGTGTCCATGTGTTCTCATTGTTCAACACCTGCCTATGAGTGGGAACATGCAGTGTTTCATTTTCTGTTCTTGTATCAGTTTGCTGAGAATGATGGTTTCCAGATTCATCCATGTCCCTACAAAGGACAAGAACTCATCTTTTATGGCTGTGTAGTATTCCATGGTATATATGTGCCACATTTTCTTTATCCAATCTATCACTGATGGGCATTTGGGTTGGTTCCAAGTCTTTTATGGGCAAAATGAGGCAGTTGGATGTTGGACGTAATGTTTAGCTCTGAGAGTCAGTAACTTCAAATTACTTGTCTTGCCTTCTATTCCTCCTCCTGAGCACCTAAGACTTGCTAACCATCCTGTTTACCCCACAGGGTGACTGACCTACCTGAGTCACACTACAGCTCTTTCCTTGGAAACCAGACAGATGTTGGCCACACAGTACACATCAGCATGACAACAGTTGGTAAACATGGCCTGTGGTCTTGGCTGCACCAATAAATACGAGATTATCCAAGCTCTCTGAAGCAGCCCTTATCTCTAAGATCCTGGATGATCACTTTATAGACTCCTGCCCACAACAACCCTAAAGCATTCTGGCAGTAACTCCCACTAAGCTGTAAGGATGCTGCCTAGTTCTCCATCTCTCTTTCAACCCAGCAAACTCAGCAGGCCTGTGTGTCAAAGATTATGCCAGACATTGATGGGAGAGTCAGGAGCAATTATGGTTCAGTCCACTCTGGAAACTCAGCTCTATGTGTAAGGCTTTGAACCTGTGGGGCTAAGAGGGGTTCACCATGAGAATCAGCCCTGGGGCCTGGCTGCCCACATCCTCTCTGCCAAGCTTCCACTGAATTTCCAGGGCTTGTCATTATGTCAAGAAAAAAGTCTCAGTTTGGTAACTCTCTAACACTTGCTAATTGTTCGATTTTTAAAAAAGGAAAATAGGCCTCAAGCTCAGTTAGCAGGCACCACTAACTAGGGCAAATTTAGAGTCCTGTCTTTTTTTTTTCATTTGGGCCATACTGTTCTCCTACTAATCCAGATGAAATGATTTTCTATTTCTGAGAAGGTTTCTCCAGCAGCAGGGTTTTCCTCCACACTCTGCTTGCTCAGGTGCCTCTGCTAGTTCTCACTGACCCAGTCCAGTCTGGGGTCTCTGAACAGGGGTCACCTCATGCCCTAGTCACTTTTCTGAGTGACCCACTGACCTGACTGCCCCATGCCTACTTCCTCCCCCAGCAATGAACTTCGTACCAACCCATGCATCAGACATTGCTGGGAGTGAGCTCCTCAGAGCGCTGAGAGGTTAAGTAACTCCTCAAACATCAGGCTACTGTGAGTGGCTGCTCAGTGATTATCCGAATCTAGCCTGTTGGCCTCTGAAGGCTTTAAATTTATCCAACATTCTCTGCTTCCTCTCACCAGAATGCCCATAGTCCTCTGCTTCCTTGCATCACAGTGCCCATAATCCTCTGCTGTCTCTCATCAGAGCACCCACAGATCAAAGGATATTCCCATTTATCTGAATTTTACTCTCTGTCAAAGACCAACTCAACTCCCACCTTTCCCAGAAGCTTTGCGTGTCTCCTACACAGAAGACATAGGCTGGCCCCTCTAGGGTATAGGCTGGTGGTAGGTTAGTGAAAACGAGACCATAGCCACAGGAAGCTTTAGTACAGGGAGCAAGAAAAGAAAAACATACAGCCAAGCCTAATGCCTTGCAGTACAATGATTCTTTTTTTTTTTTTTTTTGAGACAGGGTCTCTGTCACTCAGATTGGACTCCAGCCTAGACCTCCCAGTTAGCTGGGGCTACGGGCATGCACCAACACACCAGATAAGTTATTGTATTTTTTGTAGAGACAGGGTTTCACCATGTTGCCCAGGCTGGTCTGGAACTCCTGGGCTCAGGTAATCTGCCTGCCTCAGCCTCTCAAAGTGCTGGGATTACAGGTGTGAGCCACCACACCTGGCCCACAATAATTCTTAGCCCAGGCTGCACATTAGAACAGGACTGTGGAAATTTAAAAATCCTCATGCCCAGGCCACACCCCAGACCAACTGAATCAGGATGGAACCAGCACATTAGTGTTTTTTTGTTTTGTTTTAAGTCTCCAAATGATCCCAAGGCACAGCCACATTTGAGAGTCACTGGTGTAGAAACGAATTAATGCCACACGTGCAAGATATGAACCTTGGAATCAAAAGATCAAGTCTACTCCAGCATGACTCACTGTATGACCTGAGAAAGTCAACTGCCTGTGTCAAACTCAGGTTTTTCACCAGTGAGGTGAACTTGAACCTTCTGCCCTTTCTATTTCAAAAGTTAATGTGAGGTTCAAATGAGATGATGCTGCAAGAGTACCCTGTAAACTGTAAAACACGTATTTATTATTACTGTAGTCAATTTTCACTACCAATCCCCCAGTGGTGATGTTCAAAAGCTCCGAAGGAAAAAAAAAGGTAATAAAAATGCACAGAAAAGAAAAATACAATAACAGTAGGGTTAGAGTAATTAAATATAGTGACCCAAGAGAAATATAGCCTATTTTATATCTTAAGGGTATGTTTACAAATTATTTTTATAAGTACAATAAAAAAGATTGTAGCAGGAAAGGAAAGGAATTGTATTCAGATGATCACTAATAATTATAGCAGAAGCTTATTAATTCAGACCAAGGGATAGGCTTGCCCTTAATGGGGGAGAAATGAGTTTTCTGTGCTAATTTATTAATTTAATGTAGAACAAAATTTATTAGGGGCTGGGGTAGGAAACCTATCAAATAAAACACAGAAAAAAGCACCTGTACATTTTATAAGAAGAAAGTTGTTAGTGGGAACTTGAGAGCTGTTTGTGACAATGGTACCCAGATTGTCAGTGGTTGAGCAAATATATTTTGATCTATTTACAAAACAATGGAATCATCATGAATGAGATTCTTGGCTATTCATTTAAACAAATGAGGTGAAAATATAAGCCATCATAAACCTCAGTTCAATAGGATTGTTCCCAAAGCCCTTTGAACTTGGTTTGACACTTGGTGCATCCCACAGAAGGCATGCAGCGAGAGGCCCTGTGACAGTAGGCCAGGCCCTCAATATTTACTTAAGACAGTATCGAAAACATCATTCTCAGCAAAGTGACACAAGAACAGAAAGCCAAACACCGTATGTTCTCACTCATAGGTGGGTGTTGAACAACGAGAATACATGGACTCAGGGAGAGGAGCATCACACACTGGAGGCAGTTGGGTGGGGTAGGGGAGAGACAGCGAGGGGGTGGGGAGGGAGGGGAGGGATAACATGGGGAGAAATGCCAGATATAGTATGCACCTAAAGTAAAATAAATAAATTTTAAAAAAAGAAAATGTCAGATAATAATAATAATAATAATAATAAAAAGACAGTATCAGCCTCAGGTCTGGATCCTGAGAACATGAGGGAAGGAGGACAGAGAAGAACCACAGTTTCTCTCCCCTTTTGCATTCATGTGGCACGTGACAAGCCATAAAATGAGGGTTATAATTTGTAATTTGCATTTGCTTTTTTTTTTCTCACTTTGGATCCCTATGCTAATTCCTGACAGCTCTTTCCCTGTTCAGCCAGGGAATCCGGGGAAAGAGCTGTTAGGAATTAGTCTATTGAGTAAGTCTAAGGTTTCACCCAGACTTATTCAATCACTATAGAGGATTACAAGCTCCTAATCACTTTAAGGAAATTATTTGCCTATCTCTTTCCCCTTCAAATACCATGTCCTAAATTCCCATTTTCTGAGATGGGTTGATACAGCAAACCTTCAGATTAACTGATTCACATTAATATATGAATCATGCTCTCCGAAGTATTTGTCATCTTAATTTCTTTTTCTTGGAATGTTGCTTTATGAAGGAGATTTCAGAAAACATACCTAAGTGAGAAAATACTGGTAGCTGGAGTATGGAGACAACAGATTGTGCAGTGGAAGAAGACAGCACCGAAATGGCCTGTACTGCCTAGGAATCTGACCCTGGGTTTGGCATTCCTGAGGTGTCTACATTTCTCATAGCTTCAAGATTTTCTCCCAGTGCTAAACCTTTAGGCTTACAAAAGGCACAGAAGTACAATAAGGTGAAGCAGGAAGAATTTGGCTGTGAATGATAAGTAGATAGTAGATTAGCTGTATACTAATGATAATATCTACTGTTTATTGAATACTTAAAATATGCTATGTACTCTATCATACATTATCTCTGACTGTTAAATGAAATTATGTCTAAGAACCACTGGGAAACAGAAATCTTTCCCTTTAGCTTATTATACCTGGAAAGTGCAACTCCAGCTAATTAGGTTGCCCAAAATGACAAAACCAACTGACAGCGAAAGCTAGGATTCATTTCCAGGTCTGCCTCTCCCTGAAACTTTTTCTCATTTAAATTCCTCTTCACAAATTCCCCCAAACAGCACCCCTTCTATATGTGTTCTTTAGGATGTGAGGGACTGCTGGGACTTCATAGCAGTCTTTTTAAAAAATGTAATTTCAACTTTTATTTTAGATCCAGGGGGATACATGTGCAGGTTTATTACCTGGATATATTGCGTGATGCTGAGGTTAGGGGTATGACTGATCCCAACACCTAGGTAGTAAGCATCATAGATACAGTTTTTCAACCCTTGCCCCCTCCCTCTGCCTTCCCTGTTGTAGTCTCCAGTATCTTTTGTAACCATCTCTATGTCCATGACTACCCATTGTTTAGCTCCCTCTTGTAAGTGACAACATGTGGTATTTGGTTTTCTGTTCCTGTATTACAGGATAACGTAGGATAATGGCTTCCAACTGCATCCATGTTGCTGCAAGGAACACAATTTCTTTCTTTTTATGGCTGTGTAGCTTCCTGTGGTGTATATATACAAGAATTTCTTTATCCAAACCACCACTGATGGGCACCTAGGTTGACTCCATGTCTTTGCTGTTGTGAATGGTGCTGTGACGAACATGTGAGCAAAGGTGTCTTTTTTGGTAGAATGATTTATTTTCTTTTGGGTATATACCCAATAATGGGATTGCTGAGTCAATGGTAGTTCTGCTTTAAGTTCTTTGAGAAATCTCCAAACTGCTTTCCACCATGGCTGAACTAATTTACATTTCTACCAACAGTGTATAAGCACTCCTTTCTCCACTGTCTCACCAGCATCATTTTCTGACTTTTTAGTAACAGCCATTCTGAGTGGTGTAAGATGGTAACTCACTGTGGTTTTGATTTGCATTTCTCTGACGATTAGTGATGTTGAGTGCATTTTTTTTTTCATGTATTTATTGGCTACATGGATGTCTTCTTTTGATAAGTGTCTGTTTCCATCTTTTGCCCATTTATTAATGGGGTTGTTTTTTGTTTGCTCATTTGCTTAAGTTCCTTATAGATTCCGGATATTAGACCTTTGTTGGATGTGTAGTTCGTGAATATTTTCTCTAATTCTGTAGGCTGTTTGTTTACTCTGTTGATAGTTTCTTTAGCTGTGCAGATATTCCTTAATTATGTTCCACTTGTCAATTTTTGTTTTTGTTACAATTGCTTTTGAGGACTTAATCACGAATTCTTTCACAAGACCAATATCCAGAATGGTGTTTCCTAGGTTTTCTTCTAGGATTCTATAGTTTGAGGTCTTAACATTTAAATATGTAATCCACCTTGAGTCAATTCTTATATACGGTGAAAGGCAGGGGTCCAATTTCATTCTGTATTCAGCTAGCCAGATATCCCAGCATCATTTATTGAACTGGGGAGCCCTTTCCCCATTGCTTGTTTTTTCAACTTTGTTGAAGATCAGATGGCTGTCTGTGGGTGTGTGACTTTATCTCTGGGTTCTCTATTCTATTCCATTGGTATATGTGTCTGTTTTTGTACCAGCATACACTGTTTTGATTACTGCAGCCTTGTAGTAAAATTTGAAGTTGGATAGTGTGATGCCTCTGGCTTTGTTCTTGCTCTGTTGCCCAGGCTGGAGTACATTGGTGTAATCATGGCTCACTGCAGTCTGAAAGCCCTGGGCTCAACTGATCCTCCAGCCTCAGCCTCCTCTGTAGCTAGGACTACGGGTACATGCCACCATATTTGGCTAATCTTTTTATGTATGTTTTTCTCTTGTAGAGATGGTGTCTTGTTATGTTGACCAGATGATTTTGAACCCTGGCCTCAAGGCATCCTTCAACCTCAGCCTCCCAAAGTGCTGGGATTACAAGTGTGAGCTAGTTTAGGATTGCTTTGGCTATTTGGGCTCTTTTTTGATTCCATACAAATTTTTGAATATTCTTTTCTAGTTGTATAAAAAGCTTGATAAGAATAGCATTGAATATGTACATTGCTTTGAGCAGTATGGCCATTTCAACAATATTGATTTTTCTGATCCATGAGCATGAGATGTCTTTGCAATTGTTTGTGTCATCTCTGATTTCTTTCAGCAGTGTTCTGTAGTTCTCTTTGTGGAGATCTTCTACTTCCTTGGTTAGGTGTACTCCTAGGTATTTTATGGCTATTGTAAATGGAATTTCATTCCTGATTTGGCTCTCTGCTTGACTGTTAGTGATGTATGGAAATGCTACTGATTTTTGTACATTTATTTTGTATCCTGAAATTTTACTGAAGGTATTTATCAGTTCCAGGAGTCTTTTGGCAGAGAGTTTAGGGTTTTCTAGGTATAGAAGCATATAATCAGTGAAGAGAGATCATTTGATTACTTCTTTTCCTGTTTGGATACATTTATTTCTTTATCTTGCCTAATTGCTCTGGCAAGGACTTTTAGTACCATGTTGAACAGAAGTAGTGAGAGAGGGCATCCATGTCTTGTTCCAGTTCTCAAAGGGATGCTTCCAGTTTTTGCCCTTTCAGTGAGATATTGGCTATGAGTCTGTCATAGATGGCTCTTATCATGTTGAGGTATGTTCCTTCAGTGCCTAGTTTATTGAGGGTTTTTGTTTTAATCATGAGGGATACTATTGAAAAATTTTTTTCTGCATCTACATTTAAAAAAGGTATATAAGATCCTTTTCATCAGATTATTTCTTTCCTATATTAATCTAAATTAACTCTTACATGGAGAAAAGAAGAAATACTGAGTACTGTTTGCCTCTGTATTTGAATGAATGGCTGACAGACTGACACAGGAGTGGACAGAAGGAACGCAACCTCAATAGACTTCTTTACTATCTCTACCCTTTCAGGGCCCAGGAGTTGACAAAGTCCTGTGCAGGAGACACCTTTGGACAGTGGCACAGCTGTCACAGGCCTTAAGTGATTTAGGATTAGATAGTCATTCCCCTCCCAGGCCACAGCAAATAATTATTAGTGTAAGAAGAAATAATCATTGAACTTCCTTTCAGCATCTACATTCTCCCATGACCTGGAAGTTAAACTTCCTTAAGAATATTCTTCCAAGAACTGAGCATGGTGGCTCACACCTGGAATCCCAGTGACTTTGGAGGCTGAGGCAGCAGGACTGTTTGAGCCCAAGAGTTTGCGACCAGCCAGAGCAACATAGTGATACCCTCTCTCTCTCTTAACAAAAGAATCTTCTCCCCCCTGCCCCTCCTCATAGATGTGAGCTGTCCAGAAAAGATCTTCAGGGTCATGGAGTTGACTGATAACTCACAATCATAACAATGGTATTTGCATCGCCTGGGGAAAATGTTTAAACATACTAAGGCCCAGTCTCAGCTTCCAGAAACTCTATGGAATTGTTCTGGGTTGAGGTTTAGGTGGTTGTGAACCCCTATCACAGCCCAATCCCTTGTCCTACAGCTGAATGCTGTAAAGAGGAAGATGGCCACCTTTCTAGACCCAGAAACTGCTCCAGAGGGCCCAGGCACAAGCTTCTAAGCTGCAGAGGTTGCGATTCTGCCTCCTCAGATACGCCTGTCAGGCCAATTAACACCTGAGTCTTGCAATGACTTAAATGCCGACAGCAGACCCCTGGCCAGACCATTTTCCTTTCACCCTACACTCGGCGATTTCTCTTCATTGCCATGCTGTGCTTGCTCTGCAGACAAAATCAATAAGGACAATATAGCTAAAAGGTTACTGTATACCAGAGCTCTCAGTAATGAAAGCGTATTTTTTTTTTCCAGCAGGCCCTTTCCACTTCTTTCTTAACTATTTCCTCATTCCAAAACTACATTTTCTCTCACAGCCTATTTTCTCTCCATTTCACAAAGCATTAATGAGCCAAGTTCTAAAAAAACAAAAGACAAAATTTTTTAGCCTCAAGTGAATAAAAGTGAGGTCAAAGTTCAAGAATTGATATCATTGTGATTTTGCTCTATTTAAATTCATTTGTTTCTTAGAGGAGGAAATAACTGACATGCCTGGTTAATGATCTGATGTGCCCAAAGTATTTGCTCAAACAGCACACTTACTACAGGGAAACAACTTTTGGATGGTAGCCACAGAACCTCCCGACCCAAAACACATATTGGGTATTAAAAACCAAGGCTGGCTCTCTGCTGAGATGAGCTAGGGAAACAGTGGGTACATACATTGGCAATAACCAGCTCACCTGTAGTAAGAGAAAGTGCTTTTCCAGCGCATCGTTTTATTCACAGGTTATATTTGTTTTAACAGAGAGACCATATTCTGCTTTTACTTGGTAAGAACTCAGTTCAGGGTCAAAACGTCTAATAGGAAAAGAATTCATGTCTGAGCACAGAATTTAGGTAGAAATTGAGAACAAGAAAGTAGAGTCAGAACCCATTAAGCCAGGGTTCTTAAATTCTGGAGAAGAATGTACAGACCTATTTAAACTCTTAGTGATGTATTTAAAACTCTTCTGTTCCTTTCAAAGTATTTAATATGACTTTGGATGTACGAGACAAATACTCTTTAGTTAGTGTGCCAGCCAGCAGGTACTCTCAAATGAGACTGTTTTGAAAACAATCTGAATATCTGGTAAGTATTTCTATAGGATATAAAATCAAAAAGTTCGTTTTATAGAATAATTTCAAAGAGAAAAGAAATGTTCATCTTGTTTGAAAGATGTTATTTTTGGTTGTCCTGAATCTAAGCACTCACTTTGGTTGTGAGAAAGTCTGCCTTCTGTATCTGAACTTATTATATGAACAGTGGATGTCACTTAAAACAAAAGAAGAAGAAAGAAATCTGCTTTCTCAAGGAACAGTTTCAGCCCTTTAAGTCTTAATACACAATAAAAATACTCCCCTTTACCACCATCACCCGCTTCGGCAGCTATTCGAAGTTCATAACAATTCACAGAAAAGATCAATTGCTTAAAGCAGAATCAAAAGCCCTTGAGATTTCACAAGATTATAGGCCACAGACATAAATAAAGGCTCTCAATAAAAATACTTCATATCCCTATTGTGTATGAAAATATTACAAATAACTGTGCAAAGACTTAGCCACTCTATCAACAAACAGAATTTTATATATTTTTTTCCCAACTGGTGTGACCTCACTCACTCAGTGTACTCACTGTCAATCTACATATTTACATTCACTTACCACATTTTGTTAAGGCTAAAAAAAGGGAAAGAGAAAAGAAACACTTTCTAAGCAACTTCTGTAAATTACAATCCAGCTCTCTTAAGAGTTCACTTCTCTTCACTGATTAACTTCCAGGGTACTTACTGACACAGGTGTTGTGTGTGTGTAAAAATCGGTATAGATGAATATAGCATGTGCTAGAGTGAGACTTTAGGCTGTGAACTTCACTCCAACTCTATTTTAACCTTTTCAAAATGAGGGAAAAGGTTATGGTAAAATGAATGGGTGTGGATGTACCTCACTGGTTCCCAGCACAGATCTATGGACAAGAGGAGTCAAAATAATTTGTCAACCTGGAAACAACAAAACCAAGCAGACTACCAGCCCGCATCATTTGAAGTCAGCAGATTTAAGCAGATGCTCATATAGCAGATTCTGTTGCAAGTCCCTAAGGTGATTCTGATACTCAGTCAGGGCTGCGATGAACTAGAAAGAGTCAGGAACTTTCCAGATCTTGAAAACCACAAATACTTCAATTTTGCCTTCTATGTACGTATGTTCATGGAAAAAAATCTTTTATGTTAAAAATTTGGAAAATTTACATTTTATACTAAAGATATTCCGCTATTTAAAGGAGCTTTCTTTAAAAAAGATCTTTTGTAATTAATCATTTAATAATATAATTTTTCAATCCTAACTTTTCTGTCTGGTGTACTTAAATTTTGGGGTTTGTTTAAAGTATACTTAAATCATTACAAGGAAAGAAGGGGGTTGTATGGCAGACACACCCAACAGCAATAACTTAAGCATACCCTGATAGTGACCCTAATGTGTAAGAAGAATGAGTGTTCGGAGTTCCAAGCTAAGGAACCCAGGAGTGGACAGCCCAGGAATTCAATCCTTATTGATAAGGAGCATCAGAACCTATGACCATCTTATGGAATGCAGGCTGGAGAGGTGATGGAGGCTCTCTGCTTTGGGTTAGACGAAAGTTGCCAGGTGGAGGTTGCTAGGGGGAGTGTGCTAAGTGAAAATGCTATATAAACTGTATGCTTTTTGCAAGCAGTTGTGGTTCTCCTTTCCAGCCTGCAGCCACCGGACCACCCTGTATATAAGTTCCCTCAATATACCCTGTGTCTCCTTCACTGGCTCTGGGTATCTTCTTTGGTCTCTTGAACATGGTGCTATCCCTACTGAAATCAATAGGGGTCTGGCACCACAAAGGTAAAGTTCAAAGTCAAAAATTTCCGCCACCTCTGATAAGAATTATAATTTGTGAAATAATATCTCTGCCAGGCAAGTTTTGGGCTTCAGTGAGGAAGGTCTCAGGCCATGTCATGTGCTTTCCACATACCATAAATGGAACTGGATATATATTTCATGATTGACAAGCTTAGGGATAACTGGAAAAGAGTCTCTTTCCCCCATGCTTAATTACATCTAAGAGTGTGTTTAAATAATTATTTAAGGAAAAAGTAATTCTGATGTTCAATTAGATCACTTTAAATGGAAATAACTTGGAAACATACTACATTGCTCTAGATGCAGACTAAGGGATTCATGACTGAACAAAGACCGTCTTTGAAAATAATAGAGGTGGGCCCAGAAAACACAACAGCTCAGGGCTCTTTAAGAAGGTGGGATAAAGAGGTTGAGAGCACCAAAAGCTTGGACACCACTGAAATTGTGCTGATCACTATACTTAACCTCTCTGTGCTCTCCACTGGGGCAATGACTCACCAAGCTCCTGACAACATTTTTGCACTCCATTTTTATAGCAGTCTACTCAGCTAATTAAAAGGGTGCAAAGGATCTCAAGTGACCTAACATTGCTAATGTGTAACTTTGGGCCAGCTATTTAACTTCTGTCTGCCTCAGTTTCCTCTGTAAAATAAGTGAAATTACAGTTAATCTTTCTAAGCATTTTGTGAAAATTCAATGAGTTCATACCTGTAGAATGATCAGAATAGTGACTGGTACACTGCAGATGCTCAGTAAGTGTCAGATAGCATTAGGTCAGATAACTAAAGGTGGCCTATGCTATACCTCATGTAGTCCAGGCCTGATAGCACTGGGAAGAGTAGTGTCAGAATCCCAGAGTTCTAAGAGCAAGAGGAAACCCTTTCTTTCTAAGGGTTTCCCTTGGTTTAGTACATGTTTCAATCATTCTACATATGCTTTTTTTTTTTTTTTTTTTTAAAGCCATCACTTACAGACTAAGACATTGCCTGTAAAACTTGAAATTTTATCTTCTTTTGAAACATGTGGCCATCTTTGTGCACTGGTGTGTTTCTGGGTTTTCTGAATCTGCTGCCACTGAGCTGTGACTGCTTCCCTCAGGCCAGACAGAGGCTCTCTAGTCTGCCATAGTCCCCACCACTCCCTCCTGTTTCTCTGGCATTAAATCAGGTGTGGGTTGCTATGGCATGGCTTTCAAAAGCAAGGCTTTCACTTATTAATAAAAAACAAATGAAAAAAGTTCCCTGTATTTATTTCTTTATCAAAAATTTAAAAATGCAATGTAATCGTCTAGAGGGTACTTGATTTTTCTCATATCCGGACTACTTTATTTACATTAATTGGTGACTGAAGACATTTAGATTTATAATCCCTAACTAAGTCTAAATTCCCTTCTTTTAACATGTGAAAAACAAAGAACCTAGAGACTTTAAGTGACCATCTGAGGCCATAAGTCTTGGTAATGGCAGAAGTTGTATCCACAGTTGGGCCCTTTTCCCCTAGTTACTGTTTCCATTTGTCCATTCATTCTTTTTCTAAATGAATTAGCTAATGTGATTCAATTCATATTCCATACAGAAAAGCAGGAACAAGAGGAAGCATGGCAGCTACAATGAAGAAGCGCAGAAGGTAGCTATGGGCACAGGGGCCCTGTAAAGGGGGGTAATCCTCAGTTAGTGCTGTGACTATTTGCATCTTACTCAGGCTGTCCACGTTTAAATATTTTGGCAGATAAATGTGACGGAATGATGCCCCTCTCCAATGAGCTGCTCTATTTTAACGATGCTTAATTGCCCCCTTTCATGTCTCATTGTATTTTTTTCTAGCATAAGTTTCCTAATTTACTTAGCTAAATGAAATGATGGCATGAGTGACGTGAATACGAAACATGACACATATGAAATCCTAAAACACCTAGAGAGAATGAGCTGAAAAAACAAAGCAGCAGGGACCTGGGAGGTGATTTTACTTCCTTGAGCTCCCCTAAAGTTAATCTTTTCAGCTCTTCCCCTTCTCCCTGATGAAATGAGTCTATCCTGGGGGCATATGTCACCTTCCCTGTACATATGACAATATTTCTATGACTCATATGCTTGTCACTTCCTCAGAGGAAATGAGAATCGAACATTTTATAGCCTGTTAATCTCAGTTTACTTTTATGTATTTGTGGATTTTTAAAATATTTTGAGACAGTGACTTTGTGACCTGAGATTTTAGACTGTGCCCACTTTCCATCATCAAAATACTCCACAGATAACTGCTCAGTTTAATTTCATGTATTTCATATAGGAAAATCTGTGATTAATTTCTAGTTCTACCACTTGGCATTTGTGACATCATTCTCAAAAGATATCCACATCCCAGTCCCTGAAGATCTGAGACCTCTATGAGCCTTGTCATAAAATGAGCCTGAAAATACCTACTTTAGAGGCTATTGGAAGAAAGAAATAAAATCCATTTTTGGAAGTACTTTGCAAACTGTAAAGCACCAAACATTGAGATACATGTTGTGTAAGTGCTTAGTGAACTATAAAGCATCAGGCATATGTGCCCTGATAATCAGACATGGTCCCAGAACAGTGGGAACATAAGAGGCTCTGAGAAAAGCAGGCCATGGAACTCATGGGGAAGCTCATGACTCTCATGTCCATTTCAAGAGACAAAAGAGACTAAAAGAAGTGGATTATTAAAAATAAGTCTGAGTCAGGAGGCAGAGTCTCCGGGGGAGAACAGCGGGCTTCATGACACATTCCTTTGTGCCCTCAGAATGTGTGCAAGCTTCTATTTTTGTCTTCTGTTACATTGTTGAATATATGTGATTATCTACCTTCCTTCTCTACTCCCCAGCATCCCATAAACTGAGCATTTCAAGAAAAGACCTGTGTCACGCATCTTTGCATCTCTGGTACTTAGACCAATATCTTCCGGATACTACCAGCCTGCTAAGTTAACACATGCTACTTAGTGTGATAGAATAATCCTACCCCCAAAACATGTCCACATCCCAGTGCTGGATATCTGAGAGCACATATTACCTTATGTGGCAAAAGGGACTTTTGCAGATTTGATCAACTTAAGGATCTCAAGATGAGGGAAATTATCCTGAATTATCCAGCTGGGCTCCATATCATCACAGGGTCCCTGTAAGAGGGACCCTAGAGAGGAAAATGAGATGTGATGATGAAACCAAAGGTTGGAGAGACTGACTGGAAAGATAGAGGCAAGGGGGCCACAAGCTAAGGAATGGTAGATTCTGGAAAAGGCAAAGAAACATTTCTCCCTGGAGGCCTCCAGAAAGAATGTAGCCTGACCAATACTGTTATTTTGGAATTTTGACTTTCAGAATTACAAGAGAATAAATTGTGTTAAGCCACCAAGTTTGTTACAGCAGCAACAGGAAACTAATACACTTAGATAAGAAAGGAAATAAATAACTAGCATTTGAATAAATGAGTAAGCAAATGAACAGAGGAATGAACGGAGAGAGCTCTAGACAGAAAGCAGGGCTGGGAGTGGCGGCTCACACCTGTAATCCCAGAACTTTGGAAGCCTGGGCAGGTGGATCATGAAGTCAGGAGTTCGAGACCAGCCTGGCCAATATGGTGAAACCCCATCTCTATTAAAAATACAAAAAAAATTGCCGGAAGTGGTGGTGGGCACCTGTAATCCCAGCTACTCGGAGGCTGAGGCAGGAGAATCACTTGAACCTGGGAGGCGGAGGTTGCAATGAGCCAAGATTGCGCCACTGCACTCCAGCTTGGGCAACAAGAGCAAAACTCCATCTAAAAAAAAAAAAAAAAAAGAGAGAAAGCGGAAAAGCCCAGGTTCAGGTCTCAAGGTCTCAGTGTAGATAATAAGCAACCCTATCATTTAACTTGGGCCCTATCATGTAATCTCTCTGGAAGAGCAAATGCTGTAGAATCAGAATGACCAGGGTTCAAAACCCTTCTAGGCTACTTCTTGGTTGTATATTCTTAGGCAAGTACTCACCTCTCTGGGCTTATGTTCACACCTGTAAGATAGGGATAGTAAGGGTGCCTCCTGCACAAAATTGTTGTGGAGACAGAATGAGCTACAGTCTAGTCACATCTGATGAGGCTCTGAACAGCGTAAATTTGAAATTGTGGTCACACGAAAATGTTATTAATGCCACTTCATTGCACAAAACTTGAAATCATGCAAATTCCCCAATTAAAAAAAGGTCAAAAATGGCAAAGTTGGTAAACTGTAAACCACTGATTACCACAAAGTGGGAGCGTCTCAGTGGCTGAACAGAAAACACCCACTGTCCTTTGAGAGAATCTATGTTGAATTATGCAAACTGTAAATTATACAAGCAACACATTATGAAAGGTCTTTGGGAACACACCCCTGAACAAAATATGACTGCCTTTAACGCATGCAAAACAATTAGCAGGGGCCTGGAACACAGAAAGCTACTACTCTGCTATTATTATATTAGCTCAATGATAAAAGACTCAGAACAAACACTTCCACCACAGTGGAAAATGAAACTAACTCCAGCTTTCCCAGAAGCCTAAGCTTTACATCCGTCTCTGGCTCCTTTCAGAGAAATCTTGCAAGTTGGAAAATCTGCGACAGGAGTGCTAATGACACCCCATATTATGAAGCAATAAATTTTCCAGTTCTTGCCCGAAAAGCAGAATTTGGCCACAGGGAGGTGTTAAGTATGCACTCCGCTGGTATCACCATGCATACATCTTGCATAAACTATTTTGCTACTACTAGCCTTATTTAGAATAATAGAGTTTATGAGATGAAGGGGCACTCCCTGGGACTTGGCACCACCCAGTATCACTTGCCCTTCTCTCTTTTCTCATTTCCTTAATGCCCAGGGCACAAGGCTGTCCCTAGCGCATACGAGAAGTTCAGTAAACGTTTGTTAAATGTGCAATGAAACTTTACAGGTTATGTAACTCACCTTCCTCTCCCATTTTATAGATAAGGAGCCTGAGTCCAATTAAATGACTAAAACATCCCTACCATGTAGCATTAATTCAAGTTAATGACTATCTTCTCCCTAGAGGGAAGAGTTAATTTCCCAGAACAAATAGACTGCGTTATGGAGAGGTAATAGTTATAAAACACATTTCTTAAAGCCTACCTGTTTTTCTAAGCATCTTCCAGTTTCACAAAATGAATGCTGCTGCTGATGTTAAATGGCTACACCACAGATTTGGCTAATAACTGCTGAAGAGCTCAGAAGAGAATAAGCAAAAGAAAATATGAATCTGGATGAAACAGATCCACCATGAAGAAATCAGATAGAGCCCAAGAGTGATGCCTGATTATTTAGTTCTAATGAAGCCAGGTGTTACCTGGGGTGGGGGAACAAATAATTTACTTTCACAGATCTATATGACCCTTTTAGGCTGCACTGAACCATTCAATGCAGAATTGAGTTCCATTTTTTACCTACACCTCAACTTTGTAGTAAAGCAGATATAATATCTAGGAAGAATTCAGAGATAGTAGGACTGAAATCGTTTTCCTAACTTTAGGTGACCCCACATCAGGAAACACTAAGCATGCCTTCCCTTTGTCAAGACCACCCTTTCAAGAAGAATCTAAGCCCTTTCCCTAGAAATGGATCTTAGTGATTTTTCCACTGTCTTTACGAAACTAATTTCTTCTGACGTAGCTTAAGTCCACTCCTTGCATGATATTCACTGCACATAGGAAAGCGTTCTTACTACCTTTTTGAAGTAGCCCTGTGTAGATTATAAGAGTCAACCATTTAGGACACAGCCTTCTTAAGGTTAACTATGACCAGATATATATATATATAGATATATAGATATCTACATATCTATCTATATATATATACATAATTGCACCTTAGGTTCTGGAGTACATGTGCAGAACATGCAGGATTGTTGCATAGGTACATACATGGCAAGGTGGTTTGCTGCCTCCATTCCCCCTGTCACCTATATCTGGTATTTCTTCCCATGTTATCCCCTCCCCAACCTCCCTATCCCCTGCTGTCCCTCTCCTATTCCCCCGAAACAGACCCTAGTGTGTCATGCTCCCCTCCCTGCATCCATGTGTTCTCATTGTTCAACACCTGCCTATGAGTGAGAACATGCAGTGTTTGATTTTCTGTTCTTGTGTCAGTTTGCTGAGAATGATGGTTTCCAGATTCATCCATGTCCCTACAAAGGACATGAACTCATCATTTTTTATGGCTGCATAGCCTTCCATGGTGTGTATGTGCCACATTTTCCTTGTCCAGTCTATCATTGATGGGTATTTGGGTTGGTTCCAGGTCTTTGCTATTGTAAACAGTGCCGTAATGAACATATGTGTGCATATATCTTTATAATAGAACAATTTATAATCCTTTGGATATATACCCAGTAATGGGATTGCTGGGTCAAATGGAATTTCTATTTCTAGGTCCTTGAGGAATCGTCACACTGTCTTCCACAATGGTTGAACTAATTTACACTCCCACCAACAGTGTAAAAGTGTTCCTATTTCTCCATCTCCTCTCCAGCATCTGTTGTCTCCAGATTTTTTAATGATCAACATTTTAACTGGTGTGAGATGGTATCTCAATGTGGGTTTGATTTGCATTTCTCTAATGACCAGTGATGATGAGCATTTCTTCATATGTTTTGGCCTCATACATGTCTTCTTTTGTAAAGTGTCTGTTCATATCTTTTGCCCACTTTTGAATGGGTTTGATTTTTTCTTGTAAATCTGTTTTAGTTCTTTATAGATTCTGGATATTAGCCTTTTGTCAGATGGGAAGACTGCAAAAAATTTTTCCCATTCTGCTGGTTGCCAGATTACTCTAATGATTATTTCTTTTATTTATTTATTTATTTATTTATTTATTTATTTATTTATTTATTTTTTCTTTTTTATTTTTTTTTATTTATTTATTATTTTTTTTATTGCATTTTAGGTTTGGGGGTACATGTGAAGAACATGGAAGATTGTTGCATAGGTACACACATGGCAGTGTGATTTGCTGCCTTCCTCCCCCATCACCTATATCTGGCATTTCTCCCCCCATGCTATCCCTCCCCAACTCCCCACCCCCCACTATCCCTCCCCTTTTTCCCCCGACAGACCCCAGTGTGTGATACTCCCCTCCCTGTGGCAACAAAAGCCAAAATAGACAAATGGGACCTAATCAAACTCCATAGCTTCTGCACAGCAAAAGAAACAGTCATTAGAGTGAATCGGCAACCAACAGAATGGGAAAAAATTTTTGCAGTCTACCCATCTGACAAAGGGCTGATAACCAGAATCTACAAAGAACTAAACACATTTACAAGAAAAAACAAACAAGCCCATTCAAAAGTGGGCGAAGGATATGAACAGACACTTTACAAAAGAAGACATACATGAAGCCAACAAACATATAAAAAATGCTCATCATCACTGGTCATTAGAGAAATGCAAATCAAAACTACATTGAGATACCATCTCACGCCAGTTAGAATGGCGATCATTAAAAAATCGGGAGACAACAGATGCTGGAGAGGATGTGGAGAAATAGGAACGCTTTTACACTGTTGGTGGGAGTGTAAATTAGTTTAACCATTGTGGAAGACAGTGTGGCGATTCCTCAAGGACCTAGAAATAAGAATTCCATTTGATCCAGCAATCCCATTACTGGGTATATATCCAAAGACTATAAATCGTTCTACTATAAGGACACATGCACACGAATGTTCATTGCAGCACAGTTTACAATAGCAAAGACCTGGAACCAACCCAAATGCCCATCGATGACAGACTGGACAGAAAAATGTGGCACATATACACCATGGAATATTATGCAGCCATCAAAAACGATGAGTTCGTGTCCTTTGTAGGGACATGGATGAACCTGGAAACCATCATTCTCAGCAAACTGACACAGGAACAGAAAATCAAACACCGCATGTTCTCACTCATAGGCGGGTGTCTAATGATTATTTCTTTTGCTGTACAAAATCTCTGGAGTTTAATTAGATCCCATTTTTCTATTTTGGCTTTTGCTGCCAATGCTTTTGGTGTTTTAGTCATGAAGTCTTTGCCTATGCCTATGTCCTGAATGGTTTTGCCTAGGTTTTCTTCTAGGGTTTTTATGGTGTTAGGTCTTATGTTTAAGTGTTTAATCCATCTGGAGTTAATTACTTGTGTTACCATATTCTTTCCAATCCCTTTTCACAACCAGATGGGTTGCAGAGCGCTGAACTCACAAATTCAGGTAAGCTAATGCCATGTTACACTAATCAGCTGGGTTCCTATGCTTGCTTTTCTGTATCCACTGGCTTTTCAGCTAGTAAAAACCTAGGGCTGCCCAGTGATGACCTTACATTTCCACCAATGTCCTTGCTTTTTTAACCTTTTCATACATAGTTGTGCAGTGGATTCTGGGTCTCTATTTGTGATTTGAAGCGATTTTCAGTAGAAGTCTGAAATTTATCTATATACAGTGTCTGTGCTGTTTCTATTGTATTTCCCTTTTCCACCATACCAGAGCCTTCTCACCTGTATAGGCAACCTGGACCATACTCAGATTAGATGTCCTGCTTCCTAGCCTGGCAGTGTTGCTGGTGTTAAGGACAATGGGATAAGGGTTATCAGAAGAAGACAAAGACCTGTTATTTCACTGACTGCTTACTCTCTTTGAACCTCCTTAGACTCCTCGTTGCCTGAGGTGCAAGACCAGACCCAGAAGCACTGCATACACCCCAGACCTCATCTAGGTCTTCCCCTCCACTCTCAGTCTCACTGTAACTTTTTATTTCCAGGTCATTACTTAATGATCTGGAGTTGCTTATTCTCCACAAGCCTGCTGTGAAGGTTCACATCACTGCACCTTTATCTAAGCATCCCTTCTACCTGAAATGCCTTTCACTGAGTTCTCTGTTCCACAGGCCCACCTTAAATATCACACCTCTGGCAAGTATTTATTCCTCAACTCCTCAGCCAGAATGAGGCACTCTCTCTCTCCTGTATTCCCAGAGAATGTTGTACACACCTCTCTTTTAGTTCTGGCCACAGAATACTGCAATACTTTTACAAGTCTCTCTCATTCACCATAAGCGTGTTTTCTTTTTGTTGTTGTTGTTGTTGTTGTTTTGTTTTTGTTTGCATCTTCCTAGAATCAAATCTACACTCTGTTTCACAGTAGGAGTTTAAGAAATGAATGAATTGAATAAACATGTATATGATTCCTCAAACCAGAGGTGACAAAGTGGCTCCTAGCACTGGGGTCCGGAACATACCTTTTATTTTCTCTGGGTCAGAGAGGACAAACCTAGAGAAATATGAGAAAAACAAGCAGACCCAGTAGCCAGCCAAGAGTAATAAACATGGTGTACCTGATAGACCATTATATTAACAGTGCCTTCTTTTCTCTGCTCTGGAGATCCTTGACTCTGCAATAGATTTCGTACTGTTTCTTCCATCCTGAGAAACAAAAACATGAAGAATTTCTTAAAGAAGGTTTCTGATTAACATGGATCCACTCAAGTTGTAGAAATCATTCTTCTATGTTTATTTCCCAAGCTTCAACTTGGAAATCTCTTTTCTCTTCTCTCTCCTTCATCCCCTATTATCTGTCATGAAGTCCTTTGCAACCATTCTTTAGGATGCCTTTACATTCTCTCTCTCTCCCTACCATTCAGGTCCTCCTCATTGGCCTTGGACATCTAAACTTATACGTCCATCTCCCAATATCCCTCTTCATTTCCAATCACCTCTTTTTAATTTGACATGGTATCACCACATCAATCTTCCCGAAATGCCACTTTGATTTTTAAACATCAATTTTCAAAGTTAACCAATATTATAAGAATGCATTATTTCCATTAATCTACTGTCAGTTCTTTCTGTGATGGTCTTTCTAGGACAGCACTTAGAGATTTACTTCATTCTTCTCAACTACAGTCATACATTGCTTCCTGACAGGAATACATCCTGAGAAATGTTCAAATGCATCATTAGGTGATTTTATCATTGTGCAAACATCATAGAGTGTACTTATATAAACCCAGACGGGATAGCCTACAACACAACTAGGCTATTAGGTATTGCCTATTGCTCCTAGGCTACAAACCTGTGTAACATGTTAAGGTCCTGAGCACTGTAGGAAAATTATAAAACAATAGTATTTATGTATCTAAACATACCTAACATAGAAAAGGTACAGGAAAAATACCATATAAAAGATATAAAATGGTTCACCTATATAGGCCACTTGCCACAAACAGAGCTCACAGGACTGGAAGTTGCTCTGGATGAGTCAGTGAGTGAGGGGGTGAGTGAATGTGAAGGCCCAGGGCATTACTGTACACTATAAACACTGTATACTTACACTACACTAAATCGATAATAAAGTTTTCTTTCTTTGATAATAAACCTTAGCTTACCATAATTTTTGCTTAACAAACTTAAATTTTTAAAAAAACTGATGCTTATAATAATATTTATCTTAAAACATAAATATTTTGTATAAGTTATATAAAAATATTTTATGTCCTTAGTATATAAGCTTTTAAAAAATTGTTTTAAAAAACATTTTTGGGTGGGGCATGGTGGCTCACACCTGTAATCCCAGCACTTTTGGAGGCCGAGGCAGGTGGATTACCTGAGGTCAGGAGTTCAAGACATGCCTGATCAATATGGTGAAACCCCATCTCTACTAAAAATACAAAAATTAGCCAGGCGTGGTGGCACGCACCTGTAATCCCAGCTACTTGGGAGGCTGAGACAAAAGAATGGCTTGAACCCGGGAGGCGGAGGTTGCAGTGAACTGAGATCACGCCACTGCACTCCATCTGGGTGACAGAGCGAGACTTTGAAAAAAAAACAAATCTGGCCAGCCGGGCACAGTGGGTTATGCCTGCAATCCCAACAGTTTGGGAGGCTGAGGTCAGGAGTTCAAGACCAGCCTGGCCAACAGGGTGAAACCCGTGTCTACTAAAAATACAAAAAGTTAGCCAGACATGGTGGCACACACCTGTAATACAGCTAGTCGGGAGGCTGAGGCACAAGAATTGCTTGAACCCAGGAGGCAGAGATTGCAGTGAGCCGAGATCATGCCACTGCACTCCAGCCTGGGCCACAAGAGCAAAACTCTGTCTCAAAACAAAACAGAACAAAACAAACATTTTACATTAAATTATTAAAAACTAAGGCACAAACAAACACATTAGTCTAGTCCTGTGCAGGGTCAGGATCATCAAGATGTCACCAGACAACAGGAATTTTTCAGCTCCATTATAGTTTTAAGAGACCACTGTTTTGCATCCAGTCCACTGCTGTGGCACATGAATGTACTTCCTGGTATGTCATGGTGGGAATGCAAGTAACCTTAAGCATTTCCCTACTTACAGAATTTAAATTACTTCAAATTTTTATTTCAAATAATCAACATCTTTACACATACATCTTTATACACATTTATGAGTATTTCTACAAATTATAATATCTATTAATGTTATAATCCTGTTTTGTTTTAAATATGTACCTCCAATGATTCCCCATTAACAAGAAGTAAAGAGTAAAGGAAACACATCCATTCCCATTTCCAGACGTTTGCTTATGATGGTGATACTTCTTAGAATGCTACCTCCTTTTCATCCTCCTATATTTCATCCCTCTTTCCAGATATCTTAGGAAGAGGAGATATCTTAGGAAGTGAAACTTTACCTTAAGTAGAGTTAGAAACTTAAGGCTTCTAACTTAAATTACGTTACCTTAAGAAACCTTAAGAAACTTTACCTTAAGTTTCACTTCCTAAGATGTCTCTTCATTGATCTCCTGCTTCTTTGAATTCCTATAGCCCTATACTTCAAACCATTAATTCTATCACTTAAAAATCCTTCACTTTAATGCTCAAATATTTTGTATACACAAGTCTTATCTTCTGGAATAAATGACAACATTTAGTGCAGGACAGTGCCATGTACTTCTAATGTATCTCTCTCAATTGTAGATAAAATACCTACTCAGTAGACATTATTACATGAATCCTTTGCTAATTCATTTTTTAAAGGTTGAAGTAGTTACTCTATGCCAGACACTCATCCTGTATGTTCAGACCGTGTCTGAATGACCTCATCATTGGGGCCCACCCATGAAGATTCATAGACCCAAACTCTGGGAGCAAGAAGCCTGAACTTAACCCCCTGAACATGGTGCTCATTGCCCAGAACCTGAGCTGGTCGTCTTTTCCAGTCCCATCTTGAAGCATGTATTTTAGTGACTCAGTATGATACTGGCTGAAGAGAATTGTGAGGAAAAACAGGCTGATCCCGCTTCTCACTCTTACTAGGGTTTCCCATATGACAAATTAAGGGCTCTAGGAGACCAGTGAATCTGATGATATGGGAAGGCCATTGCAGTGAGCAGGATGGAAATGACACCTTTCTAATATGGCACATAACTACTCAGCAGCACAGGAAACTGCAGACAACTGGGACAGACTAGACCTGGATTATTAATTGGAGAAATTCTGCTTTCACAGAGGATAGCACCAGGACTCATTTGGGCTTTCAGGAAGATGGTGGACACTGGCTATGAGTACTCCAAGAATGATTTGTGACCATACATTTATATAAGCCACCTCTGCATGTATCCAGTTGAGAGAGCAGAAGCTGTTCCCTATATTTCACAAATCTTATGTTATTAATAATAACTCAATTTAATAGTACTTTTAACTTGTCAAAGAACTCTCTCATCTGTTAATCATTATAATTTACTTTTAAAAACTCATTCTATCTCTTTGGTAGATGAGACACCTAAGGCATAGAAAGGTTAGTTGGCTTATTTAAGGGATCATAGTTAGTTGGATAGGGAGTTTGGATGAAATCATTTTTACTGACTC
The DNA here is from genome assembly GCA_036589455.1 of Ateles fusciceps. NCBI lineage: Eukaryota > Metazoa > Chordata > Mammalia > Primates > Atelidae > Ateles > Ateles fusciceps. The sequence continues at coordinate 4,680,086 of JAZHEH010002982.1, read as the reverse complement.
TAAATACAGCAGCCTCTTTCTACCTTACCTTATGGACATCCAGGAAAATGGTTTTAAATGAGTAAGAATTTTAACTCCTAACTAGGAGTTATCCTGATGAACAACTTTGGATGCTGAGCGCAAGAAGGCAATAATACCATTTCTGACCTGGGGACAGCACGAGAAAAACTAAGCTTAAGTGAAAAAAAAAAAATCAGTGCAAAGAAGTCACAAATTCTGAAACAATAAGTGATCAGAACTGATTGCTAATACTTCATTTCATTTTATGTAAACAAGCTCTTGAGTGGTAGTAAATTTTCCATCATGTCTGCCAAACTATCATAAACAAGGGAGTAATGACAGTGGTCCTAGGACTTGCCCAAGATCACTCAGCTTGTTCCTGGCAGATCAGGGCCTAGTCTTCTGGTGTTCTAAATATGAGTCTACTTTCTTCCCACCTTAGCACAGAAGCTGGATGTCTTCTTTTAATTCTTATTTCATTCATTTATAAACATCTGACTTAAAAGTGGCCAAATAGTTAGAACTCGGTTAAAATGAAATCATATTATTTTATACTAAAAACATAATTCTGTCTCAATGTGTATATTGCTGAATTTTCCCTTCTGTATAATTACAAGCTCTAGACACAAGTTGCTGGATCAAAAAGAAAAACATGTAGTCACCTTTCCCCCATTTTTCTTGGCTTTATACTTAAAAAATAGGAGAAAGTGGGGGTGGACAGGAAATTGTTAAAACAATCTTGAACAGTTCAGAACCCTTACTAATATGGTAAACACTTTTCTGGTACTACTTTATGATTAATTAAAACCAATTACATTTCCCACCTACATCTTGGAACAGAGTCACCGGGCCCCATCCCAACGCTTGGTAAAAAATCAAGTTGTCCTATCTTTTTATAACCTCTATGACTCAGGTCACAGAGAAAATGTTTTGAACCTGATAAGAATATGCCATTATTTACTCCCTGATGACATCTTTTAAAAAAATTCTCATTTAACAAACTTTTCTAATTTCCCGAAAATCAAAGACTGAGGCATCATCCATTGTTGTTTGATGGCCGCTGACATTTTGCTTCATTTTATTATTCCAATAGATAATGAATGAAAGTTTGCATTACCAGTCAGCTCATAGTACACTTCCGCCATCTGTCTTCCCAATATGATTTAGAGAGAAGCCAATTCCTCCCTCTGGTTCAGGCTTAGGCAGAATTTTGTGGTTTTTTTTGTTGTTGTTGTTTATTTGTTTATTGACTAGCTGGTTGCAATTTATCCTTAAACACTGACCTTAATCCATGTTTTCTAGCTCTCCATCCCCTTCACCCACCTGAAACTAAGACCCTTTTCCCCTAAATATTGATCAAGTAGCTGCCATAATTAAAAATATAGAAACCAAAATTATACTTCATGAGTTGTAATACATTCTAATGTACATCAAGTGAACTATTTTTAAAAAGTTAACTCCTGGGACAGCCAGAGGAAATAAACCAAATACATATGCAAACAATATGTCTCAGCTAACATTAGGTATAAATGGAGACATTTTATTTTATTAAAATAGATTCAAATTTTTAAGGTACACATTATGTAATCAATAAATTCTTATTACAGTGTTTCCTCTGGGGAAAGCATAAACCTTGCTTAAGAAGGGTACTAAGTTAGAATTAGGAAAACAGCACATTAAAAAATAATGCATGAGAAAAGTAACAATTCAAAAGCATACAAGAGCAAGATTAGTGAGCCATTTTAACTAAAACTTCTCCCTGTTCCCATGAGACCACCTTTGTCGTTGACCCCCTTTTAAAGTGCAGACTGCTGGGGTACTTGTCATTGGATCTGTTTCCAATGTCTCAAGAGCTGGTCTGTCTAGACACCAAAGGAAGATCCTTCTGAAAGAAAATGTTAAAACACAATGGTTTCCTGAACACTTTCATGGTAAGACAACACCTGATAATATCAAAGGCCTTCTTTGTAATCAGATAATGTGGTTTGGACTTTGAAGATCTTGACTTATTCAATAATGAAAGCAGTGTTGGAAAATATTACTCCAAGGTACATTAGAAGCTGTTTATTCCAACATGTAAATGCCTGTGGGCTTTTTCACATGCCTTCCCCTCCAACCCCAACTGCAAATATAGCCTTTTATTTTAATTAATGACATTCTAGGGACTGATCCAATTATTACATCAAATTGTTCTTTGTTGACTCCTATATTCAGATATTCAATTGAGGCTAACTTCATTTTTGACAGAAATATAAAATAACAGAAAACAAGAAGCCACTCAAGAAGTCATTCTCTCCAACCCACACTGATAACTGATAGGGCTCATTCAATTGAAGGCTGAACCAAATTAAATTTTGTCTTTAAGATATATTTTAACATGTTTACTAGGTGATTAATTGAATGCCAAATTAATGATGAAATTAACAATGAAATTATTCAGTATTCCTTCACATTCTTCTAGTAGGGTGAGAGGCTACAAGAAGTGTCCGTCACATTCCCTTTGATTCCCCCATACCATGAAGTTTGTCAAGAGCTGCTGCTGAAACTTGCAAATTGCTTTTCCGTGTGTTTCACTGTCTTTGACTCCCAATCTTCTCACTTTGAGAAACTGTGTTGAGTTAAGCAAGGGTCCCACCATGACTGAACTTCATTTAATGACAGGAAGAAAGAGGCTGCAATTAAATTAGGAAGAGGCAGGGGGAATGGGGTCACTACAGCAACCCTCTGTCACCCTAGGACTCCTTCCTAGGAAATCCTGACACAACACAGCCCCATGTAAAGAACAATGCTCATCTTGTAGAGCCAATGGCAATAATGAGGACCAGCATACTTCCCATATCTGCTGGAAAAGAAGGAATAATTGCAATAAAATACTATTTCCCTCTTATTGGATGCTTACGTAGTAGGGTTAAAAATCTACACATACTTCAACTTGGATGTTCAAGAGAAACAAAATTCATTTATTTGTATTTAACCAAACTAGTCTGTTCCTTGAACCTTCACAATATGACTAGCATTAACTCTTATCTAAAATTCTAGTTTAAATCCTAACTCTAGTCTAATATGATATTCTAAAATTTTTAAATTAAAATTTTAAATTTAAAAAAACAAAACATGTGTCCATCAACATACAATTATCATATGCATTTCCTACACTGGAATATGTATCAGCTATCAAAAGGAATAACTGATGCATGCAGCAACATTGAAGAATCTCACAAACTATGCTGAGTGAAAGAAGCCACGCACAAAAGACAAAATACTATGTGATTCCATTTATATGAAATTCTAGTATAGGCAAAATTAATCTACGGTGGAAAACTTAAGAATAGCAATCGCCTTGGGTGGTGGCAGGGATTAACTAGTAAGCATATAAAGGAACTTCCTGGGATGAGAATAATGTTCTGTAACTCCATAAGAATTTGGACTGCACAGGTGTATGCATTTGTTGGAATTCAGCCATATTACATTTAAGATTTATGTATTTCATTGTATGTAAATTTTATCAAAAAGATAACTGTAAACACATATGGAACTGCAATTATTGATATATATACACATCTTGGGACTATGCTTTCAACTTACTTTTTTTTTTTTTTTTTTTGAGACAGGGTCTCACTCTGTCACCCAGGCTGGAAGGTTGCAGTAGTGCAATCTCGACTCACTGCAACCTTCGCTTCCCTGGTTCAAGTGATTTCTAGCCTCAGCCTCCTGATAGCTGGGACTACAGGCATGAACCATCACTGCTTGGCTAAGTTTTGGATTTTTTGGAGAGACAGGGTTTTGCCATGTTGTGCAGGCTGGCCTCAAACTCCTGAGCTTCATGTCTCAGCCTCCCAAAGTGCTGGGATTACAGCTAAGTTACTTTGAAATGCATTAAAAAAAAGACAAATTGATGGACAAAGAAATGATGAATAGGTGGCTAGTTACATGGTAAAACAAGTACAGTACATAAAAATGTGAGTTGCAGAATCTAGTTAGTGTGTATTTGGTATTCGTTGTAAAATTCAACTTTTCTGTATGTTTACAATTTTTTATGATGAAGTATTGACAAAGTTCATATAGAACATTTATCTCTTCAGTAAAAATGTTCAGCCTCTCAGCAGAAGAGGGGCACATTGCTTCTCTCCCATAGATAGTTTGTAGGCACACACAAGTCTGGTTGGGTACATTAGGGTCTTTGTAGAGTAGGGGACTCAGCTGCGGTGTCATCTTAAATCTGGGCAAAAGCCCTTTGTTTATAGGTTTGCCACTGCCCTGTATCTAAAGGTTCTGAGGCTGGGAGAGCTCTCAGGCTTTTTGTTCTGCTTTGCAGAGCTTGGGAGTATGGCACTTGGAGTGCCCTTCATCTTAGCTTCTGCTGGTTGCAGTGCCTGAATCTTCGCTGTCACCACTGCTCAGCCTGCTAACCTGGAAGTCCATCTCCAGACACTGCTGTGGGGTGCCCTTGCTCTAACGTCTCAGACCCTGAACTAGACTCATTTGCTCTCCAAATCTGTCAACCACAAAAAATGTGAGGGCAGCCTGGAAAGGTAAAACTCCTTCCTGAATGTAACATACTAGATCACCAAGGAGGGTGTCCCATGTCCCAGTTCATCTGAATCAATACAGAGCCCATGGTCCTTTCCCTTAATCTTAAATGGAAAGCTGCAATCTAAGCACCCCTCTGTCCTTCATGTAATCTACCAGCTAAAGTACTTGTTTCGCTCTTCTGTTTCTCTCTCCTTTTCTGTCCTTTCAGCTCTCTCTAGCACTGGAAAAGGAATGCCTTCTCAAGACTTCCTGAATACTGCATGTGGCTCCTTTCAATTCTTATCTCTTGGCTAAGTCTACAGATGATGATGAATAAAAGTATTTTCCCTATGCAACAGGAAAGCTCTATGTTCTTGGTAATCTAGACTTGGCCTTCAGATGTTAAAAGGTGGGAAAATGAAGAAATCTGAGTAATTCTTATTTAAGATGACCAGCATACTCACAAAACCTTGTCTTTTGCTTAATTCTGTTTTGCAGAAATTGAATATTTCTTCCTCCATTTACAAAGAATTCCTAGAGACTTCAAACAACTAGAGAAAAGCTCAACATTAGAGTGACAAAATTTTAAAATCACATGAATTTTAAACACACACACTATTGTATTACAACTACTGTTTGGAAGACACTAATTGAATCCATACAAGCCCACAGGCCCATTTTTTAAATGTATTTACCTATGTATTAATTATTTCATTTATTTAAAAATGCATACATTGAGGTTCCATGAGAATACGGAACTCATTCAAGATGATAGTCCCAGTAATAGCAGAGTTGGTATTGGAACAGTTTGACTCCAAACTTATAATTTTTTTCTACTGTGCCACATCAGCATTCACTCATATATTTAAACCACCCTGGCATTTACTTGGCCGGGTATGAACATATTCTGCTATACTGTTATCATGTAGTAACATCTGGATTGATAGGTTCTTGTTACTTGCAAATGCTGTATGGTTAGCTCTCTGTATCTGTGAGTTCTGCATCTGTGAATTCGACCAACCACAGAATGAAAATACGCAGGAAAAAACTGCACAAAGGTCCAAAATGCGAATCTTGAATTTGCCGTGCACTGAGTACTACATTAAATCCACAGGAATGAAGTGATGTGTAGGCATCGTATTAGGTATTAAAAGCAATCTAGAGATGATTTAAAACATACAGGATGATGTGTGTAGAGTATATGAAAATATGGTATTCTGCCATTTTATATAAGAAAGTCCATGTGTTCCCATTGTTCAACACCCGCCTATGAGTGAGAACATGCGGTGTTTGATTTTCTGTTCCTGTGTCAGTTTGCACGGACACAGGGAGGGGGAGTATCACACACTGGGGTCTGTTGGGGGGGGAAAAAGGGGAGGGATAGTGGGGGGGTGGGGGAGTTGGGGAGGGATAGCATGGGGAGAAATGCCAGATATAGGTGATGGGGAGGAAGGCAGCAAATCACACTGCCATGTGTGTACCTATGCAATAATCTTCCATGTTCTTCACATGTACCCCCAAACCTAAAATGCAATAAAAATAAAAAATAAAAAAAATAAAAATAAAAAAATAAAATAAATAAAATAAATAAAATAAATAAATAAAATAAATAAATAAATAAAGAAAGAAAGTCATCTCCAGATTCTGGTATCTGAGGAGGGGTCCTGGAATCAATCCCTCATAGAAACTGAGGGCAACTGTAGTTGCATTAGTCAATCTTTTCTCCCAATTAGATCAAAATTCTTCTAGATCCAGGTTTTATGCACAGTGATACAGCAGTCTGCCTTAGCCATGGGGGATATGTTCCAAGATTTCCCCAGTGAATGCCTAAAACCTTGGATAGTATGGAGCCTTATATATACGCTATGCTTTTTCCTGTATATGCATGTCTATGATAAAGTTTAATGTATAAATTAGGCACAGTAAGAGATCAACAATAACAACTAATAATCAAATAGAATAATTATGACAACACGCTGTAATAAAAGTTATACAAATGTAGTCTCTCCCTCTCTCTCAGAATATCTTATTATACAGTCCTCACCAATTTTTGGACTGGTTAACTTTGGGTAACTAAAACTGTAGAAAGTAAAACCTTGGAAAAGGCGAAACTGCTGTATATTATAACAACTGCTATTTACCTGTTGAAGCATTTAAGACCAGCTATCCATGGAAATATACATCTTGCTCATCGGGCACTCTCAATTCCACTCAAATACCACAGAAAACACAGAGCCAAGGCTTGACCTGTTCTTTCCCTAAGGAAACCCTCCCCTTGTGTTTTCTTAACACTCTGAACTCTCCTCTGTCATAGCGTGACAGCACTTTATTAAAGATGTCTAAGTTTTCTTGAGGTCATTGACTGTGCCTTGTTGTTTATGCTATCCCTAGGAACTATGTATAGCTTAAATTCTTTGTGGAATGAATGAATGAACCTAATAGATATTTTGCAATTGTTCATTCCCTGTGTCTTTATATTTTCACTTCCCACAGACCTATATATATACATGTAACTAGTCAAAGGGAAGTAGTGACAAGTGAGAAATGCCAGCAAGACTGAAGGGGTTAAGTCTTCAGCTATGACACCTGCAGCTAAGATGCAAGGCCCCTGCTCAGGAGTAAAACAAACCAAATACCTAAGTGTTCCTTTTGTTACACTGCATGTCCATATGCTTCAGCTCAGCTGATTAGCTATGGTGTTTGGAACACTACCTTAATGAGGAAGGGTTCTAGGTTCAATCCCTAATTTAACCATTGTCAGGTTCCTGGCAGACTATCTCTGCCAAAACAGCCCACTGCCCTCCTACCTAGGAGAGAGAGGATAAGAAAATGACCTTAATGAAGAACATACTTTGCATTGCCTTCCATATAATTTGCTTTTAAGTTTCTGTTTCTCATTCTAGTTCCATTGCCTTCCTCAACAAAATGTCCTACCTTCTCATTTTAATTGCAATGCAAAGCTTCCCTCAAGTCTGAGAATCTAAAGGAAAACTGACTGATTTTCAATTCTGACAGCGAACTGTTCATGTGGAAACTGTGATGGTTTAGAACTGGGTTCCGCCCAGCTGCACGACTTGTTTCCTTAGAAATGAGAATTTCCTCCCTTAGAAGCTAGCACATCTAAGCACGTAAGCAGAAACAATCCCCAGGTTGGTTGTGACTTGGATGCTCTTAACCCAATCTCTGCTTATCCTCGCCACAATAGTTAGGAATTACAGTGAACATAACTGAAAACTGCAGTAATCTACAGTGAACATAACTGAAAACTGCACTGAAACAGAAACTTACTCTGGAGAAATGTTGGAGAACTGGAGTTTCTTCTTTCCTAGATGATGTATATTTTTAATTCACCACAAATTTTGCAAGAATAATACCACCGCACAGAAACCACAGGGCTTTAATTCACTCATGGGGATGCAACAGCATTCATAAACAGATCGAAAGGTGCTAGTCCAATTTGAATTACTGCATCATATTCACTCCAGGGCCATCTCTATGTGAAGAGAAAGTGATATAAATTGTCTCCTAGGCAGGCTTGCACTGATCCGGCATGAGAAGCTCACTGCATGGAGAAAGGCCAACTGGGAGAGGGCAGGGAAGCAGACATAGGCATTCAGAGAAGTTCCATTTTGCACATGGAGTAGAAGGGACTCCCCCTGAATGTTAGCAAACAAATCTCAAGTGTTTTTGCTCAACAGTGGCAGAATACAAAATTGCATTTACAGGTTCATGTTTGTAGAGTTCACATTCATCCAGAAAGAGACAGGGAGGGAGAAAGAATATCTCACAAGCGCAAGTAAATGCCACAAAGGAGAAACACACCTCACTGGCTTTTACTTGCCTGGTTAACAGTTTGAAGTCAGGATTGGCACTATATCTAGATAATGCACAACAGATCTACAAAATGGGTTATTTCCCTAAATAAAGCCAGGTTTTAAATTAATGTAATAACTGTAATAATTAGCATGATTAATTTTATTAATACATAGTCAATAGTTAATATCATTTCCCATGTTCAGTTTCATGAGCTTATCTACTCAACTTCAGAACGTATCCTTGTCAGATGTGTCCTTGTCGAATGTGTCAAAATAATAAAATTCCACAACACACCCAAAATAATAAAATTCCACAACACACCCAGCTTTAAGTCTGCTTTTTATTTTCTTGAGTAATCTGAAGCACAAACATTCTCTGAGTCTGATGCTCCTCAAAAAGAACTCTGAATTGCCAGGACAACTGCTTTTAAAATAAATCTATTACTTTGGGGATAGATCTTTACATTCAAATGTTGGGAGAACTTTGAAGATAACAGATGGCTGAATTTATTATTGGTCCCTTATATTTATCTTTGTTAGCCACTGTTATAGGAATAATAAAAATACTTTAATTTATAGTGTGGATACACCTTAAATTCTAATTAGAGGAAGTTCTCTTCTAAAAAACAAATGTAATAACATCCTGGAGCCTTTTTTCCACCATTTTATAATGATGAGCATTTTATAATTTTACCTTAGTGAAACAAAAATAAAATGTGGCCTGGACAATCAAGATTCCTTCTCTTGGCTGGGCGCAGTGGTTCACACTAGTAATCCCAGCACTTTGGGAGGCTAAGGAGGGAGGTTAACTAGCTCAGGAGTTCAGGACCAGCCTGAGAAATATAGTAAAATCCTGTTTCTACAAAAAAAAAAAAAAAAAAAAAAAAAGCTAGCTGGGTGTAGTGGTATAGGCCTGTAGTCCCAGCTATTTGGGAGGCTGAGGTGGGAGGATTGCTTGGACTCAGGAAGTCGAGGTTGCAGTGAGCCAAAATTGCACTACTGTACTCCAGCCTGGGCAACACAGTGAGGTGAGACTCTGTTTCAAGAAAAAAAAGTATTCTCTTAATATACACCATGCTTTAAAAAGTTTGAATCTAATGTTAGGTACTCCAAATGCAGTTCGCCTTGCATTTCACATAAGTTATAAATTTTCCACAACTGTAACTGGCTCATCATCAGATGGTTATAACCCTCAGAACACTTATCAAACAAGCCACATGCTGTCTGTCACGCTTCCAGATCTGTTTGGAGTTTGACCCAGAGAAAATTAAGAATTGAATGACTTGACTGAACTTGATTCTCGCTGGCAAACTCATTTTGAATCTAACTCCCATTTTCCACATCTTAAACCGTTTTTTAAATTTTGTTTTGTTTTTTGCACATTAACACATATTTAGTTATTAAAGCTTGCAGAGGTCAAACCAACAGTCACACTGGATCTGAATAATGTCCAAAGCAGCACATTAAGTAGCCAGTGTTAATCTGTTGCTAATTTTTTTGATATAGGTGTAGAAGATGGGCAAGAAAATCTAATTGGCTGTATTTGAGATAAAATTATGTGTTAAATTTTCTGGACAAGAAGGTGGAATAGTGGCAAAGAGATGCTTTAAGAATCCATAGTATTGGTCCATCTAGCCGCATGGATGCCAGCAGCACATTCTTCTCTGGGTCTGCTACTTAATTTGCATGCTTCTTGTGACAATTGTTCCGTGACATTTCAGAGTAGCTTCTCTTAAAGAAGCAGATATTGTAAACCACAGTACATCCCGAAAAGTTGCAGTACCAAATCCTCTTCCAGCCTCAACTCTTGTGGCCACAATATGGTCAGGGTAACCTCAGGCCCTGTGCTCCCTAAGTGGCATAGGTGGAGCTCAGTGGAGACATTCTCACCACTATGCAACTTAGGACAGATCACATTTTCTGAGCCTCAATTACCTATGAAATGAATACATCCCCCTAATCTTACTTACTTCAGAGAGATGTTATGAGGATGCAATAAGACAAAATAAAAAATGCTATATAATTTGGTATTTGTCTTTATTATCGTTTTAAAGATTCAGGCCATCTGAATAGTAAACCTCTTAGTGGTGATGTGAGAAAGGCAGAAAATAGGCTCCTTGGAAGCACCATCCACTCAAGTTAACACTTTATGGAGGCCCCTACATGCTTTGTCTCTTTTTTGAGAAAGTTCAAGGGGCAAAGCACCTCCCTCCAAGTTTCAGATAGTAATTGGTTTGGAGAATAATCTATTATACTAGTCAGTATAGGCTAGGTTATGCTGAAGTAACAACCTCAATATCTCAGTGACTGACTTAGTGAATTTCTTATTGACACAAAGTCTGGGCAACTTCAGGTCTGGGCAGCAGGGCAGTCACTTGTCTTCCCTGGGTAGTGGGTTCTATGTCTTGGTTTCCCAGGACAGTTCAGCTCAAGTTTACTGTCCTGGCAAAATTATTAACAGTGCCCCTTTCAGTCCAAAAATCATCTTGGTTTGGATGATAAAGATTATGATCTTCCTATCAGTGGAATGCCTCAAGTATTTAGCCTGCCCCACTCTCAATATGAGGTTTCCTCTAAGGATGGAAAAGAGAAACTGGAGAAGGTAGTATGGATTTTCAGTGCCTCATTCCAGAACTGTCACTTCAGTTTAAGGGCCACTGGCCAGGAGTAGTCACATGGCCCAACTCACTGCTAGGGTAGCTGGTAAACTTAGTCTTCTGAGTGCCCAGCAAAGAGAAGAGAACCAGATATTGGTGCTAATATGATGTCTTCTATATGTGCATTGTGAGGACCAAAGATACATATGGAACTACTACTCAGTGACCGGCTGCCCAGCCTCACTGACTTTACAGTTGTCTTCCGGTGATTCACAGGCGAAATTCAAGTAAGGCAAGTAAGTGTTGCTCTTGGTGGCCTTTTCCCATTGGGTGTTACTACCTTTTCCCTTGTCGGGTGAGTGAGCTGTCACTATTGAGGCTTTCTCTCACCTCCCATCTAGATATTGATTGTCACTCTCCTTTCCCTCATGCCAAATTGATTGCCAGCCGACACAATTAGTTTCCCTGAGATCTTTGAATTGTCCACAAATGCATTCCCTCTGGTCGGAGAATCTTCAAACAGACAACTTCAAAGTCTATCAAGCCTTCAGTAAGATAGTTAATAGACATGTTTTTGATGCAGCCTATTTTATAGCAAATATCTATAAACATGGGAAAGCAGCCTATACTTGCAAAAACTTTATAACCTTCCAAGTTTTATTGGCAAGGAAAGTGGAAGAGGTGGTTTCTGTTCTGGTTTCTAGGTGGTATTGGTAAAGGGTATTTCTAATGTTTCACTACTTTTACCCACTATTTATTGTTTAAAATACACAACTCAAGACACTTCAATAAGTAGCATGCTTGATCCTTAGGAACACTGAAGTACAAAAGTCTGTCAAGACATTTAACAGGTCAAAATAAAGCTGGGGAAAAAAAGAAGTCAATTTAAAAATCTGCCTCTATGTTAGATTAAAAACAAAAAATGAACCCTTAGAGTAATACGATTTACACTGGGATCTCATGAATGTGGATTTTACCTATCATCATAATCATTTGGCATTTGGGTAGGGATTTTTCTGCCAGTAGCTACGAGAAAAAAATGAGATACCTTCCCTTTTCCCCTTGCCTATCCACACATCATGCAACCTCCAGGCTCCAGCTTAAGTCTCATCTCCTGTACTCCTGACAACTATGGCCCACAAGAGTCTCTCCTTAGTCCTGAAATATGTTTTCCTAGAACAATTTGCAGAAATTCACTGAGACCCGTGTTAAAAGTCTAGATTTCTAGGTCCACTTGAGACCTAGTGAATCCAAATCTCTGGGAGCAGAGGCCAGGAATCCGCGTTTTAAGTAAAGAATATTCTTGCACATGAACTATGAGAAACTCTATTCTATTCTCATATCCTCCTAACTTACTCATGGATTACCCTGGCATTGTTCCATACAAACAAAACAATTTCATGTATGGGGTTCTTAGTTCAACAACTATTCTATAAGCTCATTAGGGACCCCCATGCATATCTCAAGTTTTTGCTACTACCCATATCATACAATAGGTTATCAGTTTATCCTGTGTGGATGGAAATTCCCTAAATTATGGAGCTAAATATTGATTTACCTTATTTGAGGCATATTAGATGCTGAAAAATAGAAGAAACAGATGAATCTAATTTTACTTCTAATGGTGGAAAGCTTAAAAAGAACACCTTATGTAATGCCAATAATTATTTCCTAATTTATTCATTCATTCATTCATGTATCCCCTCATCCATTTGTCTGTTCCTCTATTTGATCATCATCTGTTAAATGCCTATGCTGTGCTTTGTGTTGTATGTAACCAGTAACTTGAATGAATGAAGAAAAACTGCCAACAGTAGGAGACGGGTAACTAACAATGACCCCACAATGTAATAAGAGCCAGAAGAAGATGTCAGCGGTGTGAAGACAGCTGAGCATCAGCAGAGGCTCTCTGGAGATGTTGATGTACTAATTTTTTGAAAAATTAGTTGGACTTAGCTTGATGGAAAGGGAATTTCAAACATAACTAATGATCTTACTTACAAATTTTAAATTGCTTATTATGATTTTCTTCATAAGAAATATGCTTTAAGTATGTGCAAAATAGTCTCTCTACTGAAAGTAAGAGCACTTCATTTTAGTCTGGTATACATGCTGGCATTTTAATCAAACACGAAGCATTATAGATCATTGTCAGCACATCTACTTAAGGTTATTCCAATGGAATTACATACACTTAAACTTATGTTTACTGCTTCATGGAAGTTTGTTAAACACATCCTACTTCTTAAACAATATCAACCAGGCCTCAAGCTAATGCTCCTCCAATGTGTACATATGCATATTTGCAGCACCTGTGTCATTATAATCCATATATTTGTGCATGTATTCCCAACATTTTTGAATGCTCAGGTTTCCTTTAGTCTTTGGAATATGTTTTTCTTGACCTTGGATGTCTATGAGAAAATAAAAAGTAACCACATCAGAATATCTGTTGCTAAGAAAGAACTGCTATGATAAAACTAGTACCAATAACCACAAAATTCCCCAACCTCAAGGCTGACATTAAACAAAAGTCAAGTGTCTTCAAGTATTTTTTATCATGGAATACAAGCTTTTATACAGCACTTTTGTTGTACATTTCTGATGAATGAAAAGGATTTTGGAAATACAGTAACTTTAGGCCAAAATAGTGTCCATCTATTCTTAAATTATCAATGGTACAAAAAAGATAAAAGTAAGGATACTTGAGGGGGAAAGGGCAGAGAATCTAGATGCTGAAACTAACTTTTAAAAACTTTTCTTTGATATTTAAAAGCAATAGAAAAAGAAGCACAATTCTCAGATAATAGTAAAAATAAAGGAAAACTAAACATTAATAAACACTAAATTCCCAAGTGATAGGATTTTTAAGATGTAAATAATGAGTGATAATATACTACATTGATTAAACTGCTAGAGAATATCATGACACTATGAACAGATACACACAACATTATTTTCTATCTTAAAGCTGTGCTACGGGATTTTTACATCTAGGATTACAAGTTTCCCCCCACCCTCTCTACACAAACACGAGAAACTATGCAGACCTTTGCTTTCTTTCCTTTCACGGGATTTTACTGTAATATCGATAAAGACAATAGTACCTATGCTTTATAGATGTTAAAAATCAAGCAATAAGCAAGATAACCTCATTCCAGTTATCATTGCCTCCCTAAAAACAAAGGACTGTGCTGAAAGAAGAGCAGATTTAATTGTAAAGTGCAAAGACTTCCCCCAGCTTGGAAAACAGAGGAAAGGGCCCGTTCTGCAGCAGCCAGTTAGAACATGGTCCCCTAGGACTTAATTATCTATATCTTGTTAGGCTATAATAGGGGCTCTAAAATGATATTGCAGGTTTTCTGCAACCAAGAAACTGATTAGTGAAGTTGAGTAAATCAAATGTCGATGTTCTTCTTATGGGTGAACACGGACAGCAACCACAGCCTTCAATAGAGAGACTTCATTATCACACAGCAGTTAATAAGTGTGGCTATTTGAAGCACATCAATACAGAAGACAGAGCTTGTATCCACATCAACTGGCAATGTGTTTGGTGTTGCTCATTTCCTGCCCAGTTTGGAAAGAAGGGATGATTATCATTCTGTGAGCCATGTTGCTGCTCTCCTTGCTTTGACACCGTACTCTTCAGGGGATTCAATATGTTCCTGATTATCTCAATGGCAATGCCAATTAGAATATTTACAGATACAGAAGTCCTTGAGCCCTCTTTTGCATGGCTATTGCTGGACCCCTTGCTTCCATCCTCTCTTGTCTCTTCTGACCTCTTCTTCATCCTGCCCTCTTCGTAGCTGTTTCTTTTTTCTCTCTCTACCAGCACTTCTTTGTCAGATGGCAAGAAGGAAACTTTACCCCCAATGGATACTTTGTCTCCTCTTTTTCCCATTGCAATCTATTCCACTTTTCTCTTCTCCCCATGACCTGTCCTGAAAAGTAATTTATATGTTCTGCTTTCACATTTTTCCCCACCAAATTACCCTTAACAACTAACTTCTATCTGACTTTGCCCTGATCACTATACTCCAGGTGATTTCTTACCATCAGTGGGCTTGAAGTCTTCACCTTCAATGGCCTTTTCTGTATCTTTCTGGTTATATGTGTGCCTGCATTGGCTAACCCTTCCCTCCTGAAGTTTTGCTCTCCCTTGCCTTCATGACTTCCTTCTCTAGAGTCTCCTCCTTCCTATCACAGTCCCTACTGCTCTCTTCCATCACCTACAGATGGCCACACCCATGTTTAGGATCTCAGTCTTCCTTTTTCCCTGTCTGTTCATTCTGCGTCTCAAATCATTTACTGTCCCCTTTCCTTCAGATTTCCAAACCTAAATCTCCAAGCCTACACCTGGCTTTCCCATCACCTACTGGGCATGCTCAACATCTGCCCCACCAGCACCTTGCTCTCAGCATATCTACAGGTGCCAGTCACCATGTCTCCGCCTACACTCTTTGCCTTCTCCCGTCTGTCTTATGAAATTAGGTACTGTCTGCCAGTCCTGGACAGCAGTAACACCCCTTCTTGTGCTTTCCCTAGTGGTTCAGGAGCATATAGTCTGGGAACTGCATTTTCTCACACTTCACTGTCAACTTTCAGGACCTGTTAATAAGGTGCACTGGCAGTATTTTGAAAGCTGAAAACAGGTGACATTTTTCTTCCTCTGCCAACAATGGTGGGGTTAATGTGTGCTTTGGAAACATCAGGTTTTGGCACATTTGGCTGGACTCTGCACCCTCCTCTTTGTAAGCAGGCTATAGGGCTGCTGGGCTGCTGTGACACTCATAGCAACTCCATGCATTTTCCACCTTTGGTAGTGTATTAGTCTGTTTTCACACTGCTGATAAAGACATACCTAAGACTGGGCAATTTACAAAAGACAGAGGTTTATTGGACTTACGTTTCACATGACTGGGGACACCTCACAATCATGGTGGCACGTGAAAGGCACATCTTATATAAATGGTAACAGGCAAAGAGAGAGAACTTGTGCAGGGAAATTCCCATTTTTAAAACTGCCAGATCTCATGAGACTCATTCACCACCATAAGAACAGTGCAGGAATGACCCGCCCCCATAATTCAATCACCTCCTACTGGATTCCTCCCACCACACAAGGGGATTGTGAAAGTTACAATTCAAGATGAGATTTGGGTAGAGACACAGCTTAATCATATCAGGTCTCATCAGCAAGCTCCTAATTCAAAGATCACAGCTCAGCCAGAACTTGACAGCCATGAGTGGCTCCCTGGACTTTTGCTCCATGAACCCTTTTCTTGTGTAGGCATCTACATCATGGTTTACAACCTTCTGTGTTGGAAGTGTCTTCACAGCTCTCTATATTACTGACTGACAATGATGCCACCCCAGTCACAGGATGAATGACCTGGAGCATCTTTTCAACTGCTTTCTCTTTCCCATCAAAATCCCAACTCTTCTCAAGCACTCCCAATTCCTTCCATTCTATAGCTTCCTCTTTCCTTGACCACAGCCTCTATTTCCTGTCCTTGAACTGCTCTTAAAATCTTCTAACCCGTCACTCTATCATCCTTACCTGATAGTAGGTCAATCTACTTCAAACAACAATTTTTACAATTATTTGATTGAAAACCTTATACAGATCCATCCTTACTGTCCACAAGACAAACACTGAACCACATAGTAAGGCATTTGAAATACACCCTATTCCTATGGTCTTATGTCCCCATGTTCTTCCTCATGTACTATATGTTCAGTTAGCCATGGCTACTTGGGATTCATTTTTATATACCTTTGCTTTTTTGCCTCCAGACCTACTTTTCCCTCCTAGAATGTGACTCCCTCCCACCACCAGTGAAGCTATGCAAATTCTGCAAGTATTAGTCCAAACACCACTAGAAATCTCCATATTCAAATGGATTCCTGCCACATTTTTAAACTTAACCTATAGGATTCATCACATTCTCAGTTGTTGCATCTCAACAGGTGTGCTGTCCCTTGTGGTGCAATACAGGTACCACTTAACTTTTAGTTCAATTATGCTGTCTATGCTGGGCTTGATCCTTGGTTTATCAAACTTTGAACACCAAGAAAACATTACAGCAAGTTCCCTTACCATGTCTGTGATCCAAACTAGAACCTAACCTTACTAAGATCTGGGCGCTGTGGTCTTAACACAATTTCAGCCTTACCTATTCAATATTAAATGATGTACTCCAGTGAACTGCCCAAACCTCTTTGGCAAACTGCAGTTTTATAGAGACTACTGCTTAAAATTAGTGGGTCATGCGATCATAAACTTTCTTACGTATGTTTTCCATCTCAAAACTTTCTAATTTATAAGCAAGATTTAAGATTCTAGATGGGTAAATACATATTAAGTTGATTCATATAGAATTGCTGATATTTGATCACATTTGACCTACACAAAATGACAGTTTTATATGGTTCAGCCTTATAAACACATTCAATTGAATTTTTGATGCATAGTAATTTTTTCACAGCAGAGCTTGCTTTATCTAATAAAGCACAATGAACACATACACTTTACAGTGGACAAGGCTGATGGTAAAGGGCTTTAATAATGACAGCAATAATCATGGTTAATATTTATTCAGCACTTACCATATACCAACCATCATGGTAAGAATGTTATATGAATTTATCTCTTTTTTTTCTTATCGCAACTCAATTTTAATCACCGTTTGATAGATGAAGAAACGTCCTGCTTAAAGTGGGCAAGTAATTTGTCTAAAGTCAGATAGCTACTAATTGGTGGAAGAATTTGAAATAAAGAAGACTTCTTCAAGCGTTGTTACTTTTGACCAGATAAAAGAACTGAACTATTTTCTTTTTCTCACAGAGACATCTGATTTTTCATTCCTTGGTCTTTCCTGGTAATACCAGGAGGAAGGATGAAGAATAAATATAACCCATGGAAGAGCTCAAATGCCCACTCCTCCACAAAGCCTTCCTTGCTCACAGGGCTCTGATCTCTGCTTACTGTCCTACTCCATGGTTGCAAACATGTCTGAATTTTCCAAATAATGATAAAGCTCTACCAGGGCAATGAGCACATCTAATGTGTGCCGTTTTCCGGAGGAAGGAGTGGTGGATGTTTTATTTCCATCTAAACACTGTCCATTAATTACTGAGTCTTAACATCGCTGGGTGCAAACAATCCTCAGATACAAGACCCAGTCTCTACTCAAAAGGAACTTGCTACTGATTAATGAGGAGATGAGCAAGTATGTCGACAAAACAGCACACAGTAAGTACCATGATAGAGGTAGCTAGACTGTGTTGACAGCAGAGAAGTGAGCCACCTGGCAGTGGGAGGGGGAGGTGATTTACAGAGAAGGTTTTCCAGAACCGAAACTGCTGTGGTAAAGCCTGGAAAGGTAAGGAGCTCTCGCCAATGGAAAGACTTGAGAAAAGGCTGTCCAACAAGAACAGCAGGTACAAAGGCAGGTACAAAGGCACAAAGAGGCCTGCAATGTTTGGGTGGCTGTGAGTATTGGTGTGTCTCTAGGACGTGAGCTAAATATTAGAGAGGTGGGAGAGAGAAAAAGAAATAAGAAGGAGAAAAAAAGGAAGAAAAAAAAGAGCAAATTTGCTCTTGAATTTAGCAAAATTTAGATGACAGTTAAAGAAGTAGCCCCATGTTCCCCAGTAAAACCAAATAAAATCTGAGCTACAGTCCAGTGGCAAGATCAATGCCAATGACTGCGAGGCCCAGGTCTACACACAAAAGAGCTTGGTGTGTGAGAGTGGAGTCATCAGCACATAGAGTCCGATGATTTATAACAGATTTTGCAAATGGTTGGAAATACAGTCACATAGGCACAACGAAAAGTGATGAAAATAAAGAAGTTTCTATTTCTACCTGTTTTGATAATAGCAGCTCTTTAGCTGAACAGATGGTGCATTTCACCAAAATCTGATAGAAACGAATCTTTACAGGCCTTCTGTATTAAGAAACAATTTAGCAGCCTTCCCAAGAGATTTGGAATGTTCTTTGTCTAAATAAATATAATACAAAGAAAATGGTCTTTTGGAATCCTTAATTAAATAGCATTAATGTTATAGAAAAAAGTGTGGTTTGACTGCTATATAAAATGAATCATAATAAAAAAAGAGAAGGTTTTCCAAGACTGGACACATTGCTAGCAACATTCAGTGTAAGGAAAAATTTCATTATGTTTCTTTTAAAAAGTTTGAGTCTGAAAGGTTCAAGGAAGGATCACTGAGTCTGGCCAATAGAACAGAGCTAATGGCCACAGCCAAGGTGATCAAGTTCACCAAGAAGATGTCAGCTTGCCTACTAAAAAAAATGTATTTTGATGGGGAACTAATATATGTGGTGATACAATATTTATGGATTGCCACTCAAATGAAAACACCTTTTAATATGTAATTGAGATATATAACAAATTTATAATGCCTTCTACATTTCAAAATTTGTATTGAATGATGGTAAAGAGCAAGGAAACTAGCCCATTGTCCACTGATTGATATGCAGTGTGAAATGTGTTCAATATTTATATCCTTTCCACACTAACCTTCTATTTTTATTTATATGATCATTTCCTGACAAACATAATATGAACAATGTCTGCAGAATTTTTATTAACAAAGTGAAAAGACAATACCTCTATGTCTATATAAAACCATCTGCTAATGTCTCATGTCAAAACCTATGTATGTTATTTTCTTTGTTCTTCCTATATTCTCTGAAGACAACTACTTCCCATTAAATTAATCCTGTACACCTTTGAGGCATTTATGCATTCTTCTGGCATTTTACATTCTTTGGGAAACTCCTGGGTATGCAGATTTCATTACGAAAATTCTTAAAACCAAAGCAGGGTCAGGGTTTGGAAGTCTAAATACCTTTCCTTTGCTAATGTAGAACCAGAGGGCTATGCACAAATACAGTATTTCATTTTGCAATTAAGTTCAGGTGAATTATTCAAACTTCAAAGTGTGAACTATGCCATGATTATCATCATTCAAACCCCTGTAATTCTCCTTTATTTTTGAAAGGAAACATGGCTGAAGGTGCCCAATTAGTAATGAACAAACAAAAGTACAGCATTCTTGCATGCAGATTCTGAAAAAAAAATATTTTCTAGCACTTTAAATCTTCCTCTTTTAACTAGACTATATGCTTATTCTACTGAAAAATCCTCATGCACGCCTTGGGACTTTTCTGTAAGGCAAGTTCTTCCTCTCCTCACTGCTTTCCTCTCTCCCCAGTCCCCCCCAAACACATGAAAGCAGTAACAAAAACAAGATCTCCCTGGACTGAAGTGGAGGTCCCAGAACATACTTTATAATCAAGATCATGCTTTACAATGGGCAACACTTCTCCCCCTGCAACTTAATTTCTCAGGGTTATACAAGATGGTGAAAAATGAAACAGCAGCAAATCAAAGCTCTTAATGGAGGGCAAGCAAGAGCAAGGAGAAGAGTCTTTTCAAATCTTCCTCAGTCTCTAACTCAAGTCAATACTGCCCCAGAAAGCTTGCATTGACCCTGCAGGTTTGGATTTTTTTCATCCTAGCAATCCCTCAAGAAGTGATTTTTGGGGATCCAAGACGGCCGAATAGGAATAGCTCTGGAGTGCAGTTCCCAGTGAGAATGCAGAGGGTGAGTGATCACCGCATTTCCAAACGAGTTTTTACTGCCCACAGACCAGGAGATTCCTGGGCAGAAAAGCACCACGAGTTTCCAGCACGGCTGTTTCAGCCGGTGCAGCAGGTCTCTGAACAAAAACTCACGCAAATCTGGGCAGCCATTTCAACTGGTGCCTGCAACACCTGGGAGACAGAGTACCCATTCAACTGAAAAAAGAGGGCTGAAACAGGGAGCCAGGTGATCTGACTCAGCAGGTCCCCACCCCTACAAAGACCAGCAATCTGAAATGCTCTGGATTGAAAGTTTCACAGCAAGCACAGCCGGACCCAGGACGGTCCAGCTCTGTGGGGGGGGGAAGGGCATCTGCCACTACCGAGGCAGTTCACTACTATTGAGGCAGTCCGCCATTACAGACACAGTCCACTATCACTGAAGCAGACAGCCATTACTGAGGCAGTTCTAACTACACCTCTATAAACAAACCACAAGGAAGTTCACACAGCAGCTGGGCAGAGCCTATGGCAGCTCAGCAATGCCTCTACTGGCAGACTGTGGCTATGCCATCTCCTTGCTGGGCAGGGCAGCTCTGAAAAAAGGCAGCAGCATGTCAGGAACTTGTAAATAAAGCCCCACCTTCCAAGGACAGAGCATCAGGGAAAAAAGGTGGTTATAAGTTCCGCTGCAGCAGACTTAAACATACATGCCCAGCAGCTCTGAACGGAACAACGGAGCTCACAGCTCAGCACTTGAGCTCCTATAAGGGACAGACTGTCTGCTCAAGCAGTTCCCCAACCCAGGTATATCCAAAGAGACACCTCATAAAGGAGAGCTCAGGCTGACTTCAGGCAGGTATCCTTCTGGGACAAAGATAACAGAAGAAGAAACTGGCAGCAACCCTTACTGTTTTGCAGCCACCACAGGTGATCCCCCAGGCAAGCAGGGTCTGGAGTAGACCTCCAGCAATCCTAGAGCATTACTGTTAGAAGGAAAACTAAAAAAACAGAAAGAAATAACTTCATCATCAACAAACTGGACATCCACTCAGAGAACCCATCTGAAAGTCACCAACTACAAAGACCACAAGTGGATAAATCCACAAAGATGGGAAGAAACCAGCACAAAAATGATGAAAACACCCAAAACCAGAATGACTCTCCTCCTCCAAGGGATCACAACTCATCACCAGCAAGGGAACAAGGCTGGATGGAGAATGAGTCTGATGAACTGACAGAAACAGGCTTCAGAAAGTGGGTAATAATAAACTTCTGTGAGCTAAAAGAACATGTTGTAACACGATGCAAAGAAACTAAGAACGTTGAAAAAAGGTTTGACAAAATGCTGATGAGAATAAACAGCTTAGAGAAGAATATAAATGAATTGATGGAGCTGAAAAACACAACACAAAAAATTCGCGAAGCATACAAAAGTTTCAATAGCTGAATCTACCAAGCAGAAGAAAGGATATTAGAGATTGAAGATCAACTCAATTAAATAAAATGAGAAGGCAAGATTAGAGAAAAAAAAGAGTAAAAATAAATAAACAAAGCCTCCAAGAAATACGGGATTATGTGAAAACACCTAATCTACGTTTGATAGGTGTACCTGAATGTGACGGAGATAATGAATCCAAGCTGGAAAACACTCTTCAGGATACTATCCAGGAGAACTTCCCCAACCTAGCAAGGCAGGCCAATATTCAAGTCCAGGAAATACAGACGACACCACAAAGATATTCCTCAAGAAGAGGAACCCCAAGGGACATAATCGTCAGATTCACCAGGGTTGAAATGAAGGAAAAAATGCTAAAGGCAGCCAGAGAGAAAGGTAAGGTTACCCACAAAGGGAAGCCCATCAGACTCACAGCAGATCTCTCAGCAGAAACCCTACAAGCCAGAAGAGAGTGGGGATCAATATTCAACATCCTTAAAGGAAAGAACTTTCAACCTAGAATTTCATATCCAGCCAAGCTAAGCTTTATAAGCGAGGGACAAATAAAATCCTTTACAAATAAGCAATTGCTAGAGATTTCATCACCATCAGGCCATGCAAGAGCTACTAAAAGAAGCACTAAACATAGAAAGGAACAATCACTACCAGCCACTCCAAAAACATACCAAATGGTAAAGAGCATTGACACCATGAAGAAACTGTGTCAACTAATGGGCAAAACAACCAGCTGGCATCAAAATGGCAAGATCAAATTCACACATAACAATATTAACCTTAAATGTAAATGGGCTAAATGCCCCAATCAAAAGACACAGACTGGCAAATTGGATAAAAAGTCAAAAACCATTAGTGTGCTGTATCCAGGAAACCTATCTCATATGCAAGGATACACATAGGCTCAAAATAAAGGGATGGAGGAAGATTTATCAAGCAAACGGAGAACAAGAAAATGCAGGAGTTGCAATCCTAGTCTCTGATAATATAAACTTTAAACCAACATAGATCAAAAGAGACAAAGAAGGGCATTACATAATGGTAAAAGGATCAATGCAATAAGAAGAGCTAACAATCCTAAATATATATGCACCCAATACAGGAGCACCCAGATACATAATACAAGTTTTTAATGACCTACAAAGAGATTTAGACTCCCACACAATAATAGTGGGAGACTTTAACACTCCACTGTTAATATTAGACAGATCAACGAGACAGAAAATTAACAAGGATATCCAGGACTTGAACTCAGATCTCGACCAAGCAAACCTAATAGACATTTACAGAACTCTCCACCCCAAATCCACAGAATATACATTCTTCTCAGCACCACATCACACCTACTCTAAAACTGACCACATAATTGGAAGTAAATCACTCCTCAGCAAATGCAAAAGAATGGAAATTATAACAAGCAGTCTCTCAGACCACAGTGCAATCAAATTAGAACTCAGGATTAAGAAACTAAATCAGAACCACACAACTTCATGGAAACTGAACAACTGGCTCTTGAATGTTCACTGGATAAACAATGAAATGAAGGCAGAAATAAAGATGCTCTTTGAAACCAATGAGAACAAAGATATAACATACCAGAATCTCTGGGACACATTTAAAGCAGTATCTAGAGGAAAATTTATAGCAATAAATGCCCACAGGCGAAGCAAGGAAAGATCTAAAATTGACACCCTATCATGAAAACTAAAAGAGCTAGAGGAGCAAGATCAAAAAACCTCAAAAGCTAGCAGAAGACAAGAAATAACTAAGATCAGAGCAGAACTGAAGGAGACAGAGACATAAAAACACTTCAAAAAAATCAATAAATCCAGGAACTGGTTCTTTGAAAAGATTAAAAAATAGACCACTAGCCAGATTAATAAAAAAAAAAAGGGAGTAGAATCAAATAGATGCAATAAAAAATGATAAAGGGGATCTCACCACTGATTTCATAGAAATACCATCAGAGATTACTACAAACAACTCTATGCACATAAACCAGTAAACCTGGAAGAAATGGATAAATTCCTGGACACTTGCACCATCCCAAGCCTAAACCAGGAAGAAGTCGAAACCTTGAATAGACCAATAACAAGGGCTGAAGTTGAGACAACAATTAATAGCCTACCCACCCAAAAAAGCCCAGGTCCAGATGGGTTCACAGCTGAATTCTACCAGACATACAAAGAGGAGCTGGTACCACTCCTTCTGAAACTATTCCAAACAATACAAAAAAGAGGGAATCCTTCCCAAATCATTTTTGAGACTAACATTATCCTGATACCAAAACCTGGCAGAGACTCAACAAAAAAAGAAAACTTCAGGCCAATATCCATGATGAACATAGATGCAAAAATCTTCAATAAAATACTGGCAAACCGATTGCAACAGCTTATCCATCACGATCAAGTAGGCTTCATTCTGGGGATGCAAGGCTGGTTCAACATATGAAAGTCTATAAACATAATTCACCACATAAACAGAACCAAAGACAAAAACCACACGACTATCTCAATTGATGCAGAGAAGGCCTTTGACAAAATTCAACAGCCCTTTATGCTAAAAACACTCAATAAACTAGGTATTGACAGAACGTTTCTCAAAATAATAAAAGCTGTTTATGACAAACCCACAGCCAATATCATACTGAATAGGCAAAAACTGGAAACATTCCCTTTGAAATCTGGCACTAGGCAAGGGTGCCCTCTTTCACCACTCCCATTCAATATAGTATTGGAAGTTCTAGCCAGAGCCATCAGGAAATAAAAAGAAATAAATGGTATTCAATTAGAAAAGGAGGAAGTCAAATTGTCTCTATTTGAAGATGACATGATTGTATATTTAGAAGACCCCATTGTCTTAGCCCAAAATCTCCTGAAATTGATAAGTAACTTCAGCAAAGTCTAGGATACAAAATCAATGTGCAGAAATCACAAGCATGCCTACATACCAATAACAGACTTAAGAGAGCCAAATCAAGAATGAACTGCCATTCACAATTGCTACAAAGAGAATAAAATACCTAGGAATACAACTAACAAAGGATGTAAAGGACCTCTTCAAGGAGAACTACAAACCACTGCTCAAGGAAATAAGAGAGGGCACAAACAGATAGCAAAATATTCCATGCTCATGGTTAGGAAGAATCAAGATTGTGAAAATGCCCATACTGCCCAAAGTAATTTATAGATTCAATGCTATCCCCATCAAGCTACCCATGACCCTCTTCACAGAACTGGAAAAAACCACCTGAAACTTCATATACAACCAAAAGAGAGCACACACAGCCAAGTCAATTCTAAGCAAAAAGAACAAAGCGGGAGGCATCATGCTGCCTGACTTCAAACTATACTACAAGGCTACAGTAATCAAAACAGCATGGTACTGGTACCAAAACAGAGATATTGACCAATGGAACAGAACAGAGGCCTCAGAGGCAACACAACACATCTACAAACATCTGATCTTTGACAAACCTCACAAAAACAAGCAATGGGGAAAGGATTCCCTGTTTAATAAATGGTGTTGGGAAAACTGGCTAGCAGTGCGCAGAAAGCAGAAACTGGACCCCTTCCTGACACCTTACACTAAAATTAACTCCAGATGGATTAAAGACTTAAACATAAGACCTAACACCATAAAAACCCTAGAAGATAATCTAGGTAAAACCATTCAGGACAAAGATATAGGCAAGGACTTCATGACTGAAACACCAAAAGCATCAGCAACAAAAGCCAAAATAGGCATATGGGATCTAATTAAACTCCAGAGCTTCTGCACAGCAAAAGAAACCATCATTAGAGCGAACCAGCAACCAACAGAATGGGAAAAAATTTTTGCAATCTACCCATCTGACAAAGGGCTAATATCCAGAATCTACAAAGAACTAAAACAGATTTACAAGAAAAAACAAACAACCTCATGAAAAAGTGGGTGAAGGATAAGAATAGACATTTTTCAAAAGAAGACATATATGAGGCCAACAAACATATGAAAAAATACTCATCATCACTGGTCATTAGAGAAATGCAAATCAAAACTACATTGAGATACCATCTCATGACAGTTAGAATGCCAATCATTAAAAAATCTGGAGACAACAGATGCTGGAGAGGATGTGGAAAATTAGGAAGACTTTTACACTGTTGGTGGGAGTGTAAATTAGTTCAACTATTGAGGAGGACAGTGTGGCGATTCCTCAAGGATCTAGAAATAGAAATTCCATTTGATCCAGCAATTCCATTACTGGGTATGTATCCAAAGGATTACGAGTCATTCTATTATAAAGACACATGCACATGTATGTTCACTGTGGCACTGTTTACAATAGCAAAGACCTGGAACCAACCCAAATGCCCACTGATGATAGACTGGACAAGGGAAATGTGGCACATACACACCATGGAATATTATGCAGCCATGAAAATGATGAGTTCATGTCCTTTGCATGGACATGGATGAATCTGGAAACCATCATTCTCAGCAAACTGACACAAGAACAGAAAATCAAATACCACATGTTTTCACTCATAGGCGGGTGTTGAACAATGAGAATATATGGACACAGGGAGGGGGAGCATCACACACTGTGGTCTGTTGTGGGGGACTATGGGAGGGACAGCAGGGGGTAGGGAGTTGGGAGGGAGTAACATGGGGAGAAATGCCAGATATAGGTGATGGGGGATGGAGGCAGCAAACCACATGCTATGTATGCACCTACGCAACAATCCTGCATGTTCTGCACATGTATCCCAGAACCTAACATGCAATAAAATATATTTAAAAAAAAAAGAAGAAGTGATTTGTGGTTCGTAACACTATTTTATCACTCACATTTCTGTCTTCCATAGTTCTCCTCAAATGTCCTGGGGGTGCCCACTCTGTCTACATCCCAATGCAAACCGAATGGTAGTCAACCATCTCTTCATCCCACCATGCAACCTAGGCAATGCAGTGGTCCTATGCAATGAGCGCCTAGCAATCAGGTTTTCTTAGAAAGCCACATGGAAGAGGCCTGAGTTCTTAAGGGCACATTGCCTTGTTTTCCCTTTTCTTTTTTTTTTTTGCATTTTTAAAATTGTACTTTAGTTTCTGGGGTACATGTGCGGTTCATGCAGGATTGTTGCATAGGTACATACACAGCAAGGTGGTTTGCTGTCTCCATCCCCCATCACCTATACATGGCATTTCTCCCCTTGTTATCCCCTCCCCTACCTCCCCACCCCGTCGCTGTCCCTCCCCCTAGCCACCCCCTCAACAGACCTCAGTGTGTAATGCTGTTTTCTCTTTTTTTTTTTTTAAAAGTAATGATCCATCAGAATACTGGCATACTGTCTACTAAAGAGTTACCCTTTCCAAAAGACAATGAATGATTTGCATAGGATTTCAATAGAGAAGTAGAAGTGCAAAGTGGTTAGGACTAATAGCTCTGGTTCAGACAGGCTGGGTTTAGGTCTTCTACTTATACTAGATTTAATATCTACTACTTAGATTTCTTATCCCTGTGCCTCAGTGTTCTGACTCCTAGAACAGCGTAAGCATACTCACCATATCCTAGAGGCCGTATGAAAATGACATGAGTTTAAAGGACTCAGAACATCTAGAGCTCTGCGCAGCAAGTGCTCTTGTTGCCTAAGTGCTCCTGAAATATATTTCTCATTTGTACAGGTATCCACAACAATTGGCAGGAGCCCTTGAAAGACAGGTCCCTAAGGCTTTCATGCAGTTTGCTTTTGGTAGATACTCAGAGGCAGGAGGAACGTCAATCTTTGGCTACAGTAATTCCTGGGAAATTTTATGTTAAAAAGAAGCCAGCTCATGGTCAGTTTTATATAAAGTCACAGAACAGGCCTAGAAGGTGTGCTGAGTGGAGGGTGCCTAAAAGACTTCCCACCCTTTAGCCTTGTTGATATTTGAAAGTTAACCATTAAAAGCTGATTTCTCTAGCTTTAAATTCTTGCCTACCAAAATGCAATGACTCTTGGAAGGAAATGATATTAATGAAGAAACAGGCCCAACCATGGGAATGAAGACAACTCTGAAGTAGATTTCTAATTCTTCTACTTTTCTACTGTGGATTTCACTTTCTCAAACTTCTGTTTTAGCAACTGTAAACTAGGGATAATTTACTAAGTTGCTATACGGAGTGGCAATTATAGAAAACCATATAGCAGAGTGCCTGGCAGATAGGAGGCACTCAGTATGTTGCAGCTCTTTTTTGTTATTATCATTCAACTCATCGGGGAGTTTATCAGATTTTTCTGAAGCAAAAGTTAATTGATAGGGTATTTTGATAGGGGATAAAGAGAAGCAAAGAGGAGGGTACTGGTCAGTGGTGAGGAGAATTGGAGCAAGGGAAGGAAGAAAAAGTGGAGAAAGATGAAATGGAAGCAAACTTCACCTACCTTGAATGTCAGGGCCTAGCCTGCAGAAGACTTTGTCTCTCCTGTCATACTGTTTTACACCTTAATTAAAGTTCCTTAATTAAGAACAGGAAAATGGTCCTTCAAATATTTATCCCTGAACTCTGATTATTTCTTGAACTTGTATCCCAAGAAAAGGGGGACGAAGCCACATAAGATTCAGCAGTCAGCATTTTGATTGTCCCCTTATTGCCACTTGAGCACTAGGCCTAAGTGTGCACTGGATATATCTAATCATATTAGAAAAGTGGAGAAAGCAACCCAAATCAAACCTAAGAGAAGGAAGTAGCTAACTGTAGATAAAAATCACAATGGAGGATTAAAATGTAACTTCCTCTGAGACAGGCAATAATTATTAAAAATGAGCTCACTTACGTTCGCTGGTTTACCTTTCCTTAGTGAAATCTGACAAGGCCTGTGTGGGCCGGACCCTGCACACTGCTATGGGAGGGCACTGGGGCAGCTGCCTGCCTTCTCCTCCAGGCAGTCACTCACCAGCCATGTGGCACTGGCCAGTTATTACCTCCCCACACTTCGTTTTCCTCATCAGCAAAATGTGCTTGTCAGAAAATTGTTACTTAATAAATGACAAATCCTAGCTAATTATAACTGAAGTCATTTACTAATTTGATATTTATTATGCATCTGCCATATATTAAGTGCTGCTGTAGACACTGGAACAACAAAGAAGACATCATGGGAGTCCGTCTTTGCTTAGCTAAAGACAGGAAGGTTGCTAAGAAACACAACATAATGAACATTCAAATGATAAGTTGCAGAATTTCGACTTGGACCCTATTGCTAGATGAGAAACAATGAGGGTTTACCTAACTAAAGAGGTGTTTGAAAAGCTGAGTCTTGTGGGGGTTAGCTGCAGGCAAGGTACCACTTGGTCCAGATGAGGGATGCGCTGGACCCAGACTAGGGCAGAAAACAGAAGGGGGAAATAAAGATATACATAAAAGAGACATTTTCCGGAGTCAATAGGACTCAGAGGCAAGTACATGAATGCATGAAGACAACAAAAGCCAGAAGGAACTCTGGGGTTCAGGGAAAGGGGTTTTACAGTCACATCCACAGAGGAACTTCAAGAAGTGTTGCTGGTTGGGGCATAGAATAACTAATGTGTTTATTGTTATTAAATTTCATTTCATCCTATTAAAAGCATTCTGTCTTTTAAGGACTAAAAATCTGGGAGAACAGAATTTGTTCAAAAATAAATACACTGTTGTGAGCTGCAAGCAATAACGCACAAGACACAGGCTTGGCAGAAGGTGGCCGTGGTAAATAATTCTGCCATACCAGGTCAAGGACCTCCTCACCACACAAGGTAAAATCTAAGTGGGATTGTGAAATGTGGAGAAGCAATCACCAAACAGACAAGGGGAGGAAGACTAGTCCAGGGACAGGGAAAAACACGTGCAAAGATGCAAGGGGTGGAAAAAGCAGAGCCCATGAAGTGGAAGGTGTCAGAGAAATGCCTCCAGGCACCAGGATGGACAATGTCAGCAGCTGCCTACTTGTGGTAATGACACAAATGCTGAAATAACCTCCCCCTCTGCCTGGGAACACATACTAACCCTGCATTCAGAACACCCCCTCAGGAAGTCCTGGTGAAATGAAAACTGTAGACTGGCCTTCTATTATTTATGTTAGGGGAAAGAGATTATTTAGCCATAACAGGAGCAAATAGTTTCCATGCACTGTGCATTTTAACATTTCAGAAAGCCATATCCTTAGAGGAAAAGCAAGTTACTGCATGTAGAGATTATACTGGAAAGAAGCATAGACATATTCAATGCCTAGAGAGCTGGGTTCCCCAGGAAGAAGTGAATTTGGGGATGAGCAGGAGGAAATTGGATACAGTGGGCCTGGAGGGGACGGAGGCCCAGAAATGAACAAAGGAGTCACAGCAAGGGAAGTGGAATGGGAAAAAAAAAGATATTCTTCCACTTCAAATTTTTCCTGGGGCTGAATATATGTTAGAATGCTTATATCTAAAGCCTTGAAGAAAAACGTTTCTAATATATCTCTATGAATGATGTATGTGCATATACACATATAAGCACGTATACATCTACTCACATATGTGTAGGTAGGTGTGTATATACATGCACACATGCACATAATGCTTAATCCAGGGATGTGTTTGCTATTGTGTAAACTCTACTGTTTTTGTTGTTGTCGTTGTTTTTTGGAGACAGAGTCTTGCTCTGTCACCCAGGCTGGAATGCAGTAGCTCAGTCTTGGCTCACTACAATCTCTGCCTCCTGGGGTCAAGCAATTCTCATGCTTCAGCCTCCCAAGTAGCTTGGATTACAGACACACACCACCATGCCCGGCTAATTTTTTTGTATTTTAGTAGAGACAAGGTTCCCCATGTTGTCCAGGCTGGTCTCGAACTCCTGAGCTCAGGCAATCTTCCCACCTTGGCCTCCCAAAGTTCTGGGATTAGAGGCATGAGCCACCATGCCTGGCCTAAACTGTAGTTCTTAAGCAAGGGAATGGATAATGGTATGCACACTTCTGAGATGACCCCAAATAATCCCAAAGGATCATTATAATACATTTTCTCCTTGGGCAAAGGCCGGACATAGCATCTGGCTTCAGCCAATGGAAAACAGCCCACTTGATGGGATACCACTTCTGTAGTTAGATAAGGAAAGAGTGTGACTTCCATCTTACTAGTGTTGGGGCTAAGGACACAACACCCCAAAACATTACTGTAGGAGACTAGGGTATGCCAGCCTAAAATACACTCCTTTCACATACTTTGGGCTGAAAAAATGCAGACACAGGAGTAGCTCTGAAAACCTCTGCTTTTGTAAAAGAAATTGACATCTACAAAGGAAATCTTCATTAGCATTTGTATCAGGAAGAAGGCTGCTCATTATACAACTTTTATTACTTGAGAGCAGGAAATGCGGTTCCAAAATATGCTGCTTTGGTATGCTGATTACTTCAAACTGAGGGCACCTGGGAAGGGAAGGTGCAGGGGAGGGGCTGTCTCTGGGCTCCCCTTATCTGCCTAAACATGGATCTTCCAGGGGCGGCTTAGCTGTCATGAATCCCCTTTCTGGGAATCTTACCAAGTAGAGAGGTCTGTCTCATCACAGAGAAAACCAGAGTTGGACACCATGCCCAATCACCTGCTCCTTCCAAGGGTCCATTCATCTTTCCCCAGAATCATTTACTCCCTTGTAACTTGCCTACATGCCTCTCCTCTAATCCCTAGGAAGACGATAATATGCTTCTAGATCTCACTGGTTTGGGAATATTCACTTTTCCTTCCTGTGATGCCCTATGTGTGTAATAAATGTGTCTACCTTTTCTCCTGTTCATCTGTTTTATGTCAATTTAATTTGTAGCTCAGCCAAAGAACCGAGAAGGGTGAAGGGAAGCCATCTTCTTCTCCCCCTACGGTAGCAAACTCTGTATTGCCTTCTCTGCTGGCGCACTTTGAAGAGGCAAACTGCCTTGTTGGAGAGGCCCATGTGGCAGGGAACTGAGATCTGCCACTGGCCAATAGGAAATGAATTTCACCAACAGCCAGTGAGCTTGGAAGCCAGTCCTTTCCCAGTGGAGTCTTGAGGTGACTCCCTCTGTGAAATCCTGAAGCAGAGGACACAGCTTAGCCATGCCCGGATCCCAGACGCACAGAGACTGAGACAGTCAATGTGTGTATTGTTTGAGGCTAAAGGTTTGAGGTAATTTGTTACAGGACAAGAGACAACTAGTACAAGCACCAAGTGTTAAACAGGTCCCTCTCATTTCAAATTGTGCAGTTTTATCCATATTAATGTTTACCAGCACTTTTTCATAATGTCTCTTAGACCTGTGAATATTTTTTCATATTATTTTAAAATAGATATATATTTGTTCTATTATAATGCACTTACATTTCTTCATCCTGCTTCTGTTTCTCCTTTAAGTAAAACTTAGTTGCAAATTATCGTTATTGATTTTTTATAATTTTAACTTTATTTTAGATTTAGGGGGTACATGTACAGATTTGTTACATGGGTATATTGCATAAAGCTGGGGTTTGGGGTATGAATCCCATCACCCAGGTACTGAGCATATTGCCCAATGGTAGTTTTTCAGCCCATGCCTCCCCTCTCCCTTGTAGTAGTTACCAGCGTCTATTATTCCTGTCTTTGTGTTCATGTATACTTAGTGCTTAGCTCCTACTTACAAGTGAGAATATGCAATATATGGTTTACTGTTCCTGCATTAATTTGCTTAGGATAATGACCTTCAGCTGCATCCATGCTGCTGCAAAGGACATGATTTCATGCCTTTTTATAGCTGTGTAGTATTCCATGGTATATATGTACCACATTTTAAAAGTTAAATCCACCATTGATGGGTACCTAGGTCGATTCCATGTCTTTGCTACTGCGAATATTGCTGTGAAAATCATCTTATTTATAATAAGCAAGGAATTTATTCTCCATCTGTTCTTACACCCAGGACTGACTCTTCTGCCTATACTCAATATACAGCATTTGTATTTGAGATACAAATATATGTCTTAACTCCTTCTCATTGACATGAATGTAAATTATATAAGAACATTAAATATATCTAACCATAAAGTATAAACATCTATGACCCAAATAAAATTGCGTGTACTTCTCAGTTCTTCAATGTATATTGGGATTAAGTTTGCAGATACAGTACAAGCTTTTTCAAATAAAATTCAAAGGACACTCAAAACTATCTCACAAAAAAAATATTAATGTCATCACTTACTGCATACATTTGAAATAAATAAGTTGCGTAAAAACAAACTACACACGGACATATTTTAGTAGACTATAAGCTAAGAATGACAACCATCAGCCCTTTACAAGGAATCAGATGAGAATAATTCAAAAGGAAAGTTTTACTCATGTCTTGCATACTACTAAAACGTAATACTATGCAATCAAATTATGAATCTGAATAAGCAAATAAAAACTATGGCATTTAATTTAATTCTGAAAATTTAGAGTTAACATATCTTTCATTAAAGATAAAACATTTTTAAAAGATGTTCAAAATCTCATTTGCTTGTATTTAGTACACTAAATGTAGAAGAAACTTACATACTTATTTTAAACAATTATAATTTCCCCATATTGAAAACAACAGCTGTGGAAGAAAGTAATTAACATGATTTACTATATAATCATTCTATCATTATATGCTATTTGGAAATATGGAAGCAAAACTGAGTAGCTTTCTCGCTTGCACTCATAAAGAAACCTGTTTTCTCAATCCTCTCCTCTTATGTATCAACTTTACATGAATAACAGTTTTGTAATTTAGGAGAGAACATTTTGTGACATGTTTCCTTGAATTTGGGATCTCGGTCCCTGTTGTTTGGTACAGCTGTCTAGCATGTGTGCCCAGTGCCACAGACCATGTTGCAAAGAGACCCAGCACACATCTTCCTGGAGTGATAATGCATTTGACTACATGCCATATAGAAAATATGATGGTGGATCTGAAAAGATAACCAAATCTTATAGTTGTCTACTATTTTTGAGTATGCTTTTAGGTGTTTTGAAAAGAATGATAATACCAGATGAATTAGCCCAATTACCACCCTAGAGAAAGGGACAAAGAAAATGTGCTTCCTGTCTTCACTTTACCATCCTTTTTACCATCCAATTTTTTCCAACTTATTCCTCCCACTGTGTTTTGTGGTTGAAGTATGATATTGCAAGAAGATTTAAAACTGGGCAACAATCCAAAACTTTCTCTTACATTGGGGAAAATGATTCCCACCTAGATCTCTAAAGATGACTGACTGCTGGTTGATATGTACAATGTAAAGCTACTTATCAGTCAGCATATAATCTGTTTATTTGCGTTATTTTGGCTTCTGAGGATAATTATGTATTTTTGAGAAAGCAAAAGCTTCTACTTCTCATGCTTCCAGAACGAGAAACTAAGATCATGTCATTCAATGAAACTTAGCTCTATGATGGAAAGAACAGGTGTAGGGGCTGGTGAATAAAGTATTACTGCTTATTTCTGAGTGGATTAAGCATCTGTGAGAGGTGTGATAGATTGTCAAAAGCCACTGTTGGGTGCTGTGGATAGAAGTGAGTTTTAGAGGAAAGTCTGACACTTTGTTAATTATGACATCAACACTCCACTAAATGCTAGCAAGGAGCAGACCTAGAGAAAGACAAGACCAAGAGGAGTGAATTAAGAACTTTCCAGGTAACCATAGCCTGGGATTAGCAAACAGGTGATTTCTAGCACAGGCTATTAGCGATGTTTCTATGTGCGCCACAAAATATTCAAGTTCATTCTTGAGCTCCAGGGATCGTAGTCACCATGAGACTGCCCAGAAAGGATACACCATATTCTTTTTTAAAAAATGTTAAGTTCTGTGGTACTGGTACAGGATATGCAGATTTGCTACATAGGTAACTTTTTGCCACAGTGGTTTGCTGCACTTATCAACCCATCACCTAGGTATTAATCTCAGCATGCATTAGCTATTTTTCCTGATGCTCTCCCTCCCCCTCTCCTCCAACAGGCTCCAGGCATCTGTTGTTTCTTGACTTTTAAATAACTGCCATTCTGCCTGGTATGAGATGGTGTCTCATTGTGGTTTTGATTTGCATTTCTCTAATGATCAGTGACATTAAGCTTTTTTCATACTTGCTGGCTGCCATAAATGTTTACTTTTGTGAAGTGTCTATTCACGTCTTTTGCCCACTTTTTAATGGGGTTGTGTTTTTTTTCTTCTAAATTTGTTTAAGTTCCTTGTAGACTCTGGATATTAGACCTTTGTTAGATGGATAGATAGCAAAAATTTCCTCCCATTCTGTAGGCTGTCTGATGATAGTTTCTTTTGCTGAGTAGCACATATTCTTAACATGGTCATCTAAAGTCACAGTCAACTAAATGTGTTCTAATATTTTTTCTTAAGAACATAATCAAAGATCATTGTGGATTCACTCTCAGGAAACTTTCCTGGCCTTGAGAAAAAGAAGAAGCATTCCAGAAGAAAATTATAATGAAAAAAGTTCAAGAATTCAGAAAATCAGCTACCTTTCAACATAAGCAACATTTTGTTGCTATCCTGAACAAACCATAAAGAATTATCAGGAGAAAAAATGTGACCTTCATTTAAACTGGCTTTATTAGATTTCCCTCTAGGCCCAGCCATGTTTATGTGTAGTCAAAGGAAGGCTTCTCTCAGACTGAACTGTCTTTGAGAAAGCCTGTGTGCTGCAGAAGCCTTTCATGTAACTATCGTTGGTGCTGGCCTTGGATTCCTTCTGTCAACACCTCTCTTGCTTGCTAATTTGATCCCAATCTTTCTATAGACAAAGTTCCTGTCACTGTGGTCCATTGTGCTCATTGAGATACACTGCTCGCTTGATGAGTATTTTTAGCTATGATCCAACCAGGGATGCAGCCAGACCTCTAGCATCACATGCAACTCAATGCCAGTCTGTCTCTCTGTCCTGCTCTATTCTTGCCTATGTCACCCAGGATACCTACCAGGGCAGTTCACTCCAATGCACCCTTATAAAATGCTGCAAGTCATGCTATTAAGTAGGGTGAGAGACTCACTTCCAAGGGAGTAAATGCATCTTGGAGGGCAAGACATTTTGCAAGTGGTCAGTTTAGCTGTCTTTTCAAGTCATAATAGTGTCTCCCTGTACCTACTTTCCCCATGAACCAGTAACCATGAAAATGACTATGACAAAAATAACATCATATAAGCATCAAGACATGATGGCTCTAATGCAGACAAGTCAGTTCCTACAAATCACCCCAGCATGTTACACTCATGAACCACATGACAAATGTCCTTGTCTCTCCTTTTCACTTAGTGTAGCTCCTAATTTAAGAGATTACAGATTATATGTCACTAAACAGTTTATTGGCATGTATATTCCAAACCCTAGTGTAAGTGCTTTGCATGTATTAACTCATATAATTTTCAAGATAATAATTTCTATGTATAGTTATTATACATCTCCCCAATAAGCAGCTGAGACAGACAGGCCAAGTGAGTAGCTCAAGGTCACATGACTGTAAGTGGTAGGGCTGGAATATAAACTCAGGCAGTTTGGCTCGAGCATCCATTATTCAAACTGCTTCATGACCCTACGGGTGTATAGGGAGTTGTACGGAGGACTCCTGTACTGTTAGGTTCCTTCCAGTTTGAAACTTTTGTGATTCCAAGAAAAAACACCTTTTTTCTTATACAAATGATCTTTTCAACAATGTATATAATATTCTAAGGTACAATTTATAAAATTATAATTCATTTAGAAATTATTTTTGGCCCAATTGCTCAGTTATTCAATTCTCATAGTGTTACATATGTTTGTATAATAACATTTGCATAGTAATAATTTGAATCCCTACTTGCATGTTAAATTTTTAAATCTCAGAATAAAATTCCTAGAGGGCATTATTTAACATACCTCCCAACACGTTTGTTCATGGACCCAGAAAAGTTAATGTAAATTCAAAATCCAAAATGTTTGAACATCAACAAGATACTCGAAGGAAATGCTCATTGGAGTATTTTGTATTTCAGATTTTTTGATTTGGAATGCTCAACCAGTTAGTGCAATGCAAATATTCCAAAATCTAGAAAGTCTGAAATTCAAAATACTTCTGGTTCCCAGCATTCTGAATAAGGGAAACTCAGCCTGTACTATTGTTCTTAACATTTTTTATTATCAGAGGAATAAAAAGTAAGATATTTCAAGTACATGGATTTTCCAGATAAATTATTAACTGCCTATTCAATCAAGCAAACTTAAAAAGTGTGGTAATTATTTCCCAGAAATGGAGCATATTCTTTTAAGTGTTCTTGGTATGACCTGAAGATAATTTAATTTTTCCATGATTATTTAGTACAATCACTATAACTATCAATGCTGAGCATATATCATATTTTTCTTGGCCCTTTCCTTACTGTCACTTGTATACCACTGTTATTGCCATATGTGCCTCTAAAAGTAATTTATATTCGTACAATACTTCTCTTACCGCATTGCTATGAATTTAGAAACTTTATAACCAAGTTGGTTAACAATGTGAAACAAGGTAGAAGTACACTAATTATGAGTGAGAACCATAGTACTCAAAAAATAAAGCACTTGCAATTTAGTGCATGGATCCTATGGCAATTGCTTTAACAACAAAACCTTTCTAATTTCTTTTTAGATTCTTATATAGTTTGGATATGTATCTCTGCCCAAATCTGTGGGGCTTGGTGGGAAGTAACTGAATCATTCGATGAATTTCTCATGAATGACTTAGCACACTCCTCTTGGTGCTGTACTCGTGATAGTGAGCAAGTTCTCACGAGATCTGGTCCTTTAAAAGTGTGTGGCACCTTCCCCTTTGCTCTCTTGGTCCTGGTTTCACCATGTGAGGTGCCTGCTCCCCTTCTGCCTTCCGCCATGATTGGACGCTTCCTGAGGCTTCCCCAGAAGCAGATGCCACTATGTTTCCCATACAGCCTGCAGAACTGTCAGCAAATTAAACCTTTATTTATAAATTACCAAGTCTCCAGTATTTCTTTAGAGCAATGTGAGAAGGGCCTGATACAGATTCTCAGCTATGTCCTAGGGAGTTGAGGTCATGACAGATGAGTAACTCTCATGTACATGTACAGCAATATAAACAGTTGTAATATTCACTACAGTAATGAGGAAGATAGGTGTCTCATGTCAGATACTGTGCTAAGTATATCAGATGCATTATGACATTTATTTTCTTTTGCCACAATTTTCTGAGGTAGGCATTACTGTCCCCATTTGTAGACAATCAGATCACAGAGTTAAAGTAACTTGTCCCAGACCAATCAGACCTTGATAGAGGCAAAATCCAAACCAAGGTCTCTCTCACCCAGTGTACCACTACAAGGAGAGAAGGGGGAGGTTCATTCAAGGAAGGAAAAGGGATCACTAGATGATATCATTGTGGATCCAGTCTAGCTTGTATAAGTTTTTCAAAAATGCTCCATATTTAAAAGTAGACACGACATCTATGGTGCTATGATGTAACACCTGAAATCAGTCAATATTTACTGAAAATTGATTACATGGATTTTTATAAGTACCTATTACAAGGGATTTCTCAGTCCCCTGAAATGAGCGCTACTTGCCCCATGTAATCGTGTAGGCTAACAATTATCTTCGGGCATATCAGACTGCACTAGGGTATACAAAAAGAAAAGGAAATTGGGGCAGTGAACATCAGTAGTGCCAGCAGATGCTCCCCAACTATTCACTCTCATTTGTTTTCCTGCTCCAAACAAGCTATAATCGACTTTGGAGACCCACTGGACAAAAAGAAATGTTTACAAGGATTTTTCTGGTTATATAGCTAACTCCTTTAGAAAAGAAAATATCCCTCAGGCTCTGGTAAGATTGGCTGCCCAAATCAAGAAAATCTTCTTAGTTACCTACGCAGCTGTCAGCGCAAACAGGTAGTTGCAGAAGCTCTCGGCCAAATCCCCCTCCTACATAGAAACAGTGTTTCAGAAATGCCTCTCTAGTCTACACATGTAGAAATGCCTTCCCTGGTATAGATTAGGTTTCAGGGAAGAAAATAAGAAGTTTAATCACTGAGAAATTTCCCATCAAATCAGAATCAGAAAATTGACTGTGAGATGGGAATGACCTTGGGGGGTCACAGAGGCCATCTCATGATGAAGTACTGTGGGGGAGGTACCTGTTCTTAGGGTGATGGATGAGCACCTCACAGTCAGTGCCTGCAAGGGCTGGACAAGGAAATCAAGTTGAGGGGCAGGCCGAGGGAGCAGCCTGGCAGGATCTCAAGTCAGCAGCCATGTTTGTCTCTGTCTGACCACACCTGCTGGGCACTATTGTGAGCCTCAGTCAGAAGGTCTCTCGGTTCTCAGAAGGTGTAAATCCAAACTTTATAGATGTCTCCATATTTTTTAATGGGGGAAAGGATCTAGGGGCTCCATGAGGACCCCAGGATGAAAGCTTCATCTCTGATTGGAAAAACAAGTGACTCGAGGTAAGTACAGTAAGTAATGGAATTCTGACTGGCCATTTGGATGAACTTAGGTTGACTTGTGGAAATCTTAAGACACAAAAACTAAGTTACTACTAATATTATTTTTTATCATAAGCTCCCAAGCATAGCAGATATGCAGGCACAAAGTGAGGCTTGGGGATTATCTCAGTTCACGCTGCTGTAAGGGAAAACCAAAGACTGGGTGACTAAAGCAACAGAAATTTATTCTCTTACAGTTCTAGAGACCAGAAGTCCAAAACCAAGGTGTCAGTAGGGCCATATTCTCTCCAATGCAGTGGCAGCCTATCCCTTACCTCCTGCAGCTTCTGGTGACTGTTGACTTCCTTGGTTTGTGGCTACATCTGTCCCTCTCTCTCTCCTGTCTTTGCATTGCCTCCTCCTCCATGGATTCTCTGAGGAGGATACATGCGTTAAGGGACCATCTGGATAACTCAAGATAAATTCCTCCTTTAAGATCAATAATCGGAGTAAGAGAGGGGAATAGGAGGCTCCACCGATCGTTCCCCTACAAGGACACCAGGTTAACAACTTCATACACAGAAAAAACACATTCATAAAAACCAAAAATCAGGGGAGCATTCACAGTACCTGGTTTTAACTTCATATTGCTGAAAGAGGCACTGAAGAGACTTTTTTTAAATCCCTGAATCACCGACACCATCCCTCCCCAACCCCCAGCAGCAGAAGAGGCATGATGCCAAGAGCATCTCTTGGCACTGGGGGAGGGAGAACACAGCAATTGTGAGTGCTATCTTGATAGAGCAGAAAGGAAAACTGGACCAAATTCAGCTTATGCCCCCCCCAAGAGGCAGTGTTTAAACCAGCCTCAGCCAGAGGGGAATCACAGATCCCAGCTGTGGGAAGTTGCGTGCCTACAAACCTTGCCACTGATGGCTACAGTGCTCTTTGTCTCCAAATAAATGTGAAAGGCAGTATGGGCCATAGGGGCAGCCAAGAGAATGCTGGCATCACCCCTCCCTTACCCCAGCTGCATAGCTAATGGCTACAAAAGAGACCCCTTCCTTCTACTTGAGGAGAGGAGAGGGAAGAATGGGGAGGACTCTGTTTTGCATCTTGGATACCAGCTCAGCCACAGCACGATAGGGCACTGGCCGGAGTCATGAGGCCCCCACTCCAGGACCTAGTTCCCAGACCACATATCTAGTAACACTCTGGTCCAGGAAGGATTCCACTGCCTTGAAGAAAAGGACTTATTGGCAGCATTCATTACTTGCTAACTGAAGAGTCCTTGAGTCCTGAATAACCAGCAGTGATGCCCAGGTACTACGTGAGGGCCTTGGTGTGCCTCTGAGACTTGCTGGCTTCAAGAGAGACTCAGCACCTGACCAGCTGTGGTGACAAAGGGGCAAAACTCCTTCTGCTTGAGAAAAGCAGAGGGAAAAGCAAAGACAATTTTGCCTTGTTCCTTAGGCACCAGCATAGCCACAGGGGGAGAAAAGCACCAAGCAGACTCTTGGTGTCACCAGTTTTAGAACCTGACTCTTCGATGATACATTTGAACCTGCCCTGGGCCAGAGGGAAGGGCAATGCACTGAAGGGTGAGTCCCAGGCCAGGCAGCATTTACCACAAGCTGACCTAAGAAGCCTTGGGGCTTAAGGGAATATTTGCAGTAGTTTGGCAGTAATCCTCATGGCATAGGATGGCAGTGGATATGGGTGAGGCTCCGATGACTTTGGAAAGAAGAGGGAAGAGTGAGAAGGACAGTGTCTTGTGGTCTGAGTACCAGCTCGGCCACAGTATAATAGAATTCCAGGTAGACTTCTAAGGTTTCTGATTCTAGCCCCTGACTCTCAGACAGCACTTCTGGACCCACCTAGGTGTCTGAGGGACCTCACCACCCTGCAGAGAAGAACACAGGCCTAGACAGCTTTGACACCTGCTTACTGTAGAACTACAAGGGCTTTGAGCAGACATAGGCAGTGGCCAGGGAGTGGTTACAGCAGGCCTTGGGTGAGACCTAGTGCTGTGCTGGCTTCTGGACTACATGAGTCTGTTCTCACACTGCTATAAAAATATCTAAGACTGGGTACTTTATGAAGAAAGGAGGTTTCATTGACTCACAGTTCTACAGGCTATACAGAAAGCATGTTTGGGAAGGCCTCAGGGAACTTACAATCATGGTAGAAAGGCAAAGGGGAAGCAAACACCTTCTTCACATGGTGGAACAGTGGAGAGAGAAAAGAGAGAGAGAGAGAGACCAAAGGGGGAAGTGCTATACATTTTTAAACAATCAGATCTTGTGAGAACTCATTCAGCATCATGAGAACTGCAAGGGGAAACTCTGCCTCCAGGATCCATTCGCCTACTACCAGGTCCTCCCACAACATTAAGAATTACAATTCGACATGAGATTTGACTGAGGACACAGAGCCAAACAATACCAAGGTCTGACACAGCACAGTCATGGTGGTGGTAGCCACTGAACTGTGCTGGTGTCACTCCACTCCCAGCTTTAGGTGGCTCAGAATAGAGAGAGATACTCTGTATGTTTGGGAAAAAGTAAAAGAAGAGAACAAGAGTCTCTGCTTGGTAAGACAGAGAATTTTCCTGAATCTTGTCCAAGACCATCAAGGCAGTACCTCTAGGAGTCTGAAAGAACCACAGTGTAACTGGGCTTGGGGTGCCCCCTAAAGAAAATACAGCTTAGATCACAACACCCAAGACCTTTCAAATATCAGAAAAGCTTTCCCCAGAAGGATTACTACAAATAAGCCCAGACAGTAAAGGCTAGAAATGAATACCTAACTCTTCAATGCCCAGACACCAAAGAACACCTAGTAAGATCAACACCACCCAGGAAAACATGACCTCACCAAATGAACTAAATAATGAACCAGAGAACAAACTTGGAGAAACAGAGTTATGCAAACTTTCAGACTGAGAATTCAAAATAGCTGCATTGAGGAAACTCAGAAAAATTCAAGATAACACAGAGAAGGAATTCAGAATTATATTAGATAACTTTAGCAAAGAGACTGAAATAATTTTAAAAAATCAAAGACAAATTCTGGAGCTGAAAAACGCAATTGGCATACTGAAGAATGCATCAGACTCCTTTAATAACAGAATTGAACAAGCAGAAGAAAGAATTAGTGAGCTTGAAAATAAGCTATTTGAAAGTACAGTCAGTGGGATGGGTGTGGTGGCTCATGCCTGTAATCCCAGCACTTTGTGAGGCTGAGGCAGGCAGATCATGAGGTCAAGAGATTGAGAACATCCTGGCCAACATGGTGAAACCCCATCTCTACTAAAAATACAAAAATTAGCTGGGTGTGGTGGCACACATCTGTAGTCAGCTACTTAGGAGTCTGAGGCAGATGTTGTAGTGAGCCAAGATTGTGCCAGTGCACTCCAGCCTGGTGACAGAATGTCTCAAAAAAGAAAAAGAAAAGAAAAAAGAAAAGAAAAGAAAATATAGTCAGTGGAGACAAAAGAAAAACAAAACAAAAACACAATAAAACAAAACAATGAACCAGACCTATGGGATCTAGAAAATAGCTTCAAAAGAAAAAATCTAAAGAGTTATTGGTCTTAAGAAGAGGTAGAAAAGAGATAGGGGTAGAAAGTTTATTCAAAGGGATAATAACTGATAACTTCCCAAACCTAAAGAAAGACATTAATATCCAAGTAAAAGGTTATAGAACACCAAGCAGATTTAACCCAAAGAAGACTACCTCAAGGTATTTAATAATCAGACTCTCTAAGGCCAAGGACAAAGAAAGGATCCTAAAAGCAGCAAGAGAAAAGAAACAAGCAACATACAATAAAGCTCCAATATGTCTGGCAGCTGACTGTTCAGTGGAAACCTTACATACCAGGAGAGAGTGACATGACATATTCAAAATGCTGAAGGAAAAACACTTTTACCCTAGAATCGTATATCCATTGAAAATATCATTCAAGCATGAGGAAGAAATAAAGACATTCCCAGACAAACAAAAGCTGAGGGATCTCAACAATACCAGACCTGTCCTACAAGAAATGCTAAAGAGAGTACTTTAGTCAGAAAGGACATTAATGAGCAACACATGGTCACCTGAAGGTACAAAACTCAAAGTTAATAGAAAGCACACAGAAAAACACAGAAAATTATAACCCCATAACTGTGGTGTATAAACTACTCTTATCCTATATAGAAAGACTAAATCATGAACAAATAAAAAATAATAACTCTAACAATTTCTCAAGATATAGTACAATATAATGTAAATCAAAACAAAAACTTTAAAAATGGGGGAAAAAGTTAAGGTGGAGTTTTTTATTAATTTTCTTTTTCCTTGTTTGTTTATGCCAATAGTGTTAAATTTTTATCAGGTTAAAGTACTGGGTTCTAAAGTAGTATGTGCAAGCCCTATAGTAACCTCAAACCAAAAAACATACAATGAATACACAAAAAAACAAAAAGGAAGAAACTAACTCAGATCACCAGAGAAAATTACTTTCATTACAGGAAGACAGAAAGGAAATCAGTATATTGATTTATCTGCACTGTTAGGTTTGTTGCAGCACTGTTTATAACAGCTAAGATTTGGAAGGAACCAAAATGCTCCTCAACAGATGAATGGATTAAAAAAAGTGGTACATATACACAATGGAGTACAATTCAGCCATAAAAAAAGAATGAGATTCAGTCATTTGCAACAACATGGATGGAACTGGAGATCATTAAGTGAAATAAGCCAGGAACAGAAAGACAAATACCACATGGTTTTACTTATTTGTGGGATCTAAAAATCAAAACAATTGAACTCATGGACATAGAGAGTAGAAGAATGATTACCAGAGGCTGGGAAGGGTAGCAGGGAATTGGGAGGGTGGGGATAGCTAACATGAGTACAAAAGAAAAGAGAAAGAATAAATAACACCTACTATTTGATAGCTCAACAGAGTGACTGTAGTCAATAACCTAACTGCATATTTAAAAATCACCTGAAGAGTGTAACTGCATTGTTTATAACTCAAAGAATAAATGCTTCAGGAAATGGATCTGTCATTCTCCATGATGTTTTGATTTCACATTGGATGCCTGTATCAAAACATCTCATGTAACCATAAATATTAATATATACCCCTACTATGTACCCACACAAATGAAATAATAAAGAAAAATAATATCAAAGGTTAAAAAAGATTAATAATCAGATCTTTTGCCAAGTAGGTACTCAAGTCATAAGTCCTGAGTATTAGGGCATGACATGTTTTTTCTAAGAACCACCATACAACCCACTATGGATGGGGAACTGGGGGAAGGTAGCAGAGACTGCAAAAAATGTCCAACAACATGGAAC
The DNA here is from genome assembly GCA_036589455.1 of Ateles fusciceps. Taxonomy (NCBI): domain Eukaryota; kingdom Metazoa; phylum Chordata; class Mammalia; order Primates; family Atelidae; genus Ateles; species Ateles fusciceps. Next base: position 4,635,311 of record JAZHEH010002982.1, on the reverse strand, counting down.
ACATCACAGGATTCCAATTCTGGGAAACCTGGGGGAGACTTACACAAGTTCAACAAATAAATTCAATGAGCAACACAAGGATGTGGCCACCAACACCAGGTCACCCATGTGACTAGCTCTGGAGGAGAAGGTTTGAGGGGCTCCAGCATAGGAGTCCTGCCCACATGCTATTTAGGAGGGCCAGAGGGGCCCCAGAGAAACTGGAGGACACAGAGTGATAAATTTTTAAGTATCTCAGCAATGAGTGTTAGATCACCTGAACTCCTAGGTAATAAGCCAAATGCAGGTGAAACATTACTGACAAATACATTCAATAATCTAATATAAACTTCAACAGTGGCCATCAGAGGTAATATTTGAGGCGTTGATATACTGTAGAACAAATCAAGATAACTTCTTCTAGTTTAGTTTAGCTAGTAAACTTTTAAAAGTAAAGATTTATTTTAACTTATTTGCAAGCAACCATTAGCACATCCATGTAGCTTAAATTTTCTTTTAGGATCAGAGTCCTTGATCTTGAGTTTGGAGCAATAATCCAGAGGCCTTAAGATCTTTCACAACTAAATGCAGCTACAATTACTGCACACTGAATCATCTGACAAGGTTTGGCCTGACATAAGAGATCAGAGGCCACTAAATTAGGAGCACATTATCTTACTGCCTGTATATAAACACACTAAACTTTTATTTGAGATTATAATGCTATGAGAAACACCAGCAGCACCTCCAGGACCAGGTCTGGCCAATGGAGTGCTGAGCCCAAAGCCTGGCACCAACATGGGACAAGCCGACGTCTGTACTCACTGGAGCCAAGCTTGCCCAGCCATCAACAGGCTCTCAATATGAGCACTCTAAGCCACATAATTTGCCGGACCAGGAGAAAGTTCTTTGTGGACACTCCACAGGGAAAGTCATTGCAATGCAAACTATTCCATAAATAGCTTTGCTCTGATGCTTTACAAAAAAAACAAATATTTAAACTATTTAATGATTTTAAAATAATATATCTAACATTTAATAACTGGGCATTGAGAAAAAATAGAAAATGTCAGTAAAATTATATATGGAAATAACAGAAATCAATTTGTCAGTGAAACTGTCTTAAAAAATATGTGGAAGGAAATATAATGTTACCACTTTCCTAAATAGTTTACAAACTCTGAGACCATGGTATTGAAATTTGGTGGATAGTAAATTTAACTGGAATAGGACATTGCGAAAATGAAGATGCCAGGGCTCTAGCTCCAGAACTTCTGATTTGGACTCAACAAGCACTCCCTAAATAATTCTGCTGTAGGTGGCCCAGGAATCACACTTCAAAAAACACTGCCCTAAGAGATATGGGCATTAGAAAACTAAAATAATTATTTTAACATGTCTATTCATAACAGGGCAATATTACATATTAATGAACCATAAAGTGAAGCTGTTGATCATATACATTAACTGAGATTTTTAAAATATTTTAAACATATCCTTCATTTGGAAGATCCTAGATTTGATATTACTTTCTCCAAACACTGATTTTATATCCTGTGTCATCTTTACTCAGGATTAACATCCTAAACAGTTAGAGAGGAAAATATTTAAACCCCTTTATTCATTCAGAAGCACATCTAGCATACCTTATTAACAGGATTGAAAATGGACGAAAGTGTGCTACAACATTCCTCAGCCTTCAACTTCTGTGTGGTAAAAACTTATCTGGGAAGGTCCAGCCTGTAACTTCTCCTTTCTCATCCAACTAGACTACCTAATTATTGTGATTTCATATTAGGTCAGTGCAAAAGTAATCATGGTTTTTGCCATTGAAAGTTATGGCGAAAACCACGATTACTTTTGCACTGACCTAACACTTCTCTAGTATTTCTCACATCCCACACAATGATGCAATTATCTGTGAATGCCATCTACCACAATGGACTACATTTATTTGAAATCAGAGACATGACATTATCTGACCTTGGGTATGTCCTCAGTACACTGCTGGGAACAAGGCTGGTATAAAATAAAAGTTTATTGAATTCAATGGAAAATGTGTTTGCTCTTTTTAATTCCAGGATAATTACATAATTCATTATATAGATATGCAGGTATATTTTAAAAATCTATTTACATTAACTAGTTTGGTTCTGGTAAGAAATTGTTTTCTAAAAGTGAGAGGAAAAATAAAAATGTATCCAACGTATTGCCAACTTTTGAAAGAATAATGAAGGTTAAGATAGAAGGGCATCTTATCTCAGGCATCTAGGCATAACTAGACAGCAATAAGAATGAGTTACTTTACAAAAAGGGAATTGATTTAGATACATTTGAAATGGGAGGTTGTGCAGAGTTGGGCTGGTCTATATTTCAGACATGCAATACGGGCAGCATTATTGGTTACATGCAATTTTGGTTATTTCTCCAGGCCATGCAAAATTAATTAAAAGTTATTGAATTTTCTCCTGGATAATTTCTGGGCTGTTCATTCAAATTTGGAGAAGATAAGAGGTTTGGAATGGCCTGAGCACAAATGACAAATGTTAGCTTATGCAAAAGCAACATCCTAAGAATAGGGATGATTCTGTAAAACACCCAAAAGGAGTTTTGCATACTTTGGAAGATGCTTTAATGGACTACAAATATATATTCCACATGTGTGACTGTGAAATTCTGAACCAGAGATGGTCTTTGTCTCTCTCTGAGTTGCTTTGGAAGTAAAGTTGGGGGAAAGAAAAGGCAAACTTGTTAAAGCATAAGAAGTGCTGAGGACTCAGTATGGCATCTCTTTCACATACTTGACCTGGAAGTGAAAAATAAGCATGGCTCCTCTCTACAAGAAATCACAAAGCCAGACACTATAATGAACAGGGACTGACTGACTACTTCAGTTATAATTCTGATGATGTTAGTGTCAACAGGAGGAATTTCACAAGAAGTTTTCATTTGTTGCCTTAATTGTGAGAATATTCATATCAGAAAACTGATTTCCTATCACCTATAGAGATTCAAGAAACAGATACTTTGAATGATACATTTATAGAAGATAAATATGTAAAAATATGCGCATATGGTCATTGGTCCAAAGTATATGAATTGGAATTTTCTTTTTTTACCTGAAATGAGGTTTAACAGTTCCATTTTAGAAAAGGTTACCTTGCTTCATCTGCCAAATGAACTTCTATAAAATTATATAAGATTAAATATACACCTCAGGAAAAAAGCATCTTGATTAAACATTTGACCAACATATGCAACAGTGAACATACACAAGTCCTTTGTTCTATACTGGTTAAAAGTGCAAACACTGACTTTCTAAATAGAACATCCTTAGCCTCACAAATAAGAAGGAAAGAAACAATGCCCTCATGTACATTATTTGTAAAATAAAGGAGGATGCTTAAGTTTTGTTAGAAAGATTTTTTCCTAACAAAAATTCTCAATTAGCATTGTCCCCAGTATAATTTAAATTCTGTCAATGACAAACACACCAAAGAATACCATATTACTGCTATGTGATCATGCTATCTTGAATACCATACCATTGATTTGTCCCTATTTTTATGACATACTTGACAATTTGATTAAATGACCATCTGATAATTAAATATGGTCAATTTTTATTATGCATGGATTTGACTTAGTTTTTAAAATAGAAGACAGGTTTTTACAATAGAAGACAAGTTTTTGTTACAGAAGATAATCATACAACTTAACTTTGTGCCAAGCTGTTTTTCTACCAATTTCCAAGTTTCTGCATATATTCAACAGCCCAAACACAGTGAAATGGCAAGGTATAGAAAGCACCTAGTCCAAAGTCTGAAAAGTAGAGTGGGCATCCAGAAATTCCTTGGTGCGTCACTGAGGAGCACTGGATAGCGACTGGTGAGCAATGAAAAGTATGTAGCCTGGGTGGGTGGAGGTGTACAGCCAGCCAAGATTTCTTTTCTAGCCTACATGTTAATTGGTTAGAGATGTTCTTCCAAAAGAAAGGTGAGAAGAGAGTAAAACAATTTCTACATGAAACCAAAGAATTTGTTTGTGAAAAATGAATAGATTTTTTTATTTAAAGCATCTATGATAGGTCATTGTATCTGACAAACTTAAATCTCTTTTAAAATTGCTCAATATTAACATGACAAAATTTTAATTCATAATAGGAATAGTTAGCTACTCTCTAAACTGGTCTAGATGTTGTTTGTGTGTATGCACACACACGTGTGCTTTCTAAATTTCTCTTAATTAAAGACTAATATTAATTAAGAATTAGATGACATTAATAATTCAGCCATGTTTGGACAACTTGTTACTGGCATTATTTAACTGCAACAAAATAGATGAGTGAAAATCAGCATTTCTTTAAAGGTGGTCTTGTCTATTTAATCTTGTGACATTGTTCTTTTATATTGGAGAAATCCTAGATTGTATACAAATATAAATAACTTTATAGGATTATCAAATATGTCAAAAAACTCTGAAGAATTGCATCTGATAGTTGCAAGGTTATTTTTTTAATGATCTCAAATTAAGGTCTTGAGAGAACCTGGGATTTGCTTCCATATTAACCACAGGGGGAAGTCCAGCCTTCCAGTGGGTATGGTTTCCCACTTGAGGTCCATCATGTCTGGAAAAAGAATTCTGGAGAACCTGGACAATGCTTCTGTGGGATTCGACATTTTATGTCCCAAATTATTCTGTGAAAAAGAGCAGTTTTCTGTAGAATTAATGTAACTCTAGGCAGAAAAAAGAGACTTAGAAGAGTTTTAAAATACCCAAGTTAATTCAGTGCCAAGTACTTATACTCCTGTTTACCCATCCCATAATCACACTCTCCCTTCTTCATAAATTAATAAATTATGCATAGGGTCAAACATGTCCTTGAACTTCTCTAGTACTTACAGACTCAAAAGTACAATTAAACAGAAATAAAATTTGCCTGAAAATATACTTTAATTCAGGGGTTTCCAATCTTTTGGCTTCCTTGGGCCACAGTGAAGGAAGAAAAAATGTCTTGAACCACACATAAAATATACTAACACTAACGATAGCTGATGAATTATTTAAAAAATGGCAAGAAAATCTCATTACGTTTTAAGAAAGTTTACAAATTTGTGTTGGGCCATATTCAAAACCATTCTGGGCCACGTGTGGCCCAAGGACCACAGGTTAGACAAGCTTGCTCTAATTGTTTCCTAAGAGTTAACATTATTTACCTAGAAAGATTAACCCCCTTAAGCTTCTCACAGGATGCCAAGCTCAAAGTTAGTACATAATAAATGCTTGTTCCTTGCTTTCCCCCAACCATCATGAGGGCAGAGACTTTGTCTCATACTTTATTCTCTAGTCTAACTTCCTATACTGTTTCCAGTTCAATGCTGAGCACACAGCTTGGAATTCTGTAATAGTTTTTTTTTTTTTTTTTTGACTGACTAGAAGATAGACTGACTCAATGATACTGACAGTAGAGCAGTATGCTTAAAATAATAAAGGTGTAGTTCCTCACAAATAGAATATGAAATCTCATTAAGGATTCAGATGGTATGAAAGCGAGAGCCCAGAAACAGACCCATATACATCTGAAAACCTGATATTTGATATAATTGGCATTACAGACCAATGGGAAAAAGATAGGTTCCCCAATAAATGGTACTGGTCAATTGTTTATTCATAAATACATGAAAAGATCAATGTTTGTAGTACAGGATAAATATTTTTATGAATCTGAGGTTGTAAATATTCCTTAAGCGGAATCCCAGAAGTACAAATAATGAAGGAAAAGTTTGATAAACACAACTGCATTAAAATAAAATATTCTGTTCATTGAAAGACACAAAAACATCAAAAATGCAAGCCACAAAGTGAAAGAACATAGTTGTAATGCATATAACCAAAAATGATTGATATCCCATCTATCAATAAGAACCCAACAAACAACACAAGGAAAATAAAAGAAAAACACATGAATAGGCACCTCAAAGAAGAGTTACTTTAAATAAAGAGCCCATAAACATGTAAAAAGATGATCTGCTCCATTTAATGTGTAAATTCTAATAAAACCCACAATGAATATCATGTCACAAACAACTGACCAAACAATAATTAAGTCTGGCAAATCAAAACTTGGCAGGATGTGGCACTCTGGAAATTTTTAAGCAATTCTGATAGGAGTATAAATTGGTGGAACCATTCTGGAGAGAAATTTGACAAGACCTAGTAAAGTTGAAAATAAGCATGCCAAACAACCCAGCAGTTTCACTCCTACTTATTTACATGTCCCTGGAAAAGCTCCTACACATGTGCTCAAGGAGACATGACCAAGAAAGTTCTTAGGGCCAGGCGTGTTGGCGCACACCTGTAGTCTCAGCACTTTGGGAGGCCGAGGCGGGAGACCGCTTGAGCCCAGGAACATAATGAGATCCCATCTCTACAAAAAATTGAAAAGTTAGCTGAGTGTGTTGGTGTACATTGTAGTTCCACCTACATGAGAGGCTGAGGCAGGAGGATTGCCTGAGCCCAGGAGTTCCAGGTTGAAGTGAGCTAAGAAGTTGCCACTTCACCCAACGTGGGAAACAGAGTGAGGCCTTGTAGAAAGAAGAAATAAAAGAAAGAAAGAAAAGAAAAAAAAAGAGGAGAGAGAAAGAAAAGAAAGGAGAAAGGAGAAAAGAAGAGAAAGATCTTAGCAGCACTGTTTTTAAGAGCCACAAAGAAAAGATAAACAACGAAAGATTATTCACATGATAGAACACTGCACAGCACAAAAAAATGTGCTATCTCCATGGATAAACCTCACACACAGTGTCGAGCCAGAAAGAGAGGTACAGAAGAATACATACAGTATGTTACCAGCTTACAATGTTTTATAAATGGAAAACAATACTTTGCATCCACTTGATACCCATGAAAATGTTAAAAATTAAGAAAATATATATAATTAAGAGACATTGAATTTAAGGTCAGGTTAACTCTGAGATTGAAAGGAGGAAAATTAGATCAAAGAGAAATACAAAGGTGGCCATAATTCTATTCGTAATATTCCATTTCTCAATCTAAGTGTTGGGAAGACAAGGGTTCTTTCCATTAGTCCCGTCTTATTCATAGGGGGATGTATTCCAAGGTCCCCAGTGGACGCCTGAAACAGTGAATAGTGTGGGACCCTGTGTATACTAGGTTTTCTCTATATATTCATATTTTTATGATAGTTTAATTTATAAATGAGGCACATAATTACTAATAAACTAGAACTATTAAAACATTCTGTAATAGAAGTTATGTGACTATAGTCCCTCTCTCAAAATATCTTATTGTACTGGACTTACCCTTCTTCTTGTGATGATGTGAGATGATCAAATGCCTTTGCAATGAGATGATGAGAGGCGAATGACATAGGCATTGTGATGCAGTGTTAGGCCACTATTGACCTTGAACACAAACACTGAAAATAGTGGATGCCATGACAGTTGATCTGATAAGCAAGTAGCTATGCAATGACTAACAGGTGGGTAGTGTCTACAGTGTAGATATGCTGGACAAAGGGATGATTCACGTCTCGGGCAGGATGGAGCAGGAGGATGAGAAATCTCATCATGCTCCTCAGAAGAGTGCCATTTAAAACTGATGAGTTGTTTATTTCTAAAATTTTACATTTAACATTTTTGGGCCATGGTTGTCTGTGGATTGTTAGATTGTTGGAAAGTTGGAAAAAAACTATAGATAAGGAGGCATCGCTGCATATTAGTCTTTATGCAACATGTACAGAAATATTTACTTTTTCAAAATATCTGCATTTCAAAAAGTCGAATATATTTTAGTTTTGCTGAATTGAAAATTCTAAAATAGTTTTAAATTCTTAAACAAATGACTCAAAAGTAGAGTCCCCTCCAATTGTTTTTTATTGATATTTATTATTTACTTATTTATTTTAAGACAGGATCTCTCTCTGTCCCCCTGGCTGGAGTGCAGTTGTGCGATCATGGTTCACTGCAGCCTCGACCTCCCCAGCTCAAGTGATCCTCCCACCTCAGCCTCCCAAGTAGCTGGGACTAAAGGCAAGTGCCACGATGCCCAGTTAAGTTTTTTAGTTTTTGTAGAGACAGGGTCTCACTGTGTAGCCCAGATTGGTCTCAAACTTCTAGGCTCATGCAATTCTCCCATCTCGGCCTCCCAAAGTGCTGGGATTACAGGCGTGAGCCACTGCACCTGGCCCAGATGAAGTTTTAAATTTCACTAAAGAGAAACTACCTAGCTCCTTAGAAATCATTTAAAAACCATATAAGGCAATAGGCAAAGCATTGCCAATTATTTACATGATTTTATAAAAAGAAAAAAGGAATTTCTAGAAAGGAAAAGATCAGCATGAGGTTTATTCAGAAGGGAAGAAACATAAGGGGCGGGGAGAACAGGCTGCACTTCCTGTTGGAGTTTGTGTATCTAAACATCCTTGTACCTGCCTTTCCTGTCGTTGGTTCTATCTCCACAAGCCAAGTAAATTGGCAGGTTGGCTTACCAAAACAACTTATACGAAAATATATTTCAGAGTGATTTGCCCTTGTTGCCTTCTTTGATCACAGAAACCCACTTAAAAAGCATTATTCTACACATACCTTAGTAAATTCAATTACATTTGTTTCTGGCTGCTTCAGCTACCATGATGATTGCAAACTGTACACTGTCCTCATCACCCAGGCTACTTGCCATGCCTGCTATGTGAACACATGGCTTTGCTTTTTTCAGTCCCAAGTCCCTTATTCAGGACCAAATTACAAACAGTGCTGTTAGGGACTTTTCAGAAACCTCTGGACAGATGAGTCTCAGCAGCCCCCTGGGGTCTACTTCACAGAATCTAATGCCTGTTCATGCCCAAACTACTGCTTCCTTGTGAGCTTTTAATAGTCATCGGCGTTGCCAAGACTGGCAATAATCCTTAAAAGCCTTCCTATGAAGGGAATCCAATTTGTATATGTTTGAAAAAGGCAATGAAAGAAAACATGCTGGACTATGAACTCTCAAGGTATTTTTCCTCTGGCTAACTGAAATGAGAAACTTTTGAAAATATCTGCTATCATTTTTTGCAAATAATAAATGTGACTTTAAACTTGAAAAGCCTCATCTGCTCTACCTCCTTCCAATTGCCTGGATGATAATGATGTAAATGCAGTTATAATTACAAATAACTTCAATTCAATTTAATTTTAATTATTTAAAATTTGTAAACACTCCAGAAAAATATCATTAAGCTAGTTGAACCAGATTGTTTTCAAGAGGGGAACAGGGAGTCAACATTTACAGTTATTCATATTACAACATCCGTTCACTTACACTAACCATTCTGATTAACCAGTAATCACACTCATTTGGAGCAAACAGCACTGGCAAAGCTTGTTACAGCTTTTAAAAAATGATTTGCAAAGCTGCATATATAAAATGAAGCCCATATTCAAAAGCAGAACTTTGGCCTGCATGCACACTGAAGAATGGAGAGAAAAATCGTCACAAAACGTGTGCATTAAAAAGTTTTTACTTGTAAAACTGAGGTCTTAGAATCCCTAAAAATTCAGGTTCAAGGCTCCTTTGAGTATGAGATGATTGCGGTCTGCATACCTTCCACAGCGCCTCACTGCAGTGTGAGGCTCACAGTCAAAGGAGGACCTAAGTCCTTTGCACAAGGCACATCTTTATAATCAAATTGTCCCATGGTGTAGCAGTGAAAAGAACACTGGGTTGGACTTGAAGACACCTGGAACATACGATTCACTACTTGTGGGAACTGGGGGGCATCTTCTAGCCTCTCTAAATTGGTTTTCTTAGTAAGATAAGCCAAACCTGAAGAGCTGCACAGAGCTTTGGGGACAATTAAATGTGCCTGGCATATAGAAGGTATGCAGTATATATAGTCCATTGCATTAAACAGGCTGAAACAATAAGGGTTAACCTTTGGTTACCTTGTCCATAATTATTAACATTCTAGTGATTGATAACTGAATATATTTTAACTAAAATCTTAAGTTTTCAGAAGTCATCACCACTGGTTTATAATGGATACTTGTTTGTATCATGCAAAGGCCATATGTGGATAATTTTTATAATTAACAAAATGTTGTCCTATGTCAGAATTATCTGCACAGTATGAGGGTTTATTCAGCAACTTAAAATTCCACCTAGTAATATACCACTCATTTTACCAGACATGTTTTCCTCTGTTATTGAAAGTTTAGCACTTCCTATAGATACTTGGAATAGAAATAGAATAACAATTATTATTACTACTCAGTTTTAAAAAAGACTTTTCAGTTTCTAAGATGATTTTAATATGCATTGGTTCAGCTTGTCCCCGTAACTTGTAGCTTTGGTGCCATCACTCATAGTGATCAACATGTTCGGAGCAGCGTAATCACTGGATAAAGGGAGCAGAGGCCTAAGGGCAGGGGTCAGACTTTGAACCCTGGCTTTCTGGTCTCAAATCTCATGCTCTTTTCTGGATTTTGAATTCTCCTGCAAACACACTATGATCAACCAGACCTCCCTTTCCATACATTTATAACAGTTGAAAAAGTAAAGCCTCCATTATCATCTAAAGTGTAAAGAGATATCAGATTTCCAAATGATGGCAACAGGGAGGAGCCCCTGCCTAACTATTATTCTATCGACTAAATGACTGTGTAATCTCTATATTGCTGCAAAAACACTGAATTGAGGTTTTCATTTGTGTGTTTCTGTGTTCTTAAGTCCCGCAAACAGAGCTCTGAAGACTGTGAGCACAGGCACGTTTTTCACAGTACACCTAAGCAGTCAGTGGTCATGAGGTGTAAGTGGTAGAAAATACTAACTGGTTTATTTCATTTCCCTTGGGAACAGAATTCATACAGTGAGACCCAGCCAAGAGACTGCTGGAGATTCCATTCCTGCTTATCTCAGTCACCATGATGTGCGCTGTGACTCCAGGGCTCCAGCATGTGATGGTCACTCAACTTAAACCCCAGGTCATCTTTCCAAAATCTGACCCAAGGAAACCTCACCATAAACACTGAACATCAACCATGCCTAATTCCCTGGCCTAGTGCTAAAGCCAAAAGGTGTATGAACCTGGCCCCGAGAGGTCCAACAGAATAGGGACAAAGGAGACATTCATAAATAGGTAATTGTCAGTTTGGCCCAGTGTACTAAGGCACAATAGATAACACATCCTTTTGAATTGAAGGGAGGTGCTTATCACCTACAGTGCTGACCTTTCCCTTTTTTGACCACCCATCGCTCTTCCTGGTAATTCACAATTCAGCACCTATTGGGTTTCTCACAACTCCTCCAATGTTCTTTCTATATCTTTGGTCAAAGTGTAAGCCACTTGAGGGGGAGAGACTGGGTGTCATTCTTCTCCAGGATTCCCCACAACATTTGGCATGGCCTTAGTTACAAAACCAGGGCTCCGCAGAGACATATTAACTGACTGCGTGCAGAAGATTCAGTGGATGGGAAGAGGAAAAGGCAAAAAAAAAAAAAAAAAAAAAAAAAATTAGGGAGAGAGCAACCTTGTTGGAAAAGGAATGACTAGGAATGGTATCTTGATGAGGGAAAAAGAGATGTTTTTTTGTTAGGGGAGTTTATTTAGGTAGGAAAAAAAATGAGTAACCTTTGCATGATTTGAAATCTGCATTCCACTGGCTAATATAAAGTAATCTTTCCTATTTGTAAAATGAAAACCACACAAAGATGATAACACACTTTGTACTAATCTATTTGGGGAAGGAACAACAACATTTTCTTTCTTTGCTCAATTCAGCCTGGAATATAACACGTGAAATTGTAATTCAGAGCACATTATCTATGCTGCTATTCATTTTGTGAACATTAGTCTAGGCATATTTTTCTACATTTTTATATCAGAATATGCCCCTTAAGATTCAGGCATACACTCTCAAGGGAGTTGGTCTACACTAGTTTTGTAAAATGTTGACCAACTATCTGAGTGATGAAGTGAACAAAAGGTCACTTACATTCTTCATTTATCACCCAACAGCCTTTGATGGTTGAAAATATTTGTTAACCTTCCTTTGTCTCGATTTTATCACCAAAAAGAAAGAGGGATAAAAGTGCTTGCTTTGAAGTATATGCGCGACTGAACACATTTGTGAAATTCTTTGAGAGTCTCAGATGGAAGTGCTGTTGGAATCATTAAAATTTAGAGAAACTTAGCAATTTGAATCCTTTAATACTCTGAAGGTAAAGTAATCAGATTAATGGATTTTTTTCCTTAATCTTGTCAAGAGTATGCGTTGTTCGAGATCAGATGTTTTTCACTTCTCTACTGAAGAAAACTGACTTGAGACTTGGAGAAGAGAAATAAAAGCCAACTTCCTAATTATTCCCTCTGTGTGGTCCTCAGAGACTACTGCTGATCTGGGGTTAAACTTATTCTTTAACTAATTAAACTCGTTTTCTTTAATTAAGCAGTCCTAACGACCTTACTTTGTAGACAGCTGGCTTCATTACAATCAGAGTAACTTTCTTATATTGAACACAAGGTAGGTGAGGAAAGACCACAAAGGTCTTAGGAAATTACTTTTACCAGAAATTATTTTTCATCTCATTTGCCAGATGAACATTTAGTTAAAGAGTTGCTATTGAGCAACATGAAAGGAGCGTGGGCTGGAGCAGTCCCAAGATTCAATTGGTCAAAATTAAAGCAGGTGCTGGGCTCTGCAAGTCCCGGGTACCCACGGAGGATGGGTGGTTTGCCAGCACTCACAGGATGCCAAACCCAGGCCTGCAACAAGTCCTCACGCTGAGCACCTCAAAGCATTAACAGAGACAGGACGTGTGGATTAAAGCTCATGAAAAAACAATTGAGCATTTATTTTCCAATGCACTGTGAATATTTAAAAGAATAAAATCATCTGCTATGCCTGAGGTGATTTAATCCTGTTTTAAGATACTCAAATGTATCTCCCCTAAGTTACTATCAAACATTTTTAAGCATGGGTTCTAGAAAGTAGTAGGCTTTCAAAACGTATATGAAGAATACTGCATAAATATGGTTAAAAGATAATTTATTGACCTCATTCAATACCCTCAGTTTGTAGATGAGAAGAGTAAGGTCTAGAGAGATTAAATGAAATATCCAAACTCAAAACCAACAGAGTACCAGGAATTATACTGGGACTATAATAATGAACAAACTGCACTTTCTCTATGCCTACTAGCTGCCTCTCCTTCAATATTTATGACAAAACATTTGTCTTTGGTTGTCATCAGCAGTGCAAGTTAAATTTCTTAGTTTACAAGTTAGAGCTTCAGTAAACCTTGCTTTCACTTTTCATCAATGACCAAATAAACACAACATTAAACCAAATCCACCTCTGTCTTCTCTGTGCCATTTACAGTAGCAAAATTAGGAAACCACAAACTATAATCACATAGCAGAACCCCTACCCCAGTCTGGAGCCAGCCCACAACTACCAGGACATTCTGACACCAAAGCTGACAGTGGGTGATGAATGAAGGGACAAAGGGTTGGTATTCTACCTTTCTAGAAAAGTATATTAAGGTGACGGCAGGAGATGGGCAAAGGGTGTAAAAAATGGAGAGTTTGATGTAAAAAACATGTATATTCAATCTCGGTAGGATAAAAAGTCTACTTTCTTCCTTGCATTGATAAACAATGTAGAACATTCAACAAACAGAACAATTACATTAAAATGGTCTCTTTAAAAGGCCAAAAGAAGAGAAAATTCTAAGAAAGCAGTAATTAAGAAGAATGGTAGGGAGAAACAAATCAAAATCAAAAGAATACTCCTAATGTTTTGGCATGCTCCTTGGGATGGCGTGTGAGAGGGGGAGATAAAAAACAAAGAAAAGTGGGAGGAAGAAAAGCACAGTCTGGAGGTATATTTGAGTTTCCAGTCACCTGAACTATAACATTCAGAGTGATAAAACCAAGTACCTACTGCCCCTCCCCGCCCTCCATTTGTTAGCTGGTAAACCATTCTTCACAGCTCTTCGTCTGCTCAGATCCTTGGAGAGTTTTTATTCAAGAGCAGTCAGGTCTAATAATCACTCCTCCCATAGCTTTAGTTTTCATGATTAGAATAACACTGTCCAGAAAGAAAGATGCTGTCTGCTGGAGGAGGGATTTGACTCCTGGCTGGAAGTTTGCCATCCTTGGTCTCGTTTTATCAAAGATCCTCAAGAAAATCAGTCTTTGGCAAATGGTAACTAGTACTCTAGGGACGGGCTTGCTATCTACTGGCGAACTATCCTAATCACAACTCTACTTCCAGACTCTTGATTTTACAATTAAATGTTTCCTTCTGAAATACAGCTTGGCTACAGACATGCAATTTTAATTGTATGACTTTGCAAAGTGACCTTCAAAAAAAATCCAAAGGTTAACTTTCTTTACTCTCTGAATCCTACTGTGCCATGCATGGCCATGCAAATCAGCACTATTCTAATCTGTTTCCCTTACCATTTCTAATGTCTTTGGCTAATTTCCATTTTATTTTTTCAAGTCGAAGTTGCTTACAGGGTAAGATTTCAAAGCAAGCTCCGGTTCTTGGTGTCTCTGCATAACTTTGGTTTCAGTTACTAAGGAAACACTTCTTTGCTGTGCTGCACTGTAAATCCTTTCATTCTCCCTTTCCCTAATTCTTAAGTAATCCATTTAAACTGCAAAAGCAAATATAATGAGAGCATTTCATAAAACACATAGCAGGCAACCCAATAAATAAGAAACTATATATAATTTAACCTCAAAATTTCATATTAATTGCCATTAGAAATTCAAATTCAAGTACTCTATGCAGGATAAATAGATGAATAGATACAGTATATGATGGATGAAGCCAGCACACATTCCATAATCCTGTGGTGTTTATCTGTATCAAGGAAGATGGCAAAGGCAAGTCAGAGGCTGGTGCAAAATTTAAGGCTAAAAGTATCTGAGCTTGCAAGAAAAAGCAGGTGGTATCTAATTATACACTAATTCTAAAATGCTTTGTTCCAGAATATTTACCTAGAAACTCAATTATTCCTTCCACAAACACTGATGGAGATCACACCTTGTTTAATGAAGTATTAGCAATATGATGATATGTTACCTCCCCACCCCAGTAGGGAGAGAATCTGTAAGGAAATACCATAGAACAAAGCCAAATATGCTAAGGACTAAAGAAAGGCACAACATTTTATGAAAGATCTATCAGAGAGGGGTTTATTGCTGGCTGATGTTCGTAGGAGCTCTAAAGTAGAGACAGACTTTCCCGTGAAGCCCTGTTAGCACTGCAACATGCCAAGAGGGACCCTGGGAGAAAAACATGCATTCCAAGGAACAGCGTGAGCATTTGATGTGCCCCTAAGTATTTACAGAATGTCAAGCTGGTCAATGTCCTAGGGGAGGTAGATGGTGTGAAGTCACAACCAGGCCAAGGAATTTGAGTTCTGAACTTAATCCACTGGCAATGAAGAGAATTTAAGGAGCTTTTAGTAGGGTTAGAAATATTAAAAAGTGCAAAGAGGAAATTCAAAACTAGAAAGTAAAGCATCCTCACAAGGTAGAATGACATATGCCCACTCCTATTAAATCCAGTTTGGGATTTAGATGTCCAGGACTCCACGGTTCATTGTTCAGGCAAATCATAAGTCATCATAGGCTGACAGTTGTTAGAGCTTTGACCTGTAAGCAGGTAGGCATTATTGCTCCATCAAACAAAAGGAAAACCCTGATGAAAAGTGGCTACAGAACATACCAACAAAAATCTCAAATTTACACATTTCTGTAGAAGGCCTCATGGTTGTCTATTGATCTACCTCTTGAAAGTCTATTGTGAACTTTCCACATTTTCTTGACTCAACTATTATAATTCAGAAAATTAAATGGAGAGACAGGAGTGAAGAGTGGTGGTATCACAAAGGACCAATCTAGAGAAAGGCATTGTTCCCTAAGGGTCCTGAGTTGATACTAAAATCAGGGCATATACTAGTATACTAATCTAAGAGTCAAGGGAGAACTGTAGCCCAATCAGCCAAAGGGAATCTGAGTGCATCATCAAAAAAAAAAAAAGAATAGAAAACAGATATCAAAGATGATACACAGAGCCAAGAATTAGGGTGCCTGGAAAAGAAGTAGGAAGGAGCTAAGAACAGAGAGTTAGTTCTAGTTTTAAATAACATCCCGAAGCAGTTCATTTTTATCTTAAAGTATGGAATGAAATAGGTCAGCCACCTTGAAAAGGCTAGAAGATGGTGTGCTGCAAGATACCAGCTTAGATAAACGGATATCTGGAAAGAACTGATACCATGAAAGAATAAATAAGCTATTTTAGATAGATTCCATCAAAAATTACTAATGTCAAAATAAAGCAGTATAGCAATACGGACATAATGGCTGTAGCTAAGTTAAGCTCTGAAATGCACACACACAGGATGAAACGAGAATGTCGGGCAACATTTGCTGCATTATTTAGTCTATCTACTAGTTATTTTCTTTCCACATCTCATTATAATAGCCAGATGCAGAGCTGTAGGAAAATATGACTCCCAGCAATGGCACCTGTCCTTTTGGTGAGTACTTCAAAAGTACAACTGGTCTTTTTGGAGAGATCTCTGAATTTTCCAGCTGGCCAGGCTGCTCCTGAGGTTTGCCTCCCTCCCTTAGAGGGTGTTTATTTTATCATGAGCTTTAATTATGGGAACAATAAATGCTGTCTTCTTAAAATTACTTGCAGCAGTTATTAAAAGAGTATTACGAGACAGGGAGAGGCAGGCACTCATCCCTGTGTGGATGCTTCCATCCGTCCCTCCTCTCCCAATGTTACCTACATAAGCAGATCACTCTGAAATCCGCAACATTAACTTGTAGTTCAGGCAGAAAGTTGCATGATTGAATACTCTGTCTGATGTGGACTATTTTGTCTGTACCACTGTCTCGATGGCCTGCTCAACAGAAGTATTTGTTTGTTTCATGCCTATCCAGAACATCTCTGTTCCTTAGTGTCCAGGTCAATTCTGGCTTCTTCATGATAACTTCCCCCCAAAGCCGTATCTTCTTCCCAAATTCCAACATTCCTCATCCCTGTATTAACAATATACCTTTCCTTATAATCCAACATATTATTAGTTTTAAATGATCTTATTATATATTTCCATATTTTCCTATTGCTCTCCATTGCACCCAGAATGATCTATAATAGTTATTCAATAATACTTACTAATAAATTCTAAAATTTCTTCTTTAAAATATTAGGGGATGAGTTTTTAAAAAGCTGATTTGCTTCTCTTACTGCAAAATCTTAAAGTGTCTAACTTTACTAATTTTGATTTTCAGAGAAGACTTGTGCCAATTACATATGAAATGATAAATAAGTCTAGATGCAGGACTGTGCTAAATATGACCATGATAAAGGCTACACGGGCTTCTTTTAGTCTTTAAATCAGCAAGTATTTATTAAACACATATTATCAATGACAAGTAGGAAATCTTTTCCTTGGATTTTTTTTTTACAAGTACTATATGGGTGTGCACGTTTGACACCATCATAACTTTTCTGAAGACAGATCTTTCAGGCAATTTGGATTGAAAATTTTTGTCAATTACACTTAGATATGTAGCTCCAAAGCTGAAGCACAGAACCATGCCCTGTTGTATTGCACATCATTTTATTGTGCTTTGAAGATACTGTGTTTTTTTTTTATTTTAAACAAATCAATGCTTTGTGGCAACTGTGAATTGATCAAGTGTAGTGGCACTATTTTTCCAAAAGCATGTACTCACTTCATCGCGCTGTCCCATTTTGGTCATTCGTGCAGTGTTTCAAACTTTTTGATGATTAGTACATCTGCTATGGTAATCTGTGATCAGTGATCTTTGATGTGACTATTGTCATTGTTTTGGAACTCCACAAATCATGCCCATATAAGATGGCTAATTTAATCAATAAATATATGCTCTGGCTGTTCCACCAACTGGTCATTTCCTTGATTCCTCTATCTCCCTCTCCTAAAGCCTCCAAATTAATTGAGACACAATAATATTAAAATCAGGTCAATGAATAACCCTACAATTGTCTCTAGGCCTTCAAGTGAAATGAAGAGTCACAGGTCTCTCACTTTAAATCAATAGCTAGAAATAATTGTTCTTAGAGAGGAAGGCATGCTGAAAGCCAAGACAGGCCGAAAGCTAGGCCTCTTGCACCAAATAGGTAGCCAAATTGTGAATGCAGAAAAGAAAAACACTTGAAGGAAATTAGAACACATGAATGGCAAGGAAGCAAAACAGCCTTATTGCGGATATGGAGAAAGTTTGAGGGGTCTGTATAGACATCAAAGCAGCCACAATATTCCCGTAAGCCAAAGCCTAGCCTAGAACAAGATCTTAACTCTCTTCAATTCTATGAAGGCTGAGGTAGGTGAAGAAGTTTCAGAAGAAACGTTTGAAGCTAGCATAGGGTAGTTCATGAGGTTTAAGGAAAGAAGTCATCATTATAACATGAAAATGCAAGGTGAAGCACCAAGTGCTTTAGGCAAACATAAAAAGCGACAGCAAGTTATTCAGAAGATCTAGGTCAAACAATAGATAAGGATGACTACTAAACAACAGATTTTTTCATGTAGATGCTGATAGAAGATACCAGCTAGGACTTTCATAGCTAGGGAGGTGAAGTCAAAGCCTGGCTTTAAAGGGTCAAAGAGCAGGCTGACTGCCTTCTTAGGGTCTAATGCAATGTGACTTTAAGTGAAAGTCAGTGCTCATTTACCATTCTGAAAATCATAGGGCCCTTAAGAATTAGGCTAAATCTGCTCTGCCTATGGCTCTATAAATAGAACAACAAAGCCTAGATAATGGCACATCTGTTTACATCACAGTTTACTAAATATTTTAAACCCAGTATTGAGACCTACTGCTTAGAAAAAAGAAATCACCTTGTACATCTCCATCAGGGCTCTTGGGTGACCCAAGAGCCCTGATGGAGATGTACAAGGTGATTAAAATTGTACAAGGTGATTAAAAGTGTTTTCATGCCTGCTAACACAGGTGATTAAAATTGTTTTCATGCCTGCTAACACAGGTGATTTCATGCCTGTACAAGGTGGTTAAAATTATACAAGGTGATTAAAATTGTACAAGGTGATTAAAATTATTTTCATGCCTGCTAACACAACATCCATTCTGCAGCCCATGCCTGGACCATGGAGTCATCTCAATTCTCAGGCCTTATTATTTAAGAAACACATTTTATAAGGCTATAGCTGCCACAGATAGTGATTCTTCCGATTGATCTGAGCAAAGTAAATTGAAATCCTTCAGGAAAGGATCACCATTCTACAGGCCATGATGAACATTTGTGACTCATGGGATAAGATCAAAATATTGATATGAACAGGAGTTTGGAAGAAGTTTACACCAATCCTCATGAATGACTTTGAGGGATACAAACCTTCAGTGGTGTAAGTAACTACAGACGTGGTGGAAATAGCAATAAACTTACAAATGAAGCCTGAAGATAATTGCTGCAATCTCATGATAAAACGTGAATAGAGAAGTTACTTCTTATGGATGAACAAAGAAAGTAGTTTCTTAGGATGGAATATACTACTGCAAAGATACTGTGTAGACTGTTGAAAAGACAACAAGAGATTAATAATATTACAGAAACTTAGTTGATAAAGCAGCAGCAGAGTTTGAAAGGACTGGCTCAAATTTTGAAAAATGTTCTACTGTGGATAAAATGCTGTCAAAGAGCCTTGCTTGCTATAGAGAAATATTTTATGAGTCAATTGATATATCAAACTTCATTGATGAATTTGTTGAATCATGCTAAAGAATTCAACCTGCCTCAACTTTCAGCAACGACCACCTTGATCAGTCAGCAGCCATCAACATTGAGGCAAGACTCTCCACCAGTAAAAAGATTTTGATATGCTAAAGGCTCAGATGATTGTTTGCATTTTTTAGCAATAAAATATTTTTAAATTAAAGTATGTACATTGGGCCATTACAGTGGCTCATGCCTGTAATCCCAGCACTTTGGGAGTCTGAGGTGGGTGGATCACTTGATCCCAGGAGTTCGAGACCAGCCTGAAAGTGGGACCCTATCTCTACAAAAAATACAAAAATTAGCAAGGCCTGGTGACACACACCTGTGGTCCCAGCTACTCGGGAGGTTGAGGTGAGAGGATCGCTTTAGCCCAGGAGGTTGAGGCTGCAGTGAGCTGCAATCATGGCATTGCCACTCCAGCCTAGGGGACAGAGCGAGATGCTATCTCAGAAAAAAGAAAAAAAAAAGGTATGTACATTTTTAAAAGACATAATGCTATTATACTTTTAATAGACTATAGTATAGTACAAACCTAACTTTTATATGCATGGGGAAACACAAAAATTCACATTACTTGCTTTACTATGATATATACTTTATTGAGGTAGTCTGGAATGGAAACTGCAATATCTCCAAGGTATGTCTGCATCGGGAATTACTGTTTTACTTTGACCAAATGACAGTTTCTTTAGAATAAAATATGATAGAGGAAAGAGAAAATTTCCTCACCAACAAAATCAGCTGAATTAATCTGGAGACTAACATGATGGCAGATATTGCATGCAGCCAGATAACCCTAAGCTTCCAGGACAAACAGTGGGATGCCAAGATTAAGTTAACCCCAAATAAATGCATAAGAAAATATATTCGTTCTTTCTAACACTTCAGTGGGACTAGGAAAATCATCTCAAGAGCTGAACTTTTAAAGCTATTTTAGATGGACATATTTAATAGCATAAAGTTTTTAAATCTTACATATGTAACGACAAGTTCTTTTCTTTTATAACACTAAATATCACACACAAAAGTAGCAGGTGTGAAGTGTGTTTTGGGTAAGAAAAATATCAAACTTCTATGAAAGACCCTTTGGGGAAAAGTCCCATACTAAAAGAGTCCCAGACAATACACCCATCATGACACATTCCTTCAGAGCTAAAAAACAGCTTACACAAAATTCCAGATATCACCATAGAAAAACTGTTCCATGTCAATATATTTTATAGCTGTGTGTTTATGTATACATTTCATGGACTAGATTGATCAAAATATGAGGCTGTCTTCCCTCCCATTTTCCAGCTGTCCCTGAAAGCCACTTCACTGCCAACTATAATGCTTGTCCCATTTTTATTTAAATGTCATCAAGAAACTGAAGTAGTAAAATTGAATGGAGACTTCAACGGTGGGCCAATTTTCCTTTCTTATGAGCTATGAAGATAAATGTACACACAGGGGTGAAGAATATAAGCTTTGCCCAAGATGTACACAGGGCAGAATAAAGAAATGTCTCTCTTTCTTAGAAGGAAAGTAAAGATTTATGAGGAGCTACTATATTGGGCAGCCTTCTGAATATCTTACAATTTCTTTGTGACATGATCTTCCCCTAGTGGGCTTCATCATTCAGGCTACTCTCTTCTCCTCACTGGATTCCAAGCCTGCTTATAAGCCTTCTGATGAATCCATCCTTTGCAAGCTCTGGGGACTGCCTGCATTCTTGCCTATGAAACTGCAACTAAATAGAAGAAACACATCCAGAACAAGATGTGTTTCTTCTAAAGAGAAAAAGCAAAAGCAGTTTCCATGTCCATGAATCCCAAAATACTAAAAACACTGTTTATCTTTTAAAAATTTGCTTCATTACTAGACTGCAGAGAAATTAGATTTTACATGGGATTCAATTCAAATTCCAATGCGTTTGGGCAAAGGATTTAGAATATTACATAAACTTAGTTGACAAAGCAGTGGCAGGGTTTGAGGACTGACTTCGATTTTGAAAGAAGTTCTATTCTAGGTAAAATGCTGTCAAACAGCGTTGCATGCTATAGGGAAACCTGCCACTGACAAGGCATGAATGCTAGGCACTGTACTGTAGGCATTTGCAAATATTATCTCATTTAATCCTCAAAACTTGCATTAAAGTTTTTTTCCACATTTCATCTGGGTGATAAAATAATATGCATAATAAACCCCTGTGACATGTGTTTACCTATGTAACAAACTTTCACAAGTACCACCAAACCTAAGAGTTAAAGAAAAAAAAGAAAACTGAGATTCAAAGAAAGGGAGTAATCCTGTACCTAAGGCTCAGAACCAGATCAATAGCAGAGCTAGGACTTGAACTTGGGTTTTAAACATTAACAGAGGCAAGAACCAGATGAACACATTGTCTGATGGAACCGCCAAACTTCCTCTTTGGATTTGTTGAGGAAAAGAAAAATGAAGGAGGAGAAAAAGTGAGATACAATTTCAGAAGTGAGAGACAGGTCATAATCGATCATAAGCTTTCTTAGAGAACTGAGCTTTTACCAGTAGTACCTGGTGGCTACTGGGCTACTATGGCTATCCCATCTTACTTCACTTGAGCCCCTCACCACCTCCTAAACACCTTTCTCTGTTCCCCCAAACACTAGGTTTCATTTAAAATTGACAGTGCAACATGCCCACAATTTTTTTGGTGACTTCAAATGAAAAAATATTTATCTTCAGTCATGCTTGCTATGCAGAATATTATTCAAATCTCTTGCTATACTTTTGTTTTCTGAAATTTCTCTGATGATGAGTATCAAAGATAAAATATAAATAATCCTAGAGATGTAACAAGCCAAGTGTTATCTATAACCCTAGATGCCATGCTCCTGTAAGGAATTATAATGGCTACAGTAAAACCTTTAAAATAAATTAAATGTTCAACATCAACCTCCATGGTGAAGACAAAAAAGCCAACTATTTACACTTGGAATTTTGATCTCTGGTTAAAAAGAAAATATAGGACAAACAAAAACCAGAAAGTTAGTGCATCACTATATGAGGATTGGCCTTGCGTCTCCTGTTAGATAAGGGATCAGGCAATGCTCTTTGGCAACATATGGTGAGTCATTTAAGTATATTATGTAGATTTGGAGTAGAGAAATTAAAACAGCATTTTCAAAAGAATAATACAAGGACTATGACTGAAGAACCATTGGAAAAAAAAAAAACAGAAAAGCACAACTTAAAATACAAAAACTTAGCATAATCTTATATAAATAAATACTTTCATGTCCTTCAATTGAGCTACTCAATTTTTGTGAGAACAAAGCAAATACTGGAGGTAAAAATTCATGCAATCATTCTGGCTGATCTTCTTTGCAGAGGTACTCAGGTTTGTGATCTCGTAGATTGCCTGCTATAAGTTTAATAGCAGGGCTATAGATTTAAAAATATATTTATAAGATAGTTCACATTTAATTTTATTTCTGGTGAGATTAATGTGCTGCAAAGTTGGATTAACTAAAATGCTCTGGGAAATAATTTTCTTGGTGAATCAATCTTTATAGTTCATTTGCTTACGAGGTTTACATAGAAATCTTTATGAGACCAAAGAAGATTCAGTAAAAAGCACCCATAAATTGACTCACGTGGGGGGGGGGAGGAAAAAAAAATTAACTAAATTATCAGTGTTTTTCTGCCTAAATTATAGAGTAAGGATCTGAAGGTATTAGGCACAATGTAATTGGCCCAACCTTTCCTGGCTGCTCTTCTCTCCCTACTTCAAAGTAGAAAGCAAGCACGGGAAGAGGCAGGCAAAACCCAGCTCCCATGGAAGGCACTAGCTGTACATACTATTTCAGGGACGCAAAGAAAGGTTAATGCAATCCACAAAAAACGAGAGATCTGAGTGACTCCAGATTAATTAATCACAGCAGGAGGAAGCTGAGTTGCCAGAAATGTTACTAAGTTGCCCCCTACAGAATGGATCAAGAGTGACTCCCTTCCTTAGGAATGAAATGGAGACGTGATCCCAAATGCCACACTTTGGATTTATAATCGATAATTCTATTGTCATATCATTTACAATAAATGTGTTTATTCAGCTGGCATAGACTTAGCACTCAATTTATTATCTCTGAGCTGTCTGAAGTTATATATACACTGCCAGCATGCATTTATATATGCTGAATCCATCTGCAGCTTCTCTTTTTTCTGGTAGGAGAGAGTTCACACAGCTTACCAAGGAGGGCCTGACCAGATCATAAATCAAGGTGAAGTAATTTCTGATAACTGAATATGAGTTTCCTCTAAAGCTTTTTATGTGACGAAAAGCTGAGAAGCTCTGTGACTAGCACAAAGAAAAACCTATCACAATTTTTTTTTCCCCAACAACTGCTAGCGTCTTTGTTCTAGAATGTACAACCATATTCTGTAGGCTGTTCCTGGCACTTTAACTCACATTTGACCTTATACCCAGGAAGGCCTCTGCAGCTTAACTTTCTCTCCAGTCATTGCTTTCTTCATATCCAACATTAGCTGAGCAAAGTGAGTTACTACCAACTTTTGATTCTTCCTGCCTAAGAATTTTTCAATTTGTTCAGAAGTAGAGAAACTTAAGATATATTTTTGGGGGAATATATTTTGTGGGGGGAAACTTGTAACATTTGAGAGCAAGGAAAAAACCTTTAACATCTGCCATACTACAGACTAAAGGAATGGAGACTAGAAAGACCTAGCTATTTCCCCTTCCTCCTTCAGTAACTGTCCATGGTGCTGCAACCCACGAACACATCATTTCTTAGCAGTTGGTGCCACACAAATCAGACCCAACCTCAGCGACTCACTAGTCAAGATTGCTATTTGACTTCTGTCCTCACAGAGGTGCTGAGGGAAAGGAGAAAGGAAAATTCTGGCATCATCGACAAATGGTTGAACTCACACAGTCTTTGTCTTGGCATGGGTTTTCATCATCAGCTATAGAACTAGAAATAAAATGTCATCAGGGAACCAAACTGGATGTAAACAAATTTGCAATGTTTTATCAAGTTAGCATTCAAAGCACTGCCTCTCAGAAACGACAGTGATTACAACTCGAAAGTGAATCTTTATGTATACCGATATTTTAAGTGCAGTGTTCGTTTCATTATGGTTTGCGTATAAGAAGAAATCTTCCTAAAAGGGTCTTCTAACAATATAAAAATCACATATGTGCCAGAAAGAATGCTGAACTGAAAACCAAGTTTGCCTCTAAGCAGATAATGCCACGTTCACATGATTATACAACTGAAAAAACAGATTAAGAAAAAGTGTTAAAGAGTTTTCTTTTACTGCAGCAAAAGCTTTTCAAAGAGAAGATAAACTTACAGAGCTATTACAAACATTGTAAAAAGCCTAAGAAACCCTGGTAAATAAGAAAGTTTTAAATTACTGCTCACATAAAAATAAATGTTACTGTCCATTGTAGCTCTGGGTGGGGATAGGCCTGGCATAAGGAATACTTAAGACACTGGAGGGAAAAAGGCAGTGACTGTGATTCTAATCCAAATACTATATTGTTCACAACAGACAGTAATTTGCCTTCTAACTTCTCTCTCTCTCTCTCTCTGAGCATAGTCCCTTAGTAACCACATTCATATAATTTGTTTTTTTATTTAAAATTCTACTAGAACTTAAAAGTTTATTAAAGTGAATGGACTAGTCCATCTGAGATGTAACTGAGGATATATTAGCAGAAGCAGCCTCCTTAGCATCTGATTAAAATCACAGTGCTCTAAGCTTTGGAAGTAATACTTTTCTGGGCAGCAACAAACTGGATAAAAATTATCAGAACCATGAACAGAGTCATTTAGCCTCATCCTCGTGCTTAAAGTGTTGATTGCCTGTAAGTTATTGAAATAATCTTTTCTCCTCTCTAGCCACCAGAGTAAGCAAAAGGGAAACATCTCATAAGTTCACAGCCTGATGACAGCCATAGTTCTAACAGCTCTTGAATAAGGAATACTTTGATGTTAGAAGGAAAAAAGATGACAATTATGTTTCTAAAAATGGAAAGCACATACAAAACATTTAAAAGCTCAAATGGTAAAAACAGCTGTGCAAAAGCTATTTCTGTATTTTTCCATTTTAATAAAAATTATTCTCTAAGTTAATTTACACTCTCGGGGATATAGAAATGTGAATCAGAGAAAGGGTGGCATGGTTCACACCCTACCAGCAAGCAAGAGGACCCCCGTGTCTCAGTCTACTAACTCTTCCCAATGACCATGACTGGGTCACAGAGAGATCAGCCTCGACAAAGCTGTAGTAGAATCTTGTCTGGTGCTTCACCTGTACTCTGACAACAACGTGAGATCCCATATGATATAATGAATATTTGGTAGAAAACTCTTGACACCAATGCAATATACAGTTCTTGTAGCTATTACAGTTTGATTCATTCTCCATTCATTTTAATGGGAACTGCTAATTCTATTCATCATTAAGGACACATGTTCAAGCAAAAAGGTAAGGAAGGAGTTTGTGAGTGTGAGTATGTGTGAATGTTTGTGCATATACTTGTGTATACATGCTCCTGTATGTATATATTTCCCTTATATGCCTCATTAAGATAATTACAACTGAAGGAAGCATAATTGATGGCTAGAAAATTTAGCAGGAATAAAACAAAGGAAATCTGGAGCTTTAGTACATCAATATGGTGAAAGACAAATTAAAGGCTTAATTACCAAACTGTAGAAGCTATTTAAAAATTATGATTCATGTTAGAAGAACTCACAATTGAACCAGCCTCGTCTTCATCTTTCTCTTTGTTTTCAATAAATGTTCCTTTTACTTATCATCCAAAACCCTGTCTTCCTTTTTACCCTTTAAATGCTTCTTACAATTCTGCAATTAAATTCAGATCTATCACAAATTCTCCAGATAAGTCAGAATCTTAAGTTAGACTTTGCCAATTCAACTAATTAAAGAATAACCACCCAAGTAGAGAAATTACATTTGTTCAAAATCATCCACATCTACATAAATTCTTTCTCTCCCTTCCTTCTTCTATTTTTTCTTTCCTTCTCTCTCTCACACACAGATGAAAAACATTGTAAACATGGGATGCTGAGTGCCATATGTTCCATTATACAGAATAAAAGCAAACTGGTTTCCCATACAATGAATAGGAAATGTACACCTCCTCACATACCAAATCCTACTTTATATTTATTTTGGTCTCAGAAACATTAGAATAGCCAGTCTGAAAAAAATTTTGCAATGGTTGTATGGGAGTGAAGAGTCAGTAGGGAAAAGGAAATGTTAAAATCAAAGCTAACTTTTACCACAAGGGACCTCACCTTGGTATGATGTAGTATAGTGGCGCCTACACTTCCTCCAGAGAGATTGTCTCAATTTAGGTGTAACAGTGGAAGTTTCTGTTTTAAAGCATTTTTGGGTTAGGCATTATGTAATTCAAGTGGTTTCTTGAGACCCTGAGGCAATAGACAACGCAAATCTGAACAAGATGGAGAAAACTGAGTGCCATTTGTGTAGGTACTGTTCAATAAGGTCTTCAGGATATGACATCATCATACTGTTACAGGTGTTATTCCAAAATTCTATGGTCTCTCACATAAGCTCCAGTTCTATATTTCCAATAGCTTAAAAGATTTTCTAACTAAGATATTCTAGTGCTACCTAAACTTATATTTTAAAAAGAAAATACCATTTTTCTGTCTGCCTTCCAGAAAATAGGCAACTAAAATTAGGAAAGGGCAAAAAGAATCCAGGATCATGGGAATGGGAATGAACACAACTGATTGGGTTTTATAGCTGGCCTACGCAGGAGTCACTAGAAGTACAATGCATAGTGTGGCTGGCAATTTTGGCCTGATTCAGGAGAGGCTGATATCTGAGGAAATCCAATATGTGCTTGGGAGGTCCAGCCATCAAGGGATACTCCAAGACAAGTGGGAGATGATCTACTCATTCAAAATACGAGTGTCTCCCAGACACTGGGAGTATAGGGAAATATTTTAGCCAGAGCATAGTATGATCAGGGTTAGATAGGTTGCAAGGGCCTGAGAAGGCAAGCTGCATTACAGAACATTATTTTGGATTGTGTTCATTGAGATGCTGTTGCAGACTGTTTTTCTGGGACACAGGCTCTCAGACAGAGATTAACATGCAGGGAATTCATGGCAAAGGATGAGGGGAATGCTCTTGAATTTAACAACAGAAGTGGGTAGCGGGAGCTCTGGAGCCAGAACAGCTCTGCAGAAGTGTCCTCAATTGGGATAATGCAACTAGGCCTTCATTCCCCTCATTAATTAGCCATTGGATGTAGGCTGACCCTAAGAAGAGTCATGAACTTGGACAAGAGTGTCTCTTTGCCTAAGGGCAATTCCCAGAGAGAGAGGTAGCTATCTTCCACCCATATTCACAATAGCTAAAGGCAAGGAGTCCTGAAGGGGAGGGGTCTGATGGCACATCCACTCTAGTAGTAGATGCATCTACTACAGATGCTCATCAAGTAACTGAGGCAGAAGCTTAATGCTGAAGGTGGGGCTTAGGGCCCACTTGAACCTTCGTGGGCGCACCAGTGCCCAGGGCTCACTCAGATTTGCAAGATCCCAAGGCTCTACTACCAACAGGACAGAGCTGCAGAAGTCCTCCCAGCTTCCCCTCAGAGCAAGTCAGAAATGGCCATGGGAACTTACACATCCTGTGGCCTTTGGATTGTCAGCTGTTTCATATGATCTGTATTTCTCTAGTCAAAAGAATGTAGTAAGATGGCCATGGCCTGAATATACAGGCAGAGCATGAACAAAGAAAGCAGAAGGTGATGAGCAACACACCTGTGCTCAATTTCAGGACCCAAAGCCACACTGAGCAAGGGGCTCCTTCCAGACATGTTCCGCAGAGAGGCTCCCTGATCTCTGTTTAGGCTGTTACAGGGACTCAATCTCTGGATCCAAAACATAAAAAACAAAACTAGGAAAAGGGAAAAGCATTCATTGAGGAATCACTGAACTCCATTCAAGTCACTGCTGTCCGGATAAGGCTAGAAATAGTGGCCACACTGAGTCTGCACCATAAATCAAGGTTGGTTGGCTCTTTGGTAATTTATCTATTACCCCCAAGATGTTTGGAGCTAACTTCTTCCATCATTAAAGATTTCAGAATATATATAGCCAGGAAAGATGCATTCTTGAGGGTTCAACTAACAGTTTTGTGACTACCAAAATGATGTATCATAAATCAAGCTAAAGAGCCAGTTAGGGACAAATATAAATGTGAAACAAGGCAATCAATCTTCATTTATATTTTAAGTTTAAAACCAGGAATTTATGATTCTGGATTACAGTTTTTCTTTGCTTACTCAATTGGATAATGAACGTAAATTGTGACACTATGGTGCAAAACTGCAACCCAAGGAGTGAGCAATGCAATACCAACTTGAAGAACCAACATTACACTGTGAGATATTCACGATTCAATAGAGAGATGGAAAATTAGATGCCTTAAGGCCTTTCTGTAAATCCCTTCCAGCCTAAACAGAAAATAACGTACAAATGTAAAGTACTGGGAAATAAAATTTTTCTGTTGTTGTTATTTTAGTGTTTTTCTTAAAAGTCCCTTTCCTAAGTCTTTTCCTTCTTTGAAGTATCTTTTGAACTCCTTTTGGACAACAAATCCTCTTTGTCTGTTCCCCAGCTGCCCAGAGATCACTACTAAAAGAGATAGCATGCTAAACTGTGGGATATTTTTATGTTCTAGACTTTTCCCTTTCATTGTTCATTCCCTCAAGGACCTCCTCTTTGTTAGGCAATTGATAAAATTATAAAAATTAGACATTAATAGCCATTGTTGCTTAATGAGTTACCCATCCTCAATATAGACATATGCTGAAGTTTTATTACACAGCCTTTTAGTTCCTATCACTGTATCAAAGAAGACTAGAAAGATGGTGGTATCTCAGTAAAGCCTGCAATTTCCTCCCTGCCCCCATTAGATACTCTGTTTGGGTTAAATGAGAACAACTTGCAAGGTAGTTCTCATGTTTTAACATGACTGCATTAGTCAGGTTAGGAAAAATCATGTAGGTGATTTATAGAAAGCATTAGATGAACAATTTAGAGTAATTAGAAGAAGAAAACCTCAGTGCCTTATAATTATAAATAATATTTATAAATTTTATTGATTCATTGTATATATCTATACACACACACACACACACACACACACACACACATACAACACTCAGATTCTAGTATTTGGTATTCAATAAGTACCTTTATTTTGTATTCCAAAATGATAATTTGTGGTAGAAATTTCAACTAAGGCAGGTATGTAGGTATATTTGGACAGAGGACCTCTGAAAATGCCATTAATATCACCTTACGTATATGGAGATAATCAGAACTGAGCTGAACCAACTCGGCAAATTCTGGAACTGATATTCATGTGTGGAGTTTGTCAATGAGTAAGAAAAATGTATCATTTCAGTATAAGTTTATGACCCCCTTTTTGTAAAAGGTGGTATGGGAACACTGTCTCCTTACTTACTGAAAAGTAGTATTAGAATACTCGAGACTGTGAGGAGAATTACCCTGTAAGGACAATAACTGGAAACTAAAGATAAACTAAAATGGGATGATATGGCTAACAAGATATGCCCCACCCAGCAGGCCATCAGGCCCTTCTCACCCCAACTCCTGATAAATTTTCATGTAGCTGTGGTTGCCAGGAGGGAATCTCAATACTCACTCCCCAGAAGGTGCCTGTGTATCAATCTTTCTGTATTCAAGGGGGCAAGCAGATGTTTCCTGTATCATATCTCTAGGATACCTAAGGATTGACTCCTTACTTCTCATTTCCTAGAGAGGTCAAGCCTCTTATCTGAATCCTTGGGGTTGGCAATGTTCATCACCCCATCCTCAGCCCTCTAACTTCAGAGAACACTTGACTTCCTAAAGGAATGAATAGGTCTTCAAGTCACTGCTACTTGAGGCCTCAGCATCCAAGACGGTTATACAATCCTCCCACCCCCACAAATTCACATACACGCAGATAGTAGGGTAGACTATACAGCTGTGTGTGTGAGTGAGTCAGTGAGTGTGTGTGTGTGTGTGTGTGTGTGTGTGTGTGTGTGTCTCCTATACAGAGAGGCAGAAGATTATTTCATAAAATATATACCTAAGGTATACATATATGATTTTATGTATGAAGTATGTATATTATATATGTATATGATATAACATTTTACATATATATCTCATTTTAAAACATCCTGCTTTTGTAAAAATTATGTGAATATCCGATCACAGGAATACCTTTCTAATCTTAATAATTTAGTGGTTTAAAAGGTACATGAAAGGTCATTCTAGCTCATTATAATTCTAGGAGAGTCAATCATATCCATCAATTACTTTGGGGCAAACTAATGGAATAGTTTTAAGCATAAGAAAGGCAAGAGATGACACTAAAGAAGCAAAAAAAAAAAAAAGTCTATTATTTCCAGGAAGTTTCAACTGCAGACCAATCACATTCACAGGGAACAAAAGAAAAGTAAAGCTGAGTTGCAGAAAACATCTGTACTACCAGGGTAAAATAGAAACAGGAAGATTATGAGCAAGAAAACCTACAAAAGAATTACAGTGAACATGCCAGGATTGGTGGAATCTCTATAGGAGAAACTGTCAGTCTTTATATTATTCTTGATAGTCAAATTCTACTTAATAAAAGCCAGAGAAAATTCATGTGGCTGGGTAGTCCTTCAAATTTCTGAGATTCTCTGAGTATAGAACCATGCAGATTCTCTTATTTCTGAGCCTCTATATTCTCAGGTAGAATTCAACCCTCTTGCCAACATTCTTAAAGATATACTAGTTGAGTTCTGAAATTAAGCAAAAAATATTAATACATTTCAGGTACCATATACTATGAAAAGGAGAGGAAGGCAGAGAATTAACATTTCCCAAGAGCCTACTGTAATAAAGACAGAACAGCACATTGGATAAAAGCATAGGCTAGAGGCCAACCTACCTGTTTCAGAACCCATCTCCGCCATTCACAAGCTGTGCCATAGTGTGTAGAGTGTGTTAAATGAACTAACCATATTGAAGAGCAAAGGAAGTACTCATTACGAGTTAGCTATTGTTTTTGTTACTCTGTGCTGAGCCCTTTCTTGCAAGGTGCATGGTCTCTCCTGCCTCAGATATGTGCTATGCTGTTCCATTCATCCAGGCTCTTCTAGCTCTCCTGATCCTTCCTCCTCCTGCCTTCCCTTCCTTCCCTCCAACACCTTATCTTTTCCAGGGAGCACTGCTGGGCCCCTCCAGACTGGAATAGGTGCCTGCCCTCCACCACAACCATATTTCACTGTGTCCTCTCACTGTGTCCCTGAGTGTAGACAATCTGAGAGCACCTACTCCACTACCCCATCATCTATCTTAAAGCCAGGCACTTACAAGGACTCTATATGTACTAAACTCTTAAGTTCAAAGAAATACAGTGGGCATCAACTAATGTTTTGATTTTTAAGAGTCTCAGCTGTTATTTTCTTAATTATCGTACATCACATGTCATTTTTAATTCCCTGGCTAATATTTACTAAGCAACTGTGTGCCAGGACTATTCTAGGAAATGAGATACAGATATATAAACAATGTCCCTGCCTACATGTCGCTTATAGTTTAAAACCTTCCAATCAAAAATTTTTGCTGGTGAACAAAAAGTAAATATGTTTCAAAAATTGAACTATCAAGTCATGTTCCAGGACCATTATGCACAGGGTATTTTAATAATTATTATAAAAATGTGACCGTAAGAATATGAAAGGAAGCCACAAAACATTAATTTAAAAACCCACCATGGCTCTTAATTCTAAAAAAATAATATGGAGTAGGCACACTTCATTGCATTAACAACAACAACAAAAATGCCTGAACAGAATACATATAGCAACTATTTGAGAACTCTAATAAAACAAATAATAATGACAGGTAAATTGGGGAAGGTCAGATCTCAAAGAATGACTCATAAAGCAGTGATTTTTACATTTATTTCTTGTAAATTTTCTGGCTTATATTTGAGGTCAGCCTGAATTTTCAAACTGTGGAGCAGACATGAACAGAAAATAAAGAAAAAACATCACTTTTTGGCTAGAAGACAAGGGGTCCCTGTAGGCCAGAGTAGGTACGGAAATCTTTTTTTTTTTTCCTCTCTCTCTCTTTTAAATTCTCCCTGCCATGCACTGAGTCAAACATGTCTCAGCAAGAACTGAAAAGTATGCAAGCAGTTGCAGAAAGAAAAAAAATAGAGAAAGGTATCCCCTAATCCTGTATATCAAGTCCTTGGCTAACTCCTAAGGTACACATGTTTAGAAGTGACCTGAAGCCACATAACAAGAGCTTTTAAAACATAACTAGAATGTAGACCATCATGCAAGTCCCAGATAGTGCTGGGCTGGTGCACATTCTGGGCTGATCTGAACAGTACCACAAAAGTTCTGAGACCTAAGCTCACACTGGAACCACAGCTCACAGAAGGGAAGATGAAACTCATGTTCTAAGCCTAATCCAGCTGGCTGATGGCTGAAACAAACAAACAAAAAATCATTAATTAGAGAACTTTACAGAACCCAAAGTCTCATCTAAATGCCCGGAATACAATCCAAAATTATTCAGCATACAACGAAACGAGGAAATTTTCAACAACTCTCAAGTGTGAAACTCAATGATCAAAATTGGGTCACTTTTGTCATTCTTAACTAAAACAGAGTCAAAAATCCAGAAGGGAAAGGCACCCACGGCACATAACATTCGTCCAAAAATGTAATTCATTCCAAGACTGGTTGCTGAAAATGTCTGCTCTAACCTGAAACCAGTTGTATCCGATGGCTACTGAGACAAATGGCTGCAACTTAGACTACCACTGGCACTCACCAATTAGAGCTCACGAGCTCCCCAAAACCTTACTTGTGCCAATACACTTTCTCAAAGACCAATTGATAACATTTCTCATTTTGTGTGTGTGCGTGTGTGTAAAACCTCTAATCATCTCTTTGTTCTTTGGAAATACAACAAGGACTACTCAGTCTGTGTGTATTCCAGAATTACAATTCTTTCATCCCAAGTAAAATATTCGCCTCTATATTTTATTTGACTTTGAGAGAGGAAAATCAATAAACAGAAACAATTCCTGAGATGATGCAGATGTTAGAATCATTAGCCAAATAATTGAAGAAGCAGCTTTTATAATGATATTCCATGAAGAAAACACAGCACTTTTGAAATGAATGATAAAAGTTTTAAGTGAAGAAAGAAATCATATCAAGAAAATGAAAATTTAATTAATTAATTTTTCTGAGACAGGATCTCACTCTGTCACCCAGGCCAGAATGCAGCGGTGCAGTCACAGCTCACCACAGCCTCAACCTCCTGAGGCTCAAGTGATTCTCCCACCTCAGCCTCCCAAGTAGCTAGGACTACAGATGCATGACACCTTTCCAGCTAGTTTTTCATATTTTTTGTAGAGAAGGGATTTTGCCATGTTGCCCAGGTTGCTCTCAAACTGCCTTTTTTTTTTGAGATGGAGTCTTGCTCTGTTGTCAGGCTGGAGTGCAGTGCAACCTCTGCCTCCCGGGTTCAAGCAATTCTCCTGCCTCTCCTCCCACAGGCCTATAGGCACACACCCCTACAGCCAGCTTTTTTTTTTTTTTTTTTTTTGTATTTTTAGTAGAGACGGAGTTTCACCGTGTTGACCAGGATGGTCTCAATCTCCTGACCACGTGATTTGCCTGCGTCAGCCTCCCAAAGTGCTTGCTGGGATTACAGGTGTAAGCCACCGTGCCTGACCCAAATGGAAGTTTTAGAATTTAAAAATACAACAAATAAAGTTAGAACATTTACTGAATGGGCTTAGTAGCAGAATGGAAATGGGATAGAAAGAAATCAATTAACCTAAAGATGGATCAATAGAAGTTACCAATTTAAACAACAGACAGCAAAAAGTATATGGTCTCGGAGACCTATGGGACACTACTCAAGGTCTAACTAACAATCATGTCATTGAAGTCATAGAAAAAGAAGAGAAAGCAACTGGAGCAGAAAAAGAATATTTGAAGAAATGATAGCTGAACACTTTCCAAGTTTAATAAAAGTCATAAACTGACAAGTTTAAGAAGCTCAGCAAATATCAAGCGGTAAAATGAAAAAGAAAAACAAATTTAAAAAGAACCAAAAGTAGATACATCACAATAAAATGGTTGAAAACCAAAGACACAGGAAAAAAATTTGAAATCAGCTAGAGGGAAACAAAACATTACATATTTGAATGATTCAACAATTTGAATACTTTTAGATTTCTAATTAGAAAGCATGGAGGTCAGAACAGTAAAACAGTACTTTTGAAGTGCTGATAAAAAAGGAACTGTCAACTCAGAATTTTAAATCCAATAAAAATATCTCTCAGGAATAAATGTAAAGAGAAAGACATTATCAAATAAAAAAAGAAAGAAAGAACTTACCGGTTGGCAGCATGCCTGTTCTGAAAGAAATGCTAAAGAAGTTGCTTCAAGAAGAAGGAAGATGATACCAGAGAAAAATGTGGAACTTCAGGAAGGAGGGAAGAGCAAATGATACGGTAAAATCTACATAAATGTATTCTTTCTCTTCTTTTAAGTTCTTGAAAATATGCATGACCGTTGAATGCAGAAAAGAATAACATTTGGATTGGGTTTTCAGTGACGATAAATGTAATACATACAGCACCTATAGGAAAAAGGGGTAGGGCAAAGGGACTTCCATAGTTAAAGATTTATATGTTCTACTGAAAGAGGTAAAATATCAACTCTAAGTAGACCATGAAAAATTAGGCATGCAAGCTGTAATTTTTAGAGCTGCTACTAAAAAGTCTATTCAAAGAAATGTGTTCAAAAAACAACAGATAGGACTTAAAATTTAAAATAATCCAAAAGAGAGCATAAAAGGGAAGAGAGGAGAACAAAATGGAAAACAAAAGATAGGAGAAAAACAGACTGAAAATAAAATGGAAGACCTAAATGCAAATATGTCAATAATTACATTAAAATAAATGGTCTAAACAAAAGAAGGAAATAGATTGTTGGATGAGAGAGTAAAAACAAGACACAACTATAAGTTGTGTATTGAAACCCACTTCAAATATAATAATATAAAAAGAGAAAGTATGCAAAAAGATATAGCATGTAAATACTAATAAAAAGAAAGTTGGACAAAGTTTGTCTTGTTCCAAAGTTCATCTTTTATGTATCTCACTTTTGGTGATGTTTATACAACTTGATGTATTTATTAATATAGAATTATACATGAACAAGTAAATTTTGTACATATAAATTTAAAACTAAATTAAAACCTACTTAGTGTTCTGCCTTCTTAATTTACTTCTATGTGTACTATGCAGTTGGTCCCCCATATGTGCAGAATTCAACCAGCCACAGATGGAAAATCCCTATACTGCATGTCCAAGGATATGGAACTCAAGGATACAGAGAGCTGACTAGAGGACTTGAGCATCCAAGAATTGTGGTATTTGTGGAAGATCCTGGAACCCATACCACAGGGATGACTATGTACTATATAATCCAGAACATGAACTTTCTAAATACATCTTTTACAACCACATGATCCATCCTACATACAGAAAAAAAAATGTTGATTTTAAATTCAAAGTTCAATATTGCAATTCTATCTACAATTAGGAAGAGTATTCAGCTGCTTAGAATAGAAACTCAAATTAACAGTGGTTTACAAAAATTATGGAATTATTTTTGCATTAACCTAAAAGAACACTAGAGGTGGGCAGCCCCAGGCTGCATGAACTACCTGGATGATAGTGGGTACATGATACTCTCAGTGTCTCAGGCTTATTCTATTGGTGTGCTTTGCAATCCTCATAACTGCTTCCATCCTGAAGGCCACTCATGGTCATAGGATCTGCTACTCTTCTATAGCCATCAGGTCCACGTACAAGGAAGCAGAAGAAGCAGGGGAAGTGGAAAGAGCAAACACCCTTTCTGGAAATTCCATCAACAAATTCCACTCTACCTCCCACTGATCACCTCTTTCTGCAGAGGAGTCTGGGAAATGTGGTTTTTAAAAGCTACACTCATTGTCATTCTCAACAGCATAGAGGTCTTGTTAAGCGAGGAGAAAAAACGGATTGAGAATGATTATTGGGTAGGCAAATAATTGTCTAGTTGTTTAAACAACTAGCCAAAAATCTGGTATTAGCTTTTTGGATAATCTTATTTTAGAAAAGCAATTCAAGTCAAGGGAATTCAACATGAAAAAAAAAATAGACTGCAATGAATTACATTCATGTATTTATAAAACTAGAGCCATGTTTGCGATACTTCTGTGAAAGGCAGGATGATATGGACAGTTACTACAAACACAGTTGTTTGAATACATACTAACGAGCACATCATATCTCAAAATTATTGCATCATTCTATCTTTAGGATTCCAAGATAACATGTCTGAGCTAAGTCTGACTGGAATTAACCACAGATGCTTCTATACCAGAAAAAGAAAAGCAGAAAGACATTTAGGTTGCGCCTCACTTCGTCATGAAAAGTTTTTGTCTGCTGACCCTGTTCCGGAAGCTTAGAGGCAGGCGGTGATGAAAGGTCATTTCACAACTTCACATGTTCCAGATGGTGCCTCTTCAGAAAGAATCTCTTTCTCGTAAAAGCTAGAAAAAGAAATTTCTCACTACTTATTGCTTTTAGCGCTTTGTTTCCTGCCAACATGAAAACAAGCCCTGAAGATGGGACAAGACATTTTCTCGTAATGTAACTGTGTCCTTCGAAACACAGTGGTGTAGAAAACAAAAGGGGAGGCAAAACTGAAAGGAACGAAGCTATATGCAAGGCTAGACTTTTTAATAATCAGCTATTCTAACTCCTACAAGTTATTTCCCTTTAGCTTCTGCTACTCTGGACAAGCTTCTACACATTTTAAGAGAATTCTCAATTTCCTTCCTCCTTAAAATGAAGCTTAGAGTACAGTGACTTGACCAAGAGTCAGAAGCAAAACAAGAACCCAGATCTCCTGACTTCCGGGGGAAGGGCTTTTCCATCTCACCAAATGGGTGATGCTTTTATGTCTAAGAAATCCACAGTCTTCACTCAAATGCTTCAGCTCCTCTGAAGAAAAAGACTAAAAATTGAGCTTAAGAGACCAACATGCTGGTCCCAGCTCTGTCACTAACTAGCTAAGGAAACGTAGGGTCCAGTTCCTCAGATATAAAATGAGAGGGCTGTCTTAGACTAGGGAGAGTGCTCACCCCCACATATGTCTGGCCCTGAACTTTGTCAGATATTCTTAGATCACAGCAGAAAATGTTTTTGGATAAGATTTTTAGGAAATGTGATAAACGTTTCCCAACTTTTCAAGTCAGGACACATAAAGAAAAAGAAGATATTAACAGTCTACAGTGGCAAAATGGAAGTGGATGCTTGGAGCTACAGGTGAGTCTACCCTGGGTGCCAGAGGGCTAAGGGGAAACCAGTGTCTCAGCACAACTGTAAATCCACCTGCTTTACACTGCTGGGAAGTGGGGGCTAAGTGGAAGCTCGGATTTTTAATATGTTTTGGTAGCACTCTGGAACCCACAGCTTTACAGTTCTTGTCAGAGCCAACTCTGGGTGGGGCAATTCCCCCCAGGACCTCTGTTGCTGGAAGGTGAGTTGGGGGAGGAAGGGAAGAGGGGACTGGAGTGAAGGTGGCAACAGGAAGAGCTGAAGAGACTCAGTACAGTGAGAGAGTCAGACAGAAAAGTTGTCAACCCTCACCAAGACAAGGGGAATGAGACAGGCCTCATGCTCCCCATTTATACCAATCACTCCTCCCATTTCGATCACTGGCTGCCACTTTATAACTCCCTTCCCCTTAAACAGTCTTGTCTGTTCACTGCAAATGGATTTCATCTGGGTAAGAATTCTGGCCTAGAAAACACTGTAGAAAATGTTTGTTCTCTCAACAAGAGATGCCTTGGCCTGGGCCACTCAGTACTTACAGGCTTAGATAAATACCCCATGCTCATGGAAAGACACACAGTCTAGAAACAGCATGTTTTTCATGTTTTACGAGATGAAAGAGAGAAGGGAGACATGGGGTCATAATCTGGAGGAACAAGGCTCTCAGTAACTAGAAAGTTCAAAGCACTAGATTACTCCTATTCTCTTTCCTTGAACTAAGCAAGCTTTTAGAAGAGAAAGACACACAGCACAAACTCACTGACACCAGGGATTTATTCAGCCAAGCAATTTCCAGAGGCTATCCTGGAATCATTTCACATTCAGCTCAATATTCTGTATCTTTCACATTTATATCTTTGTCCTATACAATGATAATTGATGGTCAGCATTACAGCCCTGAAGTCTTGCAACACACTGAATCGTCAAAGGGAGATTCAATGTTATTCCTAAGACTGGATGTAACATAGCAGCAAAGGGGACTTGGAGATTGAGAAGGGTTGAAACAAAAGATTTTTTGGTTAACTCTTAGTAAGCCAAAATTAACTGAAAAAGTTTCAGCTCTACACAATATTCTGGTTGATGGAGAAAGACTTTAACATTTGAATGTACACAAAGAGGAACATTTGTAATTTTATAACCAACTCAGCAACAATTCTACTGGAATAAGATTTTCTATTTTTTGCCCAGTAGAAAGTCATCCTAAACATCTTTTCATGGGAGCCATGTTTTATTGTTAGTAATTCTGCATACTTAAAAATATCTCTTAGGGTTATTTTTGCTTGGTTATTTTAGAAAAATATGAAATACAAAAACAAAAGGATAGTGAAGATCTTTTGGGAATTCTACCACTGGAAATTCCACAGTAATTGTTAATATTTTGGTCAATATCATTGTAATATTCTTTCATCTATACATATTAATACATTTCTAAGTTTCTTAAAATATCTGTATAAGTAAATTCTAAACTACACTTTCACTTATTACATTTAAATGTATTTTCATGCATTCAAAATTCTTTCACAGTGTAAGTTTTAATGGTTGTAGAATATTCTATCATATAGGTTTCAGAATGTAATCACGCCCCACTGTTGAATACAAGATTTGTTATTGATTTTTCTTTCTGGCAAACAGTATTATAATAGCCTATAGTTCAGGCTTGGTTCACTTCCATAGAGACCCAACACCTAGCACAATGTCTGGTACACTGTAGGCCCTTGGTAAATAGACAGTGAATGACTTAATGATTTCCTAAGCAAACTTTCCAGAAGAGAACTGATACATACAAGGCCATGAATATATGATATGTAATACTAAAGTACCCCCAGAAATATTGAACCAATTAATACTCCTGGCAGCACTGTGCATAAGTGTCCAGAGTAAATAAT
This sequence comes from Ateles fusciceps, assembly GCA_036589455.1. Classification (NCBI taxonomy): domain Eukaryota; kingdom Metazoa; phylum Chordata; class Mammalia; order Primates; family Atelidae; genus Ateles; species Ateles fusciceps. The sequence goes on along the minus strand of JAZHEH010002982.1, from coordinate 4,595,164 downwards.
AGTTTTAAATAACAACAACAAAGTCATTAATTAATTATCAAATTCTGAATAAGCATTAAAACATCAGTAGAAGTGTTTGGGAAGATGTCAGGGAAACTCTGGAATGACATTTCTTCCTTGGAGTGGTGAATGTCCCATATGATTTACACTGTTCTAAGTTAGTTATCCTAAGGTTAAATGGCTTACTTGAGAAGAGAGTTTTTCCTGTGTTTTATTTAAATCAGGGACTAGTAAAATGTCACCTACTGTCTGTTTTGTAAATAAAATTTAATCGGAACACAGACAACCCACTGCTCACATGTTGTCTACAGCTGTTTTTATGGTACAATGGCAGAGGTGAAGAGTTGTAACAGAGACCGTCTAGTCTACAAAGCCTAAAGTACTTATTATCTGACCCTTTACAAACAATGTTTGTCAACTTCTTCTTTAAATGAGCACTTTTTAAAAATGAAACTAATGCTACACCATAATAAATCATCTAACAAGCATTTATTGAACACTGTGAGGCATGGTGTCTACTCTCAGGGAACTTACAATTGTGGAGTAAAGCAAATACAAATGTAAAAATTAGTCAAAAAAGGTAGTGTGGCATTAGGAGTCAAGCACTGTAATGAAATGAACAAGTAGTGAAGGATTTCAGACAGAAGGGAAAAGGTGGGACGGGAAGAATGGCAAGATGTCACTGAGACACAGAACTTGAATTAGGCCATGAATAAAAAGAAGGGCGTGGGTAAAACAAAGCAGACCGAGCAGACTGTTCTGGAATGAAGAACATGGGCAGAAGCAAAGAGGTGGGGCTCTGCACAGTGTGGAGTCACCAGGTGGGACCCCATTCAAAATGCGGGTAGACTAGTGCATCAGAAGTGTGCTATGTGGTAGAGTATGAAAGCAAAGTGTATCCATGATCCATGTGTTTCAAAGGCATTCGTTTTCTATGTAAGAAAGCCCTAAAATACTTTTTGCTTAAGCGAAAAATCCCTCATAAAGCAAATTTGTATTGTACACTCCCTTCATACAGTGAATATCATCTTTCGTCTCCTCACTTCCGATTCGAATTAGAGTTTACTTCTCCAAAAACCTGAATGCTGATGCAAAAACTAAAATGAAAGATTAGAAAGTCTAGAAAGAATATAAGATCAGTATCTGAATGCAATAAACAAAAGCACAAAAAAACAGGCAAACTTATCTCTATCACTTAATATTTGCCAAATCTCCCTAAAAATGCATTTTTCTGAATCAGCTACAAATACAGTATCTACTTATTTTCTAGTCCCTTGCATCCAAGTTAAGAAATGCCATTGTAAAATTCATGTCTTTATTTTTTGTTGTGGTGTATAAATTTTAAAATTCAAAATGCTTTTTCAAGCTTACAAATTTCGGCACTGTTCACAATAGCAAAGACTTGGAACCAACCCAAATGTCCATCAATGATAGGCTGGATAAAGAAAACGTGGCACATATACAGTGTGGAATACTATGCAACCATAAAAAAGGATGAGTTCATGTCTTTTGCAGGGATATAAATGAAGGTGGAAACCATCATTCTCAGCATCATTTTCTGACACAAGAACAGAAAACCAAACACTGCATGTTCTCACTCATAAGTGGGTGTTAAACAATGAGAACATGGACACAGGGAAGGGAACATTACATACAGGGGCCTGTCAGGGTTTGGGGGACTAAGGGAGGGATAGCAAGGAGGTGGGAGACTAGGCGAGAGATAGCATTAGGAGAAATACCTAATGTAGATGATGGGGTGATGGATGCAGCAAACCACCATTCCATGTGTATACCTATGTAACAAACCTGCATGTTCTGCACATGTACCCCAGAACTTGAAGTATAATAAAAATAAATACATAAAGCTTGGAAAGAAAGAATATTAATAGCATGGCAGTTATTATTCAACTCATCTTCACTTTGAAGCATGCGTTTATATGCTATAGGTGAGGAGAGACGGATACAACATTAAATATATTCTTTCTCAATGCCTTGTATGTAAAAGTACAGGAATAAAGATGACCTTTTAGGAAAATGTGTAGCATGGGAGAAATGTCTTTCCCCTTTTCCAAACATAGCTCCTTTATTCCAAGGTAGTAACTATGATATCTGCCCCTCAGATAACTCAGACATAAAGTGACACAGAAGCGAGGTTTATAGCACTGTCATATTTTTAACTTTTATTTAAATTTCAGGGGTACATGTGCAGGTTTTTTATATAGATAAACTGAGTGTCACAGGGGTTCAGTGTACAGATTATTTCCTTATCCAGGTAGTAAGCATAGTACTTGATAGGTCATTTTTTGATCCTCTCTCTCCTCCCACCCTCCACCCTCAAGTAGGCCCTGGTGTCTGTTGTTCTGTTGTTCCCCAATTTATGTCCATGTGTTTTCAATGTTGAGCTTCCATTTATAGGTGAGAATGTGTGGTATTTGGCTTTCTGTTTCTATGTTAATTTGCTTCAGATAAGATTTCACAGCAGTTTTAAATGAAGGGTACATTAATAAATAAATGTATCAAAAATGCCATCACAGCATTTTTTATCCCAGTGTAAAATGTGGTAGGCATTACTCTCAGCACACACAGGTTAAAGACTAGAACATTGGTTCAGTCCATGATTTTTCTGCTGACACACATCTGGTGCACACGATGTGCTGAAGTAATACAAAACTAAAACAAGGCAGGCTTTTATGGAAGAAGTCTAAAAATCATAACATACTGAGTGTGTGGGGGGAGTCACTCACGCTTTTTCACTAAAACAGCATTTATAGGTGGGGGTGGAAGGGGATGGAGAAGAGATACCTGGTTCACACTCTCCATCTCATCCTGACCTGGGACCTCCTTCCCATTTCCTGGGCTGGTGCCAGGGTTTCCATCTTTCTTACTCCCCTTCTGCCATGTTCAAGCTCAGTTGGGCATTTTATCTCTGGAGGAACAGTGGACAGAGCAGGAGCTTTCCTCCTTTGAGGCACTCACCCTCTCCACTCAGGAAAGAACTGTCCCTGGTGCCAGGTTATAGAAGTTGAAACATTTTGAGCTAATGCCTCCTTTGAGTCCTGATGGCCTACTGTTTAAGTGTATAATTGTAGACCGTTAAAAATGCATGACATGTGATGGAGAGAAAATAGTTGGTGCTTCGGGAGCTATTATGGATTACAGTTTTTGAAAATTTAAAACAATGCAATATTTATATAGGCCTGGCTGCACTGAGTTATCATGCAAATGCCACATCCCACTCTGGGGCCAGCATTCCTCCCTGGAAGCCAAGAAAGGCAGATGAGAACCATGGTGTTAAGAAAACCCAGACAACAATATCATAATAATTATTTGATAGTTGCTCACTTCACCTATAAAAGAATTATATGAGTTTTTCTTCTTATGGCCACTTGCATATTAGACAGGACCAAAAAAAAAAAAATCATACCAAGTCAAAAGTACTTTAGGTATTCCCAGAGTCAAAGCATTGGATTAGCAACTATTTACAGGCCACACTGCTGCCCTGAAGGTTTGATCCACTCACGAGTTTACCCAGCAAGAGCTCATCTGGTCCATGGACAGCAATGGAATTGGAGTAATCAGGGGTGGGCTGGGGACTGAGGAGAATGGTATCAATAAAACTAAATGGTTATGATACCACCAAACTTAACAGTTGGCTAAAAGCTGATGCTCCGGTGAAATATTATTCATATAGGGTCCTTGTACTTATGCCCTACAAGAACTAGAATTAATCCCAAATTGTTTGTACACCTAATTTAAAAGCAGTGAATTGGTATGGATCACATATCTTGCCAGACAGGAAGTTATCAGGGTGGTGGTGGGGGCTGGTGTCCAAGGGATAGACTGAATTCTGCAGGGAGTACAATATGCAAACAGTGCATCTGAGTGAAAAGAAACTCTCATTCACTGAGTCACCACAATCTAAGGCCATCTCACTATGTGTCAGGATTTGTGCTAAGTGCTGAGAATATAGCACTGCTCTTTGATCTCAGTTCTAGGAATTCAGTCAATTGAAGAAGAAAGGCAGAATTTTTTTTATGACTGTCAGAGATATATAAAAGAACAACTCTGGTGAGTGAGTTCAGAGAATCTTGTGTAATTGCCTGGAGGAGTCAGAAATGACACCTAAGAGAACATGAAATTTGAGATGGTATCTGAAGGATGAATAGGAGTTTCTGAGCACAGAAAACGGGGGAAGGCATCCTTGGCAGAGGGTACGGTGTTCAACAGTGCACGGAAACATGAAAGAACACAACGCGCTGGGGACCTCGTGCATGATCCAGGGTTGCTAGGTAAGGAAAAAGAAGTTAGGGGGAGAGGAATGTGGCCAGGGAAGCAGGCACATGACTGGGAATGGGCCTTGAATGCCACAGTAAAGAAAATGAAACAGTTCTGGAATGAACGGTGTACAGTTTCACCTTGGAACCTGCCATCATCATTTAGCGTAATGACATCATAGAAGTATTCACCATGTGCACAGCAAATATGTACACAGAAGAAACAAAATATCATGGATAGTTAACATTCAGACAGACTTGTTTTCAAACCTGGACTCTATTTACTGTGTGACCTAGAGCAAGTTGCTGAAACCAGCAGAATCTCCATTTCCTTATCTGTAAAACACGGATAACACATATGTACTGGGATTGATTTCATGAATAAATGGGATACAGTGAGGAAATGCTTCACTAAATGTCTTCACCAGGCTCTCAATTCATTCTTGCTTCACTAACCTTCAGCACATCGAAATGGTATCAGCCTCAGCTTTGGTTCCAAAAGCTCAATCTCACCTCTGCCTTTCAACTGAAATAAACTTCATACATAAAGCTTTCCACTAGTGAAAGCCTCCTCTTTCAAGAGACTTAGAGCCACAATTCATGACCTCAGTATCAGCACATAGAACATCCTACACACTTAGCTGATACACTTAGGCATATGCTTACATGTCCCCCTCAAAAGTTTCTAAGTGTTTTTCATATAGATAGACTTCATCCCCTTAAGTGGAAGGATAATCTTGAAGGTTCACAATAAATCCAAATATAATCTTGCTGATTATAAAGTTTGACAAAGTTTTCATGTAAAGGGCCTGATGTTTAATATTTTAAGCTTTGTAGACCACATAGGTAGGTCTCCTGAATATTCTTCTTCTTTTATAACAATTATTTAAAAATATAAAAACCATTTCTTACCTAGTTTGTAATACAAAACAATCAGGGCAGAGAGATGGGAAGAGCAGTTTTGGCATGCAAAGTATAGTTTGCTTATCCTTGGATCAGGATAATAACATAACAGTATTTGATAGAGCTCACAACATACTGTCTCAGAGGAAACAATGGTTAAAACACAGTACTGCTAAGAAGTCCCCAAAGTGTGTGAAGCTCTCTTAACAAGCATAAGGCACCTACCACTTTCAGCAATATTTTAGAGATGATGCAGCATTTAACAGAATCACAAAGCAGTAACGGTCTAGGTTGCCTTTAGATTTTTTAGGTATTCTTAAAAAAAAAAAAAAAGGAACTTCATAATAAGTATGACAATTTTTTTAACACTGAAACAGATACATAACCACACACGAACGTACACACACACACACACACACACACACAGAGACAAATAAAATACACATGATTTTTAACAATGCTTATTTTTGGGTAATGGGATTGATTTGGGCAAGTTAATTTTTTTTCATACTGTTAAGAGTTTGGGGTAGCATAAGAGAAAAGCTACCTATTCCTTTTGGTCTGATCTTGGAATCAACTGAAAGAGATATATCAGGTAAATGTGGAATCAAATATGGCCTTTATAATTGATGTGGCAGTTAGAGCATGTGTTATAGGTCCTTGAGTGAGCAAACTGGCTAATTACTTCATCATTGGTTTCCATACTCAGGCCCACCCTTGGACAACTGCAGGTCTTCCCTATAGCAGCAGCACCCCTCCTGTACAGCAGAGGAAAGATGAGAATAAACGGACCTCAGTGAAAACTAGAATCGGATATCACTCCCTATCCTGGAGACAAGTCGATGAGATAAGGTAAAAGAGGCCAAGAGTCCATTATATTGGTAATAAGTGATCCCCCAACATGCACTGATTTGCCACAGATAAGAACCAACCAGGAAGCACAAAAACTCCCAAGAGACTGAGCAATCAATACTACCTACCAGAATCCTCTTCTCTCAGTAGTTTCTAGTTAAAGAATTGCTACTTCTGTGTGACTTTGGATCAATGACTTCACAGCTCTGACTCACAGTTTTCATGGGCAAGTTGTAGGAGCTGTGCTAAAAGGTCTATTGAAGTCCTCTTTGGCCATTCTTTGTCAATTACTGAGCTCTACTGCATACCAGGTGCCACCCATGGTCTGGGAATAGAGTTCTGGACAAGGTAAACTCAGCTGAGAAATTTTCATTTTAGTGGAGAAAGTATCTAAACAAACAGCTATTTTTATCTGACGCCTAGGTCTATTCCATTTTCCTTCTGAGCCAAGTAAAATACCACATTAAAGTAATTTGAGGCAGAAGTGACTCACACCTGTAATCTCAGCATGTTTGGAAGATGATGTGGGAGGATCGCTTGAACCAAGGAGTTAGTCACAGGCCTGGGCAACATAAGTAAGACCCCATCTCTACAAGAAAATTTTTAAAAATTATCTGGGCATGATGGTGCATGTCTATAGTCCCGGCAACTCAAGAGGATGAGGTGGGAGGATTGCTTGAGCCTAGGAATTCAATGTTGCAGTGAGCTATGATCATGCCACTGCACTCCAGCCTGGGTGACAGAGTGAGACCCTATCTCTCAAATTACAAATAAAAAAAAAAATTTCCAATCCATTGACATTATTTTGCTTATTTTTTTCTTGAAAATACCGGTAGAGATATCATACATGTTTTATAACAACATAAGAAATAAAACTAATTTTTCATGTGTGTATCAGCCTGGGAAATGATTAGTAAAGAGGAATGAGAAAACTGGATTTGTTGAAGATTTAGGGAACATTGGGGGCAGGAAGGAGCTCTGAGATGTTTGAGACATGCACGTTTTGTATTTCCATGCATCATCTATAATACAGGTATATATTTGCCAAATAGCAATGCTATCATTTTGACATTGCTTGAGCAGATTTTTTAAAATCTAGAAAAATGACTTCTAGAGCAGGGAGTGTAAGACGTAGAAACCAAGGAGAATTCTCAGGCATAGAACTTATTAAAACACCTCATCTTAAGATCTATTAATCTCTGAGTTTAATTAAAAGTCTGAATGAACAAACTTATTTTATCTGACACCCAATTCCATTTGGTTTTCCTTCTGATAGCAGAGAGGCTGCTGAAACTTTCTCACCTATTTACTTTCATTTACTTTTTGTAATTGAGTGCAGACCTAATGTGCGACCCCTGGGGCATTCTATATCTAAACTAAATTACTGGTGAAATTTACAAATCTAATGACAAAGTAACGCAAAGACCAAAAAAGAACAGTCTAAAAAAATTGCTCCTTCTCTTTTTCAATCAATCCTCAGGATTAAAGGCAGAATTTATTGATAAAGACAGAGAAGTAATCTCTGATGGAGCGAGATGGTGTATCAGCGTTCTCCATACTCGTTCAATTAATAGACTTCACTGTATGCAAACACTGATAAGTGGATGAAATGTGTTGCTTCTTAATGATCTAATTTGTATTCTAGCAGGATGTAGGCTTTGCTACACAAACATTTTGCTTGGCTATTTCCCTCCAAACATTTATGCCTCTTGGTGTGCTAGCCATTTATTTTGACAGTGAGGCTTGATGCACATCTCTACTGTTAATAGCTCTGCAAACATTTTACAATGAAAATACCATACAACTGGAACTAATTCCATTATTTTCCATATTAATAATTCTTACAGCAACAGAAGATCATTAAAACCCAGAACAGTAATGCACAGATGTTTCATGTAGATGTTCAAGAGCTCCTAGCCAAGTCATTCCTTCATTCCTTTTCACAACAAATATTTACTGAGCAATTACTCTGTTGCAGGCACTGTGCTGTTTGTACATATTTTTAATAAAACAGGTATGGTCCCCTTCCTTATGGAGTTGCCATTCTAGTGGGATTGAGATCACTGAATTTAACAAACAAGTAAATGCATACTCATAAGTTGGGATAAATGTTACCAGGGCTCTATTTTCCCTCACCATAACCTTCCTTAACATACCTCCTCTTCATTGTCATCTCACTATTAAATGCTGGTCTCTATCTTTTGCTTGAATGATATTCCTGTCATTTATTTATTTTTCATCTCCAATTCAAAAATTAACTATAGAATCTTTGCACTGGTCTGATGTGTAAGAATCAAGTAATTGGCTCCTAGAATTCCAAATAAATGAAGGTAAACATAGTTCATGCTTCAGAGTTAGCACAGGCACTAATAAAGGCACACCTTATTCACATTTTTGCAGAAGCCCCTTGAATATTTCTATGGCCTCCAGCACTTGGTCCTCATTCTCCCACTTTTCAGTCTTATCTCATTTGTCCCCCAAACATGGAGTACAATTGCTCTTTTCTGCACCAAACCCCTCACCGCTCTTCTTTTCAAATGAATCTCAAGGTCTCTAACACCAAGCTGTGCCTGTCTGAACAAGTTCTCCTGCCCCCTCTTAATTCTCCTTATGCCTTCCTTATCATACCTCCTTCTCTAACCACCCAGAGAGAGAATGCTACCTTCACATTTTAAATTGTGTCATACAATTTATGGTAGCGTTTTTCAACCCCCATCAGATGCAATGTTCCATTTTATAACAAATATTATGTAATGCTCCCTTTACTATTCTGAAATGAAATTAACAGATAATATAATTTACCTACAACATTATTTCAAGAAAAAAATCAATATGCTGCCCTAACTGTAATACAAAGGAGAAATAAAAGGGAAGTCATCTGTAATAAAATGATATGTACTGAGAAATGCTATTCTAGAATATAGAATGAATTAAGCAGAAGTTTGCACCTACCTATAATGAATAGTTTTGCATTTAAAATAAGAGAATTTTTTAACTTCCATACAAAATGTACAAGAATATAAAAGAACAGAAGTAGAAGTTGACACTAAAATAAAAACTAATAAAACAGACCAGACTTATATGTATATAGGAAATAGAGGGAAACCATCTTAAATAAAGTACAGAGAAACTGCAGAGACAAATTAAAGGATGTTAAAATGGAGATAAGAGAAAATATGATGTTCCTATAAATGACCCAAGCCTTACATACAAGTCTGAAAATTATACCTTGAGTATGACACGCAACATGGTAGTAATAAATATCTTAGGAAATGTATCTCGTATCTTAAAATCCCACCCCCTGCTGAAATTTCCATTCAGTCTGTAGTATTCACAACACTTTGGGGAACATACTCTTTAGTGGCCACTGCACATAAAAGATGAATGGGAATGTGAGATGCACTTCATGGCATAAATGAGAAATATTTTCAAAACAAGCTTTAATAATAACTTTCAGTGAGGTCTATTGAGTTTCATGTGTCTCCACTAATTTAATACCGTTTGATTCTAAGTATGTGAAATGGAGTTTCCCATCTCCTTGGTTACATATTTGTATGTGGCAACTCTAAGTAGAGACTGATGACTCAAAACATGTGTGTCTTCTTGTTAACTTGGATGGTTCAAGTGATGTCCCCCTTGATGGCATAGTCTACCTAAATGGTGAAAAATGCTTGTCATGCTCTGAATAAAATAAAGTACTCTTCATTTACAAAAGAGATGCATTCTAGGAAAATTCAATGTACATTGAAACTATGGAAAACATATCGTGTGTCTATACATAAAACAGAGTTAGGTTCTAGACATTCATTTGTGCATACACAAGTCTCCAGCAGAACCAGGAACAATTTTTGTTTGGGAATCTTTATTGCATGCTAAAATAACCATGGCTTTCCTGGTTCCCACATATTAAAATATCATAGTACACCCATGATAACTGGGATAAAAACAAAAGCTCCAGCAGGCTTTCAAAATATTGCTAATAGGCAGTACTTTCCTAGTCAAAACCACTGTTTTGTGGAACATTTCTACAGAGGAGCCAAAATCTCATACTATTCAGTCTTTTCTTTCTCCTCCATAGCTTAGAATCTTCCAAGCTCTCCTTCAAAATGCCTTGCTACCATCCTCTCACAAAATGCAGGTTCCAGGAATTCCAGATCTGGCAGGCTGGAAAATGACCCCTGAAAAACATGTCTAACTCCAGTCCAGGTATATGTCTCATGCCTGTAATCCCAACACTCTGGGGGACCAAGGTGGCATGATCTCTTGAGCCCAGCAGCCAAAAGCAGCCTGGGCAATAGAGTGAGACCTTGTCCCTACCAAAAAGAAGGAAAAAAAAAGGAAGAAGAAGGAAAGGAAACAACAACAACAAAAAACTTCTTAATTGGCTGAGCATGGTGGCACATGCCTGTAGTCCCAGTTACTTGGGAGGGAGGTGAAGGTTGTAGTGAGCCAAGATTGCACCCCTGCACTCCAACTTGGGTGACAGAGCAAGCCCCTGTCTCAAAAACAAACAAAAAAACAAACAAACAAACAACTAACCCTAGAACTCTTTGCAGTTGTAATTAAGTAAAGGATCTTGAGATGAGGAGATGGTCCTGAGATATCCCGGTAAGCTCTAAATCCAATGACAAGTGTTCTTATAAGACAAAGTTAGAAAGAGATTTGAGACAAACAAAAGAGGATAAGACAGTTTCTGCCTCCGTGGTCACACTGCCACCTCTTCATTGTGGAAGCAGTGTGACCACAGAGGCAGAAACTAGAGTGGCATTGCCATAAGCCAAGGATGGCTGACAGCCACCAGAAGCTAGAATAGGCAAAGAACAGATTTCCCCTTCAGAACCCAAGGGAGTGTGGCTGTGCAGACACCTTGATTGCAAACATCTGGCTTCCAGAATGAGACAATACATTTCTGTCTCCAAATATGTGGCAATTTATTATGGTAACCAAAGAAAATGAAAACAGCAGATAAGTTAGACACTGGCCAGGGTAGAAGAATGATTAAAATCATGCTTTGTTTATGTGTTTGCTTTGCCCTAAGACTTCTACATTCTGTGAACATGGTTGGAGACTTGAGGGAAAATGAAAGAAAGAGAAAACTCTATTCTATTTCAAATACTCTATTTGGCCTCCCTCCACTCCACTGTCCTTCCCAGGTAATACCTCACTGATATGGTTTGGGTCTGTGTCCCTACTCAAATCTCACATCCAGTTGTAATCCCCAATGTTAGAGGAGGGGCCACGTGGGAGGTGACTGGATCATGGGGGTAGATTTTCTCCTTGCTGTTCCTGTGATAGTGAGTTCTCACAAGATCTGGTTGTTTAAAGGTATATATCACCTCCCCCTTCACTCTCTCTTCCTCCTGCTCTGGCCACGTAAGACGTGCCTGCTTCTTCTTTCACCATGATTGTGAGTTTCCTGAGGCCTCTCCAAACATGCTTCTCTGTACAGCCTGTGAAACTCTGAGCCAATTAAACCTTTTCTCTTTATAAATTACCCAGGTCAAGATATTTCTCTATAGGAATGCAAAAATGAATAAATACATTCACTCAGCCTATGGATCTTAGCTTGAGATTTCCTTCCCCATGGAAATCTTTTCTGCCCCTCTCCAGCTAAGTGAAATTCTACTACATGAGCTGGAATATAATTGTTTTCCCACTCTGCAGATCACTCACTTCATTTTAAAACTAAACATTGACTACTGTGAGTCCTCGGCAAATATTGGTTTACCCCACTAGAATGTAAGCTCTTATGGAGAAAGGGTTCTGGGTATATTTCCTCACCATTGCTTTTCTCTATGGCCTGGCATGGTGCTCACAAAAATATTTAATTTTTCACATAAATATTTTATGAATGAATATTTATATAGAACCATTTACAGATGTTTTGGTTTAAAAAAAAGTACTTGTCAGTCAGCTTTCCAGCATAACAATAAATTTATTTCCATGATGAGTAGATTGATAGTTTTGATGAGTAGATTCTTCTAGATACTGTACTTAAAATACACATTTCAATGGTCTCATCACCCCAACCTCTGAGTCAATACCTAGTGTTTGAATACAATCAGTTCATGGCCACCACAGTGGGTTGAATTGTATCTTCCCTAAAATTCAGGTCTACCCAGAAAAGATGAATATGAATTTATTTGGAAATAGGATATTCGTAGGTATAGGTAGTTAAGACAAGGTCATATTAGATTAGGATGGGCCTGAGATCCAATGACTGGTGTCCTAATAAGGAGAGAGAGATTTGGATACACACAGAGGAAGATGGCCTCATAAAGACCAAGGCAGAAGTTGGAGTGATGCAACTATAAGCCACGGACTGCCGGTAACACAAGAAGCTAGGAAGGAGCAAAGAATTCTTCCCTAGAGCCTTCAGAAAGAACTGAGCCCTGGCAGCACCTTGACTGAAGACTTGTAACCTCCAAAACCATGAGTAAATACATTTCTGATGTCTTAAGGCAGTAAGTCCTAAGTTAACATTTCAATAGGTTCTTGGAAATTGCAACCTTAAGTGAAACAAATACAGTAGGTCCTAAAAAAACATCATTTTGTTCAACATCATTTCATTATAATATTGATGAGGAAAATAACTGGTTTCATTATGCATCATTTTGCCTAAAGTTGCAGTTTTCAAGAACTTACTGACTGTCCTTTGTTATAGTGGCCCTAGAAAACTAATACAGTCAGTAAACCACTGGTAAGTTTTATGGTTTTCCCCCGTGTTTCTTTCATAATGAGTCACCTCACTGAGATTTGCCTAAGTAACAACATTCCTTTCAACCAGTTCCAGCCATTGGTGAATGAGATGGCAAAATCAGAATTAGAGGAACGTAGGGGTTCAGTTGTAGAAAAAGACTGCAAACTAGTATAATCTGAGCGAGGTAATCCTACACAGAACAGCTCAGGTGCCAGGTGGTTTTTTGTTTGCTTTTGCAGTTCCTGCCTCTCTCTAGTTATGTGTCCTTGGTTACGTTGCTTAAGAGCTCTGTGCTTTACTTTCTTCATCTGTAAAATGGAAATAATAATCCCTTCCTTGCAGAGTTGTAAAGATTAAATTACATGCTGCATATAAAATGCTTAGCACAGTACCTGGGACACGGTAATTGAGCAATAAATATTAGCTATTACTATTGCTAGTAGTGGCATGGGCAAGGGTCAAAAATAATAACCATTTAATTCAATTAATAAACAAAAGTAAAAACCCTATGTATGTGATGTCTGTGGTGAGATCTGAGAAACTGAATGCTTTTGTTCTAGGTACTGAGGATCTTGCTTTTTGTTCTAGGTACTGAGGATCTTGCTATGTACTGAGGATCTTACTTTTGTTCTATGTACTGAGGATCTTTGCAGATTATTCTGGAGTTTGACTCTCTGAGTTACCTTTAGGTGCAGAAAACATTTCATTTTAAAACAGCAGTGCCTGAATACCACTTATGTTGCCTGAACTTGTCCACATTATTATTTACGAAGCTTGACACCCTGCAATGACTTCTGTGCAAAGCTCAAAGTCAGTGAAACATTAGGCTACTTACCATCAAGACAGGGAACAAACCCTTCTCTCTGCAAGGTTTTTATAATTAAACGTCGTGACATCTAATGATGTCTACACAGAACCTCTTCTCACTAGCACAGAAACGTTGTGTCTAATAGAAATGTTCTTTCTAAACGGTAAAGGAGGGAGCATATAAATATCTCTGCAGTGGTGGCTTCTGGGATAGTGGTCAGAGTGGACAGGACACATGAATTACTGTTAGGGTTTGCAAAGAAAACAGTCATGTTCCCATTCATTTACTATTTTATAGAGGAAAAGGGATCAATGCACATGAAATATACCAATTTATAAATTCATATTTCTAAAACCTAGACTTGGCTAGGAGTAATGTTTGCAATTTATAACCAGTGAGGATGGTTATTCCTCACTGTACTGCCCAGTCAGAAAGAGTAGACACTGGCCTGAGGGCTGGAGCAGTCCTGGAAGGCCCCTACCACTGCAGATGTTTGCCCTTTATTTGCTGGACAGCAGGAGGTCTGAGGCTCTCAGGGAGAGGCAGGGGCTCCAAGTCATACAGGGATATGTAGGCACTCCAGTTGATTGAAGGACACAGAAGGGGTTTCAAGCAATGGCTATTTGTCAGCCAATGTGGAAGTATTTTAATATTATAACTATGTGGCTATAAAGGCACCACCTAGTGAACATTGGCCCCGGACAATGCCGGGATGGATTAGACTAGCATGGTGAAAATGAGGTGCATCCTTGGCAGTCACATAGCAGAGGACAGCTGAGAGAGATGTAGGAGGGAGCCGCTGTGTACTGGTGTAGGCATGGCAAGTTCTACAGAGAATCAGGGAGCTAGAGTGTTTGATCCCTCAAATTCTGTTTTAGTACTTTGTATTATTTTCTAATTATATTGCTGCAGAAACAAAATTCCTCTGTTAAAGAATTAAAAGATTCCTATTAAGGCTAAATACCACCTGGCTCCCAAATTTGGTCTACTCTCCCCCAGAAACAACTCCTATTACAAATTTAGTAGTCTCATTGCAGATATATTTCCATGTGTACTCACGTGCATTTGGTGTTGTTTTGGGTGCTATGTGTTTACGTATGTGGTAGGCAGAACTGTGAAATGCTCCCCTAAAATGTCCAGTTTCATTCCTAGAACTGTCAATATGATGAGATATCACACCCTGATTATGTTATGAGACAAAAGTAATTTTCCAAATATAAATTAAAGTTTATTAATAAGTTCACTCTGAGTTAATCAAAAGAGATTATCTAAGTGGACCTAATCTAATCATGAATGCCCTTTAAAAGTGGTTTTCTCCACCTGGTAGCAGAAGGAAAGGCAGAGAGATTCAAAGCATAAGAATCTGATGCACCATCGCTGACTTTGAAAAGGGAAATGACCATGTGCCCTGATAATACAGGTGACCCCTAGAGGTTGAGAGTGACTCCCTCTGACAGCCAGCAAGAAAAAGGGGACTTCAGTCCTATAACCCCAAGAAAATACATCCTGCCAACAACATGAATGAACTTGGAAGCAGATTCTTCCTGGAGCCTCCAGATAAGAACCAAGCCTGGCTGACACCTTGATTTCAGCCTTGTGAGATCCTAAGAGAGAACCCAGGTGAGCCCACTCAGACTTCTGACTTACACACCTGTGAGATCCTAAACAGGTATTGTTTCAAGCTGCTAAATGTGTGGTAAATTGCTACACAGTAATGGAAAACTAATACCACATATCATCCTATAATTCGTTTTAATTCAATAATAAGTCTTATGAATCTATATGAGTTAATTCATTCCTTTGAACTGTTCCATAGTATTCCATAGTATGTGGTAAACCATTTTCAAGGATGGCTGCCAAGGACTGCCCCCATCACTGTGCAAACCAGCTCCTACTCTTGTTATTTTCCTGATCTTTGAATTTGGGCCAGCCTCGTGACTCATTTTCACCGACAAAAACTAGTGGAGATGATGTTAAGAACTTAAGAACTCAAGTCTTTAGAGACCTTGAAGCTTCTGCTTTGTCCTTTTGAGATCAAAGAAGCACAAATAAAAGCTCAAACTAAACTACTGAATGATGAGACCCCACATTGGGGGATGCAGCCCCCAGCCAAGTTTCAGATAATCTCAGATGACTTGATGTAGAGGAGAGGAACCACTCAGCTAAGCCGGGCAACCCAGAGAACTGTGAGAAAAACTAAATCATTGTTGTCTACGTCACTGCATTTTGAAATGGTTAGTATAACTCTCTATGTGCTCAACAGAGACATAATAGCACATACATCATCAGTAGATAAATTATGAATATCCCAGTTCCATTCTCTTATTGATAAACAATTTTGTGTTTTCCAGTCATTAAATTGGACCACATGAAATTGCCATCTCGGTAAGTGAAAATTGGTCAAATATCCACAATCTTACAAATAAACCACTGTGAGTACTTCTTCCCGTGCCTCTTTGTACACATGGTGGACATGTGACCTCAGGGTGAGAACTAGGCAGAATAGCCATCCACAAGGTTGGCACATTTTAAATTTTACCAGATGCTACTAAATTACCCATAGACTGATTCTTATCAGTGTATAATATGGAATCGGTGTATCAATATCCCTTGATCTATATATTTCTAGAAACTCCATTATAATAAAAATGTTTATCCAGGCCTCAAAATATAATATGAACCAGTCTAAACCTAAAGCAGTGTTGGCAAACCTGATATAAAATTCCTGATAACCACGCTGGGCACAATGGCTCACACGTGTAATCCCAGCACTTTGGAAGGCCAAGGTAGGCAGATCACTTGAGGCCAGCAGTTTGAGACCAGTCTAGCTAACATGGCAAAACCCTGTCTCTAGTAAAAATAGAAAAATTAGACAGACAGGGTAGCGTGCCTGTAGTCCCAGCAACTTGGGAGGCTGAGGCAGGAGCATCGCTTGAATCCAGGAGGCAGAGGTTGCAGTGAGCCGAGATTGTGCCCCTGGACTCCAGCCTGGGTGACAAGAGTGAGACTCTATGTCAATAAATAAATAAATAAATAGGAAGTAAAATAAAGTAAAATTCCTGATAATTCAAAAGGCATTTTTATTTGATCTTTAAATATTCTGTGGCAGGTGACTATCTTAGGAAATATAGATATGACTTCCTATTTGTGGAACAGCTAAATTTATATTAAGTTGAGTTTATCTTCCATGAGTAGGCCTCCTCTAGGTGGTAGAAGTAAAACTGAAGTAGGGTCTACAGTGGGAGAAGTTCAGCAGCCTCGGATTCATACAAGTTCAAAGGTACTGGTCGCTAATGAATGAAGATACTTTGCTCCACAGATAATAGTGTTATCTATCCATGCGCCAATATCATGATAACTTGGAGGCTGAACAGTACAATAATATTTAGAACATGCTTATTAAGGGGTAGCTTAATAAATATTTATCTTAAGCAGAGACTGTCTATACAGTACTTATGTGAGGCAGATTGTTACTTATGCCCTTAATGTAAGTTCTTTCTTCCTCTGCAGTAATGCAAATCTAGCTGGGCACCTGACCACATTGCCTACGTCTTTTGGAGCAAGGCATAGCTATACCTAGCTAAATCTGAACAGATGGAATGTGATGTAATGTGTCACAACTTCTAGATTTGAGCATGTGAGACCCTTGACCCTTCATAATGGCAGGGAAGCAAGGAGGCATGGAGCAGCTGACTTGGACCCTGAGATGATAGCTATGAGCAGAGAGTGGCAGTGTCACCCCATAAGCCCTAGTCATCTACTCGTGGACACTAAAGTGAGAGACAAATAAACCTCTCTTTTTCAAATCTCTATAGTTTGAAGTTTTGTCATTATGGAAGCTTTGCAGCTATCCTGAGTTTGATTTCAGGGTTTCTAGAAATTCACACAACCAACCAGCATCATCTCCATCTTTTTACAGATTCCTGAAGTTATGTCACTACAATTTCTTTGGTTTGTGATTTCCAGCCTATGACAAAATGCAGATATCCCAAGGAAAAGTAAAACTTTAAGCTCACAAGACATTAACTCCTTAATGTTTACTTGATTGTCAGAACCTTTACTCAGGATTCAATGAGAAAGAAAGGAAAATGCAAGGTTCTTGAATATTTGGTGGATGGCTACAACATGGGCGACTAGCCTCTTAAAACTAAAGGAGGCTGAACACACAAAGAATAAGGCAATAATCAACACCTGATTCACAGTGTGGCCACATGTGTCTGACCCCACAAAGATAGCAAAATATGAAGCCACCTTGCACTAGCTGACTGGGAGTATGCTATGAAATAAAGAGGAAAGAACACATGCTATGAAGTACATGAGACTAGCATAATTTATCTGGGGACTTGTCTTCAGAGCCAGTGTTGTTTGAGATTCCTGATGAGCAACACGTGCATTTTCTACATCTGGGTGAGTCCCATTACCCAGGAAGGCTGCTGATGCTATCTTGTCCCAGTGAAAAAGCTCTATGCTGGCAGGCACCTGAAAAGTCACTGGCTTTCAGCAATCTTTCTATTATATGCTCTCCTCAAAAGTTGAGTGTTTAGAAAACACATCGGTTTGTTTTCCTCAAAGCAAATATGCAGAAATAAAATGTTAAGAAAGGCATGGAAGTAAATGAGAGCTATTCCAAAGACGAAACAGAGTGCCTTCTGAAATACCAGCATAAACACCTAAAGTAAAAAAATTGCCAATGTAATATGCTTTTAATCAGACGCATCCATCTACAGTTTCTGCAACATCTGAAAACTTAAATGCTATTGTTAATGTGACCAAAATGCCTTCAAATAATTGCATTAGGGTTTTTGGCATCACTTTATAATACGTGGACAGTTAATTGTTGCTAAGTTACAGCTGAATCTCTGCAGAACTGGATATTACATCCATATCAGAATCGAATGACTCCATCATGATTAATGATACTGCAGTGAATACCAAGATAATTCAAATGATTAGGCACTAATTTTAAAGTGTTGACATTTCCCCCACAATTTTAGAGTTACATTTCAAGAAACCTTTCCAATTAAACTTACTGCTTGTGGTTACTGAGTAAAATTCAGAGACAAATATTCCTTCAAAGATCAACTTTATTAGTGAGTAATCATTAAAATTTTAAAAAACTTTGAACTAGCCACCTTAAGTAACTAATAGCAGATGATGTGTTTAACACTCTAGTTATATTTAAATAATACAGCCATGTAATTAAAGATAGTTGGCCATAATTAAAATATTCATAACAATTTCCTTTCAAAACAATTTGTGCAACTCAGACTGGATATTTGTGGTAAGCTAGAAAAAAAGAAATAAATTATTGGTTTTAGAGAAGTAGATGCTTAATTATCAAGGGGATTTCTGCAGATTTTAAAGAAATTATGAAAAGCACAAGTATAAATTGGTGTTTAATTGTTTCTGGAAGATGCTTAGGTTATAGAGTATTTGGAAAAATTTGCTAGGAGATAACTTGGTAACAATTCATCAGGCACAGACTTGACAGTGTCTTAGAAAAGTAATCATGTACCTAAAATGGGTATTAAACAAACATTAATGGCAAATGACTTATCTTTTTCCCACTGTTTTAGTATTATTGATTATAAGTTTCTAAGTACTGCATTGGGCAAGTTATTGTGGTTCTTTGAACTAGCTATTCTAAGTCCCAAGAGTAATTTTGCAAATGAATGAAAAATGCAAATAATTTAAGACAGTAAGCATATATATATATATACACACACACACACACACACATATATATACACACACAGACACACACACACATATATATATATAAGCTCTGAGCTCATAATACTAAAACAGTAACAAGTTTAAATTTTGAATTCATCTCTGATTTACGCAGTTATCTCCATGGAATTTGTTTTCTGCACATAAATTTGGTGATTTTTTTCTAGGGTAGTTTCCCAGTTCAAAATAATATAAGGAAGATAAATGAGATAATACTGAGAAAACATTTTGAACTATTCAGAATAAAGCTAATTTATTTCCTCCTGTGTTTATCACTGTGCTTCAAAACCCTGTCCTGATATTCTCAGAAACTCAGGTATACAATGAAGAGATATTGAGCACATAATGTTGGGGTCACTGCCACTAACTAGCTGTTGATCTCTGCTAAATTTTCCCCAAGTAACTTCTAAAATCACAGATGATTTCTCAAATTTCTCTATTTTTGTGTTCCCTAAAATGCCTAGCAAATGATCAGACAGATAGCAGCATATTCTCAAGAAACCCTTCTATGGCTTCCAGAATTCTGGTGGTGTTCATACCCCCACTCCCCTATCGAAAAATCACAACTTTTCTCCTTAACCATCCCTTTTTATTGTTACCCCATCCTCTTTCCTTACATAATTCACTAGAATAGGGGTTGGCCAAGTATGGCCTGCAAGCCAAATATATACTGCTGTCTGCTTTTGTACATAAAGTTAAGCTGAAATGCACCTCTTCTTTTAACTATTGTCTCTGGCTACTTTTGTACTATAAGGTCAGAGTGACTATGACAATGACCTGCGGCCTACTAGCTTAGAGCACACTAGCCTTTTACTGGAGTCTGTGGTCCCCGGCATTGAATATGGGTTCTCAGTGTTTCTGGGCTGTGGATGTCCTCCTTCCCCCTCTAAAGTGCAGTTGAAAATGTCTAAGACAAAAGTTAATGGGGTAGATGAGGAATTACTCTTGGTGAACTATGGAGATATATCAATAACTTCCTACAAATAATCTACTTAAATAAGCATTTCAAGTACAGCAAAGCTCCCAAAGGGGAGCCTGTAGAAAGAGTGAACCGCTTGGTCTGATAGTTAGTGTGGATTCCCACCTTCATTAATCATGTTAGCTACTGATTATTAATCACCTAATTATATTTTATCCATCCTATTATTCTAAGATCTTTTGCTACTCTGCATCAAATATTTTATGTACATTATTTTATTTGGTTCAAGCAATAACTATATGTAGTTGGTCCATCTGACAGATAATGAAACAGAAATGTAGAAGGACTTTGCTCAACAATGGACGACTAGCAAAAAGCAGAACTGGGCCTGGGCCCAGGACCCAGAGTCCAGGAATGGCAGGGCAATGTCACCAAGGTCATTTCCATTGCCGCTCACCATACCATGGGCACTCAAATCAAAAAAGTAAAAATTGGGTTGTAGCAACAGCCTAAGAAATTCTTTTGGCTTACAACACACTTGGAAGAAGTACCTCATTTAAACTGCATATAAATTATATTCCCAAATGCAATTTCTCTTTTGATCAAATTAGGAATAAAACTTTTTTATTTAAGCAATTAAAATGAACTCTCTTCTGTGGCTTGGAAAAAAAAAAAGTTTCGTGTCAAAATACTTCTTACAACAGTTTTCCCAGTACAGATGTGAGATTATAGTTACCTTTTAAAA
The DNA here is from genome assembly GCA_036589455.1 of Ateles fusciceps. Lineage (NCBI taxonomy): Eukaryota > Metazoa > Chordata > Mammalia > Primates > Atelidae > Ateles > Ateles fusciceps. The sequence goes on along the minus strand of JAZHEH010002982.1, from coordinate 4,574,230 downwards.
ATATTTTGTTGATGTTTGTATTCTTAAAAATATTTTTATCATATGAATGTTATAAAGAAATGGTGATTAACAAACATAAAATAACTATTTTCAATTCGACAAAAATACTAAAAACGAAGTCTGAGGCAGGTAGAAAGGCAGGCTCTTGATGTCAAAGGAAGTTTCGGGATGTAACTGAAAGAGTGTTCCATTGAGTGTTTATGTTCAGAGAGTGGTGTAGGTTGAGCTAAGTGGAAAAGGCTGTTAAGAAGTAAAGATGTCTGTCTGACAGGATGTGCAACTGCAGAATGTGATGAACCTGACTCCATCATGCAGCATCTGAATCAGTCACTAAAATCCTCGACAGCATGTGAGCCAGGCTCAGAAGAGCACACCCTGATTGTGAAAACCTTGGAGAAAAGGGAGTCTCTGGGGAAAAAAACAAAAGACTAGAAAAGTGATTTTAAAAGTTGTGTAAAAACTAAGCAAATAATGCCATGATTGTAGTAGAAAGCATGAGGTCACTAAGAATGAATTATGCCACACTGACTTTTTCTTTCTTTCAATACACTCTAGATCATGGAAATGACATAGGTCAAAGCATCAGGAAAGGAAAAAAGGAAGGAAGAAGACGTTTTGTTAATTACGAATATTTTGTAAACTGCTATTTGTGCAAGATCATTCAGCTCTCTCTTCAGGATCCTCATTCCAAAATCCAGGTGCTTTGCTACATCTCCCTCCACTACTTTATTTACATCTTCTGTTACCCCCATGATCATGCCTTTGGCTCTGGCATTGCTAACGGGACCATTCCTAACTGACAAGTTAGACAAGCATGTAAACACACACACACACACACACACACACACACACAAAATATGTACATAAACACAATGGCTGCCTGGGTTCTGTACACTAACAATAACCAGAGTCTGAAGTGGTATAAATTCAAGACTGAGCTCCCAGAGAGCTGGATTCGAGTCCTGACATTTCTATGAACTCGAGAGGAGACTTTGGAAATGCCACCTTCCCTCTTTGAGCCTCAACCTCCCCATCTGAAAATTGATGAGTCTGAATCCAAGGATATTCCTTTCAGCGCTAATAGTTCATCACCTAGCATATCTTCTACTGCATTCTTATTTCTAGAGTGCTAAAAACTCATTTCTTTTCATTTTTTCCAGTGAGAATGAGGGATAGCTTTCCCTTAGCAATCTCCTTACATATTTTTACATATTCGTTGGTTATTATTGTTTCCTTCCATCCCTTTTCCATATGAATGAATGGTATAAGTTATCGTCATCTTCAAAACTTCTACTATCAGCTTTTACTGTTTTTCTTTACAGTTACTTTTTGAATACTATTTCCTAAAAGCTGTGTAGGGCAGTGGTTAAGAATGAAGGCTTAAATTTAGACTGCCTGGGTTTGAAGCCACTGGCTCAAGGTAAAATTTCAGACAGGTTATTTAACATGGTTAAATATTCTTATTTGTGAAATGAATATTGTAATTGTGCCAAACTCTTCAGTCACTAAGTATTAAAAGAGAGAAAGCACTTTGAGTGCACACTGGATGCTGGTCCATAACTGGTATTATTTAAACGGAAGCTGTTGGCTGGGCTTGATTGCTTATGCCTGTGATCTCAGCACTATGGGAGGCCACAGTGGGAGAACAACTTGAAGCTAGAAGCTCCAGACCAGCCTGGTCAACACAGCAAGATCCTGTCTTTACAAAGTTAAAAAATGGACTGGGCATGGTGCCCCAGCTAAGCGAGAGACTGAGGTAGTGGGATCTCGCTTGAGCTCAGGAGTTCTAGGCTGCAGCTAACTATGGTCACACTGCTGCACTCCAGACTTAGCATCAGCGGGAAACCCTGTCTCAAGAAAAATCAATGAAAACTGTTATTATTTTAGCTGGTGGTATTGGTTTTGTTTCCTCCTCATCCCCACGATGTTCCAGAAAACTAGTGCTTTAAATATGATTTAACCAAATGAGCACTAAAAAGGCTAGATAAAGAGAAGTAACTCCATCCTCTTAGGTAATCATGGTATTTTCTTTTCAACAGTAAACTGAGGTGACTTTCATCATGTCCTACATTCTCATCTTCAACTTGCTGTGCCCTTAAAGAGTCTTTCCATATTTCTGACCAAGAGTTGACCCTCTCAAGTAGGGAGAAGGTTCTTATCTTCTTCACCTGAAACAAAATCATTAAAGATTGAGGAAAACTATAGATCTAAGAAAAAAGTCTAAGAAGTGATTTCTTATCAAGTAACAGAGAAATCAACCAGCTCCAGCAACACCCCAAGTTGGACACAGAACAGAGCACCAAAGAGATATGGCTACAAATCCACCAGCACTGCTACCTGCTGAACACCTAATTCTTGTCAAATGTTTAATTGCCCATACTGGACTATGTCCTCCATCAGTGAACAGAAAACTGGAGATGCTACTGGTGAGACCAGAATTTCACTGTTTGATAAAGGAACTCAAAGTTTCTAAATTTAGAGTTGATTACTTCATCCTGAGCAACCAAATTTCTTAATGAAGCCAGTTTGAAGTGTGGGTTTCAGAATCTTGGCTGTGCAAAACTGTACGTGGAACTGACATTAGCATCAGTGGTTTGCAGAAGGCAGCAGTGTGAATGGCCATGTTTTTCATGTATATTTTATGTTTTCTTTTTCTTTCTGAATTCCCTTCAGGGCATGAGCCCATGATCCATTATACTACTGTTCCATCCTACCCTTTGCCATGACCTTTTATACACTTTATCTTCTTATGCAATAACAAAGGTATCCTTTTTCATCCACATGTATCATTCCTAAACACAAAGATCATTTCACTCACTCTGGTGCTCCTTCAGCTGTTTCCTTTAGGACTCTTAAGTGAACTTCATCAGACCTCAATGATTTCGACACATTCAATTACTGAAGTGTGCCTTAACCTGCTTCCTCCAGATGTGAACTCACCCACTTGCTCATTAACTGTTACTGTATTAGCATCCTTTTGCTATTAACCTTCCTTGTGAAGGCTGAAGCAGAGGAGCTATTAAGGATTTCACAGCCTTCCTGCCATGTGCCTGTTCACTCTCTCTCCCGCTAATAAGTAGCAGGCCTCCTCCTTTGGGGTAATTCTCTTCTGTCTTGAGAACACATGCAACTACTCTATTTTGCCTCATTTTCTAGGAAAAAAAAATCACATTGCATCCTTTTGCATCTTTTACTTGATACCTTTAGTCCTTCATATTTTTATTGTATCTTTAGACAAATTTCTTATTACACCTAAAATACTTATTTCCTCTTTAAAAATTGTTCATGAACAAATGTGTCCTCATAGGAGTTATTCTTTGCTTTTAACATTCAACCATTGAACACAGATGCTTAGAATTATTTCATCCTTGATTTGCTAAGAGATATTACTTTCTTATTTACTTGATGGTTTAGAAAGACAATAAATAAATACATGGACATAATTACTGTCTTTCCCCTATGGTTTTAGTATGGGAAATACTAATTGTTCTCATCTATAAGAGAATAAAATACCAATTTGCACTCAAATCTATGCAATTGACTTTCTCACTCTACATGAGAGCATTTCCTCTCTCTACTCTTTTGAACTCTTTATTTCCCTCCATTCCCATGCCTCTCAAAATTGGGCTTTGTCTGTTTTTGCCATTTTACTTGCATTAGTAGGTTCTTTATTCAAACAAACCAGCCAGACACAGCCCATCCACTGGGCATTCCACCACACTAAACAGTCGGATGACGGAATCTAAGAGGACCTGCCAGTTTCGATGATTGAATTCAGTGACTGCCGAGTGGCGTTCAACACATGCCCTGATAAGCAAGGAGCAAATGGGCAGAGGGTCTGAAGAAAGTGTTTAAATGGAATCTCTTTTAAATAATGTTGCTTTGGCTCAATTTAAACTGTCTGCTTATATATTCTGGGATTAAAAGTTTTTCATGTTTTTTTTTTCTCTTCCCAACATGTTTATATTGTGCTTTCACGGGCATAGAAATAAAACATAAAGCCTGCTCACTGAAGCCAAAATATTACCATATGTGCTCTTGTAACCTACCCATCCTCCTTCTACCTAAATCCTTCTCTCCTTTAGAAGCTCTCTTCTCCTTTTATTAAAAAGGAAAAACACAGGAAGCTGATTGTATTAGAAAAGAAGAACATTAAGTGTGGGCTATACCAGGGGATACATTTTAGGGGCAATGAAGAAATGATCACCCTACCACACCCTTTAGTAAGCATCAGGACCAGCAGCACCTGCCCAGTGAGCAATTATTTGGGGTGTATTCATAAAGCATCAGGCCAAATGCTAGTTCTCCCCGCTCTCCAGAGGGGAGATAAATGCTTACTTCCCATTCATGTAGATCCCAAATAAAGGTCACTCTGTTTCCAAAAACATGAGAAGAGTGATATTTGAGTTAAGTCATTTCTAAGTAATGATTTTCTTCTTCTTCTTGAATGCTGTTGGGAAGTGGTGAAGCAGAACTCGTGTGACTGTAAAAATAGCAGTTTTAAAAAATATGGTTAGACTAGACTATCAAAAGAGGGAACAGAATTATGGAAACAGCTGCTTTGGAAGTTTGAAAAATTTTATTGACTTATAAAATGTTACAGTGAGAAAGAACCCAAGAGTTTATTTTAGAAATGAGGAAACCAAGACCCTAAAACATTAGGGAAATTACTCAAGGTCATTTAGCTCTTTATTCATCAGGCACATTCAAAAGTGAATGGCTTGCAAAAACCAGTCTTGCAGGTTTTCCAATGTATCACACTGTCTGCTTTCTTTTCTAATGCGAATCTTTTCCATAACCTATCCTTATATGGGAGCAAGTTTTAGCCTACCCCACTGATGCCTACATTTAAATTAGTGTAGAGTTGTAAAAAAGTCATTTTTACATCACCAGAACTCCTGAAACACTGAGTCAGAAGGGATCATCTAAATGCCCTTCTGCCTGCAGGTGAAAATGGAGCAAACTCTCCACACTAGACTCTGCAAAGACCTTCGGGGTAGGAGGGACCACAGCCAGCTCCCACCACCTCCTTGTCATCATCTAATCTTCAGAACCTAAAAAGTTGCCAGTGGGCTCCAACAGTGTCTGTGGGTCATGAGTGTGGCTGCATGTCGAATCATGGTCTCTGCACCCACGAATTTTGTTTTGCATAAAAGCTGTATTCACTGTAAAGTTGTAGGACATAGTACAATTCACATTTTGGAAATTTTAATTCTAGCTCAAAAGCAGCAGAGATCCCTAATTAAAGAGCTTTGCAATAAAACTACACAAAATGTAAATGCATGTGTTAATTTAATGTTAGTAAATCCATATGGTTCTTTTGCTGAATTTTCATATTTAGAACTTTGTAAAACAGTGGCCCATCTGCATGGAGTGAAGAAAATGCCCTTGAATAACCTGATCAGCCATTCTAGCCAGCCCATGACGAGCACCTCTAGGCAGACACTTACTGAGCACCACTATGAGGCGGGTGCCATGTTCCCTAGATACAGACATAAATAGATAGTGCCTTGGACATGGGAAGCTCAAATCTGGTAGGGGAAATAGACCTTTAAAAAAATAAGTTAGGGCTTCATCTAAATGGTTTTGTTGGGAATCATTTCACAGTCTTCTTATTTCTGCCCATCTTGACGGCATATTCCTCTAAGGTAGGAAATAACCTTTAAACATTATCTAGTCCATCTCACTGGCCCTAGGCAATAATAAGATTTAACCACTCTTGTCATTTGAAAAACTGAGCCTCTTCCAATAGTCTCTAATATTTAACCATCTTTACTGTTAAGACGTAGCTATATTACTTACAGCCTAAATCCCTCATGCTATAATTCAAGTTCCCTTCCCTTCTTTTGTTGACTCTTTAGAGAAGAGGAGAGCATTTAATAACTCTGCTAATTTAACTTGAAGATCATCTTAGTTTGCTGTTTTCTGTGATCCAGAGTTCTGGTTTATAATTAACTAGGCAGTGTGCATAATTCTCTTCTGTGTCTGCTCTAATCAGAGAAGCTTGAATATTGTGCACAGCAGACATTCAGAAATACCTGTCAAGACAACAGGCATTCTGGATAAATACTGACAGGCACTGAATAAGAAAGAAATGCTAGAGGACAGTATCCCTGATGCACATACCAGCATCCCAGGATAGCACCTCTCTTTTTGATAAGATTCTTCCATGGAGTTCCTTGAGAGACGAAGAACCATGCTCCTACAGCTCCTTAACTCTTTTTCTTCACTGAACGAAGTCACTAGCATACTACAAGTCTTCAATCAACTTGAATGAATGAATTAATGAAAGAAAACAGACTTTCAACTTTCACTATTGTAAGGAACCCTGTTTCTTTAATATTCAAGGGACATTATGTTGTGGCCAATATTTTTAAAAAACTTAACTACAGTCACCATGCCATATATTGGCTCTCCAGAACTTATTCATCCTTCATGAATGAACCTTTGTACCCTGTGACCAGCAGCTCTCCATTTCTCTCACTCTCCAATTCCTGGCAACCACCATTCTCCTCTGTGCTTCTATGAGTTCAACTGTTCAAGACATAAAAGTAAGGTTATACAGTATTTGTCTTTCTGTGTCTGAATGATTTCACTTATCATAGTGTCCTCTAGGTTTATCCATGTTGTCACAAATGGGAGGATTTCCTTCTTTGTTAATGATACTATTCCATTGTGCCTGTGTGTATACACATATTTTCTTCATTCATACACTATTGGAAATTTAGATTATTTCTATATCATGGTTATTGTGAACAAAGGGCCTATAATATTTATCTACTCTATATTCTTTCTCCTTCCACATCTTGTTAAGGTCTAACCATTCCCTCTTGGGCTAATTTGCAAAAGAAGCAATTCAAGCAAGTCCTTCTTAAGATTATATAAAAACTTCCCAGCCTGTATCATGAGGCCTCAAATTATACAACAGTATAAGCTTCCTGAGCATCTTGGGATAAAAGTGCTTTATAGAATTAAGATACTACTTACTTGATTGTAATAGGGCTACATAATCAGGCCTTTGAACTCAGATCAGGTGATGTGTGCTACAGAATATAGAAACAAGATTCTACAAAGCAGTTTAGAAATAATATGCTACTACTGAAAAACAAAAATACTGTAAATTATTATAATAAATCAAGGAATCAGCAATTCTCAACTACAAACTAAATCAGTAATGCTTTCTTCAAGAGAGTTACGGGAATTATATTTCCCATGTGGCTTGCAAATGTAAAGAGATCTATTAAGACTGATAGTTACTGTCCAAGGATACAGAAAGTAGAATACGAGGAGGTATTATGTTCATGATGTTGCTCTATTTTATCTATAATTTTTATAAGAGCTTAAAAATCTAGGTTTCTTTTAAGCATTACTTGTGTGCTACCAAAAATATAGTAATTTAGAGCTTGATATTTTTTGAAAATCTTTTTCAAATAAACCATTCTTTTGAATTCAAGTGATTACGAGGATTAAAAGTATCAAGAATTTATTTCATTAGGCTTTCCTCAATGGGATCAGGTTTTTCTGGGAAAAAAAAAAAAGATGTAAAACCTAGTATTAAAACATTTCCACTCAAATGTAGCAGGGAAATTCCCAAAACGAAGCACAGAAAAATAATGGCAGCATAAATTCAATTATGGTACCAAGCAATCACAGAAACATGCAGAAACATGGGCATTCAAGTAAATAAATTATTCTGATTTTGCTCCTAGCTGACACAAATTACTCATTTCCTTGGACTTGATACAAGAAGGCTTCAGAGCAAAAGAAGAAATGCAATCAAAGAGCAAAACACATTACTCATCATCTGCCAGCCTTGCAGCAAAGAGGTTTCCGACAGTCCCTCCCTGCCACAGCCTTGCAGGAGATGTCTATAAGCCAGTCTAATACAGGCTGAAATGTTCTTATTTACAGACTTGATTTCCTTTAGCGGGTTCCTGCAAAAGTTCTCAATGGTGGTATCGCAACTTGCAGTCAATAGCAAAGTGCCTCTAGTTGTTTGTTACTAATAAATTCCTGAAGTTTTCAAATGACTTGCTTTAAAGAGCTGATTCTGGATTATTTCTAAAATCAGCAAGGGCAATAAAGTATTTACAACTAGCAGTGCCTGGCATCAACTAATCAGAAAGGACACTGGCCTGAGAAGATGCTGCTGTCTCAGGTGCTAGATGGTGGTGAGGTTCACAGTATCACAGAAGGAATTTGTTATTGTAGAGGGCAGTGGGGAGGAGGGAGAGTTAGGACACTGTAAGCTTTCATCAACCAGAAGGGAAGTATTCTGGCATTTTAACAACCTAGTGCATCTGTCTGTTAGGGTGAGAAAAAGCTGAACATCATTCCAGATAAATCATTTTAGCTTCACTCACATGCATCCTGGTGTGCTTTCTTGAGTGGAAGAAAGGGGATGAAGTAACATGCTGGAAATCACACATAACCCATGGCTTTCCTTATTTGTGAACCCAAGGAAGCATGCCACATATATAAATACAAAGTCAGGGTTACAACTTTGTCCCCATACTCTTACACTCTGTGTTACGCAGTTATAGCTGCCATAACAAAATACCACAGACTGGGGGGCTTCAACAACACAAGTTTATTTTCTCACAGTTCTGGAGACTGGATGCTCAAGGGCAAGGTGCCATCATTTCTGGGATCTGGGGATGCCTCTCTCCTCCTGGCTTGCAGATGGTAAATTTCTCCCTGGGTCCTCACATGGCCTCTCATCTGTGTGCCCACAGAGAAAGAGTGTTCTGGTGTCTCTACCTCTTGTTATAAAGGCACCACCAGTCTTATCCGATTAGGACCCCACGTATATACCCTCACTGAACTTTAATTACCTCCCTAAAGGGCACATCTCCAAATACAGTCACAAACTTGAATTTTGGAGGTCCACAATTCTGCCCATAAAACACACCACATAAGAGGAAAAGAGAAGCCTGCTCCCACATATTGTCTGCTTTGACCAATTTAAGTGAAGGTGAATTTGTAATTATTGCTGTAGACAAAGACCCCTCTAAAAGCAGATTGTTGCTGTAGACCTGCCATGTACCCATCCCAAAAAGGACATCACCAAAGCCTAGGCCACCTTGGCTAAAACCACACCTGATTACTGTCACTGTGCATCTAAGTGATCAGCCAACAAACGACTAACAACTATATTCCCAGAACCAATGGATATACCCAAGAAATATAAGATTCACATCACTTCGGAGGAAAGAGAGTATGCCTGTGAATTACCAGTGAACAAGATCAGCTCATTTACATGTAATCAATGGGGGACCAGAGTCTTCCTGATGGTTATGTAGAATGTGCACAGGTAGAACCTCACTCTACAAACACACCCATGACCATCACCTCTCTCATAGCCCTCTGCCATGATTCTCATGACAACAAGAATGTTCTTGTCACAGCGGCATAACCCTAAGCAGACTGGGCCCTGGTGCCTTTTGGTGTAGGCAACATCCATATAGCTGTTTCTTCCTGACTGCAATCATCTCCAATTTCATTCAAGATCCTCATTCATGCCGGGCTGGGATGAACATTTGGCTAACATATTGCTTAAGTGGAAAGCACAAAAGACTCACCACAGAGTAAAAGATACATTAGAGGAAAAATCACATGACCCTCTCACTCTAGGAAGAAAGGGACATGGCACAGGATGAGTAATAGAATCTCCTCTACCCCACAGCCCCTGTCAATAGATACTAAGATTCCAGGTAAATTAAAGGAATACATAATAGGTCACTGAAACAGAAATCCAGCTGGGAGACAGAAATGCAAAATTCTCCACAGAAGAGAATGGGAAGATCAAGGGCAATGCAACATATTAAAAATATGAAACTTTGCAACTAGAAAAATGTGCATCAGATGTTCTCATTTATGTTAGGACCTTAGCCCTCTGAGTCAGTTTATTCGTCTTTAAAATAGGTATGCTATTCACTGGTTAACTACAAGAACTAAGTGAAAATACACATGCCTGCGATCACACACACCCCCCAATGTGCTAGAACATAACAAAAACACTATAAATATCTGTTGAAAGGATGGATTAACAGTATAATTAGGAGCTGCACTTCTAATGTTAACTTGCAGCTGAAACCATCAACCATCAATCACAAGAATGGCAATGCCATCTGCAGTAAGACTCAGAAGTATTGGAAACCCTTCCAAGCCTTTATGTAGACAGATGAGGGGCAGCCATTTAGTTTAATATACAATTATTGTCAAAACTACCTTATAATTTGCCTCCTACAAATGTCCAAATGCCACTAAATTGGGCCCAAGGTCACCATGGTCGAGCAGACTGTCCCGTAGCTGACTGTCTTATTTCTATTAGAGATGACCCAGGGCCAGATGTGTGCATGCAGTCTTCTGCTGTCCTTACACTTTCAGCAAATGGATACGATGAAATGTGTCCCTAGATAACATGCCACAGGGCAGCCAGGGCAGTTATCCTTGCTGAATTCTGCTTCCAGCTGCTCCATGGGATGAAACTTTGTGTTCTGGGGAAGCTTTCTGTCAACTTGTCAGAACAGTTGCTCTGGCCCCACATAGTTGCATTTATGTTGCAGAGTCCAGGTGTTGGGCCAGTGACTCTACGTTGGGTGCTGCTCCAAGAAGAATCCTTTCTTCCCCTAAGGATAGTTTACACAATTGGAGTTTTATTTTTTTTTCTTGAATATGTTCTAAGCTGGTGTTAATTTCACAAAACAGATGGGAAGCTAAGTCTTCTGAAGTTGCTAAATATATTTTGAGAGCACAAAATAAAATTTTTATACAACTAATATTCAGTTTATATTTCTATCAGCTAAACTGTTATTAATATTTGCAAAAGCCAAATGTCAAAAGCACTTTAAAATGTCAAACCATGTGAACACAATTAGGGGTTTCTTGTAAGAAACGGAAATTTTTGCCTAATAGTACTGTCTCTCTTATACCTGAGCATAGAATACCAAAGCTCCAGGTCCTGAGCTTCAGAGGGCTTCACTCTGACCCCCCTCTAGCCATCCCCTTCTACCATATGTGCATTTCCCTGAATCAAGGGGTTGTGCCCATGCAGAGTCTGTGCCTCATCTCTGTCTGTCTCATGATGTTCAGGGTATGCTGAACCAGGAGTTTCTTTCCAAATGGGCCCAAGCCTGCTTCCAGGAGCTGCTGGGGCTGTGTGTGCACTCAAGATCCAAAAAGTAGCCAAACACTGGGAGCATGCATGGGATGTGGACAGAGTATAGATATGACAGCTAGGGTGTACACACATGTGCACCCCAAGCCTCTAGTGGCAGTGGGAACATGGAGTTCGGGGTGAGAGAGAAAGAGAGCCAACCAAACCCCTGGGCTGCAAGTTGGGTGTTAGGAATTGGCTGCCCCTGTACCACCATCGGCCAAAATAGAACTCCAAGGATTCTGAGAATCCCATGCTTGATTTGGCCTTTTAGATCATGATGAAGATACTTTCATCGAGGAGAACACATTTTTATTTGGCGTTTTATTTTGCTGACTTGGTTATATTTAGATACATAGAATGTGGGCTGCCATTTATATACTCTTGTTCTAGGCCCTGTAAATATTAGGGGTAGGGATACATCAGAGTTAAGTTTAGAAAGTTACAGACTTGCAAATAAAAGTAATTGCATTAAGTTCTGTTAATTTCTTAGCAAAACTAAGACTGCAACTTATAATCTACAAGAAAACAGCATATCTTGGAGCTCTTCTTTTATTTTCATAAAACATGAAAAACATCTGCAAAAGTAAAGGTGCCAGTATAAGAAACGCTCACATGCTAGATTATAACCAAATCAAAGCCAACAGAGCTTCAACATTAACCCTGATCCTCCCTCCAAATTATTTAAATTATATCATACAATCATATCTTTTCAGCCATATTTATGCCAGTACGGATAGGTAGAAGATAAGGACTCTTTTAGAAAACATAACCACAAGTTATCACACCTAAAAATATGAATTATATCAAATACTTGGAGAGTAGACAAAATTTCCAGTTCTGTCTTCAGATTGTCTCATTAGTTTTCTTTTTTACAGTCTGTTCAAATCAGAATCCAAATAAGGTCCACCCAATGTCTCTTGAGACTCTTCTTTAGCTATAGGTTTTTTTCTCCCCACCTCTTATTTTCTCCCTTGCACTTTATTTGTTGAAGAAACCAGGTCATTTGTCGTGTAGAATTTCCCGTAGTTTGGATTTTTGCAGAACTTAGTCTCATAATGTTTCCTGTAAATTGGTCATTATATCTACAGGCTTCATGAGATTCAAGGTTCATTTTTTGGCAAGGTTGCTTCATAGAGGGGTTTTGAGTATTTCCATCAAGAGACACAAGATGTATAAATGTCTCTCTCTAGTATGTTAGCACTATTTCTAATGGGCTATTTCATTAGAAATTGCAAAATATCTTCTAATATATTCTAATTATATTCTTCTTTCTCCATTTATTAGCTAAAATATGTTATAAAGGGATGCTTCCCTCCACTGAGAATGATTTAGTTAAGGTTCTTAAAGACAGAAAACTTTCTCTTTGCTTATCAATTTTGAAAATAAAAAGTTGGTTTCTTAGAATTCTCTAAAGGTTTTCTCTGGGGTTGTTTTGTATTATTATAAGTGAAAGGATTTAAACAAAGCTGACATGTTTTAATACACTGCAGTTAGTATTCTTATTGATGCATGAATTGAGCTATTTTTGATTAGTGGAAGACTTTTCATACTGGATCCTGGACATTTTAACAACAAGTCTCAGATTGCTATGACAATAGCAACAATACCTCTAAAAATATGACTACCAAAAATGATATTTTGTGGGTTTCTTGTCATTAATATAGATCCCATTATAAATGTACAAGCAACTGTTTTCAAGTCATTTCAAATGATTGTTCACTCTATAGATTTGTCATCAACTGCAACTGCAGTTAGATTTATTGATTTTGCTTTCAATACGAGGAAATTTTAAAATTAGATATTGTTATAATTTTATTAAACATATACGTATTTACAAAGTCAAATCCTCGAAACAAGGTTTATTGAGAGGAATCTAGCTTCTATTCTTGTCCATCTCCTCTCTTCTCTTTCTATTTAAAGTTAACGACTTAAGTCTTACATTATTCTTCCAAATACATCTCTTTCCATATGTTTGTTTACATGTATGTGGACATAGACACATTTACAAATTACATTTATGCTAAGGTAAACTGAAGTATGTGTGTGTGTAAACACTATATATATACATATATATACACACAGTGTATAATGTTTACACTATATATAACACTACGTGTGTGTATATATATGTATATATATAGTGTTTACACACACACATATATAGTATAAACACTATATGTATATATGTTTACACCATATAGATACACTATGTGTGTGGATATATATATGTGTATACATATATATACATAGTGTTTACACACATACACCCTTCTCAACCTGGTATGGAGATTCATGATTTTGTTTTTCTGGTGATTGATGATTTTGTTTTATATGAAAATATATTAAAATATTGAAAATGAGGGACTCTAGATATTTTTTGTAAAGTAGTACCATGAAAAGGGTGTTGAACTCTCTAAATCACCATATTTACATCTAGATTTCACTTCAAATTTAATTGAAGATAAATTTCCCCGATTGTTGAGGGTTCATAATCAAGTAATTTTGGAAAAGGGCATATTGATATTTGAACTTAACTATTATGAAGTTTTATAAGTTTTAGAGTGAATTAACTTGAAGATATATGTCTAACAATTTTTTGTAACTTATGCAAAATAGGAAAAATTTGTCAGTCATGAAGCACATATCTCAAGCAATTAATATACTGACATATCCTCAAAGACACTGGAAGAAAAAACTTTAGTAAAATGGTATATATCTAAAACTATATACTTGCTCCAAACATAAATATTGCATTGATGCAAACACTAAATTTTTGAGAAACTTAACATATGTTAATTTTTGTAGTGTACAACAGGAAGAGAATCCTTAAGGAACAGATAGACCTGACTTGAATCCCCCATTCAGCCATTGGTGGCTGTGTGACATTTGCAAATTGTTTAAACTTTCTGGGCTTTATTGTCTTTATTTATCAAATATGGATGCTAAAAGTTCCTCACTGGACTATAAGCAATGAGATTATGTGTTTCAAGCATGCTGAAAAGCAACTGGTACAAGGCCAATACTCAATAATATTAGCTCACTTGTTCTTTTGTAGGCAACATAAATAGAAGACATTACGAATAATGGTTAAGACCCAAGGTAGCTGAGTTCAAACACCAGCCACAATACATCCAAGCAGTATGAAGTTGGGCAAGTTATTTAACTAATGGGAGCCTCAGTTTCCTCATCTGTAAAGGAGAAATACTAAGAATGTCTTCCATGGAGGATTGCTATAAGAATTAAATTACATGTGATAATATAGTTCGTCTATAAGGAAGGGATGTTTATTTGTTTCATTTCACTGTTATAACCCTGGTACCTATAATAGTAATGGCACTTGGTAATTCTCCTTAAGTGTTAATAAAAAATAAATTAGATAACTGTATGAATCTCATGTATCTCATGTTTAAAGGTCATTGTGGTACTTTGAAGTTGCTGCTTTTCATATCTAAGAGTTCTTTCCTCATGCTCTAAGACTTAGTCCTTCGCTTCCCCAGATTTTATTAAATGATGGAGGTTCTCACTGTCAGTATAATCTCCAAGGTCCTGGCCTTTCCTGAACTGGGCTTTGGGTGCACTGAGGCTGTAACTACAGCCTTGCTACTCCACTACTCAATTCTTTACTCAAGAGAGACTGCTTAGCAAGTCTGGGTCTGCAGAATCTCATAGTCATTCCAATCTTTTAGAAAGACCTGTAGGATATTTCCTGATAACATATCATGTGCTTTGGTGATTGTTTCTGAAAAGGCAATAGACTTGTAAGTGTTCTATGTGTCATGCATATTGGAAGTACACTAAATATATTGCTACTTCACTGGGGACTCTCTTGACAATAATGTGAATTGCTGAGGGAACAGAAATCAATTCTTAAAGTGTTTCTGACATCAAAGGTGACCGCTGGGCTTCAGGAAAAGAGTTCAAAGTAAGATTGACTTCGTGATTGAGATATTCATAAGACCCACACTGCAAAGGTAGGCCAGGCATTCTTCCACTGCCCAAGGTGCAAGGGAATGATGCAGGCAGATTCTGAGCTGAGTTTGCTGAGATAAGGGCCTTCAAGGAACTGAGCTCCAGCAACACACATTGTGAGTACCCATGTCATCAGGTCTGTCTTTGTATTCTGTTCTCTGAACCTAAAAATGCCCTCCCTTCAGTTCTCTATTAAACCCTCCTCACCCGCACATGCTTCAATACTCATCTCAAATGAATCCATTTCTGGCCGAGTCTGGCTGGCAGACTTTTTCATCTATCATTTTTTTTCTCCCTGTTTTATAGCAAATATTTGATTCTAACCTTCATTATTTTCACATGTAACTCCTTTTTTACCCTAAGGTCCTTGGGGACAGGGGATATGATTTAATTATTTTTGTGTGTCCACACCTTGCTTAGCATAGAGCCAAACCAATTTTGTTTTAATTATCATACTTTCTGTTCAGTAGTTTTTGCAAAAAATTATTCTTTATACAATAATATGATCTAATTGGAAATTTTATCTTAAAATTCAATAGAAATAATATAAATTAGAAAATTTTTTTAAAAGCTCAACATGATGGACGAGGTTGGCCAAATACCACAGTGAGTGTTATTAAATGGCAGATTCAAACAGCAGCATGGTCCATCTGAAATAATACTTCATTCATTTACTTCACCATCTATTGTGCACCTACTATGTGCCAGGCTAAAATCATAAGCAGCTTACATTTTACAAAGGGAAGACACAATATTCAGGTGCAAAATGCTAGCAAGAAAAAAATATAATTATGTGATGAAAATCTGTAATCAAGTGAGCAAAGTAGAATATTACAAAAGACATCAGGGAGATGGTGAATTCAGAGCTGGATTTTGTTGGCTAAACATATATTGTCCAAGCCAGCAGCAAAAGGGAAATTTGGGCCACCTCAGCCAAATTCAATTGTTACACAGTCCATGTAATAAATGCAATTGTAATTTGATGGAGGTCTATGCATTTTGAATCACTGACTCAATCATCAGCCCAAGTGGTTTGATAATGCAATGGGAATATTCTAGGTCTTTAACAGATAAAACACTGACTCAATCATCAGCCCAAGTGGTTTGATAATGCAATGGGAAAATATACTAAGCAAGG
Organism: Ateles fusciceps; assembly: GCA_036589455.1. Classification (NCBI taxonomy): domain Eukaryota; kingdom Metazoa; phylum Chordata; class Mammalia; order Primates; family Atelidae; genus Ateles; species Ateles fusciceps. The sequence goes on along the minus strand of JAZHEH010002982.1, from coordinate 4,557,962 downwards.
AGAGACCATAAAAGAGGCACTAAAGACATAAACATTCAATCTTCCTTACAAACTTTGCAGTGGAAAAATGGTGGTCGCCCAGTTTGGGCGGTTTTTTTTTTTTTTTCTTTTTTAAGACACAGTCTCTCTCTGTCACCCAGGCTGGAGTGCAATGGTGCAATCTCAGTTCGCTGCAACCTCCACCTCCTGGGTTCAAGCAATTCTTCTCCTGCCTCAGTCTCCTGAGTAGCTGAGATTACAGGCAACTGCCACCATGCCCAGCTAATTTTTGTAGTTTTTAGTAGAGATGGGGTTTCACTATGTTGGTCAGGCTGGTCTTAAACTCCTGATGACCTCAGGTGATCCACCCGCCTTAGCCTCCCAGCATGCTGGGATTACAGGCGTGAGCTACCATGTCAGGCCCAGTTTTCCTTTTAATTTGACATAATTTTATTTATCCCTCTGGTCCAAGATTCTCTTAGGTGCAATCTCAGCAGAGTGATAATAATTAAGTTTAAGAAATACTGAAAAAAAAAAAAGAAAAAAAGAAATACCGTCAGTGGCAAAGCATGTATATCTATGAGCAAGGCTGAATTCCACATGAAATACAGTTGCATAGATCAGTAGGGGTAAATATAGTTAACAATAATCTATTATATATTTCAAAATAGTTAGAAGAGAACAATTTGAATGTTGCTAGCAAAAGATATTTAAGGGGGTGGAAATCCCAATACCACTGATTTCGTATTTACAAATTATCTGAATGTGTTAAAATAACACTTGCACTCCAAAATTATGTACATTATCTATTGATAAATATAAAAAAAAACTTTACTTTCCATTACAGATTATAAACCACAAAACAAATTAATGAAGGAGCAGAAAGAGTGTGTGACCAGAAATCAGAAACCCCGGGTTCTGGGTTGAGGTCCACATAGCCATGTGATCATAAGCAAGTTACTTCATTTTTTAAGCTTCTGTATCATATTTATTATTATTAATATATATGGTTCAATATCATATAATATATGCTCTCTCTATCATATGTAAGGTTACAATGAGAAATGAATGAAATAATGTAGGGGATGATTTTGGAAATAAGAAATAAAAGTGAAAAGTACTGTCATTTCTGTAACCATGGGGATATCAATATTAATTAAAATGCTTATTATTAAGAATAACTTAATAATTATAGTGGTTATAGAAGTTAAATAGAGAAAAAGAAATGTATATTTCTGTCTTTAGAAAATGCATGCTGTCAGTTGTTACTACTGTAAACGACCGGTGAAAACCTCTGGTCAGAAGAAATGTGCAAAGAATTCTGAAACACAGTTTAATGAAAACTGCAACACATTTCTTTTGTCAGAACCCCATAGCTTCAGCATGGCTAATTCCCTGCTTTATTCTCAAGAAACATTCTTAAAAGCTTGAGGCTGTTTGTTAGCAACAGATGTAGACATTTATAAACAAGGACCATCTTAACAGAATTATTTCTCACGAATTAAATAAAGGATCCCAAAGAACGGTTCCAGCTGTTTACAGTTTGTGCTTAGACTTATACTCTGCGGGAATGCCGTTCATTAAATGCACTGCCTACGGACCAAAAAGGTAATCTGAACAACAATCTATACTACTGGGACTGCTTCCTCCTTCTCTGCCCCATATGCAAATCTTAGAGATTGGTATAAATGTTATCTCAGAGTAATAAAACACTCTCTGAAAGTAAGCTTTAGCCTATTGGAAGTAAACTTTCAATGCACCAAATTCCATTTAGTGCCCTGCAGAAAGAATTCTGCAAAGAGTATTCTGAAACAGGCAACTCATCTTTTATAGGTGAGCACTCCATCACAGAAGCCCGGAGAGGAGAAATCAGGTCTTCATCCTCCCAGGCCATCACGGTTTATAACTCTAAGAATGATGACTATTATCAAAATTTTAAAGATCTCCAGAAATGGCCATTCTACTACCTGCCTTAGAAGCAAATTTCTGTCATAGACACACTATCTGTAAAATTCTTCTATACGCTTAACCTAAGTCTAGTAGAACTCTGGCTGCATCTTTCTACTTTAGTGAGGATATTCATTCATTCATTCTTCAATCAACAAATATTTATTGAATGTTTATGATGGCAAAGGTTATTGGTAGTAGTATAGAGAGGAACAGGAGTACAAACAGTATCTGTCCCTTGGATAGGCAGCAACCTTTAACTCTTTATTTAGATCATTATTAGGAGCAATGTATGAAAACAGCTGCCTATTTGCAGAAAATATCAATGCCAGAAAAACATGTTGCCCAGTCCCAAGTACAGTAATCAACAAAATTTAGGTTGTGAGAAACTCTACAGTTCAAATATTCTAGGTCTTTAACAGATGAAATATGAAGGAAAAGGAAGGGATGGATGGTAACCTGCAGGCTCAAGGAAACTTAAAAGACATATCCAGTTTTTTTATTTTTAACAGATGCACAAGACTAAATTGAAGTGTCCGGGGATGCACATTAAATGATGAAATTATTAAAAACACAGGGAGGTTATCACTATAAAGTCAGAATAATAGCTTATGAGAAAAAGATGAAGGTTAAGGCTGAGAAAGGCACCCACATGGGATTCTGGGTGGCTAACAGAGTCTCCTTTCTTGACCTAGCATTGGTTACAAAGCCGTTCACATTAGAATTATTCCTTAAGCCAGGCATTTATTTTGTGTGGCTTCCTGTGTCTATGGTTTATTTTTTAAAAAGCACGTACGGATGTGAAACAACTAGAACCCCTATACATTGCTACATTGCTGGCAGAAATGCAAAAAGGCACAGATAGTTTGGAAAACAGTTTGCCAGTTTCTTATGAAATTAACAAATGCTTATTATATGGCTCCGTGGTCCCACTCCAGTTATTTGCCCAAGAGGTAAATACTCTAAGACCTGGACATAAATGTTGATAGCACCTTTAATCACACTCACTCAAAATGGGAGGGAATCCAAATGTCTATTAACAGGTGAATAAATAAATAGTATATCTACATAACAGAATATTATTCATGAATAAAGAAATGAACTACTGATTTATGCAAAAACATGGATACATCTCAAAAGAATCACACAAAGTGAAAGAAGCCAGACACAAAAAGTTCAATACTTTATGCCTTCATCATTTATAAGCCTTTCTGGGAAAGGCAAAACTACAGGGAGAGAAATAAGATTAGTAGTTACCACGGGCCTGGGAGGGAAACGAGAACAAAGAGGGAAGGAGAGAACTTGTCTGGGACATGGAAATATTCTGTATTTTAATTGTGGTGGTGGTAACATGAGAGTTAATGCTTGTCAAAACTTATCTAAACTGTAAACCTAAGAAAGGTGAATTTTCTATAAACCTCATCAAAAAAAAACCACATTTATTATTGAAAGTAGAAATAAATGCAGTTTTCAGTTTTAAAACATTATATCGCACACATTTTCTTAAAGGAAAAAGTGTATTGGGGTAGGGACAGTAACACATTACAAGAAGTTATAATATGTTATTAAAACATATTTAGATGAGAGGCTAAATCATTGGTATTTTTATTGATGGCTATTTCTTCAGAGAAATTGTTAAAAAGTGGAAACAGTTCTGGTTGTCATAAAGTTCTCTCTGTTCAGGCTTTTTACCAAATCTAAATAAATCCTAAAGTGGACAACATTAGACCCAAGAGCAATAATGGTTATGTTCACTGCAGAGTATCTTAACTTCCCTTTGCCCGTCAAGTTCCTCAGTATTTAATTTTGGCTGTCCTCAACAGAAATTTTTCATCTAGGCTTGGCAGTTTTCTAATCTCAGCTTCTCCAGAGTCGAGTAACCAAAATAGACATGGCCAAAATCCAGTCCCACGAAGCCTCCCTGTGATTACTGCATGGACAATAAGACAGTGCCCTCCAAGACCTCAACATAAAACTCATTGTTAGCAACTTCAAGAAGGACTGGTTACAACTGTGAAATTATTACTTCCCTCAATAAATAAGTGCATTTCATTTCTAATGCAGGGCCTTTTAAAAAGCATAAAAAGCATTATAAAACTATAATGCAATTGAATTTCCTCATTTTACAGATGAGCAAACTGAGACTCAGAGGGGTCAAATTACTTAAACAGAGATATTAAGCTCGTTAGAGATACACTGACACCAGGTCCTAGACAACCCATTAAATAGGATAGTGCTCTTTGAAATGAAATTGGAACTATACTCTGTGTTAATATTGTTTTCTCTACCCAGGATGAATAATAGGCAACATAACTTTCATGTTATCTACTCAAAAACATATAGCTCTTTAAAGAAATTGAAAAGAAGCACGTGACTATCTCATCATTTATTAGGCAGAAAGAGAAATACAAAAGAATAAATGAATGTTCAGCTCTCAGTAAGTTAGCATTTGCCCAGGGATCCGAAAACAGCTTTTATTCCTAGTTGCCTATGTAATTGGTTTTGGCTTTTCCTTGCTTTGCTTAAGGGAGAGCTTACATATTAGATCACTAAGATATAAACTTCTGACATCAAGATATGATCCATATTATGTTATCCAGGCATTTTAAAAGATGCCATTTAAGATTTTTTCTTCCATCTGTTGTAATTTGAAGAAAATTTATCCTTGAACCAATGTTGCTCTGCCATCTTCAACTTCTGGTAGATTTATACAGAGCAGCAGATGAGAGGCCCCAGTTTTTATGAAAAGTCTCAGGAAGAAATATTGCTGATGATGTAGAAATAGCAATTCCAAATCAATAGAAAATTGCCCTCTGTATTCATCAGGAGGAAGAAGGCACTCAGGAGAGCCGGCCTCTGAGACAGGTTAAAGTTGACGAACAGTCAGAGATGGGAACAAGTGCAGAAAAGGAGGAGAAGAGCTCTGTGCTGATGCTTGTCCAAAGGTCAATTGACAGCTTTTCTCATCTTGTTACATTTTACTCCCTCTAAAGATGCAGAGAAAATGTTCTTTTAATGTACCAGACAGATACAGAGGCAGAAGGGAGTACGTGGGTAGAACATTTAAGGGCATATTATCCTCTTCAACACACACTTCTATGCCAGGTGCCTACAGCTTCCAAATGGACAGCAGAAAATGAACCCTAGGATTCCATAAAGTCTCTGAGAGCCAATAATGTGAACAGCTACCAATGAACGAGTTAAGGGGTAAAACCATCTCCATTTACGACTCCTTGAAGTTCAGCATACAGCAGACTGCACTTAAGCGCAGCAATCAACTGTGATAGGAGAATCCCCATTACAGTAAGCAAAGAAATAGCTTCAAGGCAGCAGATGACGGTGCCAGGGGGAGAAGGTCAGAACAGGTGCAGAGAAATCCTGAAGGCAGGGAGTGAAAGCTTGAGCTCCATTTGGATGATTTTTAACTATCCTGGTCAAATATGAGTGGCAAACCTTAACCATTCCCCTTATTTAGATGTACAATGACTGGTATAAACACACATGGAACATTTCAAGGCTGAAGAGACCTGAAATCAAGTATCTTGATTCCTGGATACTTGGGTTTTAATATGGTTTGCTAAGAACGTTTACAAAATATGTCTGCCAGGTGCTAAATCTGCCAGATCAATTTTAATTTAAATCTTCAAACACACTGCAGCACAGAGCTGTGGCATAATACAAATGTGTATTATTATTGCTGTCACTATGCAATCATTAATTTCATCTGACTATTCATGCCTCAGCATAATAAACCATTAACAAGCATGAAGTCTGGCTGTTCTGAATCTGGACAGAAGACCTCTTTAGTTATAGCTATGCCATAAATATGTTGTTTTGTTCATATATGTACTTGAGACTTATCTGAATTCTACTTATTTTGAGGATGCACACAGTGTTATTAGGCACACAATAAAAATGTTTGTTGCCTGATGAAAACAGCAGCTTTCATTAATAATATACAAATTGGGCCTGGCATGGTGGCTCACCAGCACTTTGGGAGACTGAAGCATGAGGATCACTCAAGCCCAGGAGTTCAAGATCAGCCTGGGCAACATGGTAAAAACTCCATCTACCACAAATACAAAAATTAGCTAGGCGTGGTGACACGCACCTATAGTCCCAGCTACTTGGGAGGTTGAGGTGGGAGGATGGTTTGAGCCCAGGAGGTGTAGGCTGCCGTAAGCCAAGACTGCACCACTGCACTCTAGCCTGAGCAACCTGAGCCAGACCTTCTCAATCATCATCATCATCATCATCACCACCACCATCATCATCATCATCTACAAATTGATTATTTCCAAAGGGACAAACTCAGATAACCGTGCAAATCATGCATGGTATGCACAACTACATATGCCACATCAGTACTCTACACAGTTGCTTATCTCCTCACTTTATCACCTAAGTGATCCCATTACTCTTTTTTTTTTTTTGAGACAGAGTCTCACTCTGTCACCAGGCACCAGGCTGGAGTGCAGTGGCACGACCTCGGCTCATTGCAACCTCCGCCTTCCGGGTTCAAGCAATTCTCCTGCCTCAGCCTCCCGAGTAGCTGGGACTACAGGCGCATGCCACCACACCCAGCTAAGTTTTTTGTATTTTTAGTAGACACAGGGTTTCACCATGTTGGCAAGGATGGTCTCGATTTCTTGACCTTGTGATCCACCTGCCTTGGCCTCCCAAAGTGCCGAGATTACAGGCGTGAGCCACTGTGCCCGGCCTTTTTTTTGTTTTTTTTGTTTTTTTTTTTGTTTTTTTAGTAAATCACTGTTATTTCAACTCAGCGTACCTCACCTTGCTTGGGGACAATATTCCTGAAAGTGCTTCTCTGGGTGAATCTGACACACAAACACTTCATTACCTCAACGTGGATAATAAATCCAGGGGTCCAAACATTGATTATCTTTACATACAAGAGAAGACAGTTCCATAGTCTCATCTACAGCATTCATCTTGGCTGGCTGGACAACCATAATTCAAACAAATAGAGGAGTGTGGAGAATTTGGAATTTTAGGTAGTTACAAAGCTAATCCCTCATAAAATATGCCCAGACACAAAGACAATGGGTTAAACTATCATTATCACATCTGAAAAGCACCTTTGATTTATATCACTAGATAATAAGATAAAGTGGCAGCCCCAAGATACCACCACCTGCCTCTAACTACCACCTTATTGAACTGCTCTCTCAACTGTGAAGAAGGCTTAATTTGCAAGTACCTTATTTTTCTCCATATTTACATTAAAGAATTTAAATGGCCTGAACCAAGTTTGTTACGCCTGTCTGAATCACCCTCAATGCAGGCAATTTCTGATTTATGAGCTTAGAGCTGAGTAGGTAACCTCTGGTGGAATATCCAATTTTTTTTATTGCCTAAACTTTGGACCATTTCTGATCATTATAGCCTAATCAGAGGTCAAGAGACAAGAAAGGATTGTGGCAGAAGGTTTTGTGGTGATATAAAAAAGAACTACTCATTGAAGCATTTGTATAGATTTTTATCACCTAAGTGATCCCATTACTCATTAATAGAGACAATCACAAACGTTCAGGCTTGCCTGGTGCCTTCAATCCATCAGGCTCATCACACAGCTGAAACTCATAAAACTAAGCCTTGGAATACCTCTCCTGAATCACTCATCCTGACACCTGAACTCCACTTCCAGGTGTACTTAACTGTCCCAGCATCTAACTTTATTATCCACTCCTCCCTCCCATTGCCTCACCTTGTTACTGAAGCTGAGACTTGGGATCCCATAACTAGCGTCTAGAGGCTTCCATGCCTACAAGGCCATCAAACATACCAAGAAAACATGCCACCCAACCTAGGCCAGGTCTCAGCATCTTATGTCTCTGTCTCCCACATTAATTGTATTAGAAAGGCACATGTATATATTTGGAGGTTCCCAGGAATCTGAAGTATAATGTTTGACTTGAGAACTTCAAGCACCAGAGTAGTTATTTCGCTTGTGATCTCTAGACATGAACCCAGCATTCTTATTCCATGTACTAGGAAACTGAAAAATGGCTTAACTTTTCAGATATAAGTGACAGTGAAAGTAGTAGCCCTTGCAAGAACTAATCCTAATTCGCACCATTTGGGGCCATGTCTACTGTATCCTTCAGTGTCTTCTATGAAGTGGTCTACGTGATACATTCTATTATGAATTTATTAACAGAGATAATGTTCCTCTCTATAAGGAGTAGCAGTCTTTGGCTATGAGATAATAACTACATATTACTTGTTCTTTTTTTTTTTTTACCTTTTGATCTTGTCTTCCAGGAACCTTAGAGCTAAATTAAAGGCTCATACTCAAAAAATTTTTGGGGCTATGTGAAGGTATGAAGGTGGTAACTTGTCACATTCTCCTTTCATGACCTGTATTTTCTGTTTTTATTTTATCGGCCTTATTGTAAATCTACCTTTTATTGTAAACCACAGCGCATTCTAATCACCACATTCTTTGAGAATGTGGTTATTATTATTAGCTTATTTATTTATTTATTTGAGACGGAGTTTCACTCTCGTTGCCCAGGCTGGAGTGCAATAGCGCGATCTCGGCTCACTGCAACCTCCGCCTCCCGGGTTCAAGTGATTCTCCTGCCTCAGTCTCCTGAGTAGCTGGGATTACAGGTATGTACAACCATGCCTGGCTATTTTTTTTTTTCTTTTTGTATTTATAGTAGAGACGAAGTTTCTCCATGTTGGTCAGGCTGGTCTCAAAATCCTGACCTCTGGTGATCCGCCCGCCACAGCCTCCCAAACTGCTGGGGTTACAGGTGTGAGCCACCACACCCGGCCTAGCTTAATTTTCAAAAGCAACCTCAGCCCATGAACAATGTTCAAAAGTAATTCCACATCCCAGATATCATTATGCACAAAATGAACTCATCAACCCAAGAGAAAAAAGAAAATTATGAATACAAAATTTCTAATTCAATAGAATAATTCATATTATGTAAATTATTACTTAGATGACCATATTAGATGCTAACCCTGTCCAAGGATGATGCAATATAGGCTTATTCTATAATATTGAGAATTTTTCAAAGATTTAAATTAGTAAGATTAAGCATAACTAGAAATATCTTAAAAACCAAAATTTAAACTGTAAAAGGCCATCAGAAATGGTTCAGTGCATCTACTCAAATTGTTATATAATTATCTGTTACATATGCTTTTCTCATCTTTTGCTGATTTACGTTAGTTCTCTGGCTGTAACTGGACTTGAACTTTTCAGTTTCAATGACGATTTACACGAGAAAACTGATTATGATAGGGAAAAAAAGCCCTCACAAAAGAAGTATCCAAAAACCCACCACTATTTATTGTATACATAATGATCTTCTCTTTCAGCCTAGGATGTAGTCTTCTCTTGTGTAACTTAAGTCTGTATGGAATTGGCATCTGATTTACAGATGACCTGGCATCATATGAATGTAATTTACTATGCCATGTGTCTCCTGCCACCTAAATCAATAGCTTGAATATAGAGACATCTCAATTAGGCAGTGCAAGGAGAGCAATATCTGCCTCCTCCTTTCCCATGCCATTAAAACAACCAATATTACAAAGCAGTGCTTGTTTTAAGGTCACTTTGGAGGGTGGATCTATTATTTCAAGTTAGTTGGGAGAAAGAAAGGGAGAGTTGCCATCAAACTGATTGAAAAATCAAGCATAAGGTGATATATGTAATAGCCTGTGAGGGGTGGGACATGCATTTATTAAAGTATTAATTGGTGCATTTCTACAGCACCTGTGTATTATCATGGGCTTGAGGCGTTGAACAGAGTGTTAAATTATAACGCTGACCACACAGGAGTCATCCATCCTTCCCCCTTCAAATTTGGTGTAGGGGTTTGCAGAGGAAACAGGGGTTTGTGGAGGAAACAGGGTTTGTTTCCTCCACAAACCCCTACACCAAAGTTGAAGCACATGCACAGTATTGGCCATAATGAGGTAAATTATCTGGAGGCTCAACTGTGTTTGTTCTCTCCCTGCAACACATCCAAAAATTAAGCTGTCATTATGAAAACTTCATAACGGAAAAGCTATATTAACTATCACTGGTCATAATGTTCTCCAAATCCCAGTAAAAAGTTAAAGACAAGACCCTTACTGTTTGCTCATGAGGATTTTAGGGCAACTTCTCAAACATGGATACTGCCTGGGATAATCTCAGGAGAGAAAAGTGAGACTCATTATTTTCCTGATTTTATAAATGGTGAAGTCTAGAAATGAATGCAGATTGTCCTTCACAAGGTGCCTGTATCTGGTCCCAGGGCTGTAAATGCACCAGTTTCTGGGGGATTCCCCCCATGGAACTGAAATAATTTTAACATAATAATTTGAACCATCACCTGCCCTCATATTAACTATAATTGGAAACTGAAAGATTCCGACTGCTAGAATTAAATCTAGGAGCTTCTTTTTCAGAATCTTCCTTTCAAATTCTAGTGATATCTTTGTTTGTTTGTTTGTTTGCTTAAATGAAATCTCACTTTGTTACCCAGGCTGGAGTAGTACAGTGGTGCAATCTTGGCTCACTGCAAGCTCCACCTCCCAGGTTCAAGTGATTCTTCTGTCTCAGCCTCCCGAGTAGCTGAGACTACAGGTGCCCACCAGCCCGCCTAGCTACTTTTTATATTTTTAGAAGAGATGGGGCTTCACCATGTTGGCCAGGCTGGTTTCGAACTCCTGACCTCAAGTGATCCGCCCCCACCTCAGCCTTCCAAAGTCCTGGAATTACAGGTGTGAGCCACTGAGCTTGGCCAAATTCTAGTGACATCTTTTTAACAACAGGAACTCACTGTTTTTTGTTTGTTTGTTTGTTTGTTTTACTACCACTCCTTAGTGTTTCCTCTAAGCAATGAGGAAGAGCTTATTGAATCATTAGATTCACACTCTCTCTTTGTCTTAAAGTAGGATTATGATGACCAGTGAACTCTCACCCTCTGGGCTGGCCTTCTAAAGGACATGACTAATGGCTGCAAAGCCACGACAACTTACTTAAAGACCCTTGGGAAAGCCATCAGGAAAGAAGAGACAACCAGTTTCAATAAAGATCATGTCAGGTGCAAATGGAAAGTTTCAGAAAATTGGTCTGGATGTGACAGGATGGTTTGGTCAGAACAGAAGGTCTAAACAGTTGGTAAATTAGCTCGTCAAACACAACAGAAGCTTACACAATGGACATTCAATCCAAGGTGTTGTTGGTAGAGAGAGAGATGCACCTCAGGAAGCAATCTGCTCAGTTAAGAACAATACCTGGAGAACTGCTGCTGCAAGCCACGCATCTGAATTCTGTTACGCTCAGACTCTAGAGTCACCTCCTGCAACCGCTTCTCGCTCTGAAGACGTAAGTGTCTCTCCTCTTCCAGTTCATGTATCAGCTTCTCATGCTATAAAAGGTGCAAAGGGAATGACTTTTGAAAAGGTGTTTATGACAAAAATATAAAATAGTTGGTTATTAAGTGATAACTTGAGCTTTATATATATGAATTTCATCCTTCTGACACCCCCATGAAATAGGTGCTATTCTTAATCTCTTGTTATAGACAAAGAAACCAAAGATCAGAGATACCTAAGTAATTTGTGCAAGGTCACATAAACCAGAAGGTAATAGATTTTGAGTCTCAGATGACTTAATTCTAATACTTGAGTAATTTCCTCTAACCTAGAGGGCATCCTGTGAAGAACTATGGCCCAAAAATACTATCAAATGCACAATAAGTCAGATAATAATTAGTAAGATTACTACCTGTTCAGAATTATTTCATCTCTTCCATCTCTGGCACATCCTTGAAAGAGAACATTACTGTTTTTATAGAAGGACCAAAAATCTCAAGTTAATTAGACCATGAAGCTGATGAGAGTGAGGCTCAAGAATTGGTTTTCATTTTGTCCAGTTAGGTCTTCAGAGATAAAACTAGCCCGAGCCACCCAATGTTTCTATAATCCTAGATAACTACCTCATCTCACGAACAGGCATCAGGGATTGAAAGAGGAACTGGATGACACAGAATGGATGGTTCAGCACAAACTCATTCCTGGAACTGGTAAAAAGCACACAGCTCAGATCCTCCTGATAGCACTGAGTCAGCGACGCTAATGTCTTTTTTGTTTTGTTTTTGTTTTGTTGTTGTTATTGCCTTTTAAAAAAGCATGCCGTGCTGTTATTTTTACTGCTGTTACTAAACTGAGCACTTTGTACACAGGATATATACTCTATGATGAAAACCATAGATGCGATGTCTGATTGTGAGGGACATACATACTTAAAAGGAGAGAAGAGAAACAGGAACCTCTGTTTTGAAATAAACCAAACACAATGACTGTGTACCATGCACTACTCAGGATTAAATATGATTCATCGCGTGGGGCATAGTCACAGGAAGTGATAGCAAAGACAGATTTTCTCCATCTCTAATTCATGAGAAAAAAGGCATTCTGAGGACCATGAAAGAAACATTAGACTAGAATCTAGACATGAATCCTGATCCTCTAAAAGTGCTTACACACTGCCCCCCCCCCCCTCCCCCACCGCTGCCTCTGCACCTTTGTTCCTGAGTAAAAAGCTCCCTAGGTCAATCCATTGAAAACCTAAGGTTCCTTCCAGGCTCAGCTTTAAGCCATGTCCTCTAAAACTTGTCCCCCATCACTTCATTTCCTCCCTTCCCTGAATTCCAACAGCACCTACTATCTTTACCACCCATTAGGTTTTTACTTTTACTTTCTACTATTATTTTTCATGTGAATTTACCATAATTCTCTACCTAGATAAATATTTGTTTCAGATTAGAACCATGCCTTATGTGCAGATATATTTTACATTTTTAGCACATTACCTAATATGTGGTAGTGCTGGAAATATATTTGCTTATTGATTCTGAAGCTGGCCTTTTGCTAAGTAAGGCCTGACTTTTTGATGGTCTACTTTTAACCCCACAATCAGTTACTTTTACTGAAATTAGAAAAACTAAAGTCAAAATTAAAATCAAATCCTTATCCTGTCACTTTGGAAAATGACATTTTAGAAGCTTTGGAAAGAAAGAAAAATGTGGTTGTGGAAGACAAATGGGTTAAAGTTAACTCTTCACAGAAATGGTCAAAATGGCAAATTTTATGTTATATATATTTTACTATAATAAAATAAACTCTTTACAGTTATATAGACAATTGACATTCCTCTTTGTGTTGACTGATTAGACTAAAACAAACATGGACAAGTCACCAATAATACAGAATTTGGAAGACAGTGCTTCAATTCCAAAAACAAACAGGCCAAAAAAACAAACTATGCTAAATAGTTCAAAAGCACATGCTATGAAGAATGTGACATTTTGCAGAGAAAATAGCATCCCTCCTCCCTTCAAAAGTACAGAATGCTATATAGATTCACTCACTTCCATATTAAAGAGTCCCAAAAATATGATCATGAGAGAAACTTTTCCACACAAATAATCTTTTCTCTTTAATATATGTATGCCTTGTCAAACATGAAAATAAAAGCATTAAAAAAAAAAAACCCCGGTAACTCAGAGAAAATCTAGAGAATTAAGACTATGAGGACAAAAACTGTTTACTAAAATATATTCCCTTCAAATGAAGTGATTTCCATAAATTAATGAAAACTTGACAGTAATCCACACCTACTTTCTAAATATGAAAAAGCTTTGTACCCAACTTTGAAAACATGGCTAAAGATGGAAAAAATCCAGTATCACTAGATTGGCTAGGTTTTTTTTTTAATTTTCTGTAATTTGCTATATTCTGGATATAAATTGATCTGTCCCCAAAGTAATTTTAATTTGTCTCCCAAATGTTTGTTCCGGATCTTTCACAGCAGACAGTGTGAAAGGCAATGAGGGATGGAGAACAGTTGGTGTTATTTACACAACACCACTAGGTACTGAAGAGCAGTAAGTAGAAGACAATGCCATGGAAATCTGGGTCACAAATCTGACAGGACCACATTTCTAGAGTAACAGCTCTCTTTCCACAGAGCCACAAGCCTGGGATGGTTTTAAGACACCTGCCTAGGAGAACCTCATGATGATTTCCAAAGCCCCTCAATCACCACCTTTCAATTCCTCCTATGTTCTTTGAGCAAGATGTTCCATGTTCTTTACCTCTTCCCTTTCTCTTGGCTTCTCTTACCAAAGCTGTCAAATCGCTGCACCAGGAACACAAACAACAGCTCAAAGGCTGACTCTAAGCAGTGACATTAAACACGTGTTCAACAAAATTTGCCAGTCACAGGCTCTTTTTTCCCTTCACAGAGGTGAGCTTTGTTATTAGTAAAAGGGTAGGTTTGCCTGTTTTTCTGAACAAAAGCTGTGAGTGGGTTAACTTGCTACTCTATGTTCTTCGTTAGCTGCTGTCTCTAACTCTGAAAGGAGCAAACTCTGCAAAAAATATCTTCAATCTGGAGAATATTTTACATTTTACAAAACGTGTTCACCTTCATTACTGTATTTAGTCTCCAGAAAAATTCAGCAATATTGGTTACCATCACCTGCATCTAAAGATAAGGGTGGGGGCCGAAAAGAGAGAAAGGGAGCTTGCTCTGGGTCCATGGTTAGAAATGGCAGCTCTGGGGCTAGAATTGAGTTTTTCTGACCCTAAGTCTCCCACTTTTTTCCCCTACTACTGTCAGTTTTGCTGTAACATTTCTTTTAAAGGTGCTAATTTGTTCTAATGCAACTAATGATATGTTACAAAAAAATCTGAGCATGACACACATCTTAGGTTTGCTGATTGCCTGATTTCATTCATGAGAAAAATTAGGTGAACACAGAAAACTGCACTCAGCTGAACTGCATCGAAACACACAAAACACACATATTTCAAATAGACCTCAGTCTACCACATGCATTACGAGCCACACTCATCCACACGTGGTGTTACAACTTTCCCCTCCAATTTCAGACAGCATTTCTTCCACCATTTCACAGTAACCTCTGAGCTGTATCCCTTTTGATACCCACTTCCACAGGAAACTCTTTCAAGGTAAAGCACCTTATTTATTAGGCATTAGGTTCCTACCTTTTTGTTTTTACTGTGTCATTGACAAAGTTTTGAGTATTATTCCCATAGTCCCATTTCCCCCCATAAGCCTTGTGGTTTCCACTGTGTGGTTTTAAAGAGTGCAGTAATTTTTAGGAACACACATGTTACAGCAGAGTTGTCTGGACATAATGGTGGAGAAAAGAAGTCCGAATCAAGAGTGGAATTCCAAAATACTTTCTCTTTGGACACAAGCAAAGAGTTAAGCTCCAGACAAATAATCAAACATATGAACAGAAAGAAAGGTATTTCTCCCTCAAGCCTGGTTCTACGGAATGATCTTGTCTAGACCTCATAGTCTATACATAGCAATAGAGCTCAAACTTAACTGAATCATCCTCTGATGAAATCTCAAAGGCAGGAGATTCCTTCGTTTCCCTGGGTAATCTATGTTTCTGAACTTTTCTCCAGATAATTTTGTAAAACTTGCTTAAATTATTAAAGTACTGAAAGGTCATTTCTACATGCATGTTCTGAGAAAATGAAGAAAATTCTATATAGATTCTGCTTATACGCTAACAGAGAACTATGCTTGGAAAAGAACAGTTCTCCACCAACATGGAGTCATTTACTTACTTGGCCCACAAATGTTTACTGGGTAGATACTATGTGCCAAACACTGATCTAGAGATGGAAACCAGCAATGAGTCAAATGGGCATGGTTCCTGGCTTCATTAGACTTACAGACTAACGGAGAGGGCCAGTGATAAACAAACATCACACAGATAAATACAGCAGTATAAACTGATTGTTAATAAACAGTTTGCTGAAAGGTGAACATGAGGGAAACTGATTTTGTTTGGTGGGTCAGGGAAAGGCTTCTCTGAGAAAGTAACATTTAAACTGAGACCTCTGTGATGACTAGGTGTTACCAGGTGAAGAGAAGGACCAGCACTCCAGGCAGGGAGAGTGGCAAGTGGGAAACCCTTTGTCATGTGGGGGAAGGAGGAAGAGAAGCCCAGTGTGGCCGGAAGCTGGTGAGACAGGGGACAAGAGTGGCATGGGATGCAGGTGGAAATAAACAATGGCTAGACCACACAGGACCATGAACATCTGGGACTATAGCCTGAGTAAAATGGTGACTGAGGGTTTAATCAACTGAAGGATATGATCTGATTAAGATTTGGCAGTCTCATATATAAGGCCAACAAACATATGAAAAAATGCTCATCATCACTGGTCATTAGAGAAATGCAAATCAAAACTACATTGAGATACCATCTCACACCAATTAGAATGGCAATCATTAAAAAATCTGGAGACAACAGATGCTGGAAAGGATGTGGAGAAATAGGAACACTTTTACACTCCTGGTGGGAGTGTAAATTAGTTCAACCATTGTGGAAGACAGTGTGGCGATTCCTCAAGCACCTAGAAATAGAAATTCCATTTGACCCAGCAATCCCATTACTGGGTATATATCCAAAGGATTATAAATTGTTCTGTTATAAGGACACATGCACACGTATATTCATTGCAGCACTGTTTACAGTAGCAAAGACTTGGAACCAACCCAAATGCCCATCGATGATAGGCTGAACAGGGAAAATGTGGCACATATACACCATGGAATACTATGCAGCCATAAAAACGATGAGTTCGTGTCCTTTGTAGGGACATGGATGAACCTGGAAGCCATCATTCTCAGCAAACTGACACAAGAACAGAAAATCAAACACCGCATGTTCTCACTCATAGGCAGGTGTTGAACAATGAGAACACATGGACACAGGGAGGGGGAGCATCACATGCTGAGGTCTATTGGTGGGGGGAACTAGGGGAGGGACAGTTCGGGGTAGGGAATTGGGGAGGGATAACATGGAGAGAAATGCCAGATATAGGTGATGGGGATGGAGGCAGCAAACCACATTGCCATGGATGTACCTATGCAACAATCCTGCATGTTCTTCACATGTACCCCAGAACCTAAAATGCAACAAAATACATATATATATATAAGATTTGGCAGCCAGGCGTGGTGGGTCACGCCTGTAATCCCAACGCTTTTGGAGACTGAGGTGGGTGGATCACCTGAGCTCAGGTGTTCAAGACCAGCCTACCCAACATGGTGAAAACCCATATCTACTAAAAATACAAAAAAACTAATTTACACTCCCACCAAAAATGTAAAAGCATTTTTATTTCTCCACATCCTCTCCAGCATCTGTTGTGTCCTGATTTTTTAATGACTGACATTTTAACTGGTGTGAGATGGTATCTCAATGTGGTTTTGATTTGCATTTCTCTAATGACCGGTGATGATGAGCTTTTTTTCATATGTTTGTTGGCTGCATAAATGTCTTATTTTAAAAAGTGTTCATATCCTCTGCCCACTTTTTGATGGGTTGTTTTTTCTTGTAAATTCGTTTAAGTTCTTCATAGATTCTGGATATTAGCCCTTTGTCAGATGGGTAGATTGCAAAAATTTTTTCCCATTCTGCTGGTTGCTATTTCACTCTAATGATAGTTTCTTTTGCTGTGCAAATTCCTCAAGGATCTAGAAACAGAAATACCATTTCACCCAACAATCCCATTACTGAGTATATACCTAAAGGATTATAGATCATTCTATTATAAATACACATGCACACATATGTTTATTGTGGCACTGTTTACAATAGCAAAGACTTGGAACCAACCCAAATGCCCATCAATGATAGACTGGATAAAGAAAATGTGGCATATATCCACTATGGAATACTATGCAGTCATAAAAAAGGATGAGTTCATGTCCTTTGCAGGGACATGGATGAAGCTGGAAAACATCATTATCAGCAAAATGACACAAGAACAGAAAACTAAACATGGCATGTTCTCACTTATAAGTAGGTATTGAACAGTGAGAACACATGGACACAGGGAGGGGACCATCACACACTGGGGCCTGTGGTGGGGGCTAGGAAGGGATAGTGAGGTGGGGGATAGATTGGGGGACGGATAGCATTAGGAGAAATGCCTAATGTAGATGATGGGGGGATGGATGCAGCAAACCACCATGGACCTTGTACACCTATGTAACAAACCTGCACGTTCTACACATGTACCCCAGAACTTAAAGTATAATAATGAAAAAAAAATGAAATAAATGACATCATGCAAAAAAAATACAAAAACATTAGCTGGGCATGGTGGCACATGCCCCTGTAGTCCCAGCTACTCAGGAGGCTGAGGCAGGAGAATTGCTTGAATCCAGGAGGTGGAAGTTGCAGTGAGCCGAGATTATACCATTGTACTCCAGCATGGGCAACAAGAGCAAAACTCTGTCTCAAAAAAAAAAAAAAAAAAAAGATTTGGCAAAGTTCATTCTGACTATAGTGTGGAGAAAGAACTAAGAGGCTAAATTATAGAATGGGAAAATATTTACATAAATATTTAAATATTTAAAATAAATATAATAAATTAAATAATGCTACCAGCTTTTAGTTTGTACTGCACCATTTACTAGAGAAATGGTTTTGGACAAACCACTTAACTTAAAACTTAACTGCTTTAAGCCAGTTTCCTCTGTATATTGGGGACGGTGACCTCATCCACGCCAATTTCATAGTATCACTATGAACAATAGGTGAAATAATGTATGGTAAGGCAGTTCAAAAACTTGAAAGTCCCATATAAAAATAAGATATGGCTAACTAAAATTATACAGCTTATACTGTCTAATATAATTCAGCTACTTTTGATAAATTCTGTATAGCATTTGTCTTTCATAACCACTACATATTAAAAAAAACATTGTAGTTATATATTTCAAAAAGTTCAAAAATGTGTATCTAAGCAGATCATACATTAATCCTGAAAGAAAATACATTTTAAATATATTTTTGATGTAAGAAAGGAGAGGCTAACTTAATCACAAATGCCATCTAGAATATATATAACCCTGTATTTGGCCTTCCCTAAAATACATTATTTTTTATTCTCATTCTTAGTATGATTTCAAACAGATGGCTTCATGTATGGTGTGACAAAACTTCAGAATGAAATTAAAACATTAACACTTGATTCAAACATGGAAAGTCAATAAATACCTCCATTCCAGGTCTAATTATAGTTGGTGATTCTTATTGTATCAGTGGGTGATAATACTGCCAGAGTTAAAGAATTTTGAAAAGAAAGAGGAATTTATTTGGCGTGGAAATTCTAGCACCACCTTATGTGGCATATATTTGATGAAACACCAGGCACAACAAGAGGCACTTCCCACGTAGGCTCCAAGCCCTCCGTGGGTCCTACCTAGTGAGTGTCATGAGGTATCAGCCCATCTCAAGTGCTGGACTGATGTCTGAAATACATGATAATTGAGTGGTATTTGCTATATGTCTGTTTCAAAAGATTTCCTGAAATGTGTTCAAGTGATAATATTCTAATTGAGTCATACTTTGTAATGAAAGAATTATGGGGAAAACATTAGTACTCTTGGATAATAAAGGGATCTTAAACAAGGTAAGAAATGAATAGAAGCCACTAGAGAAGGACAAAGGGATTCAATGATATTCTTGTGTATTGATGGAAAAACATATGAGCTCATTCGAGAAATGTGGAATCTGAGAAGCAAGCTACACTCTAGAAAATGAACAGTCACAGGTATCTCCAGGTATTCACCAATCAACACCCAATGTATACTAAAACATCTTTAGAATTACACGGAGACCCACAATAATCATTTTAATTATCTCCCTACCCATTGAGAATCTAAAATTGATAACTTTTTCTTTAGAAGTCCATAAGCCAAACACATCAGCCGAAAAATTAATGTCTTCATGAAAACTAGTTTTTAATGGGAAAACTCTATTAACCCACTCTATCAAGCCAATATGAAATGGATCTAAATTAAGCTATAGTTATTACACCTAATTGTAGCCTTGTTTTTGTTTTGCACACATACTGCAATATATTTTCCCCATAAATCTCTCTGAATTCAATATCCCCATTAGATATGAAAGATTCAGTCATCCTAGAAGCAGAGAAACAGATAAGGAACTTAAGAATTGATTTTTTAAAAACCCATACTGTTGGCTGTAACAGAAGAATCAGAATCAGATTTTGAGATGCAAGGACAGAAACAGCCAAGTATATATCTGCAGTGCTGATAACATCACCCAAGAGAGATAAAGCTTTTATTCTAACTAAAAAAGATGCAGAGTGTGGTTTTTATGTTTTTTTATATTTTTTTTTTGGAAGAGAAAGGAGAAAGGGTGAGATAAAGAAATACAGAAGAGGAGAAGGGTAGGTAGAGAGTAGACATTTCAAGGACAAATAAGACAGATGGGCAGTTAGATGGATCTTAAAAATGTCCTCAATGCTAGACAGAAGCTCTATAAGAAGTAAGAACAGGTGAAGCACCCCATATGACTAAATTTTCTTAGACAAAGATTATATATGTGCTTATTACTTAGCAAGCGGATACAGATGTGAACTTAATGAAGGAGTATTTTCAAGGTGGGTTGTGAAGAAAAGCAAGATAAAATGAAGCTCTGGCACATGGAGATTGATATGCATTGTAAAGGCATGGTGGGAAAAAATTACTGCAAATTTTGGGATCCTCCAGAGAGAAAATAAGTTGTTCATTGCATAGTCAATGGTCTTTATTATATATCAACTAGGGCTACAAATCAAGAATAAAATGGTAACACTGTATTCACAATACAAAGTAATACAGTTTTGCTTTTAATATCATCCTACTGCAGAAAAAAATAGGATGGAAATTTATATATTGATCAACTTCTCACATTTTTCATGAGTCTAAGTGTCTTCATTTCACATCATGATTCCTACAATGGAGAAGGCATGAGGCTAATAGACTGGGCTAGAGTTTCTGTCTTCCCATTAACTTGCTAGGTGACCTTGGGAAATATATTTACCCTCTTGGGACCTATTTCTAAACTGCCATAGAAGTTCTTATAATTTTCTGTTGCCTTGGCCTCCATTTTAAATATGAGTTAGATTCTCTCATACCAGAAGAAGGGCCCAGTCATCCTTGGCAGAATCTCCAGTTCTACACCTAATTCCCACTCCTAGATCCTCAATACATTCAATCCAGATATCTGCATTACACAACTGCTTGCTATGGGTCAGCTAGACACAGCCTGCTTGACTGGCCCTGCTGACCCTACCTTCTGTGTGAACTGTGCAGATATGCCACAGTGACTAACCCTCAGTCACAGTGTGACCATCTGGAACTCATACCTGTTGTTTTAAACTAACCAATCAACATTCCCCTTAGGAAACCTATTTGGATAACACCTTGGACCCCAGTAAAGGCATTGGTTCATGTGCTCCAAGACCTCCATATGTGTGGCACTCAGGTGTATCATGTTCCTCCAGGGCCTGTAAACAAGAAAATCTGTGTTTCCCTCTTGTGTCTCTTCTAATCATTGAAGGGTTCCCTCCATCTTAAAGATTCTAAATTAACACAAATGGTAAGGTCCCTTCCAACTCTCACATCTTATGCAGCAATGAAATTAGCCACAACCATATCAGGAAAAGCATAAGCAATTACAAATGACATTAGTGACAAAACAAGATTAAATACAATGTCTATAAATGGGGCATGTGTGTATATGCATATTTTGGGGGTTACTGAAAGTATAAATTTCACTTAATTTATTGATGAAGGTGACTGGCATCCTTGTTTTGGATAATTAGTGGGTAAATATTTAAGAGACAAAGGACACAGTGTTTGGGTTAGCGTAAATCAAACAAGGCAATGTTAAAACAATGATATAGGACATTACACAACTAGGAAGAGGAGTGATAAAATAGAGACATCAAAGGCATTGGTTTTAATTTGATTCCAAAACAGTTGGGAATATCAGTAGATTTTGAGGAGAATGACATAATCGAAATGATATTTAAGCAAGATAATTCTTCCTCAGGGTAGACTCTAGAAGTGAGATAATACAATAAAAGGAACAAATTCCTTACTGTCATTCATTAGCAATGGTTCCTTGGTTTGGAAAAGGCCTTTCCACAGGGTTTTCTGGCTCACTGACTTTGTGACTTCTACAAGCTTTTCAGAAAACTAATTCCTCTTAAGTCTTTGAATATCTGATGCTTACAGGGGCTGACCAAGGAAAGCAAGACACCGAGTAATAAGCCAGGTAGGTAGGCTTGTTATCAATAGTCAACTGCCAAATTCAGACACTCCTTCCCTTACCCCAGTCTTTTCCTTGAGTTTATTTAGTCAAAAGGCTCAATTCTCAGCTTGACTTAGAAAACAGCTTGATTTACTCAATCAGTGGGTCCTTTTATAAAATGTCAATGACTCATTCATCTCCCCTGGTCACAGATCTTTCTCAGTTGTCATGTTAATTGATCACAATTAACAGCAGCTACTTATTATTCTAGCCCCTTGGAAGTTTTCAGAAGTCAATTTTATTAAATGCCTTCATACTTGACTGAAGTCTTCAACATTGTTTCCTTTTCTGTGGAGGTGGTATGTTCTATACAAGGAAGGGACAATATTTCAGGTTTTTTGTTTGTTTTTGTTTTCGCAACTTTTGCTTCCAGTTCTCTACCCTGAACCACAAAGGGGTACAGATTTATGCCCCATTTTACCCCCATTCTGTTCCTTTTCTGTCTGCATTACACAATCATCAGTGAAGAACAAATACATTCTCTGGCTAGTTTCGTTTTCATTTCAAACTTTCAGTCCTTATGTTTCTCTCATTGTTCTTTGTTATAGAGCATTCCAAGATTTTTCATTCTCTCGTCTATGCTCCAGTCTTGAACTTTAGCTATATTTACTATGAAGGTTAACACCTACTGTGCCTGAACTCTGATGTCTCTCTTACTTCACTGCCCACCTAATTTATGGTTTATGCCACATACTTGAGCTCTTGCTTTACAACTTAGCTTTTTACAAATTATATAATGTCATAGTCTTTGCTAAGTGTTTCACATATATCTAATGATATATTAATCATTATATGATATATAAATAAGTTTAATATAATGATGTTATATTAATATTACTTATATAAATAAATATATATAATTATATATTAATATTATATATTATATTATAATCAATAATATATCATTCCCTATCTCTTCAAAGAGCATACTTTTCTTTAGTCAGGGATTAGGCCTCATACTCAGACACAAAACCCCGTAGAATATTAGCATATTTCTGAGCTTTCCAGAATATTGAATACATACTTGTTGAGTTAAGTTCCACATGAATCCTTTTGACCTCCCACTACCTTAGTGGGCAGCTAGCTCTAGGTTTGCAAAGTTTCTGTCGGTAACAACTTTCAGTCTTCATCCTGACTGAGGATAATGTGATGAGATTTCTCTGGTTCAGAAACGCCGCTGATACGTTTCGCTCCGTCATCTTCTTTCCCTTACCAGTGCCTTCTCCCGAGAGCCCCAAGATTGCAATCCCAACTTCATATTCAAATCTCTTAACTGGCGACTCACTTTTGGTCCATAACTATTAAGTCAAAAAATTAATTTCTTAGAGGATTTGCAGGAGCTTCCAAGCAAAGCCATTTATAATTCTATTTTTAAGGATAGTACATTGTACTGTTCTTTTGTTCACCCTACTAGATTTTATAGAATTGTAGAAAGGAAAAAAAAAATGCTATTCAGACTAAGAATCCTTTTTAACCTGTGGTTGGAATCCTTATATTTCTTCCTTCAGCGAAGGGGTATAATTATGTGTATTAGAAATTAGAGTATTTGCTACGATAATTATGCACTTTTAAAGTAGGAGAATAATTATAATGTCAACAACCAACTGTACAAGGTGCTACTGAAGCTTTTGTTTTAAATCTGCCAGAGAGGGCCTCAATAATGATTAATTTCTCACAACTACTTTTTAGTTATTTGGAAAACACACTAGGAATGCCTTCATACTTCCCGTTTCATTGTGAAAAGTTTCTTTAAATAAGAACATTTCTTTAAACAAAGTCTTCAGAACAACTGGGTTGGTTTTTACATAGCCAGCTTCCATTATTTCATACTAGACTATATGAGAAACCTAAAAATTGTAAAAACAGGACTTTTAGCAGTTTCCCCTCAACCTTGTTAGCAAATGCAAACTTTTACATTTTATCATGCTGTTAAAAGGTCAACTAGAATATTTAAAAAATCAATGTGGAACTAATCACAAGCTTTGGTTCAATGCTTTAATATTTTATTTCATACAATTACCAAAGTTAGAGGAAAATTGAAAGCATTGCATATTAAAGAATTAGACTTTGTGTTATTTCTGGGAGGTAAGGTTAAACAGAAATATCATTTTTATGAGGAAATCATTAAAGACCTATAAACAAGCTGAGTGAACGAAGTTAGTCTACAGAAAGGGAAAACATATACTCTTAAAGGCAATCCCCAGTGTGTGTACTCCTCACATGTACCCCAACCTAAAATGCAATAAAAAAATAAATAAATAAATAAGAAAAAAAAAAAGGCAATCCGAGGGCCTCTTTTGAAAGTATACCTAACCCCTCTGTTAACCGTATCAGTGGAGGAGAACATCGCAATAGATAATCTCACTTTCTCAGTGATCGACACAGTCACCAGAGGCAGCAAATGGAAAACACAGTCCCACATGGTATCAATACTACTCATAAAAGGCCAATGAGGACTACTTACTACTCTTAATAATAGAATATCTGCCTGGCCCATTGTTGGCTATAGAAAGGCTCACAGAAACAATGCATACATCGTGACTACAGGTCTTTTGCATGTACTTTAAACGAGTGTCAGAAATTGTGTTCTCAGGTGCTCTTTCTGTAATCTCCTGGCCTCTCCCTAGTTTCCACTCCTGGCTGAATGTTTAGCTCTTTCTCATTCAGAAGTGGTCTCTCCTGGAAGGCTTTGTCAGACTTGACTGACCACAGCCAGAGCTATTTTTCCACATGGACACATTAATATGTGCCACTTTCTAGAGGTCTTATGATGAAAGGGAAATGGAAGTTTTTAGACCTGGAAGGGTGCCTGACTGAGGTCACTAAGTCCAACTAAGGTCCTAAAAGGTGCCAATTTGTCCAGGGTGATCCAGCCCACCGTAAGTCTTTGTCGCTGTGCACAGAGAAGATTCAGAGATCCTCTTCGAAGTCTCACTTTCCAGGCAGTCCACAATAGAGCAAATTTTCGAGAATTTGGTACAGTTATGCATTTGGATCAGTTAGATTTATATGCAAAAATTTCATATAAACTACTTTCTTTTGCAATATAGACCTTTTTATAAGCTCAAGATTAAACCACTGCATGAAGAAGGAAAAGTGATTGGCAAGATCATAAAACATTTTCATCCTGTTTATGTTAGTATCTTGAAAGCCCTTCTAGAAAATTTTGCCTCCTTCTTCAGAAAACAATATTAAAAACAACATGTTTTTTTAACAAGGCCTTGAATGTTATGTACATTGCTCCACAAGTGTACATTTTTATGTAGTCTAAGACTCTCACGATTTATGATCAAAGAATCAGATTCAACATGCACAAAAGTGGTTTCAGTTAGTGAGAGTTACCTGCCATCTTAGTACCACTGTCACGCAGAACAGGTGTGTCATTACACAGGTGTGCCATTACATAGGTTATAGTTCTTCCACATGCAAATACCTACAGCAGAGGCTCTCCACCTCTTAGGCCAGGGAGAACTGCAAAGCATCCACAAATCACAAAGGGCTCAGTGTACTGAACACGATGTATTGACAGGTAATGCATAAACAAAAACACAACTACTATAACGCAGAAAGTCTGTGACCTTATTTTTTATGTAAAAAGGATCCATGTCTTCATAAGACTGTGGCCACTGGCAATAAATGTGAAGTGTAAGACAAGGGAACATGTATGTACAATTAAAGTGCACTTCCTTATTCACAGAGAAGTCACAAAAGTAATTCCAGGACAAATAAAGTGAAGGAAAATAAGAGAGAAAAAGAAAGACTCTTCCCAGCACGGCAAATAAGAATGATAATGATGAACGCTGGCTGAGTGTCCTATAAGCCCTTTTCACATAGCTGCCATTGAATCCTTGCAACAATACTAGGCAGTTGGCACTATTCCCAACCCGATTTTTTTTTTTTTAATTTAAATTATGACGCTAAGGCCACAGTAAGTAAATAGCAGAGCCAGGGTTTGAGCCCATGCAATCTGATTCCAGGAACATAGAGCTTGACTGCCTCTCTTTACTGGTGCGAAGGAGTTTCTTTCTTGCTCTAGTAAACTTTCGTCTCAACCAGCAAACCAACTGATGTATTTAAGCCTCTCCCTTTCCAGGACCTTGTTAGAGATTGTAGGGTATAGAAGAAATCCAAGAGATGTTCTGAAAAATAGAGAGACAGAGATAGTCTTTGCCATTAAAAATATTATAATCTTGTTAGACCAAGATTATCATATATTCAATAATTAGCTAGTACAGTATGAATATCCAGAGCAGGGGTTGGCTAATTTTTCTATAAGGAGCCAGAGGGCAAACATTTTAGGCTTTTTTATGCCACACAGTCTCTCTTGTAATTAATTCTGCCCTGGTAGCACAAAAGCAGTTCTAGCTAAAACACAGACTAATGTGTGTAGATGTATTCCATTAAAACTATTACAAAAATAAGTAGGGAGGGAAATAGCTCAGCTATAGTTTGTGGACTCCTAACCAAGATTACTAACTGCAACAAAAAATAATCAATTCTAACGATTCATTTTCCAGGGGATGATATTCCTTTTCCCTAAAATGCATAAACTTCCTAGAAGCCATGAGGTTGTCGAATTGCCTTCTTACTGTTAAGAAACAAAAACAATTTGAAACACCTTCCCGGAAATTTAATGAAATTGTAGCTACTCTCAAAAATGAAAAAATTAAGTTTGCATTTTCTAGAAAGGATGAACTTTCAGCAGTGCTGAAAATCATGTAATATTTGTGCTTGTCAGTGTACTAGGAACAAATCTTTTATCTATCCCTGTGTGATTATATCTCTGTACAGAGGTGCCTGTATTGTGTTATACATAGAATTACATTTTACCTTTTGGTGTTGAGCCATTAGCCAGTGTGTCTTCTTATTCTCCATTAGGAACAGAGAGTTCCTCCCAATGGAGGGAGGCATAGGCTCTGCAGTCACTTGCTGCTGTGTTAGTGTTATGAGAGATTATGCAAGTCACTTTAATTCAACAGTTTACGAAGGGTCTACATTTTATATCAGACTAACCTCAACATTACATAATTTTGAATGCTGGTCATAATATACATGCAGGTAGATGATAATTTAGCTATACAGATTAACATTTTGTTCTTTTCCAATACTTTCAGAGCCTATGAGATTTAATATTGACAGATACTAACACCTTTAAATGCTTTTCTATTTTCTAAGATGCTGAAATAAAATTTTAAGTCTAACTACTTATTAAAAACAAGTTGGAACATACAGTAAGGCTCTGTAGTGCATAGATTATAGGTTGTAGCAGAAAAAAATCTCTCTCCCCCTCTCTACCAAAAGTTTTATATTTACTATGTGCTATTTAACAAATAAGTTAATTTTCCAATGAGAACACATGGACACAGGGAGGGGAACATCACAAGGTAGGGGGGAAGGGGAGGGAGAGCATTAGGACAAATACCTAATGCATGTGTGGCTTAAGACCTAGATGACGGGTTGATGGGTGCAGCAAACCACCATGGCACATGTATACCTATGTAACAAACCTGCATGTTCTGCACATGTATCCCAGAACTTAAAGTTTAATAAATAAATAAATAAGTTAATTTTCCTGCACAATCAATCATTAAGTCTTCTACCTCCCAACATTTGAGCTGGCTTAGGAGGAGAAGAGTAGTAAGTTCGTAATCTAAAATTTGTGTAGCTCTTGGGTCATGACTTTTACCAATGACTTAACTCCCCAGATTGTGCATTTAGTTCATATTTTAAAGACTTCAAAACTTCAGATGTCTTTTTGTCTGTTACACATTGATTGCTGTTAAACTAAATGTTTTTCACTCTGTAATCAATACTTTCTTACAAAAATAAGCCCAGGCATTGACAAACAACTCTGCAGCACATTGCGGCTTTCCTGAGAGTGGACAGCATGAAAAACTACCACCCCCAAGAATTATAAAAGATTGCATTGACTCCAGTGCATATTACATTTTTTACAAGCTTCTCACAGCTGAATCATTCCACTGTAACAAGACTTTATTAAATTAGACAGCTATTGAATCGCAAGCTTTCTGAGAATAACAATTAATATGCCTTGCCCTTTATCACTATTTCTGCAACCATACTGCTCATGCTCATATTTACATCTTCTCCTGTGATGAAGTTATTAAAAAGCAACAGCTAGATAAAATGGGAGGGGAAGGGGCGGTCTAACATGTAAACAATGATGACTTTCTGTTTCATGAGACTACTGTTCCAAAACAATTTTAAATAGCACTACTACCTTAAAAAAACACTGTTGTACTTTTAGGCCCCCAAGGCAAGCTGTCTTTTAATCTGGGACTTTTATTTTATACACCATAAACTGTGAGTTGCTTTTATAACCATTTGCCTTCCAATTATTTGTTCATCACATGGTTCACTCTCTTAATACAACCTTCCAGTGAAAATCCATGGTGACAGCGAAGGGCAAGCAGCCAACCACACATCAGCTGCCACCAGCATGCACCAAGTATAACTCTCCCTCCAATACTAATCCATACAAATACCAAATTCTTAAAGCGTATAACCCCATATTCCAACAGTAGGCATATAGTGATCTGGGTAAAAGCTAAAGCAAGTTGAGAATAATAAAACAAACCCTAATACAATTAAAAAAAAAAAAGCCCTTAAGCACATACACCTTAAACAAGCTATGGCATGTTCTCGTCTTCATGTTTGTTAGCAAAAAAGAAGAAACAATTATTTTAAGTCATTTAAAACTTGCATGCATATATCTATGACAAACAGCAACAAAGCATTTACAACAATTATTAGCAGGTGATATTTCCTGCCAACAGAGGTGGTTTTGTATTATAGTGATGCAATTCAATGAACAGACCCCAAAGTATTTCATAAAAATGTTTTCTATTTTTTGATCCAAGACAGCACTTGTATGCAATAGCTCAAAATTGCCACCAAGTGGACAGACAAACACTGTTCTGGTTATAGATGTACACTAAACAGCTGCTTTTGATTTGAAGAGGTAGAATGAATCATATCCACCAGTATTTACTAAATATTAATACCTACTAAGCACAGGGTGCTCCTCTCTGTGCCGGCATGCAGTTGAAATGCATTCTGATCACAGTGGGAAGGCTAAAGCCCTGTCTTGGGCACCTTGCCATGGGTGCTAATGTTCTCCGGACTTCAGTAGGTAAATTATTCCATTTATCTCTTTAGAAGAGGAAAAATTACCTATTAATGCTACTGTGAGTGAGTAAAAAGGCAACATCCAGTTTGGGAAGGGCTTTCTTATCGCCAATAATTGTTGAATTATATCAATAAGTTCCAGAACATATAAAATTGGAGTCACTTTTAAATCACTGATAGTGTTCAAGAGACCAATAAATTAGAGGTTATGTGGACCCCATGTTACAATCTTTCATGGACACACGCTCTAGACATATCAGTGGTGATTATAACTCATGGTAGGTCTATAAGTAAGGCTAGGCAAGCATACGGCTGAGCAACATCTGCATTCCCAGCTAGTAAGTGGCCTCTTCCCTATGGGTACATCCTGAACTTTCACACTGAAGAGTTTAGTGTATGTGAAACCCGAAAGGATAGGAAGCTGAAAACATATGTGATGAGCTTATTAAACAAAATATCTAATTTATCCAAACTAGTGATTCTGAGTCCCATTCAGGCAACTCCTCAGCGTCTGGCATTATTTATTTTTTGCTATAAAACATACCTTCTCTCTTGGAAGCAAGGACACCAAAGGGAAGAACCATAACTTTTAATGGGTGCAGTTAGATCTTGAAATTTTTATCTGAAAACCATAAAGCTTTTAAAAATAAATTTGCAAATGTAATTGAGCCTCTAATAGCTGGTACTGATAGCAATTAAAGAAATCTCATTTCCCTAAATTAAACATAATGAAATGTTTTTCAAGATCAAATAAAACTAGAAAATGCTATCAGGCTGATAGAATTTGCCTCCGAAAGTGGTGTTCTGGAGTTTGTAGGGAAGCCTCAGTTGCCAGCAAAAGCCAATGGTTTATAGGGTTATGGGCAATATGGAAGTCATTTTCACTGTATCATATCAACTTTTATTGGCTGATAACTGATCTGAAAGCCAGTATATAGCACGGCTTCACATTGCAGTGCTTATGCAAATGAAACAGACATACTCTAAAATTCTTCCTTTAGTGCCTTTAAAGAGTTTGTTATTTAATTAAACATTGTCAGCATATCTTCAGTTCAACTTATGCATTTCACACTCTTAATGTTCAATTTTTACATTACTTTTGCTTTTCTTAAAGTGAAAATGGCATTTGGGCATCAGCGTGGCCATCTTATCCAGGTCTCTGTTAACAAGCAGGGAAGTACTTCAGCTGCTGTCTTAGCATGGGCTACTATAACAAAGATCCCATAGACTGGGTGACTTAAAGAACAGAAACATATTTCTCACAATTTTGGAGTCTGGGAATTCCAAGATCGACTTGCCAACCCATTCAGTTCCTGGTGAGAGCTCTCTTCCTGGTTTATAAATGGACATCTGCCCACTGTGTCTCCAAGTGGTAGAAAACAAACAAGCAAGCTCTCTTAAGTCTTTTCTGATAAAGTCACTTATCCCACCACAAGAGCTCCACCCTCATGACTTAACTGGCTCTTAAAGATCCCATCTCCAAATACCATCACATTGGGAATTAGAGTTTCCACATTTGAATTTTGGGAGGACACATTCAGTCCATAACAATTGCTCAGAACTGATCATTGTCGCCCCATTTCTTGATGGTCTCAAGACAAAAATACCTACAGTTTCCCTGTTTATTTCAGCAATGTATCATCCTGGTAATCAAAAAGGTTTTCCTCATGTTTGATAAAAATATTTTGTGTCTTAATTCCTTGTCTTGCTATTTGGGTTTCTATGAATCTAAGAAACTGTTCATCTCCAAACTCTTCATAAAAATGTTTTATTCCAGTAGACAATAATTAAGCCAACCATTAGCCTTCTGTTAATAGACACCTTACCTCTCACATACATAAATCTTTTAACATCTCACTTGAGTATGATAAGGATGATGTATTTGTGTCATGTGTCATCCATTTTTTAATAATTTTTGCCACATTCCTCTATATTTTTACATTCTCTTTAAAATGATATGTCAAAAACCAGATGTAAAACTACAGAACGAGTTTAGTTAATGTTACACTCAGGCAAAGCATGGACTGATCTTACTGGTGCTCTCTGTTGGCCCCCTACTTTCCTACACAAAGTACCACTCCCATCCCCATGCCACCCCCCACCACACAAACAGCTCTTCTCTACTGAGAGCCTCTCATTTGCTTGTCAACTTGCACATAACATGCAGGCAACAAATACCTATCTTGGATCAATTAATGACTCTTATCTAACTCTTAGCTACAATGACACCCAAAATTTTTCTTCTACATATGTTTCTTGATAATCTCACCTGCTGAAATGGTGATTTGTTTTCTTAATCCTAATACATCACACTGCTCTCACTAATTATTCATTCATTAACTATTTAGTAATTACTTCTTGCCAGACACTCAATAGGTATTGCCATTCAATTCAGAGTAAGACAAGTTTCCTGTCCTGAAGATACTTAAAATCTAGTTCATGCCCCCTACTTAAGTGGGATTATTACTGTAAATCATTCTATTTTGTGTCTCTATCGTTCAAAGTATAAATTATCTGTTCTATGTTAATATTCTTTCAAACCAATGACTGAGTATTTGCTATCTCTATTCCATTCTTGCCCTACCCTCACCCCCAGATGGATATCAGTCTTTAGCACAATCTTCCAATCAACCATTTATTCACTGATAGCCTTGACAGGAAGGGTGATTACAAACTGCTAGCTTAATAACAGAAACAACAGGATTTCTTCAAGTACTTAACGGGACAAGTATATTCAATACCACCGTAGTATCTCCTTACCTATGATTCCAGTTACTCAAGGTCAACTGTGGTCCAAAATATAAAATGGAAAATTCCAGAAATAAACAATTTATAACTTTTAAATTGTACACCTTTCTGAATAGCATGATGAAATCATACACAATCCAGCTCTGTCCAACCCAGGACATGAATCATCCTAGTGTATCCACACTATAGTGGATACCTGCCTGTCAGTCACAGTTGTTGTCTGGGTTATCAGATGAAACAAGCATAGTATATATAGGGTCACAGTTTCTGGCATCCACTGAGGGTCTGAATGGAGCATATCTGCTGAAGATTAGGGGAAACTAATACAAGGCATTCTTTACCTTCAGGATTTCTAACTGGGTTGGGGCTGAGTCTCATATCTTACACTGTTTTTCCACCTCTTTCTTTGCCCCTTTTCAAAGGAGCATGTAATTCTACTTTGTCTGGTAAGGACTTCATCTATATTTTTACCTGCTTTTTCATGTTTTCCTAGAGCATTCTTATTTAGGGAGAAAGTAAACTTTAACATTTTTAAATAAATTAGTTTGCTGATGGGAGTTTAAATTAGTGCAACTATTTTCGAAAAAACATCTGGTGGTATCTGATTAAAGCTGAATATACACATCACCTGTAACACAGCAGTTCCAGTCTAGGTGCATACGTTTACCATACATGTACATCTGCTCACCTAAAGGCATATACTAACAGCATTGTTTATAAGAGCCCCAAACTGGAAACAACCCAAATGTCCATCAACATAAATAAATTATAGGCTACTCAAACACTGGAATGGCATACAGCAATTAACAAACTACAACTACATGCAGCAATTTAGATGAATCTCCCAATGCTGGGTGAGCAGAGTACATACTGCATGATCTCACTTTACATTAAAGAGTAACAGGCAAAGGTAATCCATGTCATTGGGTGTCTACCAAAGGGGATTTGGTTAGGTGCCTAGAGAGGAACTTCTAGGATACTGGTAATATTCTATTTGTTGGTTTGGGTGCTGATTCACAGGTGAATTTGTGAAAGTTCAGTGACTTTACCAATATGTATGTTTTTCTGTATGTACATTATACTTCAATAAAAAGTTAAAAAACAAAAACAAAAACGGAAGAAAATCTAGGTGACCTTGGGTGTTGTGATGACTTTTTAGATACAACACCAAAATCATGATCTGTGAAAGAAATAATTGATAAGTTGGACTTCATTAGAATGAATACCTTTAAACTTCTGTTCTGTGAAAAACACTGTTAAGAAATAAAAAGACAAGTCACTAACTGAAAAAAATCTTTGCAAAAGATATATTTGATAAAAGATGGGCATACAAAATATACAGTGAATGCTTACAACTCAACAATTAAAAAATTGAATTAAGAAATGATCAAACGATCTGAAAAGACACCTCCCCAAAGGTATGCAGGTGGCAAGTGAAAATATGAAAAGAGTAAAGGGAACTGGAAATTAAAACAATGAGATATCACTACACAGTATTAGAATGGCCAAAATCCGAAACACTGACAACACCAAATACTGATGAGGACGTGGAGCAACAGGAACTCACATTCACTGCTGGTGAAAATGTAAAATGGTACAGCTAGATCAGAAAACAATTTGTCAATTTCTTACAAAGTTAAACATAGGCTTATCTATGATCCAGCAATAATAATTCTAGTTATTTATCCAAATATGTTCTAAACTTACATCCACACAAAAAACCTGCACATGGCTGGGAGCAGTCGTGTGCACCTGTAATTGTAGCTACTCTGGTGAGAGGATCACTTGAGGCCAGGAGTTCAAGAACAGCCTGGGTGACACAGTAAGGTAAGACCCATCTCAAAAACAAACAAAAAAACAAAACCTGCACATAAATGTTTATAGCAGCCATATTCATAACTGTAGAAGCTTTAGAGGAACCAAGATGTTTTTTATTAGATATGAAGGAAACCAGAATATTTTTCCCCAAAATACGAAGGATTATTGAGCTGAAGACAAATAAAATGCAGGGTAGCTCTCTGCCTTCCCTCTGTTTACCTAAAAGCAGAACAAAGAATTACAAAGACAAGGGGTCTTTCCATCTTCCCCTACATCCCACCTAAACACAGAATGTAAATTTCCCCTTACTGCAGACAATCTTTACCAAGTTAGGGATGGCACCAGAGGAATCTGAGCATACTTTACTTTGCCACCATTTTCCCACCTTTGGAAGCTTGAAACTACTTTCCTTTGCCCTGTAATTTTTCTAAAATTTATTGCTCTTTGTTGAAGATTTTATATAAGATAAAACTCTAAACCACTGCCTTGAGTTATTTTTCTCCTTTGAGATGCACACTGAATGCAATAATAAACTTGGGTGTTTTTCTCTTGTTAATCTGCCTTTGGTTGCAGGAGTCTCCCAACTACAAACTTATGAATATTGAAGAAAAACTATAATTTCTCCCCCTTCAGATGAATGAATAAACAGACTGTGATACATCCTGCAATGAAATATTATTCAGTGATATAAAGGAATGAGCTATCAAGCCATAACAAAGACATGGAAGAACCTTGAGTATATACCGCTAAGTGAAAAAAGCCAATCTGAAAATTCTACATACTGTATGAGTCCAAGTATAGTCATGTGCCATATAACAAAGTTTGGTCAATGACTGACCACCTACATATATGACATTTTTATACATTTGTCGAACCCTACAAAACTGTATAACACAAAAGGGAACCCTCATATAAATGATAGAGTTTAGTCAATAATAGTGGAGCAATATGGCTTCATTCTTTGTAGCAAATGTGCCATATTAATGCAAGATGTTAATCATGGTCCTGGGAAACTGTGTTGGGGGTTAGAGTGGAGCAGTTAATATGAGAACTCTCTGTCATTTCTGCTTAATTTTTCTGTAAACTTAAAACTTCTCTAAAAAATAAGACTACTGATTCTTTTTTTAAAGTTATGAAATAAATTCATTTTAATTGTTACAAAATACCACACGTTATTCACTCAAATCTATTCAGGTTAATCCAGGAATCACAAAGCCCTTAATGTTCCCCTTCTACCTTCAGGGTAAAGTTCAAATCCACAGGTGTACAATATAAAGCCCTCAGCTGTCAATCCAGTCCTATCTCTGAACACTCTCTTCTGTGCCCACTGTGCTCCTGGCATATCTCCATGCTTTCCTACTGTTCTTTTCCTTGGTCTTAGAACACCTTCCCCTCCCAACACATCCCTTTCCCCTTTATTTAACTGGTGGATTCCTATGCATCTTCTGAGGCCCACCATGTCTTAAAGCCAACTCTGGTGAGCACTGGTGCAGAGTGCATAATCAATAAGATTTTATTAAACAATCAATACATGATATAGAAAAGCTCTTCAAGTTGTTATTAGTACTGTTATAGCAAAAGGTATAACATAAATGTTAACTCAGTAAAGTCACTTCTAAGAGGGGCTGAAATAATATGGCTTAGATATTTGACATGCTGAATCTATAACTTACCATGGCAATAACACTTAAAGTAACAGAGGAATCACTTCCTTATTAGACACACTCTCTGGAAGACCAGATATCTCAAGGAAGACTTTGATAAGTGCTGGACTGCAACTGATTCATGGTTCCATTCTCTGATGAGTGTCACAATGGTAGACAGGCTGTGTGTTGTGGATGAAAGAGGGAGGCATATGCTTTATATGCCAGACATGCAGATATCAGAGGGAGTGTTCTATCCGGGAAATTAAGGACTCTGACTTATAGTCTTGACCAGGTAAAAAGCCAGTTCAGTTCAGCAGTGAGAGCTCAAAATATAATGTGATCTTAGAAGAGAAATCACAGATGTTTTTTCCCACTGCTTAAACCTGTATGTTACACACTTAGAATCTATATCTGGGCCACTTTTCTTTCCTCTTACAGCCTGCTTTGGCAATTTCATCTACTCTAAGATTTGAACCATTATGTCTGTGTAAGGTACTTTCTGGTCTATATATCCCCAAATGCAGGAGCAGAATGCCTTCTGCTTGCTTTTCCTGACCCTTCTCTACCCACTCCCACCCTGATTCCTGCCCTGGGAGGCTGATGTTTGTGCCCTCATTAATAAGTTACTTTCTGCCTCTGGCTTCCTGTGAGGTCTGACCTAGGAGGAGCTCAAACAGGAGATCAGAGGAAGGACCAGGGATGGAGGAGTTTTATTCACCTGACTCGATGGCTCCTAAACTTGAGAGTACCTCAAAATCACACAGATGAAGGCCTATTAGCAGAAATTGCTGGGCCCCACTCCTGGCATTTCTGATTCAGTACTGCTGGGTTGGGGCTTAGAATCTGCACCTCTAACAAGTTCCTGGGTGATGTTGATGCTGGTAGCCAGGGCCCCACTTTGAGAATCCCTGCCACAGCTCCCTTCCTGGAAGGTTACTGAGCTACTTCTACCAAAAGTCTATGCTCCTCTCAAGGTGACCCACTCTACAACGCTGTGGTGGTTAACCTTATGTGTAGAGAGCCAGAGTAGCACACCCGCTCTGGGGGAATCAGCAGCAAGGCTGCTGTGAACTTTGGGTGAACTCCAGAGAAGTGAAACCGTAATAGGAGGATGTGTATGACTCGGGGGTGGAGCAGATAGGCCTAGAGAGATAACCAGATTTCACTGACCTTGCTGCAAGATAGTTTCTTAGCTGAAGTATGTTAACTGGAGTAGGAGAATAACCACAGGCTGTTCTAAGTAACTGTACCCTCCCTCTGCTATGTGCTTTGTGAGCATATAAAATGAAGTACCATGAGACAGGTCAGGGCTGGAGAGACTGACATCCTCACTCTCCTGAACCATCTGGCCCTGCTTTCTCTATGTTATGTTTGTGTCTTTCTTTATCTCCCGGGACACAGTACACACCAGAGTTAAGTGTCAAATTGGCTAGGCCACAGTACCCAGATATTTGGTTCTACAGCCTACTGACCTACCCTGAAGATTTTGGACTTACCAAGCCTCTGCAATCATGTGAGCCAAAATAAGTCTCTTTTCCTGTGCAGGTATTTTTAGAAGACATTAACATTTAAACCAGTAGACTTAGAGTAAAGCAGATCACCCTCTATAATGTGGGTGGGCCTCAACCAATCAGCTGAAGGTCTTCATAGAAAAAGACTGACTGACCAGGAAGAGGGAATTCTGCCAGCAGACTGTCTTTAAAATCAATCAAAATCAAGTTGAAACTCTTCCCTGGTTCTCCAGCCTACTGACCTACCCTGCAGATTTTGGACTTACCAAGTCTCTACAATCTTGTGAGCTGAAATAAGTCCCTTTTTCTATGTGTGTGCACACACATCCAGTTGGCTCTGTTTCTGTGGAGGACCCTGACTAATACAAAGACCTCGTCCCTCCAGGTTCCAGTAACTGCTCCCCGTTCCCTACACATCTCTTCAGACATGTCCACGGAAGTTCGACTGCTACAAAATCCCTAGTTTCTGCACTACCTCTTGTCTATTTTGACACCTTTGTAAACAGTCCCTGTACAGTAAACCCTTGTTGAATTAACCTATTTCAGATGTGTCATCTATTTCCTGTTGGACTACCACTGGTACAATGTACCTTAAGTTAGAATGAAAAGTCACCTTCTCTGCTTTCTTTTTAAGCCTACTGCACCCGCCTTGTTCCCTCTCGTGATTAATAGTGTCACTTTCTCCCAGTACCCAGATGCATAAGCTCAGCATCAGTTTTTGACTCCTTGTAATTGCTGGTCCAGATTTCTGGGTTTTCTATGATTCTGGAAGCCCTTTAGCAGAAAGCATATCTTTTTTTTTTTATTTCCAGAGCCTAACACAGCATGTTCCAGGCATCTTCCAGGTGGCCCAAAAATATGCACTGAGAAAAAGAATAAATTAAAATTCATATGAAATCTTAACAATTGTATATGCTTTTCATACTCATTGTTTCCAGACTCAAAATTTCAGTTTCTTTCTCTAACATTTTGCTCCACACAAGCAAAGATTCACTGCTAACATACGGAGTATTGGTTCACCTTCCACAGCAATGCTTGTATCTCTCTCTTTTTCTCCCTTCCTATTTCCACAAGTCTGCTCCCTGTTTCTATTATTTGTGACCTGCATAATTGGGTATTAGCCTTCTAACCTGCTTACTTGCCTCCAATCTCTCCTCTAAACCATCTTATATCTTAAATCTCTGATCATGACTTTTCCTCTTTTCAATGGCTTCTTATTATTCAATGAACATGAGCCAGACTTTTGAGGGTTTGCATGCAAGATCCTTCATAATCTGGTCCCAACTTAGCTTCCCAACCTAATCTTACCATTCCCTCATAGGAACTCTCCACTCCAGGTGCTGTTCACCTATACCTTGCATTCTGAATATCTCCAACTCTGCACCATACTATGTCCCTTCCTTAAAACAGCATGCTACTCATTTTTGCTCACATCTTTCAGAACTTAGCTCCTACCCTGTTCCCACCACAATGCCAACCCACAGTAATTTCATTTTGCCTCAAATACTGTCAATAGCTATTTTCTATACCTCACATCTGGAATCTGTCAATTTTATTGCTTTTGAATGTATGCATATCTTACCTCTCAAATCTGTAGGTAACCAGAGAGCCTATCAAATGGTTGTCTACTTCCTTCTATCCTCCAAACCTCAAGCACAGTCATTGGCACAGTGCAATAATAGGCATTTGCTACATTCTTCAGTATCTCCACTGCCTACAAAAAGGCATGTCTGTGAAGAATGAGTAATTACTGTGTTCCTACCAGGGGCATTAATAAGTAGAGGCAAGGATTCCCATCTGCATGGGGTTGATAGGCTTCAAAGGGGGCAGGAGGCTCTATATTTAGCAAATCTTATTGAGCGTTTGTTAGGAAAAGAGCAATGCATCCTGCACTTTCATTAATGGTTTTCACACTTTCATTTGTGGAGATTTTGTTTGTTTCTAAGGAGTTTTTTGTTTTTGTTTTTCTTTCACTATAAACTCTCAGATACTATAACTCAGAAGATTGATATGCCCAAGAATTTCTATATTTAATCATATTTTAAGTGCCTCAAATATTAGTGGCTTTGCATTTGGCACTGACTTTGAGAAACACTGGGATAGTGTATAAAAAAGAAACTGCATAGAAGGGAAAGACTTCATGTTAATTATGGAGCAGTGGTAAACACCATTATTAAACATGCCCTATTAATGGGAATGCTTACTCAAATTAATGTTTTCATTTAAAAATCCATGTAATCTAATAAATTAAGGTACTTTTTCCAACTGAGAATTTGCCTTACGAATTACCCCATATAACCCCATATAACTGCTGGTCCACTAGTTAATTCTTTAACTCATGAAACACTGAGGTTAGTAGTAATAAGGCGGTTACATGATACAAAGCATTTCGTATCATAAAAATATATTTCCACTAAAGGGTAGGTGTGCTTCTAAACGAAAGAGGATATGGGTAGCCAGAGAGAATAATTAATACTGGTCCAAATAAAAATCAGACACTTGTCCTTTAGGAAATTTAAAATATGCTCTCTCCTTTCTGTTTGCTCTTAGTAGAGAGGTTTTCACTGGAACCTATTTGAGGCAAGTGCTGAGTATATTTGCTGTCATTGTGTTCTTTGATCTCAGTATATTGGATGCAGCTGCAGAAACAGGCAATGTGGGCAAATATGAAGAAAACAAACTGCTGCCCGCAGATAAGTTTTTTTTTTTTTGGAGTGTTTGGGGAAATCAAAGATGATTACAAATTTTCTTCCATTTATTTTTAAGAACATGAATAGCAAGACACTTCAGTCTTTAGAATGGAGGCTTCAACTTTTGAACTCACTTTGAATTATGAGTTAAAATCCATTGTGCTGTATTCATTCGCTCGTTCAAAAATATCATTGAGATTTTGTGTCAGACACATAAATAAGGGGCCACCTACTCTAAGAGTAGCCTCCAGGCGTCCTATTCACACCTCAGAATGATGCTTCTCTACTCTCCATTTCCCCAACAGTCCCAGAATTACGTAACCCATTACCTCATTTCTAAGTTATCTCCACTACTTACTAGTCTAGACACCTCTAGTATTTTGTGGTTTCAATCTATCTTATATTCAGTTAACAAAACGATCTGTCCAAAGATAATTTAGATTAGTCACTGGTTCAATAACACAAAATCATGCCTCACTGATTATCCATCATTCAATTAATCACTCAACAACTAAAGTTACAGAGAACTTACTGTTCTTCTGGGCACTGGTGCTGGGGGCAAAGGGAGAGAGAAAAAAGAAGAAATACAATGCATGG
This sequence comes from Ateles fusciceps, assembly GCA_036589455.1. Classification (NCBI taxonomy): domain Eukaryota; kingdom Metazoa; phylum Chordata; class Mammalia; order Primates; family Atelidae; genus Ateles; species Ateles fusciceps. Next base: position 4,517,670 of record JAZHEH010002982.1, on the reverse strand, counting down.
CTTGTGCTCTTAACTACAGTAGATGGAACAATGGCCCACCAAAGTTGTGCACAACCTAATCCCTAGAAAATGTGAGTTTGGCAAAGGTGGTTTTGCAGATGTCATTAAGGTTACAGACTTTAAATCAGGAAGATTGTTTCGGACTATAAGGGTGAGGCCAGTCTAATCTAGGAGCCCTTAAAAGCAGACAGTTTCTCTGGCTGGAGACAGAGAGATGCAGCAAAAGGATAAGTCAGATTCCAAGCATGAGAGGGACTTGGTGTGCCCAGTGTTGGCTCCGAGACATAGGGATCACAGCAAGGACTGAAGAGAGGTCTTTAGGAGCTGAGGTTGCCCCCCAGTTGAAACAAAATGAGGCCTTCAGCTCTGCAACTTCAGGGAACCAGATTCTGCCAACACCCTGAATGAATCTGAAAGGGAATGCTTCCCAGAGTCTCCAAATAAGAGCCCAGCAGACGAAAACTTGATTTCAGCCTTGGGAGACCTAGAACAGATAAACAAGTCAAGGCATCCCAGAATGTTGACCTATAGAACTGTAAGATACCATATATATGTTGCATTCTGCTGCTAAATGTGGACTGTTTGCTATGGCTTCAATAGGAAACTAATATAAAGACCTTACGAACAATCTCTAGGGAGGGCAGTCCCACTCTGTAAAGCAACACATTCCATCATTAAGTAGAATAGGCAGGGTTGGTGAGAACCACTGCCACGTTCCTGTAAGTTTTGAAAGGATTTAGAGGGGAGAAAAGTCAATGAGGCTCATGGTAGTTAGAGAAGGCTTTATACGGTAAATAATATTTAAAAGGATTGAATAAAGATGTTAGATTTTTTAAAAAGTAAGCATTTCAAAAAAGTGGAACATGGCAGAGACAGGCACAAGCAAGATGGAATGACTGTGAAAGAAAAGCTTGACTGGAATGGCAAATAAAATCCAATAGCACACATAATGAGCCTCCTAAATTAAACAGTGGCTTGAAAACTGTTCTCAGGGATCCCTCTAGGCTAAAGTATGATGGGGAGAAAAAGGAAGGGAACCATTTGTACACATGACGGGGATATGTGAGTTCCTCTCCTCATCTTCTCCCCCAACCAGTCTTCAATTAGAGTACCACCATTCTGATAGCTTTTATATAGCAATTTGAACAAAGATTCCATGGTTGTATTAGTTTTCTAAGGCTGCTGTAACAAAGTAACACAACCTGGGTGACTTAGAACAATAAAAATGATTCATCTCAGAGTCCTGGAGGCCAGAAATCTGAAACTAAGGTATCAGCAGACCACGTTGAGGGCTCCCTAAAGGCAATAGGAAGGATCTGCTCTGGGGTTCCCTCCTAGCTTCTGGTGGGTGCCTTAGCTTAGCAGTACGACTTCAATCTTCACAGGACAGACATTCTCCTCGTACATTGATAGGGTTCACCCTATTCCAGTTTCCAGCATGACTTCATCTTAATAAATTACATCTCCAAAGACTCTATTTCCTAATAGGTTCACATATTATTTTTAGCAGAGTTTATTTGAGCAAAGAACAATTCACGAAACAGGCAGCCCTTAGGATCAGAAAAGATTCAGAGAGCTCCCAAGTCACATATTGAGGCAATAGGGGACACATACATTTTGGGATTAACAATTCAACCCATAACAACAGCTAAAATAAGGTTTGAAAGCTAAATACATAAAACAGCAACTCTGACCAGAATTGAAAGCTCTTCAACCAGTAATTTACCCTCCAATGTGGACAGACTGAGCCTTTTAAGTGCACAATTCGCTCATCCTTCCTGCTACTTACCACCCTTTTCTTCTCCTAGAACTTTCCATACCCAGTTCTGAGGGTCGTCTCAGAGATTTCTCCTTTAGAAAAAATTTGATTTATAATCTATTTCTAGGGAGACTCTTCTCCTTTGCATGTTATATTAGTAGTAAACTATCTCATGCTTAATAATCTGCTTTGTAATCACTGAGCTGATATCCTATGTGACAGGGGTACCCAGCCCCCAGGCTGCAGACCAGTAGTGGTCTGTGGCCTGTTAGGAAGGAGGCTGCACAGCAGGGGGGTAAGCAGTCAGCCAAGAGTGAGCATTACCATCTGAGTTCTGCCTTCTGTCAGACCAGTGGCTGCAGTAGATTCTCATAGGAGCACAAACCCTATTGTGAACTGCACATACGCAGAATCTAGGTGGCATGCTCCTTATGAGAATCTAATTTCTGATGATCTGAGGTGGAACAACTTCTTCCTGAAACCATCTCCCCCAACCTCCACCCCCAGTCCATGGAAAAATTGTCTTCCATGAAACTAGTCCCTGGTGTCAAAAAGCGTGGGGACCGCTCCTCTGAGACTGGAGCAAAGATGTATGACTCATCTTAATCATGTTGCACCTGAAATCAGTGTTCTACAGCCAGCATGAATCCTATATATGTTTATTGAAAATGAATCCATCTAATATATATTCAGATGCTACACATCTAAAAATAATGTATTCAAGGCTAAATTTAGACTTTGTCCCATAGAAATACACCTCTGGCCCAGATTTTAATTTAAGCATGTAGGTCCCTCTTCAGTGTGTCAATCACTTTGGCAAATACTGCCGGTACTCACATAGCTCCCTACTGTTGATGCTAAGTCAGCCTTCCAGCCAAAACTGGAGAGGCACCACCTAGCATTGTGATGTCAGCATTATGTGTCAGCACAATACTGAGTCCTGTGGTCGTATTTCCTCCCAGCCCATGTATTTCTCATGTGAAATTTTCAAGATGTAACCATTTTTTAAATTAAGCTTTAGAAACTCTCAACTGAGATTCACATTTCAAAGTATGGCATCCTCAAAGCTCAGGCCTGTCCAAGAAAAGTTTATTTTATTCTTTTATGTGAGGAGGACATGAGGTACATGGGGCCCAGAACTGTACACAAAGACAGCTTTTCCTATATAGATCTTCTTCTATGGAGGATTTCCTGTATCAGTGATCTACAGCCAGGAAGAAAAGATTTTTAAAAATTTTCTAGAAATCCCTTGAAAGATTAAGTTTAGAGGCAAGGGGCTTCACCTAATTCTTCCCATCTCCAAGGAACAATTCAGAGCAGATTTGCACTTGCTCATTCTTGTTCTATTTTGTGCCACCTTGTATAGTTCATATACAAAACCTATAATTAGGCACTCACCACTTTCAAAAGCATGTGTTTTCCATAACCGTAGCACCAGCCCTTTGAAAAAAAAAAAAGTTCTACATAAATAGGCAAAAGGCCAAGAGAGATATTTTTTAAGTTTTAGATAATTTTTATCTCATCCAAGGAGTAGTGTTTGCAAAGACTCTTTTTTAAAGATGTCATTTAATTACTGCATTTAAAATTCACATAAAGTACTGTGCTAGAGATTAACGATCTGTGTGGAAATACATTCTGAATTTAAAAAGTACTGTACCTACATTTACAAGAGTTATAGCATCTTAAGTTGAAAAGGGATTGTTCTACGGAAAGTAGAAGTATAAATACATACTTTCAGCTGCAGCAACATATTTGTTTTTGGAAAAAGAAGTTGAACATTTATTTATCCCTATAAACATAGAGTGTTACTATAAGAGGAAAAAAATCAATGTAATCTATAGACGCCCTAAATTCTCTTACAACACCCTTGAGACCATCACCTATTACTTGGATCAACCTTCACATTGTATAATCCATTTTTACTCTTAAGGAAAAATTACATTGACTTCTTGTGCAACATTTTTTGTTTTTTTTTTTTTTAGGAAATGTTCAAGTCTTTACATCTCTACAATGCGTGGTCTTCTAAGAAGACAAGCCAGGAAATTGAGAGTTTTCAAAGCCACTTGTGGCTACTCTTAAATTACTTTCTGCTGTTAAAATAACTGTGTATTTATAAACAAAGTGCTTTTCAAGAGTAGGATCCCCAGACAGTCATATGTTATTTTTTTCCATGTGAGAAAATGCATTATTGTGAAGGTTCTGTGACATAAAGATGGCACAAGAGAACTAGGATGATGCTTTCATCTCCATAAAAGGAGAAGCATAAAAAGAGAACTGCCCAAGGAAACTCCAATCTTCAGGTGCATCTCAGCAGAGGGGGAAACGTTCTAAAATGCCCTACCTTTATACGTTTAAAAAGATGAAAGATTAAGTTTCAAGGAACCCACATCAAAAAAAGAAAACACCCCAAACAATACTTTGATTACTGCCAGAGGAATTAAAGGGCTATCATTCCACAAGAACATATCTCAGCATTTCCGTTGCTGTGTCTCTGCCTATGTGATTGATCCCAAAGGCCCCATACACACCGGTGTTCTCAGATCACAGCTGCTTCTTGTGCTTTAATTTGATTGCCTCTACACATAGGGACACAGGGCATGAAGCCCATTTATCGCAGGGTCATAGCTCTGTTGATGTCATTAGAATCTAAGCCTTCTTGGGTTCCTGAGCTGCAACAGGCAAGTATAGAGGCCCATAGAAGAGGGGGAGATGAATATTTAACTCATCCAGAGCTCACAGACATCTCGGAAAACATTATTACATCTACTTACTACTGATTGTTGTTATCAGCACCATGTCAGGACAGCTTTATATTTTTGCTGGAGTAAAATTTCAGAATAAAAACCTTTTGGCACTGGAACTCTAAAATACACAGCTTCTGCCTGAGGAATTTCATAATTCAGAGATGCTGAGATGATATTTACCTATGTGTTCTTGTAAAGGTGCAGTGAGGAACAGAGCTTAGTTTTGTTGTTGTTTAAACATTTTTCAGTTCCCATTGACTTCTATTCCCATTTCAAATGAATTTTTATTTTCACTTCTCAATTATCCTCACACCTTAACTTCAACTTTTAGTTTCTAGGTCAAGTAGTAATTGCATTAGATGAATTCCAATTCAAAGATTCCTTTATTTGAAGCCAGTCCTATAACTGGGTAAGAACCTTTTCTTGTACATCCACACTAAATAATTTATCTGTTTTGGCAAATGTGGATTCTCAAAACATAGACATCTTAAATATGGGCATATCTCAACTGAACAAAGCAAGCATCAATTGAATGCCTACTTTAAGCTCAGCAATGCCTAAGAAAACAGACAATATAAAGGAAGTGAGACGCAGCAAACAATGAGAGAATAATTCCAAGCCCACAGGCGAGAAGTCAATTTTCAAACAGTTCACTGTGTGCAGGTCCATGCTATGTGAATGCAGAGTAGGGAAAATTCCCCGTGAAGACAGTTAAATATTTTTTCATAATGTATACATTAATGCTTTCAATAATCTGTGGTGATCCAGCCACAAAAAAAAAAAAAAAGAAAGAAAGAAAGAAAAAACAACTATGGTGCCAAGTAGTATAAAAATTTATTTATCCAAACTGCTGCTTTTGTTTTGATATTCAGATATGGATTGCAGTCACAGGAAGAGGAAAGATGACAGACGGTACAAATGAGCTCTGGAGTGAGAGCTGTGTCTGAACCCTGGTTTTGACTCTTTCTAGCTGTGGCTCTTGGCAACATTGCTCACCCCTGGGTACCTCATTTTCCTCCCTTTGTTTCTGCTGAAGAGTCCATAAAATGAATTATAGTGCACAAAATAAACCATATTTATTATTATGTACTCTTGCTGTTACACCTTATAACACAATTATATAAACCACAGGTTTTTTATGAGGTTTCAAATATTGTTTGATGAGAACCTAATCTGCATCTTGTCTTACACCATTCCTACTCCATATCAAGTCCATGTTCTTGCCAGTTCCCTGTGGCTTTGGGATTCCACCCTGTTTAAATGACCACACTCCAGCCTGGCTACCCAGATTCTTAATCTCTACTTTCAGTCTCTCTGGAATCTCTACTTTCCATCGATCTTTCCAGATGAAAACTTAAATTGGGTTAGTATATCAGGAGAGCCCTGAAGATTGGAAATGAAGAGAATCTTTGGAAAATATTTTAACATGAAGCAATGAGCTGTATTTGGATGCCTGAAGAGATTCCTCATCCAAGGCACAGGACGTCTATATCAACATGCTTGGCTTTGCGCTGTTAAAAGGTATGAAGGCAGACTAAGTAATACCAAGTGTTGGCAAAGAAAGAGCAGTGGTTCTCAAATGAGGATGATTTTGCCTTCCCTCTTTTGGTCAGGTGACATTTGGTCATGTTTTGAAACTTTTGGGTGTCACAACAGGGGGGTGGGGAGGAGGTTACTGCCATCTACTAGGTGGAGGCCAGAAGTGCCACTGAGCATCCTTCAACACATGGACGCAACCTACTATCCCAACACAAGAATTAACTGGCCCAAAATGTCAACAGTGTCAAGGGAGATAAACCTTGACAAAAGTCAAAGTAACTCTCATACACTGCCGGTGGGACTGCACACTGTACAATCCCTTTGGACAGCAATTTGGCATCATGTGATACAGTTTGTGTTCAAGGTGCACACAGCCTACAACCCAGCTTTTCTCCTCCTGAGTACCTCCAAGAAACCCCTATTTAAGAGTTTCAAGAAAATCTTTTAAAATACATATTCAGTATTGTTTGTAGAAGCAATCCAAATTTCTTTTAGCGGAATGGCTCAATTGTGGTACATCCATGCAATATAAAACCATCTAGTAGTGACAATGAATAAGCTACAGTTGTAGGTCTTGAGAGAGGAGAACACAGAAGCAGACTGACTCTCTCAGTAGAAAGGAATTGCAGAAAATCAAAAGCTGGGGTGACAGAACAAGCAGGGTACCCAGTGCTGACAACAGAGAGACAGTGATGGGTCTAAGCTTTGGGTTGTGACACACAGAGGCTTCTCGGGTGTTATCTGCACCCAAGGGTCCTGCCTTTAAGATCACCTGCCATCCTTGTTGTCAGATACCACTCACCCAAATCATCTTCTGACTACTAATTGGCCCCTTAGATCCCCTGATAGAAATCCTAAGCCTTTTGTTCTCATAAAAAGGAAGATTGTTCACTATAATCAACTAAGTTGATTTCATCATCAACTTTTCAGATCAGTTGACACAAAAATTTTATACATATATGTTTTGGTTAATTCCATTAGCATTCCACCAGTCAGCAAATGTTTGAGTGCCTGCTTTATGCTGGGTTCCATGTTTGGTACTTTACTAACAGTAGGGATGAAAAGTATGTGGTCTTTGTTTTCAGGAACTGCCAGAAAAACTGAAGAACATACTCTGGCAGTATAAAATAGGGCCCTGCAGTGGAAGAAATGGGGTGAGGTGTATCAGAGAAAGTCTACCAAAGGAGGAAACAGCTACAAAGAACAGAAGTCTGAAAAGGAGTTACTCATGCAAAGAACTGGGAGAAGAACATTCCACAGAGAAGGAACCCTGAAATTTCAAAAGATAATAACCAGTAAAACCAATACTTGAATGTGGCATACTTCATGTGAGTCATTTTCCCTGGTTCATGCTTTATAGTGCAATCATAATTTACATACAGTTTTATATCTTGCTGATTATTGCATCATGAATAACTTTTTCACATTGTCATGTAGTCTTCACAAACACTTAAATGACTGTGTTATATTCCATAGAATGGTTAAAACATCTTTTAATTAATCAGTGTTAGGGGGTTTAGTCATTCCTATTACTTGTTCTTTGTCCCTCTGAATAGTGCAAAGATGAAGGTCTCTCTCTATGTAACTTTTCCCTGTGTCTTTTGTATTATTGCCTTAGGCAGCTTCTCTGTCTTAAAGTTAAACACACACACACACAAATGATGAAGAATGTTTCATTCCTGTTTCATCTTAATCACTTTTATCTTTAAAATCCTTAAGTTTAGAGAATAGTTCACATTACCCAAGCCATACAATGTCTTTCACTTCAGCACAGTCTTGAACTGTCTTTAAAATTCATCACATACATAAACTGAAAAACTGAACTACAGCTACCAAAAAGGCTTTAAACTTGAAATCTGGTTTTAGGGGGCTGACATTTCTTGAGTTTGTGATATAAAATACATTTTTTCTTTTTGTAGTCTCCGTCAGTCAACCTTACAGCTCTCCCATCTGAGCTGGTTTATGATCAGCAGGCTACATTCTGGATGACAGGATTACCTGCTAATGTCTTAGAATTATGCCCTACTAACTTGAATCATAAGCAAATTAAACATTTCAGCTCAAATGCTTTCCTGTGGCTCCAGCAACTTTCAGGTCTTAAGATAAAGAGGTTGTGGGCTATAATAAAATAAAATAAAATCCCTTACAACTTCAGCTTTCCTCAAGAATCCACTCATCTAAGAGCAAAAGAGGTACCTTGTGATGGGATTGAAGCCCTTTGGTGAAAATAAAAAGTTTAAGTGACAACACTCAGTGTCAGAATGATAGGTTATAACCCAGAGAAACCTAATCCGCTTGGCTCACTTGTCTTAATATCATTCAGGGTTGAAGACAGCATAATGATTTAGCTATTATTTAATAACTAAGATAAATCACTGGAGTAAATAACATCTTCACCATCATTAAGAATAATCCCAGTGTGAGTCATTTCTAAACTACTTCATGGTGAATGATGCAACAATAATAAAAGCTTATGTTCACAAAGTTCTTTAGTTCATAAATCATATTAATATTAACATATGTGATCCCCCTACTCTGCAGGGTAGGTAGGACAGAAAGCCTCGTTACTTTGTGGATATTTTAGAGCATCATTTTCAAGGTTAGGAGATCTGCTTGGCCAGGTATGGTGGCTCACGCCTGTAATCCCAGTACTTTGGGAGGCTGAGGCGGGTGGATCATAAGGTCAGGAGATCGAGACCATCCTGGCCATGGTAAAACCCTGTCTCTACTAAAATACAAAAAATTAGCAGGGTATGGTGGTGCGTGCCTGTAGTCCTAGGTATGCAGGAGGCTGAGGCAGGGGAATCACTTGAATCCAGGAGACAGAGGTGGCAGTGAGCCAAGATTGTGCCACTGCACTCCAGCCTGGCAAAAGAACAAGACTCGGTCTCAAAAAAAAAAAAAAAAGAGAGAGAGAGAGAGATCTGCTTGAAGTAATATATAATGAAGTGAAGCAATGAACCCTGGTCTCCTGATTCCAAATCAGCTGTTCTTTCCGCTCTGCACCATGATACACCAGAACAAAGTGTACAACAGGGATTAGCTTCTAGTTCCAGCTTTGACATGAAGTAGCCATGCCACCTTGAGCAAGTCAAGTAACTTTGAGTGTCAGATTATTTGGAAAATGTCATTTGATTACATGACCTCTAAGGGTTGAAAATTCCAATTTCTATGAAATAATTTTCTTTTTACTTCCAGGGGAAGAAAATGTCTCCCCACTACAGATTCCTGCTCCCCATCTCTTTATCCAATTATTCCCCTGCCTATGACAAGCATATGGATATGATCTGATTCATTAAGTCAGCTACAATGCTATACTATTGTCATAACAGTGATGAGAATATTAATAACTAATTTTAAGTGTGTGTTTACTGTTTGCAAGGCACCATTTTAAGCGCTTTACGTGACAACTCATTTAATCCTTATAATAGCCCTAAACAATGGAAGTTATTATTCCCACTCTCCAGATTAGAAAACACAGGCCTAAAGAGGTCAAAAAATGTGTCCAAAATCACAGTGCCAGAGCTGGGATTCCAACTCAGACACCATGGTTCTTGAGCCCACACACTTAACCACTACTTTACGAATCCACATTCATTGACTTAAAAATTTTGCCGAACTAGTTTCTAAGAGTTTCAACTGATAACGTATTTTGACCACAGATCTTTCCTGAATCTTACCTTCTGGAACAGTAGCATGTGACTTTATATAAGGCACCCAACCAGCACTTTCCCTAATGGACTAATTCCTGCTCATTCCTGACAGAGGTGTCTGCACTGTTTCTGGGGTTCCTTTCATTACAGAGACTCTCAAAACCAAACAGGTTATTTGGCCAATGGAAGAGAGCTATTATAGAGTTGAGTCATTAAAACAGTTCTTCCCAGGGCCTGGCTCCCCTCTGCTTTGCCTGCTGGACTTTCTGGAGAGCCCACTTCCTCTTTTGAGTCAGCAGAGTCACTGAGCTCAACTTGCTGCAAACTCATTCATTCCTAGGAATAACTTTGAGACTAGAAGCTGAGACCCCAAAATAGTTTCTCCTCCTTTCATCTTGAGAGAAAATATTTCAGCTATAATACACACATTTTCAATGTCCATATTTAATATTCATTCCAAGCCATTTTTTTCATATTTATAAGGTCACATTTGTTCTTTATGTTAAATGGTGCAGCTTTCAGAGCAAGGAGACTCAAATAACTTCTCAAAGAGGGAATTTCTCACTATATGGTAGAAGAGTTTACTCAGCTTCAGTACTTACTCTTTGCACCATAGACAGTGTTTCCATCTTCCAAATACTGTCCCACAAATGGATAGTCTACCCCCTCTTCCTGGACAGCCCTGGGACCCAGGGGACATGCTAGTCATTCTTCTCTCTGTTCTGCATCAATGTCCTTATAAAGTTGTACAAACCAGGCTTTACAGCATAAACCAGGTATTTCAGGAAAAGGGGAACTATACAGGAAAAATATACCAGCATCTGCTAGTAGCAGTGAATGTATACAATAAACATCATAAATTTGGGAAAAAGACTTCCAAAAAACCCTCAGCAAGCTTGTCTAACTACTCTGACCTTAAAATGCCAAAGTATACTGCAGTAAATGGGAGAGCAGCATATCAAATGCTGTTGCTATTTGCCGTTCCTTTCTAGAATTCCACCACCTCGTTGTTGAAACCTCCAATGAGATGTGCTATAGTAAATCTGCCTTCCACTAATCAAGACGGAAATCTTTTCTTTCCCAATTAGGTCCAATTGCACAGACGAAGCAGTGCATCTGTTTCCCTTTCAAGACGGCTCACCCAGGGGATGGTGGAGCTTTACTGACATAACGGCTAGATGGTTTGTCATATATCTTCTCTCACAGAGCGTCTCTGCCATCTTTTATCAGTGGTTATCCAGAGCTACCCTTTTTGTGATGATACTGACCCAGGACCGCTGCCATAAGCATTCAGACTCCACTTGCCGCCTGCAGGGACTTCTGAGGAGAGTTTATCAAGACTGCTGAGCCTGGTGCTTTTACATTAAAGTGGCTCCCACTTGCAATTATTAGTGTGTGTGGCAAGCTCACACCCACACGCACATGAGGCCAGCTCCCCACAAGAGCACTACGTAGAGCAGTAGCAATCCATCTGTTTTCAGTTAGAAAGTAGAATTGCTTTTGCGCAGTTGAAGAACTGATCTGATATGAAATGAACCTGGCAGTTTTGAGGTGATAGCAAATACTTTGATGTGGCTACCACTGGTAAGGCATTAAAGGGGTTACATAAGGCTTTCCTGTGCCACTTAGAAATGTCTGCAAAGCAATAAGCAAACAGACCAACAGACACACAAGTTGCACTCTATTCCCAACTTACAGTATAAAGAGCCTGCAATTGTCAGACCCTGACTTTCAGAACACTGACATGTCTACCTTGGATGATGTTAAAACATATAATTTTATTATGGGCATATTATATTTTATAATTCTCAGTGATTCATACAAAGGCCATTCTTTCTAAAATGACCAGAAGGACAGGCATTTTAAAAGAGATGATATTAGAGGAAATGTTGAATTTCATTGCCTTTGGGGCTCCTTGTAAGGATGGAAGGCAAGATTGTGAAATGGCTGGGAATGTGGGTGGGGACACAGACAGAACTCAAAAAACAGCTCTGCTTCTTCCTAGCTGTGGGAGCTGGGCAAGTTTCTTAACCTCTCTGAACTAGTGTGATTGGGTATTAATAACCACAGCTACCTCTCTGGGTTGTAAAAAGCTTGTGCAGATGCTGTGCAGAAACGGTGTGCCAGGAATATGAGGCTTTGTCATCATTATCCATAGTATACTGTGGTTTTTATCATTGTGAGTTCCCAAAGAATTCTGCAATGACTATAACGAGGTAGTCTGTCCCACATCTTGGAGTATCACCTCTACCTCTGTGCCTTTCTTTATTCCACACTGTGTTTGTATTTTTGCCATAGGAAGCAAAAATGGAGAAGAAATAACTTGTGTTCCCCCTAAAGAGAAATGCCATCCATGCCCTGTAACAACAAGAATATGCACAGCCTACTTTGTGGAGGATATTGATAAGACTCCATTCAGAGCAATGGTGATGGGGGTGACTATTCCAAAGCCATGTCATTTTCTTTTCTATACTTCATTCTATATTGCCCTTGTGGATGCCCCACTTCACTTAAGCTTTCTTTTTGGCCCTGAGACATCTATCAGCATAGCCTATATGCAGATCTGCCCTCCTAAGCATGTCCCAGCAATAACCTCTCTCCAGTCCTCTTTAAAACACTACCTTCTCCTGGTTTACTCAGGTGACAAGCTCACTAAGTCTAATAAACTAATCTCCTATACATACACAGCTCCTGATAGATTAATATATTACCATACTGGAGATATTGACAACTTTTTAAAGACTCGCTGAAGCAAAATGTAATAATCTAAATGAATTACTTTCTCACGTTAGAATTCTAGACACTTAAGCAGGTCCATAGAGAGACAAAGGGAGTATTCTGAAGCAGGTGCTTTTGAAGGGATCTCAAGTTATAATACAAAGACAACAACCTGTTTTTCATACTGTGGCATCAATCCCTCAAAAGGAGATGGTTGTTTTTGTGGAATAATAAAGAGAAGTAGGCCATTACATGCTTAATTAAAGATTCAATCCTTTTAATCCAGCAGAAATGTGATCCCCAACTGAGCAGAAACGTGGGCTTCAAAGAATAAGCATACGGGGTTTTTTATTTGTTGTTGTTGTCAGGTTTTGTTGTTTTCATAGAAAAAAGCATTAGGACAAATCTCTGTATTACAGAGCTGATGCGTCCTCATGCCACTGGCCTCTGGGGGTGGTCTCTGAGATGGTCTCTCTCTCATCCAAAAGGAGAGATCTGGTTCAATCATGCCCAGAGCCCTATGTCACATGCATTCAACTTGCTGAGAAAAGAACGCACTAGGATTATGGATGCCATTTTAAATGAATGTGGCTCCCTCTTCTGGTGGAAAGTCAAAATCAATAATAAAATAATCTGAAAGGAGAATAGGTGCTTAGCTTCTTCCTCTCCCAGCTCCAAAATACATGCCAACACAGTAATCCTAACAAGTGGACCAGACAACAGTAGATCCACCATAGTTCTCATATATTCTGCAACCAAGGCTAAGTGGTAAAAAGATCTACAACTGAGACGCAGCAACAAGAGAAGAGAGAGAAAAAACAAACTTCAGATGGCTGAATCTCTTAAAAATAAGCCATTCCTATAAATATGTATGTGGATATAGAGAATGGAGAACTAAATACTGCTTTGAAAAACTGCTATTAACAGAATTCTTCTGGGGACAAAGTTAATAATGATAACATGCCAAGATGCCTGTTTGACACCTTGATTTTTAATGAGGTCAAATCTACAACATTAAAAGTATCTTCCATCACACTTCGGTAAGTCCTATGAATACCTGGACACCTTGAAAACACTTTTGTTTACTAGAAATAATAACTTGAGCCCCAGCTATATATTTATCATTAAGTCAAAAACATAGAATGGTGTAAAACATCTATACTTAAATAAATTACAACAACAAAACAAAATTATGCGTTGATGATGCACTATGTTGCTTCCTAAATAAATCCTAATAGGCTGAGGGTTATAGAGGACTGAGAAATAAACACGGAGAACAAAACAAATAACCCTAACACTCTAAACAGAAGAGCCCAGTTAGACTCCCACATTTTGTATCTTAACACTTCATTGATTGCTAAATTATATTCACTCCTAAATGACCCCAATGTTTCTGCATTACAAATCCTGCCACTTGCTAGAGGCTACAACCCAGATTTGTCATTTTTTTTTTTTTTTTTGAGACAGGGTTTTGCTCTTGTTGCCCAGACTGGCATGCAATGGCACGACTTCGGCTCACTGCAACCTCTGCCCCCCGGGTTCAAGCGATTCTCCTCTCTCAGCCTCCCGAATAGCTGGGATTATAGGCACATGCCACCATGGCTGGTCAATTTTTGTATTTTTAGTAGAGATGGGGTTTCATCATATTGGTCCAGTTGCTCGAACTCCTGACCTCAGGCGATCTGCCTGCCTCGGCCTCGAAACGTGCTGGGATTACAGGCGTGAGCCACCGTGTCTGACTATCATATCTTTACGGAAGGCTTTCAGTGCTGGAAGCAATGCATTGTGCTGCCAGGCAGAAGGTTCAGGTTCAGGAGCACTGAGGGCTGCACCCTCAAGCAGCAAAGACAGGGGCAACCAGCAAAGACTCAGGTGAGACTGTGTTTCATCTCTGAGGAGTGCCTATCTCCCTACTCCTATGAAGATTAAGTAAAGTCTTTAGATTTGGGGATAGCAGGAGGTTGGGGTGGGATATTGCCAAAGACAACTTGGTAGTGGTCATATTTCCTGTTTTTTTCATATATAGCAGTAGACTGCAACTCTGGGGGGGAGCTGGAAGAAAGAAAATGGTTATGAAAATACTGAGTATCATTCATATGGACAAAAGTCTCTCCTTGACTGAACTCCACTCAGGTTATTTTGAACTTTTATCAACAAAGACCTGACTTTGAACTTTCATGTTCATTACTCCTTGTTTTTAGCAAGAATCCTGCTATCAGTTTAGACAGAATCCCCCACTCTCCAAATCTGATCATCCTCCACCATCCCCCAGATGATGTCTGATCACCTGGCCTGTCTTAGGCAAGAATCTTATTTGGCTGGTTTACCAAAATTCCCTCTTAGCCCTCACTGGTCCCCCTAACCCTGGCTCCTTTGCTATCAATTCCCATTTTTCCTTGTTATATTCAGAATTGAGCCTGAATTGAGTTCTAGACAGAAGCCTCTCGCCCCCATTGCAATACTCTTGAATAAAATCTGTTTTTACTATTTTAACCACGGTCTAGCTCTGGCTTTTCTTTGACAATACACACATATGACATATTTACCAAAAGTCTGAACACTAGGGTAGCTATAAACGAGAGAGATACAAGACATTTGAAAATCAGGAGGGGGGATAAACAGAATGGAGAGAAGGTGGAAAAATACATACACTTTTTTCCCAGTAATTAAAAACATAATTAACCCTGGTACAATACCAGTTACTGAATTAAAGTGTTTATTTGAATTTATTTGATATTAGTAGAAAAGTTTCATCAATTTTTCTACTAATATCCTATCGCTGTTCCAGCATCCTATCCAGAATCCCACATGGCATTTATGACCATGTCGCCTTAGTCTCTTCTAAGCTGTAGCAGTTGCTAAGTCTTTCCTTGACTTTTATGACCTCGATAAAATATCCTACAATTTGGATTTTTCTGATCTTCTCATTCTTGGAGTGAACTTATGCATTTTAGACAAGTACACTACAAGAAAAACATTAGTGCACCTTATAAAAAATTCATGGTGCCACTAGGTCTTAATACAGGGGATGTTTATCTTGATGGCTTAGCTGAGGTAGGCTCTGCCAGGTCTCTCTGCTGTGAAGTTATTATCTTCTTCTTGTATTTAACATACATCATGGAAGAGATACTTTGAGACTAGACAAATTCTATTTTTCCTTATACCTTCACCCACTCATTTTAGCATCCATCATTATGGACTCATGGAAATTTATTTTATTCTATAGGCTAAAATCCAATACTGAGGTTACTTGCATTATTTATTTTGTGGCTCAAATTATTACAGCTTTAGAATAAAAGCTCCTTTCAGGTTGCATTCTGTGCCATTTGGAGAAATCCCTATCTATTTGGGAGGCATTTCCCTATTCTCAGGCACAACAAAGTATTCCAAGTAATATTTTTTATTTTACCTGCTCCAGCTTTGGAATCAACCATTTCTCCAAAGTGTCCCAGTTCATTTTACTCCACGAAAATGGTGTTTAGAAACAAGAGCAGTCTCTAGCTGTACTCTCCATAACGAGTAACCTTATGCATGTTTATTTCTACACCATTGCAGGTGTATCATCAGGGTAGATCCCTGGAGTGAGACTGCTAGGTCCAAAGGCATACGTAATCTTGTTAGATGTGACCAAATTTCCCTACAGAAGAATTATACCAATTTGCATTAAGGCCAGCAATGTATGAGTATCCATTTTCCCACAACACCACCAACAGAATATGTTGTGATATTATCTAGTTTTTGCCAGTCTGATAAGTGAGAAATGGTATCTCTGTGGTTTTTAAATTTACAATTCTCTAACTACTGAACTAGAACATATTTTTCATATGCTCAGGGGTCATCTGTATATTATTTTTGTGAATCAATGTGCATGTCTCCTTCCCATTTTTAATTGGGTTTTTCTACTGAATCCTTGATCTTCAGATTTTAAGGGTTTAATATCACAGGTATATTAACCCTTTCCTGTGATATATATTGGAAATATCCATTTTTAGGACCTAGTTTGTCAGTTGTATTTTGACTTTATAGTATTTTTCCATGCAGTTTTTAATTTTTATGTAAAATGTATCAGTCTTTTGCTACATCTGGATTTGAGTCATAATTAGAACATTTTTTTCTCTGTACTAGGGTTAGAGAGGAATCCAACTATGTTTTCTTTGGAATTCTCTTTTCTTCTAGTACTTAGTTTCATTTATTGTTCTTCACAATAATTTGAAGTAACAGAATTTTTTGGTGGTGATTTCAAAGTTGTCAGGCTTATCCAAAACTTTCTGAGAACTGGTTCGATATCTGTACTCCTACTTAGACCAAGGCTAATTCCAATAATATATATTTCATCTGGAGTCACTAGTAAGAAGGAACTATTTGATTGAAGAATCATAATCCTATCTCTTCTGTTCCATGTCTGCCTCTGTCTCTTCCTCTCTCGCCCCACAGATGGGAAGCTAGAACTCAAATGATAAGCCTAATTGGGTTAGGAGCCACCATGGAATAATTGCTGACAGCCCATTTTTTATTTGTGGGTACACCCTCAGCTCCATATACCAACCTTCACTGTGAAGGATGAAGGCCGGTGACCATGGTAAATCCATTCACAGGACCTGCTTCCCCATTATTAGCACCATCTGAGTCTGTTAAAAATCTTAACTAGGAGTTTAATTTTTCTACAGAGGGCTTTAAATTAATTAGGGATGTACATGCTAACAAAAAGCCTGATGCATCCATAAATCAATCCGGGGGTAGGAGGAGTACTCCGGGAGGATGGTCTATTCAGTGGAGACCTCACATCCAGCATCCCTGTTGGGCTCCCAACAAAAGGGTGCAGGTGTGGAATAGGCCACTGTGACGAGAAAGCCCCAATAATTATTTTGCATCACTTAAGCCACAGCAGGTAATATGGCAAATCAAAGTCCCAGGCATTCACCAAGTGAAACCCATGTTACCATGAAAAGCCACATCATATCACTTTAACCTCTATAAATGAATTGCCATAACACCCGTGATTCATTTTATACCAAGTCTAAGAATTAAAAGGGCATTGATCAAAATGATCTCCTTTTCCTCCTTTTGTTAAGAATAGAAAGTAACAGATGGAACCACTTTTTTTTTGTTTGTTTGTTTTTACTGTGCTGAACATCATTTAGAACAACCTCTGAAATTGCTGGTGTCTTTTATTCAATATACTTGCTTTCGGGTTTGTGCTCACATACAATTGTGTTCTTTGGCTAGAATGTTACTCATATTCCTTTAGTTAAAAACAGCACTTATATTTTGAAATCCACTTTAAAACTGCATAACAACAACTCCCAATTTTCAAACACTTCCATGTGCTAGTAATATGGTTTCTTTTCTAGTCTTTGATTAGCAAACACCTGATGAACAAAAGCAATGATAGATTCCTTTTTAAATAATTTTGTATTTTATTTACCATAGTATCATCTATATCTATATGAGAATCATGAGCATATGTGAATGAAACAAAGCTTTTTAAAAAAATCTATCAACAATACCTAGTTTAAGTGTGGTTACACTCTCTTTGCAGCAGCTCTCTCACAGAAATTTCTTTGTCCATCTAAACTATTCAGACTCCACCCAATTTCCCCAACTTTAGGGTTCTAAAGTCCATATGCTAGAAAAGCAAATACATTTAATTCTATGTAGGGAATATTCTACAATTCATCTCTCTTTAAGCTTATGATATTACTAACCCCTCACTGATAAAGTTAAGAAATCAGTTATTTTAAAATGTGAAGCTAAAAAATCTCATGATGATGTCTCAAAAGTTACTGATTTAAGCTAAATAATCCAGGTGAAGGATGTTTAAGTTTAGAAATACTGGAGTCAACACTCTAAGAATTTTAGTGACACAGGAGGGTTTTTTTCCTATATATACTCAAGAAACTTCTGTAAAATGCATGTTTTCCATCTCTCTATCCATGATCACAGTGTTGTAAGGCTTACAATGGCTCAGGTCCTACAGAGTGCACTGCCACGGCAAGCAAAGAAAAGAAAATGAAAAAAGGAACACTCTGTTCCAAAGAAGAGGGATTTAATCACATTCCCTATACTGAAGGTCCCAGACCAAAACATGAAGATGAATGTAGGGGTGTGTGGAGGGGGATCCAGAATGCACTGTCCAAGCCATTCATTGGAAGTGAAGTTGTGAAGTCCCCCACACCTTCACTTTACCCTCTTAAACCACACAGATGGTCTCAGAATGCAAGCATAGATTAGTGCCAGCCATGTTAAATAACCCTCATCCCATAACCCGACTTAAGCTATCACCCCGTCTGTCTACTTTCATACTACAAGTTTGTAAAACTATAGCCTATATCTGAGGTCTCCACTCCTACACCTGGTATTTTCTAGTCTAGATTTCCATACTTGTGAGGCTATCATGAGGCATTGCAACACATCCATGGGAGTGGTATGAGGGAAGGCCATGAAGGGAGCCAGGACTTCCATCACTGCCAGGTAGTAATGAGCCCCCCATGCCCTCAATGTAAGTGGAGAACACCCAGGAAGTTTGGACTTCCACTTCTACCCAGCAGTAAAGAAGCATCACCCCACCCCCCAACAATTCCCTGCTGGGGTGGTGTGAGAGGAGGCCTGGTGGAGAGACAGGATTTCACCAATGCTCAGTGGTAAGGAGGTTGCCTACCCCCTCCTGTCAATGGAGGCCAAGTGGACAACAATAGCAAGGCACTCCTTCCCCTCCCAATGGGGTGTAGGGTAGCTGTAGAAGCCTGGCAGGGAGCCAGAACTCCCACCCTTGCCCAGCACAAGTCCCCTCTTTGTGTCAGTGGATGCTGATAAAGAACCTGGACTAGTTTACCAAACTGGAAGTAACAAGGCAGATCCTCCCTTTCTCCTACTGGAGAGGTAGCAATGGACACCAGGCAGAGCAGAAGGTTTAAATAAGCACCAGGGCTGGGCACACTGGTTCATGCCTCTAATCCCACCACTTTGGGAGGCCAAGCAGGTGGACTGCTTTCAGGTCATGAGTTTGAGACCAGCCTGGCCAACATGGCAAAATATATATATAATATATAGATAAATTATCCAGGTGCGGTTGTGGTGGGATATGCCTGTAGTCCCAGCTACTTGGGAGGCTGAGGCCAGAGAATCACTTGAACTGTGGGAGGTGGAAGTTGCAGTGAGCTGAGATCGGGCCACTGCAATCCAATGACCTTGGCTCACTGCAGCCTCAAGCTCCCCGGGCTCAGGTGATCCTCCCCACTGCAGTCTCCCTAGTAGCTGTAGACTACAAACACAAACCACCACACCTGCCTAATTTTTGTATTTTTTGTAGAGACACAGTTTCACTATGTTACCAAGGCTTGTCCTGAAGTCCTGAGCTCAAGCCATCCATCTGCCTTGGCCTCCCACAGTGTTGGGATTACGGACGTGAACCACTGTGCCTGGCCAGAATGGTTAAAGAAAGTTTTCTAAATAAAAAAAAAAAATGATAAGGAATCAACTCAAAACAGATTAAAGATATAAATATAAGATCTGAAACCACAACATTCCTAGAAGAAAATATAGGGGAAAAGTTCCTTGACACTGGTTTGGCAACAATATTTTAATATCAGGCAACAAAAGCAAACAAGTGAGACCATATCAAACTGAAAATCTTCTGCACAGTAAAGGAAACAATCAGCAAAATTAAAAGGTGGCCTAAGGACTGGGAGAAAATATTTGCAAATCATAGATCTAATAAAGGATTAAAATCCAAAATATATAAAGAACTCATAATTCTGTAGCAAATAAACTTTAAAATGGGCAAAGGACCTGAATATTCTTCCACAGACAGGTATATGGAAAGGTACTCAATATCGGTAATCAACAGTGAAATGCAAATTAATATCTCACTGATTTATCACCTCACACCTGTTGGAATGGCTATTATAAAAGACAAGAGATAAATGTTGGCAAGGATGTGGAGAAAAAGGAGCTTTGTATATTGGTGGTGGAAATGTAAATTTATTACAGTCATTATGGAAAACAGTACAAAAGTTCCTCGAGTAAAAGCATTAATAAATGGTGCTGGGAAAACTGGCTAGCCATATGAAGAAGAAACTGGACCCCTTCCTTACACCTTATACAAAAATGAAGATGAATTAAACGTGAACCTAAACCATAAAAACCCTAGAAGAAAACCTAAGGCAATACCAATCAAGACATAGGCACAGGCAAAGACTTCATGATTAAAACATCAAAAGCAATTGAAACAAAAGCCAAAATTGACAAATGGAATCTAATTAAACTAAAGAGCTTCTGCTCAGCAAAAGAACCTATCATCAGAGTGAACAGGCAACCTACAGAATGGGAGAAAATTTTTGCAATATATCCATCTGACAAAGGTCGATATCCAGAATCTACAAGGAATTTAAACAAATTTACAAGAAAAAAATAACCCCATGAAAAAGTGGGCAAAGGATATGAACAGACATTTCTCAAAAGAAGATATTTATGCAGTCAACAAACATGTGAAAGAAATCTCATCATTACTAGTCATTAGAGAAATGCAAATCAAAACCACAATGAGATATCATCTCACACCAGTTAGAATGGTGATCATTAAAAAGTCAGAAAACAACAGATGGTGGTGAGGATGCAGAGACACAGTAATGCTTTTACACTGTTGGTGGGAGTGTAAATTAGCTCAACCACTGTGGAAGGCAGTGTGGTGATTCCTCAAGGATCTAGAACCAGAAATACCATTTGACTCAGCAATCCCATTACTGGATATATGCCCAAAGGATTACAAATCATTCAACTATAAAGACACATGCACACATATGTTTATTGCAGCACTGTTCATAACAGCAAAGACTTGGAACCAACCCAAATGCCCATCAATGATAGACTGGATAAAGAAAATGTGGCACATAAACACCATGGAATACTATGCAGCCATAAAAAAGAATGAAATTCATGTCCTCTGCAGGGACATTGATGAAGCTGGAAACCATCATCCTCAGAAAACTAACATAGGAACAGAAAAGCAAACACCACATGTTGTCACTCATAAGTGGGAGTTGAACAATGAGAACACATGGATACAGGGAGGGAACATCACACACCAGGACCTGTAGGGGGGTAGGGGCAAGGGGAAGGAGAGTATTAGGACAAATATCTAATGTATGTGGAGCTTAAAATCTAGACGACAGGTTGATAGGGGCAGTAAACCACCATGACACATGTATATCTATGTAACAAACCTGCAGGTTCAGCACATTTCCCAGAACTTAAAGTAAAATTTAAAAATAAATAAATAAATAATTGGGAAAAATAAAATAAAAAATTCCTTTACATAGAAAAAAAAAAGAGTAAAAATAGAATTACCATGTGACCAAGCAATCCCTCTGCTGGGTATATAGCCAAAGGAAATAAAATCAGCACCTGAGAGAGATATCTGCACTCCCATGCTCATTGCAGAATTATTCCCAATAGTTAAGATATGGAAATACTTTCCATGGACAAATAAGTAGATAAATCAGTGATATACACATACATACACACAGACAAAATGGAATACTATTAAGCCTTATAAAAGAATGAGACACTGCCATTTTTCAACAACGTTGATGAAGGACATTATGCTAAGTGAAATAAGCCAGACACAGGAAGAAAAATATGGCATAATCTCCCTTATATGTGGCATCTTTAAAAAGTCAAATGCATAGAAACAGAGAGTAGAATGGTTGTTACCAGAGGTGGAGAGAGGATGAAAACGGAAAGAAATGGGTCCAAGGGTACCAGCATGCAGTATACAGGATGAATAGGTCTAGAGACCTAATGTACAGTGTGAGGACTATAGTTGATAATACATTGAACACTGAAAATTTGCTAACAGAGTACATTTTAGGTGTACCACAAGCACACAACAAAAGATAATAATGTGAGGAGATGGATATATTTCTTTGCTTGACTGAGGTAACCATTTCACTATGTATATCAAGACATAATTTTGTATCCATTAGGAATATACAGTGAAAACCTATGATGCTTATTTACACACATACATACTCAAGAAGGAATCTTGGACTATCAGGAAAGAAGAAAGAACATGGTAAGAAAAAAATATAAATAAATATAATAGGCTTCCATTCTCACAAGTTTCTAAATTATGTTTCACAGTTGAAACAAACATAGCACTGTGTGATACCGTTCTAAATATGTGTAAAGAAAATTTTAAGACATTTACATTATAAGCAGGAGAGGTAAAAGGGACAAAGATTTCTGTACTTCACTTGAACTGGTGAAATGACGACAATGATATACTGCTAAGTCATGTATATAAAATGTAATACTTAAAGGATCCACTAGAAAAGTTATGTAAAGTGATGCACTCAAAAACACTATAAATAAATCAAAACAGAATCCTAAAACATGTTTACAAGCGAGGGAAAAAAAGCACAAAAATGAACAACGGAAAGATAAACAGAAAGCGATAAATAAAACAACAGACTTGAATTGTAAAACATCAACAATTTCATTGAAAGTAAATAATCTAAATGTGCTAACTAAAATCATATTTGTTTGAGAAGCTGAGCTGGGTGGGTCGTTGAGCCCAGGTGTTCAAGGCCAAACTCAGTAACATGGTGAATCCCCATCTCTACAAAAATTACATATATACATATATATATATTTTTATTTATATATTTATAAAAATTAATTGGCCAGGCATGGTGATATGTGCCTGTAGTCTCAGCTATTTGGGAGGCTGGGGTGAAAGAATTGCTTGATCTTGGGAGGCAGAGGTTGCAGTGAGCTGAGATACCTGGGTGACAGAGTGAGACTCTGTTTCAAAATAATAAATAAAAATGAAAAATAAAGACAGATTTTTACAGTGGATTTAAAAACATGCCAGACACAAATATGTGCTATCTACAAAAAAACTCACTTAAAATAGTATAATGATATAGGTAGGGTTAAAAGTAAAAGAATGAAACAAAATATATCATGCTAACATTACTCCAAAGAAAGCTAGAGTGGCTATATTAATATCAGATAGACCTCAGAGCAAATAAAGTGATTAGAGATGTACATCATATAATTACAAAATGGTCCATTCACCAAGAAGACATAGTAATCATAAATGTGCACCAAACAAGAGCTGGAAAATATGTGAAGTGGAATCTGATAGAACAGAAAGGAGTAGTAGACAAATTCACAATTATAGCTGTAGACTTCAACACTCTTCTCTCAACAATTGATAGACCGACTACAAAGAAAATCAGCAGGATACTCACCAGTAGCATCAACCAACAGGATCTAATCAACATTTATGGAACACTCCACCCAATATAATTAATGCAAAAATACATTAAAAAACACAATGCACAATCTTTTCCAAATGCCCAGGGAATATTTGCCAAGATAGACCATATCCTCAGCCATAAAAACCTTGGCAAATATTAAAAATTTGAAATCATAAAGACTGTGTTCTCCAACTGCAATGGGATTAAACTTGAAATCAAAAACAAGCAACCAGAAAAATATCCAAACACTTGAAACAAAACACCAGACTTCTAAATAATTTATGTGTCAAAGAAGTCTCAAGTGAAATAAAAAATACACTGGACTGAATAAAAATGAATATATGACATATGAGAATTTGTGGGACACAGCTAAAGCAATGCCATGAGGGAAACTTATAGCACTAGATTCATATATTGGAAGAGAAGTGTCAAATCAGTAATGTAAGTTCCCAACTCAAAAACAGAAAAAGAACAACATAAATCCAAAGATGTAGAAGA
Organism: Ateles fusciceps; assembly: GCA_036589455.1. Lineage (NCBI taxonomy): Eukaryota > Metazoa > Chordata > Mammalia > Primates > Atelidae > Ateles > Ateles fusciceps. The sequence continues at coordinate 4,493,495 of JAZHEH010002982.1, read as the reverse complement.
AAGAAATGAATAAATATAAGAGCAGAAATCAATGAAATCGGAAACAAAAGCAATAAAGAAAATAAATAAAAGAGCAGATTCTTGAAAAGATCAATGAAGTTGACACATTTCTAGCAAGACTGCAAAGGAAAAGAGAGAAAAGACACCAATTACCAATAGTAGAAGAAAACAGGAGATATCACTACAGACACAGCAGATATCAAAAGGATAGTAAGAAAATAGTAGGCTGGTTCAACATATGCAAGTCTATAAATATAATCCACCAAATAAATAGAATCAAAGACAAAAAACACATGATTATCTCAATTGATGCAGAGAAGGTCTTTGACAAAATTCAACAGTCCTTTATGCTAAAAACTCTCAATAAACTAGGTATCAAAGGAATCTATCTCAAATTAATAAAAGCCATTTATGACAAACCCACAGCCAATATCATACTGAATACGCAAAAACTGGAAGCATTCCCTTTGAAATCTGGCACTAGACAAGGATGCCCTCTCTCGCCACTCCTATTCAATATAGTATTGGAAGTTCTAGCCAGAGCAATCAGGCAAGAAAAAGTAATAAAGGATATTCAATTAGGAAAGAAGGAAGTCAAATTGTTTCTATTTGCAGACGACATTATTGTATATTTAGAAGACCCCATTGTTTCAGCCCAAAATCTCCTGAAACTGATAAGCAAATTCAGCAAAGTCTCAGAATACAAAATCATTGTGCAGAAATCACGAGCATTCCTATACACCAATAACAGACTAACAGAGATCCAAATCATGACCGAACTGCCGTTCATGATTGCAACAAAGAGAATAAAATACCTAGAAATACAACTAACAAATGAATGTAAAGGACCTCTTCAAGGAGAACTACAAACCACTGTTCAACGAAATAAGAGAGGACACAAACAGATGGAGAAACATTCCATGTTCATGGTTATGAAGAATCAATATTGGGAAAATGGCCATACTGCCCAAAGTAATTTATAGATCCAACACTATCCCCATCAAGCTACCTATGACCTTATTTACAGAACTGGAAAAAACAACCTTAAACTTCATACGGAACCAAAAGAGAGATCACATAGCCATGACAATTCTAAGCAAAAAGAACAAAGCTGGAAGCATCTTGCTACCTGATTTCAAACTATACTACAAGGCTATAGTAATCAAAATAGCATGGTACTGGTACCAAAACAGAGATATAGATCAGTGGAACAGAACAGAGGCCTTGGAGGCAACGCCACACATCTACAACCATCTGATGCTTGACAAACCTGACAAAAACAAGCAATTAGGAAAGGATTCCCCTGTTTAATAAATGGTATTGGGAAAACTGGCTAGCCATGTGCAGAAAGCAGAAACTGGACCCCTTCCTGACACCTTACACTAAAATTAACTCCAGATGGATTAAAGACTTAAACATAAGACCTAACACCATAAGAACCCTAGAAGAAAACCTAGGCAAAGCCATTCAAGACATAGGCATGGCAAGGACTTCATGACTAAAACACCAAAAGCATTGGCAACAAAAGCCAAAATAGACAAATGGGATCTAATTAAACTCCAGAGCTTCTATACAGCAAAAGAAACTATCATTAGAGTGAACCAGCAACCAATAGCATAGGAAAAAATTTTTGCAATGTACCCATCTGACAAAGGGTTAATATCCAGAATCTACAAAGAACTAAAACAGATTTACAAGGAAAAATAACCTAACCCATTCAAAAGTGGGCAAAGGATACGAACAGACATTTTTCAAAAGAAGATATATATGAGGCCAACAAACATGAAAAAATGCTCATCATCACTGGTCATTAGACAAATGCAAATCAAAACTACATTGAGATACCATTTCATGTCAGTTAGAATGGTGATCATTAAAAAATCTGGAGACAACAGATGCTGGAGAGGATGTGGAGAAACAGGAACGCTTTTACACTGTTGGTGGGAGTGTAAATTAGTTCAGCCATTGTGGAAGACAGTGTGGCACTTCCTCAAGGATCCAGAAACAGAAATTCCATTTGACCCAGCAATCCCATTACTGAGTATAGATCCAAAGGATCACAAATCATACTATTATAAAGACACATGCACATGTATGTTCACTGTGGCACTGTTTACAATAGCAAAGACCTAAAACCAGCCTAAATGCCCACTGATGATAGACTGGACAAGGAAAATGTGGCATATACACACCATGGAATACTATGCAGCCATAAAAAACGATGAGTTCGTGTCCTTTGTAGGGACATGGATGAATCTGGAAATCATAATTCTCAGCAAACTGATGCAAGAACAGAAAAATAAACACCACCTGTTCTCACTCTTAGGTGGGTGTTGAACAATGAGAACACATGGACACAGGGAGGGGAGCATCACATACTGAGGTCTTTTGGGGGGGGGGGCAATAGGGGAGGGACAGTGGGGTTAGGGAGGTTGGGGAGGGATAATAGGGGGAGAAATGCCAGATATAGGTGACGGGGGAAAGGAGGCAGCAAACCAGATTGCCATGTATGTACCTATGCAACAATCCTGCATGTTTTGCACATGTGCCCAAGAACTTAAAGTGCCATATATACATATACACACACATATATATATATATAACAATTAAAAAAAGAAATTGCAAAGACAGAAAAAAAAGAAAGCTACAAATCAACATCCCTAATAAATGTTGATGTAAAAGCCATTACCAATATAATAAGAAATAGAATTCAGTAATACATAAATAAATTATGTATCACGACCAAGGAGAATTCATCAGAGGGACATGAGAATGGAAAAAAAATCAGTAATCCATATAATCCATCTATCAACAGTCTAAAAATATCAACATCAACTGATGTTGGAAAAAGCATTTGACAAACTTCAGCCCATTTGTGATGAAAACTTTCAGAAAAATGGGAATGGAAGGGAACTTCCTCAGCTAAAAAGCACTGACCAACACAAACAAACAAACAAACAAACAAAACCTCATAATCTACAGCTAAATTGTACCTAATGGTGAATAAAGACTAAATGTTTTCTCCCAAATAATGAGAACAAGGTTAGACTGTCCACTCTCATGAATTTTGTTCAACATAAAGCTGAAAGATCTAGCCAATGCAATTAGGCAAGAAAGCAAATTGAAGTCATACAGATTAGGAAGCAATAAACTATTTTCAGAAGACATTGTCTATATAAATAATCCCAATGAACCTACAAAAATCTCCTAAAACTAATAACTATCTCACAAGATTATAGGATACAAGATTAACACTCAAAAATCTACTGTATTTATATATGCTATCAAGTATGCATAAAACAAAATTTATATTTATATTTTTTATATTTTTTCAACTTTTCTGTTCAATTTGGAGGGTACATGTGCAGGTGTTTTACATGGGCATATGTGTGATGCTGAGTTTTAAGGTGTGAATGATCTTGTCACCCAAGTAGTGAGCACAGTATCCAACAGGTAGTTCATCAGCCCACTCTCCCCTTCCTCCCTGCTCTAGTAGTCCCCACTGTCTGTCTATTGTTCTCATCTTTACATCCATATGTACTCAAGTTTTAATTCCCACCTATAAGTAAGAACACACCATATTTGGTTTTCTGTTCCTGTGTTAATTAGCTTAGGATAATGCCTCCAGCTCTATTCATGTTGCTTAAAAAACAAACAAACAAACAAACATGATTTTGTTTATTTTTATGGTTGTGTAGTACTCCATGGTGTATACGTACTGTATTTTCTTTATCCAATCCACCATTGATGGACACTTAGATTGATTCTGTGTCTTTGTTATTGTGAATAGTGCTGTGATGAACATGTGAATGCATGTGTCTTTTTGGTAGAACAATTTAATTCCTTGGGTCTATACCCAGTAATCAGATTGCTGGGTCGAATGGCAGTCTATGTTCTTTAAGAAATCTCTAAACTGTTTTCCACAGAGACTGAACTAATTTGCATTCCCACCAACAGTGTATAAGTGTTCCCTTTTCTCACAGCCTTTCCAATATCTGTTATTTTTTTTACTTTTTAAGAGTAGCCATTCTGACTGGTGTGAGATGGTATTTTATTGTGGTTTTGACTTGCATTTCTCTGATGATTAGTGATATTGAACATTTTTTTCATGTTTGTTGGCTGCTTCCATGTATTCTTTTGAGAATTGTCTATTCATGTCTACTGCCCACTTTTTAATGGGTTTGTTTGTTGTTCATTAAGTTTCTTATAGATTCTGGACATTAGACCTACATCATATTCATACTCTGCAAATATTTTCTCCCAATGTACAGTTTCTCTGTTTACTGTTGAAAGTTTATTTTGCTGTGCAGAATATGCTATGCTATTTCATCCATTTTGAGTTAATTTTTGTATAGGATGAGAGGTAGGGGTCCAATTTCATTCTCTTGCATATGGCAAGCCAGCTATCCCAGCACCATGTATCGAATATGGAGTCCTTTCTCCATTGCTTATTATTGTCAGCTTTGTCAAAGACCAGATGGTTGTAGGTATGCAGCTGTATTTCAGTGTTTTCTATCCTGTTCCACTGGTCTATATGTCTGCTTTTGCACCAGTACCATGGTGTTTTGGTTACTGTGGCATTGTAGTATATTTTGAAGTTGGGTAATATAGTAACTCCAGCTTTGTTTCTTTTTGCTCTAGAATTGCTTTGACTATTAGGTCTTTTTTGGTTCCATATAAATTTTGGAATAGATTTTTCTATTTCTGTGAAAAATGACATTGGTATTTTGATAGAAATGACACAGAACCTGTACATTGCTTTGGGCAGTATGGCCATTGTAATAATATTGGTTATTCTGATCCATGAGTATGAAATGCTTCTCCATATATTTGTGTGATCTCTGATTTCTTTCATTGGTGTTTTATAGTTCTCCATTAATGATCTTTCACCTCCTTAGTTAGCTCTATTCCTCGATACTTCATTATTTATGGCTATTTTGTAAATGGGATTGTGTTCTTGATTTGGTTCTCTGCTAGAACATTATTAGTGTAAAGAAATGCTAACGATTTTTGTACATTGATTTTATATCCAGAAACTCTACTGATGTCATTTATCAGTTCTGAGAGCCTATTGGCAGAGTCTTTAGGGCTTTCTAGATATAGAATCATACCATCAGTGAAGAGAGAAAGTTTGACTTCTTCTTTTCCTATTTGGATACCTTTTTATTTCTTTCTTTTGTCTAATTGCTCTGGCTAGGACTTCCAGTCCTATGTTGAATATGAGTGGTGAGAGTAAGCATCCTTGTCTTGTTCCAGTTCTCAAGGAGAATGCATCTAGCTCTTTCCTGTTCAGTATGATGTTGGCTATAGGTTTGTTATAAATGGCTATTATTATATTGAGATATATTCCTTTGACGCCTAGTCTGTTGAGGGTGTTTATCATGAAGAGATGTTGGATTTTATTGAAGGCTTTTTAGGTAACTGAGATAATCATATGGTTTTGCTTTTTATATTTTTACGTGATGAATCACGTTTATTGATTTGCATACGTTGAACCAAACTTGCATCCCAGGAATAAAGCCTACTTGATCACAGTGAATTAACTTTTTGATGTGCTGCTGAATTTGGTTTGCTAATATTTTGTTGAGGATTTTTGCATCTATGTTCCTCAGGGATAATGGGCTGTGGTTTTCTGTTTTCATTGCGCCTCTGCAAGGTTTTAGTATCAAGATGATGATGGCTTCAAAGAGTGAGTTAGGAGCCCCTCCTCCTCAATTTCTTGGAGTAGTTCTTTTTATTTTTTTTTTCTTTCTTTTTTTTTTTTGAGACAGAGACCCACTCTATCACCCAGGTTGGAATGCACTGGTGCGGTCTCGGCTCACTGCAACCTTCACCTCCTGCGACTACAGACTTGTGCTACCATGCCTGGCTAATTTTTGTATTTTTAGTAGGGATGGGGTTTCACCGTGTTAGTCAGGATGGTCTTGATCTCCTGACCTTGTGATTTGCCTGCCTTGGCCTCCCAAAGTGCTGGGATTACAGGCATGAGGCACTGTGCCTGGCCTATTTGGAGTAGTTCTAGTAAGACTGGCGCCAGTTCTTTGTACTACGGGTAGAATTCAGCTATGACTCAATCTGGTCCAGGGCTCCTTTGGGTTAGTAGATTTTTTTTTAATTGATTCAATTTTGGTGCTTGTCATTGGTCTTTTGAGATTTTCACTTTTTTCCTGGTTCAATCTTGGAAGGCTGTGTGTTTCCAGGAATTAAATAATTTCATCTAGATTTTCTAAAATGTGTGCAAAGAGGTGTACATAATACTCTGAGGATCTTTTGTATTTCTCTGGAATCAACTTTAATGTCATCTGTGTCATTTCTGATTGCACTTATTTGGATCATATCATTTTTCTTCTTTGTTAATCTAGCTAACAGTCTGTTAATCTTGTTTATTCTTTTGAAGAACTAGCTCTTGGTTTCCCTGATCTTTTAAATGGATTTTTTGTATCTTAATTTCATTCAGTTCTTCTCTGATTTTAGTTACGTCTTTTCCTCTGCTAGCTTTGGGTTTGTCCTTTTTTCCTAGTATCCTAGTGCCATGTTAGATTGTTAATTTGAGACCTTTCTAACTTCTCGATGAAGATGTTTAATGCTATAAACTTTCCTCTTATCATTGCTTTAGCTGCATCTCAAAGATTTAGGTAAGTTGTGTCTCTATTTTCATTAATTTCAAATAACGTTTTCTGCTTTAACTTTGATTTTCACCCAAGAGTTATTCAGGAGTGGGTTAGTTTCCAGGCCTTTGTGTAGTTTTGAGAAATCTTCTTGGTATTGACTTCTATTTTTATTTCACTGTGTTCTGAGAGTGTGCTTATACAATATTGATTTTTTAAAATTTATTGATACTTGGAAAGCAGAATTTAAAAAGCAATGTCATTTATAATCACTCAAAAAATTAAAATCCAGGCATGCATCTGAAGTCCCAGCTATTCTGGAAGCTATGGTGGGAGGATCCCTTGAACCCAGGAGTTTGAGAACCACCTGGGCAAATGACTATATATAAGTATACAATACATGTTTAGATGTCAAGCTAACAAAACATATATAAGATTGTATGCCAAAACAATACAATGCTAATTAGAAAAACAGAAGATGATCTAAATAAATGAAGAGACAGATATATTTATGGATTGGAAGACTTAAAGATGTAAGTTTTTCCCAAATTGATATTTAAATTTAATGCAATTTGTATAAAAATCCCAGTGAGATGTTTTGTAAATACAACCAGGATTATTCTAAAATGTGTATGGAAAGGCAAAGCAAAAACTAATGTGAATAATGAAGAATAAAGTGAGATTAATCTACTAAATTTCAAGACTTATTATATTGCTGCAGTAATCATGATCATGTGGTATTGGTGGAGGGACGGACATAGATCAACGGGACCCAATAAGGAAACCAGAAATACATCTGCATAAATAAGTCCAACTGATTTTTGACAAAGGTGCAAAAGTAATTCAATGTGGGAAAAACAGTTTTCAAAAAATAGTGGAAAAATTGGCCATTCATAGGCAACAAAAAGAACTTCAACCTAAGTCTTATACCAAATGTATCACATCTTAAAAGTCTTTTAGAAAATAGGAGAAAATCATTGAGAACTAAACCTAGGCAAACAGTTCCTAGACTTGCTACCAGTAGCACAAATCCATAAAAGAGAAAATGGAAAACCGGGGCATCATCAAAATAAAAACTTTTGTCCTGTGACATATCCATGCTAAGAGGATGTAAATCAGTTACATACTGGGAGAAAATATTTATATACCACATATACTACCTACCAAGGACTAGTATCTAGAATATACACTGGACTCTCAAAGCTCAATGGGAAAAAAAGTACAATTCAATTAGAAAATGGGGAAAAAGACATGAAGAGACACTTCAAAGATTATACACAGATGACAAAGAAGCACATAACATAAAAGATATTCAATGCCACTCACCATTAGAGTAATGCAAATTGAAACTACAATGAGATATCAATATATAACTACCAGAAAGGCTAACATAAAAAAAGAGTTGTAACACACCAAAGGCTGGTGAGTGAGGATGTGCAGAAGCCAAACCACTCACACATTGCTGGTAGGAATGTCAGGTGGTACAGCTGCTCTGGAAAAGTTAAGCAGTTTTTTTAAATAACTAATCATGCAACTTAGCACAATGCAATTCCTGGGTATTTATCTCAGAGACAGGAAAACTTATGGTCACAAAAAACCTGTACACAAATGTTTACAGCAGTTTTACTCCTAATGGCCCCAAACTGAAAATGACCCAAATGTCCTTCAACAGATAAGTGATTAAAAAATTATGGTACATCCATACCATGGAATAGTATTTAGTGATTAAAAAAAAGAAGTAACACTTGATACATACAGCAACTTGAATGATTCTCCAAAGAATTATTCTGAGAGAAAAAGGACAATTCCAAAACATTACATACTACCGGATTCCAATTCCATTTATGTAACATTATTGAAATGACAACATGATAGAAATGTGGGAACAGATTAATGGGTGCCGGAGTTACAGAGGGCACGGGGGAGAAAGGGGAAAGGTTGTGTCTGTGAAAGGACAACATAAGGGATCCACATGATGGTAGAAATCTTTGTGTTTTGACTGCATCGATATCAACTGATTCCATGTTTTTAATATAGTTTTGCAAGGTATTACCATTAGGGGGAATTAGGTAAAGGGTCCACTGTATGATTTTTTACAACTTCATGTGAATGTACAGTAGTTACTTCATAATAAAAACTTTTGTTAAACAGCTAGAGAAATTATTAATTTTGCAAGACGATACTTTCACTTTTCAAGCATCTTAAAATTTAGTGTATTCTAGTGATTATTATGATTTTATAAAATTTATAAATATAAACTCTACTTATTTGTAGTCTTTGTGTCACTTGGATGTACTTTGTCTTTTGACATAGAAAGAAAATTTCTGATTTAATTCCAACGTATATTTTAAAAGACTGTTTCTATAAAATACCAATATGTTTTAGTAGAAACTTAAGCCTATTGATAATTTTCCACATACAAATTGGATCAGTGACTGGGTTATAGTTGCTAAGGCAAACTGATGGTGATTTTACTGCTTTTAAGTTTAATATACAGTTATGCACAAATATACATTCATATGCATAAGTGCATATGCATTTACCTACATACACATATACACCCATATATATGATGTTCTCATTAATACGCGCTCAGGTAAAAATAAATGACAATTTTTCTAAGGCTCTTTTAAAAAAAAAGAAACTAATGAAAGCTAGAGAAAGGTGGCACTAGCTCTCTTTGAAAAGGGTTTAAAAGCGGTTATTCTGTACCTGAAATAACTACGCAGGCCGGCGTGCCTCAGTTTACACAACATGAAGCAATAAAGCATGGATCAGCAAATATGATGTAATTCTATGACTTTTATCCAATGGCAGAAAAATAGATCTTCCTCTACCACAAAGCTGTTGAAATGCATCTTATTCCACACATACGGTAGAAAATACTTAGCATCAGGAACCCACAAGTCAGTCTCCTGGCTTCCTGACTTTTTAGTTTAATTACATATAGGACAGGTATATCCTCCTCTGTGACCTCACATCTGGCAAGCACAACTGTCATGCCAAGGACACTGATGTTATGGTTTTTATTTCTACTATTCCAAGGTGAACAACTCTCCAGAATTTCTACGTGTTCCTACTATCTATTCCTGTGTTTCCTATTTCAGGTAATTACACACCTCTTCCTATAATCCTTCATTTTTCTGAAGCTTCAATCTTGCTCACTTTTATACCTAATAGTAAAATTCAAATTTTGTATAACTAAACATTGGTGCTAATCATGTGAAGTGAATTATTTTAAGAAGAATGCAGGAATATGAATGCATTCACAGACCCAGATAATAAGGAGGTAATTATTATGCTAGATAAAAGAGATCACTGAAGTATAGAGAGATATTAGATAACTGATTGTTCATAGATATATATGAAAAAATAAATTCTAGCTCCATTGAGTTTGAAGTTTAACACTAGTTAAGCAAAGTTAGCTGTCTACTCACCAAGACTCCTCAGAGCTTCTAATATAATTACATGTAGGTTTAATCACTAATACAAGCATATAAGATGCTGAATTTCTCCACTTTATTTGAACTGCTGCTTTTCATGCCATATACTGCAGATGCTATGAGCCAAAGCTTCATCTCAGAAGCAGTGACCAACAGTAAAAAGCTGCTTCACTTACCTGTGCATGAACTCTGCAGTGTAGATAGAGCTGTGTGCCAGGACAACATGAATGATCAGATGAGCACAAAATCAAGACACTGAGATTATAAGCTCAAAAATTAGTTTCTTCTAAAAAGTGTTGCTATCAAAATGACACAATTTAAAAGTTTCAGAATATGTAATTATTAGATGTCACAGATTTCCAAGAATTGAGTGAAAGCACTTTTCCAGGATGTCCAGAGAACAAACGAAACCAGAATCATTTGCAGCACAGGCTCCTTGACAACAGAAGGCTCTTCAGAATAAGTGTAAAATCTAGCACACATTTGTCATGCTTTCCTCTTAATTCATTTTGTCTTCCACTCAAGCCACTATCAATCACTGGGCAAAAGGCATTTGGATGCAAGTTTTCCTATAAATACTGAAGGGGATATTTTCCTTGTCTGGGCCCTTGAAGAATGGCAAAGGTAAGGATGGAAATTAACTAGTATAGAAATTGAGATAATTAAACTTGAAAAGCAGCCTTATTATGGCTCTTTAGAGTATCATGAAAATCAGAAATTCTGAAATTAAATTTTATTTTTAAAAAAATATTTTTGACAATTATGTCAAGGCAATTCAATACCAAAGAGAAGCCTGTTCAACAAATGTTGGTGAAATAATTGCATAAAATATTAAGAGGAAAAAATAAAACTTAGTTTATTATATATCTCAGGAAAACATGGTTCCCATCCTAACAAGAAAAATAAGACTGATAGAGTCAAGACTATAAATTTTAAACCCTGCTAGAAAACTAAAGCCATTAAGAAACATAAACAAACTGAAACACAGGAACTGATTCCCTGGCCACACAGGACTCAGAAAGAAAGGGGGAGACTATGGCTGCCTTCTTTCTGGGTAAAATAATGAACAGAAGAGAAGGCTGCCATTAATAGGAGTTAGAAGAAACCAGTTTACATTTTATAAAAGCATAAAAGTTCAGTATGCTTGTGTGTTGGTTTAGAATCCCTAGGCAGTTCCAGGTACCCACCCGCCAATGTTTTGCCATGGACCTTCACAGAATCTTCAACTGGAAATGATGGGTAAGAGGAGGATTAAATTTCCCGAAAGGGTATGAGTTGCAGGGACCATTGAAAGCTAAGAGCAGGGAACAGGAATGCCCGGACGTATTCTGGGTTTCCAATAAATACTAAGCAGGAAACACTGGTTGCTGGGGATGGGTCAGGGAGAGCTGAGAAGAATTACCCTGAGGAGCCGCTGCATAGAGCTTCCTAAATCTGGGGACAAAAGTAAGAACTGAGGCGCACAAGCACTTGAAATCTTCATTAAATATACTGCTACAGCCTCTCATGCAGAGAAGAGCACCAAGGTGGAAAGGCCGGTAGTGGAACTAAGAAGAAATGAAAACTCTCCAGTGACAAAAAACTATCATCTGGCTTTGTACAGTAGAACGTGTGAGTTCTCCCATATTTCCAAACATTGGCCTTTGAGATTAAGCAAAGGAAATCTCCAGAGCCTCTATAGTGCTTAGATTCCAAACCCTGCTGAAGGGAAAGTCCTCATCCCAGCCTAAAAATGACTTGATTCCATTTCCAGGAAAGATGAAGCAATCATACTCCAGCCAGTCTCTCCCACAGAACACAAATATAAACCCCAGACAGAGAACCTGGAATATCTATCTAAGGACTCTGGAAAATGAACAGCAGCAGTGGAGAAGGAAACCAGAATTAGAAGTTTCACTGAACAAGCAGTGAGTCTACCATTTTTCACCCTCTGGTATCACCTAGTCTAAACTCAAAGACAGCCCAAAACTCAGAAGTATACACCAGGTGTGAACAGGATAAGCTCCAGGAGCAGCTCTCTTCTAGTTCAAGGAGCAGGAAAGGGAGACTCAAAAAATCAGAAGAGTGGGGACACACAATGTTTAGTTTTTTTCTATTTTTCCTTCTCTCCTTCCCTAGCCCCAAGCAAATCTGCACTAATGGTGGCAGCAGAAGAATGGCACTCAGATGGAAGGGTCGTCACCTAAAACTCTGAAGGAGGGAGAACTGCTTCCTTCCCAGAGGAGCTTCAATCACAAGAGTAAGAGACAAATTCCCAATACCGTTTTACCCCTCTCTATCTTCTGATAGTTTTGTTCTCGACATAGATGCAATCATGAGAAGTGAGCAGAGAGAAGGAAAACTAATGTTCTAGCTTTCTATATAAAAGATCAGGAAAGGAGGCTCCAAAGAGGCTAAAAATGCAAGAGAGCTCACAAAGAGAGGAAAACATCAAAGCAGTAATCCCATAAAGTCATGCGTGAAGTACTATGATTGTCTCTGAACTATACATGTATAGATCTGATCATAAACACCACACAGAGACAATGAGGGATGAGCAACAAAGAAGACCAGAGACGATGCCCCACACTGGCCTCAGGTAGTGCGTGCATGGAAGAAATCCAAATAGGATTGTGAGCACTATTAACAGTCAAGTGATATTAGAGCCACAGCCCACTAAAGGCAGGTCAGAACTTGAGGCCTGAACCTATCCTGGCCAATTGCCAGCTAAAACAAAACAAATCAAGAATACCGTAACACAATATTTAAAATATCCAAGATACAGTCCAGAATCACTCAACAAATGAAGAACTGGGAAAATCCCAACCCATGAGAGAAAAAGACAATCAACAGCTAACAACCCCTAGATGACACAGATGTTGGAAAAAAAAAAATCCACAGGGCTTTAAGGAACAAAATATAACCTCCTTTTAAAAAGAAGAGCAAACTCTTGAAAAAGTAGAAAGATAGAATGTCTCAGCAAAGAAACATATGATACAAAGAAAACTGTTAAAACTAAAAAATAGGCTGGGTGCAGTGGCTCACGCCTATAATCCCAGCACTTTGGGAGGCTGAGGTGGGTGGATCACAAGGTCAAGAGATCGAGACCATCCTGGTCAACATGGTGAAACCCCATCTCTACTAAAAATACAAAAATTAGCTGGGCATGGTGGTGCACGCCTGTAGTCCCAGCTACTCAGGAGGCTGAGGCAGGAGAATTGCTTGAACCCAGGAGGCGGAGGTTGTGGTGAGCCAAGATCACACCATTGCACTACAGCCTGGATAACAAGAGTGAAACTCCATCTCAAAAAAAAAAAAAAAAAAAAAAAAACCCTAAAAAATAGAAAAAGCAAAATAAAATATTTACTGGATTGACAATAGCAGAATGGACATGACCAAGAATCAATGAATGTGAAAATATATCAACAGGCATTATCCAATATGTTCAAAAGAGAACAAAAATGAAGGGCAATACTAAAAGTTATAGCATTTATACCAACAGCCTCCTCAGAAAGACAGGAGAAAAAGTATGGTGCAAACATATATGTATTCGAAGAAATAATTTGGTGAAAGACAAATTTGCTGATTCAAGAAACTCAGTGAACCCCAACCAGGACAATTTCAAAGAAATTATGCTGAAGCACATCATAACCACACTGCAGGAAACTAAAGAAAAAATAATAATATTGAAAATTGCCACAGAAAGAAAATGGTGAAGAATAATTCTAATGGCTGTAGGTTTCTCTTTGGAAATCATGGAAACCAGAAGGAAGTGGAACATTTTTTAAGTTCTGAAAGGAAGAAACTACCAACAAACATTTAGAAAATAAATCTTGTAACAAGTTTCATTTGTCATCAAAAAGTAGAAAATAATTAGGGTTCAGGAGCTCTCTGCCAACAACTATCAAATATTGCTGAGAGATATTAAGAAAGACCTAAATGAATGGAGATTTACATCATATTGTGGATTAAAAGATTCAATATTTTAAGATGTCACTTCTGCCCACATTGATATAGAGATTCAATGCTGTTGTTATTAAAAAGTCACTGGAGGTAGTGTGAAGAAACTGACAAGCTGATTCCAATATTGACATGGAAATTAAAGGGACCTAGAACAGCAAAAATATCTTGGAAAAGAACAAAGTCCTTTTTTAAAATCTTATTACACAATCAGAATAATCAAACAGCGTGGTATTTGCAAAGTACAAAGAAATAGATAAAAATAACCGAAGATTAGAGTCCAGATATTGACTTGTACATATAGAGGCAAAGGGTTTTCAACAAAGGCACCAAGAAATTCAATAAAGGAAGTAAATTCATATCAAAAAATGATACAAATGTGGATATCTACATTTTAAAAAATACCACCTTAACCCCTAAACACACATTATAGATAAAAATTAAGTCCCTACAGATCATGGACATAAAAAATAAAATCTAAAACTATACAACTTATAGAATAAAACACAAAACAACATTTTTGTAAACACAGGGCAGGCAAATGTTCTTACAATACAGAAAGCATAAACTAGAAAAATAGATATTTAATACTAGACTGCTTCTGCTCACCCAGAGACATCATTATTTAAAATAAATATGCAAACCAAAGAATTGCAACATATATTTTGACAAGAGACTTATATTCAAAATATATAAAGAACTCATACAAAACGATAATTTCTTTAAAAAGCGCTCACTTCCCTCAAGTAGGCAAAATAATTTAACAAATACATAAATGGAAAGTAAGCATGTGAAAAGTACTCAACATCTTTTATCATCAAGGTAATACAAATTAATGCAGGAGATATACATGCATATCAATTATATTGGCTAAAAATAAAACTGACTATTTCAAATGTTGGCTAAAAGTAAAACTGCCTCTTTCAAATGTTGATGAGGATATCAATCACCAAATCTCTCATATATTGCTACTGGAAATGTAAATGGAACAGCTACTTTGAGAAACAGAATGGTTGATTATTTTAAAGTTAAGCATATACCATAATACCAGCAATTTCACTCCTATGTATTTATCAAAGAGAAATAGGAATATATGCCCATACTAATGACTTGCACATGAATGTTCATAGTAGCTTAATTTATACTAGCCAAAAACTGGAAACCACCCAAATGTATAATAAAGAAAGTGTGTATATTTATACAATGAAATACTAATCAGCAACTGAAGGAAGGAACTACTTACTAAATTATATAATGACATGAATGAATTTCTACAACATTATGCTGTGTGGAAGAATTAAGACACTAAAAAGCATGTAGTCCAGATTTCATTCACATGAAACCCAAGACCCAGCAGAACTAATTTGAGCCATTCAATGCAATTCCTATCAAAATCCCAGTTGGCTTTTTTCTTTTTCCTTTTGCAGAAATGAACATGCTGATGCTAAAATTGATATGGAAATGCAAATGCAAAGGGCTTAGAATAGCAAAAATTCTTTGGAAAAAAAAAAAAAAGAACAAAGAGAACACACACTTCTCAATTCCCTCAATTCTAAAACTTACTACATAGTAGTACTTGTGTTACTTGATTACTACAGTAACCCAGACAGTTTCTTACTGGCATACAGATAGGCTAATAGATCAATATGATAGAATTCAAAGTTCAGAAACAAACCTTCACGTTCATATCAATTGATTTTCAAAAAGGGCACCAAAGCAATTCAATAAAGAAAAAAATACTCTTTTCAACAAATGGTGCTAGGATGAATAGACAGACACATGCAAAAGAATGAGGTTGGACCCCTTCCTCAAGCCACACACAAAAAAATAATTCAAAAGAGACCACAGGCTTAAATGTAAGAAAGGGCTAAAACTATAAAACTCTTAGAGGAAAATCTTTCTGACTCTGGTTAGTCAAAGCATTCTTAGATATGATAACCAGAAGTAAAAGCAACAAAAAGAAAAACCAAATTGGAATTCTTCAAAATCTAAAACATTCCTGTTTTAAAGGACACTATCAAGAAAGCTAAAAGAACACCTACAGAATGGAGAACATATTTGCTAATCATTTCTCATAATAGACTGATATGTTTACAAAAATAATTGCACAAGAATTTCACAGCAGCCTAATTCATAATATGCCACACTGCAAACAACCCAAATATCTGTCAAAAGGAAGGTGGATAAACAAATTGTTGTGTATTCATACAGGAACGTACTCCTCAGCTATTTTTTAAAAACCAAGTTATAGTTGTCCCCCTCTTATCCACAGGGAATATGTTCCAGGACCCCAAGTAGATGCCTGAAGCCACATGTAGTACCAAATCCTATATATACTATTTTTTTCCTATATACATGTACTTAGGATAAAGTTTAGTTTCTAAGTGTGCACAGTAAGAGATTAACGACAATAATAAAATAGAAGCATTATAACAATATCCTATAGTAAAAGTAAAATAGGTGTTCCTTGGAGGCAACCACTGAAATACCACAGAAGTTGATCTGATAACTGGACTGGCTACTAAGTGGCTAACAAGCAGTGGCATCTACAGTGTGAATCCACTGGACGTAGAGAATGACTCACGTCCTTGGACAGCACAGGATGGCGTTCGATTTCATCATGCTACTCGGCATGGTGCACAATTTATAACTTATGATTTACTTCCAGCATGTTCTACTCAATATTTTCAGATTACAGCTAACCACGGATAACTGAAATGGCAGCTACTGAAACCTCAGAGAAAAGGGGACTGACTACTGTACCAAGACACACAAAATATAGATGAATCTCAAAAACATTATGTTGAAGCAAAGCAGCCAGACACAAAAGAGTACACACTGTAAACATTTACATAAAGTTCAAAAACAGGCAAGACTGATACATGCATTACATAAAGTATATCAATGATTGTTTATGCTGGTGTGGGTGTGTGGCTGGCAAGAGTTAAAAGAGAATTTATTGTGGTGATAAAATATTCTATATCTGGATCAGGGTGTTGTTTCACAAGTCAATCTAAATACATCAAATTAGACAATGAAGACATGTTTTTCACCATATGTAAGTTTTGCCACAATTTCTTTAAGTAAAATGGAAAGAAAGTATCATGCTTCATGGTGTCCTACACTTGTCTGCCTCATTTCAAAAACAACACAGAGACATAGAAGGCCATTCCTATAGAGGAACTAGGATATTCTGTGCTTAAGAAAGTTGTCTTCTAAAACTCTTGCCTTGTTTGAAAATGGAACAAATCACAACAAAATCATGTTTCCTGGCAGAGTGCTGTCTCTGCCTCCAGGATCTGACTTGGAATAAAAGAAAAGAGGAATTTACCTAAATCTGAGTGTAGGCAGTCCCAGAGTTGGCAGGGGTTACCTGGAGGGGAGAATGCTATACAGAGAGAATATGATCCTTGGGAATAGCATTTTTCCTTGAAAGAATCCTAGGAAAATCTAAAGGTTTCAAACTGTTCCAACTTTTGAAAGATAGTTTAAAGTTGGACTAAATTAGCTATATAATCCACAGCATTATTCTGAATATTTCTCTGCAAATTCCTAGAATTTTATCTCTTTACAAGTGTTTTATCTGTTGTAATAAAAAAGGCTGTTTAATTTATTAACTTGGTTTTATGTAACCTTTTGCTCAACAGAAGCTATTGCTTTTTACAATGTCTATTCTCCATCTTTTACTTCACAGTTTATAACCCTAGTGTCATACTTACACATCCCTTCACTATACCCAGATCATAAAATGAAAAAAACGTGTTTTCTAAAATTTCCCCTAGGCAAGCTAATATTTTCTTCTAAAAGTCTTTCTCTTGTCTTCTTTTGTGATGGTATTATGGTTTTATTTTTTAATTTCAGCATTTTTATTTAAATTTTCTATCAGATTGATATTGACAAAATATTTTAAATACTCAGAAAATGAGACATCAGTTAACACCATTTGAATTTCACAGTTTTTAAATATTTTATGATATTTGTTTCATCAAAACATTAAATAAATGGATATAACTAAAGACTTCCCCCTTTTCAGAGGTATCCACTGTAAATTTGGCATGTGTTATTTCTATACATGTTAATTTTTGTTTCTTTTATTGTTTTTGACATCCGCCATGTTCACACACTCAGATCGACTTCATTTTACCTGCTGCATATTATTTCACGGTTTGAATAAATCAGTTTATTCTTTGTCCTCCTGAGGGACCTTAAGACTGTATTGGCTTTTTCATTTTTAGAAACAGTGATAAAGAGTACAGCTTTATAGGAGCCACTTTGTGTATATGTTAGAGATTTCACAGGACAGAAACATAGAAGTGGAATTGCTGGGTCACAGGCTGTACGTATTTTGCCTTCAACTTGACTGGGTAATAGAAAATAAAACTCGCACTGACAATGTAGAATTTCATTTTCTGCATATCCTTGCCTCCTGATGTTTTCAGACTTCTAAAGTTTTTCCAAATAAATGGGCATGGGGTGTTAGCCAAATGATGTTTTGATTTATGATCTGCATTTTTTTGGAAGAGAAATTTCAATGTTTATTGGTCATAACACTTTCCTATCAGCTAGCTTTGCATATCTCTATGTCAGTCAGCAGCTTACTTTTCCTCTTCAATAATTTTTTAAACAAAGGTTTTTATTTCTAATGCATTCAGATTTATTAATGTTTCCCTTTATGGCTTATACATTTGTTTTTAAATCCATCCTTATTTCAATATTTTAATATTGTCCTATATTAATTTTTAAAAGTTTTAAAATTTTACAAGTCTTTAATTTTTCAAAATTAACTTTTGCCTATGGTGTTTGGTAGCAATGAAATGATATCAATTACCACATAAATTGTCATAGCAAGCCAGGTGTGGTAACTCACACCTGTAATTCCAACATTTGAGAGGCTGAGGCAAGTGGATCCCTTGAGCCAAGTAGTTCTAGACCAGCCTGGGAGAATATGTTGAAGCCTTATCTCTACAAAAAAATTTTAAAAATAGCCAAGTGTGGTGGTGTGCGACTGTAGTCCCAGCTACTTGGGAGGCTGAGGCAGATGGGTCGCTTGAGCCCAGGAGGCAGAAGTTGCAATGAGCCAGGTTGTGCCACTGAAATCCAGTCTGTGTGACAGAGCCAGACTCTGAGATAGATAGATTGATCGACAGATAGATAGATAGATAGATAGATAGACAGACAGATATTTAGATAGGTAGATAGATAAAAATTATCACAGCAGCCTTTTAAAATTGTCCATTTTATTCTCACTAAATTGTAATTCTACTTCCATTATATATTTCTATATATGTGTGGGTCTACTTCAAGGCTTTTCATTCTTTTCTCTAGTTTATTTGAATATCTTTGTCCCAACATTACACTAATTTGCTTTAGCTTTAAAATAAATCTTCGTGTATAGTAGGACACCATGTCTCCCCATTATCTTTCTTTAAAATCGTGTCATATGTATTTAAACTTATATATTTTCATACTAATATTTGTATTAGCTTGCCAAATGCTGTGAAAACCTTCTGGGGTTTCTCATTAAGATTATACTGAAAGCATAAATCATTTGGAGGTAAACTGATATCTTTATGGTATTCCATCTTCCCTTCCGTGAATATGCCAAACATTTATCTCTTTTTATACCCATCAATAATTTTCTCCATCAATATCTCATACATTTCTTCTTAGATTTATTCCTATATGCCTTTTTTTACTATTTTAAATATTATAGTTTAAAACTATATTTTCTAAGGGCTGATTGATATGTAGGAATTCTATTAATTCATTTTATATACAGCAATCTTCTAAATTTTGACTAAAGATTCCTTTAGATTTTCTACTTAGACAATCATTATTTGCAAATAATCTAAACTATGCTTTTTGCCCAGCTCTTATACTACTTATCTTACTCCAGTAGCTCGGACCAGAAGTACAACAATAAAACGAGGCAGTGACAGAAGGCATTCTAGTTCGGTAACGGATTTTAAAAGGAATATTTCTAACATTTCCTCATTGAGTACAATGTTTACTAAAGATTTTCAGTGGAGACATCCTTTATCAATTTAAGGAAAATTCTTTTTATTGTTAACTGACTACATGTTTTTTTAAAAATTTATGAATATTAGATTTTATCAAATATTTTATACTATGTGTATTGAGATTTTGTTTTCTCCTTTAACCTATTACTACTGTCAATGATATTAATGACTTTTGCAATGTTAGTCAGTCATTGAATTCCTGGAGTAAATACTACTTTAAATAATTCTTATAAATGTGGGCTGGTACACAGCACCCAGATCTTGGTTTCAAATAACGCTGTTCATTAACAAGAACCAGGTAACCTTGGAAAAACTGTTGATTCTAAGACAGGGGTAAGAAATACCCAGCATAAGCCTGGAGCATCTTACAATGCCAGAAAAAAGAAAAGTGCTAAGAAAAAAAAAAAGGAAAAACAACAACAACAACAAAAAAAAACAACAAGACGGGATCATGTAAGAGAGACCAAAAGTTGGCATAATTTGAACCAAAAAATAAAGTAGTACTGCTTTACCATGCAAAGTATAAAATCAAAATCAATGCAGTCATATAAATACATGATTTAATAAATAATAGTGAAGAAGAGGCAAATGTCCCATGCAGAATAATTCAAAATAATTTCTGTAGATATTCCACCCTCAAGGAGGTGGAGCATATTTCCCAAGCTCATAAGTATGTGCTACACATAGTGACTTCCTCCCAAAGATTACAGGATAGAAAGGGCGGTGGAAAGGCAAAGATTAACTTTACAGTAGAGAAATCTGACACACACTACTTCAGCCAAATGATTAATGTTCATCTCAACAGTGACAAATTAGGCCAGGTGTAGTGGCTCACACCCATAATTCCAACACTTTGGAAAGCAAAGGCAGGCAGATCGCTTGAGCCCAGAAGTTCAAGACTAGCCCGGACAATGTGGCGAGACCTTGTCGCTACAAAAATTACAAAACTTAGCTGGGCGTGGTGGCATGCACCTGTAGTCCCAGTTACTTGGGAGGCTGAGGTAGAAGAATCTCTTGAGCCCAGGAGGAGAGGTTGCAGAGAACTGAAATTGCACCACACCACGGCAGCCTGGGCAACAGAGTGAGACCCTGTCTCAAAACAAAAAAACAGTGACAAGTCATGTTGATGATATATACTTTTGATATGGTGTGATAAAAAATGGAAATTTAACTCATGGTTTACTTTCCAAAAATATACCCAAATCTAATCGTGAGAAAACCATCAGACAAATCCCAATGAGACACATAATGCCACATAAACCTAAACAGTACTTCTTATAACAAGTTATCAAAAATAAGGAAAGCCTGAGAAACTGTCAAAACCAAGAGAAGCTTTAGGAGTATGACAAGTAAATGTAATGTATATCTTGGACTGGATCCTGGAGCAGAAAAAGGACATTAGGCAAAACTATGGAAATCTGGATAAAGTACGGACTTCATTAATAGTGTATCAATATTAGTTTATCAACTGTGACAAGTGTACCATACCAATGTAAAGTATTCATAATAAAGGAAACTGGGTACAAGATACATGAAAACACTCTAGACTATGTATGCAATTTTTCTGTAATAAAAAGTTTATTTTTTAGAAGTGAGTTGGAGATCTCATTTTTTATTTTCAGGACTAGTTTTTGTAATAGAACTTTCAATGGAAAAGTATAAGCAGTCAAGTAATTGACATAGGTTGATATGAGATTTTCTAATACAGTAAGGGTAGTAATAAAGGCTGCACTGTTCAACAAATGGTGTTGAAAAATTAGCTATTAATTTGGGGAAAAATTTATCTCTGATCTCTACCCCGTGCCAAATTAATTCCACCTGAAATTTATGAAAATTTACATTAAAAAAACTATAAAAGTTCTAGAAGATAATGAGAATGAATATTTTCATTCTCATGGGATAGGATGGACCTTTTTTATACATACCAATATTTAAGACAACACTGAAGTGTTAAGGACAGAAGAGACCTCTCAGTAAACTGAGTCAGTGATATTTCAGCACAGGCTGAAACAACCCCCAGGATGAATAGAAACATAATTGCAAAGAGTTTGTGAAAAAAAAAAAAAAAACTGAACAGTACCTATGAAAAACAATGGTGGCGTTTATATCCTGGAAGACGAAATTAAGAACAAAGAAAACAAATATAAAACATCTAGTACACTGAAGAACGTTTCCAAAAATAAAGATCTGAGTTAACGGAACTAAAAAGCAGACAACATTGATTTAAAAAAATAATAATAACAGTGAAGTAACATGTCCAAGTTAACAGTAATTAGGTAACTACTGATGGGGATGGACTTTGGATCCAGACTGGTCTCACTTTCAAGCTCATGTTATTTCTACTTCTACATATGTGCTCAATTAGTCATTAAAAAGAAGTCCTCTTATTTTTAGAAGAAAATGCAATGTGGTACCCTGTACTGGATCTAGATTAGAAAAGGGGCATTGCCAGAAAAATTGCTCTAATAAAGTCTGAAGCTTAATTAATAGTAGTATACCAATGCTAATCTCTTAGTTTTGACAACTACATAGTTATGTAAAATGTTAACGTTAGAAGAAACTAAGTAATGTGTAGGTAGGTGTGTAACATTTCTGTAAATCTAAAATTATTTTAAACTAAAAAGCTTATTAAAAAATAAAAGAAATCTTGGCCGGGTGTGATGCCTCACACCTGTAATCCCAGCACTCTGGGAGGTCAAGGTGGGTGGATCATCTGAGGCCGGGAGTTTGAGACTAGCCTGGCAAACATGGTGAAACCCCATCTCTACCAGAAATACAAAACTTAGCTGGGTGTGGTGGTGAGTGCCTGTAATCCCAGCTACTTTGGAGGCTGAGGCAGGAGCATCATTTGAACCCAGGAGGCAGAGGTTGCAGTGAGCTGAGATCACGTCATTGCACCCAGCCTGGGCAACAAGAGCGAAACTCCATCTCTAAAATAAAATAAAATAAAATAAAATAAAATAAATCTCTCGAAATGCTGGCTTTGGGCTATCTTAAACCTTGTAAGTGTAGAGATTTATTGCATAAAACCAATTTTTTAAAAAAATTTATTTATTTTACTTTAGGTGCATACTATATCTGGCATTTCTCCCCATGTTATCCCTCCCCACCCTCCCCTCCCTCCCCATCACCCATTGTCTCTCCCCTACCCCCCCACAACTGTCCCCTGTGTGTGATGCTCCTCTCCCTGAGTCCACGTGTTCTCGTTGTTCAACACCCACCTATGAGTGGGAATATATGGTGCCTGGTTTTCTGTTCTTGGGTCAGTTTGCTGAGAATGATGGTTTCCCAATTCATCCAAGACCCTACAAAGGACACGAACTCATCATTTTTTATGGCTGTGTAGTATTCCATGGTGTATATGTGCCACATTTTCTTTGTCCAGTCTATCATTGATGGGTATTTGGGTTGGTTCCAGGTCTTTGCTATTGTACACAGTGCTACAATGAACATACGTGTGCATCTGCCTTTATAATAGAATGACTTATAATCCTTTGGATATATACCTAGTAATGGGATTGCTGGGTCCAGTGGAATTTCTATTTCTAGGTCCTTAAGGAATTGCTACACTGTCTTCCACAATGGTTGAACTAATTTACACTCCCACCAACAGTGTAAAAGTGTTCCTATTTCTCCATCTCCTCTCCAGAATCTGTTGTCTCCAGATTTTTTAATGATCGCCATTCTAACTGGCATGAGATGGTATCTCAATGTAGTTTTGATTTGCATTTCTGTAATGATCAGTGATGCTGAGCATTTTTTCATATGTTTGTTGGCCTCATATATGTCCTCTTTTGAAAAGTGTCTGTTCATATCCTTCACCCACTTTTGAATGGGGTTGTTTTTTTCTTGTACATCTGTTTTAGTTCTTTGTAGATTCTGGATATCAGCCCTTTGTCAGATGGGTAGATTGCAAAAATTTTTCCCATTCTGTTGGTTGTCAATTTACTCTAATCATGGTTTCCTTTGCTGTACAGAAGCTCTGGAGTTTAATTAGATCCCATTTGTCTATCCTGGCTTTTATTGCCATTGCTTTTGGTGTTTTAGTCATGAAGTCCTTTCCTATGCCTATGTCCTAGATGGTTTTGCCTACGTTTTCTTCTAATGTTTTTATGGTGTTAGGTTTTATGTTTAAATCTTTGATCCATCTGGAGTTAATTTTAGTGTAAGGTGACAGGTAGGGGTTCAGTTTTTGCTTTCTGCACATTGCTAGCCAGTTTTCCCAACACCATTTATTAAACATGGAGTCCTTTCCCCATTGCTTGTTTTTGCTAGGTTTGTTAAAGATCAGATGGCTGTAGATGTGTGGTGTTTCTTCTGGGGTCTCTGTTGTGTTCCATTGGTCTGTGTCTCTGTTTTGGTACCAGTATCATAAAACCAAATTTTAAAGAGGGCATGCTTTGTGTTAAAGACTTTGATTATAACAGCTTTGCTGATGACTTTAAAAATAGATACCAGTCTTAATTTAATTATATAGCTTCTCTGTAAAGACAGCCTGACTTCTTCCATACCATTTTTTCTTTCATGTGAATAATAATACAGAAAACTGTAAACAATAGTCTCTGAATACATACAGTAATCTAGTTGTGATGAACTATTTTCCATTTCTGCTATAGACGTAACAAAAGTTCTGTGAAATAAAACCCTTGTAACATCAATAATTAAATTTAAAGGATTAATAGAACTGCCTAATTTTTTAGGAGCTGTCAGATACTGAAAGAATCAGGACTTTAAAAATAAATGAATTTTTGGAGCAGAGAAGCTGAAGCATATAATTAAATAGAAAACTCAGAGGAGTTTGACTATGTAAAGGAACAGGGAGAATAAGTTACTCAGAAAGAAGGAGAAAAACTAAAATAAAGACATTAATGAAAATCAGGGCTTATGGTGTCTCCAAGGAATTGAGATGTGACAAATCATGGAATGAGAAGAGAGATGGTAACAATATGAATAGTATTAAGTTCAATCACTTAGTACTGGGGCCTGCTAGAAGTCTTCTGATCATTCCTATCTCTCAAAGCCTGAGTCAGGGATCCACTGGGACCTTGATGGTGCACCGATACCTCCCATCCTCCCTACCTCCCACCCTCCCCCACCACTTTTTGCTTCCTCTTTCATTCTTCGCCCTCTCCCCTCACTCCCCTCAAGCCAGCCCTGCCTGCCTGCAGTTCCCCTGGCACTCCAGGTCTTTGCATTTGCTGATATCCCTACTGGAATGCCCCTCCCGCCAACATCCCCCATGGTAAAAACTCCTTCACCTCCTTCAGGTTTTGCTCAGATATTAACTTTTCAGTGATTTACTACTATACATGTTCCATGGATTGATTGATTGACAGGGTGTTGCTCTGTCACCCAGGCTGGAATGCAGTGGTATGATCACAGCTCACTGCAACCTCTGCCTCCTGAATTCAAGTGATCCTCCTGCCTCAGCCTCCCAAGCAGATAGGACCACAGGTGCGCACCACCATTCCTGGCTAATTTTTTGCATTTTTGTAGAAATGGGGTTTCACTATGTTGCCCAGGCTGGGTTTAAACTCCTGAGCTCAAATGATCCTCCCACAACGGCCTTCCAATACTATGCACATTTAAATGTCCCCTACCCTGGCTCTTTTATTTTCTCATAGCTGCTTCTATGTCCTAACATTTTAATTATATCAAATATCTGTCTTACCAACCACTAAACTGTAAACTGTCAGATTTTGCCTGTGTTCACTGCTCCTCCAGTGGCTAGAATACTTCTGGGCACATAATAAATGCTCAATAAATATTTGTCCAACTGATCAATACAAAAGTGTGATTTTCATTAGCGTAATTAAAATTAGAATAATGAAACATCCATAACTTTTGCAAAGTCATTTTTTGAGCAGTTGGTGTCATCCTTGTGCCTGTGTTTTCTGGGAATTTTCTACACTGAACTTCTAAAATGTTTTAAAAAGGGGGATTTGTCTTTGTAAAAGACTAGACAGCTGTCTGGGATCATTTCAATTCAATGTCAGAGTGAGAAAGAATGAAAGTTCGTTCTTTCAAGGCCTGTTCTTCTTATGAGCTTAAATAACATTCAGTTATTACCAGAAAGAGACGCATATCATGAAAACTTTACATGAGCAAATGCTCAAAAGCATGATCCACTAAGTTAAAGGAATCACAAAATTTCGACCTCCTCATTTTAATGATGAGGCAACTGACCTACGAAAGTTACTTCCTCACACTCAACTAGAACATCGCTGACGAAGTGGTGAGCAGGAGCTAGTCCTAAACAAAAGACCAAAACACTGTGGAATGACCAAGCCCATCAATATTTTGAAATGCAGGGAGAAGTCCAGATTGGAAATGCTCAGTCCACCATCCAACTAGACCTGTATTTTCTCCATCTTGTTTCCATTTCATTGCTCAAAGATGTTCGTGAATGTTTTCCTTTTTTTTTTCAGACAGGGTTTTGGAGTGCAGTGGCATGATCTCGTCTCACTGCAACCTCCGCCTCCCAGGTTCAAGCGATTCTCATGTCTCAGCCTCCCGAGTAGCTGAGATTATAGGCGCCCACCACCATGCCAGGCTAATTTTTGTATTTTTAGTAGAGACAGGGTTTCACAATGTTGGCCAGGCTGGTCTCGAACTCCTGACCTCAGGTGATCTGCCCACCTCGGCTTCCCAAAGTGCTGAGATTACAGGTGTGAGCCACCGCACCCAGCCATGAATGTTTCTCCATATCATTTGAACATTCAAGGTTCTTTCTGCATTAAGATCACTAGCAAAATAAACACTGTGATCACCTTCCTAAGTATTTTAGCATGCTCAGGGTCCACTGTGCTTTCCAGACACCTCTCAACATTTGTCTTCTTACTCTAGCCCTTTGATTTCCCTGCTGAGAGAAGTATGAGGCCACCATATTTTACAGATTTCATACCCTTTTCAGTGGATGGCCTGTCAATTAACTCCCATGAAATCAAATGGAAGCAGTCTTCAGGGTATAAAAATGTGCTACTTATCTAATTCTTTTACTGAAAACTTGCACACATTCCATTGTTTTGCCATAAGTGGGAGAAAAAATAAATCTGGTGCTGTATTTTTGTTTCAGAAGTAGCAACAGCGGTTACTCCACACATGCATTCCCCAGGTCCCCAGACAGTCATCTCTGATATTATAAGTGGCACAGAGGCAGATACTTTGGCAAAGACAGTCTATAAAATGAAGTTGCTGTGGACAAAAACAATCATATTGATTTTTAGTATAATTCAAAAAACAAGGAAACATCAGTTTTCCAAATGGCACAAGTTGAAAAGGACAAGGAAAAATATATTGCAAATAGTGAAGAGAAGGAAAATAATAAAGACAATTACACTAGCAAACATCTTAGTGTTCTTTTCCTAGAACACTAAGACGGTTGTTGTTTGTTTTTTAAGTTCAAAGAGCTGAGAGGGTTGAATTATGTTGAACTGTCACTCATTTGCAGACATCACGCTCACTGCTGGTAGTCTGGGCATCCAGGAAACCTTCACAAACAAAGCCTTATAATCATTGGACATCTGAACATCTTTTTTAAAGCCTCATTTTTTAAAAATTAATATCTCTCACTCTGTTGGCAAATGGCAAAGCTGTATAAATTGTATTGTAAATACATCATTTGCCAAAATGTCATTAGCTTGCTGCAAGAAAATATTTTCCATAGATAACCTTAATGAGGCAAAGTAGCTTTCAAGCCAGAGACCTCTGGATGCTATGGAATGAGGAGAAGGCAGTCAGGACTTACCATGGCCCCCTCACTTGTTCTTTGGGCAACTTCTCGCTGCAGTCGGGCCACTGCCAACTTCTCCCTGGAGAAACAAAAGCACAGGATTAGTTGACGATTCTCAGGGTAGAGGTGACACTGGCATGACCGTGAAACATTCTTTTGAGGTCTCTAGAGGAATTCCTTCCTTGGTTTAGCTCACTTCCTCCACTATACTTTCTATAAATATTTAAAGTGATTGGTCCTGAATGCATTGTTTTCATTGAGTGTCATGAAAGAGATTTTTTTTTTTTTTTGCCATGGATTTTTAAATAGCCAAATAAATGTTAAATGCTGAGTAGACGCTTTGCTTTCAATTCATTAACACATATCACTCGTAAATAAATTTTTCATGGCTATAATATTTGTCTTTTCTCTTCAACTTTGCTTATACATTTTTAATTATTTTTATTTCTTTTGTTGCTCTCTGTATCAATAATAAATACTAAGAAGCAAACAAAATGTAACTCCTTTCTATTTTTAAAATAACAATAGAAAATCATTTACATGCTTGCTACATAACAGGTACCATGCTGGGAATTGTACCTGTTCTCATTTGAGCCTGACAACAATCCAATGGGTGATTTCACTATGCCCATTTTATAGATGAAGAAACTGAGACCCCAAAAGGCTAATACACTGAGTCCTCAGCTGGTATATAGTAGATTTTTAGAATCAAATTTTAGATTTCCTTACTGCAAACCCTAAATAAAAATTCTGCTTATCATTTTTCAGTATATAAAAATGTATATTTAAAAATCAGATTATTTATTTTAGTATTCCTTATTTAACAATGGGATTCATTTTTAGATCCCTTATAATTCTGGTTCCACTTAAAATATATCCAATATTCAGCAAAATTTTAACAATTCTGTTGTAAAGTGATAGATATGCATTTTGGACAGCTTTTCAATTATTCTTTAAAAGAGTTGATAGATGTCATAGGGGTAAATGAACTCTTCTGGTAATCCCTAAAATGTTAGTTTTATAAGGATTTCCCCTGATATTCTTCTACTACCATCCTACTATCAAGATGAGAAACTATTTGAGTGATATTTCGTCTTTTAGTCTTCCATTTGCACAGGATCAACTATACACAAACATAGGGGAGGGGTTCAATCCCTCGAAATGTTCCCACTGGGGAAAATAGAAGTGAAAATTTCTTCTTTCCTGAGTGCTTGGATCTTTGAAATGCCTACAACTATCAAGAAGACATGTGCTTTTGTTTGGTTGCAGTTGGACAGTCTTTTAGCAGAAATAGTTCTCTCTGAATAATAACTTAAGGCACAGACTAGAAGAAGGGGAGACTAGAATAGGAGACATTCCAGGCATACAAGTTTTGGGAGTCTGTGGCAGGACCTGAGTACACCTGTAAGAAGGGGCAACAGAGTAGATAGGAAGTAGCCACGAAGGGATGGAAGCCACATGCCTTGCTAGAGAGGCCAAGTAAACAACACAGAAAGCCCCTATGTATTCTCTGACTCAAGTCCTAGTGAACAGATGAAAGGAGCTCAATGAAAAGAACAAATGAAAGGAACAAAGAATTGAAAGAGAAGGATGTGAGTGACTTCTGTTTTAATATGAAAATTGAACACATTAATTTATCTCTTCTTCCCCAGAAACTGTTAAAACTGTAGTACAGAGGTAATAATGGTAAATACTTATAAAGTCAAAGAAAACATGAGAATCACATGCTCCATACTCTATGAACCAGCAAGTCCACTCTGAAGTCTAAACTGAACAGAAATATAAGTATATGTTCACCAAAAGAGATGTACCAGAATGTTCATAGTAGCACTTTAGTAACCTTATAAGTTGAAAATGCACACACCCATTACAATAGAATAGATGTGTCAACTTTAGCATAGTTATATGCTGGAATACTATATGACACTGAAAAGTAATAATCTACATTTAATCTCAACAATATATGGAATACCGCAAATATGCTGTTGAGCAACAGAAGCAAGTACAAAAAAGTATATACTTTATTTCCTATTTATATAAAATACAAGCAGAAGCAAAACTCCTATACAAATTGATAAGACAAGAAAAAAAATAAAAGACATGAATATCAAAAAGGAAGAAGTAAAACTGTATCTATTTATAGATGACATTATTTTCTAAGTAGAAAATCTGATGGAATTTACTACACAACTAATAAGTGAATTTAGTAAAGTCAGCAGACAGAAGCCAATGTACAAAAATAACTATATTTTATATACCAGTACCAAACAATTGGAAAATAAAACTGTTAAAGCATCTATTTATAATAATGTCAAAAAAATAAGACGTTTAGCAAATACATTTGGCAAAAGATTTGCAGGACCGCTGTACCAAAAACTACAAAACACTGCTAACAAGGATTAAAGGAAACTAATAGAAATATATACCATATTCATGGATTGAAAGACTTATTGTTACATTGTCAAAATCTGTATCAAATAAATCTATAAATTCTTTTTTACTGCAATATGTAACTCTACCAAATAAAGAGAAAGACTGGGTAATGAGAAGCAAGAAATCCAATAAAAAATTGGAATTTTTCTTTTCTTTTCTTGTTATTTTTTTTCTTTTCTTATTAAAAGAAGCCCCTGGACAACAGCTATGTAGGAATCCAGAGAAAAACCAATCTGGATTGCAGCAAGAGGATGGAGAGCCTCAGAAGGATGACTCTAAGAATAAAAGTTGAATGAAAATAAATTACCTATGTGCTTGTCAGTATTGAGAAGAGTTGTAGAGTTTTACTTTAAAGCTTAAGAATAAGAAATTGGAATATGAAAACCTGCCAATGGCAGGAAGTAGCAATTATTAATGCTAGAAAAAACAAAGTTATTCTAGAAATGCAATTCTAAACTTCTACTAGACTCAGCTGTGAATGACATTTACTTTATCATTATAATTACTAACTAAATTAATTTACAATTTAATAAAAAAATTAGAGAAAAGGCAGCATAGAGAAACAGGTAGTACAGAAACACTAAATCTTTATCTTCCATAATAGAAAGATAATACAAAATGTTTAAAAGTGATCTAGAAACAGAAGTCCAAGTACATTATTCAGCTACAAGGATGGAAAACTCAGAAGGTTTGATCTAAAAGAATGGAGAGAAGCTGTTTCAGGGGTGTAAGATGCAGAGTAGGAAAGACGGTATGTATATCATTGCATTTGATTTCCAAAGTATGTGCATATATCACTTTGATTTAAAAACTTCTCAAAAACATATATTTTTAAAACCAACTGGCCTATGTCATTTTTATTAAAAACATCATAATAATACATTACTAGAAAAAGAAAAGATAGATTATTCACCAACTGAAGATTCAGCCTCAAATAACTCATTGCCTTGGACTTGAAAGCACCTACTGAGAAGCTTTGGTAAATTAAAGCAAAATAAGAAGTAACTATAAGCAATGGGTCTATGGACAAACGTTTTTAAGTACAAACTGCAAACAGTCTAACAAGTTACAGAGATATTTTAAACTTAAAATCTCTCCTTTTTTAATGAAGTATAAGGTATGCAGCAAAATTAAGAAATCATAAGAACACAGCTTGCTGAATAATCACAAATTGAATATGTCCGTATTCATCCCACCTAAGCAAAAACACAGCAACACTGCTAGAACACCAGCAGCAACTTTGATGCTAATAATAATTAACTTCTCACCACAATACCTAAACTTACTTGCCACACTCTTTTCTCTGCATACTGAAACATGGAGGCATTTAACTTCTCATCTAAAGTATGGTAAACACATTGTCTCATATTTTACTCGACTGTTTATTCAATATATTTCTCTTCTAAATAAGACCATAAATTCCTCCTTGACCAGAACAGTAGCAACCAAAAATGATGATCCGTTCATTTTTGCAGGTGGTCAGTTGTGGTGTAGTTATTATCTTACTGTAACAGCTGGTTGCCTGAGTGGAGATTATATTTAGCTCATCTCTTTAACAACTACTAAGGCCACTTAGTAGGAACAAAATAAATATTTGTGACTTGCTGAATGAGGAATCAGTTACAGAATCTAATACCAACTTGCCTAGTATAACAGAATTTTAAATAATATTGCCATTTTGCGTTTATGTAATACATAACACAGGTGCACTGCACACATACACCCTGATTCCCACAGGGTACCCTCCAGTTCTGGTTGACCACAAAAGCTTTTTTACATACATTCTAAAATTATGAAAAGCACAACTTCCATAGGCCACCAAGTAAATATCTGAGTAAGCATCAACAGAGTAAATTCCTATGTAAGAGCAATGAATGCGGGGACTGTAGAACAGCAGTTCCCTAATATCTGAGTACTGAGTTCCCAAATATTTGACCCTTTTGTATGCAGAAAAACTGAGGATCCCAAAGAGCTTTTGTTTTGATGGGTTATTATCTATTGATATTTACCACATATAAATAAAAATGTAATTTATTAAGATAGTTATTAAATCACCAAAAAAAGCCAATAAACCCATGCCAACATAAGTAAAACATTTTAATCAAAAGTCATCCTAAACAGTAATCCCAAAACAAAAATACATTTTGAAAATAAATGGAAAAAAATAAAGTTTATGAGAAGAGTGATACTGTTTTAGAATTCTGCAACTATCTTTAATGTCTGGCTTAATAGAAGACAGCTGCATTCTCACATCTGCTTCAGCATTTAATCTGTTATGATAGAACATGTCATGTGGCTTCTAGAAAACTCCACTCATGAAAGCTGAGTGAAAAAGGCAAATACCATCTTAGTGTTATGGCAAAAATAGTTTTGACCTTACAGATCCCTTCAAAGTGTCTTGGAGATACCCAGGTCCCAGGACCACACTTAGACAACTTCAACTAAAAGACAGATACAGAACTACAAATGTAAGAATGTTCCAGAAAATTGCCTTGAATCATCATTCCTAATTGTTGAAGCTTCAGAGAAAGATTTAATATATATGCTAATGGTATGTTAATTCTTCACAAGAGCAATGTAACATAAAAGAGACATTTCCAGGAACAGATCAAGAGTCTATCTTATCCCCCATCATCCTACTAAATGATAAAAGAGTCCTAATACAGTGTAAATGTTAGGAACATCACTACTTTATGCTTAAAAGAGATGTCCTTTATAAACTATTAGGACTGTCACACTGCAAGGTGCTTCTCAAATCTTATTAATTCATTTGAAAGAAAAGCT
This sequence comes from Ateles fusciceps, assembly GCA_036589455.1. NCBI lineage: Eukaryota > Metazoa > Chordata > Mammalia > Primates > Atelidae > Ateles > Ateles fusciceps. The sequence continues at coordinate 4,460,536 of JAZHEH010002982.1, read as the reverse complement.
TAATGGTTTTAGTCATTACATAGTTTTTAAAAAGGAAAATACTATATTAATAAATTATGAAATTTTGTAGACTGCCCACACATTACATTCTTTGGCATTCAATGAAGAAGGAACAAAATGAATAAATCAACATAAAGGGGCCATCTCTAAAGGAGCAGCATTCTAGCCCCTTGATTTGGTGAAATGCAGAGTAAAATATATAAAAACTAAAAACAACATTTAATATCTGACCTACCACCATGTGAACGGAGAAATGCCCAAATTCAAAGAGCCATGTGGAAATAGGTAATGCAAAGATGGAAAATTTCAGAGAAGCATAGGCCACAGGGGAGGCAATCCCCAACCCCAGCCCGGCTCCTAGCCTTCCGTATCTACAACTGGGGAAATTGCTTAGATGTAGACAACTGGAAGTTACCCTAACTCAGGGTAGCTAGGTGACGAAGGAACAGAATTTGCAAGAACAGCAAACACAAATGTCTTTTGGGGACCATGCTCTGTAATTGTTTTAAAACATTTATGCAGGCAATGTAACCTATTATATTATCCAACAGAGCTTCCTCAGGGGTCTAAGGGACAGTTCAGGGTCCTCCCATGGAGTCAGTGGGCAAAGCCAGTGGCAGCTAAGTCCCACTACAGAAAGGGCACTTCAACTCTAAGCTATTTTATGTAGCAGGCATCCGAATTACATTTCCTTTGAAAAGTAGGTTTCCAGTGCTAAAACACAACAAATAAGGGATTCTTTCTTCAGGTTCAATAACTTGTATACTCCAAATATTTCAAGTCCTTGTGTGTACATTTTTACATCAGCTGGATTTTTTTTAAGGTAGAATTTGTATTTTATTTTTGTATGAAAAATGTTATTTTTGTGTGAAAAGGTTCTTTCTTTTTTAAAACTAAAGAAGTGCTGAAGTTCTTGACATGGTAAAAACCTCTATGATAAAATACTCATGATTTCTAGATGTTATTTCTGAAATCAAATTATCAACTCAATCAAAATATTAAAAATAAATGGCTCTGTCTTTTTCACAGAATCTCATTTGTCCCTGGATTTAGTAGTTCCTGGCACACCATATCTTCAAACCCCCATGGTCCCAATATATGTGTGAAACCAACTGGGACTAGTATCTTTTTATGCAAATTCAAAGTTCTTACAAACAGCTTTGTGTAGAAAATAAAGAATGCTGGATTTGCAAGCTACCCAAGACAAATTAAATACACTCACATACACATACTCCCTTGCTCCTATTTAAAGGCCTCAGTTCATCTGCTGGAAACAGACAACTGTGCTTCTGCAATGCATTACTGTTTTGTTTTGTGTTTGTGGCGAAGCCAGTAGCTCAATGTGAAGTGGGTATTGACTTTGTGATTGCCAAACAAATGCATAGGGATATTTTATCAAGAGCTGTAGGTTCTTATTTACAGAACAGGTATAAGAGAAGAATACAAAGAATATATACATGATGAAACAAGAGACCAGAGTACTTACTTCTCTTATAGTTAAATGTAAAGATAACTTTTCTCTCCAAGAAGAATAAAGAGAGCTACTCTTATTATTCAATTTTATATCCAAATGGAGAAGTTCTAAGTTTCTAAAGCCCTTCAATATAGCCCAGACTATCTGAACTAAAGATCGTAAACGACATTTTATATGTTTTACATATTCTTCAGAATATCACTGACACATCTGCAACTTAAGCCCATTGAAATAGTGTTCACAATGAAGGCAACAGGATGTTGGCATTTGTAAAATTTAGAAAAGACCTGCAAGGTTTGCATGTTTAAAAGAACATCCCCCAAGGAGAAAGCAGCTTGCAGAGGGGGGGGGGATATATTCAGTTTGTGATGTGTGGAGACCTCAGGCCGCAGTGCTACAGAGCCATCTGTTGCATGAGTGTCCAGGGCACGCCTATTGGGAGACAAATCAATGTTCCCTTGCCACTCTTCAGGAAACCCAGGACTTGCACCCACCCTGAATGGGAGAGAATGGAGATGCTGTGTGCTCCACTCTCCATAGGACAGATAGTGCTCCTTTGAGGATGCCCTGATGGAAGAGCAGCAACGGCACTTAGTGTAAGTGGGAAGAATTATTTCTACTCATTCAGTCTCCTGGTCCCAAATACCCTATACAGGCAATGCACTTAAAAGGCAGATCCAGCTCATATCAAGCAAGCTGTCAATATGTGAGATACTCTGTGATTTGATGAACATGCAAGATAATTTGTCTGATCACTTGACCTTTGCAGAAAAATAAAATATAACAAATAAACAAGCTTACATATGAATTTAAAAAGAAAAAAACTTCTTGGACGTCTTAGCAATCCAAAGTCAGTTTCCTCTACTGTGGTAAAGATACTGCCATATTAAAGAATCCCATTGTACTCTCCCTACAAGACTCTAGGTTCATATTAGTTTTGATTTTTAGGTTAAGTTCCTTTAAAATATTTAACACTTACTTATGTTTATGTATTAAATACACCTATATCAATTTTTATTAATTCAGAATATTCTGCTAACTGAAACTATATTATCCAGCAATAATGGAAATTCTTACACATTCAGCAAACACTTAACGTGAGTTTACTGCAGGCCTGGTACTCTTCTAGGGCCTGGGAAATAAACATAAATAATAATACAGTTCCAATTCAAAGACTTCAGGATTGATAGACGGAGAAAGCATTTCTAAGTGCACCAGTGTCATAAGACACAGTAAGCATAACACTCTGCATTCAAAGCTAGATTTTAAAACACATTCGGTGACTATTTTATCAAAAGATCAAATTTGAACTTCCTTTAATAAGAAGGCACTTTCTGCTATTTCTAAGATTTTTTCCATTTCAACTTTTCAGCAACAAATTACATAAGAGAACAGATCTATCCTCACAAATATTTTAATTAGGAATAATGTCTATTACATTTTCTAAATTATTCTCTAAATTCATTTTTTTGAATGCAATGCTGTTAGACTTTTGTTCAGCACCAAGTTCTGCCACTTTGGTGTCAGGATTTTATTCCATGTCACTTCTTTGAGAGATACTGGACCTATTTTACTTTTCCATTTAAAAAGATAGTCATAATAGCTGATAGTTATTGAACAGTTGCTATGTCAGGCACTATTCTAAATACCTCACATGATATTCCTTAACCTCAGGGAATCCCATGAGGTAGGTGTTATTATCATCTCTATGATACAAAAGTTAATCAAACCTTTTGGATTAAGAATCCCTTTACACTCTGCAAAAAAATTACTGAGAATTCCAAAGAGCTTTTGTTTTTGTCAGTTATATCTACTGATATTTACCATCTTCAAAATTAACTCTAAAAATATATATTCATTAATTTAAAAGAAAAATAATTTTATTACAGGTTAACATAAACATAATTATGAAATTTAACTATAATTTTCAAAAATATAATAAAACGAGTGGCACTATTTTATAATTCTCTAAAAGTCTTTAATATCTGGCTAACAAAAATGACATCTGGATTCTCATATTTGCTTCTATTAATACATTCAATATGCTGCAATGTCACATGTGGGGTGGCCTCTGGCAAGCCACCGTATGCTCATGAGAGAATGAGAACAAAAAAAGCAAATAACGTCTTAGTATTCTTACGAAAATAATTTTGACCTCATGGATCTTTAAAAAGGTCATAGGGCCCCTGGAGGCTCCTGGTCAACACTGCTAATATGCAGCAATGCCTACCTTCCATGGGTAAATGGAGGCTGCAGCATGCCTATCATCCCACTGCTCAAAAGTTTAAATATGGCCATTCATGTTTTTACAAACATGTGAAATAGCAATGAATATATATTTAACTATAATCCTATTTATTAGAACTTGTGCCTCTGTATCTACTATTGCCTGTTACCATTGCCTCTACTGCTAGGGAGGTCATCACAAATAATTCAAGAATTTGGGGTCTCCATAGACACAACACATTTTTGACCACTTTAATGAGAATCAATGGGAAAACTACTATCATAAATTTTCAGAAACACATTGAATTCCAAGTACTATAAATCTACATTTCTGGCAGAGTAGAAGGAAAATACTAATGAAACTCCCAATATAAACCAATGCTTAGGCTTAGGGTTTGTCCCCTCCACCCTATATTGTTTCCCTATGAAGATATCACCAAATGTCTGCATTGAAATTAGATAGATGATTACTCTCATTTGTGCCTTGGGGCAGAGAGTTATACACTAAAATCTGAAAGAGAAGATTCAATTAATCATCAACTTTCCCCCATTTCTGGTGCATCCCAAGAATAGGAGCCCGGTGGCAATCTGGTACGCTTGTGGGGGAGAACAGGTTTGCTCCTCTGAGGAGGCCAAGACCCATTCTCTCCCCACACAGAGGTGCCCTGGGGAGTCACCAGCCACAGAGACCATGACAATGTCAAGTGCCAGGTGCACCTGTCTTGTGGGCAGATGGGGATACCAGTGGCAGCAGTCCCTGAGTAATGGTTAAATTAATTAGTCTTTCCACAGCAGATCATTTAATTACTCATTCCCTCAGACAGTTAGGGTGAGAGCAGATTTTAAGAGAAACTTTTAGAGCCAAAACTCATATGAAAGAAATGTCTTTACATACTTTTTCCAATACATAATATCAGTGTTGCCCCCAAAACTTTAAAACAACAAAATCACTCTGATTATATGCTTTAGGAGACTGTATTAACATCCATAAAGCATAAAAGTCAGTAAGTTGGAGGCATATTCTAAGTTGTGGATCTTCACAGGATTTTGTGCAGTGAGATCAGTCAGCAGGAAACTCAGCAGGATTGGTATGTAAAACTCACCAACTTTGGAAGAGCATGGGAGTTTCATAAATTGCACTATGTCAATTATGGAATGTACCCCAATCCTCCCAAATATTAACACAGAGACTTTTTAAAGAATTCAGTTGCCGGAATACAGAGATAGTAAACACAAACAAAAATTCTAATTTTAGTAGTCTGAGTTTCTGAAGGTGTGTTATCTACAGGCTTGTCCTTATGGAGTTTTCTGCAGCTTCTAAAAAATAAAAAGTAGCTCTTTAAATCCTTACCCTCTATCTGTATTCTCAAAATTGTTTTTATGCTCTCAAGAATAGTGCTTCAAATTACCCCACATTTTCATTTATTCATCCATCCATCCCTCCCTCCATCCATCCATCCATCCATGGAGTCACTCACACAATCCACAAAGTCACAAGTGCCTTCTTACCTATTTATCTCCCTAGTGGGAGGTAAGTCCCTAGAGGGCTGTGACTTTGTGGTCTTTGTGCCTCTAGGGCATGAAAAGATCCTTAATAAATGAAAGATCACACTTCAGAACAAAGATGTTCTCATTGTTTTGAGGCAAGATTACAAATGCCTTCACTCATATTCAATATCAGAAATTAATCCCATGTTCCAGATCTTGACAAAATAAGCCAATAAAACCACACAAGTTACCTGTAATCCCTACTACTACAATCATATGTGTAGCATTTTGTACATTTTAGATGCTCCATATATTATTGGTAGTAAATATCCAGTGAAGAAGTGAATTTGTCCGTCTGGGTTTTCTCCTTTTTATTTCTATTTTTTTTTTCTGCTTGGAACTGTCAGCTTTCATTAGAATAATATATGCTTTCATCCTCAAACTTTTGTTAAAGTTGGAAGAGCCTGAATTTAACACAATACTGAATTAAAGTAACTCATTTTCTCCTCCTCCTCTCTGGTACAGAGTGAAATCCCAAAGCTCTCCTACCTACAATGTTTCTAAAATATTAGAGCAAAAATTCCCCTAACTTTAATACAGAAATTTCTAGTCTTAACTCTTGCAATTACTTCTTCCGAGTGTAAAGTCAAACACTTCCAAAAAAAAGCTTTCCTTGAGATATACACTTCTTATGAATCACTGAAGAACCACTGAATTTCTTAATTATTTTGAAAAAGCTGGGTTTCTGAATGTGTATTCCTTATATTGCCAGGCTTTCTAAGAAACTTGGAATTCCCTATGTGTCCATGTACACTCCCCGCTCTGCAACCTTGCCCTGCCACCCTGATATTTCTTTTTTAAAATTTAAAATTTCACTGAGATAAATACAGGTCTGTGTTATCTCTGACAATTAAGACAAACTCTTTAAAATAACAGAACTTTATAAATAATGTTCGGGTTATTCCACCAATTTTGGTAACATCTAAAACCTATCAACTATATGTAGCTTAATACAGAAAGGAAATTCTTGAGGAAAAAAACACACACATATAATGCTAACCATCTCCTAAGGAGCATTATATATCTGTGGGGCTAGGGGGGTGACAATAGCCCTTACATGACAACTAATTTAGTTTCCATGACTTTCAACTATCTATGGCTCTGAAATCTCATTCTGTCTCTATTTTGACAAAGGCCCCAAAATAGTATCTGTAAGGAGGCTTGAGCCATTTAGCTAGGCTCAGAAAAAGAAAGTTTGTGAGTTTCAAAGGGAAGAGTTGAAGGAGGTACTGATGGAATCCCTGGGTGGACTGTCACACAGGAAAGTTTATACACTAAAACATTCCTTCATTTGTGGAATGATTTACACATACAAGGGTGAGTTCAGCTCAGCAAAATGGTGGTTTTATTTTTTTTAGATGGGATCTCACTTTGTTTTCCAGGCTGGAATGCAGTGGTATGATCATGGCTCACTGCAGCCTCAATCTCCTGAGCTCAAGCAATTCTTTTACTTCAGCCTCCTGAATAACTGGGATCACAGGTGTGTGTCACCAGGACCTGCTAATTTTTAAAATAGGTTTTGTAGTGATAGGGACTTGCTCTAGTGCCCAGGCTGATCTTGGACTCCTGGGCTCAAGTGATCCTCAGACTTCAGCCTCCTCAAGTGCTGGGATTATAGGCATGAGCCCACACCGGGCCCAAAAATGTGGTTTTTAAGCTAGATTGGAAATGTTATCAATCGATTCCACAATTATGCTGCTTACTAAGTTGGAGGTGCTTTGCTAGGCTCTATAGAAGCTACAATGATGAGTAACTCAGTCCCTGCAGTTACAGAGCATTCAGCCTTAAAAAACAGATAACATGTCTGTTTTCAGCATTATGAGTTGAAAAATGTCCCCCAAAAATGCATATGTTGAAGTCCTAGCCCCCAGTACTATAGATGTGGCCTTAGAGATAGGGGCTTTTACAGAGGTAGTCAATTTCAAATGAGGTCACTAGAATGGGCCCTAATCCAACAGAAGTGAAGTCCTTAAAAAAAAAGAAAATTTGAAGACAAAACACACACACACAGAAAGAACACCATGCGAAGATGAAAGCATACACTGGAATGATGCTTCTATAAGCCAAGGAACAACAAAGACTGCCAGCAAACCACCAGAAGCCAGGAAAAGCATGGAACAGACTCAGAGGAAACCAATCTTGTCAACACATCATGGACTTCAGCCTCCAGAACTTCAAGACAAACTTCTGTTGTGTAAACCACCCCACCCCCACCCCCCAATCTGTAGGACTTTGTTACAGCATCTCTGACAAACTAGTACATCCACATATATTTTAATACAAAATCTGTCAACTATATGTTTGTACATAATCCATCTCTATGTGAATATACACATATGCACAGCTTGGGAAGATGTAATGGGTATTCCAAGCAAAGTGTGATGTTTTTTGGGCAGAAAGAGTGTTTGATTCTGACCAGGAGAATCAAGGAAGCCTTCATAGAGGAAATGGCAGTCACACTTTACAAAAGTTAAGAGCCATAAAATCAGATGGCAAACATGAAAATTTATAACTCTAGAGCTGTAAACTCTTTACGGCAAAGTAGGTGTTTTTTTTTTTAACCTAAGGAACTGCATTAACATGCCATTTCTCAAGAGTCCAAGATGACTATATGAATGATTCAAATCACACACTTGATAGCTAAACACCCACAGGCACACATCATCTTAGCCATAGACATTTTTGGTACTTTCATCTTCATATTCTTTTTACTAAGTCTACTGCTATGCCCAGTATAAGATACTACCTCAGTGCTCTATTAGGGAAATACTGACTTAGTTCATATTCCAGAGTGGATATGGTTTGCAAATACAAATACATGTACATACTCTCTGGCTGCCCCATTATTGGGGCATATGTTGGCCACTTGTGGGTGTAAGGAGTTAGGTGACCCGTGGTCTTGAAACTGGTTTGCCCATAACCAAGCCCTCATTAACTCAGGTCTCTACACAACTGAGCCACTAAGCCTCAGGAGCACTATAAATTTGCTGACTTTTATAAACCATACAACATAATAGCCTTCTCTAAAGCATTTTGTAAGAGTGATTTGATGCTTTGATCATCTGCCAATTCATTTTTATGAGTCCATAAGCTATCAGAATCCATCCCACTTTCCTTTCAGATTCATTTTCCTCATTGAGCTTTGTATCCTGGTTAGATTCCTCTTTTCTAATCTTTTCAGGACTGTGTGAGTTGGGGTTCTCCTGGTTGCAAGTAACAGAAACAAACTCTGGGTAGAATAAGAAAGAGGAGATATTTATTGAATGTGGTATGGTATTTCAGGAGGAACTGAGCCGCCAAACTCTAGGAGAAGCAGGAGCCGGTTAAGCTGCAGCCATCTCTGCAGCAAGGATTTATATATCCCTTGGCTTGATGCTTCCACAATGCCCAACTTGAGCTCTGGGGACTCTTGGATTCTATTCCATCAGTTTCATGTTTTAATTTCCTGGAGTAAGATCCTGATTGCCACAGCGTAGGTGAGGCACACACCCTGAAGTGAGCAGCTTTGACCTGGGGGCAGGGTCATATAGCACAATCTTAGATGTGGTCCTGTACCTTACAGGTTGGGGGCAATTCTAAGAGAAGAGAATAATTGTTAGAGTCTACCACATGGGTAGACAACTTATACTTGTATTATACTCTTTTTTCTTTGAAAAGTGCTTTTAACATATTTCTTAATTCTTACTGGGACCTGTAGCAAAAAATTACTTGATATCATTTTTGTGTTTGGAATTCAATCGTTGTTGCATCCATTTTAATTAGATTAACTCCATTTGAGGTATGCCATTAAATACTTTACTAGCATTGAGCCTACATCTTGTTTTCTTCATTCTATCTTGACCCCTTCCCAGTTATTGTGACTTAACAATTTATATTAAGCACATTCTTCATTCTTCCCTCTAGAACATTTAACCAGCTTTAGTCTACATATTTCTGTGTATTCTCACTGTCTCCACCATCAGCACATTTTTATACTGTGCACATTCCTAGAAAAGTTAACTATGAAACATTTTGTACATGTTCATACAATTGTATAATATTAGAGCCAGTGAGTACAGTCTCAGGAGGCACACAAACAAATCAGAAAGTATCTTTCTGTTCTATTCCTGTCCTTCACACCATTACCAGGAAGACTGTTCAAAATAACAAGATTTCAAGACACAGACCATTTTAAAAGAATGTCCATTGTAAAAGTCCAGAGAATACAAGAGAAAGTCAGACTTCCCTATATTCTTTGTAAAAAATCAAATCGTGACCAAACGTGGACAATATTCAATTAGTACCTGATTTGACAAGTATCTAAAAATCAACAAAAATGTCAGACAATGAGAATCTTCAGAGGGAAAAATAAAAGAATCTAATAACAGATAGCCTAGCCTCTTAAGAGAGTCAAAATGAATGGAACCAATCTGTAAAATAATATATATTCCACTAGGTAAAACTCTGAAGGGAAGAAAAAAAATCTCAGATGTATAACCAACTAGGACACACTCAAGGGAGGTAAAAGTGTTTTAGAAAACAGCAAAGCAATTGGTGGACAGGAGATATTTTTTGTAGGAAAAGAAAATAGGATAACAACCAGGCAGAAGAATTATGTCAAAACAGGCTATTGGAAACTTTCTGTTTATACCTAAATAAATCTAAGCATTCATAATTATCATCTGTTTCACTGCCACAGTGAGGGAGAACAAAATAAGAAATGAGACCATTTCTTGTATCTTAACACAAGAGAGGGGAAAAGTAAATAGTGAGTTCACACACAGAGCCAACAAAAAGCCACTTCTAAAAGGATGTGAGATACTCATCCTGCCTGAAGGCAGATAATAGCTCTGGTGCTGAGCACAGTCTTTGAACCTATTTTGTTTACTTTTAAGATAGAAGTGGATAATAGTAATAATAATTAATATTTATGTAGTAATTACATTCCAAGTACTTTATGTTAGTTATTAACTTATTTAATCCTTACCCCAACTGTGAGGTAGGCACTATTATTTTCCCCATTTTACAGATGTTGAAAATAAAGTACAGAGAAATTAAGCATCTTCTGAAAGGTCCCAGAGCTACTAAGTGATGATGGCAGCACCTGGACACAGGCACTCTTGGCTCCAAAGTCCTCATTCTTAACCTTAATGCTATGCTAGCAACACGATTCTAGCTGAAGTTATGATTTTTACATTACATATGGTTGTTCAGTAATATGGACACAAAAAAAGCCTTGATGAATTTCATAGGGAGCTCACAAAATTCATTTTAATTCGTCATGGGAGTCAGACACCGTTCTGCTTGAGTTCAGGATCCCAGTTCTTTCACAAACCAGCTCACTGGCTAGGGAAAGTTACTCACCCTCTCTCTGTGGGAGTGTATTTTTATTTAAAAATACACACTGCCCTTTCTGTTGGGAAGATTTTACTTCCCCACCCCACTGCATACCAGGCTTGGCATCTGACTTGTTTTGAACACCGAATCACGGCTAGAAGCAGCACAAATAACTCCTGGGCAGAAACTCTAACAGCCAGACGAGATCTGTCATTTTCCTTCATTATGATCAGCAATGGTCAAGAAGGACACTGGCCTGGGTCCTGAAGTGCACATACCTTGGAGCAGAGTAGCTGACCCACCTCATACATCTGGTGGGTAATAAAGATAGCACTGTGGTTATAACCCACTGGGATCTGGAAGTCATTTGTTACCATAACATAACCGCCTCTCTCGACTCATAAACTCTCCTGCCTTAATGTCCTGTCTTCTAGGGTTGCTGTAGGCATTAAATGAGTTATTTTCATAAAGCTTATAGATAAGAAACAAAGTGTTAGTGAGACAGATACTGACCTGAAGAATACAATTAGAGAAAGAACACAAGCGCAAACATTCCCAATACTAACCAAATCAAATGCTTTTCTGGTTACACTGGTCACCCTTTGAGATTTCTGCAAACTTCTTATCTTCAATGCTCCCTTCTTGATCCAGTAATAACACATTCAGTTACATATAATTCAGGGCTTCATTCTTGCTAACCCAAAGGCTCCAGACAGCTTTCCTTCTATGAAATTTGGTTGTCTACTTGGACTATGAAGATATTCCTCCTCTTCCCATTTTCCTCTTTTTCCTCAGCTATCTTTTTCCGAAACTGAGTTGAACACCAGTTTCCCATATGTAGGGTGCAATTTTCGTGAGATATTAATAGCTGTTATCTCTTTGTTTTTATGGGTAAAGGATTAGAAATTATTTTAACAAGTTTGTTTCTTGAGTTTTGACACAATTCAATTTGCTAATGTACAAACTTTTATAATAAAGCATCTTACCAATTAATGTTCCACACAAATGGTTTTCAGGGTATACTGCTGACAACTATTCCAGATATGTTGTCATGAGCAGATAGGGAGACATCTTATGCCCAAGGGAAAGATATTATGAGGCTCCTTCCTAGACAATTTGGAAATCATAGACTACTACATAAGGGTCTTTGAGACCAATACGCTCAGTTAGTGATAAGAAATGGAGCCTCAAAGAATAAAGAATGGAGAAAACAGAGGCTAAAAGAGGTTAAGTATCTTATTGAGAAAAATAAAAGTGAGTTAAAGAGCAAAACTGATTAAATAGAGTCATCCATGGATTCAAACTAGTCCTCTTTCCAGGCATGACTGTGTTTAAAAGGAAAACACACACAAATGAGTACATGTGTTTAGACTACAAAACATGTTTAAAACCAATCAACACATTCACCCTTTGTTACCTAGCATCTTTCTGGGTTTTAATCTGGCCCATTTTTGAAAGTCAAGGAGTTACTGGGGAAGGTAACAGTTAACAGACCCCAGTCTTAATAAGCTCATGTGTGAAGCAGGTTGGTGGAGATAAGTCAGGATCTAGGCTTATCTAAACTAAGATATCAAATAGGCAGCAAGTTACTCATTCTATCAAAAGGTTTTATCTTTGCTGTATATATAACTGTATATATAACTCACTAGCTATAACTATCTTTGCTGTATATATAACTCACTAGCTATTGCTCTGAAACAAAAATGATTAGAATGGTTCTCATATCCAACAAAATGCTGAGACAGGCAACAGAGAGGGTCAATGCTCAAAAAGTAAAGCATACTAATGGTACCTAAGGCTGTTTTTCACTGTTTTCAGTGGCAAATAAAACCAAAAGTTATTCTGCACACTTACCACTCTCATGATCTCTACATTTGCTTCTCTGAAAGAAATGTGCCAAAGATTAATAAATCTTACAAGAAAACAAATGGAACATGTAAATTGCTGACGAGTTTGTTTCCTTTAATTCTATTCTAGTCATTTTCCCAAGCCCAGAAGAAAGATATTTGCTAAAGCTTGTGTAGCGTCTAGCAAAAATCACTTCCCATGTAACTAAATAGGTACAGAAAGGACGCACTTTTTAAGTGGATAATGATAAAACTCAGATTTGTAGCTTACATTATTCGTGATCACAAAAGCCATATGGGTTTTCTCTGTTTCTTAGCTAAGGTCTCCTGTCTAAAAGACAAAAGAGAAAACAAAATCAAAGAGAAAAGGATTCTGCAGGCATCTATATAGAAGAAAAAATAAAATATTCAAAAGTTACAGAACCAGGCATGGTGGTAAGCCTGTAGTTTCAGCTACTCAGGAGGATTGCTTGAGCCCTGGAGTTCAAGGCCAGCCTGAACTCTACCGTCTAAAAATATATATAAATTAAATAAGTGTTTTCAGTCACAATAAAGAATGGATATTGTCATAGATGGAAATTCCATTTAAACATATCTATATATTTCTACTTTGGAGAAGGCCTCAAGCCATTGAAAAGAAAAAAAAAGTACTAATAGACAAAGTTAGGAACTGAAATACATTCAAAAGACCAAAGGCAAAACAACTAGCAATGTCCTACTTAGTCCAAAAGGAAAGAAAACCCAACAACAAACACAGACTCTCGCAAATGGAGAATGTCTTTAGCACACTACAATAAGACCGTTGTATGTGACACCTTGATAAATTAAAGAAACAGAAACACTGTCACCAAAAGAAAAGGAAGAAAGGAAGGAAATTCACAACCAGTGCCCACAAAAGATGGATAAGAAAGTTTTAAGAGAATATGAGCACTGATTAAAGGCAAGCAAGAAAAACAAGATAGGCTCTATCTAGCTAAGCCCCCATGCACATGCCTATTGTACTGTTTCCTTTGGCACCGACTACAAGAGAGTTTCATCATATGTCTAATAATAGTATTATTTATAAAACAGAAGAATAACATCTTGATAAGAATATATCTCAATGGCAAAATGTCTCCTTCTATATAATCTGAGTGTATAGATGAAAAAGAAATGTTTTCAAAGTAATAACAATTACAAAGCAACCAGTGAACAAGATAAGCACTTGCAGGAGTCACACTAAATCTCCAACCGACTGGATTCTCTGTTACATGAGTCCAAGAAAGGATAACCTACTCACTGGAAAAACCTGCATTGCTGTAAAAACCAGCCCATGCTACTGTATTCCCAGGGTGAGGAAAACATTAAGGAAGCAACAGAGGCAAATGGAAAAGGCTGACAATACAACTCCTTATAGCTCTAAATTCAGCATTATATTCACTGACCTATGATGTATAGGTCAATATGAAGACAAAGATTTTGGAAATCACATACTCACACATATGGTCCCTACCCTCTGAAAGCTAGAAGGTGTTAAACACTACTTTGGTCTATGACCTTACCAATACTCATTTTATGCAAGCATAAATACTGTCTAACTCTATAAAGTTATTTTCAACACTGGTCAGTATCCCTGTATTATTATTTTGCTGATATTCATACACATTTTATTGAAATAATAAATCAAAAGAGTATTTCCACAAGTCCAAGTTTATAAACAATTGAATATATTCATCCATATATAAACATCTATATTTTGCTGAATATAGATGCTTCCTATTTCCTCGTTTCATATACATTATATGTATAACTTAGCTACAGTTAAACCAATGTTATCTACCAAGCGCAGTCTGATGAGCTGTTTCAAAACCTATGTTGACAATTTGCAAGAGTTGGAAAAAAAAAAATAAAAAACTCTTAAAACAATTAGCTAGTAAGTACCACATTAAGCCATTATTATGTGGCAGCTACTATTCTACAGGCTTTTACATGCATTGTCTTATTGAATCCTTACACATCTCTTCTTTTTATAGATAAGGAATCAGAATTTCCAACTAAGCAGCGCACACTCTAAACCACTGTACTAAACACCTTCTCCCCCACCTACATACAGAGGCGATTTCTTTGGAGCCTAAGTATTTGTTGGCTATTAATGGAAATTTTACTTTGTTGTGAAAACATGATCAAACCAACAATGATTCAAATCAATGAAGAACCCATCAGGACTGTGGCAAGAAGGGCCAGACAACCAGACTAAAACCTGGGAGCAGACACAGGCTCCAAAGTGCAGCAGAACACCCCTCATGAGAGCTTAAGGGAAGAAGACAGGCAGGCAGTTCAGACAAGTTCATATTGTGACCGGGTATGGCCACAAGTGCCAGAATGTCCGGAAAGACAGGCTCTTATGAAGGGGATTTCAAGGCTGGCCATGAGTGGAGAGAAATGGATAGAACTCCAGATTCTGAAAGGTCTGATGGCCATAACATAAGGCCTTTAGATAAACAAAAGTACACTGCAGAAATTCAAGGCATCCCTACAGCATGGAGCAAATCAGCAACAAAGATGATATGAACACATTGCAGTGCTCTTAAGTTTACTTCCCAATAAAACTCATAACCATTAAACAAAATGTACTAGTATGCTCTTCTGCCAAACTATGAGACCATTAGTTCTCTGGACCCTGACAAGTGTGCCTTGAAAAAAGGCATATCTAGGTCTCCACAACACGGATTCTCTGTGAGGAATAAGCTAACTCTCGGAACATTAATTCCAGCACTGACCATTGTACGTTCTTTAACGCGTTGCTCATATCTGGAGAAGTTTGTCAGGAACAAAGTCTAAAACTGTTTGTAGTTTTTCTGACTTCTCTTTAACCTCCATCTCTCAGTTCTCAGCTATAGGCTAAACTACGTGCATTCCTTATAATTTTCCAGGTGCTTCTAAAAGAAATGTAGTTCATCCATGGCAAGAGAAGGCTTGATATCAAATTTTAGTTTAAAAATAGTTACCTAAAGTTTTAAAGACTGAATTTAACTTTTAGAAGAATGACAAATGTTAAGGAAAGAACAAAGAAATAAATACATTTAGACACAGTAAACAATTCATTCTTAAGTAAACATTTATATAAATAAATGTCCATCGGTCGAGACTTCTGTCCCTAGTTGTTAACTGGTCTTATGACATACATTTTTAAGACATAAATTCTTAAGGTCAGTTAACAACTAGAGGCACAAGTCTCAACTGAGGGACTCCCTCCTACTCATTATATCCTCAATGCATATTAGGTCCTTAGTAGAGGCTTACGGAACTGAAGCTACTTAACATCTGAGTCTGGGATTCCTTAACTTCTGACTCTAGTTAATACAGAGTAACCAGAGTCAGTTAGAGTAATACAGTCAGTTTTCTTTACTCACACAATTACAAATTACTTTACCCATTAAAATGTATTTGCAACCTCAAGAACAATACTCATGATGCTTTCACTGTCACTTGCAGACTTGCACAGAGCAGTGAAAATGTGAGTGACCAATGTGCACACCCCAAGCTGAGGTCAAGCAAGGTGACATTCCACAGCTCTTGGTGTCCATTTTGTGATCTATTTAGTGCCACTTTTTGCATGTTTGTGCTTTCTGTTGGTGACTGTATTGACGAAAATGGCCCCCAATCACAGTACTGAAGTACTAAGCACTCCTAAGTACAAAAAGGCAGGCTGGGCTTGGTGGTTCACAGCTGTAATCCTAGCATTTTGGGAGGCCGAGGCAGTACATTGCTTTGAGCTCAGGAGTTCAAGACCAGACTGGGCAACAAAGCAAAATCCCATCTCTACAAAAAATAATGCCAAAAAAATGGTGGCTCAAAATACAATATATGAAAAAATGGTTGCTTGTGCCTTGGTCCCAGTTACTCTACAGGCTGAGGCTGGAAGATCGCTTGAGCTGGGAAGCGGAGGCTGCAGTCAGCCAAGACACATCACTACACTGCAACCTGGGTGACAGATCAAGCTCCTGTCTCAGAAGAAATAAAGGTTGTGGTATATCTTATGGATAAAATGTGTGTTAGATAAGCTGCAGATATGAGTCATAGTGCTGTTGGCTATGAGTTTGATGCTGATGAATCAACAATATATATTAAAAAGGTGTCTTTAAGCAGAAATATACGTAAAACAAACACAAGGTTATGCACTGATCAGCTGAAAAGGGGAATTTAGTGTGCATGCCCTACCAGTGGTTTTAGGTTCTGAAAACATATATAGGTTAATAACCTATGAAGTGACCAGCATAACTAGGAACTAAAGGGATTTTACCTACCTATAAGTAAAAGGACTATTCTCTTAGGTATCTGACAAAGACCACAATTAAAAACATCAAACTGAGATCCAGTATATTTCATAGAAGATAATAGGAAAAATGAAATTTCATTTGAATGTTTCACTTAAGTCAATATATTAGAAGTAGGAAATATTAAGATATAATTTAATATCCATCAAAAGGCATTTGGATTCTAAATCAGGTTAATGTTGTTAGACAATACACTATCAACTCTACTAATTAGAAAATCACAGCCTTTTATTCATAAGCCTTCAAGTAAATCCAATTAAAATGGCAGTTCAAACTTAAGAGTATCAGTCACGGGTCTATTTCCTCTATAGGTTTCAATTATGAAGCTGTCCCGAAAATAGCAAACACAGGGTGTCAACTCAAAGTCCACAGAAGAGTAGAAACTCACCAAGAAATGCTCCTATTGGCTGAATCTAGAAAATTTACTTTAGGAAACATCAGTTCATTGTTTAATTTTTTAAAAAGCTGTACCTTGATACCTTGATTAATTATGACAAATTATTATATTCCTAAGCAGAGATAGATCTATTTTTTAATTTTGCATACAAGTATAACAAAGTAAACTCTTGCTTGATAAAGACCACTCTAACACAGATCTCATTAATTCAGAACCAAGAGATTACACAGATATTTCTTTGTTCTATAAAAATATAAGAATAAAAGCATGATAAAAGGATAAGTGACATTTAAAAAAAGCTAAAGTTTTAGAACATTGTATTAAGAAGTGAAGAAAAAACTTGTAGACTTTGAAAGCATCCATTTACATATGACTTATTTATTTATTCATTCAATATTCATTAATTCCATACACACTTAATTGAGTTCTGCTCTGGGCCAGCCATCAGAAACCCCAGGAGAACCAGTAACAGAACAGCTTTTCTGAAGCTCACAGTCTAGTAGGTGAGACACACATGTAAACAAATGCATTGCATGGTGATAAAGACAACTGAAGATGTACCTGCAAAGAAAAACGCTACTTAGCAGAGGCTGCTGCTTTGAAAATAACCCTTTAAAAGATGTCTCGCCTCAACATTGAAGGCTCTTCCTGGGGACACACTTCTATTAACTCAGCTCTAATTAATAGGAAAACTGCAAAAATCATGCAGCTACAATTCCCTGGAGGTAAGAGGGAAACCTCATGCCCTCAGAGTGGTTTGTATCAGCACCTCTCCCCTTCATTCTCAAGTCACTTTTACCATCCAAACTTCAACTAACGAAAAGTAACCAAGTTAATCAGAAGGTGTAGGCATGGGTCCTGCACATGGTATTTCTGGCTGTTAGAAGCATGGGAAGGAGAGCTCCACCACTGTTGCCAATGAAAACTTGTCATTTGCTCTCATGTAAAAGAGAACACAATTTCTGTTATCTTGAGGTTAACTGGCTTAGTCAAGTGATGGAAAGTTTACTAACTTTAGTTTTTCTCAAAAAAGTGACACGTTAATTATATGAGCACCTATTTTATCTTTTCTTACCTCTTCCTCTACTTATATACAATATATCTGTGATTCTATGCCCTTTCCCAGGTTTAGGATCTGAATGGCTCATCTGCTTGAGGCTCCTAGAGAGAAATAGAATCAGTGGATGGAACCTGATTCCCCAGGTGGCCTATGGCCAAGGCAGTGGCCTCAAGCGCAGTCTTTGGTTAAACTCTCTGGTGGTACCACTGCCAGAGCCTCCAGATGGCCCCAGGACCGCAGAGCCTATAGCATTTTCTATGACTAACTGTAGAAGGCTCTCAGTCTTGTGGACAAGAAAGAAGCTCCTTCATGAAATGGCTTGTCTCCCTGTTAAAAAGAAAACACAGGCACCGTTGTCTTTGCTTGTTTTTTTCTTATTCAGTCAGTACCATCCAGTACTTACTTACACTTGTCTAGTCTCTCCTAAACAACTTTTGGAAAAGACTCCAAAATCTTTTTAAGCAGCCCCAACCGGGTACACCCCAAAGCAAAGCATATTTATAAATGAAAGGGCTCAGCAGTAACTTCTAGCCTTATATAATTCTTCTCTAGACAAGGAAGTTCCATGAAGATGTGTTCTGCAGGTAGGTGTGAAAAAACATTTTAAGTATTAGAGGCCAAGGTCCTGTTTCCAGTTCTTCTACCACATAACTGTTTAGTCTTACAACCTGCCTGGTCTCGGTTTTCTCATTACAAAGCAAGAGGAGCGAATGAAAGAGGGACTGTAAAATCCCCTTCCAATTCTCTCAGTCGGTATGTTACCTGATAATATATCTTCTATTCTAGATTAATAATGAACCCCAATTCCTTTATAAGATCCTTTCGTCATACATACCATCCCTAATGTTAAAACAGGGTTTAAAATACTATTGTATAGTCAATCATACTGGATTCCCATAAATACAGATTTTTCATACTTGCCAATCAAATTAATTAGCCAAACTCACTTATCAAAATCCATTTAACACATTATGTGCTGGCATCTTCTAAAATATGATCACTTATTATGTTTACTAGAAAGAATTTTTAATGAGCAGCTGTCTCAAAATTAATTAATTTATATAGCTTACACTATAAAGTCAGAAGCCAAATCCCATGAATACAATTTCAGTGAATAGCTCAGACTGCAAAATATAGCAAAACTCCAACTGATAGCCCATTTATTTACAGCAGTATGTGAATCAACAAATTTACAAGACCATGAAATAAACAGTTATGATATTCATGTAGATTTTGAATACTATATTCTGTGAAATACCACAACACAGAATTCTAGCAAATTAAGGAAACTCTAATGGTACATTTTTTCCTGTATACTTTATACAGGAAGTAGAACTACTTTTCTTTTATAGAACCAGACTATAGCAAAATCAAAGCATTTGACTCTACCAGCTAGATTCTGATTTTTTCTATTCTTCAAAAATCTCAGATCAAAGAATTATTTAACAGCCCATTCACTAATTTCCTTCAAATCCTGCTACTTTTTATTTATACCCTGTTTATGTGCTAAATTCTAAAGAGTTTTTAAGGAAACCAAAGTAAGTTAAATAAAACTGAAACACTGCTTTGCCAACATTTTTAAAAAATCAAAGTCAGGTGTAATTAAAAAGAAAATGATTATACAGCTTGCTAGCACTTGTTCCATTTTTAAGAACAAATGTTCAGACTTACCTAGGGGATGTTTCCATCTGCTTCTCTCAGTTTGGTTTCCATGCTTTAGCTTTAATTATTACATGCAAGCAAATTACCAACGTCTGACTATCTCACAGTAGCTAACCCTGGCCTTATGTTTTTTTGTTTTCAAATAATCCTTTACCAGGACTGAAATCAGATTTTCTCAAATAATATTTTAAAAACTAGTCTTACATTAGCATAAAAGGAGACCTCACAATCACAAGTTGGAGAAAATATAAACCTCATTATCACTGAAAAACATTGTCTAGAGTTGTGCATTCCAGAGTTACAAAGTTAGCCATACAGACAGAATACCTACTCTCCTAGAGCCTAAAATCCAAAATTAATGTGAAGGTGTATTTTAAGAAATGGTAAACAGTAAAGATAATAAAATAGTAAGATAAAACCATTAAACAGATACCAACATACTAGAACTGGACATCAAAATATATGCATTTCTGGTTTAGTAAGTTAGTGACTTAAAACAGTACAAAAGTGACATGGAATCACAGCAGTGACAAAACTTGGCCACAACAAAGCCCCGATGAAAAGCAAATGCTCCAATACAGTGTCTGTACACTTCACCCTTGCATGCCCATCTCTGATGCCCCCCAAAGTGGCTGCATAACTGATTTATTTTTCATCCAGATGGCTGGCGTCCTATACAGACTTACAATGCTGACTGTGTCTTGGGGATGCTTATTCAGTGAGTCTTGAAAGCCATTATTCACTAATTTCACGTGGAAATAAAATTTCAGCCTCCCATTGTGTACAAATAACTTGGCCACTTCCACCATGTACAAAAAGTGCTTTTTTGCCAGGCGGGAGAGGACGGCTGGAATGCAAAACCCTTCCTGCACGTCTCCCTGGCCCAGACCCAAGATGGCATATGGCAGTTCCACCAACCACCTCCATATAGAATACTAGGTGAATGCTTTAAGCCAGCCCTAATAATGTGATTTACAAAGCACTCACTGGATGGCTGTCTTCTGCCTCTATTTTCATTCAAGATAGATTAATCTTATTTCATGAACAGCATTTTATTATATTCCATTCCTTGCATTCACCCTCCTCCCTACATCTTTCTTAAAAGAAAAAACATTTGCTAAAGTTCTGTCTATCTAAAAAGAATCATGAGTTTCCAAGTTTTCTTACCTTAACATTTTCTTATTCTAGAATTTTATCTTCAACATAGAATTTACTTTCTGTTTCAAGTCTGCAACCAGCAGGCAAAGAAAATTGGTCTTTACAGAGCGAGTTAAACATTTTAGGTAAACTCATGTGCTTTGAATGAAACATTCCCACGCTGTGCTTATAAACAACTATTGATATTTTCTGTAACTTCATTCCAGAAATTGTTTGCTTTTAAATGTCAAAGAGCTCTCTTCCTCACCCTATTTTGGATTTTATTTCAGTCAGCAGTGCTGCTCATCAGTAATAAATACAAATTCCTATGTAGACACACTCATATCACATACTGGAGCTGAGAAGCTCAAAGTATTTTACAAACATTATCAAAATCACTAATGACTTCCAGCTCTGGAATCTGACTTCTGGATCTGTCTCAGAAGACTTATTTACATCATCTTTGCAAATTATAATTTGTATTTATAAATACAGGCATTTATCTAGTACTCAGCAATGAACACAAGTCATAGCCCTGGCACTGACATTCATTTCCAACTGTGGTTCCAACTGAAGTTCCCAGAGATGTAAGATATGGCTGTATATGGTAACCCTTCCTCCTTTGACTCTGAGGAGTAAATGGCATTTCCTCTCATCTCCTACTTTCATCTACTCTGTCATATAACTTTCTGTTCCTCACCAGTGGCATCTGCAAGGGACAAGCCCTCCTTCTTTCACATATTCCAGGAATGTGGTTTGTCCATTAGGCCTTCTCCAGGCATGTCTCTCAGATAAATGAATTTCAGAATGAGATGGGCAATAAGGACATAGGGATATTGTAGATATTAAAAGTAAAAATGACCAAAGCAAAATAGCTCCATCACTATTCTGAATTACACATCTACCTTCTGAAGGTAACCAATGCTGTCAGAATCCAACATGGTAAATACTCTGTTTTCCTTTTCTTTTTTTAAAAAACTGATAGAACATATATGAAAATCAACTTTATCTTATCCTGGAATCACATTCTACTATAATGAAGGAGAGACACCCTTGCATTAAAAAAAAGTAAAAGCGAGAAAGTGGCCCTAGCACGGAGGTAATACCCAGATACAAACAGGGCTGGATCCAGAATTTCTAAGTGGGCTGCAGAGAAACAATCTTGTTGGAACCAGGAGGCAACCTATTGGTCTTGAAGTTGCATTTGCAGAACCAGATCACCTTCCTTATTTGGACTGTGGGTTTATTAAGAGTGTTGGGGTGGGTGACTAATGGAGATTCTACCTTTAACCATGTTAAGGCAAACTGTGGTGTAGCCCTGGAAACAATACTGCAACTGCATGTAGTATTATCAGCCACATCTTTCTTAGAAGTCAGTTTCAATCTATCAACTTTAAAAGAAATACAAATGAGAAAACACTTTTGAAAAACAACGAAAACATTCAAGGATGCATAAATCTAAACTGATAAACATGTAAATAAAGCAAAAGCGAACGTCTGTTTCTCCTCCTGTCATATTTGCAGGTCATTACATGATAGAGTACTTTGGACAAAAGATCCGAGCATGATTAGTACAAGTGTTAGATGACCATAAAACTGAAGTTATGCAATACACCCAATGTACAGTTTATGTCCCAAAATAAAAAGAAAGACTTTGTCATAATCATGTTTCTTTTACATTTAAAGTTTTTGTTGTTTTTGACTAACCATATTACACTGCAAAATCAAAAGTCATCACTTTTAGGGTCCTTTGAGAAATCCTTCTTCATACTTATATGTTTTAAAAACAAAAAGATTAGGAGCAACAAATCCTGGATTCTTCCATAATTTAAGTGCAATCCCCACTTTTAAAATCACAAAATAGAGTTTAAATTGGCAGGACGGGGGAGCTGCCCAACAAAACTGTACCTAGAGAGAATCTTTCCTCTAAGTCCTTTTTGAACAAGTAAGTGGTTCTAATTAAATTGTGGGTGTATGATGAGATTCTCTCAACAAAGGAAGTCTACACCCCTAGGAGAAAATAGATTGAATGAAGCATTTCATAGCATTTCATCTATGGAATAACTAGCCCCTCTCCTGAAAAATACTTGCTTTGGTATCTACCATAAAGCAGTAATGTAGTAAAGGAGAAAATGCTGTGACAGTATTTTCTTTGATTCAGTCCAGTAGCTATGGAAACTATCTTTTAAATGCCAATTGGTCCTCAGTCCTGCAACCACATAAAATAAAACAGTTTCTTACTCTCACGGATTCCATGGCCGGAAGCTTCATTTCTCAACATGTTCAACTTATCTAAACCCTCTCCAGCTTTTGCTCGGTATTTGTGAGCTGAAACTATCATATTTGATTGATACTGTGGATTTAAATTAGAAAACACATGAATGTATTTCTAAATAAGACTGCGAGGAGTAATAACGCCCAAACAACAAGTAAACATTTGTTAAACCTGCTTGATGTGCTCCAAGAAATACAACGTTTGCTTCTTTCTCCTTCCTTGTATCTCTTCTTCTGAGGTAAAAATGCAGGTAATTCCCATCACTTACAACATCACCAGCCCTGGCGTTGTTCTTTTCAGTGCCTGTGCATACACTACAGGCCACGAGCCACAATTCAGGTTAAGAGTTTCCTTCTATTTAAGATTTTTCTTGTGTGGCTCCCTCAACAGAAAAATGGTAAACAAGCTAAAATATAAACTGATACTAGGGTCGGACTGTTTTTCTGCATGGATTTTAATCATATCCATTCAAAATGGCATCATCTCCAGAAATCTATTTCTAGATTTATCCATTCTTTAATTTTTTGAGATTTGTCATTTTTATATCCTTAACTATATTTAAACTTTTCTTTCAGTAAACAAATTTGATAAAGATGGATATTCTTTGGATTCAGCTTCCTCCTTCAATATTACCTTAGTTCGTCTTTATTGTCAAATCCTCTTGTAATCTATCTCTTTATAAGACCCTCCCTCAAATTTTGAAATTTACAAATTCAAAATAAAACAAATTGTTATGTTCCAACATGCATTAACTCTTCTTACAAATTTTTTTCAGTGTTACTTTTCTCTTTAACCTCCAATCTGTCTCATCTAATTTTTGGCATCATACTATTTACAGAAACCTATTTTATGCATAGTTAGCATGAATCTTAAAAAATTAAAGGCTAGCCAGGCGCAGTGGCTCACCCCTGTAATCCCAGCACTTTGGGAGGCCAAGCAGTCAGATCATGAGGTCAAGAGATCAAGACCATCCTGGTCAATATGGTGAAACCCCGTCTCTACTAAAAACACAAAAATTAGCTGGGCGTGATGGCACACATCTGTAGTCCCAGCTACTCGGGAGGCTGAGGCAGGGGAATTGCTTGAACCCGGGAGGCGAAGGTTGAAGTGAGCCAAGATCCCGCCACTGCACTCCAGTCTGGAGCCTGATGACAGAATGAGACTCTGTCTCAAAAAAATAATTAATTAATTTTTAAAAATTAAAGGTTATAATACCCAAGACAATCCTAAAGAAGACAATCCTCAAGAAGAACAACAGAGTTATAGGCTTAACCACACCTTAATACATACTGTAAAGACGTAAAATTAAAACACTGTTTGAAGCAAAAAATAAACAGGCCCATGGGACAAAATGAGGAGCTAGAAACAGACTCACATATGAGAAAGTCACTAGATATACAACAAGAGTGACAAGGGAAAGTATGGGAAATGTCTTCTTACTATATGATTCTGGGTCAGCTGGACACCCATAGAAAGAAAAGTGACTCTTGATCTTTAATTCATACCGCCAACCAAAATCAACTCCTGAGGGACTATAAATATAGGAGAGAATATAACAAAGCTTCTATAAAAAATAAACTAAGAACATAAGAACATACCTTGATGACTTTGGAAGAGGCAAAGTTTTCTTAACACATAGCAAGCACTAAGCATAAAGGACTTTATTAATTTTAATAAATCTATAAAGAAAAAATGTATCTACAATATCTATACCTAGTTAAAGACATGAAGATACCAAGTGTCTATAGGCAAATACGTGGAGAAGACAGAACTCTCTTCCACTGCTGGTGGGAGTGTAAACTTATACAAACACTTGGGGAACTGACAGAACACGTGTATACCCAAGAGCCAACAAAATACTCACCAAAAATATGTACAAGCCTATTGACAGCAGCACACTACACAGAAGCCCCAGGGCAGGACATACCCAATTGTCCATCAACAATCAACTACATAAATAAATCATGCTGTATTCATTTAATGAAATATTGCCCCGTAACTAGATAGAAGTGTTTACAATTACTTGCAATGATATAGGTAAATATCATAAATATAATATTGAATGAAAAAATCCAGAAAAAACAAAACATAAGTATTGAATTATTCTATTCATGTAGAGCTCAAATATGGGGGAAAAACAATTTATGGTAACAGAAATCAGAATAGTATCTGTATGACAAATGGCATGGAGTGAATTCTTGGATTCTTTCTCTTGACCTGGGTGCTAGTTACATGGGTGTTTTCACTTTGTGAAAAATCAACATACTAACACTTGATTTGTATGCTCTTCTCTATGTATGTTACACCTCAATAAATGATTTTTCTTTTTAATTAAAGGCAGCCAGGTGCAGTGGCTCATGCCTGTGATCCCAGCACTTTGGTAGGCTGAGGCTGGTGGATCACAAGGTCAAGAGATTGAGACCATCCTGGCCATTATGGTGAAATCCCATACCTACTAAAGATATAAAAATTAGCTGGGCATGGTGGTATGTGCCTGTAATCCCAGCTACTCAGGAGGTTGAGGCAGGAGAATCGCTTGAACCCAGGAGGTGGAGGTTGCAGTGAGCCAAGATTGCACCACTGCACTCCAGCCTGGCAACAGAACAAGACTCCCTCTCAAAAACAAACAAACAAACAAAAAAAAAAACAAACAAAAAAAGACAAAGATACCATCCCTATTTTCAATGAATGTACAATTAAATTTTAAAATCAGAAAACATAGAGGAAAAACAGGAGGATGTTAACAGGCAACAGGCCACAATTAGTTTCAATCAGCACATATTCAGCAAATTCCTATGCTTGTGGCCAGTATTTTCGGAGTGATGGAAACATTTATAAACATTGAAAAAATTCCCCCTGCTCTCCAGGAGTTTAGAACTCAGCACTAAAGAGGATTTTTTAAATTTGATCAGAATAAAAAAAGTAGGTGGGGAGAGTGATAGCAGACACTAAACGACTATAATGCTGGGGCAGTCAACTAGCATATGTTGCAACAGCTGTGCTGTGGGGACTGAGAAAGAATCATGATTGAGGTCTGAAATTATCAAGAAAGGCCTCATGTAAGAGACAGATGTGACCGTGGAGTGGAAACATGCATAGCATCTGAATTCACAGTGTTAGGACCCAGCAACAGGAATGATTCCAGAGAGGAAGGCAGCTGGGGAAAATGAGTGGTGACTATATAGACTGAGCTTTCCTAGTGAGGTAGGTAAAGAGGAGCTACTCAGGAAGAAAACACTGAAAACCAAACTATATTCTAATGGGGAAAAAAAAAAATCACTGTCCATCCTCAAACGGAGCAATGACATGAAAAAAGCTTATTAAAAGTATGTATCCCTTTCACAATACTGCTTTTCTCTGGAAACTTTTTCAAACTGTAGGTCACAGTAAATTAGCAAAGAGTAACATTGCTATAATGCACCATAACCAATTTTCCCTAAAAGTGAAACAGAAAAAAGGAGAAAACACCATAGTGCACTACACAGATCCTTACGTCAATTCCCGGAATCAGTGGGTAAGACATGGTGCAGGCAATGTAAGGAATACATGCACTGGCTGTCTCTTCCAGTTTCATTTTGTGGAATAGCATTGTTTTTTGAAATTTTTGTTTTCGTGATTTATGTGTGTCTGTATATATTTACATGTATATGTGTACTGCATTGAAAATAAAATGTACTTCTCACTGTGGCTTCCAGTCGAGAAGTCTGAAAAATATTCCTTTAGAAGTGGAGTTCTGCAGAATTCATTTCAACAAGGAGTCTATGCCCAAATAATGTTAAATGAGGAGATGTAAAATAAATGAATGAGCAAACGGGTGTTGTTAAAAGTTTACATTAAGACATTTAGATCCTCCCCTGGTTGTGCTTAAGCCTTAGGACTACTTACTCCTCCTTGGATTCCCTGTATTCCAGAAGTTACTCAATCCAGCACCCCCTTTCAATAATATGAAATGAGGCTGGAATTTAACCATTCCCTAAATCCAATTTGTCCTGCCTGCCTGATACATTTAGCACATTGTGAGACCTTGCAAATAGAATCATTTATATCCACGTACTATTTAAAGTAGTGTTAGTTTGTATTTTTAAACTGTGTTCCATTTATAAACACCTGATATACAGAGCCCTGCTTAAAAAGGATCAAATAACTGGCAATTTGGGGCAGGACTGTGAGATGTCTTTACTTGAAATTATCTTGATGTTTGTCATGTTTTTTCCTCCCATTTTCAATATACAAATCTAGCTTCAGGGAGGCTAATGGCTGTTTTATGATAGTCTCATTAATGACATTGTTATAAAAACTGTGAGAAACATTAAAAATAATTTTTTACATCAAGCAATTTTATTCTGTGTTAATTTCCTACCCCCTTAAAATTTTGCAGCATTCAATTAAAATCACATAAAAATTTCCCACCCCCATTCAAATTTTACAGCACTAAATTAAAATCCAATAAGCAGCCTCCATCCATGTACCCATCCCCATCACTTTAAATTGAAACGAAAACTCACTAGAAACCCAACATCTTATACTGTTAAAAGCATTCCAATCAGCCACACAAAGCATTTATTGTGGTCCACATCCATGAATAGTTAAAGACCCACTTAAAAATATGAATGTTTTCTTTATAGACGTTTATCTTAGGAGTGGAGAAGGCCTTCATTCATTCTGAAATCTGGCAACCCGGAAGTAGGCAAGCATGAAAGCTCTCAAGTGTATATTCACTTCCTGTCTGCACAGGTTAGACTTTCTCCACATTCCATAGTTCTGCAATTTCTCCCTTCCACATCTTATTCTCTACTGTGGCTACTTCAAGTCATGTTTGTCTCATGTTACTTGTTCTAGAGTTACTTTAAAGTACTTTCAAATGTGACTATACTAGGAAAAGGGAATTGGAAATTGTAAAGTCCTGTGAGGGGATCGGCAGTCTCCCCTGCCAATGAGGCCATGTGTTGACCAATCACATTGCTGATGAAGTATTCAAAGCAACTGAGAAATTTATCCCAAAAAGCTGCACTGATATTCTGGAAAAACTGTTCATTATTACCTAGGAAGGAAGTTGGCTGTATGCTTAAAGGGAAAACTAGAACTTGTCCATGTGCAGTTGCTTTCACATCAGCTGGACACACAACTTTCCTTGATTTCATTATAGCCCCTGGGAGAAGGTGGTAGAATTATAAAGCTATCTTGACTAAGTGTGGTGAGTGATCTGCACTGCCTTTGTTTGGGACTATCTATTCCTAAATCTACACCCAACACCACAGAAGTTGGGCGTGTTCCACTTCCTGCCCTATGCTACTCAGAAAGGGTTTCTTTTCTTCTACCTTATCCTCAAACAAAACCACCCAGAGTTCCATCAAAAGGCCACCTGCTATTTTTAGATAGAGATCCTGGGCATGTGCCCTGGGCTCCTCTCCCATGCCCTCCCTCTGCAGTGTGCAATAAACAGGGCAGGCAATGTAACATGTGAGAGGATTTCAGAGGAGGGACTCTGTTACACTGGGAAAAGGCAGCATTGGTGCCAGGACCCTGATTTCTAGTCCAAATTCTAAGGTCAACTGGTCATGTGTCCTTGGTCAACCCATTTGAACTTTCCTAGGTCTTAGTTTCCTAGGAAACTTAGTTTGTAAAATATTGGGACAAGACAATGTTGAGCTGCACTGCAGCGTTATTAAATTCTCTTCTGTGTAGAGTTGGATAATTCATGGGTTTACAGGGGCATCCTTGACAGACTGATCCAGCCCAGAGTACATGTCTAACCCTTGACTGCTCTGGTTTGTTCCCCCACCAGATCAACAGACCCAACCCTGGTCCTTGGAAAAGTCTATTTCTTCCTTCCTAAGTTCCAATTTTCACTTTTCTGTCCCGAGAGAAATCATCCTTTCCTTGATACTGAGTTTTAAATTGGCGGTATCCCTGAACATTTCTTGATATCTAACTTTTGAATTTGCTTTTCTTGCTCAGAGTCTGCCAGACAGATGCCTCTAAATTCATTTAACCTGGACTGTGTCCTCACCTTTAGCCATTCCCCTCCCCCATCCCACAATCTGAATCACACCCATTTATGCCCATGCCCCTCCCTCTCCCACCCAACATGTCTGCATTCTTATCCAGAACCTTTGAATGTGTTACCTTTCATGGTAAAAGGAACTTTGCAGGTGTAATTAAGTTAAAGATTTTGAGATGGGGAAGATTATCCTGGATTTTTGGGTGAGCTCTATGTAATTAACAAAGATCCTTGTGAAAGGAACTCAGAAGAATCAAAGCCTCAGAAACAGATGTGAGGATGAATATAGAGGTCAAAGTGATACCCCTGCTGCCAGAGGCCAGAAACCAAGGATTGTGAGCAGCCATTAGAAAGTGAGGAAGGTTAAATTCTCCCCAAGAACCTCAAAAATGAATGCGGCCCTGTCAAAAACTTGATTTTAGCACTTCTGACTCACAGAACTATAAGATAATACATTTCTTTTGTCTCAAGCCATTCAGTTTGAGGCAAATTATTATACCAGCAACAGGAAACTAATATACTCTCAGATTGTTCTAGGTACCACCACCTTGAGGCTGACTTGACTGACGTTACCCATCCTTCCTCCCTTGCTCCTTCAAAGTAAATGTTGATTGAGGACCAGCTCTGTGATGGGTTCTGAACAATAGACAACACAGATTCAATCTCTATGTCTATGAAGCTGACAATCTGACAATAAATTCTGACTTTAAACCAATAACTACAAATATAATGAGATCTCTACAAAGGAAGCACATATGCCCAAGGGAACACGAGGTGGGATGGTTTGGGAAGGGCTCTGACCTGGTCTTTGGAGAAAGGAGATTAATGCTATGACCTGAAAGATGAGCTGGCGGTAGCCTGGAGAAAGGATTCAAGGAAGCCAGCAATGTGCTTCTCAAGCAACGTAAAGAAGGCAGGTAAAGAAAGAAACCAGAAAAAGCAGAACATGTAAAGCCACCATCAAGGATTTTATTATTATTATCATTATTTTTTTACTGCAACCTAAGAAGAGAGATTTGAAACCGAGGAACGACAGGAAATCTGAAAACATCAGGATCCTGAGAAAATCTCAGGCAAGGAACATCGAAGCACAAGGAAAAACAATGGGTCCAAGCCTTTGAGGTTTTGAGTCAATGAACAAATATTCCCCAGGAAAGAATGCATATTAATTCACAGCTATGTGATCAACCTTTATCAGGACCTTGACCTTAGGATGAGGCAGCCAGGGAGCAGCCCAAGTCTAGGGGAGCAGGGCAAGCAGAGTGGATGATCTGCTTCACTATCGCACATTTCCCATGTGTTGGAGCCCTGGACAGCTCAGCCCTCCACCTCACCCTGGACACCCACTAGCAGCTTAGGGCATGTAAAAGAGCATGCAGGTGTGGTTCCTGAGATCATGTGGAGGGGCAGCTGAGGGCGGGGCCACCTGCTTCTGAGGATCTCCCTGCCTGCTATTTCCTCAGTGGAAACAGGTTCTAAATTGAAAACAGGTTCTCTCAGAATTTTAAAAAAGCATTTAAAGAAAATATAGCCAGGGGCAGTAGCTCACACCTGCAGTCCCAACACTTTGGGAGGCCAAGGAAGGAGGATCACCTGAGGCCACGAGTTTGAGACCAGCCTGGACAACATAGGGAGACTCCATCTCTACAAAAAATTAGTTATGCATGGTAGCACAAACCTGTAGTCTCAGCCACTTGGCAGATTGAGGTAGGAAGATGGCTTGAGCCCAGGAGGTCGAGGCTGCAGTGAGCCTTGATTGTGTCATAGCTCTTCAGCCTGGGTGACAGGGTGAGACCCTGTCTCAAAAAAAAAAAAAAAAAAAAAAAAAGAAAGAAAGAAAAGAAAATATACTTTCCTTTTAAAAGTGAAAGAAAATATATGGCCCTCCATATCTCAGTTTGGCATCCATGGATTCATCTAACCACACATTGAAAATATTCTTTAAAAATTAAAAAAAAAAACACAGCAAAACAGCAATAAAAATACAAAGAAAAAATACAGTGTAACAACTATTTACACAGCATTGACATTGTTTTAGGTATTATAAATAATCCACAGATAAAGTGTACAGGAGGATGTGTGAAGGTCATATGTAAATCCTATGTGGTTTTATATCAGGGACTTGAAGATCCATGGATTCTGGTATCTGTGGAAGGTCCTAGAACCAATCCCCTATGCATGTCAAGGGATGACTGTATCTGCTGCTACTCACTTACAGAGGAGTTGAAAAGAAAACTAACATGTTTTTGTGACCCAGACCCTAAAACTGCCATTGAGTTCCCCCAAAGACAGGCCAAGGCTTGCATGAATTTGCCATTCCTTATTTGGCCACATGGCTTTGACTTCATGGGGCTCAGGAGTGTTAAGGGAGATGACAACACTAAACACAGTATTTAGCACATAGCAGATGCTAAAAAAAAAAAAGCATGTAAAATCATTCATTATTGACTCTTCAAGGCACTCTATTAAACTGTAACCTAAAGCAGAAACTTGTTATGCAATAATAGTTCTTATTTAGAAGTGAAGATGAGAAAAGCCCTGATTCACTACTATGAAATATATGCATTCAACAAAATTACACTTGTACCCATACATTTATACAAAGAAAAAGAAAATACAAGCGAAGTCAGTGTATAGACTGTAAAGAAACATCATCACTGGTCATTAGAGAAATGCAAATCAAAACTACATTGAGATATCATCTCATGCCAGTTAGAATGGCGATCATTAAAAAATCAGGAGACAACAGATGCTGGAGAGGATGTGGAGAAATAGGAACACTCTTACACAGTTGGTGGGAGTGTAAATTAGTTCAACCATTGTGGAAGACAGTGTGGCGATTTCTCAAGGATCTAGAAATAGAAATTCCATTTGACCCAGCAAACCCACTATTGGGTATATACCCAAAGAACTATAAATCGTTCTACTATAAAGACACATGCACGCATATGTTCACTGCAGCCCTGTGTACAATAGCAAAGACCTGGAATCAACCCAAATGCCCATCAATGATAGACTGGACAAAGAAAATGTGGTACATATACACCATGGAATACTATGCAGCCATAAAAAATGATGAGTTCGTGTCCTTTGTAGGGACTTGGATGAATCTGGAAACCATCATTCTCAGCAAACTGACCCAAGAACAGAAAAACAAACACCGTATGTTTTCACTCATAGGTGGATGTTGAACAATGAGAACACGTGGACTCAGGGAGAGGAGCATCACACACAGGGGACCGTTGGGGGCGGTAGGGGAGAGACAATTGAGGGCGGGGAGGGAGGGGAGGGTGGAAAGGGCTAACATGGAGAGAAATGCCAGATATAGTATGCACCTAAAGTAAAATAAATAAATTATTAAAAACAAACAAACAAAAAAGAAACATGAACTCAACATTTATCTTAAAAAGCATATTCCTTTTAATAGCAATGAAGAACAGACAAGATCCAAACGCATATTTCTGCCCCAGGAGTAATCAACTACATTTTGTTTATTGGAGTGGTTCTCTGAAATTAAGGCCGTAGGCTCTGAAACTATGAGGGAGTATTCCCTAATGTTTGGCCACAGTCATAACCCACTAGAATTTTAATTTTAATTTTTATTTCTTTAGGAAAAGAATTATTTCACAGACCTTTAGTCCAAGAATTGGAACTGCATAATCTAAGGGAAAGATAGCCTCAGTGAGTTAAAAGTGTCCTTCCCATACCAGAGGCATCATTATTCAGAGGATGATGACATTTTCATCCCCACATCTCCTGATTAAACAAACAAGAAAACAGAAGCTTGGTTTTCAGATGGGAGAGGTGCTTATCAGCAATGAGGAGAGCTCCTGGCAGTAAAGGTTACTTAGAAAAGCTGTAAAATCACTTTGCCCAGAGGCTCTTAAAAAGAAAGAAACGCATCTGCTCATGTAGTTTTAATGTAACCACTCCTAGAAGCAGCTGCAGAAAACAGATGACCTGAGCTTCCACTTTCACCATGGGGCTCTCTTTCTTGTCACAGCCAGGTAGAAAACACAAAAGCACAAGCTCGCGGACAACATCACAACTCACACACACCCTACTACTGGCTGGAGCTGGGTCCCCTCATCACCACAGGGACTGTCAGATCATACCAGGAGAGCGTATAGCATTGCTGCTGTGAAACAGTCTCTTCTAAACTCCAATGACATGTTTCTTCTGCCCTGTCACTGATTTAGACAAAAGGAGGTGCCCTAAGACTTTTCTATGCCCCTGGGGGTGTGAGCTCAGCCATCCCCTATCAGACCAGAGGATTTGAGGCCAGAGTCAGGCTACCCATGGGCACCACCAGGCAAATGGAGAAAGCTTTCCTCAATGCCAGCCAAAAATAGGGTCCACAAGGCTTCTGAAGTTTTAGTACATGATACCTACAAATTTAAATTCATTACTTACTGGCAGCTGGCAGAACTCATTCCAATGTCCAGAATAATCTGCTGAAGCAGCCGTTTACGGAAAGCAAGCCACAACCCTTTACCGTTGTCATTCAGCAGGCAGCCAGCCTAGGTGAGTCTACAGACAGCAACTGTTGGCCCATGAGGTGAGGATGCTGCCCGTCCCATTCATTTGCTTCATCAGCCCTCTTAGAGAATAATGAGTCCTGTGTTTCAGGGCAAAGATGCCAACCTCACCCCTCACCAAGGTTGTCTCTTGCTGAAGTGAATAACCATAACAGAGTTCCTGCTGGGCAATCAGGCAAGCAATCCCCAACTTTTCCACTCACTGGGGGATGACGCAAAGTGCACCGGGAATGCCCAGTGCATTTCAAAACATAATCCAGTTTCAGCTTTGTGGCTGAGAAAGCAGATTCCTTAAGAAATTGTGGGAGAGAGGGAAAGAGAATTAATGTGTCTAGAAGACCTACTCTGCCAGGCATTCTGCTGGACCTTTACATAACTTACTTCATCGAACACTGATGATAAGCTTATGAAGAGCTTAAGGCAAGTAATATTCTTCCTTATTTCACAAAGAGGCAGTATATCCCACAGACAAAGTAAATGAAGGATATAGAAGACAGAAGTTAATCACTGGGCTTCACAAAGGTAGAAAGTAGATTTATGAGAGCTAGGTAAGATTTATTCCCTCTCTGCCACCCAAAGCTTCCTTTCAATGCCCCCCATGCATTGGACTCCCTCACCCCCTGTTTCATCATATTTATCCCTTGAATGTAACCAAGATGGGGAAGCAATATCCCAGTTGTAGAAACTCTGGGGTAGAACTTGAGTTCTGCCTTTTTCAAACTAGCTGACATTTTAAAGATCATTTAAACTCCTAGTCTCAGTTTCCTTATGTGTAAAATGAACACACAGGTGAAACGTGTATTTTAGTGAGGGGAATAGGGAAGATGTATGTAAAAGTGCCTTAAAATTATAAATTCAAATGTGAGACAGTCATCATACAAAAACCACTGAAGGACCCATGCCAGACATGTCCCACAGCTCCCCTACAATGTGGAGCTCAGAGTAAGAGATAAGGCTGGACTCCAGCATGTTCTTTAAATGAGCAACCAGGATATTGGCCTTCCCTCAACTCCAGGAGTAACAAAAATAAGCAGAAATTCAGTTACCACACTGGCATTGTCTGATTTGTTGCTCCACTGCAAAAGCCTGGGAAACATGCCCCCAAAATTTTTAAGTGATGATAACTACAGTAGTTGATCTCCAAAGATGGTCCCCAATGACTCCTATTTGCCAGTATTCCTGCCCTGGTATAATCTCCTCTCACAGTGAAAATAGGTTGGTCCTATGACATTCTGTGATCTATAGAACATGGGAGAAGTGACATAATGCCAGCTCCAGAACTAAGCCTTAGGAGAGTCTAGAAGTTTATACTTTTGCCTTGAACCATCATGTAAGTAGTCCTGGTAGAGAGAGGATGTGCAGAAATGATATGGAGAGAAACAGAGACCCAGCCACCCTAGAGGAGCCCAGCTTTCCATGTCTGACGCTTCCTACTGAAGCTTGCTACTGAAGCATCAGACATGGCAGTGACCCGTCTCGGATACTTCAGCAAGGTTGAGGCCCCAGGCAACTGAAGTCCCCGATAACATCATGAGGAACAGAAGAACCACCCAGCTGAGTCTAATCAATTGTCAGAATTCTGAGAGATAGTACAGTTGATTTTGTCTTAAGCCCTAAGTCTGGAGATTGTTATGCAGCAACAGATAATAGCAACAAGGAGGAAAAGGTAACATCATCTGATCCTTTACTATGGGGTTCACCCTTCACATGCGTCATCTAATTTAATCTGCATGATAATAATTTGAGATGGGTATTAGGACACCAATATATAGGAAGTTGGACAAAGTTACATAAGTTATCCAAGGTCAGGATTTGAAACCCAGCTGTGACTTCGTGACTGCAACACCCATTCTCTCAATATCTTCATTATGTTTTTCATAAAGTATATCACAGAATTACTGGTCTCTAAAGAGTTGAAAAACTGGGATGAATAAAAAAGAAATATTACCAATTAAACATTTATTTTAAATAATATAATAAATAATATAAATGGAAGCAATGTATTACAGTGAAAAGAGCTTTCAATTAGGAGAATGGAACTTGAATTCAACTTCAGACTGAATCATTAGCTGTGTGAAACTGAACAAGCAATTTGACTCTGAAAAAAAGTTTTCTTTTATAAAATAATAAAATAACTTCGTAGATTTTTGTGGTTGTCAGAATAAAATACTGGACATAAATGACTTCTGCAAACGAAAATAAAAGAAATAAAAAAGGGAAAAAGTCTATAGATACATGAAGAATTGTTGTTGAATTAACTTGAGAGTTCTTCACTTCATAGTTATCACAGAAGTTTTCAGTTCCAAACTGTTTGCATTTTCCTGCCTCCTTCCAGGATAAATGTTCTTATAAATACTGTTTTGTTTCTACAGCTTTGGGACACATTACTCTTTTAAAAATGCAAAATAAAATAAACTGAAAGACAACTATTTAATACATCACTTCTTTATTAACATTTTTGGAGGCAAAGCCATGAAAAGCAGAAGCACTGTGGTTTCTAGTGAACAGCTACATTCTCTCACCCTATTGATCCACTCACTTATGTTAGTTTCATCTGGGGGAGGGGTGTGAGTGACAGCTTTAGGGAATGTGTGTACAAATACAGTCCTGACACAGACAAACAGAGGGCTTCTACTGCAAATGGATACAAAATAAGGTCTACAATAGATATGGCTGTTCTATTCAGTGGAACAAGATACAAGATGTCCCATAAAAAGAAACTCTGACCCTTGGATAGGCAGTGGCAGCTAAGAGTATTAAAATAGTCCTCTGCAACCATGGCTTAGAATCCTTGCAGCAGCTTTTATACTGTTTGGAAACCAAATGGTATCTCTGGTAGTCTCAGCAATTTATGTAACTTTCTGTCATTGGAAGTAAAATTGAGGACCAGAATGAGTATATAATGCTTTCATTACAGAATTAAAATCAAGCGTATTATTAATGAAAAAATTATGTGAAAACTCCTAAGTATGAACTGACAGGTAATAAGGAACATGCTTTCTCCTAAAGATTTAAAATTATACTTTTCCAAAGGCCCCAAAACCTGTACATATATATCTTCTGTTACATAAATAAACATTACGTTCCTATTTCAAAGTAGAAGGAATGATGGTTAATTAAACCTGAAAAAAGCAATCTGCTTGATAAAATAATTAGAAATTTTAAGGAAATACAATCTGATCAATTTAATTTGGAGTTTTTCACTTAGTTTGGGAGTGACAGTTCTAATCTAACACTAATGCATACAATAATGTGTATGCTTATATTTATGTGACATATTCTCACTTGTTTGACATATTATCATTGAACAAATAGGAACCTTACCCCCTCTATTGAACCCGATTATATAAAAATAGAAACTACAATTAGGCACCTAGATGAAACCCTTCATTTGAATTAACAACCCCATAGGAAATATTGTGACCCCAAAATAACCACTGTAGAGTGATTACAGCTCATTTGGCATATCGTTGTTCCAACCTTCCTAAATTGCTTATAATTGTCTTATTATAAATGTTAATAATATATAATGTTCATGTTTGTATTTTTAGCAAATAACATTTAGAAATCTTTGAAAAATTATCCTAAGCCCACATGTTAAAAAGCAAGGTCAATATTCTCACAAGCATACATAATTTGCAGTTTAAAAAATTAGATAAATATAAAATATCTTGAGTGTATTATAACCACCAAATTAGAAAATGAATGTGCCCACATTAACCAGCAGAGAGATATCATTATCTCACATTCATCGGTTATCACCGGACAGTTAATGGAAGAAATGCACAGTCTATAGTTTAAAACAAAGCAAAAGTTCCTGTCTCAATCTAGCACACTAGACACCACTTATTAACATAAATGTGCTCAGGTAAGTGCCCTTTCTTGATGCAGTGCTCATCCTCTGTACCCTCTCTCCTAGAATCACACAGTAACAGAGGACCATTCAACCTTGGCTAGTCAAACAGTGACAATGGTTAGATCACCAGGCTGGAGACATCGTAATTTTCCCTGCTTACCCTCTACAGACTGTAGGACCTATGGAGTGCACACAATCACTATTCACGAAAGAAAAGTAGGAGTTTTACAATTATACAGTGACTTTATCTAATGTAGACAGCCAAACGAAGAATTTAGGAATCCATACAAACTTTTTCAGCTTAAAGTAGTCAGCACGGTCAAGGACATTGATATGTCTGTGTAGCACAAGTTAATTTAATATTAAGATACCAGTGGGCAGAAATCTGTCAAACAAGGGCACAAAGAAACACAACTCAAGGTTTTCAAGGCCATGTGAAGTGCAAACAAGCAATATCACTAAAAACAAAAAGGATGCAGGTACTTTATGGAATTGCAAACAACAAAAGAGAAAAATATTCAGAAATATTCACACTAATGACTACAACTAGTTTGAATCATGTGTAAGCTCCCAGACACATGGACAGAATCATAACAGGTGTAAGAATGGAAAGAAGCAAATACAGAGAATAAATGAGTTATTAATTAAGCAGCTAAATGCATTTATATTCATAAATATGTAAGAAAACTAAGAAGCTTATGATAACTACTCTGATAAACAATTCTGGAGAAAAAGCAGCACAACTTTTCATTACACAGTATTGCATTATTCCCCTACCTTTTTTGTAAATATTGTTAAGAACATTTCTCAAAAATAGAAAATAATCAGGGGGAAAATAAAATCATTATTCTGTGTAATCTTACATAAATGGCTGAAAGACCAGATGCTTAACTGTGTGCATAGTTAAAGGAGAACTTGAAGATTGTGAACAAACCTAGAGGCCAGTTCTTGGAAATCAGAGAGACAAATGACGGGATCCAACATTATGTGCTAAAATATTTGCATAGAAATGAATAAACTCAACAGAGCTAGCAGCAACATCTCTGCGAACCTTATACTGTGCCCACTGTCCTTCCGAATAAAGTTCCTGATGAAGAAAACCAGCAAAAGTGCACCTGGGCCATGCAAAGAACCAGCTTCCCAACTGTAAGGTACAGAGTCTCTTTTCCGCATTGTAGACATTCCTCTGGCCTACATAAGCCCATTCCAGTGCAGGAAGCTAAGCTCTAAAGACCACACAGAGTCACTAAGGGCACTATTACCTACACCTGACTTTTGGCTTGAACTAACTGGGTTGTGTTTTAAGTACATTTCTTTGAGAAAGCATTTGGACTATAGAGTGCCCACCAAAAACAAACAAAAACCAAAAACAAACAGTGCATGACTGCAAAGACATCCCTGTCTCATTGGGTTTGGAATACCCTTGGAGCTCCTCACTGTCTTTGATTACTGCATAGAAGTAGTGTAGAAATCTGAATCACTAATCACTGTCCATCTCTAATCACTCCCTGCTCCTCACTCAAATCCACCCTCTGTATCATTCAGATTCATGTTCTTAAAACTCTCTACCCAATATCACCTCTGACTCAAAATCGTCAGTGACTTCCAACAGCATTTCCCAAGATAGGCTCTACAAACAGCACTCCCAAAATGTTCTATTAAGAATAAATTCAGTGGTTGGGTGTGGTGGCTCACACCTGAAATCCCAGCACTTTGGGAGGCTGAGATGGGCAGACTGCTTGAGCTCAGGTGTTTGAGACCAGCCTGCACAACATGGCAAAACCCCGTCTCTACAAAAAGATACAAAAATTAGCCAGGCATGATGGTGCCACTAGGGAGGCTGAGGTGAGAGGATTATTTGAGCTCGGGGAGGTTGAGGCTGCAGTGAGCCGAGATTGTGCCACTGCATTCTAGCTTAGGCAACAGAGCAAGATCCTATCAAGAGAGAAAGAAAGAAAGAGAGAAGGAGAGAGAGAGAGAGAGAGAGAGAGAGAGGAGAGACAGAGAAAGAAAGAAAGAAAGAAAAGAAAAAAAGAAAGAAAGAAAAAGAAAGGAGAATAAGAAGAAAACAAAAAACAAATTCAGTGATCAAAACTATTTTGAGAAACTCTTAGAGATTAATAATATGGATTCATGTATGAAAGCCTCTGAGAACTTCTGTAGGAGAAACATTTTTAAAACTTTATCCCAGCTTTTCTCACTTTTTCAACCATGGGGACTTCTTTTGACTGCCAATTCTACAATATCCAATAGAACTGGCATTCCAGAAAGACAGGTCTTGGGAAATGCTGCCCCAAAGGGTGAAGTTCAAATTCCTTAGCATGCATGTGATGACCCATATTAATGGGTCTCTGCTACTGCTCCACCTCCACCTCCCACCCTCTCTTCCAGGTGCCAGCCTGAGCTCAAGCCCTCTGCTGACTAGAGTGCTCTCCCTCCTCCCCCCAGCAGGCCTATCCCAACCACACCAGCCTCACCCATCACTTCATCTTCCAATCTCCTGTTCCACTTACCTCCTTCTTCTATTTCTCAGCTCCAAATTAAGTCTTTTGGGAGGATCTTATAGGTTTGTGTTCTTTTTCTGCACCTAAATTTTAAGTTCCTTGAAGGCATTTGTATTTTATAATTAATTTTATAACTTATAACTAATTACATTTTATAACTAATGCCTATGAGTTCATGCAACCTAAGATAAGATCTTCTATGCATGTTAAATAAATGGTATGTTTTAATGAAAATAAGATGAGTTTCTCCAACTATGTCAGTGTAGCAAGAGGAAGAGGGAGATCATGTCAAAACAGAATACAATTCTGAGAGTAATGTAATTTACCAGAGTGACTGAAGGATGTCCACAAAGCAACATCAGGATTCCAAAGTTCTACAGAATCATCCTCAGTGCCAAAATGTTGAAGAAGAAACCACAGATACAAAGTCGTGGTGTGTACCAAGCCCTAAAATTGACTGTCCAGTGAAAAAGAGGATATATTCCCTAATCTGATCTAAAGTAGACACAGTGATTCACAGGAAGAGAAGAAAAATAAGGACAGGTCTTTTGGGGTCTGTTAAATGCCAAATCGGATAATTTGCTAATTTATAATACAGTAAATCCCCAAATTTCCTTCCTTTCTACATGTATTCTATTCAACACATACTTAGTAAACACTAGGCATTGGGAACCGAGGAAAAAAGACAGCTGGAAATGTCTTGGGGAAAATTGGGATAAAGTATAAGGTACAGAGACATAAATATTTCTACCTTCTGAAAGTCCTAGTAAAATGAGAGAACAATTTTTTAAAAATATATTAACATAATGAGGATGAGGCAGGCTAAAATAAGTAAGTCTCATCTAAAAGCTGTCAAAAGCCATAAGTGGGCAGATCCACGCAATGTCAATTTATGTGTTTCTTTGATTTCTTTTGAAAACCAATGACTTTCTGTTGCCAAATGTTTAATATTAGAATAAGGAACACCAGTGGCAATCACTCTTCTAAGTCCAACACATTGTCTGACACATGGCCCCTAATAACAATCTGTTGAGTAAACCAATGAATGAACACATGAGTGAAAAAGACAGGAAAGGAGGCCTTCCACCTATGCACAAAAATGCAGTGTTTAGCTGGACCTTGTCTGGTGCTGTAATTCCTTTACACTGGAACACAGTGAAGGGTGGGTTATACAGATGAATCAATGCCTTCTTGAGTTAACGTGCACCTCCCTTAAAAACATCCTTATTAAAGATCAAAATTCATAGGTGAAACAAAACATTCCTACATGATTCCCCTCTCATGTTACAGTAATGCAGGCAAATTTAGTACTCCTACGATAAATGTACCATGCCAGAATTTTGAATAAATAGTCCATTTTATACAATCTCAACAGGAAAAAATGGTGGAGTGAGTGACAGCTGAATTTAGACACCTGTCCCTCCGGAGGAGGTAAGGAGAACTGCACTACAATATTAGAATTTTGACAAGTTCAGGTTCTAAAAAAGTGACTAAGAGGAAAAACAAAAGAAGAATAGTCTGGGAGAAGACAAGCTGATACAAATTTGCATCAGGTGAACCGTGTGTTATGTATCGAATTTGACCATAACGCCAGTTGGTTGAATGAATTCATCTTATTTTACTTACAATGCCACACTTAACATTTGGCACATGTGTGCATATATGCGAAACTTGATACAAATTAAATTAGGAAAAATGTTGGTAGTTTAAATCTTAGTAACAGAAAAAAATAAATCAGAAAAATGACTGATGATAATGTGGTTTTAGACTAAGGAAGAACTTTACAAGGAAGGTGAGGAGGAGATTTTCCCTGGAGGTATTTGCAATGAAAATGAGCAAAGAACTGGGAAATGGAAAAGAATAAATTCCTTGCTGTGGGGTGAAAAAAGTCCAATCTTTTTTCTCTCATTTCTATAATGCTGCAAACAGAGAGTATAGGGGATCAAGAGATTGTTGAACTCAAATACAACCCTGGATATTGTAGTTATTACAGAAATCACATTCAAGATTTCCAAACAATTCAAAGAACCACCAAAAACCACCTGAGGAAGGCTTAATCTCATAGGATAACTCTCTCCTTTGCAACCCACAGTGTTTTATTTAATAACAGCAGGATGACACTTAAATTTACCTTATTATATAATATCTCTACATAATGGAGAAAATATCTATTTCACAGATATCAATGCTGCTGTCTTTGAAAAAGTCCAAAGATATAGTATTTTTCTGACACAGACCAGGGCTTAATAGGTGACATCATTTATGATGATGACATTCCTTACTATTAGGCCATTATTTCTTACCATACAAACCCCTCTTCTAGCTGAGAATAAGACTATGTTTTTCATCTTTGCATCCCTTGCAGCCCAAGCACAGTGACTTTTACAAGCATTTGATGAATTTAATGTTAACTGAAATGGGGAAGCTCATCTTTAGAGTAAACTGGTTTATCTCATGAACTGAACTGTTTGTATCTCAAGGAAAGAATAGGTATCATCTCCCATCATACTAGTGGAAGGCAACACTCCCTCTGAAAGTAGCTACAGTAATCTCTAATAACCCAGAGATTTAGGTTAGCTCTGAACTAAAATGCTATCATATTTAGGAAGGAAAATAATACCCAGGAATGCCAATGTAATTGCTTCAGATTGTAACCTCCCTATTAATGGTTGTTCTCTGTGAGGTGCAGAGAGGAGGTTGAGAGAGGAGGTTTATGTGAAAAAGCCAGTCTCATCCAGTCCTAAGTGGTATGAAAATTATATTGAAAGACCATAGCTGCTAACATCTGAGGGCTTTCTTGTGTGTGGGCCACTGTCTCATGCCCTAATATGTGTTAGATTTTATTCTTAACATCTTATAAATGCACATTTTTTTATTTTTATAAATGATGAAACAGGTTAGAGAGATTCATTACCTGGATGCAAATCACATCAATAATAAATAAGAGAATCAGGCTTTGAGTTCAGTTCTACATACTCCCAAGTTTGAAGGAGTAATCCTCCATAACATGCAGCCTTAGCAACAGTTTGAGTTCCCAAATCTCCAGCTATTTAGAGGCCACAGTTTTATCTAAAGCAGCAAGTACTATGACTTATGTTCAACACTTTCAATACAACATACAACAATTAGCTTCTCTCCCTTTCTCTAAGCTCTTCCCACCTGCTACAGTACCCAGAAATCCAGGTACTGGCATGCTTCTTAAAGGACTCTGTAGGTTATGTTCATGTCTGAGATGAGTAACAAGTTCACAGAGACTGTTTATTTAATCCAGTGCCACCTACTCTCTGAGAGGAAGGCCATGTGAAAACAGTGTTTACTAGGAGAAGAGGATGGAAGGGCGTAATATCCAGGAAGCAATCCCAGTCCGGGGCAGCAGCCTTCAGCAGCAATACTGCACTACTACCCTACAGCAAGAAAGTCTCACCCACCCACATTCTCGTTCATCTACAGCAACCCAAAGGACAAAACTATATATCAGATGTTTTAAAGGAACAAGGTATCAGTGAAGAATGAAATGGCACAGTTCCACACTAAAAGCAGGAAGGTTTGTTCTCCAAAATTTATTATAGCATTTTAGTTCAGAGCTAACCAGGCCTGTTGTCAATTATTTAATGGGTGATGACACAAATAATAGGGCCCCCAATTAGCGGGCTACAAAGAAGGCTGACACCCCCTGAGCCAGGATGATGTTGGCCATCAGCACAGTGCTCATAACTTTCTCTGCTCAAGTCTCTCATGCTTTACAGAAAAGTTTGAGGAGTATGCCTAAGGTTGGAATCAACCTCACCTCTCTCTCTAATTTCATTTGAAAACCAGAAGCTGCTGAAGTCCCCTGCCAGAAGAGGGCTCACCCACCTCACTATGCCCAATCTAACTTCCCAAACAGATCTATATTGTTTGTATTATGTGCTTTTCATTGACACATAATCAACCTAGAGATTTAGGTTAGCTCTCAAATAAAATGCTGTAATATTTAGGAAAGAAAATAATACCCAGGAATGCCAAATACGGAGTCACAGGCTTGAGAAAACAAAGTCTCTAGGAAAAAACCCTATATGTTTAAAACTTGCCACCAACCTTCATGGTGTTAAACAATAAAGTTTCCCTGGGCATCTTGAACCTCCTCATAACGGAACTTTCCCTAGGATTATCTTCTTGGCTTATTCGTTATTTAGTCATACCCAAAGCCAGCCCCCAGTCATAATAATCTCCCTACCATATACCACCTTGCTTATAAATCTTTGAATAAAACTTTTCAAAATGATACATAAGATCAGCATGATATCTGAAATGCAACCCAAAATTTATAACTATCAGCTA
This sequence comes from Ateles fusciceps, assembly GCA_036589455.1. Taxonomy (NCBI): domain Eukaryota; kingdom Metazoa; phylum Chordata; class Mammalia; order Primates; family Atelidae; genus Ateles; species Ateles fusciceps. Next base: position 4,416,059 of record JAZHEH010002982.1, on the reverse strand, counting down.
GGATTATAAAAACCATTTTCTGTAGGAAAGTCATGGATGATATTCACAACTACTAAGTCAGAAGGGCTGACCTCCATGTTCAAGGAGCAGAGAAAGGAAATCTACACCAAGGGCTTCTGTATATCCTTCCTAACAATTATTTTAAAAAAGAGAAACTGCCATTTATCCATGTGAGATATGACTGGTTTTTAAAGTAACGGGTAAAAAATGACCAAAACCTTGATTGTCTTCATTATGGCTCACATAAGGCACACAAACTCTTTTTTTTATATATTCTAAGTACAGAAAATTGCTTCATTTCTCAAGTAAATATATGCTAGAAACTTGCGGATATCTCAAGAATGCTTTGTAGCTAAAGAAAGTAACATCATTGCCTACTCATTTTGCTTAATTTGCTAGTCTCCCAGCAACTTTATGCTAACACTTTCATCCCATTTTAGATCCTAGCATAAGGCAATAGTCCAGAGCCCTGGAAAGCCTCCCACCTCCAGCAGTTCACCAGGCCACTGAAGCCCCAGGATGGAGCTTCTCTCCAGGACACCTTCCTGGTAATATACATGTTACGTGCAACTCACATATCTTCTCCAAGTTGCATTCCAGTAACTAAGCTTCAGAAGCTTCTTACGAATTGTTTATTCTGTGTTTTAAAGCTCCATCAGCTGTTGGGATGATTTGCAATATTTTTCTTTTTGGTTAAGCAGGATTGGTGAGCATTACTGGCCTTTTGGTGGAATCCTTGCTATTTAAAATTCCTGCTGCTGGGATTAAAGGAGATAATGTCTTTGAAAGCCTTTTGTAAACTGTAAAGTCCTAGTCAAATGGAGTGTGCTGTTATAACATTAACGATCATAGCAATAACCATAAACCAGCTGCAATGAGGGCCTTAAAATGCTGAAACACGTTTGGACCTTGTCTTTCCTCCATTCCCACCCTTAGGGCCTACGATGGTGCCAAGCATATGGGAGCCTCTCAAGGAAGTTTTGTTTGGAGAAATAAATCAATGACTCAGAAACATCACATGGTTTTCCAAACTAATGTCCACAGGCAAAAAGAAGCCAAGCATGACAATTTAAATAATGAAAATACTCTGCCAAAAATACTGGGGTGCTGGGGAGAAACGGTACAGAACAAAGTTCTTCTAAAGACTTTATTTGATAATGAAATCTGGTCCTTTACAGTCAGACTGGGGAGGAGAAGGAGTACAGACAGGTGCATACATTATTAGTCCAGAAAATGTTAGTCCAGGATGGCTTAGAGAAGGAGGCTGCCACCCCAGAAAAGGGAAGAGAGGCTGCAGTTTGAGAGGCAGTACCAAATAAAAAACAAACAAAACAAAAACGAAAAACAAAACACACACACACAGTAGGCAAAAGCTACTCCTGCAAAAGAATATTATAAATGCAGGCTTTTAATCTGGACTGTGCCTTTAAAGTGGTGGAAATGACCAATTCTGTGTCTTAGGAGGGAGGTGGCATGAAGCCGGGAAATGACTGAGGGAAGGGATACTGATATGAAATGATTTATTTCTGGAAAACACTCTTGTAAGCATTTGCAGGAATAGTTCTGGTTACTACAGGGGTGGTCTATTTTAGGCACCTATGTATAGGGAGGAGTGAACAAGTTGGTGTGGATGAAAATAAAAAGGGAAGTGGTAGCGACCAGGAACAGGGATCTCATTCATCAGACTCAGAAGCCTCAAGGTTGAGAAGAGAAATTCCGGTGTGGCTGCCCGTTACTCAGTAAGAAGGCGAACACTGGTTTGTTGGCTCAGCACTTAACCCGAGACGAGGATATCCTAACAGCCCTTTTTGTCTAAGGGGTAGGGTAGGGTAGGGTAGGGTGGGGTGGGGCCAAAGGAGAGGAGGAGGAAGGCCTGCCACCCCGGAGGTCTGCAGGACTCAGCAGCAGAGAGGGCCTTGCACCAGCGCTCTGCTCCGTTCCGGAAAATACCCTATTTCTGCCCATTAATCAGCATTAAGCCAGTTTGGGGGCTGAGCTTTAGGCACAGGCAGTTGCCAGTAGCAACAGGGCACAGGCTCCCGGTAAGCTGGGCGGGAGGTGGCAGCAAGGGAGGGGCCGCCTAGGCGAGTGGCCTGGAGCTGGGCAGACAAGGTCAGGGATCTCCCCCGACACGCACAAGGGAGGCAGCGCGGGGCGCGGGGAAAGAAGGATCTTGGTGTTAGGTGGGGACAGGCGTGCCCTGTTGGGGCCGGGCCAGGGAGTGGCACAGGCCACTGACCTCGTCTGGGGAGCCGGGAGGAGTTTTCCTAGTGGCATAGCTATGCCCCTGCCAAACCCAGCGGCCTCCGGGCCCCGGGAAGGCGCCACTCCAATGGCCCCTAGACACTGGCGTCAAGGCCGAGTGGCAGGAGAGGCGCTGATCCTGGGCTTGGGTGGACGGCCGAACTCAAATCTGCCCCTCCCCTGCAGCCCCTTTACACCCCCACCGTTCAGGAGTCTCTGGAAGATGCCAACGTGGAAGTGTTTCTGCACTTGTGCGTGTTTTCATTTGTGCTACCCACACAAAAGGGAGGCCCCACAGGTGGAGAGGAGGGCGTGTGCGCGCGCGTGTGGCGCAGGGCTCCGGCTATGCGGGAGCTGGGCGGGGATGCGCACACAGGGAACCAGGCGCACACACGTATCAACTCCCACCCGCCGTCCCGCCTCAGGTGTCCTGGCACAGGCTTTCAAGGCAGGGAGAGCCCCTAAAGTCGTGCCACCTCCCAAAACTTCTCCCCCCTGCCGTTGGGCTACGGTAAGGGGGAGAGGACGCAGGACCCTGAGGGAATCGTATAGTCTGAGGGCAGAGAGCAGCAGAGGAGACCAGGCGGGAGGCACAGAAGCATGCAGTCTGCGGGACTGGGACAGAACGGGTAGTGGGAGCCACTTGCTGAAGGGCTGGGGCCAGGGTGGCGGCGCGTGGGGGACGCGCCTGGGCGAGGAGTGAGCTGGCGTCTCCTTACCTGGCCTTCGGTGGAGCATGCTGCTGCGGGCCGGGGGGCTGACCCTGCAGCGCCTTCACTTCGGGGGCGGCAAGGCTCTGGCTGCAGAGCCGCGAGTTGCCAAACTTGCCATGTCCAGAGAGCGGAGGCAGCCTGGGCCACGCGCGCACCGCAGCCCGGGCACCTCGCGCTCCTCCGCTTTGTTGTGTTCCGCCGCCAGTCCCCCTGCGCCTGCCTCCAAGTGTCCCCGCGCCCTCTTCGCCGCGGGACGTTTCACCGGTGCTCAGGGAGGCTCCTCGGGTGGGCAGTGCCACTTTCCTCTTGGAGGTGCTTGTTAAAGAGCTGCCTGGGAGCGCCAGGCGGGCTGCTAGGCATGTGCTCTGACGAGGAGACTGGGGCCCATCGATTCCCACCCCCTACCCCAATCCCCCTCCCCTCCCCTCCACGGGCCCCCCCATCAGAAGCTGCTTAGGATCGGCGCTGTCAAATCCAGCCCATCTGCTGCAATCATAATCAGTCTCAACCGAACGGTTCTGACAAATCTCCGCCTGGAGCTGGAGTTGGAGAAGCCGGAGAGTGAAGGGCGGGGAAGGGAGGAGGGGGTGAGGGGACGATGGGGACTGGGCGTCCTGAGAGGGGGCCTAGAGGCTTCTATTGTCTGCCCCTAACGGAGGAAATGAAAAGGGAAGCAGGGATCCAGAAGGGGAAATAGTGCTTTCATTTCCTTGTAAGAAAAAAAAAATCTATTCCCCACCGGTCCCTGGTTCCCTTCACACCCCCACCCCCAACCTCCGCTCTGTCTGGATGGAACGAATTTCTGCTAACAAACTAAACAAACAGGTCCCTTAATCTTATCATGGGGGTGACCCAGAGACTGGCACAGATATCCAAAGTATCATATAATTGGTAGGTAAGAGCTGGAACTAACAGCCATTTGTCTGGAGTAAGAAGTTGGTTCCCAAGGGCATTTAGGAATAAAGCTCTTGAGGGGAGAAGGGCCATATAATTGGCCAGGAAGCTTGGCCCTTGGCCTCCTGTTGGCATTTCCAGAGATAAAAGGAAATCTGCTTTGGGCAAGAAAACGCTGAACTCCACCTAGCCCCGTTTTTAATTTAAAGGATTCTCATAATTTTTTTTTCATTTTCTCATGAAAATACAATTTTTAAGAAATGCTATTTTATTAGAAAATAATGAATTCAAAAATTGGATTATTTTTCAAACAAATTGCCTCATCTGTAGATGAAATGGGATGCTCTTTTCAATAATATACTTTGAACTATTCAAAAACGCCACTTTAATACAATCATATATATTTGTACTGGTGATTCACAAGGATTAACTCAAAAATTGTTTTCTTAAGTATAATATAAATGACAGTAGTTCCAGAGACATATAAAAAAGTCTTACGGCATGAAAGAACACAATCAATGGGATTATGCCTGGTTTTATACATTCTTCTCAAGTGCTGGGAAATGTCCAATTACCCTGAATGACAGTATTTGTTTGGGGGAATAATTTGTTGGATAAACAAATCACCAGTGGAAACGTTGAAGAAAATTTTTAAGCCATTTATTCAGATAGGTATAAGAGCTAAGCAAAAATAAATATAACTTACTGTGAAAATTGAATAAAATTCTAAGTTAGGACTCAAATCATTCTTTTGCTTTATGCTGTACTTGAGAAATGTGTGCAAGCCACATTAAGCACTCACTTACCTAAGCAGAGACTGTGTTTTCCACTTATTTTATAGTCCAGTGGTGCTTACAACAGCACTAGGCAACTATGGGCACTCTATGAATACTGATGGTTTGAAACTTTGATTTACAGGTCAGAATTAAAACTGCATACATCACGGTGACTTTATAGCTGAAGCAAAGTGGAGTTCAAGTTTTACTTTCCCAGTAAGTAAATCATGTAAGTCAAGGACAGCTACTGGTCAGATTTTACAATATTTTTATGAATATTTAAAAGTTTGGAGTTTTTCATTGATAATTTGTTTGATGTGTTTATCAGTATTAAATTAAAATTTTGCTAAAATTGACATGGTGCCAAGAAATGAATATTTCAGAAAGGGTCCTCTCCTCCAGAATGAAATATCATGCTGCTGACTATGTTAACTAACATTGTCCAGGAAATTGCTGTTGTCCAGGAAGAAAAGAGTTGAGCTGAGTGTCAGCCACTGGTCTTCTGGCACCATCCTGCACAAGAAATTGATATGTTCTACTGTGTTATTTCCTAGCTTGGTAGTCTCAGTTGCATCGCCGCTAACTTACAGCCTAAATTTTCAGGCCACCTCCAATTTATTAATTCCTTGGTTCAAACTTCAAAATATATCCCAGCATGTTTTCTCAATTATTTATTGAACAATTACTATGTGTCAGTGTTGGAATATATGAATGAAAAATGAAACAAAAATTTTTGACCTTGTGGAGCTTACAGTCTAGAGGAGAAGACAGAAGTTAGAAGAGAATACACAAGGAAATTATACTCTCTGTTAGAAGGTAATCAGTGCAATAGAGAAAAATAAAGCAGATTGGCCTGTGTGGTATACAAGTTTAAATACAAGAGTGCTCAGTGAAAATCTCACTGAGAATGCTGAACCTGAATGAATGATTAAAGGAGGTGTGGGAGCAGGCAAGCCATGCAAATATCTGGGAAGATGATCCCAAGAAGTGGGAAAAGCAGGTGTAATTGGCTTTTAAATATAATTGCACCTGGCAAGGTCTAGGAACATTAATGAAGACTTGGGAATGGAACACGGTGAGGGGGAGAGAGTTAATGAGAGTGGGCTTAGAAGACAGATCATTGGGTGGGACCTAACAGGCCAATTAGAGGATTTGGGATTTTACTCCAAGTGATAGGGGAGGACACACAAGACACAGAGGGAGTGACATGATGATCTGACTTTTGTTTAATGGATCACTCTGGCTTCCATGTTGAGAATTAATTATAGGAGCAGAGGAGAAAGCAGGGAGATCTGTTATTAGGCTATTCCAAGAATTTAGGTAGGAGATGATGACTTGGACAGGGTGATAGCAGATAATAAGAATTGGTGGCAATTTTAAATTGCTTTGAATTTAGAGCCAACAGTATTTGATCAGGGTGAGTGGCTTGAAAGAAAAGAGGGAGTAAAGAGTAACTCCAAGCACTTGGCCCTACCAACCAGAAAGATGAAGTTGCTACTAGTTGAAATGAGAAAGACTATAGGTGGAGCAAATTGTGGTGGAAGAATCAAGTTCAGGCTTTTACAGGTTAAGATTGGAATGCCTATTAAGTTAAATTTTAAAAATAATTTGTGTAAAGCTCTTAGAATAGTTCCTGGCTTTTGTTAAGTACCATACAAATGTTTGAGGTGGTGGTTATTATAGTTATTAATGTTTGCCAACCAAAATGAGATGTTGAATAGATGATCGTATCACAATTGTGGTGGTGGCTGACAAACTATGTTTTGTTATAATCCAATTGTGACTCAAAAACTGGTGAATTTTATTGGACATAAACTAAACCTTAATAAAAACATTTTTAAAAAACGAAGAACTTAGTCTCATGTTTTAATAGTGAGAGTATGGAACTTTTCCATTGGAGAAGAGGAAGCTTCAGAAGTATCATCATTTTGCATACCCAGTGAAATAACTGATCCAAATAAACATCACCAATAGATGCTACAGCCATTAAGTAAACGTTTGATGGAAAATAATGAGGCAGGTGAATAGGATCTAGAGGCAGGGAACCTAAGGCCAATTCATGCTGACTTCCTAGAACAAAGTCAAACGGAAAGCCCTAACTTTCTACACCTAAGTAACAAAAGGACTGGAAGCCACTCCCTTTGCAAACCACCCCCTACTTTCTAGTGGCAGATGGTATCTTTGATTGGTTACTTTCCACAACCAATCAGATACTTGCATAGGGTGTAACCTTTGTAACTTCACTTCAGCCTTATTGGTTGCTTCCCCTCTGAGTGATTATGCTCACTACTTCATTTACATAGGTTGTACACAAAGTAACCAACGGGAAAACTCCAGAGGGTATTTAAACCCCAGAAAATTCTGTACTGGGGCTCTTGAACCCCTATTCTTGGACCCACTCCCATGCTGGGGAGTGTACTTTTGTTTTTAATAAATATCTGCTTTTGTTTCTTCATTCTTTCCTTGCTTTTTTTGTGCATTTTGTCCAGTTCTTTGTTCAAGATGCAAAGAGCCTGGACACCCTCCACTGGTAACAATGGATTATTCCAACTACAAATACTGCCTCCCGACTTTCTGTTAACTGCAAAGGGGAAAACTGTATTATATAAGGGAAAAATCACCTGATATGTTTCTCCTTATATGATGCTGTATGAAAAGCTTTTTGCAACATATTTTTGTAGAAAACATGTTTAATCTGAGTCTAAGCAAGGCCTTTACTGTAATTTCCACCTTACAGGAAATAATGATAATAGAGAAACAGATAAATGACACCACAAGGAAACCATCAGGCATAAGCAGAATATGGGACTTTCTAGATGTCTTCAAAAAGTCAATATCCATAGATGGAAAAAAGTAAAGGGACTATTGTATATTAAAAGCGACATGACAATTAAATGCAACTAATAGGATTACACATCAGTGAAAAATAAGCAGCTATAAAAGACATTTTGGAAATGATTAGAGAAACTTAAATAAGACTGGTATTAGCTGATATAATGGAATTTTCATTATTTTTTCTAGGGATAAAAGTGATACTGTGGTTATAAAGAAAGTAGTCCTTATTTTTAAAAGACACATGCTCAAATATTTTGGGTTGAAGTATCATGATAGTTACCACACACTTTGGAAAAAATATATGAGAAGTAAAAATATTAACATCTGTTGATGCTAAGTTGTTGGCAGATGAGTGTTTTATTATTCTGCTCTTTTAATTTTTCTATTTATTTGAAATTTTTCTTAATAAAAGTGAACAAAATATACTCATAAAAATCTATGCATCAAAAAGTAATTATAAGAAAATTTTTAAAATATAGAACTTGATGTCTCAAAAATATCAAAATTGTAAGATGGAAAGAAAGCAGTACATGGAAGGAGATTAATAATTTTAATGGGCAGTATAGCAATGAAGAAAAATGTAAATAAATGTTCAAAGTACCCAACTAAAACGGAACAAAAAAACAAAATAAAATAAATCAAAGTCTAGTAAAAGAGAACAAATCAATATAGGATCAACAAAGCAAAGTCTGGTTAGATGAATAAAAAACAGTGGAGACATAAATCAATAAGCCTAGGAATAAAAAAGACTCTATAACTAAGGATACAACAGATTTTAAAACTAATAGGATTACTTTACCACGAGCAATTTTATCTGTTTTCAAATTTATTGACATAAAGTGATCAATGTTCTAAAATAAACTTTTAATAAAATTCATCTATCCATGGAATCTTGAACAATTAAATAGATTGAATCAGTAGTTGACAAAAAATGTACTCCTGCATAAACATAGGTCCAAATTTTAAACATATTCCTTGAGATAAAATTTACCCAAGTGTTGAATTTGTTTTTAGCATATGCACAGTTATGTAACCACCACCATCCCCTTAGAACAATTTCTTTACCCCCCAAAAGTACCTATTAACATTCACTCCTCATTCTCCGGTCAGAGGCAACCAATAATGTGCTTTCTATCTACATAGAATTGCCTATTCTGGACACTTAATATAAATGGAATCATATAATATGTAGCCCTTTCTCTGATTTCTTTCATTTAGCATAATGTTTTCAAGTTTTGTCCATGTTGTAGCATGTATTGGTACTTCACTCCTTATTTCCAAATAATATTCCATTGTCTTCATGTACCACATTTTATTATCCATTCATCAATTAATGGGCATTTGGGTCATTTCTGTTATTTGGCTATTATAAATAATGCTGTTGTAAATATGTAAACATTCATGTATAAGTTTTTGTGTGGGCATATGTTTTCCTTTCTTCTAGGTATATACCTAAACAGTGGAACTGCTGAGTCCTAAAGTAACTCTGTTTAACATTTTGAGGAACTGCCAAGCTAGTTTCCAAAGCAGCTGCACCATTTTAAATTCCCACCAGCAATGTATGAGCGTTCTAATTTCTCCACAGCCTCTCCAACACTATTATCCTTTGTTTACAGCCATGCTAGAGGATGTAAAGTGATGTCTCATGAATTTTATTCACATTTTCCTGATGGCTAATGACGTTCAGTATCTTTTCATGTGCTTATTGGTCATTCGTATGTGTCTTCTTTGGAGAAATTTCTTTCCAACTCCTTTGTCCATTTTCACATTGGGTTATTTGTCTTTTGATTGTTGAGTCATGGACTCATTATCCAATCTTCACAAAACTTGAAAAAATAAAGAAATTCTAATAATCCATACCTCACAGAGAGTTACAGGGAATTTAAAAGGGGGTGGAGGAGAAGAAGAGGAGGAGGAGGAAAGAGGAAAATTAGGGGAAGGGGAGAGGGGGGAAAGAGTTTTATTAGGCTAAAATGACTCTGATACCAAAAGTAAATATAGGCTGTATGGAAAAGGAAAATTAATGAGGGTTTCAAAATTCTTGATAAAACTGAATCCATCAATGTGGAAAATTATAATAATAGCAATAATAATGATTATAATTAAATGGTGTTACCAAATAAGATTTATCCTGTAATGCAAAGATGATTTGGCCCTAGAAAATCTATTAATTTAATTTCCAAAAAAAAATATTTGGGAAAGGATAAAAAATTTAAACAGATAATCATTTCAATAGATGCTGGAAATTTTTGATAACATTCAACACTTACTCATGGTTTAAAAAAATAAATTAAAAAATGTTTCACCTACCTAGGAATAGAAGGGAATGCCCTTAACAAGGGTGTCCACCAAAAAAAAATCTATAGCTCACATTATATTAAATAGCAAAATTAAAGAACATTTCCTTTAAATTTTTCCTCTAGACAAGGATGCCTTCATCACCAATTCATTTTCTCTAAGATCTTAGAGCAATTATTATTTATTATCAATATTATAATCTCCACAGAAAACTGAAGAGAACCCAGAGGCAAATCAGACATAGGAGGAAAGCAGTATGTTTACTAGATAAAAGAACAATACACCAAAATAGATACTCTTCCTAAGATATGTAACAAATTATTAGAAGTATATACTTTAGGAGATCCCATTTAAAAATGGTAAAAAAAAAATTAGAAGACAGGAATAAACTTAAAGAGGTGAAACAACTTTACAGAGAAAACTTTGTTGAAGGGCATAAAAGAACTGAGTAAATAGTAAAACATTTGAAAGTGATGGATTAGAAGACTCAGTCTTCTGGCTTAATCTTTAAATGTGAAACATCAATCAAAATCTCAGCAGATTTACACACTGAATGTACCAGATGGTCCTAAAAGTTTTTCAATTAAAAAAAAAAGGCCCAAAATAGCCAAATATATTCAGTAAATGTGAAACTTCTAACATTCCAAAGAGGGTCAGGTACCTTACTGTAAAATGATGTAAATCAACAGGTAAGAGATATGGACTAACTGAAATAGAAAGAGAGCTTAGAAATAGACCCACATTTATGGACTCAGGGTATATGACAGAAACAGCATTATTAATTATTGGGGAAGGATTTGCTGTTCAAAAAAACAAAATTAGAATCCAACCTCAGGCCATTTCCAAAACGTAAACTCAGATTAAAAACTAAATGTAAAAAGTAAATTTATAAGACTTTTTGAAGAATGCTTTGGAGGATACTTTCCTATCAGGTAGGGAAATATAATGAAGTCTTTTACTGTGTTAAAATTTTAAACCTTTGTAAAAAAAAAAAATACCATTAACAAAACGAAAAGTCAAGGCACAGACTAGAAGAACCATGAAAAATATGTATTATAAAAAGAATAGTATCCCAAATTTGCAAAGAATCACAAATGAGTGGGAAAAAGTGAAAAAAAAAATAGGGTAAGGCATAGAAAAAACCAGTTCATAGAAGATAATTAAGTGGCAATAACTATATAAAACTGCTTAATATCAGTACTGGGGGAAATGCAAATTAAAACGACAATGAGGTAGTATTTTGTGCTTATCATATTTCCAAAAAATAATTCTTATTACACTATGTGTTGATGAGGATGTGTAGAAAGACCTCTTCCACATTTTAGGCAGGAACAATTTGGATCTATTTATTAAGTTGAAGGTGTCCGTGCTCTGTAACACAGCAACCCCATATCTATGCACTCAAGGAGAAGGCTCACACATACACATAAGCACACCTGGAACTCGCACAAAATCCATTATATTAAATCTCAAACTTTAGTACGTTATGGAAAGTATAACTATTACAAACACCACATGTTGATAACAATGCAATTAAACAAATTATTTTAAAATAAAAATGGAAAACTAACTTTAAGCAACTCTTCAATGAAAGAGATTACAAGCCAAAATTTCAAAATTTCTGAAAAATGATAATGAAAACTACTAGATGCATTGACAGCAATGGTCACAGAAAAACTGGCAGTGCTATGCACATATATCAATAAAAATTTTAAAAATGTAAATAAAATTTCAGCTGAAAGGCACAAAAGAAAAAATAACCAAAGAAAGGAAATAGGGTAACAGTAAAATGTGATAATAAAGTAGAAAACAGAAAAGCAATAAACCTAATTAACGAATCAGAATCTAGTTGTCTTTCTTTTTGAATAGACCACTACATAACTTAATCATGAAAAAAATGAGGGAGGTGAATAAATCACCAATAAACAGTTGACCCTTGAACAACACAGTGTGAACTGTGCAGGTCTACTTATACATAGATTTTTTTTTTTTTCAGTAAAAGTTAAAGAGAGTATGCCTGTCTCCCTTTCTACCTCCTCCACCTATTCCACTTCTATCACCCCTGAGAGAGCAAGACCAACCCTTCCTCTTCTTTCTCCTCCTCCTCAGCCCACTTACTGTGAAGACGAAGAGGATAAAGGTCTTTATGATGATCCACTTCCATTTCATGAATAGGAAACATATTTTCTCTTCCTTATGATTTTCTTAATAGCACTTCCTTTTCTCTAGCTGACTTTCTTGTAAGACTGCAGTATATAATACATACGACATATAAAATATGTGTTAATAGACTGCTTATGTTATCTGTAAGGCTTCCAGTCAACAGTAGGATATTAACAGTTAAGCTTATGTGGGAGTCAAATGTTATTCAGGGATTTTTGACTGTTCAGGGGTCAGCACCCCTAACTCCTATGTTGTACAAGGGTCAATTATACAAGATAGGAAATGAAAAATGGGAAATAACTACTGAAACAAAACAAATTAAGAGGCAACTTTATAGACATCATATACATGCAAAAAAACTGAAAACAAAGATAAAATTGAAACTTTGTTTGGAAAATACATTTACTAAAATTGGCTCTGTTAGAGATAGAAAGATTAATAAAGTTTTCTATAAAAATAATTAATATACCAACCCACAAAAACATATCTAGGCCCAAAACACCCAGTCAGATTACTCCAATGTTCCACATTTGCTCCAGGACATGGAAAATGAAGAAAAACTTCCTAATTATTGTTATAGAGCAAACATAACATTGATAATTTAACTTGCTAAAGTCAGTTTTTAAAAAAACGAAATCACAGGCCAACATCACTATACATATCACTGCAAAAATAGTAAATAAATATGAGCAAAACAATGTAACATTGCATTAAAAAAATTATATCCAAGTGACAGTTAATCCAGGAATGCAAGTTTGGCTCAACATTAATTAATCCAGTAGCATACAACATCCTGTTAATAAATCTAACAGAAAAAATTACAGGATTCTCTACATGTGTTTAAATTATCTTTGAGAAAATTTAAAACTCTTCCTGATGAAGACAGGAATTGATGAATTGATGTATATTTTCTTAACATCATAAAACATATGCGCACATATGCTTAGCCCTAACATCAGTATCTCACTTAATAGGGAACTACTTGAGACACTCAACTTGATCAAGAACAAGGCCAGGATGCCCGCTGCCTCTGCTTCTATTCAACATTTTATTGGCTTCAATGCAATTATATAAGATAAATCAAATGGAGGCATAATAATTGGAAAAAAGCAAGTATAAACTGTATTTGTTGATGACATGGTAGTATTCCTGAAAAACACAGAAAATTAATGATAAAATTAACTCAATAAAATTTAGATTCAGTAAAAATTAATATCTAGAAGTCAGTTGCTTTCACAGACATTGATAGTAAACTGGTGGAGGATATACTGATAGAGAAAACCTCATTTACATTAGCAACAGAGATGGATAAATATGTAGGGAAAATGAGAAGTAGAACTGTATAAAACTTATGTGGGAAAAACTTTAAAACTCCTGTAAATCACAAAAATAGATGTGAAGAAATAGAAGACATTGGCTGTTCTATAACCGAATGACTCAAGATTATAAAGCTGTCAGTTCTAAGTTACTTTATAAAATTAACAAAATTCCAATAAAAATAACAGGTTCTTTGGGAGCTAGACTAGTTAATACTTAAGTTTATGTGAAGAAACTTCCATGAAAAGGCAGGAAAACACTAAGAAAGAAAATCCAGGAAGAGAAAATAAAGTATACAGTATATTTACTATAAAGCTTCTAAAATAAAAACAATGTGGTGCAGGTGTATGTCCAGACAACCATGGAGAAATAGGTTTGAAAATCCAGAATAGATCCAATTGCCTATGGACATTTGCTACACAATAAAGGTGGTATCTCAAATTACAAAGAAGGGACTTTTTAAATAAACAGTGCGGAGACAACTGGTTAGCCATTTGACCAAACATAACATTAAATGTATACTTCCCAAACCACACATAAGAATAAACTCCAAATAGATCCAGGATCTAAATGTAAATAATGAAACCATGCTATCACAAGGAATAAAAAAGCCACAGGTGAATTCCGTTATAAGCTGGATGAAAGGATTGGTTACCTGACAATGACTCAAACTCCAGCCATACAGGATTAGTAAATTTGACTACGTAAAATTTTTTAAATAGTATGGTATATCAGTTTTCTATAGTTGCTGCAACAAATTATCACAAACATAGTGACCAAAAACGACACAGTTATCCTGCAGTTCTATAGGTTAGAAGCCCTGCAGGTCTCACTGGTGTAAACTCAAGATGTCAGGAGGACTGCATTGTTTTCTGGAGGCTCTTAGGGAGAACCCATTTCCTTGCCCTTTCCAATTAGTCACATCTCCCTCGGCTCACAACCAGGAATGTTTTTTAGCTTTTAAGGACTCCTGTGATTACACAGGATCTACCTGATTAATCCAGAAAAATGTCTTCATCTCAGAGTTCTTAACATCTGCAAATCCTTTTTCCATGTAAAGTAACATTTTCAAAAAGTCTCGCCATCCAAATATGTACATGTTTGTGGGTCACTATTTTGTCCACCACACACGGCAAGAAAAAAACTCAAAAAACAAACCAAAAAATATTGTAAAAATAATTTGAAAGACTTCTGACAAAATGGGAGAAATGATCACAAATAAGAGGTCAGTATCTATCCCTAAACTGAAAAACAACAACAACAACAACAAAAATCTCTTAAAATAAGGGGGAAAGGCCAAAAACTTAATAGAAAAATTGGCTATAGTGGTGGACAGACAATTCACAAAACAACATGAAAGTGGCCTTTAAACATATAAAGAGATGGCCAAGCTCACTTGTAACTAGAGAAATAAAAATTTAAACTATGCTGAGATACTATTTCTCATTCATCAGATTGGGGGGACATTGAGATACTGATAATTCATTCTATTGGTAAGACTGTGGGTAAACATGCACTCTTATACATTGCTGGTAGAAATATAAATTAGTTCAACCATTTTGGAGGAAAATTTGACAATAAGCAAAATTCTGTTTTCATTTACCATTTGAGTACATATTCTCACTTTGGGAATTTACCCCGAAAGTGTACTTCCAACAATACAAAAGTGCATAGGCATTTACTGCTGCACTGTAACTGCCCATTGTTGCTTAAAATGTCACTGAACTCATCCTTGCTGTCCGTATATTCATTCTTATCCCTATTTTATGGCTTACCTGTCAGGTTTGGATTGTATACTACATTCACCATGCTTCTGACACAAGAATACTCACAGAACAACCACAAGAATAGCCCTAGACTCATTTTCATTGTTTACTTATTTTATCTTTTAAAGTAACATACACATTCAGTATTAGGATATGAGTTCTACAAGTTCTTGAGTCTGCCATTCTGCAATTATGAGTAAATCATTTCATCACTGGATTCTTTATCTATAAAGCAAAAGTTTAACTTAAAATTCCTTTTCAGGGCTGGGCATGATGGCTCACACCTGTAATCCCAGCACTTTGGGAGGCCGAGGAAGGTGTATCACCCGAAGTCAGGAGTTCAAGACCAGCCTGGCCAACATGGTGAAACCCCATCTCTCCTAAAAATACAAAAATAACCGGGCATGGTGGCAGGCACCTGTAATCCCAGCTACTCTGGAGGCTGAGGCAGGAGAATTGCTTGAACCTGAGAAGTAGAAGTTGCAGTGAGCTGAGATTGTGCCATTGCACTCCAGCCTGGGCAACAAGAGCAAGATTCTGTCCAAAAAACAAATAAACAAAAATAACTTCATTTGCTTTATAGAAGGGTAAATTGAACTTACATAATATAATATTTAGGACCACACAGGAATTTTCAGCCCTCTAGCCACCAGAATGGTGGAGACTTTAGTGTCCCGGGGCTAAACAGTGGTTTTAGGGGATAGCTTAGAAGAACATGGGCACAGGAAATCAAATTTGTGATGACTCAGATCCCTCTTATTTATTTATTTAGGAGTTGGTACATTAGCAGTTGCAAAATATGCCAAGAAAAAAATTTTTTTAATTCATTCTAGATCAAGAATTGGCACCCACAGGCCAAACCGTGCTATTTTTTGTAAATAATGCTTTATTGAAATAACGCTTTATTGGAAGAGTTACACCCGCTCAGGTACGTATCCTCTGTGGGTGTTCTTGAGCTATGATTACAGAATTGAGCAATTTGTGACAGTGACCATATGGGTACTACTCACAAAACCAAAAATATTTACTATGTGGTTCTTAACAGAAAAAGTAGGCTGACCCTGCTAGAGAAAATATTGCCTTCTTACAAGATATCATAAACATGAATGCATACTTTTTAAAAAACTATTCATGATTATAATTTGGACTTATATTGACATAACTAGAGTAATTAAATGCATGTTATAAATTCTAAGGAGTCTTCAAATATCTGATACAACTTTTCCTACAGCACATACATTGCTGCTGAATGTCAGTGACATCCAATCTTTAATAGTAAGAATAGAAGTGATTTTAGCTAATTAACTTTTGAAATTAACTTTTTATAACCGGTAATAACTACAGCAAGATTTTTTCTAAATAATTAAAATACAGAGCTCCTAATGAACAGGCATCTACTATAACTTTCTTTATAAAGACAATTATAGTTGTTTATATCATTTTGAATTGTGCTTTGTGTATTCTCAAAATGTAAGCTTGAGTTTTTTCAATCTATTTATTTTTATAAATTAAGACTACCAGAGTTGCCAAATTTCTAAAATATCTTATAAAATCTTAAAATCACAAAGTCACTATTTGGTAATTAAATGGTTAAAAATATCAAGAAGCCTGGGCCTCAGAATTTCTTATGAAAAGAATAGAGTTTTGAGAGGTATTCTAGAGATATATTGGAAATTAAAATAAAGGAAAGAACCAAAGCTGAAATTGATATCTATGAAATTGAAAAATGTTAGCAGCATCACAAGTTCTTAACTTTTAAGAACTATATTCTAGGTACACAGAGCTTGTGTTCTGCCTTTGTACTATTTTAGTCTGTGTGGGCAGGATATTTTGGAAGAATAGGCTGAGTTATTCTATGGTGACAAACAACCCCCAGATCTCAGTGGCTTGAAGCAAATGCCTATTTCTTCTTCACACTTCCTGTTGGCAGGGAATTCTGCTCATGGTAGTCATTTTATGACCCCAGCTTTAGGGAAACCAACATCTTGAGAATTGCTGGTTGCCATTTGAGAAGGAAAGAGCATGTTGGGCAGTTGCAGATCCACAGTTAAATGCTTCAACTTGGAGTGTCACTTTTGCTAATAACTCATTGGCCAGGATAAGTTATATGACCCCACCCATCCACAGAGAAGCCGAAGTTGCAATTCTATCTGCCTATAAGGGAGAGAGCTGGACATATATATCGACAACTCATCAAATGTTTAGGGTAATGATTAAAGACCCAGCCCTCCAGCCAATCTAGTTAATTAATGTCTGTGTTCATTTTCCTGATCTGCAAAATGGGAAGATGAAATCTCATAAAAGTGATGATTAAATGACTCAATACTTGTGAAGTACTTATAATAGTACTGTCATATAATAATAAAGTATTATTATTTCTTTTTAAGTTTTGTATCTGCCATCCTGTTCCTCAGAGCCAAAAGCAGAGATGAGGGCAAAATTCAAAGTGGGCAGTCTTAGGAATGCTGACCTGGACACAGCAGGGATGCCTACAACAGATATTCTTGAGGAAAGACCCAAGACCAAATGAAAGAGATCAAATATGCTAGGATTTCCTTGTAAGTAATATTGATCCAGAAGGCATGAAACAAGCCATTAGCTGAGTAATGATTTATTTTTAACAGGAACTGGAAGATAAGGGGGATAAAGACATCTAAACTGAAAATAAGACTTTTGTAATGTGGAGGTCAGAGGATGAATTTAGGGTGTGGTCATATAACATGGATGCCATCAGTGGAAGATGCAGAATAGGGCTGTCATATAGCATACATATTTGGGTAAAACAGTGTATGAATGAATCTCTTGTAACCTGTGGTTTAGAAGGCTTACACCAGGCTAAATAGGAGGAGTTCAAGTAAATGACTCCCACTAGAAAGAGCTAAAGCAACAGTTAAAGAAGAGAAATGAGAGCAAAGTGAAAGTCAACCCAAGAATTATGTAGAAACACAGCTAGTGGTAGACTCATGACATTGCTCATTCCTAACAGAACTCCTGTTTCCTTAGTACTGGCACCAATGAGATTGCTCTGAATCCATGACCATCCATATGTATTGAAACAATCCTTGACTGTTAGACACCAAGGGGATGCCAAGATAAACAGACATGGTTTCCCTCTTCCAGGGGCTGATTGTTTAACAAGGGAGACATAGGGTATTGTAAGATAAATCAGAATGAAGTTAAGTTTTATACTGCACACACATGCAGAATATATGGGAGTACAGGAGGAGGAGAGGTTTGCTTTTAATATGAAATTTGGGAATACATTTTGGTAGAGATGACATTTTAAATGAGATTTTAAAGAAGAGGAAAGGATGAAAATAAATACAGTGAATAAGATAACATAATATCATGAACAGACAGGAAAATGGGTGAGACTGATCATTTGAAGGAGGTAGAGGAGAAATAAGTTTTTTTAGAAAAGAAGTTTTGTTGTTTTTTTCACCCTCAGTAATTCAGCAGCACACATTAGACTATCTCATTCTACAATTTGTATGTATTTCTATCACTCTACAGATTCTATAGATATAATTCTAAATTCTATAATTTTATATTTATGACTCCCTATTATTTACCCAAAACATTAACTATAAGTTTTAAATGACTATTTATTTAATTTATTTCTGTAATCTTTAAATGTAATCTGTACAGTTTACATTTTTCTAGATGGTAACAAATTCAAAAGATAATAAAGCTGAAAAGGAATTTTTTTTTTTTTTTAAGATGGAGTCTTGCGCTGTTGCCCAGGCTAGAGTGGAATGGCACAGTCTCAGCTCACTGCAACCTCTGCCTCCTGGTTTCAAACGATTCTCCTGCCTCAGCCTCCCAAGTAGCTGGGATTACAGGTGTCTGCCACCATGCCTGGCTAATTTTTGTATTTTTAGTACAGACATGTTTTCACCATGTTGGCCAGACTGGTCTCTAACTCCTGACCTCATGATCTGCCCACCTTGGCCTCCCAAAGTGCTGGGATGACATATGTGAGCCACTGTGCCCAGCCCTGAAAAGGAATTTTAAGTTAAATTTTTGCTTTATAGATAAAGAATCCAGTGATCAAATAATTTACTCATAATTGCAGAGTGGCAGACTCAAGAACCTGTAGAACTCATATCCTAATACTGAATGTATCTGATACTCTAAAAGATAAAATAATCAAGAAAACAACAAAAATAAGTCCAGTGCTACTCTTGTGGTTGTTCTGTGAGTATTCTTGTGTCAGAAGCATGGTGAATGATGCCTATAAGACTGTATATATATAAAAAAGATAGTATATAATATAAATAGAATAAACAGGATTATTTACTAAACCCTAAAATGTTTCACTGAGAAGTCACCAATTCAAGTTTATGTGTGTTTAGGTCAAATAAAAGGAAGCACTACCACATAGAGTAGGGATTAAGTTGATGGAACTCGTCACCCAAGAGGTGGAAGAAATTGGAAATAAAAATAGATTTTAAATGGCTTATATGAATTAATGACTGGCCCATCACAGTTCATAAGAAAAAACTAGTACATGTGGGTCATGTTACGCATATTTGAAGTGGACATCAAAGAAGTCCTTGCTTTGCCAACTCTGCCAAAGACAGATGGCACGTGGCCATGATGTACCATAGTAATTCTTGCTTCTGTTTGTGAAAATCTCCAAAGGCTGTGTTTTGGAAGTCATGAGAAACTGCTAGGTTGCTGGGCTGTGAATAGAAGATGGACGTTCAAGGAACCAAACTATCTGTATATTAACCAAGACAACTATATCTAACATTTTATTCCCAAACAGGAGCATAAGGGACATTTCCACATTCTCACTTTACATGAGGACTCAGGACTTTGAAATCCCATGAGAAAGTTTTCATAAGGATTTATCCACACTTTCTTTGGTTTGCTCAGATGAAAAGCAGGAAACCTTCCAGACATCCTGAACCTCTGAACTTTTTGTGGATTGCCCATCAACATAGGCAAACATCCATGCAGCAATTCAAAAATCTCTTCTTACTGCATTATAAGCATGTCCCTGCATTACCTATATATCAAGAGCCTGCCCATTCCCAACCCGCAGTGGAATGTGAGCCAAATTACATGTTCCTTTGGAATAGGATCTCACCATCCCAGAAGTGGCAGAAGCCCTCTATCACATACACATATCTTGTTTCCAAAATGGTCTTCCCAAGCCACCCTAACAGAACCCCTTCAGAATGCTTCCTGCTGACAAGTGAATCCACTTTTTGCCTTTCACCCAATCTCAGCTAATGCTTTCTCTGTGAAAATATCACAGACCACATCTGAAAGTGGTCCAGCTAATTAATATACTCCAATGTCTAGCAAGCATTTGACAAGAAAAATAATCTATATTGTATTTATTGTGAAATCTTCACCAATGCAACAAAGATGAATGTAAACTTTACATAATCGTTTTTTGTTATCCAAAGGTAAAAGTGATTTTCAAATGCTAACTTTAAAATTATGATGAGGGAGATAATAGTTCTGCTTTAAAACTGCCTGGCAATGGAATTTCTATAGTATAATGATTTAGCAATGAGCTAGAAAAATAAACTCTCTTGCTAATGTAGTAAATGGGCCAGAAATAAACCTCTCAAGAGATTTGGGTGGTGGGGCAGGGTGAGGGAGGGGGCACATAGAGGGGATGGTAGAATTAGATTTCTGAAATAAATGATCTGAAACTCTTAGTACAATATATCTTCAAAAAGTGATGTCTTGTTTTATAAAATGCACATACCACCATCACAACATGGGAGAAACTCGAAGAATCTTGATGTGTACCACTGCAAACACCTATGGTGCCCAATTCAGACTATAGGAGGACAACCAATAGTTCAATTCACTTTGGCTGTGGCTGTGCTCCAGATATATATTTTCTCATGAGCTTTGTTTCTTCATTCTGGAGCCATCCTTCCCAATATTCCTTAACATTGAAATTATAAATGTTAAATTAATAATTGTTTATTTAACTGATTAGCCGAAACTCGCGTCCTTCCTTCTGAAGGCTAGAGTAATCCTCTAATAAAAGGTCAGGAATGAGCTAATTTACTTGTTATTATTAATTCTGCTCTGACTTCTTAACCACAAATAAAGTCTTGACATTGGAAAAAGAAAGATCTGAAACAGGACAAGGCAATTAAAAAGTGGGTGGAGAAAGTATAGGAGTGGTGGAGAAAAAAGAAAGGAATGGATTTCTAAATTTAAAACACTCTTTGCCCTTTCCTGAAATAATGACTTATATTCTTTGAGTTCACAAAAGGGTAATTGGATATGCATGATGCAATGCTGGAATTTTAGGTATTTTACCTAAAGGTTAACAATTAGTACCACTAGGGGACAAAAATCATAAAGTTAGTTAGAATAACAACCCTCTCTCAAAGTATAATTAAAACTGGACTTGTAATCCGGTCATAATAAAATAGATTATGTTTATATTGGAGCCTTGCACGTGAAGGGGAAAACTGACAAACTGGAACATGTCTAATAGGTGGCCATGACTAAATGAAGTCTGAAAAACAAGTTGTATGAGGACCAATGAAGGAACCCACATTGCTTCCTTTGAAGAAGTAAAGACGTGAAAAAAATACCTTTAGATAAATCCTTTAACGGGGATGGTACACAGAACAGGGAGTAGACGTTGTAAGTGGAGCTACTGATGGCAGCATTAGCACCAAAGGGTGAAAGGCAGAGGTTGATTCATTCAATATGAAGGAGTGTCTGATCTCTTCCTATCCAATGCAGCAGAACCCACTCCACACTATATCTGAAAGATGATCACTCTGCTTTGGCAGTTGCAGTGGTACAGAACTCACTATTTCAAGAATCCCCTCCTCGGGATGGTAATAAGTGTTAGAACTGCCCTTTCTAGTTCTGAATTTCTTCTCCATAAGACAACTCATTCCATTCTCAAACAATGATTAGATCTATCCATCCCTTAGTCTTCTATTTGTCAAGCAAAACATCTCTAATTCCTTGCACCATTATTATTTCAGTATTCTGAACCTTGTACCATTTTAGTTACCAGCCTTGTGGATACTCTGGATTGTAGTGTTTGTAACTGACATCCAAGTTAAATGCTCTTAATATGGTCTAACCAGCAACTGACCCCATTCGTATTTTTATTTCCAAAGCACAGAAACAAGAAAATCAATTAGCCAATATAACTGAATAAATCCAGGTAAATACATATTTGGCTTTCAATCAACCAGGGAGTCTGAATTTCTAGACAATATTGATGAGAAAGCATCAGACAATGCAATTGTCTAATTGCTGACAAATTTTAATTTCCCTGTTCAAGAAAATCAATCAATGAGTATTAGCTAAATACCTGTTATGTTCAACTCTATGCTTGTCATCATTTGATGTTTAACAGAAGTGTAAGGCCAGGTACCCACAATATTTGTTGAGTCAATACTAAGGTACATGAAATACTTTTAGAGTTTTTACAAGATGTACATCATTATGTATACTAATATGAAATAGTCTCAAGATCATCAGGGAAGACTAGGCCCAGGTGGGTTCAATGCATGTGAGGAGGTAGGGAGGCAGGAAAATTGAAGGACGTTTAGGGCTTGTCTATTTGGACTGGAGAGAAAGGCCACAAAGGAGTGCGTGTGCAGAAATAATGAGTAATAAAGGAGGTCAAGGTTGGTAGGGACATGTGTGTGGTTACAAATAGAAATATTTGGATTTCCACCATAACGTTTCTATTACAACTTCCTTTCTCCCATTCTAAACATGCTTGGTTTTAGAGAATTGCAGGACTCAGATTTCCATGGGTATTAGTTTGACAAACTGACCCCTGATGAGATGCTATGAGGAGCTAAGAATGATGCTGGAATTCTCCTCAAGTGGTAATGGCAAATTTCAGGGCTGACTTCTGAACAACCAACTTTTTTTTTTAATTCTGAGCATGGGAACTTCAGTCTATTCACCAGGAGAAATATTTTTTGACAGATGTGACTTTTGGTGCATTTTGAATTATATCATCTTGGGGACAAATGGTCCCAAAAGCAAAAATCCTAAATGTGAACATCTGGTCCAACTCTAAGAACTTTTGCTCAGTTGTGACATCAAAGAATTTCTATTTTATAGTGGCCTTCTGTAACTGACCCCATCCATATTTCTAATTCCAAAGCAGAGAAACAAGAAAATCAATTTGCCAATATAACCGAATAAATTCAGGTAAATACATATTTGGTTTTCAATTTGCCAGGGAGTCTGAATTTCTAGAGAATATTGAAGAGACAGCATTAGACAATGCAATTTCCCTTAATAGGGACCATAACCTCATAACTTCATAGTTGCTGCTCTTTTTTTTTTTTTTAATATTGTACAATTAACCTTTTTTTTTTTTGCACCATGCTGTGCTTATAGCTTCTGTGGAAACTTAAACATTATTCAATAAAACAATTTCCTGGAAAATCTTTTGAAAGTGGTCTCAGCCTCTGACCTTGCTCTGGTGCCCTGGGTCTGCCAGCATGCTGTTTCATTACCTCTGGAAGGTCTGGTGCCAAGAGACAGTCCAAGAGTTAGAGTACAAAGAAAGCTAGTTTCATAAAATAATTAGTATCTGCCTTCATTCAAGGAGGGAAACTGCCACTTCCAACTCTTGGTAATTTTATGTATCTATCACTTCTCTTCTATCTTCATTATTCAACCCTTCAGCTGGCCTACTTAGATGATGGGTAAAATTATAGATTGTTAACTTTTAAGAAATAACTGCTGAAGTCATTTCTTTCAAATCGTTCTCATTACCAATGGGAAACTCAGGCCCAGAATGCCTAAATGACTTTTGCAGGACCACAGAGTAAGTAGCAGAGTCAGAGCTTAAAAACTCCATGTTGCAGAAGATGAACCAGGGATGATATTTTTAAAACTTAGCAATGGTATGACACAATCACCAAACAGTTAGAATAGAGCCTCTGACTGTACTGGTGTGCCATTAAATACCAACCCCGAATGGACTAGAGTGTATATCAGAAATATTTTAAGAGATAAAGAGAGAAAAATGTCCTCTTATTGTCAAGCTATTTAAAGGAGCTAGGTAATAAAATAATTATAATTTATTTTTAGTGTTGGTTCTTCCCTTTTTCATCTTTTCACATTCTTTTCCATTGTCTTCCTTGCCACTAATTCTTTGAAAATTCACCCTCTGTTTGGCAGCCCAGGTCACTGTTATTTGTCCTAAGCTCCTATATTAGTCTATTCTTGTATTGTCATAAAAAACTACTTGAGGCCGGGCGAGGTGGCTCATGTGTGAAATCCTAACACTTTGGGAGGCCAAGGCAGGCAGATCACTTGAGTTCAGGAGTTCAAGAGCAGCCTGGCCAACATGGTGAAACTCTGTCTCTGCTAAAGTACAAAAATTAGCCAGAAATCACTGGAACCCAGGAGGCGGAGGTTGCAGTGAGCTGAGATCGTGCCACTGCACTCCAGCCTGGGCAAAACAGTGAGAGTCCATCTCAAAAAATAAAATAAAAAAACAGAAAACAAAAGCCTAGACCAAAAAAACCTACTTGAGACTGAATAATTTATACAGAAAAGACATTTAATTGATTCACAGTTCCACAGGCAGTACAGGAAGCATGGCTGGGGAGGCCTCAGGAAACTTACAATCATGGTGGAAGGCAAAGCAGGCACATCTTACATGGCCAGAGAAGAAGGAAGCAAGCAAAAGTGGAGATGTTACACACTTTTCAACCACCAGATCTCGTGAGAACTCACTCACTATCATGAGAACAGCAAGGGGGAAATCTGCTTTCATAATCCAGTCACCTCCCACTGGGCCCCTCCTCCAATCCTGGGGATTATAATTCCACATGAGATTTGGACACAAATTCAAACCATATCCGCTTTCTTCTGAATTCAAGTGTATGTTGCTCTTGCCAAAATTATCAAAACCTTGCCTGTAAATACTGCTTTCGAGCCTTTTAGGTTAAGCTCTGATTATGTTTATAAAAGTAACTTGATCTATGTGTCCACAATTGTTCTCTAACTTACTTTAGCCAAATGAAAAAACATGCATAATATTTTAGGCCTTGATTTTCATCATGAAATTTTAAAAATCTAAAATAGTCTCTTCATTGTGTTATTTCAAAATTATGAGATATCCTCTCATTGCTTCTATTGATAAAGTGTAACTCAAAAATCATAATTGGCAGATCAATGGAATAAAATTATGAGATAGAAATATACATTTGATTATTGTTGATACTAGTTAGAGCCTTTACTGTGACATGTAGTGACATCATCACAGAAAGCACAAACCCTAAAGCGTCTTGCTTTATGGTTAAACACTGTATAATTAAACATTTCAATCTTTAAACTTTCTAACAGTATCTTGAAATTATGTATCTCATTTAATATTTTCAAGCCACTGAGACAAATAACTTTCTGCCACACTTGCTTGACTTTGTTTCTTGCATGTTCTTACAGATGAAGGTGGTCTCATCCCTAATGAATGAGCCCACAGGAATTTCTCCTTTTTTTTTTTTTTTTTTTTTTTTGAGACAAGGTCTTGCCCGGTCACTCAGGCTGGAGCACAGCAGCGGGAACAAGGGTCACTGCAGCCTGAAACTCCTGGACTCAAGCCATACTCCTACTTCCACCTCCCAAGTCGCTGAGACCATAGGAGCACTCACCACTCCCAGCCTTTTTTTTGTAAACACAGTATCTTAAATTCCTGGGTTCAAACAGACTGCCCACCTCAGTCTCCCAAAGTGCTGTGATTACAGGAGTGAGCCACCATGCTTGGACAATTTCTCCTCTTAAATCATCAACAATCCCTGTCAAGTCTTAAGAAAAGTGTTTGGAGCATCTATAATGTGCTAAGCCACTTAGGAACAAAGATATACAAAACACATCCCCCAATTTTTGTCTCTATGCTTTCAAGATGAGTGAAACTTGATGTTTGAAATTTCATGTTTTATGCTAAGCATGATGAGAGACAATAGGAATGAGAAGATTCCGTCTTACAGGCCAAGGATGCGAAGCATACAAAACATGCCCTTATGAGACAATTAGGAAAACAAGTAAGTGTGATTGAGAGCAACATGGTGGGAACTGATTCAGAGGCTCTTGCAGGTAAAAACAGTCTCTGTTACATGTTTGAGGTATTTTGCTGAAGCATTGCAGAGGCAACAATGTCCTTGTCAACAGGACATGGGATGGGAGGAAAGGAGAGCAGAGGGCCGGAACCAGAGCAACCCAGGGTACAGGTGACAGATCTCCCCCTATTAGTAAACTGTGATTAATGTGGTAGCACAGCACTGAGAGCTGCAGTACTTTTAACTTTCTATGTCAGGTTTTTACACCTGGTAAACATCTAGAATAATTGCCACAGAAAAATACATCTATGACATTTAATGACTGAGCGTTCAAGAGAAGGTAAAGCCCGGACAGCAAGTAAACCAGGATCCCATAAGGCAACTTCCAAAGGCTTCCCCTGGCATGGAGCCAGCCATAGAAGGCAAACGTCAACCCACCCTCCAAAAGACATTTGCATTCCCACGCATGTTTTCCGCCCTAAGATAGCTTATAACATGGCTCTACCAATTACTTTTCATTTTCATTAATATATTCCTGATTCTTTGATTCAGGGAACCTTGCCATCCTTAGCTCTTTGGATTATTTATGAGGTCTGATTTATAATACAAAATTATACAGTGTACCATAGTTAAAACTTCGATGGAAAAAATGCATTTTGCATTTTCTTTTTTTTTTTTTTTTTTTTGGAGAGGCCCAAACACCCCTCTCCAGAGTTGGGGAGTGGAGGTAGGGTACTGGAACTTCCTCTCAGGCCTCTGAATATGGAGACATTAAGAATGGGATGGCGTTGGAGGAAGAGGTAGTAAGCAAACAAATGACTTCTTTTTAATCCAGAGTTACCCAATTGGGGAGAGATACAGATTTACATCCTAACAATTCCTTTTTAAAAAACAAGTCCTAAGTATGCTCATGCCCTAACAAGTTAATGAATTTTTCCATTAAAATTAAAATTATATAGAAGGCCACGGTAAATTACCCATTTAATTTCTCCTTCCAAATTTAAAAAAAAAAAAAAGAGGCATTTTGTCACTTCTTACTGTGAGCGCACTTCGGCCTTAATACATGCATTTATGTCAAGGGGGTCATTTATACTGTTGCCTGCTGGAGGTTTTCTTCTTTCAACTTAGTAGGAAATATTTGTGATCTTTATTACCCCAAATAAATCTAAAAATGCCTTTTGCTTGAGGCCCTTTATTTTAATTTCAGATAAATAAATCACATTAGGTTCCTGGCTGTCATATTAAGATAAGCATGGATCTAAAAATAACAAAAGCGTGTTTTAAGCTAAATGTCTTTAGATTAAATAGTGGTAAATTTCTCTGGGTGACCCCCAAATCATATTGATGTTGGAATATATTTTGGTACTTTTGGAGTGTTTCTTGAAGAATGTAAACCTGTTTAAACTAGAAGTGGAGTTTTTAAATCATGCATGGGCCTAGTTGTACAATATTATTCAAATCCAAGCTTCTTGCGGTGGCAGTAAATCTATCTTTAAAGTAGGGATATTTCCCTATTTACATTAGGGATCAATTTTATATCTTTGTTGGTTAATAATGACCCCATCTATACAGTGGTTTATTAATTAACTATAAAGAGTCGTAGTCCTGAATTTCTCATCATCCTCTGTACTGTTAGAGCATAAAGTCTTAAAGACAATTCAAATTCAGTGTATTCCATTACTGACTCTTCATCAGCCCTCACTCCAATTCTGCTCCTACTCAAGCCTTGGTTCAAAATGCCACCTGCTCTAGGAAGTCTTCTTTGGAATTCTGAAGGACAGAGTCTCCTAAAATGTGTTTTACAGAACCCCCTCCATCCCTCAAAGCTCCAGTGGAATAATCTTGATAAATGTGAAATGTTTAGAGTGAAGAGGAAGGGATAAACTCCCAAGGTTAGGACCTAAATATATGTTCCGTGATGGATTAAAGAACAGTGGACAGATGTGATAAGAAACAGGAAATCACAAATATAAATATAGTGAGTGTAGAGTTTTACCCTGACCTTTTTTGTGTTTCCTTGCCCCAGAAAACCTGGATTCAAATTCTAGGCACCCCCTAATTAGACACATGCATATCACATACAGGTCACCTAAGTAAACTGTAATGAGGATAGATCCTAAGGTGCCAGGTCAGATCTTCTGGGTGATCTGGTTCAGTTAAACTAGATGTCTTTCTGGACTTAGTTCTACTAAACCCTGTTGCTGCTGGAAAAAATTTATTGGAAGACAGTGATGTTATTTCATCAGGGGCTTCATGGCTATGAGAAGCCTGAACACTCCCTTGCTTCTCTAAAGTAGGACCAGCAGTCTGTAATAAGTATCCTTTGGTGAACAGCTTATCCCATAGCTTTCCCTACCACTGCTCAGGAATGACATAACCATTGAGGCATGTGGCAATACCCAATTTCCAGAGCCCTGGTTTCATCTCCCTTGTGCTGGGCAGCGGGCATAGCTGAGAGGCCAGACTCTTATCTTGGCAGAGTCTGGGACTATCTGCATCTCTGAAACAACTCCTGGTGGGTAACTGGGGAGTGACATTGATGGGATTCCAGGGTGGCTCTGGGACCTGCACTTGGCTGAGAATACAGCTATGATCTAGAAATTCATTCCAAGGGTTGGGCACAGGGGAAGATAATGTGAGACTCACCAGCCCTGGTCTCCTTTGACCTCAGCAGGGTGAGTCAGGGATGCAGAACAGGAAACCATGTGCTGTTATTAAGTTGGCATAGTGTGATGTTTTGCTTTCAGAACTTTTATTGCCATTACAGTGCACTGAGCTCTCTCTTTGTTTGCTACACATTCTCTTCCCAAGAGACAGCCTCTTTTTCTCTTGAGGGATTTAAAAACAAACCATAGTTCTTATTTTATTCAGTGTCCACCATTAAGAATTCATGCAGAGCAATTTTACTTGTTGCCAATTAAGAGCTCCCAGTGGAGGTCTACGATTATGGTGAAGGCAACCTGTTTAATACTTGGCGTCTCCCTAGTCTACATAAATTAACCCCACGAGGACAGATTCATGCTAATTCTTAAGATGCCTGGATGACAGGATTCTAAGATCCAGGATACACAGGAGGTACATCTTCAAGAGGCTCTGGGCCTGACTCTGCTCAGGGCATGTCTGCTTTTGCTTCTTACGTGTATTTTACAACTACAAGATAATTTTAGATAACATTTTAGTAAAGAATATTCCTTTCTCAATGATAGAATAATGGCATGTGGCCTCCCAGCAAGCAATTTGTCTCTCAATTTAGAGCTGGAGGGAACTTTAGAGGCACCAAGGCCATTAACCTCTAGCTGAAAATGTAGAGATACATCAAAATTATGGAGAACATGAATGAGTATTTTGAGCATTGGTCATTTTATTTCAATGTTCACTCTACTTAGTTAAGAAATATTTGAATCATAAGGAGAATGAAAGCAAATTTTTTACCCAATTTTTTCCTATTTCTTTTCTTAGAATAAGAATCACATGGAAGCCAGAAAAGAAAGGTAAAATTCCATTTAAAAAATTTTGAATATGTAAAAGTAGTCCCCTTTTTTTGCTAGAAGGGATGAGCCTTAGAGGATCTTCTTCTAATCAGGGACCTATACATGCTTTAAAATTAAGTCTTTTACTCCCCCTGGTGATGTAGGAGACCATCACTTTCCCAGCCTTGGGAAGCGGGAGTTAAGTGCTTTACTTGGGCAAACAGTTTGTAATCAGTAGTTTAGATTCTAGGAAGTTGGTATTGAGACTTGGTCTTTCCCCTCAGAAAGTTAGTAAGGAACTTGGAATTGGGGTTTCTACAGGTTGACTTTCCCCTTTTACCAACAACTCAGATTCCTTATACTGCTAGATGCCCTTAAGTCACTCAGCCCAGTACCAGGGAAGCAGGTGGTACAAGCCATATGTATTCTATATTTGGATAGTAGTTAGATAGATCACCACTTCCCTAGATATGTTCCTTGCAACCTTAGAGTAGATGCTCTAAGGAAGATAGGATTTGGAGTTCTATTTTTAAAGTAAAAATGATATTTTATATCCAATATTTTCACATACATAGCACAGGTTAGCAGGATTAATGGCTCTGAGAAGTTCTGCAACTAAAATGAAATGTTTATAACCTGGTTTTACCTAAAATTTTTAAAATTTATTTGACCATGGAGTACCTTCATTTTTCTTAAAATATCCGTGACACAGTGACACAGGGTATTGGTGTTTCTTAGAACATACTCAGGAAAATCCTTACATAGATTATTTAGATCACTGTTGCTCAACTGGCAGAGGGGGATGATTTCGTCCCTTAGGGAACCCTTGGAATATGCCTGGAGACATGTTTGGTTGTCACAACTGAGGGATACTACTGGCAGGTGGTGTAAAAGCCAGGGATTATCCTAAATATCCTCCCCTATGATGAAGAATTGTCTGGCCCCAAATGTTGACAGTGGCTTGATGAGAAACCCTTGTGCAGATACAGCTTGTTTAAATGAGACTTAGGTGATCTGGAATCTGTGGTTGGTAGCTGGCACTCTGCATTCAGTAGATTTTGTCATTTGATTTTGACCATGCAGACCTACTTACTCATTCTTCATTATCTTAACAGGTTTTTGATAACACTGTCATCAGTTGAACTTACGAACATTCGAAATAAAACAAAGATGATAACAGTTCTTTCCTGAAACAAACCCCTTCTTGCCTGGGGGATTAGACCAATTGTCTTTGTAAAACTAACAAATTAGCCACAAGATTAGAAATTATGGCTCAGGAGTCATGCAGCCAGAGGCTGCAAGATTCCCTAATCTCCTCAGTTGCTCCTATGGATAATATCATTATGGTAAAACCAAAGATTGGCATTTGAGGCAGTTTTCAGACCTGCATTCTGATGGATCACCTGGCACCACCCAGAGCTGTGAACTGGCTCATCAGGTCTTGCAGCCCTCCGCAACCCAGGAACCGATTCAGCACAAGAGGACAGGTTGGACTCCCTATGATTTCATCTGGACACAATCATCCCACTCTCTGCCGCCAACCAAACTATCTTTTAAAAACTCTGGCCTCTGAATCTTTGGAGAGGCTGATTTGGGTAGTAGTAAAACTCCAGTCTCCCATTAAAACAAAAAGAAAGAATATCTGAAATGACTACTCTGACATTATCTAGTTGAACTACTGGCAAATTGTTAGACTGTTACATTAGTGATTTCTACTCTTATCTTCTTCAAAGCTTTCTATGATATACGTATTATGTAGCTGTGTCATTGCATAATATTTAATATTATGATAGTATATTTTGATAGTATGTTTTCAAAAATAACATCTTATAAATGCAAGATAATATTCTAGACACTGTTTCATAATATCAGTGCTCAGTAATCTTAAATACTAGCTATATGAATGCCTTCTTTTCACAGATAAGAAAACTCCATTTCAGAGATGTTACCCTGCAGCCAGTTTATGCAGGGCAGACAAGAGTCCAAGTCCCCAAAACCTCCAGTCCAGTCTTCTTCCTATTGTATAGTATTATGCTGCTCTCACTTTTTTATACATAATTTTACATTTGTGGCTTGAAAGTAATTTCATAAGCATTCATGAATTCAATTTGTATTTTCCAACTGTTTATTCTAAACACTTAATATGAGGCTGCAAATGGATAAAGATTTTTCATCACATTAGCAGAGACATTTTCAGCACTTTTTACTTATGTTTCTTGTCAGTCACAAATATATTTAGCTAAATCAGAAATAGTAACAAATGATGTAAAAATTCTTTTTCTCCTAAAATTAACTTTTCACACTAGAACAAATAAAGGTACAGGAAATTATGGCTGCATTTCAACCTGAACTAGTATACAGATTGTGTGTGTGGTGTGTGTGTGTGTGTGTGTGTGTGTGTGTGTGTGTGTGTGTTTTTAAATCAAGCAGGGAGATACAGAACAGATTAAACCCATCCTGACTTATACTGAAGTCTTAGATTAGGTTCTAGATTCTGACTCCATTCTCTTCTTTAGATGAATTCTCAGTTTTCCTTTTTAGAGAGGATTTGTTGCTATCAAAAAGACAATTGAGCTAAAGGACTACTCATTGTTAGACAGTTATTTATGAACTCCACAAATTCCTTTGCAACTTGAAAACTCAGAGATAGATTATAGGTCTATTTCAGTAGAATATTAGACAGGACCCAAAAATAACCAGTTATCTCAAGAGTGTTATTGCAATATATTTTTGTGTCACAGCAGATGGTTATGCTACAAGCACCAACTAAAGTCGGTTAAAGACTAGCAACCCCCTCCATGAAGAAAAGGAAACGTTTTAATCTTTGCACCTAATTTTATATTGTTTATCTAACTCTTATCATTCACCAAGTGGCAACAAGAGTATGCCTTGTTTCAACCATGCGTTTGATCAGTCCTCACAGGTAGTAGCCATAAATTAATCCTGAACACAATTATTACTGGAAGATCTAGATATTCAGAACTTGTCTCTAAGTCAGCTCAAGTATAAATGGAAGGCCATCAGTTAACATTAGCAGCAATGACAAATAGCCAACTCCATGATAATTGTAGCAGCCACAAATCAAAGGCATATAAAATCAGAGAATGAGCTTATACTGATTTATGGGGGCATTTGTTTAACTTCAGGCAATCTGATTGTGCTTGTGTACATGACATGCTATTCCCATGATCCTCTGTATATCATAGATTCTATTCTAACTTATGAATAAGCATTTAGAAATTTAATCATAACCAGAAAGGATTTCCTACACTGTTCACTGTCACTCACATATTCTTTTCTAAAAACAATTTGGCTACAGTTGTTGTTATGATATTGTAATAACCATCATAAAGCCTGTCACTTTAAGTCAGTGAAGTCAGGATCTGTTTGTAAAAATATAATCAAAAGTAATTTCATGATTCAATAAATAGTATATAAATCTGCTATTATTGGGGTTCATTTTCTTTCAATACCACTCATTTCCATCTTCTCACTGGAATTATTCTGACTATCTAAGTGTCATTACTGCCTTCTATTGTTATGTAAATGGAGCATTTTTATTAGATCCTCTGACACTATATATAAGGCTTTGCTTCCTCAGCAGTAATAATTTCATTTCTGAAGGAAAATGAAAGTAACTGTACACAAATTCTAAGATCTCACTTTACGTTAACTTCATGCCTGAAATGGAATTTTAATTTAATAATATCTGAGAAGACCTAGGTTTTTATTAGCTACCTCAAGAAACTATTAAAAATAGCCCTTTCCATGTGAGGTTGTTTTGGTTGAAAGAGCCCATGAAACCATATTCATCTATAATAATGCATGTAAGATACACTTACTAAACAAATTAAACTCTAAATTTCTTTAATTAGATGGTATTCATTATTTTTTGTGAATTTTTCTCTTGGAAGATGTGAAAAATAAAATATTCTATATAAATAGTTGAAATTAAACATTATATCCATTATACAGTTTTAAAAATATACTTTCCAAAAGATCTATGGAAGATATTATTAAAAGGACACAACCATACATATATTATTGTTGATTTTATTAATACATTGGTTCATAAGAGAAAACTATCAGAGCCGGGTTACAGTTCTCTGAAACAAATCTAGCAAATATTGCATCAATTACATAAAATTAACTGGTGTGTCCATTAGTGTCAAACAGACTTCATTGAACTTTTATTGTATCCTACCAGCAGTTTTTCGATGTATAGAAATAGAATATTTTCTATAACTATCATCAGAGGTCTGTCTTCCAGTAGAAAAATGAATATAAGAACATAACAAATTAAAATATATAGCACTTTATCCAAGACCTAGAACTCCTGAAAAGAAGAGAAATTTCAAAGTTAGAATTTTTACATTGGTACAACAAGAAAAGGCAACCCAGCCTGGTAAGGAGCCCTGTGGTGATGGATTTGGATGAGGTCAAGCAAGACAAGAGTGTTGCTAAATATTTACCTGCCATCTCTGTGTACAGAGAGAGCACTCTCCCCCATGCTGCAAGGAGATAAAAAGAAATAAAGGGGCCAGGTACAGTGGCTCACACCTGTAATCCCAGCACTTTGGGAGGCTGAGGCAGGCGGATCACCTGAGGTCAGGAGTTCGAGACCAGCCTGGCCAACATGGTGAAACCCCATCTCTACCAAAAACACACAAAAAATTAGTCAGGCATGGTGGCGGGCGCCTGTAATCCTAGCTATATGGGAGGCTGAGGCAGGAGAACCACTTGAACTTGGGAGGAGGAGGTTGTGGTTAGCCAAGATTGTGCCATTGCACTCCAGCCTGGGCAACAAGAATGTAACTCTGTCTCAAAAAAAAAAAGGGGGGGGGCGGGGAGGGAAAGGGAAAGGAGAAGATGAAAGGGAGGGGGAAAGGGAAGGGGAAAGGGAGAAAGAAAAGCCTTTAGGGGCTTGCTGAGGGTTGGTGAGATGAACAAAGATAGACAGAAAGGACTTTAGGAGCTTATTGAAGGTTGCTGAGACAAATGTACTTAATGAAACAATTTTGGTACAATGTGAGGCATCATGTAATTAAGCACCAGTGTATTTATTTCAAAAAGTAAGAGCTACAGGAGCTTCAAAAAAGAAATTCAAGTTCTATAGTAGCACCTATAAAAAAACATAACGACATGTCCCCAAAAAGCTAAATAACAATATTACAACCATCTTTGCCACTCTCAACTCCTAAGAGTCCCCCAAGGAATGAATAACTTGGGAATATGACTTCTGTGATATTAATCTACCATTTTCAATAGGCATGCAGAAATATTCTCAGACACCTTTCTTACCTAGTGTCAGAACCCTCCACGTAGAAAAAAAACTAAATATTGGATAACTGTACAATGGCATTATTAAAATATTCCCCTTTAATATGAAGAGAAGCAGGACTTTTAAGCAGTAATGTTTTACTTTTTAACTAGTAAAACAAATACATCTTGAAGCAAGCAAGGATCAAAGAATTTGAGTTCTAGTTTCCACATTACAACTTTGCCATTCCAAGACAATAGTGTCTTAGAATCTAACAATTTTTAGCTAGACAAGGACATAGTATATACCCTGTAGTCTAACTGAAATATTTCAGATCAGCAAAGCTATAGAGGATGTTACCTAAGCAAACAAATAAGAACATGAATTGAACTCACCTCCAGAGACTCCTATGTTGCTCCTCAAGCTGAGTCAGCAGATGCTCAATGTATTTATTGGAGTCCATGTATTCCTGCATGAGCAGACAAAGACAGATGAAACCTCACGACAACAGTCCCCACCATCCTAAACTCTGTCCTTATCTCTACAAGGAGTATTTTTGACAAGATAATCCCTAGTTCCTTTCTGGTTCTGGGATTCTCTGCTTCTGTCACTTACAATCATATGTAAATAATATTTTTCTCATATTCTATGATCGTTTTTCAAACAAATCACAGAAGAGAACTGGAGTTATACTGAGTCAGCATTATAATCCTCTTATTCACAGAAAAAAAGGCCTGAATTTCATAGTCATCTAAACTGGGGTCTGTGTTCTATTGTATATAAATGTTGCTGCCAATCACAGAAAAATAAAATAGACAAAACAGTTCTTGATTTTACTGATCTTATGACAGTCACATTCCAGCAAAAACTA
The DNA here is from genome assembly GCA_036589455.1 of Ateles fusciceps. Taxonomy (NCBI): domain Eukaryota; kingdom Metazoa; phylum Chordata; class Mammalia; order Primates; family Atelidae; genus Ateles; species Ateles fusciceps. The sequence goes on along the minus strand of JAZHEH010002982.1, from coordinate 4,380,413 downwards.
ATGTTTTAAAACTATATATAATGTTTTATATAACATATACTCATATTCATTGGGCACTTGTATACACTAATGGACATGTCCACTTTTCTTCAACTCCATGTATACACAAAATGGTATAGTTGTGTTTTTTATTCTTAAACATAAATCTTTAGCTTCTAAAAAGACATGAAAGGTATGGTGTATTCTGCTCTATATAAATGTATATGTAAATTTATTTCTCTAAATCAAACTATTTTCATGAAACATATCTGAAAAAAATAAAGAATTCATGTGTCACATGAAAGTAAGCAAAAAAATCCATGGGTTATGATGATGGATTTAATTTATGATTTCTGCGTATGAAGCTCACATGCAATGGTGTTTCAATTGCTAACCCGGAGCAAATACAACATATACAAACTCTTTTATATTGTTTTGCTCTGAATCTGTTTTTCTTTTCCCCTTTCTGTTTAGAGATCTAGCCTGCAGGCCTCTGCTTCTACATTACAGCTGTCTTTGATGAAATTGTATGCAATGACTTCAATGTTAAGGCACCTATGAAAGCTACTGTTCCATTTCTATAGATTTGAAATAAACTGGGATCTTTGATTGGCAGTGATATTTTTCTTTCAGAAATTTGGGTTTCTTATTAAATACTATACATAATGTATTGCTCTTATAGGAATATTCGCTAGAAGGTGAGGGGCTGAGAGAAAGATAGGAGTTAATCCCATATAATGGAAAGGGCCCAGTCCTCAGTTTCTTTTGATCCTGGATCTAGCCATGTGGCCTTGAAAAGCCTTTTTATCTTTCCAAAATGTTCGTTAGACTAGAGGGTATACTTAGTCCTTGTCTAGCTAAAAACTGTTTTGATTCTAAGATACTGTAAATCTGTTACAGATAATTAGCTAAGAAGTTTTATGCTTATTGAATAAACATTTATTTTCAGGTGACTACTGAAGTGAGTTATTTAAACAAGACAACTGGGAATGTTAAAAACAAAACAGAAATCTCTGCCTACTGCAGGAAGTTGCAACATATGTGGTTTTGCTTTTAAGTGTCCTGATTAAGGCTAAACCATGATTTAGAACACTTGACACTATCAAATACACGAATTCTCAAACATGTTCAACCAAAAAATAATTAAATACAATTTTCTCAAGTAGAAATACATGTACAGATGTTAAAGTTATTCATTTTATCTTCATTTAACAACTATTTTTAAACATCTGTTATATGCCAAGAACTGTTCTAAGTGCTACAGATACGGTAATAACCAAGAGAGGGAAAGCCATTGCCCTCCAGGAGCTTACAGTCTATCAAAGGGGACATACTAAATAAATGAACAGATTGGGATTTCATATGGGTTACATGCTATGAAGGAAATAAACAGGTGATAGGAAAGACTTTGGGAGGAGCGGGCTATGTCGCGTGAAGTCTCCGGAAGAGGACTCTAAGCAAGTGATATTTGCGCTAAGACTTGGAAGAGGAGAAGGAAACCATATAGAGAAAAGGGAGCCAGACACTGCGGGCAGAGAAAACACCATAGCAAAGGCCCTGAAATGTGCTATTGGGGGAACAGAAGGAAGCCAGTGGGTGCTAGGAACAGGGACCCAGGGATACTGCGTCTAAAATGAAGCTGGAGAGGTAGACAGGACCAAATCATGTGCAAGCCTTAGAAAGCAGCTTGGATAAAAACCAATGGATTTGCCATTTCGTTCATTCTGATTATCTCAAGTCAGAGATTGAAGCTGAAAGGTGTAGAGTGATGACAAATATGACTTTAGTATCAAAGAGACTTAGGTTCAAATCCTGGTTTTGATACTTACTAGCTGTGTTTCCCTGGTCATATTACTGAATCTCTCTTAGCCTTAGCTTCTTCATCTTTGTCAGAGGGATAAATAATGCTTCATTTATGGAGGTGTTGTGTTAAACAAGAAATTTAAGTACGTACATACCATCATGGCTGCCAAATAGTAAGCATGGCCTTTTTCAGAGCATTATATGCCTCTTTTCAAAAGGAAGATCACTTTACAAGGTGAAGACATTATTCATTTTCTTTTCTCTTGCCAAATTTCAAGATTTTTAAGTGTATAGTTCTTAGGTTATACATACTAAATATTAGAATAGGCAGTTAGGCAGAGATTGATAATACTGATCTCTAATCATTGAATGTAGTTGTCACTGACTTGTGATTTAAAAGCTATTTCAAGTAAAAATACTAGCTGCTTCCATGTAAACTAGCTTTACCCTATTTTCCATATAAATAACTATGACGACAAATCTTAAACCACTTAACAATGGGAAGCTAAGATTATGGATTCTTCATGTCTCTTTTCTACTTTATTTTTTCTCTATGGCATTCTTACTTCCAACATTCAATATATTTTACTTATTTATTTAGATATTACCTCAATATAAGGCTAACACAAATGTATTGGAAAAAAACGACATGACTCTTACATGTATTTTTTGTTAAGTGAAATTGTTTTAGCTCAACCTGAAAGAACTTAGGAGTTTCCTTCATACCTGTATACTTTCTAGACCCTGCACTGGAAAAGTTGGTTACCTCATGTGAAAACACTATCACAGGATTATAAAACAGGGTTACTCCCAGGGGGACTTTTGAGGATCCCTTTGGAGATTAACTCCAAGAAAACAATGGAGGGTGGTAGCACAGGGGCTGGCAGTGGTTAAGAGGAACTATGGTCACCATAAGTAAAATGCAATAGGCACAGTGGCTAGAACAGCTTTGGGAGCAAGTACATAGGGGAGGTTACTGTACAGAGACTCCAATACCCCAACAAGGCAGAAGAAAAAGTCCAGATAGATTTTTTTCAGAGTAAATGGAAAAAATGCAACATGGAACCCATGAACAAGTACTATAGGACAAGAGAGAGAACACAATCCTAAATCATAAAAAAGGGTGTGAGTCTGAAAATTATTTACATAAGAAAGATATGAAAGCACAAAGACATTATTAAACTATAGCTACTAAGTTAATGAACATCTTATTCTACTGGTTTTCTTAGAATTACAAAACCCACCTTAGATAAAATAAATAGTAGAACTGACAATGAAAACACACATATAGTCCTGAGGAAGATAAACTTAATCTGTAACTAAATTAAGAAATAAAGAATAAGAATTAAAATGAATGGAGACATGATTGATAAAAAGGCCAGAAAATATAAGTTTGTCAAACAATGATAGCATTTGAGTCCTCCATAAGATTTGGAATGCAAACAACAAACAGATGAAGATATATTTCATCATAGAAAAAAAAAGGACATGATTTTGCACAACAAGAGGACTCGATCACTTTCCAGGTAGAGTTAATGGAAGATGATCCACGTCTATTGGCACAAGAATAAAATAGTAAATAAAAATAATTTGAATAAAATTGAATAAAAATAGTGGAAAAAACAACAGGGGACCTGTTTGAATGCTTATAACCCAAAAAGGAGCAAAATCACATTAGCTCCATAGCTTCCAGCTACCCCAAATGCCCACTGAAATTAGTTTATAGACAATCCATAAATATTATTCCCGATTAAGTAGCTCCTATGTAACAAAGCAACAGAAAGACATTTTCAGGCCTTCATGAATTCATAAAATACAGGACCTACATCTTTTAATTAAAAACTTAAAGATACATATGTGTATAAATGAAAGGTTTCCATGTGCCAGGTAAGTTTACGTACATATGCATACATATGCATATATGCATATATATAATACCTGAGCAATGAATAAAAAATATGGAATTCACAATATAAAAAGAGATTTCAAAAGAGGTTAATCCAGTCAAACAGATGCCTAAAAAAGAAAATAGATTTTAAATAAAATAAACATAAAATCCCAGAAAGAAAAATTAGAATATACATTATCTATTTTTGTGATGGGCAGAGGGGAGGACAAGAGGGAAAGAGGGAAATATTAATAGAAGGGTGCATAAATCTCCTTGAATATAGAAGCAGAAATTATTGTTCTATTCTTGACTTGATAATTAAAAAGGCTTAAGTATAAATGTGTGTTTTGCCTATGCATGTACAATTGGGGAAAACAATTTGGTGATGGATACATGCTGTGATTTTAAGACTTCCCTGCCCTTTTGATCTAGAAATTTCCTGTCTAGAAATCAACCTGAGGAAATAATCAGATTAAAACAAATGATATTCATCAAAGTATTATCTGTGACAATATGGAAAAACTGGGTATGTCTTAGTTTCCTAAAATATGGAAATAATTAAAATCATTATTTTACTTAATTATTTTATTAAATATGCTCTTTTCATTCAAAGAAATATAATCTTTATAAAACTTTGTAAAGAATATATAATAAATTAGAAAACAGTGTAATGCTAAGTGAAAGTAGGATAAAAACTGCATAATCTCTCTTATCACAATTTAGAAAATACATATGAAATATTAAAAGTAATAACCTATAGTAAATGGTAATATTACGGGTTAATTTAATTTTCTTCTGTGTATTTTTTCTTTGTCTATAGTTTTAAAAAAACTATATGCTCACTCTAAAAATTTAGAGTAATGGCTATTATATAGAAAAATACAGTCTCAAAAAGTAATGTCCATGAAGATTTGATTATAATGAAATTTTAGAAAGCGTGATCTAAAATACCACAGTGAAACCATTTCTTTTATATTATTCCGAAGCTAAGCTTGTGTTTGAAACAATGAACCCCCTTTCCACTTGCCCTCCTTAGTGTTCTGATAAAAGCATTTTACCAAAGTTAGGATTAAGGGGGCTGAAGGGTGGGGGGGGCACCAAGTTACACCAAGTCATATTTTATGTTTTAAAAATTTTACAAAGGTACAGCATTAAAAAGACATCTGTTCCTTGGCTGAAACTTATGCAAATCAGAATCATTTTAGAGATAGATTTCAGGAAGTTTGCCTTTCACTTCTTTTAATGCACATGTTTCAGGGCAATTAGTATGAAACATTTAAAGTGATTAGAGGTTTATAGATACACTGAACATTGCATGTCTTTGTAGCGTAAGCCCATTTAATGTGGATCTCCTATTGTCTGAAATAGGTCAGTTCTGAGGGAGGCCCATTATAAATGGATTCTAATGATGTGAGGATCTTAAGTAGCATTCATTTTAAGTGGAGTTTAAAATAAAATCGTGTATCAAAGCTTGCAGAGATCCAAAAATCCCTTCAAATAATCTTCATATTATAATCAGCATAACTTATGGCAGAGCTTGTGAAATCCTGCCAGCAATTTTGTGACTAGTAACACAGAATCCCCCAATTCACCTTTGGGCAAAGCAGCACCAGCAAGGTGGCCAGCTGTTCAAATCAACAGAACTGTCTGCAATTAGGAAATGACTAACTACCACAACAAAGTAATTTTTTTTTTTTTTTTTTTTTTTTTTTTTTTTTGAGACAGAGTCTCACTCAGTCACCAGGCGCCAGGCTGGAGTGCAGTGGCGCGACCTTGGCTCACTGCAACCTCCGCTGCCCGGGTTCAAGCATTCTCCTGCCTCAGCCTCCCGAGTAGCTGGGACTACAGGCGCGCGCCACCACGCCCAGCTAATTTTTTTTGTATTTTTAGTAGAGACGGGGTTTCACCATATTGACCAGGACGGTCTCGATCTCTTGACCTCGTGATCCGCCCGCCTCGGCCTCCCAAAGTGAACAAAGTAATTTTTAAGGGGGGGCATCAGTTCTTCTCTTAATAAAAAGGTGTATCTGCACGGTGAATGTAAAAACTCAAATAAAATACCCACTTCGGGAATTATGCAGACAGGGTAATAAATAGAAAGGTGTCTCACAATTAGCTGGCATCTGTACCAACATAAATTCTTCTAAGAGACTTTTTTAAATGTTACACACCACAAGCAGATCAATTTAGGAGTCCCCAGCTTGAACAGACCCATCCTCCTGCCGCCATCTTAGCATGAGCCATTTCGAATTCCTCTTTCCCAGTCCCTCTTCAAACAGCGGCAACCTTGCTTCTAGGGCAGACATTTTAGTGGAGCTTTCCCATTAGAGCCACTGATGGCCTCCGTGAGGTGGAATCCCAGGATTTTGCTTGGTCCTTATGTCCCGTGCCTGTAACACTTCACATTTTAAAATCATACTCTCCCTCCCTGGTATTCTCTGTAATTATCTCCCATACTGCATCACTCTGAGGTCCAGTATGGCCTGTGCTGCTCAATCACGCTCTTGAGGTCCAATCCTGTGGGTCTGGCTACTTCCCAACCAGGTCCCGTTTGGATGTGCCTCACACCCTTCAAAGTATGCCATCCTTCATTTTTGTATCCTCCAACACCTACCATAGCACTTGGAATATCACAAGCACTCAAAGGTGTGTTGAGTAAATGAAAGAGTGAATTAACTGTCTGGATGTAACCAGGCTCATGAAAGAATCTGAGATTAGGCTATAAGTGGTCTTGGTCTTCCAAAACTTTTACTTGAAAAGGTTTTGATTATCATAGAGACATCAGGCAGTCACAACAAGATAGCAGAAAGTGTTTTCGCTTTGTTTTCCTTCTCTCATACACCACTCAATGCAATGCTTCTGACACCAGATGAATGTGGATTTTTCCCTATACGTCAACCAAACAATTCTCCAGCAGACACCAACTAGGTGTCCTATACAATTCAGCTCAATTCTGACACCATCTACCTGGAGATAGCATCAGATCCCTCAAGGTCAGTCCCACAAGACTGCTCCTGGCTTCAGACACCAATCACAAGTACCATAATTGGCTGCCACCTGTAATTCTGACTGACCAGCTATAAATCAGGGCTCCCACCACTGCCTCCTCAAGCTTGATAATTTGCTACAGCAGTTCACAGAACTCAAGAAAGCATATTACTTAGGTTTACCCATTTATTGTAAGTGATGCTACAAATGATACAGATAAGCAGCTAGGTGGAAGAGCTGCATAGGAAGAGGTATGGGAGAAAGGGTACAGAACTTCCATGGTCTCTCCTGGCACACTGCCCTCCAGGAACTTCCACGACTTCAGCTATCTGGAAGCCCCTTGAGCCCAGTCCTCTTGGGTTTTATGGAGGATGCATTATGTAGGAATGACTGATTACATCATTGGCCATTGGTGGTCAACTCACCCAGAGCTTGGTGGGTAGGGCTGAAAGTTCCAACCCTTTAATCACATGGTTGGTTCCCCTGGAAACCAGCCCCCATCCTGAGGCTCTCCATGAGTCCACAAAGAGTCTTCTAATTAGAACAAAAGATGCTCCTATCACCCAGAAAATTCTAAGGGATTTAAGAATTCTGTGCCAGATGTTATCACTCAGGAAATAAGAAAGGTTTTAGGACCTCTGTGCCAGAAACCAGGAGTCAAAGACCAAATATTAGAATAAAAGGTTCTCCTAGTACCCTATCTACAAGGGTTTTAGGAGTTCTGTGCCAGGAGCTGGGAAGCAGAGACCAAATACATATTTAATCATGCAGTTTTCTAAATTACTGTCTACTCATAATTTTATTCTATTGGTACAAGCCAGAAATGACATTCCAAAGACAAACTATTGATAATTTTGCAAAATCAGTGTGTTTTTCTAATCTTGCAACTCTGAAGATGATTTAGGTACATTGCTCATCTATGGCATGCAAATCATATGACTGTCAAAGATTTCAACACAGTAAAATTCACAACCAAAATTTGCTTTCAAATGGAGAGATAACTGATAGCATGATGACTAGCAAACTGCAGAGTGAAAACATCTCTTTATAATCTCTGTCATATATGAAAATTTCATCAATATGAATTAACAGTGACAGAATATAGACAGATAGCACATATGGCCATTGAAAAGCCTGGTGACCTGCTATTTGGTATCAAGGCAGTAGACTAATACAGATCAGACTATGAGTACAGCTTAGCAAGATCTTCAGAGTAAAACATACTTCAATTTGTTGGATACTGCTTAACTGTTCCCTATTATATATTTTTTCCCCCTTACAAAAAAAATCCCCTATCTCTCCCCCAGTTCTAGCTGGACGCACTGCTCCCAAGCTAGAAATTATGCTCTCAAGTCTCCTGTGCTGCTTGGGATGAACATGTGCCTGAGTTCAAACCAAAGAGAGGTAAGCAGAAATGGTTTGTGCAACATCCAGAAAATCCCCAGCCTGAAGACAAGCTGCTGCCCATTGTGCACTCTTCCTCCGGCCAGAAACAGTAACAGCCTTGGGCTCAGAGACAGTACCTACAGGCTTAGGATAGCAAAAGTGATTGTTCTTAGATCATCTATCCATTGACTCTAGTCTTCCTACTTTCTTTTGGCCTCTTACACGAAGAAGAAATTCCTATCTTACTTAAAACACTGTATTTGGAGTTTTCTTTGTTACTGTATGCCTAGCCTATGCTACAAGTAATACAATAAACAGTCAATTCTTTCGAAAGTTAACATGGCTGACAATGAAATAAGAAGCAGTAGTCACCTCTATATTACTTTATTGATTGATGTTGTTTGCAGATGTTACAGTTTTCCAAAGCACTTTGACATCCATTCTCATTTGGGCCTCACAGCGTCTTTGAGTCATGGTCACCATTTCAACTTAGAAAACTAATGCTCAGATTATGGTTAAGTAATTTGCTTAGGGTCAGACAATAACAGACTTTAAAAGCCTCCTTTTGCTCAGTTCAGCACATTTTTTCACTGCCCCAAAGAATGCTCTTCCCACAGCTAACTGCCCTCAGAGTGAATTTTATGTTGGTTAGATGGAAACTAGCTGCAGAATGACCCCTCCACCACAGCCCTCTCCACCAATTTGTAGTGTGTGCTAGGGGGGGGATCTGGCTGGATGCAAAGCCATAAAAAAAAAATCAAGAAATAAACTTTCAGATTCATACTGATTGGGCATCTGTGTCAGTCTGGCTTTGGTTCCACTTTGATTTCCCTGCCCTAGTGCAACGAAGGTAAGGGCAGAGGTTAAGCTGTATTCTCCCATTCAGTACTCCATTCTATTAATAATAATGAAATAAATCTACTCATAGGTTAAACAACTTTTAGTTTTATTTGACAAAGATGCTGTTACTAATACTTAGATATTATTCCTTAGGTAAAAAGAGTTATATTTAATTTTAAGCAAAGTAGTAACTATTGTATTTCTCAGCAGCCTGTACTATTTTCTTAAATATCATTTTTATAGCAGCTTGGGAGATAAACATGTTGGTCAAACAAAGGAATTCATCTAACTTCACTTATTTTGGTTTTCTTTTTTCTGAGGTAGAAATAAAAACTAATTCAATCTGTCCTAAAGTTCTGCTAGTCAGTAACATATCATTTGTTAGCATGATAGTAGATTGTGTAAATTTTTTAAAAGTCACCGTAAAAATACAAATCACATAGTTAGCAGAGTCCTCATTTCAACCTCTATTTTTCATTTGGTGGAGAAACACTGGTGGAGCCTTATATGAGTGAAAAGTCTGAGGTCTCCAGCTACTCTACGTAAAGAATTTGACCATGCAAAGTTCAAAGACTAATTTAAATCCCAGTGTTACATCCACACACAGCAGGAATTGACCAGTGATCCATTGCATCTTTCACACATTTCCTTCTACTCAAATACTGGATCACGGAATACCATTTCACTCACTACAGTATATCAGGACCCCCTGAGCCTATGCCCAATACCCTTCAAAATCTGGTCAGGTATGTTCTAATTTTCTCTCCCATTACTCCCCAAAGCTATCTTGGGCATCCAGTGAAGCCAGGCTCCTTGCTTTCTCCAAACAGGCCAAACTATGAATTCTTTGCGATCCCAGTACCTAGCATAAGACCTGCAAATAATAGGTGCCAAGGCATTTCTAGAAAGCAGTGCACTGGAATTGGGTTATGGCATCAAGTAGGGAGGAGAACACATTTGTTTGCTGGTACTTACGGCTCCCATCTGTTCGTCTGAGTCAACTGGTGGGCTAGTTAAAATACAGATTACTGGGACCGGACCCCAGAGTTTGATTAAGTGGCATGCTGTGGAGCCTCAGAATTTGCACCTCTGAGAAACTCCCAGGTGATTCTAATGCTGCTGGTCTGGAGACCACTCTGCAAATCACTGGCTTATGGTAACCAGGATTAGTTTACTGATTAGCCCTACTACCACCCACTGTCCTCTTAAAGAGATTAATAAGGCCAGTATAAATAATGCCAGATGCAATTATTCTACAAATATTTTCAAGTGCTAATTATGTTCAGGCACTCTTCAAGGTCTGGGGAATACAGCCATGTACAGTGTAGACAAATCTCTGCCTGCATGAAGGTAACATTTTAGTCGGAGAGACAGATAAAACAAGTGGAGGCAAGAACTTTGTGGAAAACAAAATAGAGAAGAGGAAAGGAAGGGCTGAAGTAGAGGGGTGGCATTAACAGACTGGTGGAGGAAGTCCACACTGAAGACATTTGAATGAACACCTAAAGGAAATGAGGGAAATAACCCAGGTGGCTACTTTGGGAGGCTCACTCTAGGCAGAGAGAAGCAGTGTAAAGGTCTTTGGGGGCAGGAGAGTGTGCATGCTTGTTGCAGGAATGGCACAGAGGCTAGTGTCACTGGAGCACAGAGATGAGGTGAGGGGAGAAGAGTGATCATCACAGCTGCATAAGCCCTTCTAGGGACTTTGCCTTTTGTTCTCAATGACATAGGGGACAACTGCAGTGAGATTTGATTCAACGAGTCAAAAGGTCTCAAATCTTAAAAGGATCATTCTGGTTGCTGTTGACTGCAGGAGTAGGGGCAGGGGCAGGGGCAGGGGCAGGAGCAGGGAGACGAGCCGAGCCACTGGAAAGAGATCATTGTCACTTTGACTAGGGAGGCCACCAGGAGAATCATACTAAGTTCCTGGATTCAAGATCCGTTTGGAAGATGGAGGTAATTGAACTTCCTGATGGACTGAATGTGGGACGTGAAACAAAATAAACATCAAAGATGGTATTTGGTTTTGGGCCTGAGCAGTTGGATGCTGTGACACTTATTGACAGAGGGAAAATTAAGGAAGAAGTAAATTTGTGCAAGGGGTGTTGAATAAATTGTTCTCCTTTGGCAGAGAAGTTTGAGATGCCATTACCTATGAAAAAATGGATGTCAATGAGGCTGTCAGTGCTCAAGAATTTTGGATTCCAGTGTGTACGGATATAAACCCTTTTTTCTTTAGTGTGGTTCCTTTTCAGGTAACCTCATTCAATGGAGCCATGACATCGAATGAGATTACCTGAAGAAGGATCCACACTAAAGAAAAAAGGACCCAGGACTTGTAGGTTGGGAAGAAGAAAAAAAGAAGTAAATGAAGGAGAGGTCAGTGAGGGAGGAATAGCGGGTGTTCTAAGAAGAAGGGAGTGTTAAATACAATCAGTGGTCAAGTAAGACAGGCCCCAAAACTGACCACCAAATTGGCCAATGTAGAGGCCATTAGTGGCCTCACAAAAACAGTTTCAGTGGAGGATCCTTTCCAAATACCTCACTTGGGGTAGAGGTTGGGGAAAGGTAAAGAATGAAGACAAAATTTTATGTCAAGGGTAGGGAGAACAAGTAGGAACAAAGCTTTTTCAGAAAATATCATAAATACCATGTGGTTCTTACAGATCAGTGTCCAAGAGGCCGTGGGCCTATGGAGGCCATTGGGAAAAACGGTGTATTCCAGGTCCTACCCCAGAGATTCAGGTTCAGTAAGTCTGGGAATAAGATGGGACCCAGAGATGTAATTTTAACAAGAACTTGTAGGAAGATGTTCCCAGTTCTCCTTGGAACACTTTTGGAGAATGGTCTCCCGACTGGAATTTTTGGGTGTCTCTGATGACTTAATACAACAAAACAAACCAGCTGCCACAACCACCATGCAACCAACACACCAAACCTTTCCCTGAAACACCTCCAATATGTATTCTACCAAAATGAGGCAGGGCCTTGGAGTCTGCTGACATTCAAATGCGATTGGGAACAAGGTGACAGACATGAAGACTTTTTAGTAACAGAGCCGATGGTGCTCCTCATGTTGGATCTAGGAACTGTTTTAGAGTTCCGAAACTTGGGCTGCCTATCCTAGGAAGATGCCCTTTGCTACACAAGAGGACCAGCAAAATATTTTAAAATTTTAATTTTGTTTTTATATTTACCCTGAAGCGACTTCCCTCAAGATAGAGGCTATTTCCTTCAGCATGAAGACATTATATATTTATGCACTAACACATAAACCTTGCTTGGATTTTATTTTCTAAGCCAGAAAGCATACGTGGATATGCAGATTTCAGTGTGTTGCCTGTTAAACTGCATTTCTCACTTATGGGCACTGAACATAAATCACCCTGGAGGAATAAACATTCCTCCTGGAATGAGGTATTTCAAAGACTGCCTCTATTGCCTCTGGGTGGGCATGGGTGGTGCCCAGGATCTGATCACATTTATGTGTCTATTTTCATGGTAAAAATGTGAAGATAAAAGTAATGGACCGGATCTGAGTTCTCCTGGCTGTCACGGACTGCAGGCTATTGTTTGTTTTAAGCAGTTGAACACTATTGGACTTGTCTGGGTAAAAGAAACATTAGCTCTATCTTGTTGGATTTTCTGCAACAAAAAGGCAGCGGAACAAATGAATCACCACAACTGACCAGCATGTTTTCCTCTTACCCCTAAATCTGGTCTCCATTTAAGAGATGTACTAAGGAGACCTTAGGCATTTATTTCCCTGCCACAGGCCTTGTGAAGTAAAGGACGGAGCACCCGAAGAGACTTTCTCAAACCAAATATTCTGCAGGGTGTTTGCACCTACATGCCCTCACAAAAAATAAACCTGCATCACCAGTACAGAAGATGAAAACAAACCAAAAGTCATGAAGAATTCCGGAAGTAAGAAAAAAGTTTCAATTTGATTGACGAAAGCTAAAAAACCGGAACCCAAAACATATCCAGGAGAAAATTACCATAAAGATGAGGAATGACCTGGAAAAACCGCAAGCTCAGATTGAACATAAGAGTAGGATATTTAAGTATGGTACTCCATGGGCACCCCTCTCCTCCCAGCAAGTAGTAGGAGAGTTTAAACTCAAGATAAAGAACTGTTCTCTACTGAGGATTAGTATCCTTTTAAGGAGGTAGAGCCAGAGGGTTTTGGGGTTGGGTTCCATGCAGGTGTGGAAGCCTAAGGAAGAAGCACACCAGGGCTGGAATTCATGGGCAATTCCCTGCAGACACTGCAGTCCTATTCAATAGAACCTGCTCTCCACTCAGGGCTACCAACTCAGAGGGCTTCTAATGTTATGTAGAGAACCCTATATCCTTCCCCAGCTGTGGGAGACTTAGTGCTGAAAACAATTGAACTTGTCCAACATCCTCCACAAAGAGGCCAACTCTATAGAAAGACATTTAGCTTCCTGAGGACTGGTTAATTGGTATTTCAATGTGATGCCCTATGCCAACCCCAGGACTGGTATAATGGGTATAGGTGCAAAGCAGGACTCATCTGGCTGACTCTCCTCATTTCAGATCTTTACATCTGACCACGAAAAAGCCAACCTGGAAACAAAAGGGTAGCAGGGTAAGAGAGAGGGCCTCTGCCTCCTGGAAACAAAGGAATCCCTTCGGGGGCTATATATTTTCCTGTGCGGCTCCTCTTTCTAGTTTGCTGTCTTACCAAGCTGTGTCAAGAAGAATGTGGAAAAGGGCAACAGTGGGGAAACAGGCACTCCCAATACTACAGAACGCTTTTCTCCTTCAACTTTACTTCCAGAGACTGAGCCTATGTCATAGCTGATTCTCTAATACCAGGATAAACGGTTTTCAGGAGAATCATGCCTATTGAGTCAACTGCCGATAATACAGGGAAGATTTTAGCATGGTTTTAGAAGATGGAGAGAAAGGACTTATGAAGTAGAAGATACCCACCCCTTCCCCACCCAAAATAAACAACACAATAGCAAATACTTCTCTATTTCCAATAAAGAGACTGACATTAAATACAATCTGTTTCTTGGCTTCCTCTGCTCTCAACTAGATCTAGCTTGTTATTTGTGAAGTAATTTGAGATTATCCTCAGAAGTTCCTTAAATATCTTGTGGTATAAAATGATTACCAATACTGTGATTTAAAAGTGCTTTTATAGGTGATAACCTGGAGGGCTGATATAACCTGAAGTAAGCAGCACTGCTGTCTTCTTTGAAAGGTAATTAGAAAGCCATTTTGTTCTGACAGTGGAGAGTCTGATTCAAGAGAATAGTTTCTTCTCTCTTGAGGGGCCAAACTAAATATGTGATGGAATATAGCTGTGGCACTCTTTGAACCTTGTCATTGGAAAATCTGGAGAGAAACTGGACATACAGAAACTTTTAATTTGAAAGCCCTTGTGCCCAGGACCCCTGTCTCAGTGCCAGTCCATCCCTGGAAGAGCAATGATGCAATGCAATAATTCAGCACTGTCCATCACCTGACCATGGCTGGTATGCTCCCTGGGTTCTACCTAGGATGACCAAATGGTACCCTTAACCTCCACTGAACACCCACTTCCCAAAGACACATTATCCTGACAATTAGGATCTAATGCAATGGTTCTCCCACCGTGGGCGCAGACCAGCATTATTAGTATCACCCACAAACTCATTAGAAATGCAAATTCTCTGCCTTTCCCCAGGCCCATTGAACTCTGGGGGTAGAGGGGCCCAAGAATTTATGGTTTTAGGAGTCCTCCAGGTGATTCTGATCCCACTAAACCTTAAGAACGACTGTTCAGTAGTCCAATTAACCCATCATTACGATCATTTATTCCTGGTGTGTGAGCCACCCCTTCCACTCCCCACATTTTCAAGAGTAATCATGAGATGCTATAGTGAATTTGAATTACTATCAGCATTGATGAACAATTCAAGGTTTCTTTTCAAAATATCTCATTTTTGAGATAGAAGCCTGGGAAATCAGACCTTGCATCAGGTGAAACACTGAAGTTTAATTAAAATAATGCAAAACCAGCAGTAGCTGCCCTGCTGTGAAGCCTGTGTTTGCATTTAATGATGTAGGTGCTGTTTTAAAGATAAGCACAAGAGAAGTACTCATGATAAATGTGATGCAGGTGCACCTGGGATGTTACTGTCTTTTTTAATTATCTAATATCAAAGCCTTATGCAGCTAAACCATTCAATGAGTGGACTGCACACTATTTGGGATTTGAAGAGACACCTGGGTTCATGTAAGTTCTTTGTATTGGGACAGTCATATAAGACAGAAATTCCCTTTTAAAATACACATATTTGGGATAGCAACGCAGACAGTTCACTTACCAGTGGATAGTAATGTAACTATTCTAATCCTTATTTTTCATGAAAATCAGCCACTATTAGACAAGGCAGATGTGTTAAATCAATTTAGGAAGGCAATTTACTATGATGAGGTTGTTAAAGAGTCAAATGGAACATCAGGAAATTTATGCAAATATTTTTGGGAATTTGTTCTGAGTATGCAAATGCTATATAATTAGTTATGCTTTTCATGCAAAATTAAATTTGCTATAATAACGAATCACACTCAAGAATAAGGCTAGTTAACATGAAAAGAACCCTCATTTTTATGACTGAAAGACTGCAAATTGAGGGTAAATTGCAGGTGAATCTAATTCCAGCCTTCAGGATTGTTATTCATTCTGGTCAAATAAAACCAACTGCAACAAGAGGTGGGAGGGTTCTCTGTCTCTGGACAGCACTTGTGTAGATGCAAAAATCACGAGAAGTAGAAGCAATGGAGCATTCTGCTTTTTCAACTAGGCTGTCTCAGCTATCATTAGCCAGATACTCTTTTACCCTCTAATTATTTTGGAAGGACTCAGTGCTATCATTTAATATTTATCAGAATAACAAAGCCAAACTTCTATTTTGGAGTATCTCTAAAGTCTAATTACTGCTTAGTCCCTTCCTGCCCCAAGCTGCCAATTTAGAGAAAATCTGGATTTCCAGCATGTTGGCTCTTCCTACCTCACTCTGTGAATGTCCCTACTAGTCGGGGAGCTCTCTAGACCTCCTCTTGCTGTCAAAGTCCTATGTCTGTTATATTTGCCAGGCTATATAAGAATTAGGCCCTTTATGCCTCCTGGCCTCTTGTAGCTCACTCCCATTTGGCCAAGACTGAGACATTTCACATGGCACGAAACTTCCAGTAACAAACACTGGAGAAGTCCTGAGCAAACCAGGTGAGTTGGTCTACCACAATCACACGTTTCCACATGCCTCCCAGGCTGTTTGCCCATTCCTGTGGGTGTCAGTTTTCCTAACTATGCTTCAAATTCCTCACTGGGAGTGGGCTCAGCCCTAACCTCTAGTGCTATGGACTAGCTCTACCCCCCAAGAGTCGTGTATGCTAATTTGCTATCCACTAAAGAAGCAGAGGCTCCTGTCAGTCAGCCTGATCGCTGACCCATGTCTTGCCTTATCCCAGGTGGACTGCTCAGGAATAAAGGGGTTTCCAGCTGCCTGAGGACTGACAGAGGGCTCCTACTGTCACCTCCCCAGATCAGAGCCTCAAAGATACCAGTTTGCATCACATCCACCATCCCCCGCCCCCCCACCCAATCTGTGAGTAGACTCAGTGCCCTTCAGTGGGACTAGCACTTTACCTAGCTTAGGCTCAGTTATATTCTTGCTTTATACCTACTCCACCCTGGATCATTGTGGAGGTCCCAGGTTTATTACCTAAAAATACCTTGCAACCTACTATTAAAAGTGAAGGCTGCACCTGAACATTCATGTTGTCTTTTCCCAGAGGATCACAAAACACTGTTGCTATAGAATCTTGAGTTGTCAAGCACTTTGTCATACTAAGCTTACAATGACAAAACCAGGTTTTAGTAGCATGATTTTAGGAAAAAGAGAAACCCAAAGCCATCCATTTGAAGACTACATCTATCCCTTAGACTGAAAAGACACACATGGTAGAAATATTTTATAAAATAAAAGCGGGAAATAAATGCCTGGCTGCCCACAGAGACATCCAGTTTTCTGTTGCAGTTGGCTGTTAAAAGTATCTGACTCCATTGGTTTCAATAAATAGCTCAATCACCTTGTTCTTGCTAAAGCCCAAGTGCAACAATTCAATATTCCCTAGCCACATACAATGCATTTAACCCTTTTCTTCGTTATCCCACGTAAGCTAAAAAAACAAGACAAAACACAAACAGGATGATAGCCAGATGAACTCGTAATTCCAAAACAATATCAATTTAATTCACTATTTGCTAGTACTGCCTTAACTACACCTTGTCTTAGCTCAATATTAGGTAAAAATATTCATGCAGCTTGGCCCACATCAAAAATTATATTCCTATAAAAATTTGCATGTTTCCAGTTTTTATACATTTCATACTTTGTCTTATAAGTCATTTTGTAAAGTGAGTGTCAGTCCCACATTTGTCATTTTTGTAAAGCCCATCTTATCGATAAAGGTTTATTTAGCAGAAAGACTAATAGATCTTATTAATAGGCATAGTCTTTCTAACCTGTAAAAGCACCAGTAGTTAAGTCAAATATTTTTGTACCCACCATGCAAATAGCGCTCTGCTAAACACATCACCATTAGCCTAGGAGAATGAGACAAAGCGCAGATGCAAAAAAGTTCTATGCAGCTACACAGACATTTTACAACATAAAGGTATCTTTTGTGATTGAGATCCAGAGGCAGGTAAATATCAAAGCTTAGAGAGTGAGCTTATGAGAAGATAATTGATAAAGTACATTTTATGTGATACTTTATTTTCAACACTCTGTTATGAAGTTTGCTCAATTATCTTTTACAACATACCCGTAAAACAGCATGTGTCTCCGTGTTGCTGATGAGAACCTGGGCTGATAGAGTTCAAGTCACACTATCTGAGTGGGTAGTTGAAAACACAATGTTACACTAAATCATTAAAAGTTGAAAAATTATCTTTTCTAGTAGTTTTCACTGGCATGCAGAATATTCTTCTAACAATTGCATTTGAGAATCTATCCTGGGAGGATCAGACCCTAGGACACATAGAAATCCCCTAGGATGCAAAGAAGCAATGTGGACCTGGACTCCTTGGGTCTATTTCCTTATTTACAAAATCAGCAGATGAGGCCAGATCAGTGGTTAGCAACCCACTAGTATCACCTGGAGAGCTTGCTAAAACAAACTGCAGGGCCCTACCCCCAAGAATTTCTGATTCAGCACATCTGAGATGAAACCTGAGCATTTGTATTTCTAACAAACTGTCAGGTGAGGTGGATGTTGATGCTGCTGGTCCAGGGATCCACTTTGAGAACCAATCAATTAAATCAGAAAAAGCATGGAAAAATTGTTAACATCATGTCTGACACAAAGAGAGATCTCAGCAAACATTAGCTCTATGGATCATGGAAACAATTTACATATCATATTGCACCTTTGCCTCTCACATTTTTATTCCAGCTGCTAGCATTAGCATTTCAGGGTTTTCCTCCTCATCCTTTGTTGGAGAAGCTGGTGACGTTAGCAAGGGTTGGATCAAGGTAATACTGAGGCAGGGATAGGCTGTGATAAAGAGGGGAGAATGATTATATGCAAACTATACAACTGTTTCCTAACGTGAGTTAATGGATCAAATACAAAATCCCTGCCCTTCAGTGTGTACCAGCTCTCATTAGTGCCAATTGCATCTCCAGGCAGGCACACCTTTCTCCTGTGCCACCTATGTCCTCAGCATACAGTTGCAGCAGGGGATGGGGGCACTATTGGCAGCCAAATAAATGGACAAAACCAGTGAAGTTGCCTGGGGAATCTGACAGAGAGGTCAACTGAATTGAATCACTGCCCAAGCCAGAACCACATTTGTAAAGGATGAGGCTCTGTGGACACCTGTTATAAATCAAGCAATTCCTAACGTTTTCCTACAAGACCTGAGCCTCTTTGGCTGATCTCAGTTTCTCAGTATAAGAAGCATTTGTCCCACCCAAGGCCTGGTGTCAGCAATTTGGTATTATGGCCCAAGAAATTCCCCAAAACTCCTGGGATGGTACAAAGTTGTCCTAGCTATGTGTGATAGACTCTGAGCTCCAGACAGAAATACTCATTTCCAGGTTCAGCCTCTAAAAATACCTGCCTTCACACACACACACACACACACACACACACACACACACACACACACGTGTGTCCTTTGGTCCCAGGAGGTTTCCAAATTACAATGAAAGTCTGAGATGAAAACTTTAAGAAGAAGGCTAGACTGCATGAAATTTCCCTTACCTATCCCAGCACAAGCCAGAACTGGATGAGGCACAAACCAGGCCTGCTGTGCAAACAGATGGATTCCACCTCTGGGGGATGGCTCAAGGGGATCATAAACACCCCATTTTGAGAGGGCAGGAGGCCTGAGTGACATTTAGGTTTCACCGAGGCTTATTTTGTGAAAGCAAAAGTGACTCAGTGAGAAAACATGTTTTAAATATTCACTTGGAATTACACAAAAATTATTTTTAATGATTTTTTTTTCCAGAAGTAGTAAAGTCTGTTTCACAGCAGGTTACTGAGTCAGACAGAATAACCAGAAAGTCTTTGGGAAAACTTCAGCCTCTCTGTGCCCTCTGCAGTTGTAAGGCTGGGAGATGTGCTTCTGAAACCCAGGCAAGTTGCTGAGGCACAGAGAGGAATTCCCAGAATTTCCTCTAAAGTTTTCGCTTGTGTGTCACAAAGAAGGCCTGATTTTAGACAAATAAAAGTTTGTTGCAGAGTCACACACGAACACCAGTTGTAACTAAGTAAGAAAAAATATGTACATTCTAAAGCACATACTGTATGCCAAGCACTTTTTTTTTGGAGATGGAGTCTCGTTCTGTCACCCAGGCTGTAGTGCAGTGGCACGATCTCAGCTCACTGCAACCTCCACCTCCGGGTTCAAGCGATTCTCCTACCTCAGCTTCTCAAGTACCTGGGATTACACGCACCCAGCTAATTTTTGTATTTTTAGTAGAGACAGGGTTTCACCATGTTGACCAGGCTGGTCTCCAACTCCTGACCTCAGGTGATCCACCTGCCTCGACCTCCCAAAGTGCTGAGATTACAGGCAAGAGCCACTATGCCCGGCCTGCCAAGTTCTTTTAAAATGTATTTATTTGATTATGCATTTGAATTCTTCTGAGCACCTGTTATGTGTAGTGCTAGGAGCTGCTGGATATAACTGTGATGAAAATGGACAGTTTCCCGTTCCATCACTGCCACATTGAACCTTTACAACTACGTGGGAGGGAGGAAGGCACCAGAATGCAGAACCATAGTTCTATCACATTAAGCTACTGTCCCAATATGCAGGGAAAGAGCCAGAGAAATTTGAGCCAGAGAAATTTGAACCAGGACTTTGTGTCTCCAAAGTGTGTGCGCTGGCCTTCAGGGAAAGATGGATCCAAACATAAAGTAAGAAGAAAACTAGATGACTGCAGCCTATGAAGATAGCATTTATATATTCCCCTGAGTACCTACATAAACCTAAAAATAAGCTACTCTTCTAACAGAAATTGGCATTCCTTTTTGGTACAGGGACTTTAAGATGTTTCCTGAGGGATTTCCTTGTACTGCTACTCACTTTTATTTCCAACACTAGCCTTCCCTAAGCTCTTGCACCTGTAGTTTCTAAAGCCTACCATATGCTGGTTTTAGGGGTGTTGCATTGTTCAAAGCTATTGTTGGGTACATGCACTGGACATTTGTTATTTTCGAGTATATCAAGCCCCCTTCCTTGGGGGGGATCACTCCTCCCCAGCTCTGTGCACTCCACCTGCTCCCAGGGTGGAGTTTGTGACCTGAATGAAAGCCAGTTAACAGATCACATTTGAAGGAGATGTCAATTGGTTCAATGATGGGCACTGGACCCCGTCAGAACCAATGAGACTAACACAAGAATGGCATCTCTGCTAGCCTTGGCCTCCCACCTTCAGCACTTGAGTACTCACACCTGAACCCAACGTACATTGTGTTTGGGTATGACCCCCCTGTTAAAAATGCTTGCAATGTTCATTTTTGCCTGATGTCATCAAAAATAAGTTGTTGATGGTGTGTGCTTATTGGTAAAGCTGAAACTACCCAAATGGCTGTCACTAGAGGGCCAGTAAGGATGCTGTCTTTCAGCACTCATAGTTAATACATAAACAGAATCATTCAGCATTCTGGATGGTGGGCCACTTTAGGGATGAATTGCTCAGCATTTCTGGCTGAGGAATAGCAACCACTCAGGATATCCTTGATTGAAAAACAACAAAGCCAGTCACAGAGCTGGTAAATTGTGGACAGTCAGACTAAGAGTCCTGTAACAGCAGAGAACAGTCCCCCCTTCCCTCGGAGACATTTTCCAGCCTTCATTTGAAATGCTTCGCAGAAACATGAAATTCTGGATATTATGGTTATTAATATAAAGGATCCTCTCATTCCATGGCTCTCATCTTCACTGGCCTCTAGCCCATCTCTAATGACCTGTCTTTTACAGCCTTAATAGCACTCACAGAGCAGGATTTAGTGACTTATCTTTGATACCTCTTCCTGTGTAAAGTCTACAGCATCCTGGCTGCTCACAGTGGAGTGCATTCACCAGAAACAGCAGCACTTCCTGGATGCTTGCTGGAAATGCAGCATCTCAGATTCCACTTCAGACCAACCAAATCAGAATCTGTCCAAGAATCGGCTTCTAACATACTCCCAGCTGCTGCTGCTGCCACCAACCTGGAACCACATTCTGAGAACCAGGAATGTAGACTTCAGTGTTTCCTAACCCTATTGATCATAAGTTCGGTTGGGAAGCTTCTTCAAAATACCTGTTTCTGGGCACAACTTCAAACCCTCTGAATCAGAATCTTTAGAAAAGGGACTTTGGTATTTACAGCCAGCCCAGGTGATTCTTGTGGATGGGCAAACAGAGGCAACACTGGGAATCTAATTTAGAGTTCGGGCCGAGCTCTCAGCTGCCTGCTCTTCTCTTGCCTGAATTTGTTGCTTAACAGATGGAAGCACAATACCGCTCCCACTAGGGCTGTTTCTTTTTCCCTTTTGTTCCTCCAAATACTTGCTACCAAATGCTGTGTCTTCAGCATTGGAATTGTTTTTTCCCTTCTCTCTATGCAGTTAGGTATGAAAGGACCTTGGAAGGATTCAAATCCCAATTCTAGGCAAAGATATGTTAATAGTCACATCCCAGTGGCAATGCTGTCTAATGTCAGTGTTTTGAAGACAAAATGCAGGTTGCTGGCCCTGGTTGTTCTGCAGGTTGTATCCTTAATACACTGATCAGGCTGAGTACATAAATTTTCTTGAACCTTACAAAATGTAAGAACAGTGTTAGTAATGGAAGAAGGAATAAAAATAACTCTCTCCATCTAAGATGTAGGAAAATAGTATTTGTTAAGGTTTTCTGTAACTCTGAAAAACTGGTAAATATATTTAATATAGTTGGCTAAAATTCTCAGGACCTTTGTTAAGTGCTTAAATATCTTTCCTTCCTTAGCCTCGGATTCTTTGTAAGATAGTAGTGACATGAGTACCTGCAGGGCTTCTCCTGTGAAGACTAAAAGTGAATGTGTAAGACCAATGCTTCTCAATGGGGGATGACTTTGTATCCCAGGATACACTGTTGGTTGTCATACCTGGAAGAGAGGGGCTGGTACTGGCTGCTAGTGGGTAGGGGCCAGGGATGATGCTAAGCATCCCACAATGCCCAGGACAGCTTCCTTCACAAAGATTATCCAGTCCCAAATAGTGCCCCGGTTGATGTAGACCAAATACTCGCCATGTTTTCAGAGCTTAATGATTATCAACCTGCCATCTCTGTACAAACATCAGGCCCCAAGTTACCTTACTGGTAGAACCAAGATTTGAAACAATGTTCCTCTTCCTCCAAAGCTGTATTCTTTACATGCCAACATGCTGACTCCCACTGGCAGCAGACTATGGCCATTTTTTCCAAGTTCATTTACAGGAGGTGCTGCAAATTGCAAATCCTGTTCTCAGTCCTCCAAATTTGCTGCATGTCTACTCTCATGATGTCATTTTCAGACAGAGAATAGAGGGCTGAGGCTTGGGGGAACAAGGAAGCACAATATACAGAAACTTGACACAGACTGGGACTTTTTATCTTATCTTGTTTAAAACAGAGCAACTGAGCTCTTATGAGAATCAAGATATTTAAAACAATACATTTTAGGGGGAGAAAAGCTGAAGACTCGACTACAGAGGCAGACGTAGAAGTAGGCTGGAAGTAACTAACAATTTCTGACTTGTCCTGCCACGAGATAGAGCTCCTGGAGTCTCCACTGCCTGAGGAGTCCCTGACATACTTTGAGAGCCAAAGTGTTAAATATTTAAGAGCACTCGATAATGAACACATAATTGAAGCATGGGAAAAATCAGACACTGTGAAATCGATTATGATGTTGGTAACAAGGAGTGAAAGCACCTAACCTATTCGGTGAGGTCTGCAGATCCATCTACAAATGAAAAATATATATAAATATTATTCAAAGGGTAGACTAACTGCAGTGCCTCATGTTTAATTTAAAATGCACTTGCATTTCAACCTCAGATGAGCAGTTCTGAAATGTCATGAAACGCTGGGAACTTTCATGGAAAGAAAAACTTGCAGCAATCATAATATTAGAATTTGCTTCCCCTAAGGTGTCCATAATCTTAGGACAAAAAATACCCTTTATGTGGAAATACCCTGTAGTTACTAGGAGCCTATTATAAAGAAAAAGAAAGACAATAAAAAGGAATTCGTTTAAGGAGGCATTTAGAGTTTCCTTTAACTGTTTCCTTTACCCACATAGCTTGCCATTAATTCTTCTCTATGAAGCTTTCAGCAAGAGGAATCCGATTTGCCATCAAGTGGCTGAAGAGGCATGAGAGTAGAACACTTGGGCGACTCCGAGACGGAGGCTTCACTGACAGCAGCCATACAGATCTGGGTCTGCTTCCTGTCTCACCTCATTAGTTATTCCCCACCTCATAGTCCACAGGCCTGTGGAGGGGGCAAGGGACAACCTGGGGACAGCCATGTGGACAGGGAGCAAGGGGGAAGGGGCTGGGGAAAATGCTTAGAAGAAGAGGGAGTACCAAGCATGCCTTAAATATCTCACAGTTTTCCAATTGGCCTAGCAAAAGAGAAATAACATAGAGATGTATACAGGGGGAGCTCCAGGTGGAGTTTACCTACCAAGGACACCATTGGTCTTAATAAAGAATAGCTAAGTGTTATGGAAGAGAAAAGGAGAATAAATCTGACAAAAGGTAGGGGGTTGAAAGATGGGCAAGGCGTTTGCAAAGAAACAGAAAGGGAGGATAGGCTGAGCAAATAGTCCACTAGAATTGTCAAAATTAAGGTTAGACACGAGGGAGAATATTTGTATCATGACACCTTGAAATAAATAATATACTAATTAATTTACTCATCACATCCAATGCCGAGACAGATTATGTACCTTTTGTAACTCCTGAACTCTTCAGAATTTTAGAAACACTAAAGAAGACAAAGGGCCCCCACACACTGTACCTCAAACATGAGAAAAAGGTGTGGTTGCCCAAGACCTCTCTTCTGTTCAACTTCATGAAGTCACCTGTAGAAATCTTTTAAAATAGGGATTCTGAGAGATGCTTCTGGTTTGCGAGGAATTTGAGTTTTTTAAAGGCTCTCCAGATATATCCCTGAATAGTAAACTTTTACTGGAGGGGCCAGTGACTAAGGCACTATGAAAAATAGAGTGTAATACCGAGTATTATTTTCCAGATTTTGGAGGGAATGTGGCCAAGAAAGCAATTTCTCTTTTTCTTTATTTGAGACAGGGTCTCAGTCTGTCACCTAGGTTGGAGAGCAGTGGCGCAATCATGGCTCACTGCAGCCTCCACATCCCAGGCTCAAGTGATCCTTCTACCTCAGCCTCCTGAGTAGCTGGGTTTATAGGCATGTGTTACCATACCCAGCTAAGTTTTCTTTGGAATTTTTTTTTTTTTTGGTAGAGATAGTGTTTCACCATATTTCCCAGGCTGGTCTCAAACCCCTGGGCTCAAGTGATCTGCCTGCCTCAGCCTCCCAAAGTGCTGGGTTTACAGGGATGAGACACCACGCCGGGCTTACACTGTTTTTGGTTTTTTTTTTCTTATTAAATGTATCAATAATTTTTTTTATTAAAAAAAGGACATGTTTTGTATTGCCTTTTAAAAATACATGTTGTATTTTTAAAATGCTTGCATTGTTCATTTAATTGCAAGCATATAATAAAATATCCATTAACAGAAAAGAAATAGTTTGCAAGTCTCTTAATTTTAAATTTATTTGATATATAACTTTCTGCATTATATGATATTAGTAGCAGCTAAAAAATATTGAGGGCCAGGCACAGTAGCTCATGCCTATAACCCAAGGCTTTGGGAGGCTGAGTCAGGAGGATCACTTGAGGCCAGCAGTTCAAGATCAGCCTGGGCAACATAGCAAGACTCTGTCTCTACAAAAAAATAAAATTAAAAAAATTAGCCAGGTGTGGTGGTGTGCACCTGTATTCTCAGCCTACTTGGGAGGCTGAGGAGGGGAGGATTGCTTCTGCTCTGGGGTTCAAGTTTGCAGTGAGCTGTAATTGTGTCACTATACTCTAGCCTGGGTTACAGAGGAAGACCCTGTATTTAAAAAAAAAAAAAAGAAGAAAGTATTAAGCGTATACTATGTTCTAAGCACATATTAACTCATTTAATACATGCACAGATATACATGCACATACACTCCCACTGTGGCATATACTGTTATTATTCTTATTTTATGGGTTAAAAAATGACCAAATATGTGTGCAAAAGTATGTGTATGTATATGTGAGTGTATGTGTAGTTTTAGATAAAAAAAATAAAAGATATCCTAATTGTCCTTGACTGAAACAGAATTTTTTAGTCTATAATTAATATTCTTATGCTGTGTGATTAAGACTTTTATCAGTTCTTGGACTGAATATAAATATTTATAATCCTTCTTTGCAGGCAGATTTTAGTAGTTTAAGATACATTTGTGGAGAGGGTAAAAGATGAATGGCAAACAATTGATGGATTCTTCTAAAGTTTAACATTAATAATTAAACAACATCATCTGATGACTTACTCAGCAACTCAAAGACAATAAAACATAACTAAATCTGTCAATTAGCATTTTCATCTTCTCTCCCAACAGAGCTTAATGGCATCTGTAAAATGCAATTTTCAACCCAGAGCTCTTTGACATTTTCTATTTCCTCCTGTGTTCCTCTCCCATTTCTCCCGTTATGACTGAGAGCAGCAGCGTGTTCTACTCCATGGTGGCAAATGCATCGCCTGCCACTGAAAGGAAAGCAATTATTCTGTCCTCGCTAAATCTCAGGGATGACTTGGGTACTGCTTTTCCACTTAAGTGCATAAACAGCCATCCCAGGACCAGTTTTAAGTGGCTGAACCTTAGCAACAGCAGCTGGGCTACAGGTTGATGTCACCTGTGGTGCCCATTAAAGATGGGGAAAG
This sequence comes from Ateles fusciceps, assembly GCA_036589455.1. Taxonomy (NCBI): domain Eukaryota; kingdom Metazoa; phylum Chordata; class Mammalia; order Primates; family Atelidae; genus Ateles; species Ateles fusciceps. The sequence continues at coordinate 4,353,973 of JAZHEH010002982.1, read as the reverse complement.
CTGCCAGACAAGAATGACTTCCAGTAACTACAACTCCTCCCTGGAGGAAGCATGCCACATTTCCACACACAAAGTGACAAATAATGACTGTGAAGATAGCATTTTGCCTTTCTCTTCCTGGTCCTTCGGTTTGAGGACAGCGACCCTGGTGTGGAGGTTAGGCTGTTTCTTGGATGGGTTTCCAGCTGGTGGGAGTGGATGCTATTTACACAACTGTCAGGAATTACAGTTCTTCCTCTCTAAGGCAGCTAAGTTTAGCTCACATGTGTGAGACCCCTGTCTAACAGCACCATCTCTGAACTGTCAAGAAAGGAGATTCCGGGTGATGAGAAAAGCGTCCTCAAGGAGACTTCAGAGAGCACCCTGGAGCTTTACATCTAATGAGGACATCTAAATTGTTTCTCTAAGCTCCAGTCAAGTACCCTGAGAAAACAGGCTCAATATAACATTTCCTCTTGAGTTATTTTTAAATACACCTTGGTTTTTTTCACTGAGCTAAAGAAACTGCCCTGATAAACACCGTCAAAGCACCAAACGAAAGATTCCATTCTAAATAAATATGGCAAGCCTCAATTAACCAGAATCCAACTCTCTAATGCACCCAATTAACCAGAATCAGGTTCAATGCCTCATTTTTAGAATAAAAAATCAATACTTAAGAGCATATAATAATTTTCAGCCAGAAAAAAAAAAAACCCTACAAAATGTTCGGATCTTTTTATGCAGCCAATTGTCTCAATGGTGCATTTTCTATCTAACTTTTTATACAGAAAATGAGGTTTTAGAATAATGATTTTGAGGCAATAATCATACAGTCAATATATAAACATATAATTGTTGGCATGCTTGTGCTTAAGACTTGAATGTTTTAGAAAGTATGTCTACTGTATTTGAAAATAACACTTTTTAAGGATTCTGAGATTAATGATAAAATAAACAGAAATTTATATTCACCCCTAGAAAATTAAGTGCTTCTTTTACCCTGCTATTTTCTCTGCTTCTAGAGGAGGTCTGGAAGCTTTCCTTCACTTCACAGATGGCTAACCCGAGGTGGGAGGTCAAATGACTTGCTCAGAGTGAGACAGCCTGTCAATACCCAATGCAGGGTTAGACACCAGAGCTATGGACTGAGCCCTTCACGGGCAGATCCATCACTGTACAGGTGTACTGCTTGACACCACTTTTCCAAAAGTTTCCTTTGGAGGGAAATTTCTAGTCTCAAAAAATGAAACCTTGATTACCCAGCAATGGGACTCCTTGCCAGCTCTTTTTTGAAATAATTATGAATCTAAAACTTGCTCTTCGTTTCTCTGAACTTTCCTTTAATGTTCATTGGCAGAATGAATACAAAGCCTCTACAAATTAAGTCATCCCAGAATTAGTTCAGAAGTGCACTTTCTATCACTCTGACTAGCAGCTCCTGGAGTTTCACAGGAGATGGAGAGTTAATTCTTTTCAGAGTTGTTCCAGGCAAAAAAGCAGGGGATGACGATGTTTAAGTACTTTTCTCCCTCTTTTTAGATAAATCCCAGGGCCTGAAGTCTGAAGAGGTCATTAGTCAGCAGATGGTATCATACATCGTAAGAGGAAAGGCTCTGGAGTCACTGGGGGCTGTGTTTGAAGCCTGGCTTGGGGCCCTTAATGCATTAGCAATGAGTGTTAATGCTCTCTGCTTCCTTCCATGACTAGGAAAAGCCATGCCCTTGATGAGCACAACAAACAGAGTGTGGAATTGAAGTCACACGGAAAGACTCAATGGTCCCACATTTCTACAGCTACTATCCACATTAGCCACACTCTGTCAACTTGTCAGCCACCACTGAATTACTAGTAGAACTGAGAGTGGTGGCGGTCTAGCATCTTCCTACTTTCTTTCCACACTTTCCACAATCATATCTAAGTCCTTAGAGCCTATCAGACCGCATTGCTGAACATCATGCTACAGAAAACTTCTCAAATTTCCTTTGCCACTGTGTTTATATCATGTTTATTTTGCTCACCTACATAGTGAGGGACTGCACTGGGTGTTGTGTGGAACTGAAAGTGATTCACACACAAGGAAGGTGCTTGTTTCAGCAGCACATGTACTAAAACTGGAAGCTACAGAGAAGATTCGGATGGCCCTGTGCAAGGATGACAACCAGGTTTGTGAAGCACTCCATTTAAAAGGGAAAACATTAAAGACACAAGGGAGGACCTTGCAACCCCCCATGTGCATACAGAGATCTAGGCACTGTGATAAAGGCTATAGGAGGGACTCAATTTGCTGTGAGAAGAAAAGACAAGGGAAGAAGTCCGTTAGTAATCCATTGAGAGATGGTTTATTTCAATGGTTGTGAGTGTGGATGCTGGAGCCATCCTGTTTGGATTCAAAGGGTGGCTCTGTGACTTAATGACCATTGGACCTTGGCCAAGTCTCTCAGCCACTTTGTGTCTCAGATTTCTCATCTGTAAAATGGGGATAATAGTAATTCCTGTTTCATAGGCCTTTTAAGAGGATCGTGTGAATGAATACATATAAAGCTGGTGCCACATAGTATTCATTTCTTTTGAACACTGAATTGGCAGTGCTCATGGGGGTGGTAGTTTAAAATATGTGTCAAGGAGAGCATGCCATGTGACAGATGCTAGCTTGGGCACTTTTACGTTCATAATCTTATTTAATCGAACCTTCTCAGCAAGTAGATATTATCACCCAGATTTTAAAAGCTATTGATCATGAGAGTTGGATACGCTGTCTGACATTTCATAGGTGGAGAGTGGCCAAGTGGAGATTCAAGAGCATGACTGTCCAGCTCCCAAGTTCAGGTTCCTTCTGTCCCTCCACACTACCTTTGACCATTTCTCTGTATTTACATATAAAAAGAATTTCCTTACACTGAGTATATGTAGATTGGGCTTGGTTATCAAGCTGTTCTCCAGTCATAACTATCCCCTTGAAGGAGGCTGCTGCCTGTTTTAAAGGTAGAATGACAGTAATGAAGCATGTGGAGCAGCAGATGCCCTGCCAGAAAATAATTAGCAAAATTCCTAATTTAGGGTGCCCCTCACACTGCTGCACTGCAGGAAAACAGTGAACGGATTGATGTTAGATTTTTTTTTTATCTTGGTAAGAAGGATCAGATCAGCTCCTTTGCAGTATGTGGCTGAGCTGGGTCTCAACTATGAATCAAAGAGACTAGAAAACCAAACACAGGTCCATTACTTGATGTCATTCATTACCTTCTTCAACAATGACACACATTTGCTGAGTGCTAATTGTGTGATATTCATTGTGCTGTTTTGCATAACATGTCTTCCTTAAGTTTCATATGGCCCAATGGTGCAAGCATGCTGTCATTCCCATTTTATAAGTGCCCAAATCTAGACATGGAGCAGTGAAGTAATTTGCCCAACTTTTCCTGGTATCCATGAAATGTCTCGGTGGTATTAGGATACAAATATAGGCAATCTACTTCTGACCTATAATCACTGTGTTACAGTTTCTTACCCTTCTCACTCTTAATCAAAGCAAAAAACATGACTTGAAACAAATTGCTACACTTGACAACAGAAATATAAGCCAAATCTGAATTATTAGACTGCTAGTAATTCTTCTTATTTGACTATTAATTGGGTGTTTTAGCCGGGATGGGTGTACCTTTGCCTTCCTTTAGTTGGATAATTGCAAGCAAAGATTTTGGATATTATCGTTCATGTACAAAGAGAGCTAGAAGTCAGCAATTATACAAATCCCGTTAATCCTGCATGTATTTTTACCTGCACTGTAAATCTCTTCATTTTAAATCTGCCACTTGTTCTATAAAAAATGTACAGACTAAGAAACCACAAAAAAAGTTAAATAAAATTTTTTGCCTAATGATATGTTGATTATGCATACATATCCTTACTTTTATATATTCTATGTTGCCATTAAAAGACCCATTAAAAGCTGAGTTCAAATAATTATTCACTGCTTACATTACTATTATAATCAATCGCCTATTAGGAAAATTATTTCCATCTTTATGAATTACTTTTCTAAGTGAAGTAATTAGAACTGATATTTTATTTTCTATTTCAGTTCCAAAAATTGATTTTATATGCTAATCAGAGTGTGAAAATTGGGACATAAATTTTATAAACAAAATGAATGGCTAGTCAGGCTTCCTATTTGACATTTTATACAAAATTTGTTGTTTTTCAAGGCATTTGCTCTTGAGAACACACTGCTGATCATTATTATCTGTCAGAACTAGGTAGAAGACGTTTTCCATTAAGAGTCTCAAGTATCTGAAATTCCAAGAATTAAGAGGTGTGGGCCTTCAATCAGTCCAGAGGGTTGGAAAATCACACCTTCTGTCCACTACAATAGTCATCATTTCCTAGAGCCCCAAGAGAAAAGCAGAGCAAAGATAGCTACCATTTACCAACTGTCTTGAGTGTGCCTGGTATTAAACTCCTGACATATATATGTTTTGTCTGTTCCTTATAGTTATCTGGCTAGGTAGTTACTGCTATTATTATTCTCACAAATAAGGAAGCAGACTCAGATTAGGAATTCAATTTGTAATCAGTCACACACCAAGTAAGCAGCTGAGTTGGGAATCAATCCCAGTCTGCAGTTCACAAGGCCATGTTTTTCCTTTCCTTTAACCAGGCCAAGTGCAAACAGCTGAAGTGAATACATTTCAGCACAAGGATTGAGCTTCATGATGATTTTGTCCTTTGGCACAAATGTCTTGGTAAGGTTTCAAAAGAAAGTTAATGCCCTCACCTGGTTTTTATGTGATGATGAATTGTAGAGGAAAATGCAGGAAACCGCAGGTTGAAGATGCACTTAGAAGCAAAACCACAAATACTATTTTCATATATATTGCTGGAATTATGAGGCGAAATTAAAGGAAGAACCAAATTTGGTAAAACAAGATGGTAGTCTCAATTCCAGCTGAGCTAATGAGAAAATGGGAAATTTTAAATACCTTCCCTATCTGGGCTGAAATACCTCATTTGTAAAATGAAGCGTTATGCTCTTTAGGTAGGAGGTTCTCTTTTTGCTACAGGTGTGGCTGATAAGGTTGATTTCATCTCTAAAAGTGACAGGGAACAGGCTTCTGTTTGGCAGAGGTACATCCCTACTGGGTCTCACTGCGACAGAAACAGAAGGGACACTCATTAAATACCGTCACCCTGTTTTGTCCCCGTGATCCTAGGTGTCTATCAGAGAGACATAAGTGACATTTTTATAATAAATACCAAACAATGAACATTTAGGGGCTTGGCCAAGATCGAAAAACTTCCTGTAGCCCTAGCTAGAACTCAGGCCTCTTTTCAATTTGCTTTCTGATCCCCCACTCTTCCTCATTTTATCATGAAAAAGGACACAACTTAATATGCCAATAGGACAGACTGTTAATTTTTCACTTAGTATATGGACACACAGTCAGCACACCTGGCTTTAAATCTAACTGCTGCTATTGTGTAGCTGAACTTCTTGAACTTCCTCTAAACTCTTCTGGCCTTGGAGTCCTCATTGGCTTGAGATTTCTCGTCCTTTATGCTCCAAATTCAGGACAACTTGAGATGCAGGCTTACAGAAGAAGTAACTACCAATCTGGTGTTCTGCATTAATGCTCTGCTAAATGTCTGTGCTATAGGGATGAGTTCTCATCAGACTGATGTAGAAATAATTTCCCTCATTATGATGGGGTTAAATTCATACGTTACCCCCAGTACTTTAGAATGGGGTTATATTTGGGGGATAGGATCTTTAAAGAGGTAATTATGTTCAAATAGGGTGGTTAGAGTGGGCCCTAATCCAATGTGACTGGTATCCTTGTAGAAGAAAAGATTAAGACATTACCAGAGAGAGACACATGGATGCACAGAAAGATGACCATGTGAACACACAGCAAGAAGGTGGCCATCTGTAGCCAAGGGGAGAGGTGGCAGAAGAAGCCCAACCTGCCTACATGTTGATCTCAAACTTCTAGCTTTCAGAATTGTAAGAAAATGAATTTCTGTTCTTTAAGCCACTCACTGTGGCACTTTGTTATTGGCAGCCCCAGCAAACTAATACACTCATTATACCAGTAATCAGCCTCCTTGGATAGAACAGACCATTCTTATGACAAATTTCATGTTGTAGCAGGGAATGCGTATGTTTAAACAATTTTGCCCCCAAAGTTAATAAACACTATGTAATATGGGCTACACTCAGATGTCTAAACATTTTATTCCTTCAAGTACAAACACTTGAATCAAATATTCAAAAAGTCTAGATTTTAATATTAGCAAGTAATAGATTCCTGGAATATTTGAAGAGCATAATTGAAGGATAAGCTGAATTATATGGGTTTATTGCATTTTTTGTTTGTTGAATTCAAATATTTGAATTTAATAATTTGGTTAAGAAAAAATATAGTCCATCGGGGAAAAAGGGGAGGGACAGCAGGGGTGGGTGGGGGAGTTGGGGAGAGATAGCATGGGGAGAAATGCCAGATATAGGTGATGGGGAGGAAGGCAGCAAATCACACTGCCATGTGTGTACCTATGCAACAATCTTGCATGTTCTTCACATGTACCCCAAAACCTAAAATGCAATAAAAATATATATATATATAAAATAAAATAATAAAATAAAAAATATAGCAATTTCCCATGACAGACATTTGGTTTTTAATGCTGTGAAGCAATGGAGTGAAATTCTCTATACAGAGTAACAGCAACATGCTATTCTCTAAGGCTGCCAGCAAATGTTCAAAGATGTAAGGTTCCTATAAAAACATACCAGTTTTAAATGGACACGAATGATTCTGTCATCGCATTCTAACTTCTTAGTAACAGAATATAGTAAGTAAGTATTCAGAGCCTAAGGTCTTTACTCACATACTAGGAACCTGAATCATGCACCCCCATCTTATAGTGTGGCCTTCATTCTGAAAGATTAAATCCTATTGCACCATCATTCATCAATTCTTTTCATTCTTTTGGCATTCCAGCAAAAAATATACAATGAGTATCAGGTTCTCTCTTGGTACATAAGAAGACAGGAATAGCTGATTTGCTAAAGCAGGAGGCCTGTTATATGGTGTCATCAAGACTAAAACCCAAGAATTTTCTGTTTTAGTCTGAAAAGATTTACTTTTTCTTTCCAAGAGAATGTGCTATGACATATATGCTTTCTTTAAAATATAAGGCCATGGCCAGGAGCGGTGACTGACACCTGTAATCTCAGCACTTTGGGAGGTTGGGGCAGGCAGATCACTTGAGGTCAGGAGTTCAAGACCAGCCTGAGCAACATGGTGAAATCCTGTCTCTACAAAAAAAAATACAAAAATTAGCTGGGCGTGGTGAGGGGGTGCCTATAATCCTAGGTATTCAGGTGACTGAGGCAGGAGAATTGCTTGAACCTAAGAGGCGGAAGCTGCCATGAGCCAAGATTGTGCCACTGCACTCCAGCCTGGGTGACAGAGTGAGACTCTGTTTCAAAAATAAATAAATAAATAAAAATAATAAAATACAAGGCCACTTTCCCATTTCTATGATCCTGCCATATGATCAGTTATGTGCAGGGAAAAATCAAAGTAATTTCAACAGAATCAATATAATTTAAATTTTTGAGAATTTAACTATCAATTTTCCTTGTTTCTCTCTCCGTTCTTATGTCTCTCAGCAACAGAGAGAAACCAGAAGTTGTGTACATTTTAAACAATGAATGTGTCAGAAGAAAGAATATCCTAGATATAGTGAGAAGTTTATGGAACTTTTCTCTTTTGATCTTTAAAAAGAACACAAGGCTAAATCACTGAGAAAAAACAAATTCTATGAAACAGGCCCTCTGGGCTATGAATCCATGGCCCTGGGCTATTTTTAATAAAGCATATAAACTCTAGGTTGCTTTAGTCTTTGAAGGTCTTTCAAGGATGAAATAATTCCATGACTTTTGACATTTCAGAATCTTTATGGGTATGAAAGGGACCTAATTGAACAAGTGGGCTAAGTTGCCAGGAACAGAGATCAGGTAGCCATATTTTAACCAAGCATTGTAATATGCTCAATGGCAGCCATTAATTTATTTCTGCCAAGACAGATGGCCTTCTCCTTGATACCAATGGAGAAAAAATAATTAAGGAAACCTTCAGCCAGAATGGAAAAGATAGGCTGTCTTTTGACAAGGTGATTCTTCAGTTTGTAATTAACAACTGATAAAGTCCTATGCATGTTAACTTTGGGGAAGAATAGCTAGTCATTTGAAATACTAATCTCACTTTCTTTCCAAACTGTCTTTCACTGGTATTTGCCCTTTCTGTCCCATCCTGTAAGTAAGCCATACATTTTATAGAAAACAATTTAAAAGAACATCAGTAAATAACAGCTATAATTCTAGAAACCTTGGTGTTGTCCCTGGTTTTAAATATATAGTTTCAGAAGCAAATCCACTGGGTGTTGCTAACAGTCACATGGTTATTTTAGCTTCTGGGTGTTAGAAAGCAAACCTCCGCTCCTATGCCCTACACACGTTCTCTTGACTAGAATTCTCAAAATATATGATCCTTGGCCAGCAAATTATTACGTTTTAAAATTATATCAACTGCCATACATATGAGGGATGGCTTTCATGGGCAAAAGGGAATAATTTAAGAATTACATCAGATCACAGCAGTAGCAAATTATTCACAACTACCTTGAGTTGATTAGCAATTTTTTTTTTGTAGCTTGGAGGTAACTGACTTTTTGTTTAAGTTGAAGATAATAAATTCTAGCTCTCACTTTACTAATGAAAATTAGCTCTTGATCTCCTCATCTTGAAGAATGTTCCCCTCAAAGGTCCTTTCCTCTGACCAAACTAAGTTTTACCAAAATAATATATGATATCTCAAACACTGGAAAACTTAGCCTTCTTTTCTTCCTCCTCTCTTTCCATTCCACAAATGTTTATTAAGACTTCATTTTGCATTAAGTTGGATCCTCTGTAATTGCCATAATATTCTATTATTTTGACTGACAACAATGGCTCAGGATACCCCTTGACAACATATAAAGAGGAGACAATAAGATACATGACATGTCTGCAAAGATCTTCTAAACAAGTTGACAAGCCAAAAATGAGGTAATGAATGACCTATAACAATAATCCTTGATGAACCTAACTTGAGTGGCATTAAATAATAAAGGTAATAAGAGTTTGGAGATGGCCAAACTCCCTACTACAGGAGTAAACAGGAATTTCTTTTTGAATGAAGAGATGAATATACATCTTAAAAGTATATTTGGGAAAACAAGACATTCTATCCCTGAAGCATTCCATTTCTCATGCTTATTGCCCCTGTGATTTCTTCCTTATCTCAGCAGCCAGCTCACATCCTCAGAAGTGAAACTGTTTCCACACTTCTCATGCAACATTGCAAAAATGGTTTCACTTAGGTACTATTCTAGTGACTTGCTTCATACAAACCACTCTAGCTGTTCATACATCTTTCTAATCAGATTATAATATTTACCAATGACTTTCTTATCAACCATTGTCAATTACATTAATTCCATTTACCTATGAATGGAATCACTAAGACCATTAGATCAAATAAGTTCCTTGTTATCTCCTACAACCACAATCCATTCTTTTACCCATGGAAAAAAACACTTGCTAGAGCATATATACAGCTATAAAGATGTCAGAATACAGCAACATAAAAAATGACCAACTGGGTCAGACCCATCACACACCTCTGACTTGTCACTCTGGAAGTGAGCAGATTTTTTTTTCTTGTACCCACACAACTGAAGAACATGACTAATTCCCCTCACTAACAAGAACTCCTTCATGCAATGTTTCCAAGGAGGATAAGGTAGAGCAGACTCTCTTTTTTAGAAGAATATAGTGATTCTCCATTGGGAAGAGAAATATGTAATTCAAAGAAGACCATCGGGTAATTTTGATATTTTATTCACTCCATCCTCAGATCCATACCACTAAAAATTATTACTCTATTGTACATATTTCTTTTTGATATCAAGCTCAGTAAATACCAAACTAACTTCTCTTATCTATTATCTGTTATCTGAACCTGTATCTAAATAATTTAAGGTTATCCATATTTCGCAATACTGGTGTTCAAATGTCCTCCCAAATTTGCCAACTGTTAAATAAAGTAGCACAGCACCCACCACACTTAACCACGCTGGATTATCCGTCTCTTTACCTGTATCTCTCCACCCACACTGTAAACTCCTATCTTTCCTGTCTTTACATTTCCAGCACCCGGGACAGGGCCTGGACTTTAAAGTTATATAAAACCACATTAAATTGCCATTTTTGCCACTTAACTGTGGTCTTGTAGCAATTTCATAGGGTTCAACATAATAATTGTAATCCATGACTAATGAATAGAAGAATTTTAAAAAAGGATCTAAACATTCTTTAGGGCTTCAGAGAAAGGAAATGGAGGAGGGAAGGAAATGAAGATTTACTGAGATTTTGATGCAGTAGGTCTGGGGTGGGACCAAGGAAGCAACGTTTTAACTAGTATCACAGATGATCTTATGCAGATGACTCACAGACCATGTTGTGACAAAGGATGCATTTAGGGACACAAAGGGAGTGGGATCAGCTTCTGGTCAGTTAGAAGGCAGCAGGAGACAAGGCTGCTCCCAATTTCTCCTTTTCATGCAAATCATCTTCATCCCACCCAGGGTAGGCTGTGTGAGCCAGAGTCAGAGAGCCCTGGGCAGTATACATGGCTGTCCTTATCAGGGCTTATCCTAGTTTGCTTTTTTCCAGAGGTATTTTGTTCTTCAGAAAGTCCCTAGCAGCTTTGTGCCGACCACTCAACAATACCCCCTCCAGCCACCTTCTGCACTGTGTATTTGCAAGATGGAATCATTCAGCTCTTGCATTCCCCAAGTATTCCTCTTTTAAGAAAAGGGTTCTCTAACGTGCTCGGAGACAAAAGCACCCAGAGGTCACCATGTTCTTTGTTCAAGTGGCCGCAATGTCTGAAAACACAAGGGACTTCTTGACAGATTTCACAGTGCTGTGATTAATTAGTGCCCATACTTGACAGGCTAGTGGGTCACCGGAATGGTCCCTGCAGCATAGTGCACCATCTCTCCATGTCAGAGCAGTGAGGGTCAGGTGGATGATGATTTCCACAACTAGATGGGAGGAAGTGTAGAGCGGGTTGCAGGCCTGTCAGATCTCAACTTGCTTGATCCCACCTTCTAAGGTATTTTAAAGGTGAAGGCTTATTCATTGAAAATCAGAGACACAAATCCTCCAAGGCAATGCATCATGGATTGCATGGTGCACTGATGGACATGCTGTGTTAATGACTGCACTTGTTACAATTGGCACAGTGCATCCTGCTAGGCAGTGCTCATAAGGGACAGCACATTAAACTTACCATGTTATGTCACTGAACATATCATGCAATGTGATGTAGTATCAGCACACTATTCATTGCCTATGTTTCTCAGGGTTTCCAGATTAATAACTATCTTGAAGAATATTAAAAAATCCATAGGTTAAATATATACATATACATGAAAGTAAGAAACATTACAGGAGCAAGAAATGACAAATACATTATACCTACAAAAAGAAACACATGTATCTGCACGTTTAAAAATAAAGAAGAAAACCTGTGCTCAGAGCAGAGGAATATCACAGAGGCAAATAACATAAGGAAAATGTAAAAGGGCAAAAATAAAAAATATTCTACTCTTCGAAAAATTTTATTTTTTATATCTAAAAATTGAGATGGGACTATCAAAATCTCAATTTCATCCATCCATCCACCCAGCCATCCATCCTAAAGGCGGCAAGGATGCCAGATCTTCAGAATGTAGTCTATATGCAGTGAAGGCTATTAAGTGGTGTATTTTGAGAAGAGGAGAGACTGATCATGACAGACTGAATTTGAAAGGATTTTCAGAGGATGAGATGGGATGAGAAATTAGGCCATATATGAGTTTGCTGAGATGTGTGAGATTAAGAGATTTGGGTATTAATGGATTTCCAGCACTGCTTAAATTTCTGGTGTTAGCTAAGGCGAAACATGTTACAAAACATGTGATTAGTCTCATAGCCTCTTAGAGAACAGTCCTAGGGTGATGGTCTGAAATATTCTAATTAGCCATATGGCAGCTTCCAGGGCTGCGGTCCCCTCACAGAGCATGTGTTCACAAACTGGCCCACACAAGGAGCACTTGGGGTGATATGGTCATAGGACTGGGCTACGGCCTCACAAAACACACGGATGAAAACTTGTGAATGAATGTGTGTAACCAAGCTCCATCCACGGATAGCGATGCGACAGGAGGGCCACTTTCCAGCAGAGTGGGAATCACCCTTGTATGCATTAGTGAGTGACAAATCCAGTTAATGACACTCACCTACAGCTTGCTCACCAGAAGACTTGAGTCACTTTAACAAATAGCAGACTGGATGGATTTCTGTGAGTTCTGACAAGCACAAATTCTTTTCTTAGGCTCGTTGATGACTGTGTGTTGTAGTTAGTCGCCTCATTACTGTAGTGAGCCCTGCCCTGAAAATGACCAGGCTCATTGAACCAAAGGTTGATTGCCACATGTGAAATAAAAAACAATTTTACTCCTTGGTTTGTGAAATTACGTACGTTAAAAGTTCTATAAAACTATACACATTGAGATAAAGCTGGAAGGAAATCCTCCCAAATGTAGTCATGTTATGGATAATATAATTTTTTCCCTTTATTCTTTTTGGTGCTTTTCTCAGCTTTCTACTATAAGGTCACAAAACTTTCAAAGTTGTGTGGGGGGGGAGTTAATTATAAAGTATAAATGTTCTACAATGACATTCAAAAGGAAATCTGGACGGTACCAAGTCATCCATGTTGTTTGGCTGCCGTTCTCTCCTTCCCCATCCCCCCTTCAATTCTGGCTTTCCCTCTGACCTGTATGTGTACTGGGCCCCTGTGGGAGAATTTACCAGTTCTTAGCAAGGGCCTTTCTCTGAGAACTGCTTTCTTTCCCCACCAGGCTGGGCCCACAGCATGCACGTGTCATGGCACAGCTCTGCCTTCTGACCAAATCAGCTAAACCAGAAGACAGATTCCTTCTTTTGGGAATTTTAATTTATCACAGAAATTATAATTGGGTTTAACATATCTGCTTGAACCAAAGTGACAAACCTTGAGCTCTGTGGCAGCTACTTTCTGCGATGGGGCAGGAGACACAGAAAACTGTTTTGCAGAAGGGGCAGGATGAAATTTAGCAGGCAGAGGGAAAAGGGATGTGGCACAGGGACTACGAGCGTCCCTGTTTTCAGACTTCTCAGCGATGTGCGATGACCCCAGCATGCTTACACCACTTGCTGAGTGTCTGCTACTCAAGATAGCTCCTTTCACTTTAAATCAGAAAGTTCCTGTCTCTCATCCCTTCTCTCCCCTGCTTCCATTACTAAATTAAAAACTTAAAAATTCAGTAATTAAGGCAAAAACTCATTCAAGTTTCAAACAAGTGACTTTCAGAATATAGCTACTTAATAAGCAGGGAGCTATTCAATACGTCTGTGTGTGTAGTTTTATTTTGGGAGTAGTGTTTAGAAATCATTCCAATGTCATACATCTCTATGCATTTGTTTTATTCATGTATCTAGTGTGACAAAAACACAAAAGCTGCATTTTAGTGTTTGGGTGCAGGTAGTTTTCGGAAACTACGAAGAACAAAGTTATAGCACTACTATAGCCAACATTACCACATTTTCACATCCCCAAAGGCCCTGCTACCAACACTGTGGCCACCATTAACCCACATGCCATACTGCTATTTATATGCTATTGATCATGAGAAATGCAGGCTCAAAACTGGCTCAAAGCAAAAAAAATAAAAATAAAAAATCTTTTTCTCCTGACTCCCGGCTTCCCCATGCTATAAAATACAATGCAGACAACGTTTTCCTGCTGATGGTTAATAAGTGAAGGACAATTCAATATCCAGTAAAGGTTATTTGTCTTATCGAGACTGCGACCTGCTGCCCAGTTGGGAAGGATTTACAAGAAATAAGAAGACACATGACAAAGAAAAGCTGAAGTTTAGAAAATTCCCAAAGACATAAAACGAATAAGGAAAATAAGTAAATACCAAAATATTTCTTCTTAGAGGTCTTCCAATACTGGTGTCTTCTCTCTTATGCTGAGTAATGTAAAATATGTCCTTCCAAATATAACTCTCAAGCACTTTTTTTTTCCCAAAAGCAGTTTATTTTGTGCACACAACCCTCACTACCTCGTACTCCTTAACAATGCAAAAATGCTGTGTCAAATCTTTTCACTGTTTTCTCTCTATCCACGAAAAGAGGATATTTTGATCATTTGTAGGTGGTAAATTCAAGCCCTATATTCCCCCATTCTGTGGCCTTTGGGTTAGGGGAATTATTGTCTTGTTTCCTTAGAGACACAACATAAGGTGAGTGAATCTGCTTTTCTCAGCCACTACTCTGGCTGCCTTAGGAAGAGGAGAGTTTCCAGGTAAAAGGAGGAAAACTGCACATTAGAAAGGCTGCTGCAGTGGGCCTGACTTCTGCTCTGCACAGCAGCACATACCTGGTTCACACTCAGTCTCTCCTTCTCCCACCTGCCTGACTGCCCTGTGTTCCTGGATGAGCAGCAAGTGTACCCTCTTCCTTGAATTCCCCCAGCACTGTCTTCCTGGCTGGCACTTGATAAAGTGGAGAAAAGAACATTCTGCTTCCTAATGAGAATACAGTTTCAAAACATCTTCTCTTTCTCTAGCACAGCAAGTTGGTGCTATTAGCTTGTCATACTTGTTTTTTGTTTGTTCATTTATAATGGAAACTCATTTTTTCCACTTTGAAACCATTAGGTTCACATGTTTGGCATTTTAGGTATCCTCTTGGCAGAACCTCTTGGAAAGCACAAAGAAATATGTCCAGAGTAGCCCAATGGTGTTATGTGTTAAACATCTCTTCAAACAGTTCACTTTCTTTCAATGCCTCCATTCTTTTGTACCCTCAACTCTTGCCCTGTCTATACAACTACCTCCTCTCTGAATTCTGTGTTTCCAGCTGGCCTATCTCTTATCTGTTCTCAGCACCCAGGGTAAGCTTAATTATAATTTTTAAATTTTAAAATAATTTTAGACTCACAAAAAGTTGTCAAATCATGACAGAGATTTCCCTGTACCCTTCACATAGCTTTCCCAATGATAACATTCTACATAACCACATGCATAACATCCAGGAAATGGATATTGGTACACTCCTATCAACTAAACTCAGAGTAATCCTATAAAAATGCAAACCTGGCTGGGAGTGGTGGTTCATGCCTATGATTCCAGTGCTTTGGGAGCCTGAGGTGGGAGGATCGCCTGAGCCCAACAGTTTAAGATCAGCCTGGGCCACATAGTGAGATGCTATCTCTACAAAAAAGTTTAAAAATTAGCTGTGTGTGGTGGCACACACCTGCAGTCCTAGTTACTCAGGAAGCTGAGGTGAGAGGATCACTTGAACCCAGGATTCTGAGCTTAAAGTAAGCTATAATGACACCATCATACTCCAGCCTGGGCAACAGAGCAAGACCCTGTCTCTAAAAAATAAATGAAGATAGATAGATAGACAGATAGACAGATAGATAGATAGATAGACAGACAGACAGACAGATATGCAAACCTGACCACTCCACCCCCTCCCTACTTTGCTAAAATGTATTATGGCTTCCCATCACTCTTAGAATAAGGACCGAAGTCCTTAACCTGGTCCGCAAATAGTCTGACCAGTGCTTTGGTTTGGCCAAGACAGTTCTGTTTCCTACCTGTTGTGCCAATGAATTATCCCACTTCACATGTCAGCACCCTCAAAATTGTGGTAGTTTGGATAATAAATCATGGTAATCCCACAGTGAGCTCTGGATGGTCTGGTCCTGCCTACACAGACTTGTGGCTTTTGTTTTACACCTGTCCCCCTTCTCACTCTGAGCCCCTGTGACACAGACCTCCTTTTAGGGTGGGAGGAGGATACACATTGTCTCTTCTTGCCACAAGACCTTTGTACATGTTGTTGTCTCTGCTTGGAGAGAATACTATTTCTTCCCCCTTCAGACTTAAAACCCTTTCCCTCCTTCTCCTTCCCCCTTCACCTGGTCAGCTCCTACTCGTCTTAACTCAGAAAAATCACTCCTTCCACAGACTAGATCACATCTCTCTATTAAATGCCCTCACATACTCTGGGCCATACCTTTGAATTGCTTATCACGGTTGTAATTTGACATTTGTATCTGTACATGAAGAGTGAGCTAAAAGAAGGTAGTGGGTGATGAGAGTCGAGAGAAGATCCAAGATGGCAGATTAGACACAACTCCAGCACACAACACCCAGCGAGAGAGACACAGAAACTCAGAGATCTCCTAGCTCCAACCCAGGTACCAGGTGCATTTCAACGGGTCTGGTCCGAGGGCGACAAAGCCCACTCAGGGCAGACTGAGGCAGGGAGGGGTGCTGCTTCACCCAGAAAGTGCATCTGACCGGCGAGTCGGAGGCTCCACCTCTGATGCTCGGGTCCAGATACAGCACTTCCCCCAAAGCCTCAGCAATACACAGAACAGGGGATCTTTGCCAGTCAAGCACAGGGAATTAAAGTGCAGAGTTGAATAAGAGTCTGCAGACTGAGCTATCGCCCCCTCCCCCTGCCCGGAGAGAAAGGGAGCTATAAGCAGAAGCAACTGGGCAGCCCCTACCCCATGACCTGAGAGAGAGAAAGCTGAAAGGGGGAGACTGCTGGGTGCGGCTTGGTGGGTCCCTACCCTCCCTCACAAACCCCAGAGGGCTGAAGCTCTGACTCTAGTGGGTTGCACAGCCAGTGCCACAGTCTGAGATGAACCCTGAATGATCCAGCCCAGTGGAGGAAGGGCACAACCCACCACTAGAGGGGTGGGACAGGGCCACATGTTTTAACAAAACACACAGGAAGCCTACATAGCAACGGGACAGCGTTCTTGACAACCCAGCAATGCCTACAGGTCAGTGGAAGAGGCAGGTCTAATCTCCCAGCATAAACAAAAAAGACACAGGAAGCTTCCCTAGCAACCTGAAGGAGTCCCTAGAAACCCAGTAGCGCCCCCCACAGGCAGACAAGAGACCTCATCAAGCAGCTCTCTGACACCACAGCCAGGTAAATCCACAAAGATGGGAAACAACCAGCGCAAAAAAGGTGAAACCACCAAAGACCAGAACACCTCTTCTCCTTCAAGGGATCACAACTCCTCAACAACATAGGATCACAAATTAGCCAAGAAGGAGTGCGAACAATTGATGGAAACAGGATTCAGTAGATGGATAATAACAAACTCTTCAGAGCTAAAGGAACACGTTCTAACTCAATGCAAAGAAATCAAAAATGTTGAAAAAAGGTTAGACGAAATGCTAACTAGAACAACCAGCTTAGAGAAGAACATAAATGACTTGATGGAGTTGAAAAACACAGCACAAGAACTACGTGAAGCAAACACAAGTTTTAATAGCTGAATCGATCAAGCAGAAGAAAGGATATCAGAGATTGAAGATCAACTCAATGAAATAAAAAGAGAAGGCAATAAAAGAGAAAAAAGAGTAAAAAGAAATGAAAACGGTTCCAAGAAATATGGGATTATGTGAAAAAAACTAATCTACGCTTGATCGGTATACCTGACTATGACGGGGAGAATGAATCCAAGCTGGAAAACACACTCCAGGATATTATCAAGGAGAACTTTCCAAGCCTAGCAAGGCAGTCTAAATTTCAAATTCAAGAAATTCAGAGAACTCCACAAAGATATTCCTCAAGAAGAGCAACCCCAAGGCACATAATCATCAGATTCACCAGGGTCGAAATGAAGGTAAAAATGCTAAGGGTAGCAAGAGAGAAAGGTCAGGTCACCCGCAGAGGGAAGGCAATCAGACTCACAGCAGATCTCTCAGCAGAAACCCTACAAGCCAGAAGAGAGTGGGGGCCAATATTCAACATCCTGAAAGAAAAGAACTTTCAACCCAGAATCTCATATCCAGTGAAACTAAGCTTCATAAGTGAAGGAGAAATAAAATCCTTTACGGACAAGCAATTATTGAGAGATTTTTGTCACCACCAGATCTGCCCTACAAGAGCTCCTGAAAGAAACACTAAGCATGGAAAGGAACAAGTACCAGTCCCTGCAAAAGCAAACCAGTTGCAAAGACCAAAAATGCAATGAAGAAAATGAGTCAACTAATGAGAAAGAAAATCAGCCAGTAACAAAATGGCAGGATCAAATTCACACATAACAATATTAACATTGAATGTAAATGGCCTAAACGCCCCAATCAAATGACACAGACTGGCAAACTGGTTAAAAAGTCAGAACCCATCGGTGTGCTGTATTCAAGAAACCCATCTCACATACAAAGACACACATAGACTCAAAATAAAGGGATGGAAGATTTACCAAGCAAATGGAGAAAAAAAAAAGCAGGGTTGGCAATCCTAACCTCTGATAAAATGGACTTAGAACCAACAAAGATCAAAAGAGACAAAGAAGGACATTACGTAATGGTGAAAGGATCAATTCAACAGGAAGAGCTAACTATCCTAAATATATGTGACCCCAACACAGGAGCATCCAGAAATATAAAGCAAGTTCTTAATGACCTAAAACAAGATTTAGACTCCCCACACAATAATAGTGGGATACTTCAGTACTCCACTGTCAATATTAGACAGGTCAATGAGACAGAAAATTAACAAGGATATCCAGGACTTGAATGCAGAGCTGGACCAAGTGGATCTAATAGACATATACAGAAAGATCCATCCCAAATCCACAGAATATACATTTTTCTCAGCACCACATTGCACTTACTTAAAATTGACCACATCATTGGAAACAAATCAATCCTCAGCAAATGCAAAAGAACAGAAATCATAACAAATAGTCTATCAGACCACAGCACAATCAGACTAGAACTCAGGATCAAGAAACACCCAAACCCACATAACCATTTGGAAACTGAACAACTTGCTTCTGAATGTTGACTGGATAAACAATGAAATGAAGGCAGAAATAAAGATGTTCTTTGAAGCCAACCAGAATGAAGACACAACTTACCAGAATCTCTGGGACACCTTTAAAGCAGTATTGAGAGGGAAATTTACAGCAATAAATGCCCAACAGAGAAGAGAGGAAGGATCTAAAATCGACACACTATCATCAAAATTGAAAGAACTAGAGGAGCAAGATCAAAAAAACTCAAAAGCTAGAAGAAGACACAAGATAACTAAGATCAAAACAGAACTGAAGGAGATAGAGACACAAAAAACCTTTCAAAAAATCAATAAATCCAGGAGCTGGTTTTTTGAAAAGATCAACAAAATAGACAGACCGCTAGCCAGATTAATAAAAAAGAAAAGGGAGAAGAATCAAATACATGCAATAAAAAATGATAAAGGGGATACCACCACTGATCCCACAGAAATAAACTACCTCAGAGTTTACTACAAAGCTCTACCACATAAACCAGTAAACCAGGAAGAAATGGATAAATTCCTAGACACTTGTACTCTACTAAAACTAAACCAGGAGGAAGCTGAAACCCTGAATAGACCAATAACAAGGGCTGAAGTAAAGGCAGCAATCAATAGCTTACCAACCAAAAAAAGTCCAGGTCCAGATGGGTTCACAGCCAAATTCTATCAGATGTACAAAGAGGAGCTGGTTCCATTCCTTCTGAAACTGTATCAAACAATACAAAAAGGAGGGAATCCTCCCTAACTCATTTTTGAGACCAACATCATCCTGATACCAAAACCAGGCAGAGACTCAACTAAAAAAGAAAACTTCAGGCCAATATCCATGAGGAACATCAACACAAAAATCTTCAATAAAATACTGGCAAACAGATTGCAACAGCACATTGAGAAGCTATCCATCACGACCAAGTAGGCTTCATCCTGGGGATGCAAGGCTGGTTCAACATACGCAAATCCATAAATGTAATCCATGATGTAAACGAAACCAAAGACAAAAACGACATGATTATCTCAATAGATGCAGAAAAGCCTTCGAAAAAATTCAACAGTCCTTCATGCTAAAAACTCTCAATAAACTAGGTATTGATGGAACGTATCATAAAATGATAAAAGCTATATATGACAAACCTACAGCCAATATCATACTGAACGAGCAAAAGCTGGAAGAATTCCCTTTGAAATCAGGCACTAGACAAGGATGCCCTCTCTCACCACTCTCATTCAACATAGTATTGGAAGTTCTAGCCAGAGCAATCAGGAAAGAAAAAGAAATAAAAGGTATTCGATTAGGAAAGGAGGAAGTCAAACTGTCTCTAGTTGCAGATGACATGGTTGTATATCTAGAAGACCCCACCGTTTCAGCCCAAAATCTTCTCAAACAGATAAGCAACTTCAGCAAAGTCTCAGGATACAAAATCAATGTGCAGAAATCACAAGCATTCCTATACACAAATAACAGACTTAAAGAGAGCCAAATCAAGAATGAACTGCCATTCACAATTGCTACAAAGAGAATAAAATACCTAGGAATACAACTAACAAAGGATGCAAATGACCTCTTCAAGGAGAACTACAAACCACTGCTCAATGAAATAAGTGAGGACACAAACAGATGGAGAAACATTCCGTGCTCATGGTTATGAAGAATCAATATTGGGAAAATGGCCATACTGCCCAAAGTAATCTATAGATTCAATGCTATCCCCATCAAGCTACCAATGACCTTCTTCACAGAACTGGAAAAAACCACTTTAAACTTCAAATGGAATCACAAAAGATCCCGCATAGCCAAGACCATCCTAAGCAAAAAGAACAAAGCCAGAGGCATCACACTGCCAGACTTCAAACTATACTACAAGGCTACAGTAATCAAAACAGCATGGTACTGGTACCAAAACAGAGACATAGACCAATGGAACAGAACAGAGACTCCAGAAGAAACACCACACATCTACAACCATCTGATCTTTGACAAACCCAGCAAAAACAAGCAATGGAGAAAGGACTCCATGTTTAATAAATGGTGTCAGGAAAACTGGCTAGCAATATGCAAAAAGCAGAAACTGGACCCCTACCTGTCACCTTACACTAAAATTAACTCCAGATGGATCAAAGATTTAAACATAAAACCTAACACCATAAAATCACTAGAAGAAAACGTAGGCAAAACCACCCAGGACATAGGCATAGGCAAGGACTTCATGACTAAAACACTGAAAGCAATGGCAATAAAAGCCAGGATAGACAAATGGGATCTAATTAAACTCCAGAGCTTCTGTACAGCAAAAGAAACCATGATTAGAGTAAACTGACAACCAACAGAATGGGAAAAAATTTTTGCAATCTACCCGTCTGACAAAGGGCTCATATCCAGAATCCACAAAAAGCTAAAACAAGAAAAACAAACAACCCCATTCAAAAGTGGGTGAAGGATATGAACAGACACTTTTCAAAAGAGGACATATATGAGGTCAACAAACATATGAAAAAATGCTCATCATCACTGGTCCTTAGAGAAATGCAAAACAAAACCACACTGAGACATCATCTCATGCCAGTTAGAATGGCGATCATTAAAAAATCTGGAGACAACAGATGCTGGAGAGGATGTGGAGAAATAGGAACACTCTTACACAGTTGGTGGGGGTGTAAATTAGTTCAACCATTGTGGAAGACAGTGTTGCGACTTCTCAAGGATCTAGAAATAGAAATTCCATTTCACACAGCAATCCCACTATTGGGTATATACCCAAAGAACTATAAATTGTTCTACTATAAAGACACATGCACACGTATGTTCATTACAGACCTGTGTACAATAGCAAAGACCTGGAACCAACCCAAATGCCCATCAATGATAGACTGGAAAAGAAAATGTGGTACATATACACCATGGAATACTACGCAGCAATAAAAAACGATGAGTTTGAGTCCTTTGTAGGGACTTGGATGAATCTGGAAACCATCATTCTCAGCAAACTGACACAAGAACAGAAAGCCAAGCACCATATGTTCTCACTCATAGGTGGGTGTTAAACAACGAGAACACATGCACTCAGGGAGAGGAGCATCACACTCAGGGGTCAGTTGGAGGGGGTAGGAGAGAGACAACGGTGGGTGGGTGGGGGAGGTCTGTAGGGAGGGGAGGGTGGGGAGGTATAACATGGAGAGAAATGCCAGCTATAGTATGCACCTAAAGTAAAATAAATTAAAAAAAAAAAGAAGAAGGTAGTGGGCGTATTTGTGTTTGCAGAACATCACAATCCTGGAGCCAGCATGGAGCTGGTGGACAATTACTTCATAGTTATCAACTATGGCAGCTTAGTTGATGGGTTCATAAACAACACAGGCAAATTGGTTAATAGCTTCAGAAAAAAGAAAAAAAAAACTCACAGTACCTTCTCTGCAGACTGTACCTCTATAGCCACTTTTATGATTTAAAAACCAGGCTTTGAAATGAGACAGGCCCAAGTGTGAAACTTGGTACGTGTAAACCGAGGAAATTTATGCCAGTTTTATAAATTCTTTGAGCCTTAATTTTTTTCATCTGTAAATAGTAGTGGTAGGAGTAATGGTAATAGTGTTAATAATAATAAAGTCATCTACTCTATAAAGTCTTATGAGGGCTGAATGAGAAAATGTATACAGTGCTTAAGACACACATCATTAGGTAAGTGTTAGCTCTTATTACTATTTGACTAAAGGTGTTTCAAAAGACATCATTTCCTCTGTGTCTAAGATGATTTCTTTGTTTCATAAACACAAGGAGGAGGTCATACTCTTCACCTGGCATGGTTTCCTCCTCACTTGTGCTCCCCCATCCCAGGTCTTCCCTACCCTCCTGTGCTATCTTCTTTGTAGCAATCCAGGCCAAACCTGGGTGTCTGCCTGACCCCCTCCTCTCTCTCATGCTACACATTGCATCTCAGGAAAGCAGGTCTGCTTTCTCTTCAAAACATATTCAGTATCCCACCACTCCCCCACCACCTCATGACCACCACCTCCAACTGCCAGCTTATTGCAACAGCTTCTAAATGGGCCTCCATGCTCTGGCCTTTGTCTTCAGGATATCCTCAACAGGGCAGCCAAAATGGTGCTGTTAAAATGTAAGTCGCATCATGCCATTCCTCTCCTCAAGCCCCTCCAAGGTTTTCCATTCTCTATAGAAAAAATATAACTGGCCTCTGGAGGGGTGACAGGACCTGCAACCTGTCTCCTGTCTTGGATCCTCTCTAGCTCATCACCTCTCTCCTTCAGGTATTCACTCAAGGGAGACCCTCGCCACCACCCATTTGAAACCTAAATACCACAACCTCCACACTCTGTACCCCACTCCCTGTTTTATTTCTCCATAGCATTCATCACCTTCTATACATTTTCATTATTTTCTTGACAGCCTGTCTCCCTGACTAGAATGGAAGCCCCAGGAGGTCAGGGATTTTTGTCTGTTCTATCCTTGCTATTCCTCTAGTATCTGATACTGTGCCTGACATGCATAAGGTGCTCAATAAATGTATCTTGAATAAATACACAAAAAGAATAAATGAATGCACAAATACATGAGGCATCACTGCTCCAGGGCAAGAGCTGTCCTACACATACAATTTGGGATAAGTTATAAGGCATAGACAAGAGATCTGAAGCCCTGTCAAGAGTGTGTTAGGTAGAGGCACAGGAAGAGGAGAAAGAATTAGCTGGGGCGGGCTAAACCTTAGCCTCCTGCAGGCTAAATCAGACTTGGCCCTGACTTTGGACTTGCTGAGTGGCTGAGTGTAGTGGAGGCATGGGGATGGATGCTCTGAGGGCTGAGCATGTACAAGAGAGCATGTGTTCACATTCAGAGACTTCTCTGACCAGGTGGGCCTGCCAGACAGAGATTTATCTGGACTGCTGAAACTCAGGGAGACATCTGCTGGAGAAGACTCCGGCCAGAAATCCCACTGGCCTGAGGGCCAAAATGAGGCAGTTTTAATACTAGCCAAGCTCATTTCCCATTGTCAATTTGAATGAAATTTCCAGAACATGTACCGAGAAACTGGCTCAGGATACATCGTCCAGATGTTGGCAAAATAAAAGCCAAAAAGGAATATTTAAAGTCGGCTGCTTCTCTTGTGACTGCACAGCTCTTTTGCCAAACATACAAGGTTGTCTTGTTAGGGGCTGAAGCCTGAGCCAAGGTCTTGAGTGGACAGGACTTGAAAAAAACTTTGGGCTGTATTCAAACAATCTTGGACTGAGTAGTGGACACTAAATTCTCCATTAGAATACAACTATTCACAGACTCAAGGGAAGTAAACTGAGAAGCAAAAACTCAGAGCATTAGTATTGGAACCTTGTAAAATCAGCCTGCAAATCTGAGGAACAAACCATGCTAGTGTCACCAAAAGGCGTGAAGTATTTATAGGAAGAAGTAATGGGATTATCACCTACTATCTGAAAGAGAAGGCATTTTCGCAGTCTTTAAGGCTAGAATGCACATTACAGAACCTCTGCTTCCAGTTTCCCATGTCCATCTCTACCCTGGACTTCTGAGCTCAGTCCTCTATAAACATTGGCCAGAGAGGGTAACATCAGAACATTTGCTGAATATTGAAGTCACATCAATCTGTCTTCTCCTAATTTGATATGGACAGGAGACAGGGAAATACTGGGTAGTAGAGGGTGGTTCCTGGCAAAGGCTCCAATCTCAAGCACGGAGACCCATGGCCCTAAGTGGGAACAGGCATTTCTGTTTTTGTGCCCAAAAAGTTGCCTTTTGACCTGACACACTCCCCTATCCTGTACCCACATAAACCCCAAACCCCAGGCTCCAGAAGCAGATGAGGAGATAAGAAAAGGAAGAACTGTGGAATGATGCAGCAAAGAAGAAGAGAAGAGGAACATCTGAACACTGAGAGTTCAGCTGAGAAAAGTCGGAGAGGAGTTCAGCCAATGGACAAACTCCAGGGGAAGATCATCTTCCCACTCCATCCCCCACTTCTAGCTCCCCCATACACCCTGCTAAAAGCTACCTCCACCACTCAATAAAACCCTGCATTTATCCTTCAAGACCCGTTTCTTTGGGATGTGGGACAAGAGCTCAGGGTACAGAAAGCTGTCTCACTGGCCTTCTGTCCTTGCAAAAAGGCAGAGAGTCCATTGAGGTGGTTAACACTCAAGGCTTCTGCGAATGGGAGGGCTAAAAGGGCACACTGTAACACACACCCACTTGGGCTCCTGCACCTGTCCATCTGCATGTTCCCCCCTCCCCCTCAGGGGTTTGAGCAGCGAGGTGACAGAACAGGAAAGCCACAGCCCTGTCACACATCTCCCATTCCAAATTCTTCTTCCCTGTATGCATTATATAATACTGAACTCGGGCTTCTTCTTTAGAGTCAGACTTCCTTTCCTATATCTGGTAGATTAGTTCTCTTTTTCCTTCCATTTTCTCTCTTTTTTTTTTTTTTTTTTTTTTTGAGACAGGGTCTCTCTATGTGGCCAAGGCTGGACTTGAACTCCTGAGCTCTAGCAATCATCTCACCTCAGCCTCCCAGTAGCTGGGGCAACAGGTATCAGCCACCGTGCCTGGCTCAGTTCTCTTTTTGATTCTTGCCTACAGGATCTCTTGTTGTTATCATTACACATCATGCTGGGTTAAGGAACAAAATCCCCATCAGGCTTGGCCTGGAGAATTCTTAGCAGTTGGTCTGATACATCACCCAATAGATAAGAAGTTCTAAAGAAGGGAATTAAATTGTCTAACATCACCCAACTTATTAATGACAGAAGCAATTTCACAGCTCAAACCCTCTGATTCTTAATAGAATACCTCTATCAAAATTATGAGGATAGGTAAAATACATTTACTTCTATTTTTTCTAATTTGTGCACAAGACTATATATAACTTCTAATAGATTAAGACATTATAGTTATACTGGAAACAACCTAAAATCTTAGCAAATGATGCTTGGTCAAAAGAGCGCCAATGTATATAAGACAGACAAAAAGACATTCTGAAGAGGATGCTAAAATTATCAGAATCATTAACTAGATCTATCCTGAGTTTCTATGTAATGTCATCACCTTAGCAGAAAAATAAAACAATTCCAGGTGGATAACATGGTATGGAATAAAATATTTACACTTTTTAACATTTCTGTTTAAAATAATCATTTGAGGACTTCACATAGAATCAAAAATAGAAATTTAATAGCTCATTGACCTTTGTTTATAACTTCTAAAATGGTGGATAAGAGAAAACAGATATTTTATCCAAATGAAATCATCATCTTTTTGTAGCTTAAGTTTTTTCTAGCTTGGTTTGGTAACAGCTTGTTACTTTACATGAACAATAGTAAGTCTCTATCTTAAATTTAGCCATTGCCCTAAAGGAAATGTTTATGGCCTGACTGGGATAATTGTATTCTCCTATTAAATATCACTCCTTCAGGGCTAGTTATTGTTGAGTATAAATGTTCCACTTTATATGCAAATAAAATGCACTGAGATTTGAATAAAAAGTTCTGCATATATCTACTGACAAATCAACTTATTATGATTCATATTAGCAAATAGAACTTCTCAAGATATGAGATGTTAATATTACATGCAACAAGAGACAGTCCTTTTCTTGAGTTCTGTTTTCAAAATGTTCAGATATAGCTGCAAATGTCTTTCCTCATAGCTACAGCAGATTTTGTGTTTGCATTCTGAGTTTTCTTTTGAGTCAAAAGATTTTACAGTATTATCATTACTTATTGCCAAACTTTTTTGGGGGGGGGTATATTTTAGTCTGACCTTGACTTGTCTTCAATCCTTTTCCCATATGCCCACATCCCTGGGAAAAATCAACTTCTTCTCAAGTACTCCACTGCAAAGGCCAACTCAGAGTTTAGCTTTTCCAAGAAGCCTTCTTAAATTTCATACAGGAAAGCACAGAGCTTTCTCAACCTTGCATGTGAGGTATAATCACCTCACATATTTGTATATTTTTCTTTTTTTTAACCTATCATCTCTGAATTTGGTCCTTGAACAAAAGTGCCCTCAAGAAAACTATCATTTTGCTTTTCACATTGATAGAGTAGTGTTTTTGTGGTTTTCTTTTTTGGGTTTTCTGAGCCAGGGTCTCCATCTGTCGCCCAGGTTGGAGTGCAGTGGCACAATCATGTCTCACAGAAGCCTCGACCACCAAGGCTTCAGTGATCCTCTCATTTCAGCCTCCTGAGTAGCTGGGATTACAGGCATGCACCACCATGCCTGGCTAATTTGTGGATTTTTGGTAGAGATGGGGTTTTGCCATGTTGCCCAGGCTAGTCAAGAGCTCCTAGCTCAAGCAATCAACCCGTCTCAGCCTCCCGAAGTGCTGGGATTGCAGGCATGAGCCATCTTACCTAGCTAGGAGCAGTGTTTTTATATTTCAAATCCCATCTCAGATCTGTGCCTTCTGTTTTTATTAACAGCCTCTTGAAGCCTTCTGCTATGGTCCAATATAAGTCTGCATCTATTTTGTTATTTGCTGTATTACACTGAAATTAACTAGTTACGTATCTGTTTCTTACTCTAGACCCTAAGTATTCCCATTACGCATCTTTATTGTTATCTTTATGGTTCGACTACCCATTTTGAAATCAGTTATTATCCCTATGAAATTAATAAATGTCGAGCCAGGCTGGGTGCAGTGGCTCACACCTGTAATCTCAGTGGGAATTTGGGAGGCCAAGGTAAGACAATCGCTTGAGGCCAGGAGTTTGAGACCAGCTTGGTCAACATAGTGAGACCTCCTCTCTACAAAACAAACAAACAAACAAAAACATTATCTGGGTATGGTAGTGTATGCCTGTAGTCCTAGCTACTCAGGTGCTGAGATGGGAGAATCACTTAAGCTCAGGACTTTAAAACTGCAGTGAGCTATAATCATGCCACTGTGACCCAGCCAGCACAACAGAACAAGATCCTGTGTCTTGAAAAAAAATGTGTTGAACCACATTAAGTATGTAACATTATCTTGTTTTTTTGTCCATCACCATCATTTCGATGTTCTGTTGTGACCTGGGAGTTTTCAGAAAGTATCATTCTCTTTTCTTATGTGAATCGCCAAACTAAACTACTAATATTCTTCAGAATTATAGGGTAGCAACACTATAAATGGCTGTTAACAAAAGCCATATGGCTGACACTGATCTGTTACTAAATAAGATTGAGGATTCAGGTGGGAAAAATATTCAAGAATTAATTAGCTTCGTGTGCAAATATTTATAAGAAATAATTACATTGCAAGGAATGCGTTAAAACTTCTCAGTTATGTTCAGTAGTAACTAAACTTGATACTATTTGCATATTTGGAGTACTTCTACTTTTTTTTCAACTTAAGAGCTCAAGCAAGTTTTATACATTCATAAAAAATTATAAAATCATTTCTTTATTTCAATTTTCTAGGCCAATGTATTGCCTAGAGAGACTTTCTTATAGTTGTTATAAACTCAGAAAAAGAAAGATTTATAAAAGAAACGCTGACATTCCTTTAACAATGGTAGTTTTAGTAAGCACCTTGGTATTATCAGATATTGCGGCTCCTAGTTTCCAATTTCCAGATAATGCAGTGACTTAATCAGTCCTCTCTAAAGTGCATAGCAGGCAATCTTTTTTGTCCTTTGTGCATTTCTTACATCTTATAACTGCCCCACTTCAATATTCCTGTGTGCTACCTACCCCCCACATCTGTCTCACCCTATATCACTATATTTTATAATTTCTTCTGGGTTAGTTTTCTTACTACACTGAAATCTTATGCATAATTATGTGAGGTTGCTATGGAGATTTTGTGTGATTTGTCATGAGAAAAACCTATTGTGTTCGAGATAATTCTCCATATTAATGACTCAGGAATCCATTTTTTACTCATATTTTCTCTGGGATTATAACCACTGCATACATTTGAATACCTATAAGCAGAAGTTATTTTATAAATAACATAAGCAGAAAAAGTTATTGAATTCACCATTAACGTGAAGCACTTTTGTGCAACCAGTTCAATTTCTTATGATTTAGAAAGAACTTCTAATATAACTCTTTTTGAATACCAACTGAACTCTTGTCTGAATCCTTTTGGAAGAGACCCCAAAGAAGCTTTTCTATAATCACATCTCTTAAAATTCTATCACTAATAGTACATATTTGGCTATACAATAACTTGAAAATTTAATTTTGGAGAATCTGTGAAACTATTGTGTAAAATTAAGGGCAAATACAGCCATCTTATTCAAAAATATTTATTCATAATTCTTCTATTATACAGATTTTTTGGAGGTAGAAACTGAGGGTGAAATTAATTATTTGGCATTAGTCAAAGGCAATTCAGACCAAAGACTGTGATTGAACAATAGAAGACAAATATCACACCAGAAAACAAGGTCATGATTTTATACCTCTCTTGCCTGACTGCCCAGCCACCAGCCTAGGATGAGGAAAGGCATGAAATACCATGAGACAATCCACATGAATCTTCCTTTTAGCCCCTAGGTCAGCAAAGCTAATTTCAGGATCATGATTGATTTTTAGAGAGTAACATTCCCATGTCAAGTAGGTAGAAGGTTCCCAAGCAGGCAGAAGAGAATTGTGATAAATCCAGCAGCTTGTCATCAGGAAAGTGGCATCCAGAGGATAAATTTAGAAGTTAAGAAGTGACATCTCAAATCAAAGGCAGACTAATTATAGAAATATTTTCTAGGCAACTGTTTGTCTGAAAACACAACCAAGTTATCAATCGATTCTAGAAAGAGTGGGTGGTTTTCACTCATGATAATTTGTTGCCATGGGTACCCAATGTAGAAATCTAACAGGAACAAAGATAGCAAGTAAGGAGAAGAAAGAGAGGGACTGAGTGAGATGTTCTGGAATAGGAAGATCATAGTCAGTGTTTACTTGACAAAGGACTCCAATTCAGTCGAATATCTGGTAAGTCTGGATAGCAAAGAAGTCCTTTCATTGTCCTCATAGGAGTACAATGAGGTACCTTCCTCCCAGAAGCTGAGAATTGTCTATACTGGGCATGCAAGTCAGTGTCTGAAAAGTATCAGAGCAGGTGATAGATCTTAAGGGATTATTCTCTATACTCCAATTGATTCAAAGGGAGAGGAGTTTGTGGAAACAATGCACAATTATTTAGGGAGGAAAATGGGAGAGCACTTTTGTAAGAATATGAAAAAAAATAAAACTTGCCTTAAAAGCCTGGTGAGTAGATCATGGCTAATTAAATTAGAGTGGCGAAGAAATTCAGCCTCAGCAAATGGAACCAATATATGGTTTGAGAGTCTTCTCATTAAAAAAAAGTACTAACATATAGGGAGGACTCAACCACTTCACGCTTGATAGGTGCAAGAAAGCAATAAGCAGACAGAAGCAGGACAGAAGCCCCTATGCTGGTGACTGGAGAATACTTGCTGAGGTCTTTAGAGGAAGTCATGGGCCCTACCACATGGTTAACCAGAGGCTGTGGATTTTCTAAGAGAATGCATCAAAGATGAGAGGAGCCCAGCCCACAACCAACAACCTCTACTTCTAATTCAGAGAAACTTGTAGTGAGACCTTCAGTGGCTTTGGAATTCTGCCTAGAAAGCTAAAGAATTGAGAGACTAAGTAGTCATGCCCAGTTGAAAAATAGGTAAAAGGGAAAGAAGGACAATTTGGAGAGTTAGAACATGTCAAAGTATTTGTTGTCTTGATCAATATTCCTCAATCAGAGGTACAATGACACATCCTTAGGGATTTCCTCATGACCCAAATTCCTATTTTCACGGTTTCACAATGTGTCAATAAATACCTCTAAACTTTTTATCGCATTTCAGTAGCATTAAAATAAATACTAAGCATATTCTAAATCTATTAATGAACAACCTTTGACTGAATACTGCCATGTGGTCCAGTGTTCTTTGCACTTTTATTTATGTTGCTCTTGTTAAAAGTGAAGAAAACAGAGGTGGGCTTAATGGATAAACGGCATACTCCTGTTACTAGAAAAGGCCAAAATGACAAAATCACATGGTAAACTAACAGTTTGTAGCTTAATGGGTTGAACATTGGAAAGACAATTGGGTTGTCATCCATTACAAGAGTCTACAGGACAACCAAACTCAAAAGGAACCTACTCCTAGTAGAAAAGACCATTGATCAAATATGCAAGTTGCAAATAAGTCTAGCAAATGTCTCAGCAAAATAGCATCACCTGTCTATTAAATCCAGTTCATATGTTTGATGTGTATTGGTTTTACAGTTATGAATTTCTAAATTTGTTTTGGCTCTGTACTTAGAACTATAAGCATAAGGAGTGTATAGAAGGAAGGAAAATAAACAATCAAGAGAAGCATAAATCTATAAAAAATAAGAAAAAAAAGAAAACAGTGTCAAAGTCTAGAGTATGCCATGGCTTACAAATACTGATGACGTCTACAAGGAATGTTATGTTAAGGCTGTGTTTAGAGCCAGATGAGAACAAGGATGGGACTGACTTATTGCTCGAAGCAGATGATGTAATGCTAATGGAAGCTAGAGAGAAAGCAGAACCATTCAACTTCTATATTGCTTCCACCTCTGCTATCAAGACAAATGATCGCCATGTTGAAAAGAAAAGGAAAACAGGAAGACTAAGATAAGTGAAGAGATCCCAAGGGAGATCAGCAAACTGCTTTGCATAAATTCAAGTCTCACCAATAAATTACACCCTGGGTTAATGAAAGGACTTCAGCAGAGACTGTGGAAGTCTGCTGGCAAATTCTGGGGAATTATGATGAGTCAGAGGAGCCCCATATTAAGAACAGGAAAATGTGGTTTTTTCTTAGAACACATCAGGATTTTTTAATTTTCAAAATCAAAAGGAAAAGTTGCATTTAGAAATTAGAAGTCAGTTTTTAGTCTGGTCATCCTGCTTCCTCAAAAATATTTCTAGAACCCCATGTTTTAAAAGAGAGTGTATGACCTCCTAGAAAAGAAATCAGTGGTCCCTAGGAGTTATAGGGGCTTCCTAAGATAAACTCCCATGCATATCTTTTTGGATAAAGGTAAAAAGACTGAAAGGCAACGTGAATTTGGATTGCAGCCAGATGTGTAATCACATATTTCTTGACGGCCAAGAAGCAGGCTGTAGAAGTGGGATCTAGATGACCATTTTGTTGGGTGAAATTGAGGAAGTACAACATGGTTGTTCTCTGCCTAACAACGGTGGTGAAATACTGCATCATGAAAAGCCTGGGCCTGAAGTCAGAAATCTGTGGCTCAGTAACTCTTTGCCACTGTCTAGTTCTGGGGTCCCACAAATCTAACCCACTGCCCATTTTTGTAAATAAATGTTGGAATACAGCTACATTTTTTTTTTACCTATTGTCTGTGGCTGCATTTGTGATTCAGTGGCAGAGTTAAGTAAGTAGTTACAAAAGAGACCATGTGGCACACAAAGCTAAGATATTTGTTATCAGGCCATTTACAAAAAGAGTTCATCAATTCCTTGACTAGTTACATAAACAACCAGGATATTTCATAACTTCTGTGATACTCATTTTCATCATCTACATCAATCTACATTAACAGAAATTGAAAACTGTAGCAAAGTGCTTCAAAGGCATCTAATGAAATAATGTACGGGAAAGCTCTTTATGGATTGTAGTTTGTTGTACACAGATAAGGCATGTCTTATGATCACTCTGGCTAGTAAAAGATTAATAGCAATATTTTCACTTTAAAGACATGTCAATCTCCAGTACAAAGAAGACTCTCAAAAATACTAGATGGACTTTTGGATGAAAGGATAGATGGGTGGGTGGATGAATGAATGATAGTAGTAATTATACCTCACTTATCACTGGCTATGTACCAGGGACACATACTGTTTTAGATGTATTACTTTGTTTAACCCTTAGACTTGGAACATTATTTACATTTTGCTTCTGAGTAAAAGAGATTTAAACAATGGCAACCACATCAGGAGTAACAACAAATATTTATAAAGGACTTAACGACATTTAGCCACTGTGATAACTACTTACCAAATATTATTTCATTTAATCCTCTCAATTACCTCATGAAGTAGGTGTTGGTATCATCCTCATCATCTAATCATCACTATTATTCCATATTTATTGATGAGAAAACTGAGATTCAGGGAAGCTACTGACTTCTCAAAATAGATTTGGTAAGTAGCAGAACTGGAATTCAAAACTTTGTCTGCCCTACTCTGAGCTTTTAAACATCAGACACTAAGACAATGGATTTGCACGGACATGATTCAGCTTTCTAAAGATAAATGTAAGTCAATAACGAAATATTACTGACTCTGAAGTGCTCTGACCTGATAGAAAACTATGAAAACTAGTTTTTAAAAAACTTTTTTGTACTAGTTTCAGATTTAAAGAAAATTTGCAAACATAGTACAGATTCTCTTCTCTCATCCAGGTTCCCATAATATTAACATATTACATAAAGATGGCACAATGATGAGAACCAGGAAATTAACATTGATACAATGCTATTAATTAAATTAATCTACTGAATAGCACCGGCTTTTTGATCATGAATTTTTCTGTGCCAGGATCCTATCTGAGACCCTACTTTCCATTTAGTTGCCACTTCTTAGTTTCCTTCATTCACTAACAGTTCCTTAGTCTTTCCCCTGGCTGTCACGTTCTTGACACTTTGGAATAATGTTGATTAGTTAGTTTGTACAATGACTCTCAGTTTGGGTTGGTCTGATTTTCTTTTTTCACAATTTGACTAAGACTGTGCAGTTTTGGCAAGAATACCACAGAAATGATGCTGTGTCCTGAGTGGATTGCAGTGGGGGAGCTCATGAGGTCATTATGTCTTAGGTTTTTGTTTTTTGTTTTTTGTTTTTTTTTTTTTTTTTGAGACAGAGTCACCCAGGCTGGAGTGCTGTAGTGTGATCTTGGCTCACTGCTGCCACTGCCTCCCAGGCTAGAGCGATCCACCTCAGTCTCCTGAGTAGCTGGGACTATAGGTGCATGCCACCATGCTCGGCTAATTTTTAAACTTTTTGTAGAAATGGGATGTCACTGTATTGCCCAGACTGGTCTTGAACTCCTATACTCAAGCAATTCTCCTGCCTCTGCCTCCCAAAGTGCTTGGATTACAGGTGTAAGCCACCATGCCTGGCCTTTATTATTTATTTTAACAGACAGAAGACTCAATAACAGGTACCCTAGCTATAAACACACACACACACACACACACACACACACACACAAAACCTCATGACAGTTTTGACTATGTTAAGAAATTCCTGAGAACCACAAGCAAAAGTAATATCAATTTTGCCTTTTTCTCCAATGGCACAGTTACCGAAATAAGTACCGGTTAGCAGAGGCTGTGGGCATCTGGAGTTTAGTTCTGTTTCTTACTGTTTCCCTACTAGCTGGCAAAGCACATTGCTTGATAGAAATGAACTCTTGGTGTATGTGAATCTGAGCCCCATATGACAAGAACAGCTTGAATCATGCTCCAAACACTTATGCAATGCCTTGTATAGGCCAGGCTAGACTCTGGTTGCCTGTCCTACCTATGAGCCAGGTTCATTGGATGATAAGCACTAGGAAGAAGGTTTTTCTAGAATTCTGCCATTATATTTAGGCTATACATATATAAAAGATATTGATTCTATATTAAGATTGAAAGACATAAGTCCCATGAAAACATGGGTGGTTGATTTTCTCACATCTTGCTCTGCTCAGCTACAGTCAATTCAAAATTGCAGTTGAATACAATGAGAGTTTGCTGTGAATACATTGAAGGCCAATACTCTATCCAGGTGGGCATAATTACAGAGACCATAAGGAGACTCCCTTGTATTTATTGATCTGACTTCTGTAAGTTTCTTAGATTTCAAGATTTTTCTTGTTAGGGATATATTGTCTGAAAACTATTCAATTTGAAATGTGTCCACTCTACAATTCAGTCACCTTGGAAAAAAAGTCTTCAGTAATTAAAGCAGCAAAGGTGTACCTGTTTGTACCAAAATATTTTTGTGAGATGTTAGCCATCAATATTTCTATAGAAAATGCCTTATTCAACAATATGCTCTTATTTCAGTTACAGATGCTTTCCTAATAGCACACATTTAAAATGCACACTAAAAGAATAGGGGAAAATGAATGGTTTGTCTTGACAAGGAAAAACCTGCAGAATTGGGGAAAATAGTTTTGTGAGTAGAGTTTTTGATAGTTGTATGTTTTTGAATTTTGCATAACCATTTTGAGTAACAATGACCATTCTGAGAATCTTTCTCTGCAAATCTCTTATCAATAGTAAATAAGAAGATAAAGTTAGATATTGATTAGATCATATTTTTAAATATTGGTGATTTAAATCTTAATTTTTTTTAAGACAGTCTTGCTCTGTTACCCAGGCTAGAGTGCAGTGGTGCAATCTTGGCTCACTATAACCTCCACCTCCTGAGTTCAAGCAATTCTCCTGCCTCAGCCTCCTGAGTAGCCGAGTAGCTGGGATTAGAGGCACCCGCCACCATGCACGGCTAAATTTTGTATTTTTAGTAGAGATGGGGTTTCACCATATTGCCAGGCTGGTCTTGAACTCCTGACCTCAAGTGATCCACCGGCCTTGGCCTCCCAAAGTGCTAGGATTATAGGCGTGAGCTACTGAGTCTAGCCTTAAATAAATATCTGAATCAAATATTGGCAACTAAATAAATATGTTTGGGTAAAACCTTTTCCAATGCTTAAAACATTATAACATGCCAGAAAAATAATACATCGTTAATAAGAGAGTATTTGTGAAATAGTTATTTTTGAATTAACATGACTCTTAAAATTAGAACTTAAAGACACTTTAAAGATCATATGAGGAGTAAATTGGTAGAACTGTCTGGAGGATAATCTGAAGTTGCAAAAATTTTAATGTATATGTATGACACTTCTACTTGCCCAATTTATCCTAAGAAAATAGTAAAACAAAGTTACAATAATGCATGTGAAATTATGCTCACCACAGTTTTACTTTTCATGTAAAAACACTGAAAATGACACCAATGGCCCAAATAGTAATAGGCTGATAAACTTTAAGACAAGTGATCTCAAGTCTTACACCTTCAACCTTGAAATAAACCTGGACTTCCACAGATTCTTTTTAAATGCTAAATGTGAGCTCTTGTTCATCTGACCATAAAAGAAAACCAGAACAAAACAATAGCAGAAACATCAACAACAAAACCCTTCCCAGCCTAGGAATAGTGGCTTTCCCTGCCTGGCCAGCAGCCTGGGTCACAGTGGCTGCAGACCTGACCTCCTTGGTATCATGGAGCTTAAGAAATTATTGGTAATTTTCTGCAGCTGTTTTCACAAGCCTACAGCAGAGGTGACCTGAGGGTGGGGTGAGGCGGGACCCAGCAGATGGGAGCTCTGGGCTTCCCCTCCAATGAGAGTGACTTGAATTTCATCTCAACTACAATTGGTTTTCTAGGTAAGATTTTTTGTGAAGATGCTTTCTAAAGCCAAAAAAGAAAATACAAGCTTCAAAACCACTACTGTACCACCCACCAATTAGTTGTTGTTTTTTTTCTTGTTGTGGTTTTAAATGAGCTCAAACCAGAAAAACAAAGTGCTGATTTTAGTTACAAGTATTATAGATCTCATAAGTCTGGAAAAAGACTACCATCTCTTATTCAAACCCCTTTGTATCAGATGAATTCCAAATACTTTGTATTTATTAGACAGTTAATATTGAACACATATATTATTAAACACCCCCTAGCAAATGTGGAGGCAGCAACTCATAGTCATATACATTAATAGTTCTGAAGTGAGTCATATAAAAATTCACACTAAATGAATTAAATAAAAATTTAAGTTGCCTCATACCAATATGAATTGAAAAGTGAATTGAAATTCACTTTTTCACCAACTGAGTTGGGCCAAATCCTTAAGAAAATGAAAGAAGTAAAAAAAAAAAAAAAAAAAATTGACTTTCATCGCTTTTTGCACGTTAGGATAGTGGCTCAGGGGCTGTGCACCTATATGATGAAGACAAAGCTGGAGTTCAAGAGGAGTTGCAGGTGGAGACCCTAGTCCAACCAGATGCCCCCAAACTGAAGTCAGACATGTGGATGTTAGTTTGCAAAGGCAAAGAGTAAAATTCAAAACTCCCTACAAAATGTAGAAAGAGTTCATCAAACATAACAAATTAGAGATCATATGCCCTTATGATTGCCATATATTCCAGCAGTCAATATATATTTCTACTCTTTAAAACACATTTTCCAAGAAAAGGACTATGTATACCCTAATATTCATACAACACCATAATAATCTGGTGAAGTGAAAAATATGTCCACCTTATATTGATAAGTGGGAAAAGTCACCAAAAAACTTTTTCTGTTATTAGATAGATAGATCTCTTACCTATGTGTGCACATGGATTAAAAAAAGATTCTATGTAAATAGATAAATAACCAAAATGTTAACAGTGTTTAATTTTAGGCAGTGTAAATTTGCTGATTTTTAGTTCCTTTTTAAGTGTTTCTGTATTTTTTTAATAATGAGAAAGTATGTTTTTGAACAGAAAAGTAGAACTCTTTACTCTTGGTGAAAAATGCAATTATTAGCAGTTTATATGTAATTTAGTCCCTTGGGGCCCAAGTGATTCACCTAAAGTCACTTTGCTAATTGGTTGAAAAACTATGTTTGAACTCAAGGCCTTTGACTCCAAGCCTTGTGTCCTCTCCATTATTCCAGGCTGCATTTCGAAATGAAGCATGAGGGATGGCCCCTGCCTTCAAGGTGCTAATGATTAAGTTGAGGAGATAAGGAATATAACTAGGAAGCAATGATCAAATATTACAAGATGCTATCTATTTAAGTACTGCTGCAAATCCTTTTGGAAGTGGGAGGGGGAGTCATCTAAATCTCAAATGAGAGAATGCAGTATAACACTGCATGACACGTATTGCAAATTCCTATGAATTCATGGGAGTAGAAGATAAAACTTAGTAGTACCAGACAAGGCTCCACTGGTAAAAGATAGATGTGCTTTGAAAAGGTTAAGATCAGGAAGAATATTTCCACAAGGACATATCCAGACAGCATGACCACTGATGGATGGTAGAATTAGGACTCTGCATGTGCTAAAGAGTTGGAGAACAGGACTGGACAGGTGGAGTAGGCACAGTTCAAGGAAGGCTTTGAAAATGAAAAAAAAAAAAATTGATTGTTTAGAAATGATGTGGGAAGAAATAGGAGCCATGGACAGATTTCCTCGAGGGAATCACAGGACAATGGCACTTAAACTGGATGAATTTTCCAGCAGTGGCATGTAGGATGGATGGGCAGGGGAGGTTGATGTTGTGGAGGTCAGGTGCAGAACTATGGAAGTGACGTCTGACTTTGGGCAGTGGAAATGCACAAGGAATCAGGATTAGAGGTAGAAGCAGAAGGCTGAGTCACAAAGAAGCCAAGGTTTG
This sequence comes from Ateles fusciceps, assembly GCA_036589455.1. Taxonomy (NCBI): domain Eukaryota; kingdom Metazoa; phylum Chordata; class Mammalia; order Primates; family Atelidae; genus Ateles; species Ateles fusciceps. Next base: position 4,315,513 of record JAZHEH010002982.1, on the reverse strand, counting down.
GAATGGATGTCCCTGAAAACAGTGATTACCTGACAGAAACAGATGGTTTAAGATGGGGTTCACATTTTAGAAGGGAGGGCACAGAGTAAAGAGAACATGAAGTGCTCTTGTTCATTAAAGTTATAACTGTTTAGCCATGTAGGCTTGAGCACTAAGGCCAAGGGGTTAGGTTCAAACTTTCAATTTGCAATATGGCTTGATTCTGTTCTCATGCATCATCCATGCTCCTCTCATTTCATTCAACTATAGCAAACACGGGGCTGGAGGGGGCTGTTAAAAATATGGAAGACAGACAAGTCAATACCAATGATAGGAAAACGATTTTATAAACAAGCAAAATTCGTCCAAATATGATCAAGTAAGAACAGGATCTTATATAGCTTAAATAGCATCTGAATGTTTTCTTTTGATTTATTTGTGCAAGAAAAAAAGAGAAGTTATAAATAAAGAGAATGGACAAAAATACAAGTAGTTACATCTTCCCTGTGTCTACTTAGGCATTCTGTATTTTGCTTGCAGTGTTTTTTAAGAAATGATTTATCTTCATTCCATCTGCCCTGTCAGAAACACCTTGGTTGGTCAGAATGGCTGGTTTAGCTGGGACCCCATTGCCACTGAAACTTTAAACAGACAGTGCTTTGAATTTCATTTCAGAGATCAGGTGACATCCAAATCCACTTAATGTGTAACTGGTATGGTTTTTGATGTCACTGGAGACCTTGATGAAATTACAATCCTATTAGTCATGACGGGGGAAGACAGGAGACCTTAGGTGGCTAATGTTCCATTCATAACAAGAAAGAGCTGTTTAGCATTTGTAAAGGGCATTGATTTCTGATAGTTCCCTAAAGAACAAGGCTCAAGTGAAGAAATATGACCAGAAAGAGCTTGGGAAAGAAATGATAGAAAAGGTAAGATTGCATTTACCCAAGCAGCTTGACTCTGTGTACTTTTTACAACTTCACTTGAACCCAAAGAATTGAGCCTTCATGTAAATGTGGATATGAGGAAGGACAGGAAGGACATGCTCAGCTACACAGAGATTCTGTTACTGAGAAATCTGGGGAAATTATACCATGCCCTTGATTGATGTCAACGAGGTGCCTCTAAATATAAAGGGTAAATGGAGGTTATGTGGAAAAAGGGTTTAAATCTGAGTGATAAATTGCCAGATTCCATTATGCTTAATGAGTCTCATCAATGCATAGCTAGGCTCAAGAAAATAAGACCCCTTTCAAAGCTTAGTACAAACAAATTAGAAGAATTAATAATAAAATCCTATTAATGTGTATGCAATTTGCAGAAGTTAATGAAGTCAATTTAAAAAGTTGGTATTCTTTTGCATTTTTTAAAATAAAAATACCTGATCTTCAAAATAGGCTTGTTCTTCAGATGCCCGCCCCCCAACTCCTCGCCCCCAAATATATCCTATGCAAGACTTAAAGGATTAGATTTCCTTTGAATTACTCTTTTCCAGGGAGGGCCCTGCTTAGAAGTTATGGGATATGGCAAAGTGAGTATTGCAGGTCTTCGAATGTATAAAATGCTTATCGACCTGAAAGTTACAAATGAGATTCATTCAAGCAAATTTGCCAAGTTTCATAATATGCCTCCTAAGCAAATGTAGACTACGGGAAGGAAAAGGGTCTCAGTCACCTGCTTGGTAAAACATAAATCTTTTGCTTCTCAACATAGGGTCTCAGGCAGGAAATCAGAAGCAGGGTCTACAAACATCTATGTGCGGCTCAAAACGAAAGTAGTAGTCTCTAATCAACTAAGACCTCAGGTCCCAAATAACAGAGAATCTGCTGGGTTTGCATCAACAAATCTTTGTACAATAAACCATCAGTCATGGACTGAACATCAGACTCTCACTGCTTGCCAACTGGATTCTTTTAAGCCACCGTTTTAAAAAGAATGTCCATACTCAAGCATATAGTCAAAGCACGCGGGAGATGAGAAAAAAGGTAGCCCCTGTTTTGTAGTTAAATCCCTAGGTGAGAAGCACAGTCGGACATCTGTGCATATTTAGATTTCCATGAAAGTGAATGCCATGTGCTCCTTAATGCCATGTGAAATGACATAACTCATGGTTTTCAGAGGGCATCCAGGGGCATGGAGAGTGTAATGATGTCTGCTTCAGAAGTTAGGAACAAATTTGTGTGTAATATCACCAGATAATATTCACAGTGTCTGGCACAGAGTAAGCACCCTATAAATATTTCAACTCTGAATGGAAGAGTGAGTTCTTTTGTATACAATCTGCTATGTAAAGTTTGTACATCCTCTGTTTTATTACAAAAATAATATATGTTCTCACCTGCATGTGGTTTAACCTCTGAATCAATGAAGAATGGGAGCCACTCCCTCCTTCTCAATTTTTTTTTCTTTTCTGGGCTGCTAATGTGCTGCCCCTACCTGGTTCTACCTCCACCCCTCAGTATTTCCTTTCTGGGCTTCTTCCTCAAATTACCTGTTGCCATCCTAACCCTGTTTTCTTTTACATTGTCTAATCACAGATTCATAGAGTCGTACGACTTCAACAAATGCCCATATGCAACTGTGCCCTGAAATATTTACAAGATTATCATTATACTAGATTCTGTAAGGGAAATCTAGTTTAGTAAGAAATGTGCTCCTATACTCGAAGATAAATGACAGTTTGATGGCCAAATGATTGAAAAGATGCAGAAGAACTATCACTAGAAAAGAAAGACAGTCCTGTTGTTTCTGGCAAAGGACATGAGATTTGAGTTGTCCTCAAAGATAGGTGAGATTCATATATGGAGATCTCGGAAAGGAGAGACTATCAGAAGGTCAACTATTATGAGCAAAGACAGTGATGACGGAAAAGTATATGGCTGGTTTGGGGTCAGTGAGGAGACTACTGGGACTGCCTTGGAAGGTTCCTTATAGAATAATGGGCAATGTTGTGTGAAGGCAGGTGGATCCTTTCTAGAAGCCTTCAAATGCTAGATTAAGGAATGGATTTTATCCCATGGGAAAAATAGAACTCTGCGGGAGTTTAAGCCTGTAAGAGACTTAATAAAATGATCAGCTCCCCTGTTTCCTACTGACTAGAAGGTTCTTTCTCAACATCTCCTCACTGCAAGTCTATTCCAAATCCCATGTTTCTTTTTCCTTGTCCACTGGCTTAGTCATTTCTGTCAATGTCAACAACATTTTTCTTGGATTCAAAGGCTGCTGTCCTTGGGAATATCTTTGAGGCTTGTCTCCAACTTCAGCATTATTTGAGGGTTCACTGGCCAAAAGCACCTTGGTAATGCTTTAAATAAATACCTATTCCTAGACACTGTTCGAGACCAACTGAGTAGTGGGAGAATTTAGGACCCAGATTTCCACCTGTTATAAAATGAGTAAATTTTAGCTAATGGTTACTTTTCCTTTCAAACATCTGCCAACATGCCCATTTCTTTTCAAACCTACTGCAGTCACTGTAACTCAGAACTTCCTTATCCTTGACTAGTTACTATGACAGGAACCCTTCTGGGTTACATCCTTCACTCCAATATCAGCATCTTCTTTACAGAATTCACTTGGACTCCAGGAGAATTGCGACATAATCGTATCTCAGGTCAGTGGTACTCAGATGTTTCAGTGGAGGTGATTCTAATGCAAACATTTCTTCAGAAGGGAAATAAAATATTTAGGTATATATTTGGAAAATATATGTATCTTTTTTTCTGTTTAGGGGATGACAGAGTCTCACTCTGTTGCCCAGGCTGGAGAGCAGTGGCATCATCTCAGCTCACTATAACATCTTCCTCCTGGGTTCAAGCAAATCTTGTGCCTCAGCCTTCCAAGTAGCTGGAACTACAGGTGTGGCCATCATGCCTGGTTAATTTTTGTATTTTTAGTAGAGATGGGGTTTCACCATGTTGGTCAGGCTGGTCTTGAACTCCTGACCTCAAGTGATCCACCCATCTTAGCCTCCCAAAGTGCTGGGATTACAGGAGTCAGCCACCATACCTGGCCAAAACTACAACTTTGTTGAAAGAAATCAAAGAGCTAAACAGAGAGATATTCCATGTTTATGGATAGAAAGACTGAATATTGATTGTCAAATTATCAGTTCTTCCAAGCCTGATCCATATATATTCAATGCAATCCCAGTCAAAATCCCAGCAAGTTATTTTGTGCATATTGACAAACTAACTCTAAAATTTATATGGAGGAGCAAAAGACCCAGAATAGTGAAAAATATTGAAGGAGCTGGAGAACTAAGTTGGAGAACTGAGACTACCTGACTTCAAAATGCACTACCCAGCTACCGTAATCAGGACCTTCTGGTACTGGTGAAAGAATAGACAAATAGATTAATGGAACAGAATAGAAAGTACAGAAACAGATCCATTTAAATACAGTTAATTGATCTTTGACAAAGAAGCAAAGGAAATACAACGGAGAAAAGATAGTCTTTCCCGTAAACGGTGCTGGAATAAATAGACATCCACATACCAAAAAGTGAATCTAGACACAGGTTTTACAACCTTCACAAATACTAATTGAAACGGAATCACAGATTTAAGTGTAAAACACACAAGAGTAAAATCCTATGTGTAGGATAGTTAGGGGCAATCACACTGCCGTGCATTTACCCAAAGGAATTGAAAACTTATGTTCATACCAAAACCTGCACACAGATGTTTACAGCAGCTTTATTTATAATTGCCCAAACTTGGAAACAACCAAAATGTTTCTCTATAGGTGAATGGATAAAGGGTGGTACATCCCAGACAATGAAATATTATTCAGCACTATAAATAAATGGGCTATCAGGCCATGAAAAAACATAAAGGAAACTTAAATGCATAGTACTAAGTGAAAAAAGCCAATCTGAAAAGTACTGTATGATTCTGACTATATGACACTCTAGAAAAGGGAAATACTGTATGATTTCGACTATATGACACTCTGGAAAAGGAAAATGATAGAGAAGATAAAAACTCAGTGTTTTCCAGGGGATAAAGAGAAAGGGCTGAGCACAGAATTTTTAGAGCAGTGAAACTACTCTATTATAATAATGAATATATGTCATTATACATTTGTCCAACTCATAGAATGTACACCAAGAATGAACCCTAATGTAACTGTGAACTTTGGGTGACCATGATGTGTCAATATAGGTTCAACTGAAACAAATGCACCACTCTGGTGGGGGATGTTGATGATGGGGAGAAAGGCATGTATAGGGCAGTGGGCATGTGGGACATCTTTGTACCTTCTGCTCAATTTTGCTGTAAACTTAAAATTGCTCTCAAAAAAGTCTACTAAAAACAAACAGAAAACAAGCAAAAAAAAAAACCCTACTTTCTCTGTGCTGTTGGTCTTTAGAGAAAGGAGAGGCATCTTCAAAGTATGTTACAGTAAAAGCCTCACAACTGGAGAAGTAATCAGTCAGTCTGTCCCTGTGCTTGTCCTACAATGGGATGCACTACCAAGCCCTGCAGAAGATGGTGGGAAGCAGTGCTTATCTGGCAATGGAACACCTCCTTAAAATAGACTCTTTCCAGGTTGAAAATCCCCCTGTTCCAACTTCTACTATCATTTGAACTGTTGAATACAAAAACAAACATACTTCTCCCCTGACTCTTGTCCTTCTTTGGCATTTTAGAATTTACTCACCATAGTTTGTTATGTTCCAAGAAAATTATGTTCTTTTAGTATTCTTCTAGGGTGTTAGTAATGTCATGAGAAAACAAAGTGGGTTAGGGATGATCAGAACTGTGACATGAGCCATATGAAATAAACGTAGACTAAATTTAAATGTCTAAAAAAACTGGATAATAACCCAACTGGATTTTTTTTTAACTTTTAAGATAATGGGTACATGTGGAGGATGTACAGGTTTGTTACAATAGGTAAATGTGTGTCATGAGAGTTTGTTGTACAGGTTATTTCACCACACAGGTATTAAGCCTAGTACCATTCATTATTTTTCCTGATCCTCTCTCTCCTCCCACCTCTGCCCTCTGGTAGGCACTAGTGTGCACTGTTCTCCTCCTCGTGTCCACATGTTCTCGATCCTTTGGCTCCCACTTATAAGTGAGAACATGAGGTATTTGGTTTTTTGTTACTGAGTTAGTTTGCTAAGGATAATGGTCTCCAGCTCCATCCATGTACCTACAAAGGAAACTATCTCATTCCTTTTTAATGGCTAAATAGTATTCCATGGTATATATGTACCACATTTTCTTTATCCAGTCTATCATTGATGAACATTGATGAAGCCAATATTTTTAAGAGTAGGTGTATAAATGGATACGATAAGTCCAAAATGGAAAATGGGTCCAATGTCTGAAAGATCAGCATATGAAGGAAAGAGAGGGTTTCAGAGTGAGTACAATAAATTCATGTCAAGGAAGCCAGCTCTGGCAGGACTAAATACCTGGCTAGGTGTACAGGAAACGAAAGTGTGGTGGCATCATCAAGAGGGTCTGGGCAACAGAATCAGGCACAGGCACAACAAATATTCAACAGACATGTATTGAAGGAAAGAATGAATGAATTTATGAAGATTTAGGTATCAGAAATGAGGAACTAACTCCAATACATGATGGCTGTCATCTCAAATTCATAATATTCAAACCTAACAAAACTGATACATTTGTGAAGACAATGGTATCAGAAATAGGAAACAAATTCCAGTAAATGTTGACTACCATCAGAAACTCAGTATGTTCAAACCCAACTAAAACCATGTCAGTGTGGCATCACCATTCAGCCACTCATGCAAACCGAGAATCTGGGAGTCATCCTCGACTCCTCCTTCTCCCCCCATTTGCCAGAATCCTCATGCCACCAAGTTCGTTTGCTTCTACATTCTACATATACTTATTGCCCCTTCTTTCCATCCTCATAGCCACTGTCATTCAACTCTGTCTTTATCAGCTTTCACTGAGACCATGGCAATGACTTCCTCATCACTGTGCCTGGCTTAGGTCTCACCCCTGCTCCCACTACTACCCAAACTGCAGGCTGGGTGATCTTCCTAAAACACAGAATTGATCACTGCATACCTCTGCTTAAACCCTTCTGGTGACTTTCCCCTGTCTACAAAATCAAAACCAGAGCATTTGGGCTGTATGTGTCTTTCCAATCTCATCTCTTGTCATTTCTCATCTTGATCATACTGGGACTAGAAATACGAAAGGCAGAATAACACAATTGTTAGGAACAAGCCACAGCAACACTAGACATTGCCAGTGGTACCTGTGTGACAGAAAGGGGACACTGTGCCTGGTATATCCCATTCCTATAGGGAACTTGGATTCCTTTTTAGATGAGTACATATAACGTTACTGCTCTGTAGAGAGGTCTAAAAGAAATTGTGAATACTGTGTTCCTTTGTGGGTAGGAAAACATGTCTGAGGTGTCAGACGTAATGCTTTTGGAGTTCCCTGCATAAAACATATTAGGAAAAACTAACATACAAAAGAAAATTCTTACAGATTAGTGACCTGTCCTGTTTTTCTGAGTCCTCACATTTTTTCCTATACACTTGACTCTCTCATTCATCTCTAGCCATCCACCAGATACCCATATATATATCTATTATTTCTTATTTTAGGTTAATACTGCCAACAAGATACATAATCAAAATAGAATATCTGCCAAAAATCCCAAACTGTATTACTATTCATTCTAAAGCCCAATATGAATGATTTGAGATTAGCCAAAGTTTTAAATTATTATATGTATCAACGGATTCTGAACAGCATACAGGCTGGAATAAGTATAGTACAAATGACACAGCAAACTTCTAGAATTCTTGGTGAATGCTGCAGCAAATAATTTGACCAACAACCACACTTCTTAGACCTCAATAAGGAAGTACAAAGGAATAAATTATTCCCATTACCATTCCTCAAACTGGAGAATAAAAATCTAGAGGGAAAAGCCAGGGGAAAGCACCCAACAAAAGCATTTCACTTCAAAATCTCTAAGGTAGAGCAAAATGAATTTAGAAAGATGGGTTTAAGTAGCATCTTTGGTTGATTTCTGCCTAGTTAGGCTTCCAGTGACCCCCTTATTTGCCTGGAAATAATGCAGAGAACACCTACGATGTGGAAAGCAGTGTGACATTTAGAACAAAGCAGTAGAATCTCAGTGTTCAAAAGAACACGTAACACATGAGGTAGGGACTCAGAAGAAGGAAGTGAGAACTGGGCTCATTTCCATTTACTTACCAGGCTAGGGATGGAGCCAGCTCAGGGCTAAGCCCCAGACTGGCCTTGGTGTTATGAGACCAGTAAAAGCCCTGATCCATACAGGGAACAGACTAATTGGCTGGTACCAGGGCTGCTCTCACAACCCACACCAAACAGTGGCAGTCACAAGTGAGGACAAGCTTGGAAGGAAGCAGGGCTTCCCAGGTGTGTTATATGAACCACTGGCTTTTGTGGAAGATTAGACAATCCCTATAAAAATATACCTTAACAAGTATGTACTGATGTCTATATATATTAGAAGAAAATTAAAAATAAACTAACTTATTAGCCTCATGATTTGCATGCTAAGTTTTAAAAAGTTGACAAAGAAAAATGGTAAGTAAGTGACAGCACAGATCCTACTAGATATGAACACATCATTAAGATTATATCCAAATGCATGAAGTTTACAAAAGTCTGGACTAGACCAAAGAGATAAGATAAAGCAGGTCCATGGACTGAAAAAAGATTCTAGGGCTAACTCTGAAAAAAAACCTATATGTGATACTCTCAGAGATTTTTTTCCTGCTTCTTAGATAAATTACAGACACTAAACAATCTGATTTATTGTGCAGACTATCAAATTTTCTCAGGATAGCCAGTTTGGAGAAGCTGCATCCAACTTCTTAGCTTCTATCTGCCAAGTTTTGCATCCAATTGCTCCTTCCACGGTGTGCAAATCTCAGGTGGGGTGTGGGGTTGAAGAGTAGCAGGTGTAATTAACCTGCCCACCCTTCCTTCCCAAGTCTGGCTATTGCAGCAGTTGGGGAGCATCCCACAGCCAGGGAAAGGTATCAAAGGGAAAGCAGTATCTGCCACATAGGAAATTAATTGGAAAGAAGGAAACTTTCTCCGTTCTGTCTCACCCCAATTCAGAACCTCTTAATTGCAGAGGCTAACTTCATTAAGTGCTGCTTAACTTCTGTTGTCAGAAGATTATCACATATTAAGTGTAAAACCTATATAGTCTTCACTCTTCTGATAAAAGTTTGTAAGAGTATTTTTCCAGAAGCCCAATCTGGAATGATTGTGGAGTGGTGATTTGTTAAGGAGCTTATCCTGCCAGTGTGTATGTGGGCAATTTGTTCCTAATTATTTCAATAAATGAGCTTTATAAGAAATCCTAGTAATAAAGTAACTTATGCCACAGAAGAATAAATCCTGGTGCTCTCAATATCCAGATAATGTAACCATGCCATTAAGAGCTGCCTCGTCAATAATGGTAGTCTTTGTATAATGATAGAACTCTATTTACATAACACACCAATAGTGGCTAATGCGAAACAGGTTTACATATAACATTAGTTGAATTTACAGCATGAATTCACATTCCACCTTTGCATTGGTCAGAAAACATTATTTCACACTTCACTGCTCTAACAAATAAATTAATAAAACTCACCTCATTTCCAGTAAATCCTGATGTGCATACCTCACGATTTGAAATAATAATAACCTCCTGTCTTGTCCTTGCATGTCCTTTGAATCATTCTCGAAGAGAGAATCATTTTCTAGACTACCCCACCCTGCATCTGAACTCCAGATGTGTTCAAACTGGATTCCAGCCAAAGCTAGAGAAATCTCAGGGACAGTGATGGTTTCATCATTTTATGTCAAGTGAAGGGAGGAAAGTTACCAGGATTTTCTTGTTTTCCTTAAAAATTCACAAAATACCAAGTCTCATATTTCTAGGATAGGTATGCAGTAAAACACTCCATGCCTGTATCTTTACTTGAATTGTCAGCTCCATATGGACAGGAACCATGGCCTTCTCATTTATTCACTTTTCTATCCTTAGTACCTGGAGATGTATTCTCAATGCCTGGCACATAGTAGGTTTTCAGTAGACATTTGTGGAATCAATGAAAAACCTTATTACTATTACATCTCAGATCTGAGAAAATGATCCAAGGTAATGTCAACACATTTCAAAGTGCAGTACAATGCAGCTATCATTTATTTATCAGGGATTTCATACCCATCCTTGCATAAGGTATTCTGTGAGATGTAAATAATAAAAATTGAGATTCATAATCAGATGAAGGGAAATAGCCCAACACAACTAAAATACCAGCAGGTGAATAGATGTATGTATATAATTGGAATGACGTTTATGCTCTTACAATATATAACTGTCAAAAAGCAGAGTGTAGAATATGAGAGAGGGGGGGAAAAAATTACCTTTGGCCCCTTTGAACCTCATCCTGTGGGACCTAAATGCAAATTTCTACTTTTAGAAAGGAAAAAAAAAAGATATTTATTTATCCCCCTCTTTGATATTTATTTGTATATTTATGTGCAGAAAGACAGATGAATAAGATTTATCTTAGTACAGGAAAAAGTCAAAAAGGGCACACACCAACCCATTCAAACTGCTTAACGGTGTTATTATATCTAAAGGGTAGAGTTTGGGAGAAGATTCTTTTTGCGTTTTCTATTTTATACATTTCTACATTGTCTAAATTTTTTATAGTGAGCATTATTTTTTAGTAAAACAAAACAATTGGAATTTTTTAAAGTTAAAAATAACTAACTACATTTGTGGTATATATTGAGTGTTTTAGGAGCTCAATAAAACTTTAATTTTTTGGAATATAACGAACCAAAGACCTCAATCAACCAGTATTTTTCCCCCCCCCCCCACATTCTACTTGTAGAAAACAGGAGCAAATCAGATAAGAATAAATTCATATCAAGAATTTAGGTAGCAGTAGCATTTTTCCATAGTAAGTAGCTTTAGGGTCTTGTCTAACTTCCAACCATTCAGCTCTAATTATTCATCTCCATGTTGTCTGTACAATGATGAGTGTTGTTTAGACCTTTGCTATTCCGTGCTGCCAGGCAAACACCTTGTCAGGATCTCAGGTTCCAACCAGACCTACTGAACCAGAATACCCTGAAGTAAAGTCCAGGAGCCTGGGTTTTAACAAGATCCCTAGGTAATATGTTTGCACATTAACTTGGAGAAATGCTAGTTTAGAAGACTAACCCCTGAGTTTTGCATGGTCCTCAACCTACAAAGAAAGATTTATTTTCATCAGACTGCCCATTTAAAAATAAAAAGTAGACGTTTTACATATACTGCAGGAAGTGCTAAACAATGTTACCCATTGAACAAAATTAACTAGACGTATATTTGATCCCCTCTTATCCCATATTTATTTAATTGTTGGAAATGACATTAGAGTACAACACAATAAAAGATAGCCAAAAATTTCAGCTCCAGAACAAGTCTAGGAAAGTAGAATCCTGCAAATACTTGTTTTAACAATCAGATAGTGCTCACATATTGGCAGGGCAAGCAGAAGGCCAGATCTCAGAATGAGGATGACAAGGCATGGCATTCAGGGGGCTGCCAGTCCCCATTCAATACCAACGACAGACATCATCAAACACTGATGGTGCTTTCTCATTCCACCCAAGATGCTGCACCAGGATCCTTCTCAGTGGATATCACAGGCACCCGTGGCTCATGGATTAAAGCTGGCACTTAAAAAGAAATATTTCTAGCATCCCTATTTAAAAACTGCTGGACATGATAAATAACCTGATTAAGAGATGATAAATAAAAGATGAGTGATTTAAGTCCTCAGTGGGTGGGCAAGTCAAATATGAGAGATTCAAAATAACCAAGAACTACTCCCTATGTCCAGAAATGTATTTATTCACTATTTCTCAAACTGTTTGTTTAGTGGAGACAAAGATTAGAAATTAGAATCAATGAACATTAGAGCCAGGAGGACTCTTATAGACTATCTAGTTCAACTGCTTCTCTTACACAGGAGGAAATATTGATCTAAAGAAACCACAATGACCAAATTCCATAGCTAATTCTGGCAGAACCCAAGTCGGAATCGATGCTTATCTATCCAAGATTTTTCCCATTACACCAAATGGCTCGTGAAGCTATAGCAGCAGCCGCTGGCAGGATAAACTGGATACAAACATGCATGCGGATCCAGAAACAGAGAACCACATCATCCCTAGCTCTGGGGAAAAACCAAGCTCATGTAGTGGCAGACCATGCTCCTTGGTAAGAGGCTATAGCCAACCACCAGGGAGCTCTGTGCTGAAGTTTGGGTAAGCCACAAAGGGGAAGGCTTCTCCAGTGGCCTTGCTCAGTTACTTCTGAGAGCCTTGTGTTCTTAGATCTCCCCCAAACTACTCCAATTTAACATATTCAAAGTCCAGCTCATGATTTGCACAGCATATCCATGCCAGAACAACAATAAACCTACTCCTTCCTCATCTAATAGTTGTCTTTGACTAAAACCACTATTCACACAATTACGCAGGGCTGAAACCTGAGTTATCCTTGTCTCCTGCCTCTTCTTCAATCTCAAATTCAGTGAATCATCAATTATATTCTTAGATATCTTGGGGATCATCCTCTTCTTTATACCTTCCCCATTACTATGGTAGTCTTAAATACTGTCACCTCTTGCTTAGTCTTCTGCAATGGCTTGTTAACTGATTTCTCACATTTATTATGCCCCTCCCTCTAATCTGTTCACTACACCGTACCTAGAGTAACTTTTTTCAAATCAGAACTGTATGCCATTTATCTTCACTTGAACCATGGTGTACCTATGCAACATCTTCCATGTTCTTCACATGTACCCCCAAACCTAAAATGCAATAAAAAAAAAAGAAACCATTCAATACCTTCTCATTGGTTTTAACATGACAATCAAGTCCCTACAGGATCTGACCCTGTCTACCTCTCCTGCCTCACCCCTTAACTCTCCCCTAACTCTCTGCACACCGCACTGGTCTCCCTCTCAGTTCCCCTACTCCTCACAATTCCTCTGACTGCAGGGCCTTTACAAATGCTCCCTCCTCTTTCTGGATCCGTCTGCAGCCTTCACATTTCAGCTCCAAGTTCACTGCCTCCAAGAAGCCTTTTCAGATTCCACTGAGTAGGTTACTTCTCACAGGTAAGCATTTACTCTCTCATGAATAAGCATTTGTTTTCTTAGGAGGTTTTCATCTGTTAATAATTAGAGATTCACTGGGGCATTAAATGATCAATGTCTGTCTCTTTACTCACTACCTCATTCTCTGTAGTCTGTGGAGTTCATGAAAGCAGAAGAGATGCTAGAATCTTTGTCCTCTTTAGCTCATCATTTTATTCACAGTGTCTTACCAAAGGCAACACGGAGTAGACACCCAATAAACATTGAATTGAATGAATGAAAGAATGAACAAATAAAAGCCTGGTGTTTAAGCATAAGCCACTGCTTATGCTTAAATAATTATTCACAGCTTCCAGGCATATGTAAGAGTGATTGCATTCTAAGATTTCTGAGGGAAAGTCCCTTGTTGGCTATTTTAGTCATTTAAAAAGTCCACCTCCATACCCTTGCAAAGTGGCATTTTCCTGGAAGATGCGTATATCGTCAGATCCAGGCCAAGCCACTTCTCTGGGTTCAGACGTCCTGCCATGATGTCTGGTGTCTTGTCATATCAGACTGATTATCCCATCCAGATGCCATGCCTCATAATTTGAGGCAGAGATGCCAAGTGCATAGGTACCTGAGTTATTCCCAGGTAAGGGATAATGACTACCCCTGAGAACTGTTAGCAGCAGAACAAACCAGAGCAAAGTTCCTAACGTTTTGCTACGTATTAGATACTCAACCTGGAAGAGGAAAGAACACAGTGTTCTCTTGCTCCATGTCATAGTTTTGAAGCAATTTCTGACATCCAAAGCTGATAATTAACTGTACTACATGATCCACCTATTTCTAACTTGGGCCACAGCCAAGTGGATCACAGTGTTTTGATGGTAGTTAAAATAATTACAAAGTATAATCTTGGCTTGTGTATACATTCATGTGAGTGCAAGCCCGTGAGCTCGCCCTCTCTCTTCCTCTCCCCTCTTCCCTCCCTCTCATTTGCCAGAAAGCTCCAATGCTGAGTGATGAACTGAATTCTTTTCACACAGTTACTTTGCTTTTTCAGAGTGGTCATCTCGTGGCTTGTTCCTTCAGTAATAGAATCCTGAAACTGAAACGAACCTTCAGAATACACTGTGCCCAGAGTACAGCTTCCAGGCCACCTAAGTAATATCTTGATTAGAACAGTCCTCTCTGTGGAAAATTGAAACATCCCAATCGACTCCTCACCACTGAAGCAACCTCCAACCCCACTTCCAACATATACCCACAACTAAGGATGGCAGGTAATGTTGCACGTAGTAACACTCACCTATGCAAAAAACATAGGAAAAGAAATCACACTGTGTCCCATGGGCAATTCCTGGCACACCAGCTGTGATCCCAGCCCTCCAGGCCCACTGCGGTCCATGCTTGTCCATGGACAAGTCCATGCTTGGCCCTAAGACAAGAAGACTCCTTCCAGTGGGTTCTATTTGACAACCGGAGAATATTTTAGCCTCTGGTAGTCTTCTGGGTACCATCCAGTGATGACTAGCTCCTTAACTCTCCAATGAATGTGCCTATTATGTGCATACCAGAGAGGTCATAAAGCTTCCTACACATGACCCCATACCCTGGAGGAACGTAGGCCCATTTCCACACTAGTTCCTCCTTTTAATCCAGCTCCTCAGATCTAATGCTTTCTTAGGCTAAGATCTTCAACTGGTTTCTTATAGAAAATGCTCTTTCTAATCTTAATCTCCCCCCTTTTTCTAAAACTATAACATTTCTCGGTTTTCTCATGGCTCCTTCCTCATCTCCCCAGCCAGCACTGCCATCTCATCAACTTCTTCATCAGCCTCTGATTTCCCCTAAAATAGTGGTTCTTTTTTTTTTTTTTTTTTTTTATTGCATTTTAGGTTTGGGGGTACATGTGAAGAACATGGAAGATTGTTGCATAGGTACACACATGGCAGTGTGATTTGCTGCCTTCCTCCCCCATCACCTATATCTGGCATTTCTCCCCATGCTATCCCCTCCCCAACTCCCCACCCCCCCACCATCCCTCCCCTTTTCCCCCCAACAGACCCCAGTGTGTGATACTCCCCCTCCCTGTGTCCATGTGTTCCCATTGTTCAACACCCCGCCTATGAGTGAGAACATGCAGTGTTTGATTTTCTGTGCTTGTGTCAGTTTGCTGAGAATGATGGTTTCCAGGTTCATCCATGTCCCTACAAAGGACACGAACTCATCGTTTTTGATGGCTGCATAATATTCCATGGTGTATATGTGCCACATTTTCCCCTGTCCAGTCTATCATCGATGGGCATTTGGGTTGGTTCCAGGTCTTTGCTATTGTAAACTGTGCTGCAATGAACATTCGTGTGCATGTGTCCTCATAGTAGAACGATTTATAGTCTTTTGGATATATACCCAGTAATGGGATTGCTGGATCAAATGGAATTTCTATTTCTAGGTCCTTGAGGAATCGCCACACCGTCTTCCACAATGGTTGAACTAATTTACACTCCCACCAACAGTGTAAAAGCGTTCCTATTTCTCCACATCCTCTCCAGCATCTGTTGTCTCCAGATTTTTTAATGATCGCCATTCTAACTGGCGTGAGATGGTATCTCAATGTAGTTTTGATTTGCATTTCTCTAATGACCAGTGATGATGAGCATTTTTTCATATGTTTGTTGGCCTCATGTATGTCTTCTTTTGTAAAGTGTCTGTTCATATCCTTCGCCCACTTTTGAATGGGCTTGTTTGTTTTTTTCTTGTAAATGTGTTTCAGTTCTTTGTAGATTCTGGTTATCAGCCCTTTGTCAGATGGGTAGACTGCAAAAATTTTTTCCCATTCTGTTGGTTGCCGATTTACTCTAATGACTGTTTCTTTTGCTGTGCAGAAGCTATGGAGTTTGATTAGGTCCCATTTGTCTATTTTGGCTTTTGTTGCCACTGCTTTTGGTGTTTTAGTCATGAAGTCCTTGCCTACACCTATACAACCACCTGATCTTTGACAAACCTGACAAAAACAAACAATGTGGAACGAGTCCCTGTTTAATAAATGGTGTTGGGAAAACTGGCTAGTCATGTGCAGAAAGCAGAAGCTGGACCCCTTCCTACACCTTACACTAAAATTAACTCCAGATGGATTAAAGACTTAAACATAAGACCTAACACCATAAAAACCCTAGAAGAAAATCTAGGCAAAATAGTGGTTCTTAACCCTCGCTGCACATTAGAGTCACTTTTGGAATTAAAAATAGACACCTAGGAGCAAGTGTGTGTGTGCTTTTGCACCCCATTACCTGTGTCTAGGCTCCATCCCCCCCAAAATTAAGGCAGATCTCTGGGAGTGGGGGTTGGTCACAGATAATTTATAAAGGATCTTCAGTGATTCCAGTGTGCATTCAGGGGCAAGAACCACTGCCTTAGAACTTGTTTACCTGACTGTATCTTTTAATTTTCATTCACACATGCAGAGTGTATTTATTGGTAACATACTCATTTTTATTTATTGAGAATTTCGTACGTACCAAGCATGGTGTTGGGCACTAGAATGCCTCACTACGTAGATATAGCCTTCCTTGATGTTGATGTTCTGAATATTTCTGTCCTCAGTCCCTCTGTTCTTCCCACCTATACTTTTCCAGTTGTGCCAACTACCATCTACTTTCTGAGGACCCTCAAGGCTCAATCTTGGGAGCTTGTTTGGAGGTTCTAGCAGGATAGCCTGGCCACTCAGATATCTGGATGAAAGAACAGTCCTCCTCTACTGGGGAAGGCTGTCCTCTTCAACCCACAGTGCACCTTCAGGAGGGATGCACATGGAGTGGTGAGGAGGGAAGGGGACACCTGCCTAGGCATCCAGATCAGCTGAATCAACCCTGGCAATCAATGGGGGACAGATATCACAGCCAGATTGCCCTCACATCCCCAAGTCTAAGTCTTGAGTCCAGACATCTACCCTGTTACTTAGATGATAGCATATCCGACTACATATTAGACATGCTGGCTTGAGTGACCCATGGACAAGTCAGATCCATATGTCAAAATGAAATGTTTTAATTTCCCACTGAGTTCTCCTTCTCTCTCCCTCTTGGTGGCCCCTCAGTCCTTCTGGTCACCCAAGTTTGAAATCTGGGAAATCTTGCTTCCCAGCCCTCTTCCCTGCACTCCCACTCCTCATCCTCTAAATCTATTGTTGTCTCAAAAACATTGTGTCCCTAATCCAGGCCCTCACTATTTCTATGGCCGCTGATGGGTCTCCCTGCCTCTAGTGTTGCTAGCTACAGTTTAATCTGCACCAGAATCACCAGAGTAAACTGTCTCAGGGAAAATGGAATCATGTCACAGCTTTCTGTCACTCACAAGTGAAGTTTAAGGTCCTTACCGTGGCACACCATGCCGTCCAAGATCTGGCCCCTCTCAATTCTCCAGCCCCCCGCTAGAATGAATTGGGAACCCAAGATTGCTATTACAGCAACACGGAGGGGGTTACAATGTCCCTTTGCCAATTAGGCTTTCTTACTCCTTCCCCTGTGGCTTTTATCATGCTGTCTTCTCTGTCTATAAAACTCACCAACTCACCCCATCCCACATACACATACTGAATAGTTGCTGTCTTGCTATTCGTCTCAGTTACATCTCAAGTTACAACTACAGTTATGGGCGGCATAAGAACATTTGGGTCAATGAAAGACCACATATTCAATGGTGGTCCCCTAAGATTATAAAACCATATATTTACTGTATCTTTTTTATGTTTAAATACGTTTTGATATATAAATACTTAACATTGTGTTGCCATTGCCTACAGAACTCAGTAATGTAACATGCTGTAAACTAAGGTTTGTAACCTGGGAGAAATAGGCTACACCATACAGCTTGGGTGTATAGGAAGCTATATCATCTAGGCTGTGTAAGTACACTCTGTGATGTCTGCACGATGACAAAATAGCTTAATGATGCATTTCTCAGAATACATTCTCATTATTAAGTGACACGTGATTGTATTATACGACTTTAAAAACAGTATAATTATGTGTCTTTGTTTCTGTATTCCCCATAGATGGTGAACTCCTTAAAGGCAGTGACAATTGTATTATTATAGTTTTTTGTTGTTTTTTTGTTTATATTTTCAGGACCTAGAACAATGGCTAGAACATCTCAAGTACTCAGATGCTTATGGAACAAATAAATGGAGACATAGCTTCCTTCCCTTAATAAGCTTAAAATGGAATAAATTTATTTTTGTTTTTATATCCATTTATCCAAGTCTATAAATAGTTTCCTTTTTCCTAAACTCCTATATATACTCAGAAAGGCCCATTACACTCAAATACAAACAAGGCAATTTAATTCAGCGTTGGGAGTATCTAGCTCACTATAATGTCCCAAGAAGATGGAGGGATCACGTGTATTACTGAATCATAATACTGATGTACAATGACACTCTTATAAGGCAACAGCGTCTAAAACTGACCCTTAGCTTCCATAATTTGATTGCCTTTCAGAAAATGTTCTCAGCAGAGAACTGAGTCTACAGTCCTCCCAGTACAGAAGCCACGGTGTACGACCCATCAAATAAGACTGGTTTGCTGAATCAAGAGCCACTGACTGACTAGACCGCACCATATTCAAACTCACCAGCTTGTTTTGGAAACTAGACTTTTGGATGTTATACCAGAGATGGGACTGAGTAGAACAGAGCTTTCCAGGGGATGAATCATCCACTATGCTTATTTTATCAGAGACTCAGGTTGAAACCACTGAGCCATTGAGTAATAAACTCAGATTGACCTTGTCAAAATCCTACACCTACAGCATTCTGAGAACTTGTTTGTTCTGCCACTTCGTTCCAAGGTGTTTGAACTTCAGTTGAGCACATGAAAGCTTTCAGTTATCAAAAGTGTGCTTACATATGCACATTATTTCACGTTGATCCGCACCTGCCTGGTAGTCATCACCAGAGGCCCTGGAAATATTCGGAGAATCACTGAAGTGTGAGCAATAGTTAATAAAAAATTCTTGCAGTTTTAATTACAAACAAAAAGCAAGCATGTTTCAACTCTATAAAATGGATCTGGACTATGCAGGGAACTGCTGCTGTTTATTACCACACACAAATTATATTCATCTTTCACACTGAGTTAGTGCAGCTTACAGATTGATATATAAAAAAACGAGTTCCAATATTTATGAAAGTGTTAGTTCTACCACCTGTTTCAAGAGTTTTAACCCAACCTCCAGAAAAAATAAAAATAAATAAACAACTATACTCACCCTTCCGGCCATGGGGGTCCTTTTGTTCTCTAAGTCGTGTTCCTATCTATGAAGCAAAATGAACGACTACTAACAACCTTGGTGCCATATGTATTGGGAAGGAAAATTGCTGTGCCTTGTCCAAAGGCAATTAGCGTTAGGAAGGAATCAAGAAGCAAGCCATTATCGAAGCTGCTCTTTCCTTCTAAGCTGTGACTGCTAGAAACCATGACAAAAAATAATGTCAGACATTCTTATCAGGGATCTTGGGCCCTATTTACATTTTCTTGCATTCACCACTTACTTTGTAACCAGGCCTTATGCTGGCATTCAACACATAAAGACAAATTAGACAGACCCCTGCCTTCTTTACAGAGAAGCTTCCTGCACAATGGGTGGTTCACATGAGCAATAAAATGATTTGGTATATGTGAGAATGGAGACATGCATTATTCATTCACCCTTTCAACAAATACTCTAGCTTGACTTTTTAAAGTCAGATGCTGTATTATGTACTAGTGAACTAAAAACAGTCCTTGCCCTTGAAGTGTTTGGAGGATGTGTTTAGATGGTAAATACCCAATTACAAAATAATGAGAGTGGGGTATGGTAGGCCACATGCATGGAAGCATCTAGCAGACTCCCCCATCTCAGATGTGGAAGTGAAGGAAATCTCTCAGAGGGGATGGACTAGCCAAGACAAGAGCTAAGAATGGAGGCACATCAGTCACTGAATGAGTATAGTGGGACACTTGTAGTCCCAACTCCTCTAGCAGGTGTGGGGTTGGAAAGAGCAGCAGGCTGCAGGACCTAAAATCAGCAAGAACGTGGTGCACTATCAGGTTTTCTGGATTAAAGTCTAGATTGCAGTGTTGATCATCCTAAGAAGACTTTTATAGCAAAACTTTAGATATTATTGTCCTTTATTACAGGCTTTGAAAGTTACTATCCAAATTCTGCAAATGAATGAATAAATCCATACATAGTGACGTTTCTTTACAGAAACCCCAGGAACCATTTTGTTGGATGAACTTCAAAAAACACAGAACACAAAATTCGAATACGTGAAAGGAAAGGCAACTAAATTCATCAAAGATGTCACCAGGAAAGAAGTCTAAAGTAAAATGTCCTCAGCCTAAAGTCAGTTGCAGGAAGATAGAATCAAAGCTTTAAATCATGCATGAAAATGCAAAACCCACGGCCTCGCAGACCTCAGTGGATGGAAATATTTAAAAAGAAGATTTGTTTACCTGGTCTCAAAATAATAAAATTGTGCATTTTCACCATTCTTCTTAAAATATTAAGCAAGGTAAAGAATGTTTAGCAGAATGCCCATAGTAAATATTCCCTAAATGTTAGCTACTATCATCATCTATGAGACACGTTAATAACTTATGTAACACATTAGTTTTGCTAGGAAAAGCATTTCTTGCTTAAGAAACAAACAGTTCAGACTAAAACATGAAAGCTTTCTAAAAGGTTAATGAGGGAACCTGGGCTTGGATATGTGAGAAGCAGCCTTCCAGCTTCTGTGCTCAGCGCACACTCCACCTGAGAGAGATGGAAAAGCAGGAAGGATTATGTAACTAATTCAATGTCATCTGGAAAGTCCTATTCACAGAAACACCCTTCAATGATATGAGGACAACTCTTCTCAGAGATAATGGTCAGGCTTGAAGATTTCCTTGAAAACAAAATATCCAAGGCTTATTTGGATCAGAACAGGTAAGACCAGATATACCTTTGCCATTCAGTGGTACTGGCTATCACTTGGCCCTAACATGGTTAATGTGCAGGAGAGAAATCTCCCTTTAGTCATCGTTTAAGTTGTATATTTAAAAATTTTGAGTGAATTCTATAGCAGTTTCTAGAAAAAGTATCCTATGTTCATCCAAATACCTTTTATTTTCTCCAACTCCCAACTTTCACATATATAGCAAAGATACATTATCCTGCTATATTTTTTTAGAGACAGGGTTTCTCTGTGTTGCCCAGGCTGGAGTGCAATGGTGTGATCATAGCTCACTGCAGTTTGAATTCCTGGGCTCAAGTGATCCTCCTGCCTCAGCCTCCTGAGTAGTTGGGCCTACAAGTGCCCCACCATACTCGGCTAATTTTTAAATTTTTTGGAGAGAAGGGTTTTCTCTATGTTGCCCAGGCTGGGCTTGAACTCCTGGCCTTAAGCAATTCTCCTGCCTTGACCTCCCAAAACACTGGGATTATAGGTGTGAGCCACCGCACCAGGCCTATTCCTTTATTCAACATACCATTTTAACAAGTTTCTTCTCTCACCATCTCCTTCACATTTTCTTTCTCTTTCAACTTTATCATCCATTGCCTGTGAGAATAACACAGAGTAACTCAGTTGCCAACACATGTAAAATCCAATGCATATGGACAGCAAAGTTGGCAAACTGAGGAATGCCATAAAAATTCTGCTTAGAGTTTAATCAAGGTAAAGTTCAATGAACTTTGTCCATTCAAATGAAAGGCACAAACAACATTGGCAAGCACAAAGTAAAACTAAGAAAAGTATAAAGCAAGATTGGTAAGCACAAGCTTTAAGCTAAATGAAAAAAAAATGGTTTCAAGGACGTTTTAAATTTGCAGGGACTCCATTTACCTGGCCTCAGCTTTCCCAGCCAACTGTCCCCAGCTTGTTTTCACCGAACAAGAATTACTTATCCTACACTAATCCTTTCCCTTCTCAAAACCTGTGATGGTCTCTAAATGCTTCTCATACCACATTAAAACATCCAACATAGAATTCAAGGGTATTTTTCCTAGGCTTTTAAAGATACTGGTCAAGACATACAGTATATTAGTTTGCTAGGGCTGATGTAACAAATCATCCCTTGGCTTGTAGAAGTATCATCCTGATATCTGCCTTTATCTTTACATGGTGCTGTCCCTGTGAGTCCAAGTTTCCCCCTTTTTATAAGGACATCAGTCATATTGAATTACAGCCTACACTAATGACCTCATTTTAACTTGGTTACCTCTATAAAGACCCTATCTCCAAAGAAGGTCATATTCTGAGGTCTAGAGGTTAGGATTTTAACACATAAGTATTTAGAGGACACAATTCAACCCATAACATGCAGTTCTATCTTTGTTATTATTATTTGGTGGCATCTGTGGAACTGTAAGTATAATGGGAAGGACACATACTTGTCATCAGATAGAGTTTGATTGAATTCAGCTCTGAACTCCTGGCCTCAAGCAATTCTCCTGCTTTGACCTCCCAAAGCACTGAGCCTCCCATTTGCTCTGAGCTTCCTGACTATGTGAGATAGAGATAAAATTCCAATAATGCAGAATGGTGTGAAGACTAAATGGGGAAGCAACTTCTATAAATATGTAGAGATAGACCCTTGTACATTGCACCCAACTGGAATGACCAATATCAGGTCTGAACTTTGTTCTGATACAGCAAAGCATAACACAACATAATCAAACTTGTTTGCCTATCCCCAAAATGGAAACCTGTAAGACAATGCATAAACATCTTTCAAATCTCTCTGTTTAAGACTGTGAACACCCTCTCTTCCCACAACGAAATGCATTTTTTGTTGGTTCATTTATGGCTCTTTACCCAACTCTACAGAAACAAATCTAAATCAATCTTTCTTATGGTATCTTTTCATGTTTGAGTTCATCTGACCATTTGATTGCAAGCTCTTGGAAAGGAAGAACAATGTATTCAATGATGTATGCAAATATTTGAAATATTTTGATATAATATGTGAAAGTATTTTCGGAAGACAGCCTTTGTGTTAAGCACCTTCTCTATGTAATTCACTGATAATTTAGTGGAACTTTGAAGTGTATCTTTGTTTCTCAACCTGTTCTTTCTCACTGACCTGTGTCCACTGTCTACTACCATGTGCTTATTGCCTCTGTTATCTTTATTCTCAAAATCTGCTTGCAGAAAAGACACGGATGCATTTTGGGGATTAAGCAATAAAGTGCTCTGGGGTTGCTGGGTAATACTGAGCAGGTTGTAGAGTGCATAGGGTGTCCCCAAAACATAGGAGATTTTCATATTTTTCAGGACAATTCTTTAGCAGACAGTTGTCAGGTCTGTATTAATATAAGTCTGTATGCTACAACAATTTTCTACTCTGTATAAGGAATGCTTTATCTCATTCGCATAAGGTACTGCATGGGCTAACCTTGGCCTTAAGGCTGATAAATCTGATATGTAATTCCTCACAAGAGATTCTCAGGCAAGGAGATCTAAGCCAGAGGAAGGGAACTCTGTACATTTTCTGGCATCAGCAATGTGAGGCATTGGTTTGGGGAGAATCTTTTGACAAGTCCTGTATCAAGAAGTGGCCTCCCCCTCTCAGTGTTGGAAAAAACTATAGTTGAGCAGGCTCTGGGCTGGGTAGCGAATCTGCCAGCATTGCATGTTGCTCACGAGAGAGACGGAGGAGCTAAGGCATGGAAAATGTGCTGCCCTGGTGCTACTATATAAGAACAGAGACCTGATCCCCCAGGGAATTGACAACAGTGTCTGCTTCACTCATATCACAGCTGAATCATCTGGAAGACAAATTCAAACTCATCAGCAAGAAACTCTCAATAGGAGAAACAAGAGACATAATGTAATACTTTGTAGACCTCTGTCACACTGCTATGAGATAAATACCTTGGAGAACCTAATGCATGCGGGACTTAAAACCTAGATGATGGGTTGACAGGTACAGCAAACCACCATGGCACATGCATACTTACGTAACTTAAAGTAAGTACCCAGAACTTAAAGTAAAATAAATATAAAAATAAACCTTGGAGTGGTGCATTTTAATACTTCAAAAGGAGTTTGTTTTTGAATCGTCCAAATCATCTCAATATAAAATATTAATAGCAATCTGACCAATGATGATGGCCAATGGCATCAGAATGAACCATATTTTAAAAAATGTAATGAGCATAAGAAGTAGAGGAAAATACGCCTATTTTTAACAAACGCATATTCTGGCTGGAGAGAATAAAAAACAGCACACAATAAAACTTCCTGGGTGCAGGATTGTGTGATATATCTACGTTGACATTTTGCAGAAAGATTTAAGGGATGATTGGGACCACAGCCCAGCAGATGGAGACTGTGTGAAAGCAGAACCAAGTGGGAAGGCAACCCAAGCTCAACAACTCCTGAACCATGGAAGAGGGGAGCACCCTTCAGCTGAAATGGCTGACCAGGTTTGAACAGTTGACTTAAACTTAGCCAATCACAGGCACCAGGAAACAGCCAGAGTGAGAATACTAGGGGAAGTTTATAAAGTGGAGCTGGGCTGGGAATTGACATCACAGAAATGGTGGAAAATAATGGAGATGAAAAAAGAAATAAGAAACATTTGAGAAAGGAGGAACCTGGTAGGAATAAACAGACACCTATCGCCGACATAGAGATTGCTGCCGGCAGATGCATCTCCTCTCAGAGCATGCCCTGAGCCTTGAGACAACATGCTCTCGTTCTTCATTTGAAGTAGCCCTGATGCGGTTCTGCTTCTTACAATCACAGCTTTGTAACAAAAGCTATAGGAACGCCAGGCAGAGGAAGAGACAGGCCAAGGGAACAATGAAGGGCCTGGGACAGTGAGAGGGGTGGTATTTTTGGGGAAAAGAGGGGGAATCAAGCTATGGAGGACTATGGCAGGTAGAGTAGGTCCAGGGTCTTCATTGCACAAATTAAGAATGACTCATTGACCCTAAGATTAAAAAAAAAAAAAAAAAGCTGTCATTATAAAGTTAGAGGAAGGCCAGTGAGCGGGTGGGGGGCAGCTGGGGGCAGGGAGAAGAGTTCTAAGATTCTGCACATATTGATAGGCGATAATTCATCTGAAAAAGCCAACTTGAGCATTTTGGAGAAGAATTTTAAATGAGGTTTTAAATTTTGTTTTCTTCTAATGTTTAGACTGAAGAGAAATTTCCTTCAATAAGAATACCTTTAACAGATTATTAAAAGGGACAGTGTGAAACCTTCAATAATATTTAGAAATACATGTAGGAGAGCGCACTTGATTCGTTCATCACATTTTCAAGTAACAGGTGTGGGCTCCATTTCTGACTACATAGCACAGTACAGGTAGACTTTTGTGTATTAAAATTAATGAAAAAGTGGGGGACTCACGGATCTCAGTAGTTCTCCCAATTTAAATACACTTAAATAACTGTGAGAACTGGTCAGTTTACTTATAAATTCATGCCAATTTAAAACAGAAAAGTTCCATTGATATTGACCACATTTTTGGCTCCTATTAAATTGTTGCATAAATACATAAAGTAGGTCTGTAATACTATATGTCTGCAAAAACTTATTTTTGGCAAATAAAACTCATTCCATTTTTTCAATCTCAATCTTCCTTACCCAGTATTCTTAAATATATAAAAATTATGTTTGGTTCTATATATCCAAATACCACCACTCCCACACACTTTTTTCCATACTGGTCTTATCCATCCTTTTCTTTTACAGATTTACGCATACAATAGTTTCAGTTCATGAGGATCACAATTTTTAATCTCTCAAAATCCAGCTTCCCATTGTCACCAGAGCAACATCTGAAGTTTAAATGTAAGGGACTAGTGACTGTCATGGGCTGAATGGTGCCTGCTCCCTTTCCTCGCAAAAAAGAAAAAAAGATACACCCATGACTTTATCCCTGGAACCTGAGAATGCGACCTTCTTTGGAAGAAAGGTCATTGAGGATGTAATTGTGTTAAGGATCTCCAGATGAGAGCATCCTGGATTATTGGTGGGCTCTAAATACAAAGATAAGTGTCCTTATCAGAGGCACCGAGAGAACAGATCTGGAGAGAAGAGGAGAAGTGAGAAGGAGAAGATGACCCTGTGAAGATGGAGGCAGTTATTGGAGTTAGGCAGCCTCAAGTCAAGGAACGTATAAGCCACCAGAAGGAAGCTGAAAGTGGCAAGGAAGGATTCTCCCTTAGAAACTTCAGAGGGAGTCCAGCCCACCTCACCGCAGCCAGCTGGCCTCCAGAGCTGTGAGAAGAATTTCTGTTGTCTTAAATTTTGGTAATTTGTTACAGCAGCTCTAGGAAACTAATACAACGATTAAATGGTATCCATTTATTTTTTTAATTTGCTTTTCAATTAAGTTTGTGGCCCATATGTAAAATGTTGATTTTTTTCTTGTGATACTGTGATTTAATAAGAAATATTTATTTGCTCTGTATCAATTTATTTTAAAATTTGCTTTAAGTTTGTGACCCACATATAAAATGCTGATTTTTTCTTGTGATATTGTGATTTAACAAGAAATACTTATTTGGTCTGTATCCCTGATTCCTGGCACAGAGCTTCTGAAGCTTCTGAACAATTGGAATTTCCTGAGTAACAGGAATGAGAGCAGCACCTTTTGTTATTCATAATATGACCCTTTCTAACTATACCTGAGTTACACTGATGAGGTGACTCTTGGTGGGCTCCTAGAGAGTTTCAGGATGGGACCTGGTTGCTAGAGGAAGCAACCATGAAATTAGTGGGTTGGGAGGGTGCAAAGAGCTAGAGATTCAGCTAATCACCAACGAACAATGATTTAATCAATCACATCTATGTAACAGAACCTCCACAGAAAATCCTAAATGACAATGGAGTTTGAAAGCTTCTGGGATGGCTTCTGGGATAGTGAACACATTGAGGTTCTGGCAGGGTGGTGCCTCTGGAGAGGACATGGAAACTCCTTGCCCCTGCTCTTCAAACCTTGCTAGAAACTTTTCCATTTGCCTGTTTCTAAATGGTATCATTTATAGTAAATAATAGTAAGTTAACTCTTTTCCCTGAGTTCTGTGAGCCGTTCTAACACATGATCCAACCTGAGGAGTAGGTCATGGGAACTCCCAGTTTGTGGCCCGTAAGTCCTACATGTGGGAGGCCCAGAACCTGTGGTTGGCACCTGAAATGGGGACAGTCTTGTGAGAGTTTGATGCTAATTCAAGGTAGTTACTGTCAGAATTGAGTAGAATCATTGGACATCCACTTGGTTTGAGAGTGGAGAAAATGGTCATGGATATGGGAAAAACCCACACATTTGGTGTTAGAAGTCTTCTGTAGGTAGAAACTGATCATCATAGTTGGTATCAGAAGTATTATGGGAGTAAAAGTAGCACAGATTCCTTAATTTCTACCATAATTAAAAATAAGGATATTGTAATAAAGAATTACTTATAAAATTAGAAGCTAAGGTAAAGTTTATCCCTGAATGCTGTTTACTAAACATATCACAAAGCAGTTTTAAATGAGAATAATGCTTAAACATTTAGTATTTTATGGTTTAATGTTGCTAGTTGCTGTGACAATTGAAAGAAATCTATAACTCCAAATGAAAGATCACTGCTTAGTTTAATGTACCACTGGATACATTTCTTCAAGGCAAGAGCTGAATGAAGACAGCAAAACGCGTAACATATAATGAAGTCCATGCTTTTGTTAACAGATTGAAGAGATAGTTCAATCCCAGAAGATTTATTGAATTCCTAGAATGTGTTAGGCATTGTGCTAGGCAATAGGAAGATCAAATCCCTTTATCAAGATGCACTTACTCTCCTATGGGGATAGGTATGTAAATAAATTGGTTAGTAGCTAAATAAACTAAATTCAGAACACAATTCTTGAGGGTTTTGGCAGATACCTCAACTTCAATGCCTAGTTATTCTAAGTCATATTATAAATTGTAACTAAAAATTGGACTCAAAAATCACCATTTAAACTTAATACATATTTCATAAAATCCATGAAACATGTTCATAGATTTTAAAAGCTGACTACTGAAAATTGATAAATCTTGGTAGAAATCTACATATATATTTAAAAGATATATTTGAAATTAGTTTTGGGTTGTACTATATATTCAAAAAATATATTTGAAATTAGTTTGAAAATTATATTCCAAAGATATAATTTGAAATTAGTTTGAAATTATGTTACTTACTTGAGTGTTATGAATGCATCCTTTGGCAATAAAATTATCAGTTGTGGATAAGAAAACTGCTCTGCTCAAATTTAAAAGACACATTTAAATGTTGAGAGAGAAAATCTGACTACATCTATTCTAGCATATTCTGCATTTGTTAAAAATTATGTCTGTGAATATATTTAATCACATAAAATGATTAGGAAATAAGGTTAAATGATAGAATCAGGATACATAGCTGCAGTATGATCTCAACTATGTAAAAAACGCATTAACATATATAGAAAAAGTACACCAGAGGTAACAGTGATTACCTATGGGGATTCATATATATATATATATATATATATATATTTTTTTTTTTTTTTCAGAGTCTCGCTCCGTCGCCAGGCGCCAGACTGGAATGCAGTGGCACGATCTCGGCTCCCTGCAACCTCTGCCTCCTGGGTTCAAGCAATTCTCCTACCTCAGCCTCCTGAGTAGCTGGGATTACAGGTGTGCACCACCATGCCCAGCTAATTTTTGTATTTTTAGTGGAGACAGGGTTTTGCCATGTTGGCCAGGATGGTCTCGATCTCCTGACCTTGTGATCCACCCGCCTCGGCCTCCCAAAGTGTTGGGATTACAGGCGTGAGCCACCGCACCTGGCCCGGATTCATATATTTTTTAAATTTATTATACTTTAAGTTCTGGGGTACACGTGCAGATCGTGCAGGTTTGTTACATAGGTACACACGTGCCATGGTGGTGGTTTGCTGTATCCATCTCCCCGTCATCTACATTAGGTACTTCTCCTAATGCTATCCCCTCCCCAACCCCTCCACCCCCTGCTATTCCTCCCCTAGCCCCCTACCCCTAGGCCCCAGTGTGTGATGTTCCCTTCCCTGTGTCTGTGTGTTCTCATTGTTCAACACCCACTTATGAATGAGAACATGTGGTGTTTGGTTTTCCATTCTTGTGTCAATTTGATGAGAATGATGGTTTCCAGTTTCATCCATGTCCCTGCAAAGGACATGAACTCATCTATTTTTATGACTGCATAGTATTCCATGGTGTATTTGTACCATTTCTTTATCCAGTCTATCACTGATAGGCATTTAGGTTGGTTCCAAGTCTTTGCTATTCATATCTTATATGATCCTAGTGCCTAGAACAATGACATACAGATTGTTAGCACTATCACATGATACGTTGTCTTTGAAGGCATACTCATCTATTCTTTCCACAATGGGATTTATCACATTTTTAAGTAAAGAAAATGACAGTTCTTCCCTAATTTTAACTAATATGTCTATGTACTCAAGATAACCTAAGAAAATGAATTTACAGATAGAATCCCCAAATAATCTATATCACAAATAGGGCCAAAAGTCCAGAACTACCCATCCTCTGCCGTTCGCTAATAATTTGTCTCTATGTCAGCTGAAGCCCTTGTTTCTAACTAACATGCAAGTGTCACCTGGAGGACAACTTTCTTTGATCTGGAAGCTGACAATGGAGACCCACAAAGGAAGTTTCCTGCTTGGTTGTTCTAGGCACATCTGAAGCTCTGACTGATTGTGAACGAATGTTGAAGTCTCGTGACGCTGCTGCCCAATGGGAGGGTAGGCGTGTAGGGTGCCTGTGTATACAGGGGGCTCTTGGTAAGATGAACTGGGGGTAAAGCCAAAGGAATTTGGAATTGGAGCTTAGTATGGGTCTAGGGCATACTTTCTACTGATGGAGATAGGCCATAACAGGGACAGTTTAGAAGTGTGGACTGAGATAGGTAAATTGTAGAAGAGGATAATTTTTATTAGTAAGTCACAATTGAGTTTGGAGAGGGGTATTGAATGGCGAGGTGTCAGCCAGGCTGAGGTGAGGGCAACAGCAGGCATTCCTCTCAAAGGGGAGATACGGCAGCTCTGAGGGTTTGGGGTAGAGTTGCTTTGGGAGTAGAGAATATGGCAACTGGGTGTGTTCCACCTTTGTTAGCTTCCATTGCCCATGGAGTTAAATTTATTAAGTCCCTAGAATGGTGAGGAAGTCCACACTTACTCTCCAAACTTCTCTCTTTCTACAGTCTTCTCTTGGACCTACTGTACTAGTCTAATCTACTTGTGGCTTCCAAACTTGCTTTTTATGATCTCTCAAGATTCAGCTCAAGTAATGAGACCATAAAATCTCTTGTGCCATTCCAGAGGGATGTCACCCTGTCAGCCTCCACTGTCACCCATACAGTATCATTACAGATGCTTTAACGTTTTGTATCTTCCTAAATAAATTAATAATCTCTGAGCAGTTTTAGTTAGGATTTAATCAAGAGGGTTGGATTATTGATGGAAAAGAGGAAAACCCAAAGTGCTTAAAAGGCTCCAGTTCAAAAGAAATGTCACTTTGCAGTTTTAGTGAAGACAAGCACTGTGCACTCATGCCTGTTGATGGCACTGAACGCAGATCCAGAAAAACCCCCATAACAGGGCCCTGAGTGCCTGGTCTTCCAGGGATGAGGAAGAGAAGACAAACAGCTCACGCTGTGGAGAAGACAGGATTTGGTAACTGATGGAGAAAGTTTATTTTCCTTTAGATTTTAGAGAGGGGAGAGTTCTACATGAGAGAAGAGACAGAAGTCACATGTAATAATTTAATAACAATGTAAACTGTAAGGCAAAGCTCTTTGGTAGCTGATAGGGTTTAGATGTTTCATTCCCCTCCAAATCTCATGTTGAAATGCGACCTCCAATGTCGGAGGTGGGTCTAGTGGGAGGTGTTCACAGGGGTGGATCCCTTATCAATGGCTTGGTGCTGTCCTCAGGATAATGAGTGAGTTCTCATTCTGAGTTCATGCGAGATCTGGTTGTTTAAAAAAGATCTGGCACTTCCTCCTTCTCTTTCTTGCTTTCTCTCTCACCAAGTGACATGCCTGCTCCCCTTTCAATTTCCACCTTGATTGTCAACCTCCTGAGGCACTCACTAGAAGCAGATGTTGGCACCATGCTTCCTGTACAGCCTGCAGAACTATAAGCCAAAATAAACCTCTTTTATTTATAAATTACCGAGCTTCAGGTATTCTTTCATAGCAATGTAAATGGACTAATACAGTGGCGATGCATCCTGACTTACTTTCCTGGCCACATTTTTCTGTTAAGAATTTCTACGGAGTTTTGAGGAACAGAAGAGGTTTTTTTAATTGTGGAAGTAATTGGCCAGACTTAAGTTTTATGTCCCAATGAAGAAAGATTCCCAAGCCCAAGGTGGCACACCACTTGTCTTTGTATAGCTTCGAGAAAAAGAAATCATACCACAGAAACAATGTGATTCATGGACTGTGCTTCGGACAGCAAAGAAAGTTCTAGGGTAGGACTAAGAAAGTGGGTCTGCAAAAACTCATTTTCAAGACAAATAATGTAAAATTAAGTTCACTAGGGTTGAGGCATTTGTTTTACAAAGTAATTATGAGTAATTAAAATGCCATGTATCAATGATTATTAGTGACAATCAGTATCTCCACAGTACTAAAAAATGCAGAAATTGATTTAATTAAATTTACTTTAGTCAGCACCTCATAAGAGCAAAGTAAATGGCCTGTGGTGGATAAGCATGGCCACATGGTGCAGTAAGTAATTTCTTACAGGTCTCACTAAACGTATTTAGTCCAGCCAATGATGTTTTATTGAGTTTTTAAAAATCTGGACATCTAGTGTTTAACACAAGACTCATGGTTCAAGATGACTATATTTCATATCCATGTGAAACGTACCAGATTTTCAGGAAAGTCCATGTATTGATGTAATTCTAGAACTCTAGGCTAACACCAGCTGTAATGGGGAATGGTGCAAACTGCTTTAGTTATGTGGCCCTTCCTGTCACCACCTTTGCAAAATGCTGCCATGGAGAATATCCCTACTCTGAGCATGTTCCCTGTGATGCTCCAGGTCCCATCTCATTCCACCAGTCCCAAATTCCCTTCTGAGTAAAAAGTAGTAAAGAGGGTTAGCTTCATTTCAGTCTATCCTTATGCCATGAAAACATTTTACTGTTTATATGTTTAATCAGTGGGGCTCCCATAAGCTGGCCTGCACTTAGGTGCAGGCAGCATGTATGTGTGTGAGTGAACACGCAGATGTGTGCATGCATGTGTGTGTGTGCATGTGCATGCGTGTGTGTATGTGTATAGGTAAGTTTTCACAAGTCACACCTGAGTCTCTTTGACTGCCATGTGATGGCCTTGGCCTCTGCCCCTCAGCTGGGCAACCCAGGCTACGTGGCTCCTGGTCTTGCCTGCACACCCAGATGGCCCACACCCTGCTTCTCCAGGCCTACAAACCCCAGCTATTGTGCCTCAGCTTCCCTACCTCCCCATAGAATATTCTGAATTGAATGAATTATGAGACTGGCTTCCAATTTTGCTAATGTACTTACCTGAAACTACATTTTCATCATGACTGGGTAGAAAATGAACATTTGGGCTCCCTGTCCTACTGATCTGTTGAAATACAGCCCTAATTTGAACAACGTAGATCAAGAGCACAATTGCAAAATGATATTATGAAATAAAAGTTTGTTATAGCAGTCCCCCTTATCTGCAGGGTAAGATCACTAGTGGATGTCTGAAACCTCAGACAGTACCAAACCCTATGTCCATTACCATTTTTTCCTATATATACATACAGACATAGTTATGATAAAGCTTAATTTATGAAGTAGGCACAGTAAAAGATTAACAATGATTAAATAGGACATCTATAACAATCTATGTGCTATATTAAAGTTATACAAATGTGGTCTCTCATTTATTTCTGAAATTTTTCATTTAATATTTTTGAACCTCAGTGGACCACAGGTAACTGAAACTATGAAAAGTGAAACTAGGTAAGGGGGAGACTACTGTATTTTTTTTTTTATTGCAAAAGCAGAAAAAATGATACCTTTTTATACTTGTGCTATATCAGGGAAAATTTGTCCACTGTCTTTCTTGCAAATAACCTTTTCTCTTGACTTTTGGGATATTTACCTCTTTTCTTTACTAAGTGATGTTAATAGCAGATGGCCCTGCTGCTTCCACTTTTTAGCCATCATTTTTACCCCTAGATTACCGAAGGAATTTCCAGTTTTTCCTCCTTCTGTGAATTCTCCACCAACATTAAATGAATAGTTAGATATACAATGAGCTTAGTGTTTCACTCCCTTGCCCCTCTTCCAATCTGACTCTTCACTGAACTTAGAACTAGACCCAAACTCTCTATTGTAGCCAATGAAGCCAAACACAACCCGACCCCTGCTATAGGGTTTAGTCTCATTATTCACAGTAGTTATGTTTTATAATGCCATTGCCAACATTGAATCAGCAGATCCTGAACCATTTCTCCTAGGAAAAATACTGGGTTACGTCTCTCCGAGTCTAGAGTCACAACATTTTTGTCAACTGATAAATACATAACCTTGTTTTGTGTGTGTTTCTGTTTAAAGACACTTTATTTAGCAAAGGAAGTTTATTCATTAACATTGGACTCCTGGTCAACAGCACTATAACTCATACTGGAACAAAGTTTATCTAATACACACATTTTCCACATAAGGCACATCACAGCCTTCTTGCACTTAGGAACACCAGACAGCACTTCAGCACTACTCTTCGAGGCCATTTAAACAGCGACATCAACCAAAAGCACAGAAATGTGAAAAATGCCGTACTAAGTAGACCTCAAAAAGGACACTTGTGTATAGTATGCGAGTGAAACCAGAAGGCGGAGCACTGTCTTGTTCAGTCTCAACTGGGAACATGTGCATGGGGGAGACTTCACATTTCTTGCCACTCTATGTCTGCAAGTGATATCAAAAGCACTGTGATGATTGATTTTGGTGTTACAAGTGAATTTCAGCGAGTAGGCAAATTCATAAATAGAGGCTGAAAATAGTGAGGATTGACTGGTTTTCTGACTTCATCTTCTAAAAATATCCTTTTTGTTTGTTACACTCCAGCTATACCAGCATGCCTAGCTCAGGTTCATCTCAGAGGCTTTACGCTTGTTCTTCCCCTTGCCTGGGCTGTACCCCCTACAACCCCCCATCTCCAGAGGGCTGACTCTCCTTGAAAGAGCAAGGGCTTGTCTCTTCCTCAATACAGACTCCCCAGCATTTACGACAGAGCCAGACTCCACAGGTACTGAATACATAGTTGGTGAATGAATGGCAATTGTTTTCTTAAGATGTCCTTTTTTTGACAAAGAGAAAACATAGGCAACACTTTGACAGTATTCAAAACTCAGGGGAATAATTTACAGGTCTGTATAATCCCCGAATTGAAGATCCATTGCTTGTTAAAAAACACCCTCTACAAAGCTACAGCCCATCATCTTTTCCCATCATGTTGGGATTTTCTTTAATCACACAGCCTAGCATGTCATCAATAAATCAACAGCAGCATCTCTCGTTGGAAGCATCCCTGGAACAGTTAGAGGAAGAGAGGCTTTAGGCAGTTTTACCTGAGTATTGATATAGTTTGCCATCTTGTTAGCTACCAGAAGAATAAAGATACTTTCCCTTCATTTAACTAAGTTGATTTGCACTAACAGAAGGAATCACTCTGGTGAGTTTTGGGGAGTGCTTTCAGAGAAAGATAAATGTGAGAAAAGTTATGCAGAAGTAGGCTACAGGGGGCTTCTTTGGAGAATTGGAATTCAGCCTGAGTCTTGGAACTGCTCTAGGTGAGAAGAGACATGAAATATAACAGAGGAGAGAAGAGAGGGCAAGGGGAAGGGCTTCAGAAAAGAACCTGCCCCACTTTTACAGTTTTGCCCAAGGCTAGACCTGCCTCATTCACTCTTGGTGTGTCATCAATTTGTTAAAAACAAACCAACAAAAAACTCTCAAGAAGGAAGGAAGGGAGGGAGGGAGGGACGGAGGGAGGGAGGAAGAGAGGGAGGAAGGGAGGGAGGAAGGGAGGGAGGACAATTGAAAAACAGCTAGGAAAAAGAGTTTAATAATTCATTAGGTAAATACAAGATCAAAGTCGGGAATCTGTCTGGAGAAGGAATGAAAATATAGCTTTCTACTGAGTAAATTCAGTTCCCTCACAGACTCAGGCAGACACTGTCTACACTGTCCCATTCCCAGAAAACACTGACCTTGGCCACAATTTAGCTCCCCTTACAGCAAAGCAGCAAAGTCTACATTCAAGCCCCACCTTGCCCTTCCCTCCAGGGGACCTGCATTATTCCTATCAAACCCAAACTCTTCTCTCTCTTTACTATGGCTGGGGACAGATTTCACTGGTTAGCACAGTTTTAACATGAATCCAACCCTCTCACTTCTCTTTTGAGCTTTCTTATGTCTCAGCTCCAGCATGGGGAACACTTAGAGAATATCCCCCTAAATGGGAATATCTGGTTTGCCAAAGAGGTGACCTCATACATGAGCCTCTTAAAGCCCATGAGCCTGAGTCTTGTGATTGGGAATGCTTATCTGCCAGTTATGAAAGATGAAATGAGGGCTCCAGGAATTTCGTCTCAACTTGCAAGGAAGGAGGATCTATTGTTCAGGTGCTGATCAGTGCAGATTTTCAAGTTTTCTTAGGAACACAAAAATATTTGCTCTCAGGAGAACTATGTTGTTTTCCTTGAGGGCTTGTCTGTACACAATGGAAACAGAGAAACCAAACTAATCCTGGTCCCTCCTGTTGGCTTCTTTCAAAACTTGGAGTGGTTTCCAGTCCAAACCAGATTTGCCCAGGCTTCCATTTAAAAATAATCCACTTACCACAGCACTCAAAGCAATTTGGCAAGCCTAGGAAGAAGTCTGACAGGAGGATGGGTGGGTTTGTTGTGGGGGGGCAAGGCAAGGAATCCCATTTTTGTGTACCCTCCCCATGTGGTACAGGGGCTCTGCCGGTCACTTAACACGCTGAGCCCACAGCCTACTGAGAAGAGTCCACGGCCGTTAGTGAGCGTCCCTCAAACTCCCAAGCTGGCTCCTTTGAAATCTGTGTCTATCAGGAGCAAAGATACCAAGTAAGTACCCCCCTGACAGTGCAAAGCTGAGACAACATTACAACAAACATGCAAGCATTCCTTCAACTTCAAATCATAGAAAACAACGAAGAGAAATTCTGGTGTTAAGCTATCAGCAAAAACAAATACACTGTAAATATTTACAAGTGAGCTTGATTTTGTAGCTGTTGTTTGGGAAGGAGGCAGATAAAGGGACCAAGGTTAGCTAGCAATAGAACAGGTAGGGAAGTCTCATAATCCTGGGTGCCCTTTGACTTGGGGTGCCTACACTAAAAGGAACACAAAGACAGATCATATGCCCATCTTTTCCCCATCCTAGCCTTTGTGATCTAGTACACAGCCCTCAGAGAACCCTGAGAATTTCAGTGGTTTCCCTGGAGTGGTGCAGCCCATTGGGGAGCTAGGGTCTGGGTCTGGTCTTCTAATGCATTTTTCTTCTCTTTCCCACTGCTGATTTGGGGGTAAAGCATCTAATTGGAGACATGATGATGATGAGGAGGGGGAACAGAAGCCTTGAGCTCTCCTCTGTTCTCAAGGCATGAGGCACAGCTTGTGCTAAAACGGAACAGTGGACCTAATACTACTGCTCTTATAATGGATTCTTGCATGGCCTAAATTCTGCACTGTCTTTGTGTGCAGCATATATGGTTTTTCAACTCTCTCTGAATGTTGTTCCATAATATACTTATATGCTCCCTGAGACCGAAATAATTTCTCCTCTCCAAGACTATAAGATCCTCAAGGCCAAGGCTTACCACCTCTACATTGCCAACTCACCCCCATCCCAAAAATGTAGAGCAATCCACAAATATTTAGTTGATGCTTGAAGAACTGACTGCAGTTGGTATCATGCTGGTGACCTGGGGGAAAGGCCCTGTCATTTAATTTAGAGGGTAATAGATGGTATTATTTGTTCATAATTCTCCTTTCCCTTCCACTCCTGCTAGTGGGAGAAGTCTATACCACCTCCCAGCTACGCTAACTTTAGGGTTGCCGTGGGACTGCCATCGACCAGTAAAATATGGGCAGAAGTAATGGTGTGTCAGCCACTGGCAGAGCCTTTCTGCTGTCCCTCCTGTGGCCCTGCCTCCACCTTGAGAACCTCTTGCCTCTGAACAGCAGTGGGGCTGCCACTGGGGTCTGGGCACTAGGACAAGAAGATTGGAGGAGCAGGCCCCAGCCCATCCTGCAGCCTGGAGTCAAGCCCAGCCACACACAGCAGGGAACCACTAGAGCCACAGCTGACACACAGGACCATGAATGAGGAATAAACGTTTAATATTGTAAGCCACTGGATTTTTTCCTGGGTTTTTACCACAGTAAAAGCTAATATATGTAATCTCTTTTAAAATCACACTTGCCATAGAGCTAAAGTGCTGTGAATCAATTTGGTCACAAAAAATATTTAGATTCTTTTGGCAGATACTGAAGAAGTTTGACCTTGCTACTGAGTTATAATGAAAGCAGACCTCAGACCAGATTTCCCTACACATATGTAAACATTTATTAAATAAATATGTATTAATACAGGCATAAAAATGGACCTTATTACTTGCTGTCCCAGCTCAGGAAGGTCCCAGCTCTGTCCCTTTAGTGTCCTACCCACCATCTTTACTGAAAGGTTTGCTAGAAGCAGACACTAAACATCTCAGAGGCAGAATTCTACCCTTTCTGTAGGCACTGGGCAATTAAAACTCTTTTTAGCAATGCCTGAACAAGAGACTTATAGGAATCAAGACTCAGGTAACGTCCCTAAAGGAGCAAGCCAGAGGTCTTTTTGGATTCTTAAGCCCTGTTCATGCAACAATGGTGAATATCTCTAACATATAGACAGCAGAGATACAACTTCAGACCATTTATAGACCTTGCCATGGAGAAGTTTGCAGAGTTGGGCAGGGGCTCTTGGATCCCGTGGCTAGGATTCATGATGGACTTTGGTTGCCTGAGAATACCCTAAAAATCAAGGTGTTGTGTGTATGTGTATGCAGTGTTGTAGGGAAAGGTCTGTGTTGTTCATCAGATCTGTAAAGGAGCCCATGACTCAAAAAGGGCAAAGAAATGCTTTCCCATGGAATCTGTAAGAGATTACTCTATAACAAATGCATTTACTCAAACTTTGCTATGGAGGATCAAACTACAGACTACATAAGAATAGACTGTTAGTCAAATGACCAAAAATGGTTCTTACACATAATAACTATGGTAGTTAAGAGTTTATTTTAAAAATGTCCTCCTAACAGAACTAATGACTAATAAAAATGGTACATGTTCTAATGAAGGAAACTCCATGCCTTACCATCATAAAAGTCAATCATAGACTCAGCAAAACAAAGGCTCAAGGTTGCTCTGATACGCGACAATGCCCACAGGGTAACAGTAGCAACTCCCAAGTCTCATTTTAATCAGCATTTTCCTTTTCATTCCAAGTATGAAGTCGAATGGGAAGAATTTACAGCCATGATTTAACTGTCTACTGCTCACTGCTGGCTCCGTTAGTTAGAACAGACATCACATGTAAGATAATACACATACAGGTAGCAGGGGACATTGCCCCCTTCAAACTGTCAAAGCCTGTTCAACAAAGAGCATAGCTCATGTCAATGAAATTCATGGCCCAAAAAGTTATGTGATTTTATCATGCAGTTTCCATAACCCCTACCACATCCCCCACATATCCCAGGTTGAGAAGCACAGGCTTAACTTCTCTGAGGTTTATTTTCCTCCATATACTAAACGGGAATAATCATACTTAAATCAAAAGGTTCTTGGGAAAATTGGCTCAATCTTATCACATAACCATGCTACCTAGTACCCAGCAGGTACTCAACAAATGTCAAAATCGACCTCCCTTCCCACTTGCCATCCAGCTCTGTGCTCAGAGTGGTCTCCAGAGCTGCAGCATCACTGGGAGCTTCTTAGAAATGCAAATTCTCAGGCCCACCCTAGACTTATAGATTCAGAAATTCATGGGTGGAATCCAATGAAGTATGTTTTAATAAGTCTTCTGCATTATTCTGATACATCCTAAATTAAAAATCACTGATATAGATAAATCATTTTTAACCACAGCTGTACATTAAAATCATCTTAGCTTTTAAAACTCTCTACTCACCCCAAGACTAAATCGGAATCTCTATGGGGTGAGGGGCATAGGAGCATTGGTGGTTATCAACATGTCCCCCAGGGATTTAAATGATTGAATTTAAAGGGCAAAGGAAAATCCGCTTCTCTCCCCTTGGCAGTCTGCACTGGATGCTTGAAATCTCATCAATATCGAGTCTCTTCTGAACTCAGACCTGCCATACCACTAACCAGCTGTGCGGCCTTGGAAAAGTTTTCTATATTCTGTTAGCCTTTTTTTTTCACTTATAAAATGAGGATCATAATGATCCATCTTGCACCTTCTTATTTTCCAACGGGAACACTGAATTCCAAAGGCTTCATCCCTTGCCCGTGTCACATATAGCAGTAGTAGCAGACCAGGGCCCAGTCTTTGCCATGTT
This sequence comes from Ateles fusciceps, assembly GCA_036589455.1. NCBI lineage: Eukaryota > Metazoa > Chordata > Mammalia > Primates > Atelidae > Ateles > Ateles fusciceps. The sequence goes on along the minus strand of JAZHEH010002982.1, from coordinate 4,275,699 downwards.
CTCTTCTGCATAGAGTCATGTGTATGGCTGTGGGGCAGAGAAACATCTGGAGCCCTAGAGAGGGGGTTGGTAAATTTTATAATATTTTTGGCTTAAGTATTGGAAGGGAGGGCTTCTAGCTAATGACTATGGAATGTGCCATTAAGAAAGGTGACTGCAGGACTTGCAGGACTCAGTGGAAGCTGTGTGAGGTGAGGAGAAGGATCTGCAGCAGGTCAAGGAGTCACTGATGGGTGTGCACAAAGATGAATACACCATTCATATTCCACTGGGGCTGATGGAGGGGCAGGCAGCTTTGGCTAGGACACTTGGAGACTTCGAGATTTCAGAGTCAAATTAGGAGCTGGGCTTGGAAAAGCTAGGGGCAGCACGAAAGTGAATAGGAGGGATATCTTTGTGTACTCTGATCTGATTGGGAGGGAGAAAGGAGAGATCCAGGGATGATTTAGCAATTTCTCTTGCTCGGTAAGGGTGTCATAAGCCCAACAATTCACAAGATCAACAGTGTGGAAGTCCAGAAAGGAAGTATTTAGCTCTAGCAAAATTTGACTTTGGGTTTATTGAATCTATTATCTTTATTTTTCTTCTCCTTCCAATGCTCCCTTCCCATGATGTACATACACTTAAGAATCACCATGTCTGCTAGTGAGAATGATTATTGTCATCTGAGAAGAAGCTTTAAACTAAGCTTCAATGTTCCTGCCTCCAACTCGTGTTCATCAGGTATAAAATGAAGGGGAGGAGGCAGTTGGCTCTGCCCTGCCGTCCAATGATGGTCACAGTAGTCACTGCTGTGGAGTGAATGTTTATGTACTCTCCAAATTTATATATTAAAATTCTAGCCCCCATGGTGATGTTATTGGGAGGTGGGGCCTTTGGGAGGTGGTTAGATCATGAGGATAGAGCCCTTGTGAATGGGATTAGTGTTTATATAGAAAGGGACCACAGAGAGCCCTCTCTTTTTCTGCCATGTGAGGATAATGAAGGCAGCCATGTGCAACCTAGAAGAGGGTTTTTACCAGAACCCAACCATGTTGGCCCCTGATCTCAGACTTCCAGCCTCCAAAATTGTGAGAGATATGTTTTCATTTTTTATAAGCTACCCAGTCTATGGTTCTTTATTACAGCAGACCAGACTAAGACAGCCACCATGTGCAGTGTGGGCACGAGGCTCTGCCCCACATTTTCTTCTCCTGATTCCGAATTCCTTATTCTGACCTTGGCCTTCATACTCACAAGGTTCAGGTCTCTCATTAATGTTCTGAGATGACTCTTCCCACCTTCTGTCATTCACTGCTGACCAGGAATGACCTCTACTATGGTGACTTCCAAGGCAACAAGACACTATCAATTAATTGGACAAAAGTGAAGCCCTTAACTTTTTCCCATACTTATTATAAACCAGAAGGAACTCCAGAAGTATGATTCTTATCTCAAGTATTTTAGAAGTTTCTTAGCAATTTTTAAATCAGTATCACAGAGGTTTTAAAGCTATTTTGCACTAGAAAACTAGCTTTTATGTCAGATATTATTTCCTCTAAAAAACCTCTGTAGTTGTCATCCCCAAACTGTGACTCACTTTATCTAAAGAAACATCCGAGATTTCAAAATTCCAGCACAAACAAATAAATACCTTGGGTACCTACCACCTTGAAGTGTACTACAATGGTTTACCTTCTGCAGGGAGGGAGGAAGGAGAGAGAGCTGGGAAGGAAATTGAAGAAAGCAAGTATGAGAGTCCCGTGAGCCCAGAAGGCACGTCATGGGCTAAAGCCTGAAGGTCTGGCCTGCCTGGATCACGCACACAGAGCCCCCACTAAGTTCAGTGGAAGCTGAGCTCAGCATGTGGAGATGCACAGTGGGAAGAGACGGTGCAAATGTCAGAGCACAGGCCCCAGCCAGGCACACAGCGATAGGCACATGGGTACTGGGATCCAAACTGGAAGACTGGAAAAGCATCCAGGAAGGAAGTACTAGGAGAGGTCTATCTTCCAGCAAGGTTGTAAACAGCTTCTTTAGCATCAGCTGCTGGGACTCAGAGGCATGGGCTGGTCCCCTAATCTAGCAAGATTGTAATGCACACAGACTGCAGATAGAAGTAGTGAACTAGGCTAATGGTAGGCCTCAAATGTGTTGTGATTGACCTGTACAGAGTTTAAAAGGAAGGAACTGATAAGATCAGGGTATCATCTCAGTATCAATGTCCTAGTGGTGATATACTATAGTTATGCAGGATGTTATCATTAGGGGAAGCAGGGGAAGGGTGCCTGGCATCTTTCTATATTATTTCTCACAACTGCATGCAAATCTACAATGATCTTAAAACGAGGTAAAAAATATTAATGAGCTAAACTTTATAAATCAGAAGATGTCACATTTTTTTTTAAATAAAAGCTCATTTTCTAGCTTCTCTTGAAACATTAGAAGATCAGGCAGCACCAGGCCCACCCTGTGTTCCCACTATAACATGTTCTCCCATAACAATCAGAAGAAGCAGAGAAGCATCTGATGCCTCCAAACAGGCATTACAATCTTCATTTTCCCCCTTCTCCATCCAGCCTGCTTCACTATTTATGTTATTTGTCTGGTTTCAATGGACATTAGATTTTTCTGTTTTTCTATATAGAGGGATAAAGTTAAAGACTGGACCATCCGAGAGGTCATCAGAGTTCACACAAGTTTTATGGCGTTGAATACTACATCATGAATAAGAACACAAGGACACCTCACTATCCTGGTGCCCTTGGGGCCTTGCACATAATAGGTATCATTATAGTATTCTCCTACAGTAGAAGAACCACTTAGGATGGGTTCCAAGAAAAATCAATGACATACTAAATGTCACGCCAGAGCAATTTCTGTCATAACTCAGGAGCCACATAAAATACAGTGAGTTCTTAAAGTCATAAATACTGTGAAATTATTTATGAAATGGGTATTAGGTAAGGTCTAATTTACCAAAATTGGAAACACCTAGACACAGGTTTAATTGGAACTCTCCACATAGGTGCACTCTATGATTCCAAGACAAGGTGCCATTCCAAATTGAGTCTGTCTTTTCTTTTTCTGAGGTTAAAACATTTTCCACATTAGAAACCTGTCCCCTTTGGTTTCCACATGGCAAATTACTCAAGTGGAATCATTTACCCCAAAGGCAATGGAATGTTCCCATTATCACTAAGCAGCAAAGGGCAAAATAGCCAGTGGGGCAGAGACAGGGAGGATAAATTCAGGTCATTCTTCTTGCACCAAAAAAAGCATTATATTGACTTACAGATTTAGATCCATCTCTGTAGTTACTAAACGATACTTTGTACAACCTTTAGTCTGCTCAATATATGGTCTGACCTCCCTACGACCACCTCTCACTACGCATATTAAACACATTATACTCAGGAGTTGGTGTTTTCCCGGTTACGCCATTCTAATAGTGGTGCTATCGCAGAATTTTACTATGAAAATCAGATTTTCCTTGCAAGGAATCTGTTAAGGGGGGGAATATTATAGCACACAAACTAATAATAAAGAGAGAGCATGATATTTTTACATATTCCTTAACACAAGAGTTAACTTATCAGGAGAGTTAAATTACATTTAAAATTCAGGGGCAGATGTAGGTCTTGGCTAATGGTCCCTCCAGTGACCTGAGTCAAGGATTCATTGATAGGGTTCTCTCATCCTGCCCTAGTGTTGAACTTTGACCTGCAATATGCTCGCTCTTGCTTAGCTGTTTTACAAATTGGTAAATACACAGGCCAAGCTGCTGCTGTCCATTATGTCCCAGATTGATTTAGTTTGGTTACACAGGTTAGTTCAACCCCATCGCTCCCGCTGATGTTGCCTTGGTTCATACTGGCAGAAATGGGGTTATTCACATTGCCAATTGTACCATGTCACGGCCAAAGAAATTATATTCTAGAAATTCCTTGCAAAATGCCTGCAGTCTGAGATTTGGCTGTTGCCAGTGGCCACTAATCTGACCACAGCTCATGTATTTGGAAAATTTAATTATTAATGTGAGGTGCTCACTCTACTGTATTGAAAGTAATGGCTATAACATCCAAACCAAGTCGTTTCATATGAAACATGGAATTGGTTTGCTCTGTGTGGGGCATCAGCTGGACTCTGCTATAAGGCATCTGGTGAGGCCATGAGTCCTCTCCAAGTTTTCTGCTGCAAGCCTGTGACAGCCAGCTGGCAGAGCAGCTGCAGGCCCAGGTCACTTTGGGAGCCAGCTGACCACACTCCCTCAGATAATACATTTATAGGTCAAAGGAGGCTCTAGCTCTCACTTTGAACAAGTGTGTTTGGTCACCAGGGGTTCCATTGCCCATTGGGCTGGAGAACGTGCAAATAATTTGCAGCTTCCTTAATTAAGCTAAGCCCCAGTCCCCAAAGTAGAGTTTGACCTCAAAATGCTATTTTTATTTCTTATTTAAATGCACTGTTGCAACCACACATCCCCTATCTGTATACAAAGATTCTCTTTCTGAGGCTTTTGAAAACAACTGTTTTCTCTTTCCATTTTTTGAAATGATACATCTATTTTGAATAGCTTTAGAGCTACAGATATAGACAGAGATCAAATATGGTTTTGATTCCCAGAGATGAGTTTATCTGAGCAAAAGTAAAACATCATTGTGAGTGGTAGATAATAAACAATTTATTTGAATTTTGGTGAAATAAGTGTGTTACACCAGCAGTCACATGGAATAAAATATTTGTGATTTTCATTTAGTGATGTTTCTCTTTGCTACTGAGAGATGTCAGGTTTTTGTTCGGCTCTGATAAACGTCAAGTCTCTCCTACCTCTTCACAGTTTGGCCGCTTATTATACATAAAACAAATATCTAGAAAACACCTCCTTTAATGCCACGTGCTCTGTGGAGCTCCAGGTGTAATCAGCATTAAGACAGAGGAAGACCTTTTCTTCAGAGAATAAAACTAGTGGAAATTCTGCTCTAGTCATCCTTTCCTAGCAAAAACATGTGTCCTGTTTTCCAGCTTCCAGGAGATGGGAAATTTCCCACACAGGTTTAATAGAGTTACCCTTTGACTTTGTTTTTTAGAATTCACATATCAGTATATACAGATGAAAATGACGTTTTCTGGAACAACTTTTTCACATTCACAAAACTATCTACATGATTGCTGAGAACCTGGCAGCCTTAAAAGAGAATAGAACCTGTTCCTCTGTGTTCTTTGTGAAAAGAATCACAGCAAATGGAAACCTCAGGCATCTTGAAAAGGCCTTAGTTCTGAAAGATTGGGGTTTACATTCTGCTGTTCAACTAGACTTGCAGAGATGAGGGCTAATGCTCAACCTGGCACTGGAAATAATCTGCTTTGGCATTATGTGAAAGAAAAAAGTTAGGTTCATATTGTATTGAAATAGCCACAACCTGTAGAATTTTTAGAGGCTGTTTTTATTTGTGTCACGCCATAGCATTTCTACTAAGCTCAGAGTCGCCATTCTGAGCTTAGTGTGAGAGGCAGATCACACCTCTGGACCAAATGCTTTTATCCTAGAGAAAACTCTAGTCCCAAAGCAACACACAACTTCCTTGAGGTTTGGAAAAAGAGGCTTCCAAGTGTAGCATCTTTTTATTTTATAAAACTCCTTTCCCTGCCAAACATTTGGTTTTGCACGCATCTGAGGGTGGGGCAATGCTTAGAATGAGAGTGAGAAACACAAGATTTAGTAAAAGTGCTGCCAGATACTCTGCTTTTGAAATGTTGCTTAAAATAAAAAACACTTCTCTCCTTACTCTTTGATATGAATACTGAAAATATCTTTCTTTTTTTGCCCTGGAAAGTATGGTTTTCTTTGTTTTGTTTTGTTTTTTCAAAAGTCAGTTTTTTATTTGTTTCTTTCTTTTAAGGACTTGTCTAGCTATTTTGATTACGGGCTACCAACATGTGGCACATGGCTCAGATCAGTCTTAGAGGGCCCAGAATGGCCAGCTCTCTCAGTTTCTCATTTTTGACAATTCGAAGGGCAATTTCCCATTAACCCTGAACTGCCTCCTTCACACCCCTGGAAGAAGCGCACTTCTCTCCCACTAGGTGAGCCTACAGCACTTCTAAACATGGTGCAGCCTGGAATCAACCCCTGGCCTACTTTCCCAGGTTGATTTTGCGAGTGCAGTGGGTCAGTCTGGCAAGTGACCGTGAACTGTCAGAGCAGTGGCAGGTGTCCTTCCCAGCAGAGAGCTGTCGAGGTGCACAATGTGGGAAATATGCTAATCCGAGGGGTTGGGATGAGAGCCCCAGGCTTTGTTACCTCTCATTTGAGAGGCCTCAGTGCGCTTTTGACAAGATGGAGCTATTGTCCTCCTGGGCCTCCAACGGGAGGATTCAGAGGAGAACCACAATGTAGATCAAAGGATGGAACAACAGGACCTGGGAGCAAAGGCTAAATGGCCCTGGTATTATTTTGCCTGGAGAAGAGAAGGCTGGAGGTGGGGTGGGTCAAGTAGGCCATAATGGTGAAAAAGCTATTATGTCGTGAATGTGACCAGCTGTTCAACATTTTGAGTGAGAAGAAAAGGCGTAGGAGAAAATGAATGTAAACTGCAATGTGAGAAATTTGGTTGACATAAGGAAAACATTTCAAACAGCGAGGGTTATTAGACACTAAAATTAGTGACAGAGGGAATACATTTCTTAGACGAACTTTAAAACTATGATATTTCAGTCAAGAGGTTTTAAGGCAAACTTGCCCGGATGTAGGGAGTCAATAGGAAAAAATGTTGAGACCCACTTCACTTAAATATGTGCAACATATGATTTTAGCCTTCACAAACTGCTCTTTACAATGGACATTTTCTCAGAGACTAGCATTAGAAGCTGCTACACGGGACTTCTTTGACCTTGCTTTAATGATTTACTTAGCTGAGATGGGAATTGCCTTTGCGGCTAAGTGACTGACAAGTACCTTGGGTGATGGGCATTCTGATTCCAGTTCTGCAGCTAATCAACTCTGAGACTTCCAACAAGCACAGAACCTCAATTTCCTTAAATGTCAAACAGAGACAATAGCTCTGTTCTACCTCAGAGGATGGCTTGGAGGAACACATTATAAAAGGAATGAAAAGCACACTGAACCCAAATATGTAGTAACTAGACTGTTCAGACCTCAGGGCTGCTCCCAAACACTAACGTGCTTGGCTCTTAGTATTGTTCTAATAAGTTACTCCCTACCAGACTAGGAGTGAGAGAAGAGAAGGATCAGGGGCTAAAGGAGTATTCAAGAGCATAGTTCAAATGGTATGGGGGCTGCTATTTTATTCTTGCCTCTCTTAGGTCTATAGTCCAACATCAAGCAAAACTGGGTGGTATATACCAGTGAAAGGCATACACCCAGTTCTTTGATTAAACTGTGACCTCTGCAGTTTGGGACATTTCAATTGGAAACATTTCTTCATGAAAACTTCAACTAACAGAACTAGAAAACTCCATTGCCCTTAATGTTTCTAATAGGGCAGTCTTAAATAAATTTAAAAATAGACAAATAAATGAACCTCGGTGTTTCAACACAGTGATAAAATGAGGGAAATTTTTACCCTTCATGTGGGTCCAGACTGAGGGTATATTTAGTCACAATGAAAGAAAAAAGGCTTCTATAGAAAACATTTCTTTTAAAAATGAAGGCAAACCTAAAAGACCTTTGCAGATAAAGCCTGAGAGCTTTCATCACAAGCAGATTGGCACTATAAGACATATAAAGGAGGTTGTTTAGAGCATGCCTGCCTCTTAAGGTTGTAGTAAATTGGAACCCTGTTCTTCTGTCCCTAATGCTTCTGTGCTGTTGCAATCAGAGACAGAACCCTGAACTGTGGCAGTCATGCAACTCTAGAAAGTTCAAGGTAAAAAGGACCACATGAGCACATTTCAACAAATCTCATTATTTTCCAAATAGGAAATAGAGGGTCCAAGAAATAGCAACAAAGAGTAATGGAATTAGTAGGGGGGCAACATTGGAATTTGTCCCCAAATCCTATGGTTACCCAGTCATATGATTTATCCCATTGGAAAGGCCACAAACTGATCTCTAAGGGGGTAAATATGGCTCACAGGCATATTTCGTTTGGCTCATAAAGTGGATTTTAAAAAATAATTTTAAGTTTCTTATATGGAAAAACTAGAAGACATAGTTAGGTGAGCCATGTATCTGCCTGGTACATGGTACGTAATTATAGGTGCATGAGCCTACAGCTGGAGTTCCAATGTTTTCCTCCCTGTTTAGATGAAGCATGTACTGTTTTGTTTGCCACAGTCATTACCACTCCCTAAGGTCTCCCTGATGATGAAGCCATAGGTGATTTAGAACGTATCTCCACACTCACACATATGCTCCTCTTAACCATCCATTTCACTCATTTGTATGATTGTCCTGGGCTGTTTACACATTTAATTCTGCAAACCCTTCCCTACCACATGCTGCTTCTATTTTCCTACTTAGTAAAACCATTAGTGATTATTTCTGCACAGAACAAAGAAATGAAAAAACATAATGACTATATGCATGTATGACATACCCCTCATCCTATAGTGATAATGTGTATAGCCTGGGAGACATATACACATTCACAAGGCAGTTAAAGGAATTGGTTTATTTTACTCACTTTCACATGAGATTCTAAACACTGCCAAAGACCCACTTTTGCATTCCAATATTCTGAAGGAAAGTGATCACTGGTTTGATATTTCTCTCAATTTCTGCTGAGTAAAAGGGGGCCTCCCCTAGTATTCCCTACCGGGTTTTCAAATATCTTTTGGGGAAGATAGGGGAAGAAAATCTATTCATTTTAAGACACTATTAAAAAGAGAGACACATTTGTTCACCCAAATGAATTTTATAGTAGCATTATTTATAATAGTCAAAATATAGAAACCTAAATTTCCATCAAATGATAAATAAATAAATGAAATATTTTATACCTGTACACTAGGGTATTATTTGGCAATTAAAAATGAAGTACAGCAGCATGGAGAAATCTTGAAAATATTATGGCAAGTGAAAGAAACTAGTTGTAAGCCATCACATATTGTACGATTCCATTTACATGAAACGTCCAGAATAGGCAAATTCCAAAGAGCCAGATTACTGCCAGCTAGGCCAGGGTTGGGACCTTGGAAGGACATGAGAAACAACTGATGTTGGTTATGAGGTTTCTTTTTGCAGTGATAAAAACATACTAAACTTGATTGTGGTGATGGCTGCACAACTCTGAGAATAATACACTTTCACGAGTGGAGAGTATGTATGTAAATTATATCTCAATAAAGATGTCACTTCAAAAAAGATAAAATGGGCTAAATCTGTTGAAATCAGGAAAGGGGAAGTAATATTTTGGGGTGAGCTGCTAGGGGGCAGGCAGCATCCGATGTGTTTTTATGTATTTTATTCGAGCCTCACAGCAACCTGCCAAGAGGTTTTATTCTGTCCATTTCACAGTTGAAGAAATAAAGGCTCACAGAGATTAGGCTGCCTTACCTTGTCACTTGTTCAGCTGAGATCTGAACCAGATTTGACTACCAAACAGCCTGCCTCGACCCACTGCTGCTCAGCAGTCACCCAGCGTTTTCTTCTCTAAAGACAAGGAACTAATAGAGACTTGCCTTGGCTGGTTCTTACTGCTGCGTGTGACTATTTAATTATGAGCAGGATACCAACTCTTCTTTCCTAAAGAGCTACCCTGAGCCATGCCAGCTGATTAAACAGTCTTTCTAAAGTCAAATGGGGCCTTTCTTTCCTCAAGGTGACATGCGTACTATTCTAAATGCAGAGCTAGACTCGCCTAAAACAATTTTCTGTCTGCTGTCTGTTGGCATTTTCTCACTTACCCACTATCCTCCTTGAACTCACCTCTGCTTGCTCCCTCATTCCACATTAGAGCTAAAATCATTGCCTAATGCATTTTTCTCCCTACCCCACCCCTGCCTATATAAAGCAGCATCCAGGTAGCACTGAACATGTTTATGGCCTCCTAATTCTATTGTTACACATGTCTCTAATCATTAACATCAAAGAGTGCTTACAAATTAATTCATATGTACAAATTCCTCACCTGAGCATTCAAAACACATGAATCAGCATCCAGCCCCTACCACTTTAAGAGGTTACATTAAAGCACAGATCGTTAAGGAGCGTGGATAAGGTGGAGAGAGGGGAGAGAGATTCAAATAGAATTCATGCTCCTTGCCTTAAATGAGAATCAGTCTGAGCTATATACAAGTGGGCAGCCAGCAGAGAGCATCTGGGATGCAAGCCATCTCCAAGCCACAGGCACAGCCTGCGTTTACTCACATCACAATCCATTATTATCCCAGCCAGGATCCAAACCTTACCTCTACTGAAGCAAGAGCCAACCAGTGACCTCAGCTGGGTCATCAGGACCACTGCAACCAGTTCCAGCCTCAGCTCTCTGATCTAACAGCCACAGTCAGCCTTTACTTTCCTCTTTCTGAACAGGGCCAGCGTGCTTCCTCCTGTCTGTCAATATTTAACTACCCTGTCAAGTCACATTACATCACCTGCACTAAATCCCACTCCAGTGATAGCTAGAGGGTGTGCCTGTTCTATTCAATTCAACTCAGCTAAACTTTATCTAGTGCCTTCCATTCATTCATTTCCTTCCACATGTACTGAGCGCCTACTGCATTTGGCACTGGGGATATAGAAATGAAAGATCCACTCCCCAGATTCTAGTGGAGGAAAAAGACGAAATAATATGGTATGTGCTGTTCTGCCAGAGCACAGAGCGCAGGGGACACTCCCATTCCAGGCCGGCTGGAAAGGGATAGAGCAAATAAGGCCAGAGAATTCCCAAAGATGGCAACACTTAGAGTGACATCTCTAATGGACCAGGGTATATCAGGAAGACAACTGCATGATGCATACAGGGCCTCTGTCCTCAAGGAGCTTACACCCAACACAGTTTGCTCTATGGTCCTACAGATGAACAGGATTGCTTACATATATACCATACGCAAAGTGCAGAATATTAAATCAAAGAGAGCAGCCCTTTGTTGTTGTTTGTTTGTTTGTTTTTTTGGCAAGTTGTGTCCTGAACAAAGATGTCTCAACAGTGAAAGCTGGCTGTCTCCTATAGATCCCCTGGTGCTACAAATCTAGGAGGATTCTTCAGAGAGCCGAAAAAGCAGATAAACCCAGTGAATAGAGCAACCAACTGCCTGTGGCCCATTTTCAGGACCAGGGTAAGAAGAATTCAGGTCACAGAGTAACATTTTTCTCTGGTCAAAGGAATTCATCTGGAACAAACAGGCTTGGCCAAAGGTAAACAGGGATCTCTCACTGCCCTCCTAATCTCTCTATGACTTTTCTAAGGCAACATTTCCTGACACTTAATGAAGTGTTGATAGCTTTTTTAAATAATAGAGATGGATATGTCGAGCCACTTGGCATCACTAAAACTGCAGCCTTTAACTTCATCTATGATGAGAAGCCTCAAAAGCTATTCGCTTTGGGATTCTTTTTTCTTAAGGTTGAATTTATCACCAAAGCATGGCTCTCAAATATACCCACACAATCCCTTTTCTACCAAAACTTACTTCAGTTTCATGCTCCAGAGAACAAGACCCCCCATTTATGTGTGAACATTCAAAGGACCCCACCACTGGGGAGCCTAAAAGGCTGCCACGGAAAATCCTGGTATATTTGAATTGCAAAACACAGCCTGGGGATCCCAATACATCTAATTTGGGACATGTTCCAAGCTCAGGAGCCTCTCTGCATGGAAGCAGCTTTATTAGCCAGTTTCTCAGACAATTTTCTAGTTCCACATGCACACTTCCCCAAGTGTTTCCAAGACGAACTCTTACAGTCTGTTGGGATATTTTACTACAAGGTATTTAGAGTTTTGACAAATACTAACTGACATTGCCACCATTCCAATGAAAACTGATGACCCATAGCTAATGCCTGCTTCTTGGTTGTGGCTCAAGACCTTTTTGAGTCAGCCAGTGATTGGAAGCAGAATGACGCCCCAGACCTGTCCTTCACATCCTAGAAGCACAGTTTGATTTCAATCCATTAATACATTTGCATCAAAAGTTGAATCACCATGAAACTGAAGGGAAGTTGCACCTCAGTCAAGCCTGTTCTTTTTATTAAACCAAGACTTATTCAGAACCCTTTTTGCTTAATAACATATAACACACTTGGCATTAGGAATATTGTATGTTATTAATTGAAGAATTGCTACTACTAATTGCCAAATGCCCAGGGACTTCTGGATCCAATTAGAATGGATTTTTGACATTTATCTTGCAATCCCACTGGAAGGACAACGTGCTACATGACCTTTAGTTGGTTTTTAAAGGCAGTTTTAGTAAATTTTAGCCCATATCAAGTAATTTTTTCAAATAATATTATGAATGTTATCAATAGAGAGATAACTATTAGCTCGTGGAAAATAACTAGCAAATATGACTGATATTTCTAGAAGTAAATCATAAGAAACTTCAGCTTTCAAAAGAGAATGTTTAAAATGTATTCCATTTATCTCTTTTGTATCTAGCTTTAGAAAATACAAGAAAGGGAAGGTTTTTGTTTGCTTACATTTTGTTTTTAATAAGAAGTCTTAAAGTGAAATTCTAAAGCAATACTAATTTCTCCAAATCCAATGAATAATATTCATATGTGTCAGAAAGCAACTGGTATTGTGTGCTCACCATGGCAGAAAAGTATAGATAGAGAACTTGAAGCCATTAATGTGACCCCAGGCAAGTCAATCCTTAATTAGGGTCTAAACCTGCTCTACTTCCCTCTTAGGAGAAGAAACTAAGTAAAAGTGATGGATTGTTTAAGGTGCACACCAAAACTCCTAGGTAACAAGGAGTACTATGCCTTTTAAAACCCCGTTGTTACAGGGTTAAGACCCTATAACTTGTTCAGGGTCACAAAAGAGTCCTTCTCAGGCTGCTGTTAACTCTCTCAATTTTCTCAGGCTGCAGAGGTTTCCCAATCGGTGTGACTGTCAGTGCTAACTCCAGAAAAGTCCCTGGTTGACTAAGATGGCCACCCAACTCAGATAATGTTAGAACACCATCTTGGAAGTGATTTCATATTATATGATAAATAATTATGCATCTTGTCTGAGCCAACAAGTTCTGATTATTTAAAATTGAGTTGAGTTTTTGAAACAGGTATCATTTGTAGCCAGGGAACAGATAATATGAGTTTTCAAGATGGGTAAAAATTGTGATGTGAAAAATACAAGGATTTTACTTTCTACTTTGCCTCATGGTGTGGTCTGTAGGACTAGCAATGTAGCATCATTGGGAACGTGTTAGAAGTAGACACACCTGGCTGCCCCAGACCTCCTGAATCAGAACCTGCATTTCTATAAAATTCCTGGTGGTTCTGAGGCACGTGACAGTTTGAGAAGTCCTGTTTTAGAATTTGTTTAAGCCTAGGGGAAGGGACAACCAGCCTCCATAAAACACCTGATACACCCATAAAAAAAAAAAATTCTTGCAAGTCAAAGCATTTTGACAAAGAAAATGAAAGGCATTATTGTAATTTATGTTTTCTGGACCTTGTGAATTTTAACTTCATAGTCGAGAAGCCATAAAATATAAACTCTAAATGAGGTCAACGATTAAACCGTTTTCCCATGAGGGAGCCTTGTTGGATGCCAGGGCCCACTTCAAAGAGTAAAGCCGTCAGTCTGCGGGAATTCCCCCTCTATGCACAGTTGGTCACCATCCTCTGTCTCCAAACATCTCCCTGGTTAGGAGATCAAACCCAGGATGATGCCCAGGTTTTAACGGTTTACGTTTGAAACATTATTGCACAGGTGAAGAACAGGGAAAGAGGGAGTTTCAGACATACAGATTGAGAGGCCTATTTTGACTATGAGATTTGAGGAATCTAATAAACACCTATGTGGAAAAGAAAGTGGTGTTTGGATATATGAGTCTGAGGCAAAGCCAGTCAGAAAACAGTATGTATATGAACGATCTTTGGAGAGTAATTAGGGGAACAGTCAGTATATGGATATATCAGAAAATGAGGGAATGAAGGATTACAATTACAGGGAGAGCATTTCAGGCCTAGATAACAGTGAAAACGGATGCCCTGTGGCAAAGAGAAAAAGAGAGCAGAGCAAAAAAAAAAAAAAAAAAACAGGAAAAGAAAAAAAGAAGTGACAAGCAAAAATTACTAGATGATAAAGTGAAATCAAAATGAATGACAATAACATGTAGTGAACCACAATAATATGAAGATTAAAAAGTTTTCTTTCCTAAAATAGAAGATGCATATTATTATGGAAAATACAAAAAGAATCTGAAACCAAAATTCTAAATATTTCAAATGGGGAGCCAGAAGAGGATTGAGCACAGAGTTTGTATTTGTGTGTAAGTGGACATTTTGTATGCTAAACAGAAAATGCACAGTCTTATTTTATGCTCATGGGATAGAAATTCACAGAAAATGATTATGCATGTGGCCACAAAGAAAACACTGAAAATTCCCTGAAGTGAATGAGGAAAGGGCAAAAAACACAAAATCTCTTAAGTGCCTTTAAATTAAAAAATAGCCTTCTAACCAAACCAAGGATCGAAAATGCAACAAAAATACAAAATACAGGTTATTTAAACATAAATACAACAATGGAGAAGACCTCATATCAAAACCACAATGCAGGAAAACCCAGTGGAAAATATATAGCCTTAAATGCTTTTATTTAGAAAATAAATGCATTACACATTCAGCCTTCTTAAAGTATTCCAAAAAAAAAAAAAAATAGACACAGAAGGACTACTTCCAAATTTATTTTAAGAAGCCAGCATCATCATCTAATACAGAAACCAGACAGAGACACTGTAAGAAAACTGCAGGCTAATATCTCTGATGAACGTAGATGCAATAATCCTCAACAAAATATTAGCCAACTGGATTCAACGACACATTAAAAAGATTATGCACTGTGACCAAGCAGGATTTATCCCTGGGATGGAAAAATGGTTCTAAAGACTTTTAGCTGATACCTTTAGTTAACAACAGTGTGTCATTGGTTGTGACCAATGTACCACACTAATGTAAGATGTTAACAACAGGAGAAACTAAATGAGAGGTATATGGGAACTCTGTACCTTCTTTTCATTGTTTTCTGTATATCTCAAGCTGTTCTAAACCCACAAAAAAAAGGTCTATTTTAAATTTTAAAAATAAGTAGATAATTTCTGATGGTGATATACAGAACCTAAACTAGTATAATGCAATACAATGTTCTGAGATCGGGGAGGGTAGCCAGGAAAGGTGGTCAGCAAAGTTTTCCCTGCAGCATTTGAGCTGAGACTTTTTCATAATGCAGTAGGAAGAGCCATGCAAAAATCTCAGGGAAGATCTCAGGGACAACATCAAAACACAAAAGCAAACAAAGAATGAATTAAACTGAAAACTGGTTATTTGAAAAGACAAATAAAACAGGCAACTCTCTGGCATTCTTATTAAGGAACAAACATAAAAGCACACAACATCAAGACGAAGAAAAAAGACATAAATGAGTAGGAATATAAGTTGAAAAATGATCAGACTATGTGGGCGACACTGCATTAGAAAATGGACATTTTTTAAGCAAAACATTAATGACTAAAATTAATACAAAAGTACAAGACAGAAGTACACAAAAGAAGGTAATAAAAATGTTGCTAAAATGTTATGGTTTTAAAATAGGCAAATATAGCATGACAATCTGATTCTATTTAAATTTTAAGAAATAAATAATTCCCATGTAATTTAATTTGTCCCAGAAAAGAGAAAAATATAAAAATTTTCACAATTAACTTTACTGAGCCAGTAGATGCTTAGCACAGATAAAAAAAACTGTGATAAAACTAGCACAGACAAAACTCTAATTTCAGTTATAAAATTAAATAGAAATATTTTAAATAGAATGTTAGCAAATTGTATTCAGTCTTGTAAGAAAATTACAATGTAATGTAAGACAATCACATATGAGTATGACCAAGCATAACTTATTTTAGTTATATAAAAATACATCAGCATTAAAAATATCTATCAACTGAATTTATTATGTTAATAATACATTAATATAACTGGAAATAAGATACATATAAAAAGTTAGCATGCTTATTTATACTATATAGTAATAGAAAAGGAAATTAGAAGGAAAATCCTGAAATTCTGATACACCTAGGAATAAATTTCACCAAGATAGTCCAAAGAGGACCTATACAAGGAAAATGTTTAAAACTCACATATGAATAGTAGAAATAAATGTATATTTGAATATAGGTATTATCATAAAAGTGATTATTGTTCCCAAGGTAATATATAAGTGATATAATTCTAAGAAGAATTGCAACAGGATTATTTTGGGAAGAAGGGGCACTAGGCAAAAGTCACTCTACAGTTCATATGGAAGAATAAATATTCAAGCATATACACAAATCTTTAAGGAAGTTTTGTCCTACAAGATACTAAAACATAGTTTGAAATACTATCACCAAAAGCATAAGTTAACTGCCACTAGTGCAGGGACAATAAGTCATTGGCACAAAATAGGAATTCTAGAAAAAGGTCCAGAAACAGTGCCAAAAACTTAATTATGATAATGTTAATAAAATTCTGATAAAACTAATATTTCAGATGAATACGAAAATCATATGTTAATCAGTAAGTTACATTATTCTGTAAATTACATTAGGGTATTTGCTTTGCAGGTGGAAGAAAAGTTCATTAGAATCCTATTTTACACAATATGCAAAAACACATTCTTGAGGGATTTAAGTTAGCATTGTAAAACTAAACCCTGAAAAGCAAGAGCACTGGGAAACAATACATTAAATTGCTTTTATAAATTGAGAGAAAAAGAGATAAGATATTAAACTCAGAAGCCATAAAGGGAAAAATAGACATAAATTACATAACTTATTACATATTTACAGCAAAGATACTATGAACCAAGCCAAAACCCTCCAAATATTTCCAGCTTGCACTAGAAACAGACTCCAATAGAAAAATAGGCAAAGAATATGAACACACAATTTATAAAAGATTGCAACTGGACAATATGTATTTGCAAAACTATAGTCAAATATAAATGGAACAATATTTCACCTATCAGATTGACTAAAATTATAAATATTAACAGTATCCAAATGCTATTAAAAGTATTGGGAACTAGGCAGTTGAATACACTGTTGGAGAAAGAATGAAATTGCTATAATATTTTTAGAAATTAATTTGGCAATATCTGTTATAATTTAAAATGTACATATGATTTGACCAACAGTCACTTTTAGGACTCTATTCTATGAGAGTAAATGTAAGACTACATAGGATTTGTGCACCCTGCAGGACTGTTATAACAGCACAACACTGGAAACATTCTGAATAGCCACCAGGGGGGTAGACAGTTGCAGAGATTATGCCATGTGGAATATTATACAGGAGTTATTAAGGGTGAGGCAGTTCTAAATACACTGCCTCAGAAGAAGGTTCATGATGAGATGCTATGTTTAAGAAGCAAGTAAAAACCAGCAGTATTAGGTGATTTTGCTGTGTTTTGTTTTTTTTTAATTTGGAGGTACTTAAAAAAAAAATCCCATTTTTATTTTGGATTCAGGCAGTACACGTGCAGGTTTGTTACAAGGGTATATTGTGTGGTGCTGAGGTTTGAGATTCTAATGATTCTGTTACCCCAATAGTGAATGTAATAACCAACAGGAAGTTTTTCAGTCCTTCCCCTCTCTTCCTCCCCTCCATTTTCAGTCCTTGCCTTCCTCCCTCCTTCAGTGTCTACTGTTCCCAGCTGCATGTCTGTGTGCCTTCTAGATTTAGCTCCCACTTATAAATAAGAATATGCAATATTTGGTTTGGCTTTCTGTTTCTGCAAGGGACATAGTTTCATTTTTTATGGCTGCATAGTGTTGGATGGTGTATATGTACCACATTTTCTTTACCCAATCCGCCATTGATGGGCACCTGCATTGATTCCATGTCTTTGCTATTGTGAATAGTGCTGCAATGAATATATGGTGATACAGTGCATGTATCTTTTTGGCAGAATGATTTCTTTCCCCTCTGGGTATATATTCAGTAATGGGATTGCTGGGTCAAATGGCAATTGCATTTTTAGTTGAGAACTCTCCAAACTGCTTTCCACAGGGGCTGAACTAATTTGCATTCCCACTAACAGTGTATAATGTTCCCTTTTTCTCCACAACCTCACCAATATCCGTTATTTTTTGACTTTTTAATAATAGCTATTTTGACCGATGTGAGATGGTATCTCATTGTGGTTTTGATTTCCATTTCTCTGACTAGGAATGTTGAGTATTTTTTCATATGTTTGTTGGCTGCTTCTTGGTTGTCTTTTGAGAAATGTCTGTTCATGTCCTTTGCTCTTTTTTTTTTTTTTTTTCGTTGAGACAGTGTTTTTCTCCGTCATGAGGCACCAGGCTGGAGTGCAATGGCACGAGCTCAGCTCACTGCAACCTCCACCTCCTGGGTTCAAGCAATGTTCCTGCCTCAGCCTCCCAGGTAGCTGGGACTACAGGCACACACCACCACGCCCAGCTAATTTTTGTATTTTTTGGTAGAGACGGGGTTTCACCATGTTGGCCAGGATGGTCTCGATCTCTTGACCTCATGATCCACCCGCCTCAGCCTCCAAAAGTGCTGGGATTACAGGCGTGAGCCACCGCGCCTGGCCGTCCTTTGCACTTTTAATTCTTTTCCTTTTTAATTTTTGTAGGTACATAGTAGGTGTATATAGTTATGTTTGCCCACTTTTTAGTGTGGTTGTTTGTTTTCCTTGTTGATTCATTTCAGTTTCTTATAGATTCTGAATATTAGTCCTTTGTTGGATGCATAGTTTGCAAATATTTTCTCCCAATGTGTAGATTTTCTGTTTACTATGTTGAGAGTTTCTTTTGCTGTACAGAAGCTCTTTAGTTTAATTAAATTTCATTTGTCTCCTTTTGATTTTGTTGCTTTTGCTTTTGGAGTCTTCATCATAAATTCTTTGCCTAAGCCAATGACTAGAAGGGTATTTCCTAGGTTTTCTTCTGACATTTTTATAATTTGAGGTCATACCTTTAAATCTTTAATCCATCTTGAGTTAATTTTTATATATGATGAGAGATAGGTGTCCAGTTTCCTTCTTCTGCATATAATTAGCCAGTTTTCCCAGCACCATTTATTGAATAGGGAGTTCTTCCCATTGTTTATTATTGTTGACTGTTGAAGATGAGTTGGTCACAGATGTGCAGCTTTATTTCAGTGTTCTCTATTCTGTTACATTGGTCTCTATGTCTATTTTTGTACCAACACCCACCATGCATGTGCATGTTTGTTGATACATGAATAAAAAATCTCCCAAATGGGTACAATCTGGCAGTAATCACTGGGTCCTTAAGGTGGAGGAAATAATGGGGGTGGGGGTGGAGACGGGGAAAGAAGGAGGAGTGAGGAAAGCTTATTCTTCCTTTCCACAGGTCTGAAATTTTTAAACTGATATCATTAGGGAGCCAAAATTTTGACCTTAGAAATCATATACTAGGCGAAAGGGAGAGAAAAAAGAAAGAGAGAGAGAGAATGAGAAAGAGAGTGAGAAGGTTTTCTAGCTACATACTACATAATGTTTTCATTTTTCATGGAAATAAAGTTTCATTTTTAGGGTCACCTTTCCAAAGTTCAAGGAAATAGAACATGAATTTTGGGTTTCCTGTCCCAGCCCAGGGGCCAACAAGACAGATAAAAAAACTAGCACTACATTTAAGAAAACTTCAGAATATTGAAATAATTCCCCTGAAAACAAATATTCACAGAACTCTGCTTTCTCGCCAAGGTTGGTCAGTCATACTCTCCATGTTTCATATATTTAAACTGGCCATTTCAAGTTGTCTCCAGATGTGTAACCTACTTCCTGTACAGAATTACTGTATGTTGATGCAACATTTTAATCACCACACACCCTGGCCTTTTGAGGGGGAGAGGAGAGAGAGGTAGACAACTGTTTCCAAGGCCCTGAAGGCTTTTTCTGTGATGTGACCTTTCTGTTTCACTGATTCATTATTGGAGAAAACATCCTGAAGTTGTCAAAGAAGACAGCTGGGATCTCTGCAGCTGTAAGCAAGAATATGTAGCTTTATGATGCCTGCATAGATACTGAGGCACAGAACACCAAGATAATCTGTGTAATGAGTGGCCTTTTTGATGGCAGAACAAGGTTTCTATTTTGTTGATCTGTGGGAGGCATATTTTATTTGTAGCAATCATATCTATACTTCAGAAGCAAATGCTCCTTCATATTACCATCGTCAAAGGTGGGCAAAGCAATAATGCTAATAAAGAAGTAAGGAAAACACAACTTCTTTTATCACTAAAATAAGAAACAAACAAAAGGTCCCATGTTGGATTGAGGAGAGGAATAAAATCCATTTATGTGAGTATAAAGGCTCAAGAACTGAAGGTTGGTTACTGATTCATAACTTTGTAAAGTTGCCCATAGAAGAAGGTACCATTTAGAAGAAATAAATTTGTTTCTCTCTGAAATAGACACATTCACCAAACACATGGATCAGATAAATACCAAATTATGGAATTTATTGTTACCTCATTCCTTAACCTTTGCTTCTACAGTCACAAATTAGGTCGAAAAGCAGATTTTCTTTAATCACCTAGCCTGGTCATGTCCTTTGTCATAGCAAGAGCACATTAAAGTTTGAAGAGAAAGCATCGTGGAGTTTACAATGAAACTGCAGGACTCACACTACCACATTATCTGTATCATGCAACCCACTTAGCATCATTATAAGCTTCATGAGATAAAATAAAAATTGTTCATTCATTATTAACATTGTTTCCAGCACACAAATTTTTTTAGAAAAATACATGAGAAAAGCAGAAATGCTGATAACCTAAACATGTTGTTAAGTCGAAAAGACTCAGCTGATCTTAAAATGCTGCATTTCACATCTCCTGATAGCATGGATCACTGAAGTGCTTTGAGAGCCCCTTCCTTCCTCCATGCCACCCAAGTGTTCCCAGTGCCTATTGCTGCTATTAAGCCAGAGATAAACTCAACATCAAGGTTATCCACCCTGAGCACTGATGAACTCAGCTCCAAATGCAAGTCTGTCAAGTAACTTGTTTACAGCAAGTCTTTAATCAAACTGTTCCCCCTAAATACCTGGCCATCAGGGCAGCATGTCAGTTTCACTGCGATAACTCTCCTGCAAGACTATGAGCTCCATGGGCTCCACAAAAAATGATAATGATTTTGCTCATTAATGTAGTCTCAGAACCTGGCACAGTGCCTGGCACATAGAACACAATCAGTAACTATTTATGGTGAATGGGTTATATGTTAAGAATTTCTCCACTTTATGCATCTTCATAATATCCTATAAAATAGGGATATTATAATTTTTTACTTCTGCATTTCTGGGCATTCAAGTTGCTTTTTTTGTAGTATTTTAAATACTGCTGTGATGAATACCTTTATTTTTGTGATCTCTCCATATGTTAGATTCCCAAAAGGAGAATGAATGGGTCAAAGATTCAGAACATTTTTATAGCTCTTGACATGTAATGCAAAATGACTTCTGGAAAGGATGAAAAATAGCACCAGCAAAACGTGGAAGAACAAGTTTTTACCACTTTCCCAGGCATACCAGCTATTAGCTTTTTAAAAGAGATAATTAAAGGGAACAATGAAATACTACCTCATGTCTGTTATAAATTTGTATGACTTTAATGTGGTAAATTGGATTTTTCTTTGTTTATTTAACTAGTTCTATTTTCTGTTTTGCATATCAACCAAGGAATGACTTGACGTGGCCGCTACTGTGTGAATGGGAGCCTTTCACAGATACTTCAAGAAACTTTGGCACTACAACTTCTCTGCCAATTTGATGCCTTTTATTTTAAATATTCCTCAAGAGAATGACAGGAACTTTGAAAATTGGAGTTTAGGTGATCCTTCCATTGGCCAGGGATCTCTTTATTCTATTAATGAATTCAAAGAGACCAGGAGCCTCTTAGATAGATTACTTACATGTGTGTTGATAAACATCTTTAGAGGTTTTCACACGGGAAGAATTAGTGAGTTATTTTGCAGAGTTGGGCCAGTTTTACAGGCCAATAAATAATAGGCTAAATAAATCACAGTCAGGGACCAGCCTACACAGAGAAATTGTATACCTACAAAAGTTTTAGTGGTAATGAAATTGAAAGCTGTCACCAAATCCTGTTATCTGTCTGGATAGAAAAGTGCTCAACAAAAACACTGATAGCGTAGGAGATAGAGAATTGAATTAAGGCCAACAAAACCTTTGAGTGAATGGCAGATTGAAGACAATAACTGAGTGATAGAATAAAACTTTCCCAGGAACCCAAGCCTTAATAAATTGCTCTGTAAGTACTTTGGGACTACAGATCTATCTAACTTCTTTAAGTTCCCAGGGGGCTCAAGGACGTTTGGTTTTGGGAGGAGGCACCTTTAGGATGTACGGGAAACGTGGGCAACTCGTAATAGTGCCCAAGGTGGAATCTGGTTTGTGTAGTCCAGGTAAGGTGGTTATTATTGTGTAAATACTTACACATGACTTCCAGACAAAGCATTCTCTCTGTTCTAGATACTCATTGTTTAAATACTTGGAATCAAAAAAAGATTCCAAGACTACCTGTAAGAATATTCTATATTAAGTATTTAAAAATTCTTAAAGATAATCCAAGATAAGTTTAGTGAGCTCAGTGTTTACCTCTTCCTTCCTTTCTATTTGACCAGGTGATGCTTGATAGGAACATAAGGGTTACTTATCTTTAAAAATGTTCCTTTTCAAGAAGCATTAGTATAGAGAGAGCTAAATGTTAACTACAGATAAACAAATAAGCACATTCGATAAATAATTTCAAGAAAGTTTTCTTTCATCTCTCACTGTAGATCATAATTGAGTCGGGGGAGAAAAAGGAAAGCAGTAAAGTCAAGAACACAGGCTGAAGCCAGAGGGCCTGGTCCAATCCAGTTCTGTCTTTACTAGTTATGTAATTTAAGATGAGCTGTAAACTCTATATTCCTCAGTTTGTCCATCTGTAGAATGGGGTTGATAATGACAATATCTCATGGTGGTGTTGTGAAAATGAAGTGAGTTAAACATGTGAAAATACTTTAGAATAGTGTTAGCCACATGGCAGCGTGTATTTTCCCTTCTGAGATTACGAACATCTTAAGAGTAGTTTATAAAACTGTGCTCCGCAGTACCCAACATCATTCCAGCACATAGTAGGTGATTAGTTAAGAATTGCTGAATGAACGATTAACTATAAAGGATTTTCCACCAAGATTTTTTTAAAGGACAACATTTCTTTGTATGTTCAAAGCATGACTTAATTCAATACAGGACTGAGAGGTAACTTTCAGAAACTCCAGGGTACAGAGTATGCATACCTGTATGTATCTGCAGAATGAATAGAGAGCAATGAACAATATTAGATAAAAGCCAGGAGAACTATAGAAGATAAGAGAGTCTTAACCCAAATTCAAATGACTTTGAATTAATGCAAGTATTATTTCCCTGGAAGAGCCCTGGCCCGCTCTTCTAATCTTCACTGATAAGGCCATGACTATTACACCATCTGGGACAGGTCAAGATTAAGAGAAGATTCTGATCTCATCACTAATTACTCCTTTATTCAAGTGAGGGTTGGAGAGTGGGTGGGAATGTTTCAGGGAGAGATTTTCAAATGACAGATTCCCTCATAAAATGCTCGGGAGGTGATTTAGGCCTACTTAATCTCCAGGACATCTGAAACAACAGAATTTCTGAAACAACTTCTTATCCTGGAAAATCCCAGACGGGTTTAATTTTTTTTAATCCCTGTGTTTGTTAGTCACATCACTCACCACCGAAATGCAGTTCTTGTTTCTGGGGTAAAAGAGAGCAATGTTTTTAATAGGTACCAAAGATAATAGGATGACTAGACACACAGCTCACATCACCGAAAACGGAGACAGACTGGCTCTACCAGGTTGGAACAGAGCCAGTCTCTCCAGGGCTCACTGTACTCTGGGCATGGCATCATCAGTTCCCTTACTGGACAGTGATGAGGTGAGAGAGTAGGTAAGAGAAGGAGGGAGAGAGTGAGTGACTGATTAAATGAACAAACACAGCAAAGTTAGAGAAGGTGCTGGCCTACAAAGCTTTTAGTTGAAGAGCAGTGAATTTCACATTAATAAAATCCACTGAATAATGGGTTTGAGAGGTTGACATGTGGCTGTGGCTGCCATATTGGGCAGGGAAGGCTAGGTGAGTTCCTTTGACATCTCTGTTCTTTCTCTGTCTCCTTCATGGTGTTCTCTTCTCTTACCTGCTACTTCCATATTGGGGTTCCTCTTTGGTTCCCTACTTTTGTGACTCTGCTCACTGTCCATGACTGACCTTGAGTCACCTCACATTCTACGTGATCAAAACTGAATTTTTTTCTTCCTATATAAAATAGCTACTGTTCATGAATTTCTTAGTTCAGTTTGAGGCATTCTCATTCACCTAGACCCTCAAGCAGGGAACTATCCTTCACAGCTCATGCCCCTCCATCCTACACATACACTTAATTTTCAATTCTTCCTATATTTACCTCCCTCCCTCCAAATCTATGCATGTAGCCCACCTACAACTATATTTTCCAGATTGTCATCCTCTCTTACCTACATTCCAGCTAACCTTCTTCTAGCTCAAGGATTCTCAGTTCTGGCTGCCTATTAGAGTCATATAATGGGAAGTTTAAAACATGACCAGAACCTGGATCCACCCCTAGAGATGCAGTTTTATTCAGGATGGGATGGAGCCCAGGCATCGCTATTTTTTAAAGCTCTCCAGATGACTTTTTCAGAGTCAGACTGGGACTCACACATCCAGTTCATCTTTCTGCCTCAAGTTTTGTTGCCCCATGGCCACACGCTAAAGAAGCACCACAGGGCTCTTTGTAGAATATTCACCGGTCCGCTCTGCTTAAAACCTTTCAACAACAGCCCCTAATCCAGAAAATGAAATCCAAATTGCTTCACATTCCCTGGTCTTTCTAGTCATGTACTGGCATTCTCGGCCTCACAGCTTTCGCTCCAGCTCCAGCGACTTCCCCGCCTGCAGGTACCTTTTCCTACCTGTTCTTGTGTCCTCTCCTTTGCTCAGATCCCACTCTTCACCTGGGGAACCTCTAATCATCCTAAGAGACTCAGCTTCAGCATCGCCCTTCTAGGAAATCTGTTCTCACTTGCTTGGGTGCTACTTCTCTGTACATTGAACATCCTGTGCATAATTATATGTATATCATGTGTATGTTACATACAACATGTATATCATGTGTATATTATATACATCATGTGTATATTAAAATAGGTGCCTACACCTAAATCCCCCAGTTGTCTATGAACCTGTTTTCTTAGAACATGTAATGGTTTATACCTGTTGTCTCCTTTAATTGTTAATGGTGCTCCTTGAGTCTCAAGGGTGTCTGTGCCAGCACGGATGATAAATTGGATAAACCACCCTGTAAGGTCGTTGAGGTCAGTAACACTGTCATATTTTTCGTTGGAATCTCAGTGCCTAATACATTTTCTAAAACTTGGTATCCATTTATAGGATCAAAAAGTGAATGAAGGGGCCAGGCACAGTGGTTCACATCTGTAATCCCAGCACTTTGGAAGACACAAGGTCAGAAGATTGAGCCCATCCTGGCTAACACAGTGAAACCCCGTCTCTACTAAAAATACAAAAAAATTAGCCAGATGTGGTGGCACGTGCCTGTAGTCCCAGCTACTTGGGAGGCTGAGGCAGGACAATCGCTTGAACCTGGGATGTGGAGGTTACAGTGAGCCAAGATCATGCCACTGCACTCCAGGCTGGGCCACAGAGTGAAACTCCATCCCCGCTCCCCCCACTAAGAAAAAGAATGATGGAAGGAATGAAGAATGTACCTGGGAAACTATCCTTTCACCTCCAGAAGCACATGGTAACAGTTAGAAAGGCTGGCATAAAAACTGAGCAAAGAAACAAATTGAAAAACAGCCACTTGTAAAAAATGTGACTTTAAAGAGTAAACTACAGTCTTTTCTCAGTTGAATATTACTTGTTGTACCCTTGTGTTTTTCCTGAGGCCCTAGGGATATTGGGGAAGTTCCACATAGCCATCACGTAGGTGAGGACCAAAATATAGATGATTCCTACAACAGCCCCAGCCAACGTTGGTTCTCACAAGGGCCAAGGATTTGGGAGCTGATGTCAGACTGCATGCGAATTTTGCTCCTCCACTGGGAGGACGTTTGACTTTGGTTAAGTTACTTAAACTCTCTAAGTCTGCTTTATAATGAAGGATGTTAAAAGCGCCTACCACATACAGTTCTTTTGAGAATTAAATAAGGAAAACTACGCAGAGAGTTTAGCATGGTGCCTGTCATAGAGAAAGCTCTGAATAAACACTAGCCCTTATTATTTTATCTACTTTACTTGTTGAACTTACAAATAACATTTCATTTGAAGAAGGGATTTGGCTGCATTTAAAAATACTTTGAAAAATCACTGTTCCAGAATATTGGGATTGTAGAGATTCCAACCCAGTTCCCCCTTGGGATCTTGGTAACTTGAGTTGCTAATGGAGCCAGTGTTATTTCTTTCCTTTGCAATTCAGAGACCCAAGTCCACACCTTGCCTCTTCACTAGTACACATTACTGGAAAAGAAAATACCAACCCAGGACTCAGATTTCAGTGGGAGCCACAGGTGTTGTTGGGTGCCAGCTTCTGGCAGCATAGCATACAAAGAAATGAATGCTCTTGCCCATGTTGAGAATATTACCGCAGTATGCCTATTACAAATATTTACTTTTTTTAGCTGGAATATCAGGGGACACTAGGGTTTCTGTTTGAACAGTGCTTTGAGGCAGAACTCATTGAAACAACATGGAAAGCTTTGCATAAATAAATTCTTTTATGATTATACTTGTAACACATCATATCATCAGACTGCAAACTAAAGCTGGGGGAGGATAAATAATCACAGCTATTTACACATAATGTTAGTTACTAATACAGAGCTGTAGATAGCTTTGCATAAAGTATAATAGGAGATATTTTATTTTTGGTAAAATGGGCTTATGAACTAGCATGGGAAAAGCAGTATAATTTGTGAGTTACAGGCTGGAGGTTATAGACAATGCCTTTGGAGTCAAAGAGACATAGGTTTGAGAAAATAATGCACTTAGAGTGTCTGGAACCTAAAACAAATGCGGCAAATTGTAACTCAGAGTAAGGACGTTAATAATAACTATTATTAATATATTATTCTCTAGGGATATTTGACATAATTCTACCAAACAGAGATGATTAGATGCATTTTGTTCTATCCTATGTTATCTTTTTACTTCTGCTTTTGTTTGTAATTTTAAATCAACCCAAAATATTTATACAGACTTAGAACCTGACTTCAATAATTTCAATTTTCTCTGAGGAGTTAGTGGATCAACACAGAAGTGTGGAAATAAAGTCGAGGTGTCTGCATTTTCATGACCAGCAGGCATGATAACTTGTCCTAAAACTGTTTGATCTTGTTACAATTTCTGCTGAATACTTTGAGTCATGCAAGGGTATACAGAATGCCTTTTATTCAAAAGCTTCCAAAAGAGAGATTGCATCGACAGAAATTCAGAGCAAGCTGCTGAAAGGCAATATTAATCCAGATCCTGGGATATTACGCTAAATATTTGACAGGAATCCAAATTTTCCTGTAGCCTTCCACTAAGAAGATAATCTTTCATAATTTTAACTGTGAAAGGGGAGGATTTGATCTTTTGAAATGGAAAGGGTGAGCCTAATTGAATTTCCTTTTTCGGTTTCTTATTAAAAATGGGACCAGATTGAATCATATTCAATTAATGATTGTACTTGGATATATTGCTCATTTCAGAAGCTGAAAATAAGATTAACAAAGCTCAAAAAAGATGTAGGGGGCAACAGTGCCAATTCAACACTTAAAGGGCTAGGCATACACAAGAGCAAGGCCCTGTTTCAATGTCGTTTATTTACATGATCCTTGAGCAGGGTGGGCCGTTGTTCTTGACCAGTTCAAGGACTGAGTAGAAGGTTGTGTGACCTTGAACATCAGCTACGGCAGTAAACATACAAACTTTCATGCAAATATACATACTTACAAATAATAAGACATACCATTCTGACCTGCCCTCTCTTCTGACTACATGCCAAATACGCCACGATCCTTGCCAATAATGAGAGTCAGTATACATCTACACTGTCTCACCTACGCCTCCCCCAACCACTTGTCTATCTGCCTTCATAGCTCAGACTTAAGAATATCTTCTTCCTGGCCAGCTGCGGAGGCTCACACCTGTAATCCTTGCACTTTGGGAGGCCAAGGTGGGCAGATCATGCGGTCAAGAGATCAAGACCATCCTGGTCAGCATGGTAAAACCCTGACTCTACTAAAAATACAAAAATTAGGTGGGCATGGTAGAGCGCCTGTAGTCCCAGCTACCTGGGAGGCTGAGGCAGGAGAATTGCTTGAACCTGGTAGGTGGAGGTTGCAGTGAGACGAGTCATGCCACTACACTCCAGCCTGGAGACAGAGCGAGACTCCATCACAAAAAAAATAGAATGCCTCCTTAAGGTTTTATGCAAGAACCATGTTTTATGGACTAATAATCGCGATACAAAATCTAACAAGTAAATTAGCACAATTAGTCCAAAGATTTTAAAATTGGGACTATCCAGGAGCACAATGCCTGTTTAATTACTGTCTCCATAAAATTCTCCCTTTTCTAAGCTTTTCTGAGGGTATGTTGTTTCTATGTCAAACATTAGGATTTACCACAATAGACCTTCACATTATTTGCTAATTGTCTCATATTTCCATTTGTATTATATATTGCCTCACCAGTGATCATGTAAACTGACTAGCCCTTTATTTCTTCAGTGTCCTGCATAGTACAAAACACACAGTAGGAGCTTGATTAGTACTTCTCCAAATGCAGTTGGTGTGCATGCCTGTGTGTGTGTGGCGGGGGGGGAAGTGATGTAAGTTTGGAAGATAAATCTGAAGTTCGTATCCTAGCTCTGACCTTTGACATCTGTGGGATCCTGAGTAAGTTTCCACATTTGTAGAATGGGTATAAAAATACAAATAGTGGCTGGGCGCAGTGCCTCACACCTATAATTCCAGCACTTTGGGAGGCTTGAAGCGGCTGAATCACGAGGTCAAGAGATCGAGACCATCCTGGCCAACATGGTGAAAACCCATCTGTACTAAAAAAATACAAAAATTAGCTGAGCGTGGTGGTGTATGCCTGTAGTCCCAGCTACTCAGGAGGCTGAGGCAGGAGAATTGCTTGAACCAGGGAGCTGGAGATTGCAGTGAGCCGAGATCACACCACTGCAATCCAGCCTGGTGACAGAATGAGACTCCACCTCAAAAAAAAAAAAAAAAAAACAAACACAAATAGTACATGCATTGTGCTGATATTGTAGGACATTTGTGCAGTGGCTGGTGTGCAGTAAGAGCTCCATCCATAGTCATTCCATTCTTCAATGAAAACACCAGCTTAAGAAAGATTTTAGAATATGAGAGGCAGTGGAGTATGTGGTAGTCATGGGGTGGGATCCTGCATCAGACTGCCTTACATTTAAACCCCAATTCTAAGCCTTCCAGTTGTGAGGGTTAAATGAGTGAATCCACATAAATCCCTTATGAGCACCCAACACAGACAAAGGTTTAGCTTCAGTATTATTAAGGATGAAACTACTTGAGACACACAAATGAACTTGGTCTATTTTCAAGATCTTTTAAAACTCTTGATCTATATTTCTGTGAAGAAATTATACATGCTCTTGCCTTTAAAGCCCTACATATTAGAAAACACAGGATTATACTGAGACAGCTCTCACCACACACACACACACACACACACACACACACACACACACACACACATACACACAGCAGCAGCAGCATTATCTAGGTCTATTTTTTCCTTCCTCTGTCACACTCATATGTTTGCTAACTGTAGTAACTGAAAGTCCAACCAATATATGATCTGTCATAAGCAGAGAGGAAGCTGGACTTGGAAGATAGAGTTGATACTATACCTGATATTCAGTTTCAAACATTGAATATTAGAATGTTAGTCTTTCCCAGAGAGGGTCTGAATAAATGACTTGTCTAAAATAGATTCCTGAGAAAAGATCGAGACTTAGAATCATTCATTGAATCAGGACTATCAAAAAAAGCCTAATTCTAATTAAAATTAAGGCCCTTCCAGCAGATGGACTAGGTCAGCAAAAGGTGCTTTATTTAACTAACTAGAAGTCTTTGTAGAGTTGGGATACAAAACATTCACCAAGAAAATC
This sequence comes from Ateles fusciceps, assembly GCA_036589455.1. Classification (NCBI taxonomy): domain Eukaryota; kingdom Metazoa; phylum Chordata; class Mammalia; order Primates; family Atelidae; genus Ateles; species Ateles fusciceps. The sequence goes on along the minus strand of JAZHEH010002982.1, from coordinate 4,245,284 downwards.
TAGGTACAAATTGCCCATGCAGTCATACATCAGTGAATTCGCAGAGTTTTCAAAATCATTTGGAGATTCCGAGGAAGGGGATAGTGTGATCTCAGCGACAAACTGAAAAATAAACTAAGCTAATAAACTTGCTTTGTGATCTACTCAGTATTTAAATTCTTAAAACAGACCTCTTCTAGCAACTGCTATTCCACATTGCTTTCATGCCACTGGCCTGGTTGCCTCCTTTTCCCAGTACTTTAAAATGAGGTTGTCATGGGCTGTATCTGTTTCTTTAGGCATTTTCCAAGCAAACTCACATAGAATTAATACCATATCTAAGATTTTTATTTAAATATTTATAGACTCTTCTCCGTATCAATTTTGCTCTTTCAGTCTCTCTATCACAAAAACTCTACCAGGTATCATCCTTTTCTTTTTTTCATTCCCAAATACAATACAGTTACATTTCAAGTTGAAGAAACTGAAAAGCCTGCCCACGCTGCTTTCTGAAAGGAAGAAAATGTCACAACAAAAAAGACCCACTGGAGAAACACAAACAGGATGCAGTGTCATAGGAAAATCCAGAATGTGGAGGACAGCAAGATGCCAGAGGGTTCCCCTGCAGCTACACCTGGAACACAAAGGATGCTACTCTGGTGCTCTGCAAGAGCATGTAATGTCTCACACGGGAGCTCCGTTCAGTGGGACTAAGAGTCCCAAATCAAGACAGGAAGGAAGAAAAGAGAGACAGGGGCGAAATACAGAATTGTAGTAAGTGGGCTGAATTGATGACTCTAAACAGAGCTATGCACATAGCAGGCAGTGGTTCTAACAAGACAACCCTCCTCTGGAGGGGCTTGCCCCACTCCTCCACCATCAAAGCCTCCCCATCTGCGAGTCATTGCTGAGACCCAGCCTTCCCCTCTAGCTGTTGAAGCTGCCTAACCTCTCCCTTCTGACAACTGATGAACTTATTTTCCACACCAGGGGTTCTCAACTGGGGAAGATTTTGCTGCAGTCATCACATCCATCATAAAACCACCCCAGCCCCCACCCCACTGCTTCCCTCCTAGTGTGTGGGTCTCTTAATGGACTGCCTCCTAATTTGATGGTTCCCAGGTTATATTGCCCCAGGGCTGAGGGCGAGCTCCCTAGTGCTGTCACTGCCTTTAGCCATTAGTTCCCCACCACCTAGCGGAGTGTGGGCTACCAGTGTTGCTCGTTGAGCTATCAAAAAGGAAGATGTGTGTCCTCCTGCGATGAAGAAAAACCATGGTTAAAGGGGCCAATATCCAGCCATGACAGCACCAATGCCAGACAGCCTCCCGTCGGGTTGTGTGAGGCAGCTGCTCAGATAGCAAGGCCTGCATCCCTGAAGGCTTACCTTCCTGGGAGAAGAGGCAGCCCCAGAGTGCTCCTTCAGAACACCCCTACTCTTCAACTGCATGTGAATTTCTGAGTACTCATTTCTAATAAGATAAACGGCATTTAAGGTTGCCTCTAGATGCTAGTTTTGAAGGTGATATGAATTGCATAGTCCGTCCCAAAAATACATTTGCCAAGATGTAGTATTTCTTTTTATGCCTATTCTGCCTGATGGCAAAATACAAAAACAAAACCTAAAAGTAGTCAGTCCAGGAATGAGAGATTTGCATTCCTCCAAGCCCATTTCCTGAGGGATTCAGGTTTATGAGACTATGGCATGGAGCATTGAAATGTTCTCTCTCACTCACTCCTTGCCCTGCCTGGCTGGGTCAGTGTGAACTTCACAAGTCCTACCAGAAATTTGGGTAAGAGCTAGTCCTGCCTGGTTCTACTTTCTCTCTTGGTTCTAGATGCCTTTGCTTCAGTTAGTTCTCTTCCTATCAGGATGTTAGTGAAAGAAAACAACTGTGTTCCTCCAGTAATGGCCACTGGCTGGTCCTGCAGAATCCCAAAACCTCCTGAGGGACTATGTTAACTTCTATTCCTGGGTCCACAAGGGGCGTGGTTTCAAAGGCAAGACCTTCCCAGTGCCATGCCTCCACTCCATCTCCCCCATCCGGGAGCCTAGAGTTCTTTGTCTCAACTCCTCCCCCCCCCCCCACGGGCTAGGTAGACAGCCCAGGTGAGCTTCCTTTGTTTAGAAAGCCCGCCAAAAGCTTTGGAAGGAGGGGCTCTATTGCAAGCCAGGCAGCCAATCCAGCATCAGAGTCAAAGATCAATCACTCCAGAGGAAGTCTGGAAAAGCTCCTCTCACTGGATGAAAACTTGAATGGGACAGGAGTAACTCTGGGGTTAAAAATGACCCCTACTCCCTTACCTATATGGACTCCATCTCTGGATCTGCTCCCAGACAGCATGGGAGCACTCTCTCACTCTCTCTCTCTGCCTAACAAATCACTTTTCTGCAAAGCTCTTTGGTTCCGATATTTACTTGGATGATATCACCATGCTGCCAGGGTCGTCCTGGGAAGGAGTGGGGGGGGGGCGAGGAAAGAGAGGATGGGAGGAGAGGATTCCCTCACTAGGATCAGGGGATCGGGGGGATATGGGGGTTTTTTACACCCTCCCCATTCTTGGGTGAGTGAGGCCCAAGGACCTGGGAAAACACATCCGACTGGGGGAACAGTGAGCTTTGTTGGCACACCCCGGCAGCCCGGCCTCCCCATCACCCAGTTACGCTCCCACTTGATCTGGCCCTGGCAATGCACTGAGGCTCAGCTGCATTTTAAAACTCAGCCCTGGTAAGAACCCTCCCTGTTGCACTGAGATGCTCCTCCATGAGAAGGGCCCTCCTTTCTTGCAGACTCTTTCTCCTTCAGCTAACTTTTGGTCCCTGCTTCTGGAAACTTCCTGAGACCTTTGAGCTGACTGCAACTTGTCTCCCGGCATGGATTGCCACTTTCCTCTCTGAGCTCAAGCTTAAAGCATGCAGGCTTCCATCAATTGCAGCCCCAGCTCACCCTGGGTCTCCTCCTTCCACTTCAAACCTGCTTTTTCTTCTTCCTATCCTAGACTTGTTTTCTCTGCTGGAAGAGGGGGAGGAAAAGATGAGTGGAGGGACCTCTTGACTCTATTTTGCATTCTCCTGGTGATCTTTTCTTTTACCTTCACAAGTGACTTTTGAACCTAGAAGTCAAGATTCTGGCAGGCTTCTTTACTGGTATGTTTTAGGTAATTTCATATACCCCTGCCCAGAGCAACAGGCTGCTCCTAATTGCATAAAACAATGTTAATCAATGTATAATAAAAACAAGTATATAATCTTATGACAGTCCAATTTATGTTAAGTACATAAATACTGCTTTTTAAAAAGGCCTTTGATTTTTTTTAGTTTGCTTTATTGTCTAAAATGTTCTTCTCTTGACTGATCTATGTGAAGCTTTTAAATGAAGCTGGCAGGTGTCTAGGGCTCCGGTGGTTTTGTCCCATTCTTCAGGTGAGAAAGAGAAAGACCGAAAGAAGGAAGGACTGATGTCTTCAGGTTTTGGCACCATGGTCTAGGGGAAAGATTCACAACATTTAGGGCTGTCTTAGCCTGTTTAAGCACAATGGAGTGGCTAACGTAGGGATTCCAGCAAACTTTGCCAAATGGCAAATAGCTTTAAAAGACAAAAACGAAAAGAGATTAAAAAAAAGATGTATACATCTCCTGGTATTGTTTTAAAATAGCTCTTAATCTATGAGAGGGAAGTTGAGACTTGGCTCATCCCTCTCTCTCTTTACTGTCAAACAAGAAAGATAGTGAACCTTGCCCTCCTTATCCCAGCACAGTGTTAAAAGGATCAAGTGAGAAAACAAATGGGAGACACCCATCTAAAATCAGGAAATTCTTAGAGGTCTCTGTGCCAGTGTTATCTGCAGGGATTTGCCAGAGTTCTGTGTTTTTTCTTCCTTGCACTCTGATCTTTGCGTTTCTACTTCATGAACTCAGTAGAACAGGAGTCAGCCCTCTCCATGAACTTGATGGCCAGCTCCTCTGAACCTCAGGCCTGACCCTCTGACCAGAACTGGCCTTGCTGCTGCTTTGAATCCATCTCAACACCTCCTCTGCAGCTGACTTCCTGGATCTTCACTCATTATGATTCTCCCGTGGACTGTCTCCTCCATATGAAGAATTATTTTAACTAATTACTTGCCTTTTAAGATCTTAAGAGGCCAGAATAGATACCCTGTGATAATAAAAAAAAAAAATAAGCTCTTAGGTAATTTTGTTAATTTCATGTGAGGACACTGAACATTTTCTTGTGACTGAGTGATTTACTTGGGAAAGGGAAGAATTTATGAAAATGCCATTCTCCTTATACAAAAAAAGGCAACTTGCAAAAATATCAGGCAATTTAACTTTCTCATGTTTTCCTGCATTGAAATGGTTCTCAAATCCAGGTAGGTCTGAATTAATACAAGAACTTAGCTTTTTTTTTTTTTTGGAAGGTTGAATCTTATAGATTTATTCACAAATAATGATTCAACACCAATTTTAAAAGAAAACCTGATGCTAGGTATTGTGGAGGTTATAAAGATGTTAAAAATAAAATCCAAAGCAACTACTTTTTACGTGAAACTAGTTTTTTTAAAATTAGTTTTAAAAGACTTCTCATAAATATTTGACTTAATGCTCATAAAAATCTTGTGACATCATTATTATTGCTATTGCCATTTTATAAATAGGAAATTCAAGGCTCACTTTTGCAGACCTTGGATCAAAATCCCAGAACCTCTGACTTTAAACTCTAAATCCTTCTCTTTACACAGTATGTAGATGTTCGCTATGCAGGAAATAAGTATCTCTAAGAGGATCAAATGCAAATAGTTATTCGGTCTTTCTAGGGAGCAGCTACTTTTTATTGGAGTGATTGGAAAGGGTATAATCGAATAAGTTGTCAATCCAGCTGATCCCAGAGAAAGGGAGAGATTTTTGGCAGCATAGGGAGAGTAAGGAAGGGGGAGTTCAGGGAGAGGGAGAGGATAGGTGAACAGAAGCACAGAGGGGAAGGGAAGCTAAGAATTTTTAGGGAATAGCAATTGGAGCAGCTTGCGTTAAGGTGGCACACCTGAAGAAAACAACAACAGCAACAAAAATTTAGCAATAATTCAAAAGATGGGTTGTACAAGACCTTATGACTGGACCAAGGAATTTAGGCATCTTTCAGTGCTGAGTGGAACCCACTGTGTGTGTGTTTGTGGCAGTGTGGTGGTGGTTTCAAACGAAGATGGAATGATTAATCTTGTGTTTCAAGGTTTTTAGTCATATGTACATTAATGTTTAATGCAAGACAGACTTACAAAGAGAGAGGTGAGAATTGAACAGTTGCAAGAGAAAACTAGGAAGTTGTCAGAGTAGTCCAAGAAAGAATTAATACAGCAATCATAGGAAAGGGGGATAAAGGCAAAGATATGAGAAACACAGTAATGAGAAAACTGAAAAGCCTTGACAATTTGTAGAAGGTTAAAGATGAAAGAAGAATGGAAATCCTACATTTCAAGCTTGAGCAAGTAGAAGATTTGTTCATGCTATAAATAGATATAATATTAAAGAAGAAAAGCTTTCTGGAGCCCAGAAGTGTCTAAAGATAAAGGAAAATAAAAACAAAAATAACTAACACATACTTGCATGCTTACTGTGTACCAGGTGTTGCTAAGCCCTTTATGTGTAATAACTCATTTAATTCTTACTCCAACTTTTTGAGCTAGGTAATATGGTACCTATTTTAAAGTCGGGAACACTGAAGCAAGGAAAGTTTAAACAAGTTGTTCAAGGTCACATAGCTGATAAGGGAGGAAGGGAGAGGGAGACCAGGCTGCCTGGTCCCAGAAGTTGTGTGTGCGAGCACCATACTCAGCTGCTCTTCAGTGATGAGCCTCGTCCTGAGCATGCTGCTTTACTGTGCCCCGAACAACCAGATGAAGATGCATAGTGAGAGTCAAACTCAAGGTGGAAGCTCAGAAGCGTAACCAAAGCTACGGGTGCATGTCTGGAGGGCATCTGTGTGGAGATGACAGCTGAATAATGGAGGAGGTGAGACAACCACGGGAGAGAGAGGAGAGGCAGGAAGAGAGGTGAGAAATGAGGGGAAATGTAGCAAGGATGAGAGAAAAGACAGAATACAGTTTGAAGTGCCTGTATTTAGTGGGTGAGGAAGAGAAGGAATCCAAGAAGAACAAAAGCAAGCAGTCCACCCAGGAAGACCTCTGGGTGAGTTTCAAGTGCAACCTCAATAGTCTGAAATGAGGAAGATCAGTCAGGCAAGGACCTATCCAAGTAAGAACCATTGGTAAAGCCGAACTAGTGACTCTACACATGGTGGAAAACATGCCAGGAAATGTGGGTAAAAGGTATGGCTTCATGGGAGTCACACCACGACTTTGAACCCCATCTCCACCTGCCGTCACCTGACTGCCCTTTCCGCAACCAAGCAGTAGCAGGAAAAACAAATTGCCATACACCCTAGAGGGGCTCAGTATTGAAGGGAAACATTCATGTACATATCTTACTGAGCTACTTGCAGAATTCAGAGATAAATGACAAGGTCCTTGCACTCATGCTTTTAGTAAAATAGTCTTATGTAAATAATAAACCTGAATAACTTTATTTTTGAAGCTTATTTGTCTCTTTCTTTCTTTCCTTTTTTCCTTTCCTTTTTACTTTCTTCTCTTTTTTCTTTCTTTCTTTTCCTTTCTCTCTCTCTCTCTCTTTCTTCTCTCTCTCTCCTTTCCCTCCCTCCCTCCCTTCCTCCTTTCATTCCTTCTTCCCTCCGTCCTTACTTTCTTTTCTTTTTTTTTTGTAGGGGTAGGTCTCCTTATGTTTTTCAGGTCTCAAACTCTTGGGCTCAAGTGATCCTCCAACCTCGGCTTCCTAAAATGCTGGGATTACAGGTGTGAGCCACTGTGCCCAGCCTCTTTCTTTTCTAAGGGAGGGGAATTTGAGGCAGTGAATCATCTTGCACCTTTATCTGTGGACTTCATTATGGTGCTCTAAGGAGTAGCCAGTCTATGTCTAGCTGGCTGAGACAGGGTTCCACATACAGTACTTCTAGTAATTCTGTCCCTATGCATGGGCCATTTCACTTCTACAGCTCTAAACTCACTGCTAAAAGTACCCATCACACTAAAGCAAACATGCTTATTAAACATATTATAAATAGGCTAGCAAGAAGCACCACACACAGCAGCAGAACAAAGCAGGACTGGGCTGATCATGTCCTAAGTCCATCTACTTAAAATTTATACTTCTACTTTATTCCTCTGAAAATATTTTGATTATGTTAACTTCTGAAATGAAAGCAAGTATAATTCTTCTGTTGGATTTATTCTCCCCTTTGTCAATCTTCTTCGAAATAAGAGGCTTGATATTGTTCTGGGGGAAAAAAAAACAGAGGGAGGTGGGGTGGTGGCCACAATTTATAAGCTTCTGGAAACTCTTTGCCACAAATCAAACTTTTGAATCATTCTGCAGGATGAGGAAGCTCATGTATTTCATTGACATGAGGGGAAGAGCAAGCCCAGATTTAACTAATCCATTCTGTATAGAGTCATGTTAAGTAATACAATTATTTATCCTGAGCAGTCAAGAGGGAGGACTTGTTAAATCTAAAACAAAAGTAGCACATGTATATGCTTTGTTTTTTTCAAGGTTTCTCCAAAGGCTGCAAATTGAACTTGGTCTAGGAGTGCATTTTTGAGCAGTATTTTTTTCCGTATTTTTCTGCTTTAAAGAAAGTCTATTGACAAAAGAGAAATCAGTTTCTTCTTTATTTTTTTTTTGAAACTGGGTCTCACTGTTGCCCAGGCGGAGTGCAGTGGCATGATCAAAGCTTAGTGCAGCCTTGACCTCCCAGGCTCAGGTGATCCTCCTGCCTCAGCCTTCTGAGTAGCTGGGACTACAGGTACATGCCACCATGCCTGGCTAATTTTTGTATTTATTCTATAGATGAGGTCTCATCATGTTGCTCAGGCTGGGCTCGAACTCCTGGGCTCCAGTGATACACCCACCTTATATGCTTCTTAATCTTTGTGGCCATCTTTCTCCTTTCTATAAAATAACATAGGTAGACAAGATACTGTGTTTACACAGACATATGTACCATGTACACATGAATAATGAGATAGGATGTCCTTACTGACCTTTTTTCCACATAGATTTAATGTTCCTTGCACTTCCAAGCTCTTTATATTCCCCAGTAAAGGCACTTATAATATTGCATGAAATAATTTCTCCTCTACTCAACTGGGAGTACAAGATCAAGGGTAGTTTTAGATGCACTTTATATTCCTGTTGCCTATTGCAGAGTAGCTGCTCAATAAGTCTTTATTGGCTCAATGAATGAATAAATGAAAGAATGTTTCCCTAAACTGCTATTAACTCTCATGTTATATATATTAGAAGCAGATTTTTTTTTGCCCCTAGTTCTTAGTCCTTTTTCTTTTAGCAAAAAAATTTAGAGCTCTTGTACCTTGTGCAAAAGTAGCTGAAAAGAATATGTTTTATAGTCAGAATATTTCAATGAATTTTATAATAGAGTAATAGAAAATAATCAAAATAGGTGAATGGCATCTTACAGACAACAGGACATACAGGTTCTCCCTAAAATAAGAACACTAAAACCAGATGTCTCTGAAATTTGAAATAGTTGGAATTTTGGGTCCTTTTCAACCTTGAGAATTCTTTGAACAAGGAAATATAGAGGCTTGCCCTAAAGCATGGCAGTTCCTCTTAATGATGTGACTCTTCAACTTTCAAAATGCTCTGTCGTCAAGATCTATAAGCCAATCTGAAGTGGATTTTATGTCAAAGTTGAGATCATAGATTGTATTATCTTGACTTTACCACCTTTTCTCTCTTATGTGCTGTATCGATTTGAACTATAAAGAAAGGTTAAAATATATAATTAACATTATTATGCCTCATCCAAATCTCACAGTTTCCAGCTTTTTTTTCCAAAATTGCATTTAAAACTTGATGGCATAAGAACTCTTGGAGATTGCATAGCACAATTTTTATGAATTGAAGTGCCCTGATGACTACCTGTCAAATGTCTGTGCATCTATGTTTGAGTACCTCAAGTCCCAGGGGGACTCACCATCTCCTAGGCAGTCCATGATCTCTGCACAAGGCCTTGTTGCAAGGTAGCAAAGATGTACCTATCAGAAACATTTATTGATTTGCCCATTATATTTGTCCACTTGAGGCAATACAGGCCAAGCTGAATTCCTCTTCTCAACACACACATACACACCACACCACACACACACACACACACACACACACACACACACACCCATTTGGAGGTTTAAGGTTTAAAAGAAAGCTTATTTGTTAAGTCTGTGCTGCCCATCTGTTCTTCAGGCTAATCTTTCCAGTTCTGTTCTCCATCCCTCAGGTAATGTCAACTTGAGTCATTTTACTGTCCCAGCAATTCTTCTCTGAGTGTATTTCAATATGTCCATCAAGTGCCATTTCATATGTGGTAACTTTTCCTGAACACAGTTGTTTTCAGTATATGTTGACCAGTCCAATGTAGAGGAAGAAGTAAGATGGCCTCCATCATTCCATTAATGCAGCCTATGGGAACATTACCTTTTTGAAAGCCATTCATATTGAGATTACTATTGACTATTTAGATAAGTACTGTTACTAAGCTTATAGCCCTCTGATGATTTAACTGTACCGTTGATTTTGGAACAATGCCAGAACTTACATTTATTTCTTTTAAATCATTTAAAAATACATATTTAACAACTTTCTTTGAGTGAAACATTTTCAGTTGAACCACACACTATTCTCAAATGGGAGATACATAGTTCTATTCTCTTTATTCATATTATTGGCCAAAAACTTGAATAGCTCCAAGCCAACAAAAGAGGCATGTACTATGCCACAAAAACCTTCTTCTGGTTGGCATCAATCTTCCTCTGGGGACAATAATTCAACCAAGATCTAATTCACCACATTGTATTGGCATCCAGACTACAGTTCCCCATCTTTTCCACTAGAGTAAAATGAGAAACCTTATGAAAGGTTTCCATATGCTAAAGCCCTAAAAGAAAGTTTTTATCAAAAATCAAGACAGAGAAAAATATATTATTTTCTTGCTCAAGCTGTGTGTATTGGGTTAGAGCCCCCAACACCCCAAAATTTATGCCCACCTGGAATCTGTGAATATGACCTTACTTGGAAATAGGGTGTTTGTAGCTGTAATCAAGTTAGGATGAAGTCACCCTGGATTAGAGTTGATTCTAATCCGTTAAGAGTTTTGTACACAGACACAGACTCAGAGAAGATGACCCAGTGAATATGAAATCCTGCAATTTATACAGCCTCATCTGGATACTTAGAGAGACCCAGAAGTCATTCTTTACTCTGATCTTATGGTCATGGATATGAACTTCCTTTCCATCAGCAGCACTCACTAAATGCAAAGCAAGTTCTCTGGGAACCCTCTCTCAACCTCACCTTTCTCTGCATTTCACACTGCAAATAATTGATGGCCAAAGTTTCAGTTAGGTGGGTCAGGACCAGTTCATGTGCACATACCAGAAAGCATATGCCCCAGTGGCACCTGAGTATCCTTTTCAGTAATCAACTTCATCGCCAAAAGTCAAGTCATTTTCTGCTGGAAAGTGAGTTGTGAAATCTTGTCTGTCTTCCAACAGGTCTTTTCCCCTGGAATGCCACACATAGCCATGCAACAGTCACTCTAAAAATAGAACTTTTTTATCTTTTCCACCAAGGTAACATATCAACTTCACTAAGAACACATGACTTTCATGTGATTTTTTGAGCTAAACCTCCCCTTTCCATTGCAGGCAGACAGCGTGACCATATCAGTGTCTATCAACAAAATGACTTGCATTCCAGGTGCTAACTGATGCCAGCAACCCCACAATCTCAGAGAGCCTAGCCTGAAAGTGAATTATGACTTTGGCTCCTTCTGGGCTAAACCATCTATATGACTTGCAAATGGATACTTGATGAATGGTACCATGGAGGATGTCTCTTCAACCCAAAGGAGTGACAGGAACTTCAAACATTTCCCTGCTAAAAAAAAGAATTGTGTGTGGTTTTCCCTCAAGCACAATCACATACACACATACTGAGTAATGGGGGCTATACGTGCATTGCACAAGGAAACTTAGAGGAGGAGAAACTTCATAGAGAAGAAAGGATTCCATTTAGCAGTCTTTAGCACAGGTGATCTAGCAAATGAGTCCCCTGAAACAGCTTACCAGCTCACTCCACTATAACAATATTTCAATTATCTGAGACCTAGAAGAAAACGACCAACTGGCCAAAAATAATAATGCTTGGCCCTAAACACCATGTCAAATGCAGCCTCCTGTCCTTGAGAGAAATGTTTCCCATTTCTGCAAGTGCAGAACACACTGAAGGGCATCCCTGTTTTCAAAGACAAGAGAGCATTTGAAGGACCAAAGCGTTAAAAGCAGCTGACTAGGCGAACTCTTTGCTTGGGAAAGCAACCAGCCAGTTCTGCAGGCAGTGCATATGAATGGGATTATGGGATCAGGGGAAGCCCTAATTAAATGGAATATGTGCCCAAGAAGGAAATCCACTGAGGGAGGATAATCCATATGCTATAAATTTAGACCTATGGCTAGAACATAAGATGGAGAAATTGTCACCAAACCTCACTACAAAATTTCATTTGTACTTATGCCTCTAAGTGGCACAGATGTGAGAAGGAGGAGGTAGGGAGAGGCAGGTGATACATTCCCTGCCTGGACACAATCTCCTCAAATGACACCTGTTTAACCATTTATAAAATGTAAGATGTTGACAGTGACAGAATGGCTATCAGAAGAAGCAGTGTGAAATCAATCCTTAAAACATTCAGAACAAGATTGATGCATCAGCAGTGAGACTGTGAAACACGCAGAAAAGGCAATCAAACAGGGACATGTTTTTACAGGCCCTCCCGTGATGTCCCAGACCCAAGCCCTGCCTTGGGAAGCCATGTGTGGCATCTTTCCTCTGTACTGTCATGCCCTGGTGTTAGAATTTACCACTTTTCACTATACCTCAATGCAGTATAATATATTTATTTCTATTATTAGATAGTAAGCAACTTGAGGGATCCTCTTTCCTTATCTCTCTCCTCTTATTAGCATTGCTACCTAAATAAATTCATTGTTGAATAAGTGAATATATACACAAAGTAGTAGCGTTCTACATTCTCCAAATAAGGCATCCAGTAATCAATTTAAAAATCTTCAACTTTATAGAAAACAATAGAACTTGAAGTGTTTTATTGTCTTTATCACATCATCCTACAAGAACCATCATCAGTTAAAATTAAGCAACATCTGATGATTCTACCTAGTCATCAAATCACCTCAATCAGAAAATATGTAACTAGGAAATTCTGAAAGCAAAGATTATCAAAATAAATTCATCATTTGTCCATTTCAAGGTACTTATAGAACCACAGAATAAAGAACCCACTATCCTCCATCTCCTTAATGCAACCAATAGTTTTAGACTGAACTGAAATAATTCCAGTTGACAAATATCTCACTCACTTAAAATAATCTGAAAAAATATTGTGCATAGCATTGACCAAATAACTTCAATTCTAATAAAATTCCTAAGACATTACTAATAGATGTGGACAAATCCTTGTGAACAAAGATGTTCACTGTATTTCTATTTATAATGGCAAAAAAAAAAAGAAAAGAAAAAGAAAATACAGTTGGAAACTGATAAAACAGGAGTTATTCATTCAATGGAACATGATGTAGCCAGTAAAAATGTATTTATTCAAATTGTATAATTCCACTGGAAAACACTAATAAGGTAGTATTCATAAAACAGGAAAATGAAAGGTTACATACCCAATGTGCTCTCTAATGAACTGAGGAAAGGAAGGAAGGAAGGCAGAAAGGAAGGAAGGAAGGGAGGGAAGGAGGGTGGAAGGGAAGAAGGAGGGGAATAAGTAAGGGCAAAATATTGAGTTTTGTTTCTTTGAACTTTCCTGGATATGTTTATAATGAACAAGTACTATTATAGTAATCAGAAACATTAATGATACATTTGCAAAAAATAAAGTTGAAAACAAGAATTACAGGAGAAAGAGTCCAGCTTTGAGACCTCCCCCCCCCAAATCACTATCATACTTATTACTTGCATGTTATAATTTATCATGTATTTCTAATTTACTTTAATAATTATCTGAAAAATAGCAGTGGTTTTCTGTTAGGTTACTTTTATGTCAGTTTGCAAATCAGTAAAAGGGACAGTATATGTTCATTGTTAGTAAGACTAAAAACTAAGAAACTGGGTACCTATAAATTAAGAAACTAAGAAATTAAGCTTATAAGGTTTAAAATGTTCCTCTAAGTAGCATTTAAACAGAGAACTTGGCTTTTCGAGGGGCAGTATATGCACAATGGATAATATAATTTAAATAGAATTGGCTACTCAGAATGTGATTACCATCCATAAAGCATCGGTGACTTACTTTGAAATAAGTATTTGGTAGAGAATTATACTTCAACATACTGAGGATACTGATAAATATCATATTTGTTACCTGAATTAGGTCATCAGGGACAGGATTCAGAAAATGGAGAAACACATTAGAAACCTTTAACAGTACCCTTAAGTGCCTTTGAGATGGGCATTGCATTAATATTCATGTCAAACCATGTAATATTTATTAAAAATTCATTTGTGTCAACATTTGGTATCGACATTGTAGATCAAACAACACACTTGTAAACTCAAGGTCCTCTCTGCCCAAAAAGAATTATTCTCAGCATTTCCTATTTTGGCTTCTGTGTAGTCTTTGGAGTGCTTTTGACATGGCTGAGCTTTTAAAAATAATCATACCTGTCATACCAATGAAGCCCAGTTAAGTATAAACATTACATTCTATAGATGGTTCAACATTTCAAGGCTGTCTGGATAAACAGGTTGCACAGGCCTACATACTTTCAGGGATTTTGTTCTTCTAACTTAAAAAACTGGGTCAAAATATCTTACCTACAATTATGAAGACTATTTGCAGAACCCAAGATATTCTTTAGGGTCTGTTAAGCAATAAAAAATGAAAATAATTGGAATGTTACCTATCACATGTACCAAACATCTGGAGAGCTGGTTATACACTTTCATCCGAAGGGTGTGATTTGAAAAAATACATTGGCATGATATACTCAACTTTGGTGTATTATTTTCAGTTTGGTTGAAAACAGTTTTTTAATACAATAGATTCCTTCAGATTATAAATTCAATAAAGTTTCCTCTTAGAATGGATGGAAAGGTCAAAAATGGTAACTTTCAAGTGGTCCCTTCTTAAAGAGTTCAAAGAGAAAAGTATAAATATATTTCTCTGAGAAACATGACTGATAAGAAGATATTTGTATCCATTGAACTACACAGGATTAGGAGATTGACTATGCTTAGAACAATCAAAGGAGTTACTGAGACCGTGGAAACAATCCCAGATCCACAGACTGACTGCACCTTCAAAGATAAAACAGCGGTTATCTAACAACCAAGACATTTTGCAGATTAAAGTAATCAAACTCTGTGTTTCAGTTTTCAAAAAATATTTCGTGTTGACTTGTATCTGCGTCTTTGTTAAAATGCTAGATAAAGCATAGTTTTCTACCTTTTGTAGCCACAAAATGTTCATCCAGCCTGATTTGTTTAAAGCAATACCAAAAAGAACAGGATATTCCTTACAGAGATAGTCAAAGAAGAAAGGCTCCACAATTTCTCTTGGCATGATTATAACATCTCCAAGTCTTGACAGCCATTTTTTCTAAAGTATAAAATGATACATCTGGATAAAGTTTATGCCCATTTCATCCCTTTTAAAGTTTAAGGCCAGCTATTTGGTATGGCTTTACGAATAATACAATTATGGATTTCCTCCCTTCTAGGCCTTATTGTAGCCAAGTGGCTTTAGTCATTTTCATGGGACAGATTTTCCAATGTCTTTATTATTACTCTAAATTCACCACCTTACACTTTTACCGCCGGGCATTATATATCACATCCATGCTCTACCCAAAGGAAGAATAATCATATTTAGAATAGTCTATATGATGATCACTCTCCATTGGGTCCAATCTATAATCTGTTTCTCCCTTTTTTCTTTCATATATTTTGTTCTGCTCATTCAAAATCTAATTAGAAGCTAAGACATTTTCATATCCAAATGCTCTTCCTATCACTTACACTATCATCACCATATATTAAACATAGAAGACAATATGAAAGGAAAGCAATAAGACACTCAGTGAAAAAGTTCTCACACTTTGAAAAACAAATATACTTTTTTAATATAGGAAAACAGAACTTAAACCTCTTTTCATGTTTGAAATCCTGACAATCAAATAGCTGCCACATTAAGACTTCACAAGCATTAAGTCTTATCAGCCATGGTTAGATGTAAATAAATCCACCATAAAAATCAGTCTAGGCAAAAACACACTGTAACTTAGTTTTGTAAACCACAGGAGCTGAGAAGCAGCTGAGACAGTACCGAAGTGGATAAACACCCGGGCTCTGTATCTTTTGTGATGGTGTGCTATATCTTGTTTGATTCTCTGCACATTTGTTGTTTTATCAGCAAGGATATTATCACTTTGTGATCTCAGGTGATAACCTACAACAAGCATAAATTAAGGATCGGACCTGTAGCAGACATTGGGAGTTCCTTGCTAAATTTTTTATTATTTCTTTTATTCTTCACTAGCAAAACCCCTACACTGCAGGGGTAATAATCTACCCAACTACAAGAGAATATGTCCCAGGCCTCCATGCAGAAAGGAGTAGCAATTATGATGTATGTAGGAGGCACTGATTGCCAGTGTGTGGGCTTTCAGGAAAATTCTGTCAAGGTGCCTGACTTGGCAGGTGCCCTTTTGCCTTTCCTTCTCTGCCTTCTTGCTGTCTGCACTCCCCATCAGTCATATTGTGACCTGAAGTGACTTTGAGAGAGAAGCCATATAATAAGAATGGTGCAACGGAAGGGAAAAGGAGGGCAGGCTCCTGATGGCATCAAGGAGTCATCCATATCAGCTCTAATTCACCTTCCTATGCAGTTCATGTTACATGGGAGAAAGAGTAAATCCTTTTCTGTATAAGTCATGATATCTTAGATGTCTTACTCGCAGGTGTACACAACTCCTAATTGATGACATAACCTTATTATTTAGTGAATTTGAAGGAGGCTGCTGACCCCAAATCAGTCATAGGTTAGTCTTAAATTATTTTTTCACTAGTAAAAATCAGTTGGATAAAGCAAACACAATTTTTTTAAACTGGCTTTTCTTGTTTAACAGAAGTACATATTTCCCAGATACTTGGCCAAAGAAAAGTAAAATTTACCAGTTCAAGTAGTTTCAAATCCACCAATTTAACCACCTTTCTCTGAGCAGCTACATAGCTGCTTATGAACGTTATCAGGACTGTTGGATACGTCATAGGTGTAATAAGATCTTTGTATTTCCATTTCTGCCCTGTCTAACCAATGTCTTTCATTAACTACTCCATAGCTATGAGCTTCATCTCTAATGTCCTGCATTCATAGCAATGAGGCCCAGGTACGAGTAGTGCTTAAGTCAGGACAAGGATGCATCGTATTTCATACAAAAAGAGGACTTGAGAGGTATGTGATGAAGACAGATATTCCATCTGACAAACTGATTCCCATGTGGCCGGCCTGGAGACAGGGGAAATTGAATTAAATAGTTTCTGCTGGCTATATCCAGGCTAAGATTTCAATGATCTTTGTAAACCTCCATTAATCATGCAATCATCTTTCCATTTTGGAACAGAATTTATAGCATTTTATGATAATGGCTTCTAGTGCCTGTAGAGCCAAAGCTAAAATATGACCTCAAAGAGTCACTCCTTCCCTTGGTGAGATATCAAATCTTGTCACTGAGAACTCTTTCTCATTTGATGTGAAGAGAAACATGCCCACAGAAACACACCTACACCATTTCTAAGGCAGAATGGCAATGCAGCCTTAATCTGCATATTTCAAAATTGGATTCTTTTAAAGGATTTTACAGCTGGCTTTAGGATACGTGTAAAATATTTAAGATGGGAAGAGAAGTTTTAAAGTATTTTTAGATAGTCTGAAGGAACAAAATCTATGGAAATGGTTTCATTCAGAACAACCAAAATTAGCACTCATGAGTTGCCAAGTAAGGAGAGGTACAAGGCAACTCAAATAGCATTCATTTGTGTGACTTGAAAAAGGAAATCCATTCTTAAAGGGCCAGTTTTTCTTCCTCTCCTTTTTTTAGATTTAATAAGTAAATCCAAATTCATTTTTCTAATTTTTTCATGCTATGCATAATAATTGGTTATGCAAATAAAATGGTACACCTTACAATGTTTAACAATTCTATTAAAGACAAAAGTTAAACATGATTTTCTCCCCCCGTCTTTGTTTAAATTAGTGTGTGAGTGTGTATGCCCTTTCCCACCACTTTCTGTCATTCAGCCTTGATGATAGGTCTCTGTTCCCTTACATTGTAGCCAATAAATCTGTTATGAGCTTGGCTGCCATGTACAACCATGCCTGGAGGCTATGTTAAAAATTCTGAGTTCCATGAACATCAGCAAAGGTTTTGTTCAGTTTAAGCTGAACAAACAGAGTTAAAGACAAACTTTATTGAGTTTGGAATGGGCCCATCCATTGTCACTGGACTAGGTACTGACAGGCTACCAGCTAGAGTCACATTTATTGGATTAGCAAAAACCTACTTGCTGTCGGGCAGAGAATAAGGCAGTAGTATTAATCATGGAGAGCATGGGAAGATGAAACTCTTTCAACAGTGAAAGCAATGCTCCTTCTACCATGAAAAGTTCCATCCCTCCTCCTCATATCAATTTCAAAAAGCCATATCCTAAACATCAAGTGCAATTTAGAAACATGAGCAACATTACGTGTTGGGCATCTAGATGTTTCAGACATGCAGAGCCAGGGAAAACTTGAAGGGCCTTGCAACATCCTGGCTGCTGTCCAACCAAAACAGATGAAGTTTGGAGTGAGAAATTATTTGCTATCCCCCACACCACGCACCTACCTTCTAAGTCCACAATATGACACTGAGTCCTTTGGATTCTGAGTGTCACCTTTGATAAACTTACCACAGGGGGGAAAGCAAGCCCCAAAGAAAGGAAATGAAACCTTTTTATTGTTGTTATATACACCTGCAGAAAAGTTATGACTAAATGTTCCTGGATATTAACAGAACTGCAAGAGGAGGGTCTGGGGGAGAGGGAGGGAGATGAAGAGAAGGCTGATAAGGACTCTCGGGGTTTGAGAACACAGGCACAAGGCACAATCTGTTTAAATGGTTAGGTTATCAGTGTTGTCAAATTGAGATGAGGAAGTTATGAGCTGGTCCAGGGAGAATTTCATCTGCATGTAGACAGATATCTCATTAGAAAATCCTTAAAATCATTTTCTAGAACTGAAACAAATCTTGCCTAAGAAAGAGTTGAATCACTGCCTGGCTTGTGAAATCTAAATATGCATCTAGTCCATCTTTGGCTCCTGATAGACCGTCCTCAGCTTTACTAGAACTCTCTGCAGTTCTACATTCTTTCCTCTCTCTTAATGCTAAGCTCATGGCAAGTAGAACTAACAGAAAGCCTTGGTCAATAGTTGTAGCATTTGGCATCTGGCTAAGGAAGGATTTTCTTAGCATTTTCCCTCACAAAGCCAGATTCCATGTATGTTTTGTATAATTCTCCCAAATTTATAGAGATGGGGTCATGCTTTGTTGCTCAGGCTGGTCTGGAATGCCTGGGCTCAAGTGATCCTCCTGTCTTCCAAAATGCTAGGATTACAGGTGTGAGTGACCACATTTCTCCCAAATTGAGAGGTGAGCCTCAGCAAAGCCCAAGATTTCAAGGACTAACAATTTCTCTCTGGTTTGTATGAGTATAAGGTTCTAATAGGGCTCCTCTCCGGCCTATCGGAGGAGGTTTATTTAATCCAGGCCTACCTTTCACCCATAGTCTCAGAGGTAGACATCTAGTGTTATCTCTAAGTGAAATTATACCTCTGTATAAAGAAATACATTATCATAATTGAAAAAATACCATGTGAAGGATTTAACTTTAATTATTAAATGAAAATGCTTAAAATGTGTCAATTTTAATATACTGGGATCCTCAAAAACTGGAATGGCCTGGATTCTGTTGACTTGATAAAGGCCTATTGAAGTATACTAATCATTACAGACAGCTTTCTATGTGAATCATGAAAATGTATTTAATTAATGATCACACACTGCATGGGTAATTAACAAATATGTAATGAATCTAATGTCCTGCTCAGACGCAAGCAGCACACACTTTCATTAGGAAGCACTTTTACATGAACTATTATTCAAATGCGTGTAGGTCCACGCAGAATGAAATGTTCCTACTTTAAATATCAAGTTCAGTGTTATATCTGTTTGATATTTAAAACATTGATAAGTACATTTTCAAAAGACTTACGTGGAAAAACAGATAAAACTCGCATCTGTTCATTTTTCCTTTACTAGTAAATTAGCAGATAGGAAAAAGGTGCTATTTGTGACTAATGCTTAGTTTTATAATCTTAAATTATACTCTGTCGCCATTAGATGCATAAATAAGAGCCCCCACCTACATTTTCCTTTTTTCTACCCTTCCAACACTAACAAGGAAATTAGCTCACGCATATTCAGCACCCAATATAGTTTCCTTCCTAGTTATATACTTTGACATTCAGCAAAAAGTTCTAAACTGCTCACTTACCGAGCTGAATCACACAGAGGGCTGAAATTCATCCATTAATGAAATATTGTATTGCCTGAGGTCTGCTTAAAGCTACCTGACTTTAGAATTAATGGCAGAATAAATCTTAAGAGGAAGGCCAATATATTTTAATTTTATGCATATTACCTATTTGAGCAATATATTCTAACACGAGTTTGGCTGTAAATATCTTATTACTACTAAGTATCAAAAGGAGTTCAGAAATACTCACCAATATACTTCATATTGCAAATTTAAATATAATTAAAATTTAATCTACACTTCTGAGCATAGAATAATCATCGCTCATTTACTAAAATAACACTTAGGAGC
The DNA here is from genome assembly GCA_036589455.1 of Ateles fusciceps. Lineage (NCBI taxonomy): Eukaryota > Metazoa > Chordata > Mammalia > Primates > Atelidae > Ateles > Ateles fusciceps. The sequence goes on along the minus strand of JAZHEH010002982.1, from coordinate 4,225,210 downwards.
AGATGCATATAATGCTCATAAAACCATGAAAGAATAGCCATTAAACATTTAACTAGAACTGTCAGGTACAAACTATGAACTATAACTTAAAATAATTTTATTTTCTTCCTTTAATTACAGAAATAGCACCCAAATCAATTAGAGAGCGCTAAGAAATTTAACCTTGAGAAAAATAAGATTTTTATTAAGGAGGGAAAAATCCTATCTTTTGATACTTTCGTATTTAGACTATTTCCTTTACAAAACAGCTAAACGTAACATCACAGTAAAAATTTCACAGGTAAGCCAAAATATAGAATTTGCAACATTTAAGCTAGATAAAAGCACTATTTATAGTTTTCAGAGAAAAACAAGCTGTCTTTTGATAGAATACAAAGAAGAATCTATTAAAATGATTTTTCTAAATTGGATTTGGAAGAAAATGGGCTTAAGTAACTTTTCTGTTGGTTGCTAGGAAATCTAAATGATGTTCTTTCTGAACAAGCAACACAAAGCACTACGTTTTGCTGCAGCCAAAGGGAGATGGGATGGGGCAGGTGAATAGAGAGGGATGGGAAAATGATCACAGATCTCAGAATCTTCATGCTGTGCCCATTGGGAGGAAGAACCTCCAAACAGAAACATTATTTCTCTTTGGGAAGTCAAGGCATGGATAACTTTTTCATTTTCTGTTGTATTTTATGAGTTATGTAAGTTAAATGAAGATTTTTTTTTCTAGAAGTTATATTTGATTCTTTTTTTAAATCTTCTTGATCAAAACTTCTTAATAGTTTGCTGGGTTTTGCTTCCACTTTCAAGTTTCTCTATTATTTTTCTAACAGCTATGGATTAGAGTAAAACTACAGCTTCAATAATTAGAAGCAGAGACTGAATGACCTAAGGTTTGTATCTCTCTCACCTTGTCTTAGTATGAATGGGCTAGATCAGTGGGGCAGATCTCCTTTCTGTACCCATTCAGAGGTCCAGGTCCCATCCAAGCGACTGCTCCACCATCCCCTAGGACACTATTGACATGTGTGTGGTTAAAGCTAGGTTGATGCCCACCTGGGCTCCAGCCAAGTGTGAAGAGACAAGAGGGTGCACTGACACATGGCTTCTACTTCCATTCTATTTGTGAGATCCTGATGACACAGCCTTGCCTGATTGCAGAGGGAACTGAGAATATGGTCAAGCTAGGTAGTCAACCACCCTACATAATACTACTATTGTGGAGTAGCTTAAAATTGACTTTATGGGTAGCTACCCATCACAACATGAAACATGAAGATTTCATAGTATATGCCTAATATTTCCAATATTAAAGTCTCTGGAATTCTGACTCTGCTGTATATTTCTTCTGCTTTTCACTTACTGTGTCATGTTTCCCTTTGTGTTTGAGGATTTTTGACCATGAGTTCATGTTTATGTTCTATGGGAATATATGGTTATGTTCTATGGGAAAATAATTTCGCAGGAATGTTTTGACGTCTGGGTTAAAGTTGCATTATTTCACAGAGGGAATGTATTTGCTTTTGCCTACCAACCCTAAATAATTTAAAAAATGTATTTGCTTAAGTTCTGGTTGGGCCTTATAGGCAAGTTTCCTTGTTGGTATCTTCTAGGCAGTACATTCAATTTCAGCTCTCACCATTCTGGGATTACATCCCTTTTGGGTCTCACCTTCAGTGGGTTCTGGTCTTTTTCTGCAGGTCACATCACATCATAAAGTTGTCAGGGTGGAGCCCTCATGGATGGGCAGATGTCTTGGTGCTCACTTCCTTTCGAAATTCCTGTTGTTACTTAATTTTTGGCTTCTACAGATTCCTTGTTTTAGTGCTGGCTTTGCAAGGTATTTGAAATTATGTTTTGTTTTGTTTTGTTTTCAAATGTGTGTTGTTTTATATTTTAGCCAGCATTTTATTTTTCTTATTGGGAAGACTGGAATTTCTGGTCCAAGATAGCATCAGAAATGGAAGTTCCAAATATAATTTTACATGACAATCACGATCATGATTTTAGAGAGATCATCACAAGAACATGAGAACTAGCATCGCAAGCCTAGAGTTTTACCCCTGAGTCTTATCTGTTATGTAATCATACCCAGAACTTGGATTTTTTAATCTGTTAAATGGGGAGAATAATAGCCACGTTACCTATCTCAGTAAATGATGATGATGACAGAATGATAAGGAGCTTTGCAAATTCTTAAACAATATTGCCAGTTGGAATTCAGATTGGGAACCTCACAAGCCACAAGCGTAAGAGCATGCATATGTCAATAGCAACAGGCATGTTAAAATGCAATGATTTACAAAGCCCTTTTCTGATATCTTCCACAGGCCCTACTCCTGCTGAGCTGTCCCTCTTGTTATTGGTTTCACCTGTGAAACAGTTCACTGCCACTGCTGACTTCACCGCATATCTTCTTTGTATTTCCACGTGCGTTTTATGTGAACTCTGGAGTGATTCGTTGCTAATATCAACATTGGTGCACAGTCTAGGAACATTTATTGCTCCCCTGCTTGGCTTAATGTTTCTGACTTGGTACCATAATGTTATTAATAGTCACAGGGTACAATAAAAGAAAATTAAGTATTTATTTTGTTTAGGCTTTAGCCACTTTACCTACAGCCTTTTTCCATTACATTTGCACATAAATGAGGACACGTCACATTTTTTAGATGCAATCAGGTTTTAACTTTGCTAATCATATAGTTTCCTTTCTGGTAGTCTTCCAGGCTGGTTTCAGTGCGACTCCAGATGCATGCATATTATAGCAAATGAAGAAATGGCCATGTGGTAGATATTTGCCCTTTTGTGATTCACAAATACAATGTTTTTGCAGAAAAACTATATTTTTAAATCCAGTGTTATTCTGAACATTCCTTTTCAATTCCAGGAGAACATCTTTGAATTGCAGGCCGAAGTCCATTGTTCAATTCCAGATTATTTTCTAGCAAATAGTTGCGAACAACTGCCATGGAATATGTAATCACTGAAGGCATGAGAATCATTTGAAATAAAAGTTACTAGCACCAAGTTTTAGCATTAAAGGGCCCCCATTCCTCAGTATGAAAGCCCAAAGCCCTGAGACATTTTAGTGGGCATCCAAGGCCAATGCAGTGAGTTTATTCCGTGTTTCCTACTTTCTCTACCACCTCCTAGGCAATGTCCTTCCAAATGAAGTGTTTGCTCTGCCTTGAAAAGACAAATTAATATTTTACATGGCAAGAACTCTTTATTCCTTGGTGGGATATTTCCAACTTGATTTATATGCTGGTGTTTAAATGCTTAAAAGCTTTCATAAGGCAGGGTTTCAATCAAAGAGTTTAGTTTCCCTTGAGGTTCCTGCATCAGATACCATCTCAGAAGCCCTACTTCCTAAGATTTATAATCCAATATCTTCCTCATGTTAACAATATATTTTGGTGAGCATCCCATTGGACCAAGCCTGGGGATTTCAGCTCAGCATCACCATGTGGAGTGACTGCAAACAACACGGTGGAGCCTGCATGCCCCAACTTTCCATCAGTGGGCTCTGGCTGTACCAGACTTCAGTTTTCTTGTGCACCTAGCAATATATATGAGTCCTCTGGGCTTCTGGGAATATCTCACAGGTTCAATAAGCAGATGATTTTAAACAGAAAGACAGAAACACAGTATTCCAAGATACTCTGTATACAGGAGTCCTTCCTTATTAAATCAAGAACTTTTTACCTTTTCACTTAAAGGAAGTACTTTATGGCTTCTCTTTTGACATATCTGAATTGCCAGCTCCTTCAGGACAGATATGGCACCTATCATAGTACCTAAGTACATAAATGTTTAGCAAACATTTGTTGAATGAATAAATAAAATAAATGAATGTGCAAATAAATTAACGAGGAGTAGTCTGAGATGTGAGAAGAAGGAGGGTAGGAGGTGAACACTTGGATACTACCTTGTCACTGCCTTCAGCTCTTCTGGACTGAGACTTCAACTTAAGAACAGATCTTGCAAGTCAGACCCTCCTCATCACTTGCCAGCAAGGCATGGAGCTCTTGGTGGTGCTTGATGTTCCATCTGGAACACGGGGCTAACTATAGACTAATTGAGAAGATTACATGATTTAATATATGTAAATACACAGAATAGTGTCTGGCACTGTTTTTGCTGTTATGTACTCATCACCATCAGCATCATCAATCATCGGTCATCCCACAAGAAACTCCGGATTGCAATTGTTGATCCTAAAAGCAGTTCAGCTCAATTGTCAGCTGTTTAATTTTGTTTCCAACCTTTAAGGTCCTCTCAGGTTACATGGAGGGTCCTCGGGCCACACTGCCACGTTTTCTGGGTGTGCTCACCTGTCATCCTGGCCTCAACACAAACAGCCAATTTACTCCTGCTAAGAGGCTTATATGCACTTTTGAGAGACTGTACTGGATTTTTTAAAAACCTTAAAATGTGTAATTTATACGCCATAGCAACTTGTCTTTAACAAGCAGAGAGAGGTCTGGAGCCCATCCTAGGAAAAAGCAAATGACATTTCTCTCTTGTGACCCAGTCATGGCAAATTCGGTCTGCCTTTGCAAGGAACCTAGTGCTAGAGCCATTACTAGGTTATCATTATCAGGGGGAATAAAAATCTAGGAGAGAGGAAAGCAAGCAGACAGATGATCTCAAGCTGTGGGTTTGTTGGGGTATATACACTTAGAAAGACTCTGTCTTTGGTGATCTCCTAATATTGCTGCCCCAGATCACTGATGCTTTGGATATACAGTTAACATGGCTTCTTCCCAGGTTTTCTCATCATAGGCTAAACTCCTCTTCCACGAATCTCTTACCTAAGGTAATGTTGATCATCACTACTCCTCTCCCCCTTGTCCTGACCAAGTGCTCTCTACTGTCCCTCACCTCATCAGGGCTCCACTGCAATGCCCAGGAGGTGATGCAAGCCACCCTACCTCACTTGAAGTATTATCTTTCTCAAGTCTCAAACTTCAGGACCATAAGTTAAGTTTTAGTCTGACATGGTCATTGATCATAAACTTTTATTTATTTATCTTTCTTTTTATCTCAACTTAGTGTCCCAGATATAGAAATTTAATTGAGTAAGCTTCTAAAAGCAGTTGCTATAGATTAACATGAAAGAAAAATCTGAGGACAAATATAAAATCATCCACAATCCCACCATCTTAACTCTAATATCTCTACCATTTTAATGCACCAAATTACCCTTTTTATATGTAATTTTATATAGCTGTAACCAGATTCTACATGAGCTGTTAAATACTCTAAAATTCTGTTTGTTTCCATGATATTATAAGCATTATTTTCCAGGTTGTAATAATATGGGGTTTATAACTATCATTTTCATGTCTGCATACTGTAATTTTCCTTTAGGTTTCTTATAAATTATCTTGTACCTAGTAGCATAAGACATCGAGAGCATCTTATGCTACTAGACATTAGTGTGGCTTTTGATGCTTTTCATTTAATTCTATGATGAAGATCTTGGTGCAATGGAGTTTCAGCACTTTGGCTATTTTGTAAGGTTTTATTATTACTTCTTCTCTCCTTTTTTAATTATACCTTAAGTTCTGGAATACATGTGTAGAATGTGCAGGTTTGTTACGTACGTATACACGTCCCATGGTGAACTACTATTCACAATTGCTATAAAAAGAATAAAATACCTAGGAATACAACTTAGAGGGGATGTGAAAGATACCTTCAAGGAGAACTACAAACCACTGCTCAAGAAAACAAAAGAGGACACAAACAAATGGAAAAACATTCCATGTTCATGGATAGGAAGAATTAATATCGTGAAAATGGCCATACTGCCCAAAGTAATTTACAGATTCAATGCTTCTCTCCTTTTTAGGCTACCCTCCACCACCTATCCTTTAAAGGTTGGAGTTCTCTTGGGTTTCATGCACAGGCCTCCTTCCATACTCTCCCCTTGGTAAGCTCATCTACTATCAAGGCCTTACCTCCCCAAACATTCTGCAGGTCCCCAGACCCATATTTATTAACCCTTCAAAAACTGTACCCTGTAATCACATTAACTCCTCAAATGTTTTCCCAAACACTAAACCATAACTTCTCCTAGAAGCTGCTCTACCTTCTGAGCAGACACTCTCAGGTAATAACACCCTTATCCACCAGATCTGCTGGGTTAGCAACAGCTCTAGAAATCTTCTCTCCTTTTCCTCTATATCTAATAGGTGCCAAGTCCTCTGCAGTGCTGCCTTACACATCTCTTTAACATGTTGGATTGCTTCTCTTATTGGCTCTCACGTGGCCGCTGCCTTGATCCAGGCCTTTATCATCTTGGTAAAGATGACAAGTGTTAACTGGTTTCCATGCTAACCATTTCTTACCACTGCAACCAGTCTGATCTTCTTAAACAAAGCTCCCTGACTACAAATTTTAATTAATTCAGTTTTTTATTGCCTACAGAAGTAGTTGTCAAACTTTAGCATGCCTCAGAATCACCTAGAGGACTTGTGTAATCAGAGATTGCTGGGTACTGTCCTCTGATTCAATAGGTCTGGTGGGGTTGTGAGGAGAGGGACAGCAGAGAATTTGTATTTCTAACAACTTACTAGGGGATGCTGATACTGCTATTCTGGGACCCACACTTTGAAAACCAGTGTTCTGTAAGCTGAGAGTTAAGTTTCTAATCATGCAGATTTTGGAATCAGGGCTCAGTTTATCCTTCTGGTCTTACTTTGTAAAAGTTGTCTAGTGAAAATTACTTTTCATCTATTCTAAAGTTACCAACTATGTGTAGTTTCTATCTGCTTTTAAAATTATCCCTCATTGTGTATGCTGTAACTTCTGCCTGAATAGCCTCATATTCAAGTTTTGCTTTGTCAATTGGCAAACAGTTACTACAAAGCTACAAATTCAAATAAGTATCTAGATCAGCTCAGGGGAAAAAAAAGCATAAAGCAGGAGGATGGAAGAATAAAGAGAGCCCCATTTAAAGTACTGTATGATCCAGCAAACCAACTGGTGGGTATATATCCAAAGGAAATGAAATCATTATGAAAAGAAGTATGTCAGACATATCTGTGCTCCCATGTTTATTGCAGCGCTATTCACAACAGACAAGATGGGGAATCAACCTAAGTGTCTGTCAACAGATGAATGGATAAAGAAAATGTGGTATGTGTATGTATACACACACACTGGAATACTATTCAGCCATAAAAAGAAGGAAATATTGTCATTTCAACACAGATGGACATGAAAACATTATACTAAGTGAAATAAGCCAGGCACGGAAAGAATAATACCACATGATTTCACTTGTATGTGAAGTGTGAAAGAGTTGACCTCACAGAAGCAGAGAGTAGAGTGGTGGTTATGAGGGGCTAGTGAGGATGCAAGGCAAGGACTGAGGAGATGTTAGTCGAAGCTCATAAAATTTCACTCAGACTGCAGGAATAAATTCAAGAGATCTAGTATAACATGGTGAATAGAGTTAATAACAATGTATTGCATACTTGAAAATTTATAAGAGAATAGATTTTAAGTGTTTTCATCACATTAAAAAATATGTGAGGCAATGCGTATGCTAATTAGCTTGATCTAACCATTCTGCAATGTTGCAATGTTACATATGTAAAAACATGGGTATGTACACCATCAAAATGTACAAATAATGAATAAATAAATAAAAGGGCAGCCTCTATCTCCCTCCTACTAATTATACAGTGAGAATATTGCTAAGTCTTTGGAATTTTTCAAAGAAGCGAGAATTCTAGTTTTTTTTGTTTTGTTTTGTTTTGTTTTGTTTTGTTTTCATTTTGAGATGGAGTCTTGCTCTGTCACCCAGGCTGGAGTTCAGTGGTATGACCTCCGCCTCCCGGGTTCAAGTAATTCTCCTACCTCAGCCTCCCGAGAAGCTGGAATTACAGGCACACACCACTATGCCCAGCTAATTTTTGTATTTTTAGTAGAGATGGGGTTTCACCATGCTGGCCAAGCTGGCCTCGAACCCTTGACCTCATGATCTGACTGCTTTGGCTTCCAAAGTGCTGGGATTACAGGCATGAGCCACTGTGCCTGGCCTAGAATTCCTGATTTCTAAGCAAAATCTCCACATTCTTAGACATTGGCAATGGCCTATTTCAAAAACTGTAAAACCATATGCTGGCTGAATTAAACATATCTACAGGCTGAATTCAGCCCAGAGCCCATAAGTTTGCAACTATAGTCTACTCCTTATTCAAGACCAAATCCATTATCTGTTCCTCCACATAGCATTCCTGATGTCTACCAGGACATCCAATGTGCACACACACACACAGGCTTAGTCACACTGTCCTTTCTGTTCTTAAGGCACTGTGTTAAAATTTCTATACAAGCATGTGCTTCAATTAATCTATCTACATAAATGTTACTCCAACCCACAACTAAAGGCTCAAGAGCAGAGACTTAGATTAACTTCTTTTTTTTTCTTATTTCCTAATGTAGTGTGCCTATCAAATACCTGTTGAAGGATGGAAGAAAGATCGAATAAACAAATGAAGGTAAACTCTCCTTTTAGGAAATAGTAAGTGATATTTTATTCCATACATCATAACTTCCCTTTGTATGGATTTCTTGAGTGATATGTTAGATTTTTTATAATGAAACAGTCAAATTTTAGCCATGCTTTCCACAGATGTACAGAAAACTGTTAGTCCAAGCTAATATAACACTGGAAATATTAGGATCAAGCAGCATTATCTGAACCTGTCTTTCAAGAGAAAAATGATGGGATGATTCATGACAGTGACTAAAGGCATCGATATTCTCTTATCATAACTCCAGGTAAGCTTTCACATACATGCAATTAATCACAGCATCATAAATGGGAAAATGTATGCATCAACCCAAAAGCCAACTGCCTTGTACCTGTTTAATCCAAAGAAACCCAGCAGACACCAAAAGCAAAACAGCAAGAACAAAAATCAGTTCTGTGCTGTGCCACACAGAGATGAAGTCAAACCAGAAAATTCTTCCTTATCCTCCACCCATTTCTCTTTTTATTCCTGAAGTTGTCCAGCCTCACAGTTCTGCATGTGATTTGAAAGCTAAAAGTTTTCGAATGAATTTAACCAGAGGTTTTGTTGAGCCCTGAAGGGTCTTTCCTAAGAAGAAAATGTTATTGTCATTGGTGCCCTTCAATTTATACTTTCTGTCTTAATAAAACTGGTTTCAGAGTGGAATGCAAGGTCAGGTTGCCTTTCATCTTTTGCTAAGCATTAAAGCATGGAAGAAAGAAAAAACACTTTAAGACAATTGCAATTTTCTTCAATTATGTAATATAACTTCATAACCTGTAAGGCTTTTCATTAACCAAGGTTCATCAGTTCTAATCGGTCTGCCCTCGCATTAGAGAGGCCCATACCAGTGTAATTAAAGCTGCCGATTCTGCTGACAGCATTCTTCAGTTTCCAGGGCCCTTATCATTGATGGATAAGTCATCAAGCAGCATGTGATGGCCCTACATATTGCCTTCTTGCCTTCACTTTTCAGTACAGAAGCTAATCTCCATGCTTTAAATTTACTCTTCATACATTCTTCCCCTGGAGCCAATGATATTAATCAGTGTTTTTTTTTAAAAAAGAAATTAGGCAAAATTATGCTTTAAAATGTTTAAATAGAGCCATCTGTCTTCCGTTCTCCTTCCCCCATTCTCACTGAATAGCCTCATGCTCTTATAGCACATTGATTTTTATATCATGGATTAATATTTTTCTTTAGGAAAATACATCTAATTTCCCAGATCCTCTAATATAAAGTACCAAAATCAATAAGGTAGTTACAGATGATGCTGTTATAATTACCTCTTTTCTTTTGGAACACCTTCTCATCATGAGTTAGACGTGACACTGGAATGCGTGCCATGGTCCCTTATTTGAAATGATCCAACTACCGCAACAGAACCAAGCCAGTCTGGCTCTGCACCTTTTCTTCTCACACTTCCTCATCTGTCGGTTAGTCTCCATACTTTCTCCCAAAGCACTGTTTTAATCATGACACTCCCTTATAGAGAAACTTAAGGTTGAATTAAACTATCCTAGTCAGCAATTACACACTTTCTCCAAAGTCATTGTGCTATAAGACTCTAATTTTACTTCCTTAAAAGAGCAAAAAGGAGCGAGGAACATTGACCTTGAGCCGAGGTGTTCTGGCCCAGTGGCCTCCCTTCATCAGAGTTGGTTGCTCCTGCTGTAGGGTCAAGGTCAATGAACTCTGCTATTGCTTTCAGCATGCCATTGGAGGGCTGTATCCTTCTCCCTTTGATAAAATCTTCTCAGCTGACTTATGTTCAGCTTGAACATTCTGCTCTATCTGCTCCAGGAAGACAGATATGCTGTTGGTGCCCTACCCATGACTTACACATCTTCCATTAGTTGCAAGAGTGTTCCCTTTCCTCAGGGGACCAGTTCCAAGACCTTCAGTGGATGCCTAAAACTGCAAATAGAATCCAACCCTATATACACTTTGTCTTCTCCTACCCATACACTCCCATGATAATAGAGTTTAATTTATAAATTAGATACCACAAGAGATTAACAATAACTAGTAATAAAATAGGATAATAATAACCATATACTATAATAAAAGTTAAATGAATGTGGTCTCCCTTTGTCACTCTCAAAATATCTTATTGTACTGTACTCATCCTTTTTTTTCTTCTTGTGATGATGTGATAACCTAGCAGGCTAGTAAGTGACTCACGAGTGGGTGGCATATGCAGGGTGGACCTGCTGGATAAAGGGATGATGCACATCCTGGGTGGGATGGTGCAGGTCAGCATGAGATTTTATCAGGCTACTCAGAACGGTGTGCAATTTAAAACCTATGAATTGTTTATTTCTGGAATTTTCCATTTACTATTTTCAGATCATGGTTGACAGTAACCGACACTGCAGAAAGCAAAAATGAGAATAAGAGGGGGACTGCTGTGCTAAGATTTATATGGCATTTATACAACAGCATTTTTAATAAACACTCTTATTATTTCATTGCACCTGAATCCGCAGTCTTTAAAAATAGAGGAAAACTAAGGACTCCTGCATAAAGAACTAAATCTTCAAACTTTGGTTTGAAACTCACTTTCTCTTTTAGATAGAGATTATTTTCTATCACAGTGAATCTCACCTGGTTTCAATCATGCCAGCAAATTCACTGCCCTTTACAGACACCAGCAGCTACTTTTGCAATATTACTGATACTTCTAACATGTATTCCTGACACGTTTCCTTGCATGTTTCCTAGCAACCCCATTTGATAGTGAACTTCTTAAGGGCAGTGACCTTTGTTTTCTTTAAAATTTCTTCTAACAGGTGCAAGAGGAACTTACCAGCACTGGGACTTTGAACCTTTCTAGAAATCTCTGGAAGATTCAGTTTATTATCATTACATGGGGACGGTCATGTCATCTGCCCTGATACCTTGATAGGTAAGGCTGTAGGTAAAGATCATGTCATTTATAGTCCGCCAGGGCATTTGTAAACAGCCAAGGCTCATGCAGATGCTATAACACTTACGCTGAATAAATTTTTCTAACAGAAAAACCAGCAAACATTGATAATGAAACATACAGGACAGTGATTTCACTACACTTACCCTAGTCAACTACAATGCATTTCAAACATTTTATCTTTTTTCTACCCCCATGAAGAAGCCAGAGTCTTAAACCCAAATATGTAAGGAACAGGGGAGTCACTAGAAATCTGTGAAGACAACCTGGCACAAGATATGGCATTAAAGCATACTGGGAACAGCGACAAAATGAAAAGTCCATGTCTTGTCTAAAGCAGGAAGCTGGTCCTAGATCCACCCAATTGTCACCATGCAGAAGGGTGAGCCAACTATTTCAAGGGAAACTGCAATCTATATTTTTGTAAGTGAAATGCCTAGATGTTTAAAGTGTTGGCCTTTAATTGGGTTATTAAAATAAATGTGTAGTGGTCAAATACATCATTAATGAATACGCCCCATGTGTCACATGGGTTTGCAACTTTTGGCTCAGGATTTTTAACACCTGAGTTTGTATGAACAATCAGGAAGTGTTCCTCAGCTCCAGTGAAAACTAACTCTGGCTCAAGCTTTTGGGGGCTATTTAAAAGAAGTCTAAGGCATGGTCCCTGCATCAAAGGAGAGGAATTAATCATTATTATGTGCCTAACATTTATTCTGTTACTTTACATACTTAATGAGTTTACTTTAATGTAATCCTTATGAATTTATAAAGTGATTACCGTTACAATCACTTCGCTAACGAAGTAACCAAGGTTACTTGCCCAGGAGCATGTGACATAACTGGTAAGTGGTGGAGCAATAATTTTAACTGAGTCCTGGTTATTGTCAAAACTCATGTTTCTCCACCATGGAAGGGAACATTTCAATGTAGCCAGAAAAGAGGACTTGAAATGTTTCTAACACACAGAAATGATAAATGCTCCAGGTGATGGATGCCCTCATATACCTTGAATTGATCACTACACATTCTATGCATGTAACAAAATATCACATGTACTCCATAAATATGTACAATTATATATCAACAGAAAATAGAACAAAACTATCACAGATCCCTTTATTGCAGATCAAATTTAGTGAAAATTGGTTGTCTTTCTGCTTTATTGCAGTACAGAGTAATAAATAAAAGATGATGAACCCAGAACAGAATCAAAGACCTAGAGAATAATTGAAATTTATGCTGGATGGTGGTGACACTAGAAAGACATTAGAAAAAGATATAAACCAGTGAGGTAATATGTCACTCTGAGAAACTTAGTGGAAGATATAGGCATTGGGTTAGTGTTAATTAGGATTTCTTTTGTTTTTTCCTTTCTTTTCTTTTCTTTTTTTTTTTTTTTTTTTGGACAGAGTCCCACTCTGTTGTCCAGGCTGGAGTACAGTGGTGTGGTCTCAGCTCACTGCAACCTCTGCCTCCTGGGTTTAAGCAATTCTACTGCCTCAGCCTCCTGAGTAGCTAGAATTACAGGCATGCAGCACCATGCTGCATTTTGTATTTTTAGTATAGATGGGGTTTCGCTGTGTTGGCTAAGCTGGTGTCGAACTCCTGATCTCTAGTGATCCACCTGCCTCGGCCTCCCAAAGTGCTGGGATTACAGGCATGCGCCACAGCACCCAGCCTAGGGTTAATTAGGATTTGGATAAATAGAGGATGGTAGGGGGGAACAGCATGAATGAGAGACTGAGTGGCTGTGAGTATCTTACCAGGTACTGATATAGTTCTGCTTTTCTCTCCCCTTTCCCATCTAACAAACACTCTCCAGCTTCTATGGAGGAGTATCTGTTGGTTTTGCTTGACTCCATGTTCTCCCAACTTTTGGTAACAGCACCCTTCCTGTTTTCCCTTTGGGGGAACTGTCCTGCCATCTTTCTGTCCTGGGGTTTCTCTGATGCTGTACATAGAGCCTCCTGCATGAGGGCACACTCACGCATTCAAAATCTGGAAGTAAGAAGGCATTTACCCCACGGAGACAACACAGGCCTAATGGTGTCTCTTCAATTTCTTGGGTAGACAATTCTACTCTTCAGAAGGTACCACACAGATTGACCATCAGTTTCCCACAGCCATGGCTGATTCAACAATGCATTTTTACATGTGCTTCCTCTCCTTCTCTAATTCACTCTTGCTCATCTCCTACTCCTACTCCCTGGATTCACTTCCCAAATAAACTGCATGTACCAAGCTCTTGAATTACACTCTGCCTGGGAGAAACTCTGGGTAAGGCAGTTGTTCATGCCAAGATTCCCAAAGGAAGGATGTCCTGCTGCCCATCCTTCCCAAAGCAAGATTGCTCAAGTCAAAGCAAGATAGCTTTGACTCTGCTATTGACCTATCCTCTACTATTCTAAAAACTTCACCACTTCACTTTTATCAGCTGGTGTCCATTTCTGTTCCTTGCCACCAAAAAACCCTAACTAATTTATTACTGTATTTCAAGTAGACCTATATCATACCACTGGATAAAAAGAAAAGTTCTGTACACACACTAACATAAAAATCTTGCTGAAGATGAGTGTGGCTACCGCTTTGGATGGCAAGAAATTCTGAAACATCTGACAGTATTATTAAATGGCTCTTGCAAAATAAACATTATGGATGGGCTGCACAGCCATCTGGCAGTGATTCATGCCAGGTGTGGGTAATGATGTTCCTGCCAATGCCCACACCTGGCATGATGAAGTACTAGAATCCAGCATTTCCTTCATAACCACCTGGGCATCGAAGACTAAGATTGTATATGTTTTTTAAATTTGTGCAAATCTATAGGATGCATGAGAAGATTTTTACATACATTTAATGTGGAGAGATCAAGTCAGGGTATTTAGGGTGTCCACCACCCAAGCACAATACATTTTTTAAACTTTTAAGTTCAGTGTACAGGTTTATTGCATATATAAACTTGTGTCATGGCGGTTTGTTGTACAGACCATTTCATCACCCAAGTATTAAGCCTAGTATCCACTAGTTATTTTTCCTGATCCTTTTCTTCCTCTCATCCTCCCCTCCTTCCATGGGTCCTGGTGTGTGCTGTTCCCCTCTTTGTGTCCATGTGTTCTCATCATTTAGCTCCCCACATATAAGTGAGAATATGCTGTATTTGGTTTTCTGTTCCTATGTTAGCTTGCTAAGAATAATGGCCTCCAGCTCCATCCATGTGGCTGCAAAGGACATAATCTCATTGTTTTTATGGCTGCATATTATTTCATGGTGTATATGTACCACATTTTCTTTATCCAGTCTACCACTGATGGGCATATAGGTTGATTCCATGTCTTGGCTTATATTTTTTAAAGTATAGTAACCCTACTCTGCTACCAAACATTGAATTATACCTTCTATCTTACTATGTATTTGTACACTTTAACCCACTTCTCTTCACCCACCCTCTCCTCTAACTCATGTTGGCCAGTGTCTCATCTATCTTTCCACTCTTTACCTCTTTGTGTTCATATTTTTTTATCTTTCACAAACATGCAATATTTCTTTTTGTATATGCACGACTTATTTCATCAAAATAATAACTTTCAGTTATCATCCATGTTGCTGCAAATGACATGGTTTTATTCTTTTTTATGACTGAAAAGTATTCCATTGTGTATGTATATCAAATTTTCCTTTTTTTCTTTTTCTTTTTTAAAATTTTTTTATTTTTTGGAGTCATGCATTGACACTCAGGCTGGAGGGCAGTGGCGCGATCTCTGCTCACTGCATCCTCCGCCTCCTGGGTTCCAGCAATTCTCCTGCCTCTGTCTCCTGAGTAACTGGGACCACAGGCACGTGCCACCTCGCCCGACTAATTTTTTGTATTTTAGTAGAGGTGGGTTTTCACCATGTTGCCCAGGGTGGTCTCAAACTCCTCAGCTCAGGCAATCTGCCTGCCTTGGCCTCCCAAAGTACTAGGATTACAGCTGTGAGTCACTGCACCTGGCCCAAAATTGTCTTTATTCATTCATTCATTCATGGATACTTAAGTTGATTTCATATTTTTGCTATTGTTACTAGTTCTGCAGTGAACATACAAGTGCAATTATCCCTCTAGTATATCGATTTCTTTTACTTTGGTTAGATATCCAGTTGTAAGATTGCTGGATCAAATCATAATTCTATTTTTAGATTTTAGATTTTTGAGAAATCTTCATACTGTTTTCACAGTGGCTTTACTAGTTTGCATTCCCACCAACAGTGTGACGGAGTTTCCTTTTCTCTGAATCCTTACCAACGTCTGTTATTTTTTTTCTTTTTAATAACTTCTCTATTACTCTCACCCACCGACTCATTGAAACCATTGTCTTTCTTTGTCTGTTATGTAAGGACCACTTCTGTGATATAGCTTTCTCTTTTCCAGGTGAGAAACTACAGAACAGATGCAAAAATTAAACTTATATCTCAGTTTTCCATGATACTGTTTACCAACTAAATCATACAGCTTTCCACTGCCACTTTAAATAAATGGGTTAGATTCCTACTGAGTTCAAGTATATCTAACATTCATTCATGTATATAGCTAGCTTACTAGCTAATATCCTTCTTCTTATCTATCATCTGTTTTTCTATCATTTATCATTCTATCTACTAAGTGGCTTCAAATATACAACTATATCCCTGAAAAGTGGCCATTTTTCTAAAATCTGCATCCCAAACTGCAAATAGAAAAATCTCCATTATTATAGTGCATCTGGTCCTTGTTAATTCTTAATCTGTTGTATCTTTTACTGTCATGATTTCACCAGATGTGCAAGTCTATCTCATAAGTTAATATTTTACATAAACTACTCTAAAGAATTGTTGAAACAAAGTTGAGACTCCTTGGCTCCCAACACTCTCTCCATACAGGAGCAGTCTAAGTCTAGCTGATCAAATGCCAAGAAGATCATGAAAATCCACTGACTTAGAAACTTGCATATGAGTCCAAGATTCCCCCACCATCCTTGGGTGTGTGTGTTTTACCCTCTGTTGGGTTTACAAAGAAAAGATGCTCAGAATAATCTGGAATTTCATTAAAGATTAATATGTTTTTGAGAACTTTGCTAATAACTCTGCAAAAAATGGGCTTTTTCTCTCTTAAAATAGAATTCAGAACAACGGGCTGGCTTTTGAACAATGAGTTCAAAAATAGAACTTGCCATTTGGAAAGCTTCTTGAGATTTTCTAGAACAGTGGCTTCCAAATGTAGCTGATCATTGGAATCGCCCAGGGGGCTTTTAATAAAAAAGAAGATTGCATGGTCTCACCCCAAATCTATTGAAGCAGAATTTCTGGCAAGTTGGACCAAATTTCCCTGGTGATTCTGAAATTCAGCCAGGTTTGAAAACCATGGCTAGAGTCTGGAGTCAGAACATTAAATACTGCCTAAGCAGTTAACATTTTAGTGCCTGTGATTATAATTTTATTCTATTAATTTCCTTTGGATTTATATTTTGGAAGTGAAGCCTGGTTGGGGAATCATTTGGCTATTATTTTGTCCAAATCCTTCATTTTGATTAAGCTCTTCTTAAAAAGTTTAAAACGGCCCTTGAACAATGGATTTGCCCGCCAGTGTCTAGATCCTTTATTGCTGTAGTGACGGTTGCTCTTCAGTCAGAACTGCACCTCTAAGAGCATGAAGACAGGCCTGAGGGGAAGATGGGAAGTTATTTCTATCTTGGCTGAAACCTCAGGATTGAGTCAGAAAGCTGGAAAGGACCAGCAGAAACCATCTGGTCCAGTCCCTGTCTTCATGTGGTTGTGATTTGCTTCTCAGAATTTCAAAGCAGAGAGAGTCCACTGCTGTTGTTTCAAGATCCCAACAGTGAGTAAGTTCTTCCCCTAGAGACACCTGGGGCTGCTCACAAGCCAGCATGTCCTCATTCCCAATGCAGGGGAAAGGATGCCATTTCCTATCACACTCTAATTTATTCCGTAGAACTAAGAAGCTACACATAGAACAACAAGAAAAGATGGATTAATCCTAATACAGGTTAAACATCTCTAATCCCAAAATTCAAAATTAAAAAGTTTTTGAGCACCAACATGATGTCACAAGTGGAAAATTCCACACCTGACACCTTTGCTTTTCTGGTGGTTCAATGTACACAAATGTTGCTTCATGCACAAAATATTGTATAAAATTACCTTCAGCCTATGTGTATAAGGTATATATGAAACATAAATGAAGTTGGGTCCCATCCCGAGATATCTCATGATGTATACACAAATATTCTAAAATCCAAAAAAAAAAAAAATTGAAATCTGAAAGATTTCTGTTTTCCAGCATTTTGGATAAGGGATACTCAACCTGTATAAGCATGGTGTAATGGGAACCCTATACTAAGTCAAGAAATCTAGATGGTAGTCCCAGCACAGCCATTAACAGAATATGCAAAATAGGCTAATCATCAATGTTTTTGTTCCTTAGTTTCCTCATCTGCAAATTGAAGAAGTCAAACGCTTTCTAGCTTGATGTAGTATATGTCTATCATTCCATCATTCATTTACTTTCCCATCAAGGCCCTTCAACGTGCCCTAATGAGGTTGGTGTTCAGTAAAAGTATGGAAGTAAGGAATGAGACATCCTGACCACAAAGAGATGATATTTATAAAGAAAATGGGCAAATAATGAACAAACATTGATATGTAATTACATTGATATCTTTTCTACAAAAGAAGAGAAAACTGTTGAGACAGTCACCATTTAGGCTAGAATCTTTCCTCTCCCCAGACAGCACGCCTGGCCCTGTAATTCTCTGAAATGTGGGACAGCAGATGGCTCATGCATTCCAAGAATTCTCCAAATGGACTGATTTACCCATTAGTATGAAACTGATCAATCTTATTAGATTTTGGCAGCTTCTACATGACCATATTTATGAGGAAGTGTCCAAGTTTGCTTGCAAAACTATATATCTTCCAAGAAAACCAATAGGGTCTCCAAACTTCAGAGTCTAAAGAGATATGGCCCCAGTGTCAGCATTATCACTTGGCTACAAACTAGTGACAAGGTCAAAATCAGAAACTGAAGTCATTGATCAGCACATTAGCTTCACATAGAAAAAGTGTTTCATGGCCACAAAGTAAACTATTAACTCAGCCCTCCTCCCAGGTATGTTGGTTACAAAGGAATCCAACAGTATATGGATGACTCACTTAAATATATCACCAGTAATGGAAAACATCTTCTATGGTATTTTATTTGCTGAACACTGGGAGTTGGGAGGTGGGGTGTCAGCCCAATATTAATCAACTCTACAAACAAGCTGTTTCTTTACACGGAGGCAGCACTTGTAACTTTCCAGTATGTCTTTGGGTCAGTTGCATAGATGATACATGCAGCAACTCTTTGAGACAGATGGGATAATGTATTCACATGCCCATCTGAAAGAATAAACTATGGGCTAAGGGTATTGAGTGAATCACTCTCCAGTCATACAGCTAATTGGAAAATGTGTACACTGGTAGTGACAAAGTCCACAAAGAATATGTTACATGGAAGAGAATACATGGAATAGATCACACAGAAGAGAATAGACCACAGTTGGTCTCTGCTCACTTTGTATAGTCCATTCCATTCTTTCTCAGAAAGCCAAGTTGCCAGTAACTATACTAAATGCTGAAGTAGGTAGATATCATATGCCTTTTTTTGCTTATTTGTTTTTAAGAAGATTTCTCACGGATCTAGAAATAGAAATTCCATTTGACCCAGCAATCCCATTACTGGGTATATACCCAAAGAACTATAAATCGTTCTACTATAAAGACACATGCACAAGTATGTTCATTGCAGCCCTGTGTACAATAGCAAAGACCTGGAACCAATCCAAATGCCCATCAATGATAGACTGGACAAAGAAAATGTGGTACATATATACCATGGAATACTACGCAGACATAAAAAACAATGAGTTCGTGTCCTTTGTAAGGACTTGGATGAATCTGGAAACCATCATTCTCAGCAAACTGACATAAAAACAGAAAGCCAAACACTGTATGTTCTCACTCATAGGTGGGTGTTGAACAATGAGAACACGTGGAGTCAGGGGAGAGGAGCATCACACACTGGGGGCAGTTGGAGGGGAGGGTAGGGAAGAGACAGTGGGGGCTGGAAAGGTAGGGAAGGGTGGGGGATGGATAACATGGGGAGAAATGCCAGATACAGTATGCACCTAAAGTAAAATAAATAAATTTAAAAAAAGAAAAGTACGGTCTTAGGTTAGACACTTTAGTTCTTTGTTCAATTGCATTTGAAATATTTCACTGTTGTTTATCAGCAACAGCAGCTGCATCATCATTTTCATTATTCTTTTGGGATGAAATCCCAAACCCCAATGCAGTGAGGCTAGTTGTGTGACAGTGATGACAAGCACTTGTTTCCATCACCTGAAGTACATACTTGGCAATCCCTCCTATACCTACCCGTGATTTAAAGTAGGAAAGTCCTTAAACCCACAGTCTGAAACAGAATTGGAAATTACAGATGGGTTAGCATTCAACCCATGTGGATCATGGAAATCGGTTTAGTCTGCTGAACTGACCTCAATAGATTATCAGAAATTTTGATTCTGTGACAGCTTGAGTGGTAAACTTCTAAAAATATTTTTTTCTCAGCAATTATGCATAAGGCCAAGATTTTGATGTAACTAAACAGGATCAGGCATTAAGAGGAGCTGTTTTTGTTCTCATAAAAAAACAATTAGCAAGCTATTCACTAGAATCATTGATGGACACCAGTTCATTCAACGGGCCATTGTATTTCCTGTAATTCAGTCTTCCCACACTTTTTCATAAGAGCTGTCATTGGCTGGGACCCTCTTTGAGGGAAACAAGTCTTTGAAGAAACAATGACTCCAACTTTTATGAATTGCACCCTGGAAAGAATTGCTCCCTAGAAAACACAGCCCAGCACACTGCAGGGGTAAAAAGCACTGCCCAGCCTTGTTTCTTTGAAAGACGGCTCAAAAATAGCCCAGGGCATTTTCCTGTTTGGAGAACTCAGTAACAGCTGTTCATAGCCCACATTTCTTTCATACCCTCCCCAACCACAAAGAAAATACAAACTACCACTGGCTGTAGGAATGGACATTATTCAACATTCGTGTGCCTTCAAAAATAGCACAGGAAGAGTTATAGACACAATGGAGGGAAAAAGGAGGAAAACTCAGGAGGAGTAGAGAGACTAGGGAGGAGATGCTTTTAAACAATGAGAAATCTAAAATAAGCAGGAAGGCAAAAAAAGAAAGGGCAGGATTTGAAAAGGCTGCCTCTGAGAATTGATAAGGTAGTGTGAAAAGGGCACTGTAGTGGGAATTGTAAAAATCAAGGATGTTGTTGGCTCCGCAGCTAATTAGTCATGTTTTCTAGAGCACACCCCTTACCATCTCCAGGCCGCTACCATAGAATGGTCATGGGGTAGAGGAAATAGAGATTAAGCGGTCTCTAAAAATTCATCCTGATTCTAAAAATGTCACATTGTATGAAAGTATAGAATGTGGCTATTAGGCAGGGAGGAGCTGGGAGAAACACTAGACTTACCCTCCATGTATTCATGTATCAGTTCCCTGGAGAAGGGCATTCATTGATCCAAAGATGAGGAAAACAGAAGCACACCCAGGTTCATGGCCACCTCCTTGCCCTATCTAAAAGAGTTGCTTGAAAGGATTTCAACAGAAAGTTGTCTTACACCCTAGGCTACAGCAGCAACACCCAGGAAGCTGTAAAGTCCAGCTCTTAGAGATCCACAACCACAAAACTCCCCCCTGTCTTTTATGGAGTCTCCCTGTAGGTTCTTGCCAAGGATCACAAATTCAAGATGGCAGACTGCATGGGCTCCAGCAGAAGCCATTTAGCATGCAGGTGAAAAGTCAGGTACTGAGCCCCACAGAACTGCATTTTCACTTTATTGAGCGTTTGATCTGTGACCTTTGGTAAATACCTTAATCTCTCCCGATCTTAATTTTTAAAATATTTCTCAAAGTGGAGACAGAAATGCAGTTATGAATTTTAAACGTAGTTGTCAAAGTGCATGGAACAGATTAAGTGCTTAATATATATTATCTACTATAATTGTCAATGTCATATTCATGGGATGCTTTACTTAGCTTGGAGAAATGTTTTGTTTGACTTTCTCAGGTCCCTTGATCTCCTGAATCACCCTGTCATCACTGATGAAAAGCAAACAAACCAAGCAAACCGAAAGACCTCTAGCAAGGGCTGGTCAAAGGGCTTCCAGCAAGGGCTGGTAGCAGTTGATCAGACATTGACTAGAGCTCTACCAAGCGTGGAAAAATCAGCCTTAAATCACTAAGGCAGACCAATTAGTGAGTAAATCTCAACATTTTAAACTGGGACTCTAATTTTATAGTTAGAGCTCCCTAGGGCAACAAACGCACATTTTTCCATCCAGTCTAGGTGTGTGGAGTGTTTCCCCTTACCCCTCCCTTCATAAAAAGGGGCAGGCTGAGTGCAATGGCACTTTTGGAGGCAAGGCAGGAGGACTGCTTGAATCCAGGAGTTTGAGACCAGCCTGGGCAACATAGGAAGAGCCCATCTCTACCAAATTAAAAAAAAAAAATTGCTGGGCATGGTAGTGCATGACTGTGGTCCCAGCTACTTGGTGAACTGAGGTGGGAGGATCACTTAATCCCAGGACTTTGAGGCTGTGTGGTGAGCCATGATCGTGCCACTGCACTCCAGCCTGAGCAACAGAGGGAGACTCAATCTCAAAAAAATGTCAGAGGGGACAGTGAAGGGAGATGTAGTACATCTCCACTTTGGCAATCTCATAGGAAGATAGATGTTTCCTTTGGTTCTTCTATGTTTGAACTGTGCTGAGAAATTAGTTAACAAACAGAAACTACAGGCATACACACTTATCCGAAATGAGGAACCTAACATACAATGTCAGCCTTTTCTGCAGACATGGGGCTTAGATAATCTGAAAGGGCCCCATGGGACAAATCATCCTGAGTGAGAGGAGACTCTGAGGGTCTATTTGATATTCATGCAGACAGAGCTTCAAAAATGTGTTACGTAGGGGATCTTTCCTAGCAGAAGTTGAAGAATAGACAGTCATCCATTCAGAAGGATTCATGTGAGTTTCCATGTGGAAGCAAGGCTTTGATAGAACTATATTTTCTGGCAATTTTTACTTCTAACACACATTGATGTGGTCTTCTTACAGCAAAATGGTAGGATTTTTAAGCAGCACTAAACTTATACAATCTGCCATTGAACCCCTTCATTTTATTTGTCTGGGTAACTACTTCTCTGTGTTTTAAAGTAAACCCTGAATGACCTAAATCTCGGTACAATAAAATCATAATACAACACATGAGATTTTTGTTTGCTTGTTTGTATTTGTTTTGCAGGGCACTAAGTTAATCTGGCTAAATGCACAAGGTCCTGGATGCTGGCACACTCTGTTTGAAATGGACACAGTGACAGAGATGTACCTAAGGACCTTCCAAGGAAAACAGAACACCAGAAACACAAAGGTTCCATCTAAGTGGTAGAAACTGTGACAATCAACTCTGTAAATCTATGGGTTGCATTTCATACCAGGAACTAGCTGGGCTCTGAAGGGGAGATTTCTAGGGCACCAGGGAAAGGTGGTTGTTGAGAAGGCTAAAGGGAAATAGGCTCAAGATGCTGACTAAACAGCGGCCAGAGGATCTCCAAGACAGAGCCCCAGTTGTACGAATAGTTAGGGACCAACCCTTAGCATCTT
Source organism: Ateles fusciceps (assembly GCA_036589455.1). Taxonomy (NCBI): domain Eukaryota; kingdom Metazoa; phylum Chordata; class Mammalia; order Primates; family Atelidae; genus Ateles; species Ateles fusciceps. Next base: position 4,201,997 of record JAZHEH010002982.1, on the reverse strand, counting down.
TTCATTTTCAACATAATTTCCTGAATGTCCAAGTGACGAGCACTCATGATAGAGCTCTCCCTCAGTCCACCATCAGTGGCTATAACCCTGGAGTTGGGTGTAGCCCAAGTGCTGAGCAACCCTCACTCTCATTTCCTGAGTGGAGCCTGGTCCCCAGCCAGGCCAAGTGTGGTCCACAGAGAGTAGTTATGGCAATGCTAGTTTTTCTAGATTCTTTAAGGAACACCTATTCCCAGGTGATTCCAAAGCTGTTCCAGAAAAGCAACACATACAAATCCTACCTACACTGTCTTTAGATTTCTTATATCTACTGAGGGAGCAGTTAAGACCTGCCTCATGGTAACAATGTTATGTGGAAAACAGTCCAAGAGTATCACCAATGTGATTATTAAATCCAAGAGCATCTTTAAGCACTGGAGCCTAGGGAAAGACAAGAACAAAATATGGCAAAGGCAAAAGATCCCATCTAAAATTCGAACACTTTCTCTATTGCACAGAGCATGTTCTGCACTGTCAACATAATGTTGAAAAGGTCCCAAGTTGAGGGATGAGGACGTGATCAGAAGCAAAGTCAAGTGAGGACACTGGGATAGGAGGCACCTCACGGGCAATCACTTAGCGCCCACCAGTGTTTTCATAGTGCTGGACAGAACGAGGCAGACCCAGGCTGCTAGCCCCAGGAAAACAGAATGGACACAGTTGACTACAAGTTTTTCTGGTGCCTGATTCCAAGGAAATGTTCATTTTTAGCCAAGTGTTCTTTGTGGACTTCAGCTCTGGCTGTTTGCTTTGTATTTGCCAAGTTTATAATATGAGTTTTACGATTTCTGTTAAGAGAAGTAATTTTTCCTCAAGGAGAGGTCTAAAGTGGGTAAGCCTGCTTACTTTTCAAAAAGAACCTGAGGAAACTTCAGGGAAACACCAAGCTGTGGGAACAGGAAAAAAATTTGGATATGAGAGACAGACAAGAGGAGAAATTCTCAAAGTGATCTCACATTCATCTATGAGTTCGTAGCCATATCATTCAATAGTCATTCATTCATTCATGTGTTCAATGAATATTTCTTGGACATTTATGGCCTGCCATGTTAGGCATCAGAGAATGGGCAATACAGCTGTTCTTGAGCTTGCCACCTTGTGTAAGAGATGGATAATACACCCGTAAATAAATATGAATGGAATGTCAGGGAATGACCATTGTTCTGAATCCAACTATCACAGGAATTGGAGTCTTGATAGCCCAGCATGAGCTATTTCTAATAAGGTGGTCAGGGAAGGTTGTCTGGAAAGGTGGTGGAACAAAGAGGTTAAGACCTGCCCCCTGGTAACAATGCTGTGTGCAGAGAAGTCCAACAGCATCACCAAGGTTATGATTAAATCCAAGAACATCTCTAAGCAAATGTAGGCTAGAGAAGGATAGGAACAGCAGAAGGCAATGGCAAAAGACCCCATCTAAAATTCAAAACACCATCTCTATTCTTCTAGTATTCTACCTGATTGAATATTATTACTTTTCCAGAATATATCAGAATAGAACTATTCTTCTCTGTCCCTGTGAAGTGAGTGAGAGAGTTCTGCCAAGATGTGAAAGAAAAACCCGCCTTTCTGCTAAGGAGACGTGAGCACAGTTGAAAGGCCACAAGATGACCAAAGTGACTAAAGCCAATGGGCAGAGCTGAGATGAAGGCAAGAGACAGTAGTCACTTCCTGTAGAGCCTGTTATGTCAGGAGTTTAGCATATTGTTTGCCACATATGAGTCTGTAACTTGTTTATTTCTGTTGACAGAGGCTTGTGAAAGTATGCATTTATTTGCAATAAATCTGTGCATAAATCTCCATGCATTTCTACCGGTCCTATGGTAAGCAGGGCTTTTCCTATTTATTCTCTATGTTACTTTCTCCAGGAGTTCTGTCCCTGAAGCCCATCCCAGCCATTCCAGGCCAGCATGCTTGCTCCCTTCTCTGATGCACCTCCCATCCTGCCCCAATCCCTGCTCCACCTGTGTCCTATGCCAGATCTAGGTCGTGTGTGTGTGTGTGTGTGTGTGTGTGTGTGTGTGTTAAGGTCTATCTTGTCACCAGAGAAGCCCTCAGTGAACACATGAGCTTTGGAATCAAGAAAGATTTGCCCCACCCACTAATTCAGCCCCACCACTCACCACATAAATGAAACTAGTTTCTCAGCCTCAATGGTAAAATGGGGGATGACAGCATTGGTACCTTACAATACAGTTGTAAAGAAGATGTAGTATATGAAGAGAGTGCTTGGGAACAGAGTGGGGCCAGCAGGTCTGTGGGTTCTTGTGGAAAGTGGGACCATGACTGTGATTTTCAGTTCTATTTTATAGTACCGTATAACACAATGCTTCTCGTCCGTGATCTTAGAAGGAGCACTATACACTCCAAAAATCACTGGATATGGAATGATCAGAAATAGATTCCCTTCTAGGCTCTGTCACTTACTAGTTAGTTATATAACCAAGAACCAATTACTATTCAATTCTTCCAAGCCTCAGTTTCCTCATCTATAAAGTATGCACGATCATGTCAATCTCACAGGGATGTTAGATATATAATCTGTGAGACTGGAAAGAAGAAAGCATTTTCTGATCTAAAATTCTGATCCTACGATTTTCAACTCTTATTGATCTAATATAAAATGCAATTACGTGAACTCTCAATTTCTTTAACAAGGAATTCATAGACTCAGTGCTTCAGTACTTTTCTCTGACAACTCCTTCCTGGACTGGAAGACCAGGGAGTGGTCAGAGTCATCTTGCTGCTTCCCAGAACAGAGGTCACAAGGGGAGGGCCAGTGTTTAAGGTACATGTGACTCAGCTCATGGCTATCAGAAAACAATGTATTTCTTTCCAAGTTGAAGGTCATTAACAACCTCTGCATTGGCAAATCTGACAAATTACTCTGTATTTATTTCCGCTTAAGATCTTCTACCTGAAACAGTCATGTGACATCAAACATATCTCACTAAGTGGCAGTGTAAAATTGGGTGTAGCTAGAGAAGGCCACTGTGCCCTAACAGACACGCTCAGCAACTTCATGCAATTCTAAATGTACTGTGGCCTCGATGGAATTTACATTTTGCTGTTGCATTTCAATGTGTTTTGGAGAGAGCCAGATATATAGCAGTTGACAGACATGCGTGCCAATACAACAGGTCCATAAAGCAGGAAGAAACTGGGCATAGGGAAAAGGTAGCTGATAAATAACAATTACCATTAGCCAGTGACTACATATTAATATCTTCACATTATTCTTTTTCAAGACTCTCACGTAACCCTCACCATGACTTTGGCAAGGAAATGAAAACTGGTGATAGTTTGCATACTATTAAAATATTCTGTAACTCAATCTGTAGGTACCATGGGAGCAAAGAATTTTATGTTTTGTTTCCTAATGAGTCTCAAACACTGAGAACAGTGCCTGGCACATAGTAGGTACCTAACAAATATTGAAACAAAACCCGAAGAGGAATGAATAAATGAGAATCCTGTTTGGGTGTTCCCTGCTGAATTCCTACTTCATTTTACATCACAGTTGCAAAACAGTTTGTGTTTAGTCATCGTTCACTATACAATTAAACATGTTTCACTAATTATTTTATACAGCTAATGTTCCCACTTGCTTATAGTATGGAGAAGAGTGACAAATTAGAATAGGCAATGGTATCTCAAGAAAGAAGAGCGAGCAGACTGATTAAATGATGTGACAAGGGTCAGGCAGAAAAAAATAGTGACAAAAGGAGCACCTGGAAGGTCTAAGGCCAGCTGCTCCCTGGATCTCCATCATCCAAGGACATTTATCAATCTATGGGAGGCAATAAGGCAAAGGGAGAGAGGTCAAAATTTTCTTACTTGTCCAAGAAATCATTCACACATCAGGAAAGTCTGAGTTTGTGAGAAAAAGTTGGTAGTCCTTTAAGTTGGTCTATGTGGCTTGGCCTTCCTATTCAGAGACAATGCCATTGGCAGTGATGCAGTCTCTTCAGTCAGGAGGAAGAGGCCCATATGGGACCCCTTTCCATTTCTTTTTTACTATTTGCTTCTGCAATTTGAGATGAACCCTTCATTGTACCTTAAATGTTCATCCTCATATGGCCCAAAACCATACAGGCTTACCAACAACATTACTATTGGAACGTAATTTCTGTCTTATCCAAAACCTTGGGCTTAGGGTTTTACCTTTACCTTTGTTCACCAAGATATTTTATTTTATTTTATTTTATTTTCTCTCTCTCATAATGGCCTTCTCCTCTGTGTTTCCATGCCATGGCCTCCACCTTTTCTTGAGTCTTCCTAAACCAACAGAAATACTTCCCAGCCAATTTCCACGTATCAAGTCATGCATCCCTTCAATCCATTTTCCACACTTCTGTACACCAAAAATAAAATTCTAAGCCTCCCAACCAAGTGCATGAGCCCCCTCTTAGCCAAGGGCATTCCAAAGTAAACCTGAAACTCTAATTCAGGCCATGACGAGAAGGTGGAGTCAGACATGCCTCATTATACCCTCCTCTCTGTGGAATTCAGGCATAACCAATCAGCCTTAACATTAAAGCAGAGATCTTAAAACTGATCAAACAGAATTTTTATAGCAATAAGACACTCAATTCCAGCCTGAATGTAGTGTAGCAATAGATAACAGATAGCAAGCACCAAAAGAAATTATTTTATCCCAAAATGTATTTCTTTGACATATTTTGAAATGGCCCTGCAAAGTGCGGGGAAAATCTACCTTCTGTAGAGAATTTCCTTCCCTTTCCAGGTTTTTCCTCATTCAAGAGAGAATTAACTAAGAGTCTAGCATCTTTTAAGGTCTGATAAGAGCTCTGAAGCCCACTACCTGGAAGCTTCATCTGCATGACAAAACCCTGGTCTCCACAATCCCTTATTTTAATCCAGAAATTCATTCCTATTGGTACCAGGTCTTTAGATAGTAACTCTTTCAACAAATTGCCAATCAGAAAATCTTTGAATCCACCTGTTACCTAAGAGCCCCCAGTCTGAGTTGCTCCCACCTTTCTGGACCAAACCAATATACATCTTACATGTATTGATTGATGTCTTATGTCTCCATAAAATGTATAAAATCCAAGCTGTAGCCTGCCCATCCACAGCCCATGTTCTCAGGATCCCCTGGGGCTATGTCACAGTTCATTTCTCACTCAGTTTTGGCTCAGAATAAATCTCTGCAAATATTTTTCAGAGTTTGACCCTTTGCCTTGATACTTCCATCCCACACGTGATTCCAAAAGGCAATCCTGATTACATAGGAAAACCAGTTGCTCAGCATGGAAACATACTGACTCAGTGCAGCAGGCACAGCTCCTGTGTATAGATGTACACATGTAGAATAAACTGGAAACCAGCCATTACCTGCCTCAAACCATTGTTAGACTCATCTGATTTGTAAAGCCCAGCAACAAAGCAGCTCCCTCAGTTACTGCAACTACTGTTTCATGACAGCCAGTTTTTGAATGACTGTAGTCACTTGGGCACACAAAAAGCTCCACACTACTGAATAGCAGGATGGTGCAGAAGGATTCAATCCAGAGACATGGCTGTGGAGGGGGAAGGTGGAGGATTAACTAGTCATAACTAGGAATAAACCTGCTAACTCATCTGGGTAGTGTAAATGGTAGATCTGGATAGAATTACCAGCTGAAAATTACATTTAAAATATACAAATAGTAAAACATTTCCTTGCTGGTTATTCTCAGGCAAAATTTTATGCCTGCCTCATACAGTGTCGGGATGTCTCAAAATCTAAATTAAATTAAACAATACACTTGCTTTGACAGATCGTGTGTTTATTCAGAAGTTTACTCAAGCCAGGAGCATCCACAAAATCTGACAGTATTCAAGGCTATAATTTTTCTTAAAATCAGTGTTTCAGTCAAATGTATCTAACAAAATGCTTTTCGAGATGATCATGTTAGTAAACAAGGTCGGCTTTTTGACATTATTTACAGACACGCAGACGTTACTTGTTTCACAAATCAGCCCTTAAATCTTTTTAAGTCCCTGATTGATTACAAAGGGATTACAAAGGAAAAACAGTCTTGCAGAAAAAGGGAAACCCTATTCATCCAGGAAAGAGTTAACCCTGTAGGTGATACATGGGCACCTCTAGAACCAAATCCTGGGCTACTTGTTTATTTCTGACTGAAAATGACCTTTCTGAAAGTTCCATTTCTCATTATCCTTCATGGTCAGCTCCAGTCCAACCACTTTTTCCAAAGTCTGCTGAGTCCCTCAGCTCATGTTCATCTCCCTTTCCTTGGCCACTTATAGGACTAATTGTTTATTCCTCTTGATTTTGCATGTAACTCATACATTATCAAGATAGAAAATGCATCCAACAAAATTTAGGACTATACTAAGCACATAGCAAGTACTGCAAAAATGCCTTTGGAGTTTGGGGCAACTGAGCATTGACTAGGACTGTGATTCTCAAGGTGTGGGCTCCAGCCCAGCAGCATGGGTATCAACATCTTGTTAGGAATGCAAATTCATGGCCTCACTCAGACCTGCTGAATCAGAAACTCTGGGGTTACAGCCAGTAATCTGTGTTTTAATGAGTCTTTCAGGTGATTCTGATGTATGTTTAAGCTGGAGAACTACTGTCTTTGGAAAACTGGCATCTATTCGGAAAAACTTGACCACCTGTGAGAAGAGCCATTGAGGCTCTTATAATAGATTCAAAGTTATTTAAAAAAAAAAAAAAACTTTCCAAGTATATTTGCAAAGAACTACTTCTTGCAAAGAGTAGGCACCATAAGATCAGACATCTGAGAAAAACAATAACAACAAAACATGAAAATGTTTCTTTAACAAAGCAACACAGATGATATTTCCAATTATCAGGAGAATTACTTAGCACTTACTGTCAGCACAACCACAGCCTCCTGAATTAATTCATATTCTGGGCTGAATGAATGTGCAAAGCTTATTCCCATGGAAACTGAGCACTATACAGATTGATGGGGTTATAGAACATATAACCGAGCTAAAGCAATTGCCAATTTTAAAAGATTAGCATTGACAATTTGACGCAACACATTTATTTCCCAAATATCAGCAGTGCCTCGTCTACATTCGAGGATAAAGGACTGTCAAAATTTGATTTAAGAAAAAATAAAAAGCCCTGCTACAACACAGCCTATCATCTTTTGAGCTTGGGCCAAGATGTGGCAGAAGCTCTGTTTTCTTAATACTCCCTTAATTACAAGAAGACTGTTTTTAACATTGGTATTAAATGGGTTGCTATGGCTTCCTGCCTGAGAGTTCAGCGTGCCAAGTTTCAGTAAGGAGCAAGCTATGAATGAGCTGAATAAGTTGCTCACAAATAGGGTTTCACACCCCGGACTCCTACCACAGAGCATCCCATTAGGAAGATTCCTGGGAGGTAACAGAGCCAACAACGGCCCCGCCTCCCTTCACTTTCTGAGACATTCCTTCTATGGCTTCTCACTAATCGCCTTGTCCTATAGGATCCTTGTCCTGTGTAAGAGAGAGCTGCTTCAAACAGAAGCGGATCTGCTGCCTGCTGTTTCCAAGCACAGAAACCATGTGGAAGTTTGTTTAGTCCTCCAGTAGGTTTTGTTTGTTCCTTGGGCAATTTCAGAGTTCCCAAATTTTATATATGACTGTGACCAGAAGGGAAGAAGGCAAACAAGAAGTTCAAAGCAGAGCTAGCCATGCTTAGATACAGGCTTGTGTCTTTGGTAAACAATACAGAAATAACCACTGGGGGATTTTATCTCTGTGTTCTCAGAGAGATAGAAAGAACCCCAAGTAACACAAGCCACAATGTTGAAAATGAGCAAATGCAGCCCCCAGAGCCATGCTTAGGTCTAATATCTATTCAGATACCCAATAACCCTCCTGGCTTCAAAATTCTCCACTCCTCTGATCTTGTAGCTTCTCATAGGGACCAAGCCTTTGAAATTTCATGCTAGGTTTTAGTGATTTAGGTTTTTGTGAGGAAAAAACGATATCCATAAGGAACATATGCCCCACATTTGTGATTGTTTTTGTAAAAGCGTAGCCTTTGAGAACTGTGGCTACTGTGTTGAAAAGCAAGCTCTGGTCGTTTCCAGAGCTTCATCAACCAGAAGGTAGGGTCAGAGCAAACTGCTGAAAAAGGCTGGGGAGGAGACCCAGACATGTTCCTGGATTCCTTTCAGGATATTTACATTTACATGCAGTTAGGCAGGATGTGTATGAGGGAGAAATAGAGGGGGCAGAGTAAAAGTGGGAAAAGAAGAAGGATGAGAAAGGAGGAAAGGAAAGAAAGGGAAGGAAGGAAGGAAGGAAGAAAGGAAGGAAGGAGGGAAGGAGGGGAGGGAAGCATTAGAAGAAAAGGGCGGCAGAGAGGAAGGGCGAGAAGGAGGGAAGCACAAAGGAGGAAAGGTAGGGAGACAGGGAGAAAGGAAAAAATGGGAAAAAGGGAAAGATAAATATGTACAACTTTTATGCATCCATAAAAATAAAGAAAGATAAAAAAGAAAGACAGAAAGAAAAACAAGAAAAGACAGAGGGGGAAGGAGGGAGAGAAAGAAGACTAAACACAGCAAAAACATTCTGTAAAAGAAGGAAATGATTTTCACCATATATCTGTCATTCAGCTGTGCTGACCTGCAGATGTAGAGAAGGTAAATGAGTTTGTACTCTTTCTCCAAGAGGTGATCACCTCACACCTGGCAGCTTGACGTGATTACCTCACAAGCTTTGATAGTCATTATCTTGGCTTCCACAGATACAATTGTTTTATGGCTCCCAGAATAATACGGTCCTTTGGAAATCTAGCAGTCAGGCCTGGGTTGGTGACCTCCTGAATCAAAGAACTGCTAGCTGGCAATACTGAGTCCTAATACAGGTGGCCAACCCAAGACAGTTTACTTTGCATGGGGAGTAGATGGCTCTGGAAGTCTATGAAGTTATCAGTAATATTCCAATTCTGGACTGGGGCTGCCAGATATAAATGGCTTTATCATTTTGTTTGTGACTTTTGCAAATGTGGTTAAAGCCACACAAAGGTTCATACCAAAGGAATATAAGCTATTTTTTGGTTTGAAACCCAGTACCAAATTGGTTAAATGAGCCAGCTTTCAGTAAGAAGTTTTTTATTATGTGGACATGAGATAAATATTTAACTTGCAAAACTTACTTGCAAGTTAAACGTCTATCACAGAAAGGGAAATACGCAAGTCATTCTGTCTCAGTCATCTGTGGGTTCTAAAAATACACAAGCTAAATGAAATATCATAAACACATGTTCAAAAGGCCATGCAAAGAAACCAATGCCAGGTGGACACATCTCCTTGCCACCTCATCAGCGGGCATATGACAAAAACCAGGCCAGACTCAATGCCAAGGAAAAGTGACATAAAAGTCCAAGTGTCCTTATTTTGCAAATTCTTTGATTTTCAGAAATGAATGGATCCCAACTTGTTTCTGACCCAACACCATTTCTCACATGGTTTATCTATTATTCACAAGGATTTAGACAAGCAAGTACTGTGAACCGTTCCACGTCTGGGCTTGATTATCGAGAAATGTATTTAGAAAGGATTCTATCATTTAATCTGAAATCTGAGTCATCTTGCAGGGAAAACAGAGAACCTTATAAGAAGGACACACTGCCTTTAAGAACGTGGATGTCTGATTTGAGATTTGCAAAGCAATGCCAATTACAAATGATCGATTTGTTTTGAAAAACAGACTGATGACAAATTCTATTAACTAATAGATAAATTCTATTAGTTAATTCAATAATATGAATTTGAAAATATGTATATTCTGCTATCTAAAAAAAATCAGAAAGTCTACCTCAAATCTTCCAAATCAATGCATTTTTATCCCTCAGAAGTTCATAGAATTGCAACTTTTGACAAGCTTTACCTTCTAACTTACAACTCAAGCATGCTCATCACACCAGAGACACTGCTTCGATAACACTTGTCTTTCTGCTGCGGAATTTTGGAAAGCTGAAGACTTCTGAGGGACAAAGCACATGGGAGGTCTGCAAACCAGACATGGCAATAATTTATTCCAAATACCTAAATGACAACTGTAATGGCCACATCCTAATGAGTCAGCAGTGCCCTTAGCAAAACAGCACCCCTAAATTGATTGAAAAGTTAACAGAGCAGTTTTGGGCAAAGTGGGCAATCCAAATATTAAACTACGATTACAAATTGATTTTTTAAAAACAATTTATCTTGACCCATTTGAAAGAAATTTAAGCAAATAACTCATTTTCAGACAGCAGTATAAATGATCTGTTTTGAATTTTCTTCAGGATTATCTCTACACATAAGTTTCTTAGCACAGTGATGAACTCGTGACAGATTTCTTTCCCTATAAAATCTCTCTCTTCCCTAGTAACTAAAGCCTGCAATTCCATCATAGACATTTCCATTATTCCTTACTTACATACAACACAGGGGAGAGGCCCCTATGCTTGATTAGTCCTTGTAACACCATCTCTAGAGCTGTACTGGGAACACTTCGATGTTTGGAACCTTGTGTTTTTCTTCTTCAGTATTCCCTGCAGGACTTCATCCTGTGATAGGCACTTGATATTACAGAATCATTGAGCTCCAAGGAACTGGACAGATTGCTGGACTCCATCCTTTGATTACACAGAAAAGAAGGTAAGGCTGAAACTTGGAAGAGAACTGAGGCTTATCTGGAGTAACTCAGCCAATTAGTGACAAACCTGGGAACAGACATGTGGCACCCACAGACAGAGAAATTTACCCATCAAGCATTTACTAAGCTCTGCTGTGTGCTGGGCATTGTACTATAAGCTGAGGACATGGAATGATGACTACAAATACATTGTCCTATAGAAACTTGTGATCTAAGTGAGTTGGCTAGACTCATAAACCAACAATCACAGCAAATCTACCTAAGTACAATTATAGAATTGAGTCCTTAATTAACCCTGTTGAATCAATCTAAGGAAGTTTAGTAATTGAGACATAGAAATAATTTCTTTTGAAAGATTTCACCTAAAAGAAGTACTGGAACTTAGATTCCACAGACAAGTCTTCAGCTGAGATTTCAGCAATTTCAAGTTAAATTTACTAATCAGAATATTTCATTTGCATTTATAGAATATGAATGAAAAACTCATATTTTAGTCATATACTCAAAATTAAAGTTATGTTCATTCATTTTTTAGCCAATGTATTAGTTAGGTGTGTATACAAAGAATGCAGACAGAAATCCTGATTTGATTCATTCTTCTGTTTGGATCTAACTAATTAATATTAACAATAGCTAAGCTACTAACTTTTCTAAAGGATCAATTTGTACATTGTCATGGATGATGGTGAATCTCATTCAAGTGAGAAACCTTACTCTATTCAATTTTTCATGAATTCTCTTAGATAATTAGTTTCAAGAAATAGCACCAGGTGACATCTTATGATTTTCTGGTCCTCCTGGGAATTTCTAAATCATGTGACAAGGACACTAATCACAAAATTCAACAGGGAAGTGATATTAACATGTAATACTCAACATGGAGTCTTTGCTGGATATGAGGCTCCAGGCTCCCTAGATCCTTGCGTGTCCATTCACCTCACTTGCTATGATAACTTTCTGTGACTGCTGCTTTGGCGATCCTTAAATAAACCCAGAAGAAATTCTTGGGTTTCCCTAGTATCTCAAAACTCCACCTATGTCTCTGTCTGGTTGGTTTGTTCATATCTGCATCTGGTTTATATGTGCCTCTACTCAAATGTTCTAGACTTACCCTACTTTCAGAGATGGAAAGGAAATGCCATGCTTGGGTTGTGATCTGACACTAGAGTGACTCTTTCCTACCTCTCCTCCATGCAGACATCATGAGCCACTGGTTCTTTTTCACTCTGTACCTCCACACAAATGGTGGCTGATTTCCCAGGGCAAATATATGTACATATATTATATATATATACATACACCACACACATACATATATATATACACACACACATATATACTCACATATATATACACACACACATATATACATACATATATACACACACACATATATAAATACATATATATACACACACACACACACACACACACACACACTACTAACTGCTTGTCCCTAGAGATTCATCCCAGTCTCAAAACCCATTCAATCTTCTACCCTCTTTCCTCTGTATGTCATACATCTACATCATACCCTTGATATTTATAAAAAGTCAAAGCAGAGAAAGACTCAAGACCCAGCCCTCCCCCCATACAGTGGGCCTCTGTGCCTTCCACCCCAGTGACTTCCACAGGAGTGTACACCACAGCTCTGACAGAAGCACTGCAGACATTTCAAGAAAAACATATTTTAAAGAATAGCAATAGTTTCAAGATTTTAATGAAAGCATAGTACTTTGGACACGAGGTGTTCAATAAACATGGGATGAATGAATGAATGAATGAATGAGTGGTAAGCTTCCAAGTGTGCCTGGGGAATGAGGCAGCTCCCTACAGATGAAGGCACTTGGATGGAAGTTGGCCCCTTTCCCTTGCTCTATGTTGCAATGGTAGGCATCTGAAATGATCCTAGATTACGTTCAGATGGGTGAGCCTACTTCCTGGCATCTGAGAAGGGACAGAGCACTTTCAGCTCTCAGAGGTGAGCCAGTTCAGGTTATTTTAATCAAGAGTGTGTATGGGTTACCCACAGTATTTACTAGAATAAAGCTTTACTTGGTAGCTCTTGGGACACCTAAGAGGAACAAAGCCAATCCCACCACCAACAACCCTTTGTTTTTATCTTATTATAGTGACTTTTACTCATTTATTCTTTTACTCAGTCATTCATGCAACATCTTGGAATGCTCCCTTCTACTAAACTATACTGGGAGTATAACTGAACAAGTCAAAACTCCTGTTCCCATTTCAGTTCTGAAGTGACCACAGTTCTCACTGTTCTGGAGCATGACTTTTCACTTTCTCAAACAATTGTTTTTTGCTCTTGCCTTCATCTGATTCTCATATAAGCCCAAAAGAAAACAGAGGCCCAGAAGAGGTTAAAGATTTTGAGGGTGGCACATGGCTAATTTGTAGCAGAGCTGAGTCCTGTTTTATGACATGGAGAGCTATGCATAGTTTCCATTAGCCAGTTTCATTTTCCTTTCAACAGGAGCCCTGCAGCAACACACTTATCAACAAGGGCAGTGATCTTTGGTTGGACCTTCTCTGGGCAAAGGACTTTGGACATCACTAACAACTTTTTTTAGTCGCTTTCACTGACAACCACCATACTCAATTTTCCAATTTTCCATTGGGATCTGATAACCACACAGAAAACGGGATGAACCATCTTTCTGCTCCTATTATACTAAGACTCATCCTACTTAATTCCTCATTTAAAACAAGAACTTTTGTGACTTCCAAACAATATTCAATTACCAAAGAGTTGCTCTGGATTAATTGTAGGATACCACTCTCTGTTAGGATAGAGCACACTGTCCACCAGCCCCACCAGATCTGTCAAGAGTGAAGAAGGAAAACACCGCCAGGGAGGAACCAAGGCCTGGGAGCACTAGCTGTCACTCTCCTCTTCCTCCCCTGAATGGAAACTCCCGCTGAGCACAATGACAGGCTCTCCAAGCCCTTCAGGGCTCCTGGGAAAAGTGCTTAAACCCACTATACCCTCTGTGATCTGTTTTCCATTTGCAGAGGGGGAAAAAAAAATCTCTAATGTTGGATGTTTAGCTCCATGGGAAACTACAACTGAAAACTGAACTTTTGAAAATTAAACCCAATTTAAAATGCATTAAAGACTATTTAAAGCAATCTTCTGGTGAGTCCTTGGTTATATGAGGAATCCTTCTGGGAAGGAGAAAAGCAATCCCTGACGTATGGGTTGTATAAATCTGGGTTTATACCAATAGAAGTTTCTTTAAACGAGGTGTGGGGGCCTCAACTACAAAGAAGTGAATGCTGGCACATCTGCCCAGCACTTCAGGATCCTCACTGGATCTCTCATCAAAGCACAGAGGAAGGTTTCTTTGCACAAGAGAGATTTTCTATTTAAATTAAAGGACCCCAAGCAGAGGAGGACATGCTTTGAGAAGAGCCACCGTAAAACAGTCGTTGAAGCTATGGCACTGAACCCTATGGAAGATGGTACCTGGGAGTAACCAACTCATCACCATAGGAAAGGAAAGCCACACAGCTTCTCTCAGCTTTGAAATGTGCATGAGATATGTGTGGATGGTGCAAATATTAGCAACATGAACTTTGCAGCAAGATAGACCTTGATGTTTACAAGTCCTATGACTCTGAACAAGTTATTTAATTTTTGAGCCTTAGTTTCTTCATCTGTACAATGAAGATATGATGGTACCTCACTGCAGAGTTGTTATGAAAATCAAATGAGCTAATACAAATTAAAAGTCTCAGTCCAGTACCCTACTGTATGTTAGCTGCCACATTACCATCACCAATTCCACTAATTTAGATGAGAATGAAAAACCGTAGGGAACAGTCTAAGGCCTTCTGATTATTCAATAACATCATCATCATTTCATACAAATTGATCACACACTGAGGGGGATGTTTAACTGGCCCCACTGGTTCCATCCCAGAATTCTGGGTTCTGTGTATGTGAAGGCTACTCTTTCCTGAATCACCTGCTGGATATTGGCCTATTTCCCTTCATCAGAATACACCTGTTCTGTGCCTCATTCTCTCAAAGTCCTTTCTCAACCAAATGATAATTGGACAAACTGACTCCATTTATGTCTGGCCTTCCAGGTGACATACTACAGCTCAGTTTAGCACTTAAAAATTAACTTTAATTCTAGAATTTCAGTACCATTCAGCACTTGCATTTAAGGTAGCAAAGTACCAGACGGGGAGGATTAGGCCCAAATTAGAAGCAGGCTGAAAATATTATGCAAGGACTCTGGCATTTCTGCCTGATTCAAATTACACTGACTTCCAATCACGCATTTTATCTTTTGGCATGCTTACATAGGTGCCCAATAAATGTTACCTTTGGTGATAATAAAACAAAAGCCAAACTTTCAAAAGCTAGAATATCCAAAAGACCATTGTCTGCATTCTTGGCAGCAGCCAGATAGCCAGTTTTCCCAAGTCAGCAGCCTCTGAGGAGGTTGGCGAGGGGCCAGTTCCCAGGGTTGGCGCATTCCTGGGGCCTGGCAAGAGGCCACTGGGACCCTGTTTCCTCTTTCCTTCTCTTTACGTAGTGGAAAAATTTTCCCATTTTGACCCCTGAGTCTTTTTCCCCCTATCGAAGTAAAGGGAGTCAGATGGGAAGCGTTCCCCAGTTCCCTTCCAAAACTCATCTCCCACTGCTCCGAGCTGACAGAGCTTAAAGCAGCTAAAGGCATAAGACACACAAAGGAGGGTTCCTCAGGCCAGTCATCCATCCTGATTCTATCAGGAGCATGGGGCCTGGAGCAAGGAGGACCAGTGGGACCTTGAGCACAGGGAGTCATTGTACATGTGCTTGGAAGACTACAGGCACTTCTGGAAGCTTTTGGAATAAAATTACCTGTTATAAATAGACACTGGCTTGGTTTCAGGGTTTAGAGCAGGAGGCCAAGAGTTCCAGAAAAACAGAATGCTCCATATAAGAAGGTCCGGTGTACAGCTTATTAATAGGGGGACTACTGAGCAATTGGACAAAGAAGAAAGGAATTTGAGGTTGGTCAGATATGACCTGTAGTAAACACCTGGGCAAACATTTCTGGCTGATAACATCATGGATATGCTATTCCACTTTTAAACATCACGTACGTATATATGTAATGCTTCCTTCTACGTGCAGACAAAGAAAGCTGCCATCTGGAATGGCCATGTCAACTGGTCCGCCTGTTTCCAGGGTAGAAAAACCTGCGTGCCAAGCACAGTGTGGCACACTCTATTTGTGTTGTGAGTCCTTCCCCTAAATTCACTCAACAACACTTTGAATAGGAGATGACCGTCTCTACTAATAGATGAGAATGTGGAGGCTCAGGGAAGGCAGGTGACACAGCCAAACTCACACAGGCAGTAAGTGGCAGGTTGGGATTCAAATCCAGTTCAGACTCATTCTCCAACCAACTCATACTCTCTCCACTGCATTTATAGGGTATCTATTTCCACAGTGCCCTTTACAATGAGTGCTTTGCACACAGCAAGCTTTTTTTTTTTTTTTTTTTTTTTGAGACAGAGTCTCGCTCTATCGCCAGGCTGGAGTGCAGTGGCGCGATCCCAGCTCACTGCAACTTCCATTTTCCCGGTTTCAAGTGATTCTCCTGTCTCAGCCTCCTGAGTAGCTGGGACTACAGGCACGCACCACCACACCTGGCTAATTTTTTGTACTTTCAGTAGAGACGGGGTTTCACCATGTTGGCCAGGATGGTCTCGATCTCTTGACCTTGTGATCCGCCCACCTCGGCCTCCCAAAGTGCTGGGATTACAGGCATGAGCCACCATGCCCGGTCCACAGCAAGCTTTTAATACTGCTTTCTTCCTGAGGCTGCCACTGCTGCTTCTATATTTGATAGAAATTTTGGAGTTTAGCAGGTAGGAGTTGCACCACTCCCATCATAACAATATATTTCCTTTGCACAGGGCGACACCGCCTCCAAAACAATTCATGTTCTTTATCTCACTTAACCCTCATGACGATGTCCCACCATTGAAGACACAAATATTCGCAGAGTTTAAGAAACTTGCTAAAGGCCACACATCTACCAAACATTTCAACTCCAGCTCCAGTCTAAAGATTTACGCAAGTTCTCAACGCAGTGATCCATCTACTAGACCACCCTCCCAGTACACCAGCATCACACAACTTTCATCAGGACTGTTGAAGAGAAGACCATGTCACTGGTTACGTGGAACTTCTGTTCTGAAGGTGCCACATCATATTGTCTGCTGAAACCAAATTAATAAGTCCAAGGGAATGGACTGGAAAACAACACACAAAAATCTATTTCAAATAAAGTATTATAAACGGACTAGTGTTTTCTCAGCCCAGAAATGTGAGAAGAGAGGGTGGCAGAGTATATTGTTTTATAGAGTCAATGTGCTGGATACATTCATTTGGCCTCCCCACATCCACCCTCCACCCTTCCCTGCCCTGCTCTGGCCCCAGAGCACTACATGGTCCCCCATTCTCACCGGCTTCCAATTGGGTTCAGCCAGTGGAGGCCCCAATAGGGGAGAAGATAGTGGGAGGAGAATGAGGTGGGAGTGTTCATGTCCTGATTGCCTTGCTGCCGAGCCAGCACAGTCAGTCGGCCATATCCCTTCACTTAAGGTGGCATTCCCTGCCAAGTGGCTCACTCCTTATAGCGACATGGTTCTATAGCCACTTTCTAGGCCTAGTGGCAATGGCTCCCCCACTGTTTCTAGCTGCAAGAGGGCTGCATTATTTTCTTGTTTTGCTTTCTTTATCCTGCCACCCCTTTTAAAGAGGCCCTTTATGAAATTCTCCTCCAGTACCTGGCATGAGTGTGCAATGTACCTCTTTCCAGGACCTTGATGCAGTAAACAAAAAAACAATATTACTGATTTTGCCTTTGTAGACAAATTATGGGAAGTTACTCAAATCCTCTAAAAGGATGAGAAAGGCTAATTACTTTAGAACAGGCTCTCTCTTTCAGTCACTTCCTTCTCATCACACCTCACCAAACAGGAATTAGGTCAGATATTCTGCCTCAGGGACCTACCAAACTGGGCCCAGGAAATCTCCACATAGCTACCTGCCACACCGACAGTCTAGCCAGGAGTCCACTCCAGGAAGAATGCAGGGCAGCACTGGCCTCATCCCAGTCTGTCTAGTCGGTGCCTTCAAAGACTTCGCTCTCAGTGTTCGCCTACCCATGCTGGATCACTGCCAGCCTCATGGCCACTCCGTCTCCAAAAACGGCAGGCCTCTGACAACAGCTCCTCTTCACAAAAAGGCCAACAGCCCCTGAGCCTACTTATCTGCCGGCTCTGACAGATGGACCTCAGAATTTACCAAATCAAATTATTTTATTTCCCTCCACACATCTATGTACATGAGAGCAGTCAATGAATTAATTGCATTAGGAAACCTACCAAGCTGAAGACAACTGCTTAAAACTAAGAACCAAAAAGGTGCAGAAAGACAGAAGGCAAGCAAACCTCAGAGGCATCTTCCAAAATGGACAATTATGATCCATTAAGCCTTGTTAAGAAACTGAAATTTATGAGGAGGAAACATCTGGAACTGCCTGGAATGTAAAGGAACCAGGAGGAACCACTTTGTGGGCTTACAGCAAGCAGCCCAGACAAATGTGATTCCATGTTAGGAGAGAACTGCAAAATTAGTATATAAAAAGGGCCAGAATGGAGGCAGTGCATCTGGTGTTAACTGAAGCATTTGAATACGATGGCTTCTGGATTTCCTTTTGAAATATTAATTGAAATTGGCTGGAGATGAGGGCTGCATGAAAACTGGCAGAAAGATCATAAATACTGGTTAAGCTAAGCCAGGGCAATGGAACATGGCAATTCAACATGAAGTAATGAGAAATGCTGCCCCATTCATGGCCATGAACCCTGTGGATGTTTAAAAATATTAACTGATAATAATGAACTATAGTGCTGGGTGGTAAATTAGCGTAAGATACCTAGGCTGCTGAAATATAGCTAATATATATACAGTTTGTACAGCATACAATGATGAATGAATGAGAAGAAAAGATATGAAAATGATTTAGCTATGCGATGCATTTTACCTTGTACCAAGAATTGGGGGTAAGAGAATGTTAATAGAGGAGTCAGGAGGGGGTGGCCAGGGGGACAAGAGGAAAGTTAGGACAATAATTCAAGATTATAGTAGACCTTGCTTAGGGCCTTGGCAATTTCTCAAGGGTAAGCCAAACACCCTGGAGTCACACCCCATTCTTTTAAGACACTGTGGTTTTCTCAATAAATTTCTGCTTCAGGGAACTCAGGGATACCATAGATTAAATCTGGACCAATTTATTGGAGGAAGATATGAAAGCTTCCTTGGGGAAGCCCTCCCCTGATCAATATAGCCAGAAGAACAACTTCCTCTCTGTAGCCCCATCAGTCTTGTTGTTTGCACCACTGCAA
The DNA here is from genome assembly GCA_036589455.1 of Ateles fusciceps. Classification (NCBI taxonomy): domain Eukaryota; kingdom Metazoa; phylum Chordata; class Mammalia; order Primates; family Atelidae; genus Ateles; species Ateles fusciceps. The sequence continues at coordinate 4,182,884 of JAZHEH010002982.1, read as the reverse complement.
ACCTCCTGGTATTATGATTTGTGTATATGTGACAAGATTTTTTTTTAAAGCTTTGCAAAGCAGAAATCATGGTTTGCATTTCTTAGTATTCATTTCACTGTGTTTCAGACCCAGTAGGTATTCCATTCCTGTGCTGATCAATAAGAATAAAGAAGAGCAGGCACATATCAGAGGAACATCCAGATGCCTATTAGGTTTGGGACCAGCTTCTAAGAGGATCGATGAAAGCTCTACCTCTTGTTATGGACAAAGCACTAGAGAGTCTGCCATGGGAACAATCCTAGGCTGCCAGAGGATGATGTGGAAAACTCAGTTGCCATGGAAACTTGTATGATCTGATGATTCCCATTGTTGAAAGATGGTGAGAGCACCAGGAGAATGACAAACAGATCTTGGAGCCCTAAGAAACACAGAACATGCCAAGCAAACACCTCTACTCATTTGTACTTATTTCTGCTATAGAAGCAGTCTCATTTTATCATCTGTCAATAATACAGCATTTATAAAAGGCTTTCAAGATGTGTCCAGTTCCTGTTTTAGTGATCTCAGCGACAACAAGGATGCACAGAATTACCTCTGATGCTGTCAGACAACACTTATCGCAGCAGCTGAATACAGGTGAATGAAACAGGTATCACCTGAGCTCCTGTTCCGTGACTCCAGCAAGGGAAGCCATCCATGGGCAGGTGCTATGGTCAGCACTAATGGCAGGTGAACCATTCTTGCATCACAGATACCTGTGGGAATCTAATTATACCTATAGACTCGCTCCCCAGAAAAACGTACAAATGCATACAACCTAAAATGTATCAGAGAATTCAAAGCCCTGGAAGTCTGTTCATAAATCTCCCCTATCAAGCACCTTGGGACTCAAGAGAGTCCAGGATATCATACAAATAATCTCTGGTGTAAAACAAACAAAAAACTTTACACACACACTAGACCCATCCTTGGGCAAACCTGAAAAGCAGCATGCTACTTCCTCTCTCCGACCTTCTCAAACAGCACTCTGGGCCTGCTGCATGTGGGCCCCATTTATCCCATATTCAGTATTTGGTCACTACTAAGTGCACTCACTCATTCATTCATTTTACTGAGCTTTTTCTATGTGTCAAACTTTAGGAATCCGATGTTAATATGACATGACCCATGCCCTCAGAAAGCCTACAGTTGAGATCAGCCAGGGGTGATTTTTCTTTCGGGGGGACATATGGCCATGCCTGGAGACAGTTTGGGTTGTCACAATGAGGGAGGGGGTGCTCCTACATCCAGTGGGTAAAAGCCAGGTATCCCAACAAACATCCTACAATACACAGGACATCCCCTCATGACAAAGAATGATCAGGTCCAAACTGTCAACAGTGTCAGGGCTAAGAAACCCTGTTCTAGAGCACACAGGCCTGTGAGCATATGAAAAGGCCAGAAGTAGGTATTATGCCAGCTCAGGAATTGGCATGTTCATGAGAACTCCGGAACACGTGGCTTTGACAGCAGCCTGCCTTCTTTTCAGAGATGAGAGGAAAGCGAGAAGGAAGCAAAGGAGCCATTCAGAGTGAGTGACACCCGCAATGAAGGTGGATCTCCTTCAGACAACATCAGAGGAGGCAGCACGAAATGCAAGTGATGGGCAGACAAATGGCATTTCTTCCAGAACCTCTTCATGGGAAATGTTGCTGAGTCTCTACTCACCTCCATCGGTCAGTGGCCCAGCAGAGAAATGTGCGGGCCACTTGGTAGAACCATCACTCAAGTCATAAACCCCATTGGATGCTGGGGGACAGCTATATGCTGAATGTGCCTCATCACTCACCAAGTCCTCCCTACTCTTCTTCCATTCTAGTCAATAACTCCACCTTGTATATGTACCTACCCACAATCAGTCTTCATATGAATAAAAACATAAAATTGTATATTGTGTATATACACACACACTATTATAAATTGTAATCTCTTCTAAAGTTGGTCCAAGGTCTGGTTCATCAGAAAATCACAAGATCAGAAAGCAGACCTAGACCCATGTTCTATATTCCTTATAAGTCTCCCCCCACCCACCTCCACTCCTTTGTCAATTGTTTTGCTGAAAACGAGTTGGCCTCCCCTCTGATCTAGACTGTTCTAAACTGCAGGCTCATCAGTGGGCACAGATAAGGCAGATGTGCTAATGCACATGGTCTACTCCTGTTGAGGTAGCTGGTACTCTTGAACATTGTGAAGCACCATGAAGAAGCTCCCAGTCACTGGCATAAAAGAGTTTTCTGCTTCAGAGTTGTTAGCTGTGCAGATGCAGTCTAGTCTGGAGGTAGCCAGACCTGAAGTGAAATCCCAACTTTATCATTTACAAGTTCCATTGCCTTAAGGAAGTTGATTAACTTATTAAGCTTCAGATTTCTCATTTGTAAAATAGGGATAATTAGAGTTCCTACCTTAAAGAGTTGTTGTTAAGTATTAAATGGCAGTTTTCATACAAAGTACTGAGCAGCATGCCTGGCCTACATTAAGCCTCCATAAATTTCAGCTACTATTAAAGGGAAGCAAGCCATCCTGGTTGAGACTTAATGCATGATTCACTGACTGAACATGCTGAGCTATCTGCTAAAGTGGCTTTGATGTTAGCCTCTGCCATCCCCATTGCTGACATGCTCTATGCCCACTGCTTGGACCTAGTATACTTCCATCCTTTATTCATACTCTGTCCTCAGCACTAGTGTTGCTACAGATCTCCAACGGCCCTCCAAGACTTTTCTCGTTAAGATCTAATCTCTTCCCACTCTTCTAGGGCCCCTTCAAGACTTGCAGCAAGTAGCACATGCGGGTGGTGTCCACCTGGCCCAGCCTCCCCTGCCTTCTCGTAGCTCATCTGCCCCCAGATCCATCCACGTAACCCAGAGATCTGCATTGTTGGAGAGTAGGTGGGCAGGGCACTTCTCCTGCATTTCTGGACCTGCAGTGATTGGCTGAGCTCAGCTGGTGGACAGATTCACTAGGTAGATTCTCATCTAAGGGTCTGACACTTCTCTAACTCCACCCCTGCCCACTCTCAAGGGGGCACAGTCAAAATTTCAACATGACACTTTGGAAAGGTTGCTAACCAGGCCAAAGATAGTCTTTTCTCCACCAGTTGCTTTTTCCTAAAAATGGCCTTGGCTACATCTTCAGACATCACCATATCTTCTGATACGTGACCCAGGACATGGTCTCTGTTCTAAGTACATTTAAGAGACACTGAAATAATAAACAGCCCAGTTAGAAGAAATGAGGCAGTTGAGGGATTAAAAATCTCCCTCTCATTCTTTGGCCTTCCCCCGATTTGATGCTCATTTGGGAAATCTCAAAACCATTTTGATATCAGAGAACAAAGATCAGGTTTCCCAGAGGACAACTTGGCATGTTCCCAGTGGCCAGAGGCACAGGGCAAACAGTACTTTTTATCAGCTTTTGTCAGTAGACATCGTCAAGGGAGACTGAGATTAGAGTAGCTGGAAACCTTCTATAAGAAGCTGGTGTTTTGTGCTCTGTACAGCATCCCTACGGTAAGAGGAGTTCTAACAAGTGAACCAAGAGAGTCAAGAAAAATCCAGTCATGCCTGAAGCACTACAGAATGAAGACTTTTGTTTTCTTAGTATTCATAACCCACTGGCTATAGGCTGTACTGAGCAACAGCAGCAATACCTCTATTTTGCATTTAGAAAAAGTATCAGCAAGGTTGAACATACCCTATGTCAATATTTTCTAAATATTTAGAAAATGCCTTCTAAACATTTTTCTGTTCCCCTATTCTTCCTACTGGGGTATATGTACCTTTGATAACAGCCTAAACCTGCTCCTCTGTCTGCTCACATATCACATATACTGAGGGTAAACACAAATTGCTACTTAAAAAGGCAGCACCCAGAAAAGGTAAACCAGGACTTCCATATTTCCCATTTCTCTTATGCAGGCAGATATCCATTAGAATCCAGCCTACTGCCTCTCTTTGTAAATAAAGGGTTTTTTTGGTAAATAAAATAGCTACATTTGATCATGTGTCTTCAGAGGCTGCTCTCTTCCTACGACAAAGGCGAGCAGTTGTAACTACTATCTGGACCTTTACAGAAAGAGTGTGCTTATTCCTGCTTCAGAATTACGTCTAGTCACTAAATAGGGAGGAAATAACCGAAGATAAAACAGCAAAGATTTAAATTCAATATGAGAAAGACGGTTTCCCCTGGGGGAAAAAAAATCAGTAACGACATGAGTTGGCACCAAAGGACGCAGGACCAATATCCTTGAGTTGTTTCTTTTTTCTCTGCTCTCCCAGTCCACAGTTACCAAATTCCCTCTGTTGCTTCAAAACACAGCTCCAACTACAGCTCCTCCATGGCCCCTCCTCACATCTTCCCAGAGTGACCTCAGCTCCTATTACTGTCAGTGCCACACTATTCATCTCCATGTGATGATATTTTCCCTGCTTATTAGGACAGCTTCCCCAGATAAACTAGAAACACTTAAGGAAGTCTATGCCCCTGTATCAGCCAGGGAGACCTTGCAGGAAAGAGATGGCACGCTAAAGCATCTAACTGAGGAGACTTTGGTAAAGGCACTGCTGACTGAATTGTGGGAAGAGCTAAGGCAAGCCAACAAACGATGGGCCAGCAACATCCAAGAGCCATTACTACGAAGAATCCTTAAGCGGTATGGGGAAAGTGAAGGTGCCAGAACACAGAGAGAGCTGTGGTTCTAACTATAGCTGGAGTTGTGGGGAGAGGGTTGTCCAACAAAAGCTAGCTTTAGGCAAAGGTGCCAAGTTCTTGTCCTGGTCCATGAACAAGCAGGGTGAGAGCAAGAGAACAAATATCTCGACCTCTGATCTGCTAGGAGACAAGCAGGAAACCAGTGGGACCTCTTTCTTCCACTGGCCAAACCCAACCAGATGCCAGAAGACAAGGTCCACGTGGTACATCCTCCAGGAGAGATGGGCCAGGAGAAGAAGGATAAAGAGTGGATCTGGAGGGGAAAAATGGAAACCATTCAGCACATCCCCATAGCTGGTTTTCAATAGTGCTTATTGATTGGCTTTGTGTTAATGAATGTGGTGGAAGGCTTGATTACTAAAATGATTTGAATACAAACAGTCAAGAGGCTGAAGGATGAACTTAGGGACATGTGCAGGTCCTTTTCTTGCTCTACAAACTTATAAAAACGATATTGCTGTCAGGGCTGAGGATTTAGTGTGGCCAACATTTTGTCTTCTTCTGTAGGGGAAAAGAAAGAGGGGGCCAAGAAGGAATTCATACTGCTACTCTCATCTGTGCTTAAGAGCTAAATGTATTTCCCCAAAATTAAAAATAGAATGTTTGCTACTTAAACGTGAGCTGGTAAGAAGATAACTCACTCTCCAGCATGCTCATCAGCTAAATGCCATCACAGCTACGAGTGTCAAATAGCTACACGGGCAGCCGGGGAATGACTCTTGCAAACAAAAGCGCGCAGTGTGAAACGATGACTTTTGCTTATCAAAAAGCATCCTGAGGAGGGCTGAACAGTTTTGGGTCAAGAAGAAACCTCAATTTCTGGGGTGATTTTCATTGTTATCAGAGAGAAGACTGTACTTGCTGAGAATATATGGCTACTCCGCACACTCCTACTGGTGGAGGCAAACTGATAGTCACTTGCCTTTGTCAACAGGCCTTTACACCCCCACCCCACAATGAAACATATTTTTCATTTCAGTTTCACTTGTGTGTCACTTTCTCTTTTTAAAGGGTGATTTATAAAGTAAAAAAAAAAATCATCAATAAATATCTCAGTGTGTTATTAGGGCACACATATGTGTATGTGTATATGTATGCACACACACACACCCTCAAACCCTCCCGCATGCACGTGGCTAAGAACTACAAACTCACTTTCCCCAGTTGGAGCTTTTTTCAGTTTTTGGGTTGTGAGTTTCTTTATTCTGTGGCTCTTCCAGTCTAAAAATGTAAAAGTTGTTGCAAGGGAGCTATAATTTCTACTCAACACTTCAGTGATTTGATTATATAAAATAAAAATTATAATGAAGTTAATAGTACTTTATTCTTGCAACACATTATGAGGAATATTTTCCTGCAAAAATCTGAAAGTGGAAATTACCTCTGGGCCCCCTAACTCTTAAAAATATGGGTCATGATGATTACTGCAATGGAATTTCAAGACTTAAGAACGTAATACATTTCTCTTTCCTCCATTCAGTTCCCCAAAAGGACATCTTCTCTTCCTGGGATAGTATATAATGAAAGATGAAGAACTTAAGTGACAGTTTGTTCTACTTTTTGGTAATACTAGCATGTGAGCTCAGTGTATCAAAAGCAGATAACTTATCTGGGCCTTAACTAGTCTGCAAAGTGAGGGGACTGGATAACCCATTTTCACTTTAGCATTCTAGATTCAAAAAATAAAATAAAAAGCATCCCTTGGGAACAAAACTACTGTAATGCCAGAGATTTTGTTGTTGTTGTTTAGTGTTTTCTTCTTGTATTTCACAGCAGCCCCTATCTAGCATCTTCCCTACCTGCTTCTTGCCTAGTAATTTGTGTGGCTTCAGCATAGAGCTGAAGAGGAGTGCAACATCTTGAGTTCAGATCCTCCACAGACCAGGCATCTTTGATCTTATCCCCAGTCTAGGTCTCTTTCTGATAGTTGGAATTTATTCAAGGTGCATTCAGTGTTTTCCATTTCCAAAGAATCAACTCAGAAAGAATACTGTAGCTGCTCTTGTCCAAGAAGTAGCATCTTACTTGAAGAGGAGAACATGATACTACAACCAAGGGCAAAATTGTGGTCACATGGTCTAAGTGCTATAATGTTGAATAGCATTTAAGCACCCCCCTACACACTGTGATAGGAAAGAACACCCTTTTTCAGAATTTTCCCAATCTGGTTATGCAGATGTAACACAGTCTGCCTCTAGGAAACAAAGAAAAGATTTCACTAGTATAAAAACTCTCCTAAGCATGATACAGGGAGACTTAACAGGATTAAGTTTCTCAGGTGGTGCCAAACAAGTTCTCATTTTCATAGCGTTCTTCTATGCCAGCAAGTCAAGAAACATATTTGCAGCCCTCAACAAGTCTCAGGGTATAGCCATATGCCAAGAAGAATGCAAGCTCAATTTAGGGTTTTCAGCTAGACTGGTAATGTGACAGGATTTTACTTATGCCGATATTCAAGCTATCTTTAGGCAAAATTTAAATATGAGCATTGCAACTGTTTCCCTTTTTCTGATTTGCAGGTACCTAAAGTCCCCATTCTTGGTCACTCACGTCCCCCTTCCCTGTCTTGCCCCACCCTATCCCTACCTTCCCAGTGCTCTGGGCCCTGCATTCTTGTTTTACCAATTCCCTCAACAAAATTCTGCTCATCTGGTTGACATTTGACAGTGATCCAAGGCCATTTGTTAATTAGTGCTACTATGAATTATTGAAAGACAATAGCTTATTATGTTTAACTTTATAGGATATTTGCATGCAACTTGAGATCTGAGGCAGAAATCTATGGCTTTGGGAACCAACCAATACAGATGATATTTCTTGGATAAGAGAATCTTTCTTGAGCTGCTCACATCATACTGTAAAGAGGTATCTGTCCTCTGCCTAGGCCTAAGACAAACCCTATTGGCATGCTGATATGTAAAAAGTGTTTTCTTCTACAAAGGAGAGGCTAAGAAGTTATCTCTTTATTCCAAGTTTCCCCAGAAGTTAAAAAGGGAATACACACACAAACACACACACAGATACATAGACGCACTCACACACCATTGTCACCACATTCAACCTGGAGCTAGCAAGATGGAGGAGGTGAGATGGGGTCAGATCTACAGAGAAGAGAACTTAAAATGCACCAAAGTCAGCCTCTGAAGGTAGGCTGGTCAATGCACCGCCCAAATAGATACAGACGTTGATTCTGAATAAGGAGAGAAAAACTTGACATAAATGCTTAATGCAATATTCTCCTCAAGTCCCAGAAACTCACAATTTGTGAGGTGGAGCCTCAGCCATTAGGAGGTAAATAAGTAATCTGTGCATGACAGAGCAAGACCTACAGCTGCAAAGTTTGAAAGTTATAATGGATAAATCAAACTAACAAATATTTCATTGAACTCCCTCTCTGCTAGACTTTAGGCCAGGTGCTGAGAATATACAAGTGAATAAGCACATCCCTATAAAACGTGCACAAGAAGGAACCAAGTAAAATCTCTGTTTCAGAAAGTTTGCTTTCTGTTTCAAGTTTGCTTGATCGGATTTATTGCTCTGTTCACATGCATTGCATAACAGAAAAGGTGACCCAGGCATGTTAGCCCAGAGACTGTGAAAGAGTGGCCAACCATCAGCCTTAGTCTAAAGCGACTTAGTCTGTTTCACTGGACTCACCAGATCCTCATACCTGATAGCAAACCCAACCAGGTTGTTAAGATAATGTTCATCAGCATTAAACCTCTTAGAAAGAAAGTTTACAAACAACCGAACTAATGCACATACCTAAGAAGATTTCAGAGACTTCCTTGGCTCTTCAATATTTGAAGCTGTATTGAATTCTTGTTCAACTTATCCCCCCAAGGTTAAGATAAATGGGTGATGGAACAACTATATATAGGCTTAGCATTTGGCATCAGCTATACAGTAGTGTTTTTGTATAGGCTGAAGTCGACATCAGCTAGAATATAATTATATATAATGTTGACAGATTATGACATTTGCCTATTAAGACACTATAGAAACATTCCAACAATTTGCTGGCTTTTGAGTTTGTAAAAAATAAATGAAACAAATTCTCAAGGGCTGTTGCTAATGGGGTAACTGGAAGAGAGGTTTCAAAAGCACAGGGTTCAGGAAATAACAGTCAAAGAATAATGCATTTAAAGCCAAAACATATAGAGTGGTAAATGAATATTTAGTACTTACCACAAGACTGCTGTCTAGAGACAGCCTTTTTCCAAAGTCCCTTTCTCAAGCTGTCTCTTTCCCCTCCATGGATGAAGTTACTTATTTTCCTTTGTGACTTATAATAATCCCCCTCTGTCTCCAGAGTCACTGAAAAAAGTGAACATGTGTTTTACTATCCAAGTGCACAGTGTTTAGACCTTTGTTTTCAACTCTCTAACCAGAAACAAGCACTGAAGCAAAAAAATACCCAGTCCCAAATAATAAGTATAGAACTGGGCTCTCTCAACTCAAAAGACCACTTCGTGTTACAAATGTCAGGTTGTCTCTACGGCAGCCCCTGTGTTTTTATACGTTTTGCTAATGGAGTTGGGGAATGGGTTTGCAGGTTGAATCAGCAGACTGTGGAAAAAACAAACAGTCCGTTTCATGCCACACTTGCTTCACACCCCGTCCTCTCTATCAGCCAGAATCATTCTGTTACTGTGCACATAGATGCTGTCTGCAAATTCCATGAGATCAAACTGACAAAACCACGCTCCATAACCAAGAGTTATTGAGCTCAAGGTCCAATGAAGGGAAACTGAAACATGAACATCGTTGTCAATATTTAATTTAAAAATACGTAATTTAAAAATATTTGAGGAACATTGTAAGATACATTCCTTTTGGGATAGATTGATTCAAAATGAATTGTGGGTGATGTCATTACCATCAATGAGTATTTATAGAACACTCACTGTATTTTACCATATTAGATATAGTTCATCCTGAACTCTACTGAGGTTGCTTTTTCTAGAATGATTAAGTATTCTGGTTAGTAAGGATTCATTATATATGTTACGTGCTAGCTTCCAATTTTCACAAAGATGTTAAAGGCTTGAAATAAAAGAAATAGATTACAGCCCAGGATTTCTTATCCACTAGCCAAGTGACCTTGGACAAGTCATTTAACTTCCCTGAAACTCATTTTTTCTCAACTACAAAACATAATGATAGCAATCAAATGATGTATGAAAAAATGATTTAGATGCAGTAAATTACAACATATGCAAGTTATAGTTGCCCACAGATTACATTTAAAAACAGTTAATCTGAAATACTAGTCAACATAATTCAATGTATCCTTGATGATTCAGAAGGTACTTTGAGGTATAGAAATTGGGCATGATCCTCATAAATAAACATAGCCATTGTACTGCTGATACAGAAGAGATGAAATTAACACAATGCTATACCAATCAATTTTTAAATATAATTGAAAAGAAACATGGTCCACAACTCTCAATGGCTCCAAGTCTGACAGGGTTTCATAGCCCACAGGATGTGGGCTCTCTCTTGCTTTCCTCCATCAAGAGGGTTGAGACAGTGGTGCCTGAGATGGGGGGATGGCCAAACTATGGTCAATCATGGGAAACTGATGGGCTCATGTTCCAGCTTAGGCTCCCTCCTCCATCTTAGTCATTTCATCTCTTACTTTCGAGAATACTAATTTTAATACATCACTGGTCCACTCAGACACTCATGAGTTCAATCAGAATTTAGGATGAAATTCAAATTTTTCAACATCATTTTCTAAAACTCTAGGCAGTATTTTTGAGAAAAGAAATTAGTTCTCTACACTGCTATAGGCAAGACTATTAGTCAACTGAAATTTGTTTGGATGCCTTCCTTTCCTACTTCCAGCTGTTCTTGCCCACTTTGTAGCATTCCCCCTCTCCCCTAGCCTCAGGGACTGTATTCATTGGTAGTTCAGAACACCTTCTGCAATGATCAATCAGCTAGAGACTATTTGGGCCCTCATATTTCCCCCTTCACCAGGAACATTACCTCCTAAGTCTTGATCCCAAAGAGCATGGGATTTTGATAGATCACAATAGATTGCACTTTGGCCTTCAGCACATATGTGTTGAGTGTCTACTGTACAGAAGACAGTAGGAATACCCTAGGAATACTGTATGGAATACAGTCCTTAACATATGGAATACATTAGTCCTTACTAACATGACACAGTCATGTACAAGAAAAACCAAGTTTTTCTTTGTAGAAAAGAAAAATGCCTTTGTGGAATGCATATTTTAGTGAGGCATACAGAAAATAAATAAATAAACAAACAAACAAACTGCTCCAAACTGTAGTAGGTACAGTATGATGGAAATAACCCCTGGGAGGTGGTGTAAAAGTGCCAAGCACATTAACAGGGATAGCTTTTGGATAGAGTGGTTAGGGTAGAAGCCAGCCATGTAGAAAGATGGGTAAAGATCATTTGAGATAGAGGGAATAGGCTTTTATCTGGGAAGGAATCAGAAAAGAACTTTGCTAAGAGAGGACTCGTTTCTTAGGAAGAAAATAGCCAGGAAGAGAATGTGTGAGAAAAGCGCTGAGTTGTACATAAAAACTACAGAGGCTTTTAGGCTAAGGTAACTCTCTCAGCTCTTATTCTAAAGACAAAGGTTAATCTTAGGTTTTAAATTCCCTTACTCCTTACTAGCAGGTAAGAGCCAATAAATTATTTAACCTATGTAAGCTTCCACTGCTTACTCTATATGATGGCATTAATAATAGAAACTTCTTCATAGTAGGGTTTTATGCTGATTAGTGAGATAAGTCATTGAAATAGGCTGGGGACAGACACATGTAGGTAAGACTTAAATATTAGATATATTGATCATCCCTTCTGGCAAATATGATTAAACTCATTAACAGCAACTGGAGCTACTGGATTTTATGTTACTTCATAGGCAGATGAGGCTGTCATTTTGGGAAATGGGGGATCCTTCTGATAGTTCTCAAATAGCCCAGTCTGCCTATGTGGAAAGCTGACTCAACAGCTTTCTAAATGGATTTGGTGAATTTCTTTTTATATTTTATGGTACCAATAATACAGGCAGAGATGATACTAAAATTATTTAGCAACAATATGGCACAAGCATTGGCCAATCATAAAGGTCCAGTCTAATCAGGGCTGACAATGGCAACAAGCAGTACAATTATAGCAGTGCATTCTAGCCAATTCCCAGCCTAGGTGCACGTACTGGCCCCACTCCAAGAAGGTGAAAATTTGTGAGTTAAACCATAAAAAAATCATGGAATGGGTCAGAGTACATTTATCCAAGTGGATCAAAGGAAGACTATCTAAAAGAAACAACATGGCAACCAGGATGCAGCAATATGAAAAGGGACGTGATTAACAAAGAAAATATCAGAAAGGCTGAAACATTCCATCCTCGCACTGCTGGGAAAAGACTACATACATCCAGCAGAGACTGCAGGTCCAGAGGGGAAATGAGCATACATCATATTCTAAAGATGTCTGGGATTACCTGGTCCATTCGTACCATCCACCTAACTCAACTAATTCAGAGACTAGTGTCATCAAGCAACGTTCCAATTATATTTGACGCCTATGTAGTTTCACTTGTAGAAGAATATGCTGACCAACAAATATAAGCAGACGATCTTTTGAAAAATAACATTTTTAGTGCAAATTTGCAGCTTAACATCTGACTCATTATATTTATGTATGTATTTGGTTAGTGTATTAGACAGCTTGGGCTGCCATAACAGAGAACACAGACTGAGTGGATGACACAACAGATGTTTATTTTCTCAAAATTCTGGAGGCTACAAGTCCAAGATCAAGGTGCTAGCAGAGTTGGTTTCTGGTGAGGCCCTTCTCCTTGTCCTGAAGATGGACAGCTTCTCACTGTGTCCTCACATGGCCTTTGCTTTCTGTGTGCACATCGCTGTGTCTCTTCCTCTTCTTATAAGGACACCAGTTCTAGCACATTAGAGTCCCCACCTTATGACCTAATTTAACCTTAATTATCTCCTTGAATGCCCTATCTCCAAATACAGTCACAGTGGGGGTTAGAGTTTCCACATATGAAATTTGCAGGAGACATGGTTCAGTCTGTAACAGTTATTTTCAGTCAGGTTTCAAATCACATCTGAGTGTTCTATTAATCAAATTCCTAAGTCTAAAAAACTAAGGGAAACCCCTGAGTGGTGGTGGTTATAGTGGCTACCTCCAGACCCCATGCCTCTCTGCTTGTGAGGTGCCTGTTGGATGTTACTGCCCCCTTTCTGCCTCACCTTGCCCTGCTGTACTCTTCTCTGTATTGTGCATGTATGGGTGCAAACATGATTAAGACCTCTTGGTGTTAATGCTGAATCCTGCCAATGCGAGGCAGTGAGAGGAGATTAGAAGGCAATGGGAAAGAAGAAGTCATTCTGCTTCCAGCTCTGGCAGAGCAGCATCAACAGCAGGTAACTGCAGGCTCCAGCAATTTCTGTGATTCCTCCAATAGGCCATCTAAGAAAGGGCACCAGTAATGCCCCAGTTTGTGAGTACTGCCACCTTATCCCCTCTGGCTTCTCCAGCCCTGTCAACATCATCATAAAAAGTCCTTGCATTAAATTCCTCTTTGCTTGAAACATCTACAGTAATTTCCTTTTTCTAGGCTTCACAATGTTTGATGAGCAACCCACGGTGATGCCTTTGGACAGGCAGCAAGCCTTCCCTAGGAAATACCTGGATTCCTTCCTGTGAGTCTTCTGAAATAATAGTCTGGAGATATTTTCTAATAAACACTAAGCCTCTAGAGGGCAGAGATAGCATTTTATGTTCTGTGTCCCCGTAGGTAGTATAACACCTAATGCATAGCAACTTGAAGAACATTTGTTGTTTACATGAATAAATGAATGAATGAACGTTGACAGCTGTCTTTGTGAACATATAAAGTAGGACAAAAATACAATGTTGTTCAGCAAAGTATAGTATTTCTTTGTTCAGCAAAGAAATACTATACACATTTACAAGAGTGAGGTTGCCTTTTTAGCCAAGCATATTTGAACACACCCAAGCCTCAAAGAAAACATTTTGTCATGATTTTAAACTGCCACCAACCTAAAAACTACTTACCTACAAAGACCCATAACCCAGTAGTGTTCATGTCTTTCTATGTCTTCCTACATCTGTGGTTGTAAAAGAACACATATCTTCCTCAGAGCAATGAGTTGGAAGCTCTCCCTCCCTCCATGGGGAAGAAAATGGTCATAGAGTTGAAGAAAGACAGGAAATTAAGCATGCTTTTATGATCGTTATTGATACTAATCTTCTCTCCCTCCTCATACACACCCGTTTCTAGCTGGTGAAACTATTTCTACTCAGTATCTGTAGAAATCTAAGTTGGCCTTAATAACTCTTTTTAAAAAATTTTTCTCACAGATAGAAATGGCCTTTTCATGCTAGACAGATTTTTAATCTTTCTAAAGATGTCAGTAAATTCTATTTTCTGCTATACTTTGTTAACAGGCTGTATAATTTTCAACAGAATAACAAAACCGCACCATTGAATACAATCTCAAAGGCATATTCCTTCACATACACACAGTCACACACACACTCACCCAGATATACACTCATACCTGATCTGAACACCACTTTCTCCATCTCTATTTCTGCCTTTCTGATTCTCCCACTTCCCACCCCCTGCTTTGATATATTAATGGTATTGCCAGAAGAAATGGAGAAAAATGGTAACGCCAAAAGGGCTCTCTTGCTTAGGCATTAGAAGATTTGGTTCCTAGCTTTCTTTGCCATGTTGATTTGAGCAGATTCCTAACTTCTGTGAGTTTACATTTTTTTATGCCTTTCTCACCAGGTCATTGTGAGGTTCCAATGACATAATGCATGAGCAAGGCTTTCCATATCTAAATTCAAGATGTTTTCCGGTCAGCTTCATTAAGCAGCAAACACCACAAACTGTAATTGTTTGCAGCCTCATAAACATCCAAAGAACAGAGATTGCATCAAATTCATTGTTACATTCCCTGCAGCATCCAACACATCAGCTCACGGTAGGCATGCAAAGAATAACTGCAGAGTAGAGAACATCAAGGACAAATAATAAATGCAGTAAGTTTCCTGTCGTTGACAAGGCAGCTCCATGGGTTTTCACCTTGGTTGCACCTCAGAATAACCTGGGGAACTGTTTAAACATACCAATGCCTGGGTCTCACCCCAGATCACTTGAATCACTGGGGTGTAGGCTCCACGGATCAGAGTGACAATTGCCAGAGTTGGCAACCATCAGTTAAGGGCAGTGGCTCTCAAGTTTTCCTGCATGTTAGATGGAATCACCTGGGGAGTCATTAAGGCCCATGCCCAGATGGAATAAATCAGGATTGCTGGCGGTAGGAGCCAAACATCATTATGTTAAGATCCCTGAATATTTCCAAGGTGTAGTCAATGGAGCAACAGTTAGAGAAGATGAAGATGTCACTCTTTTCTTGATCTCAGTCCTTTTCTCAAGGGCTGAGGGATGCATGATTGTTGGCAGCAGCCACTGCCTTTCCTTAGCCACTGTACCCAACAATTCATAATCTGCAAAGCCTGACCCCAAAGAAAAGAAATGTCAGACAAAAACAATTTGGATAAACACCTTTATCCCTATCTCCACTTTCAGGCTCATCATTCAAAATTAAGCTGCTTAAGCTGATCCTTCCTTTCATTCAGAAAACACTGTTGACTAAAGGTAGAAACATTAAACCTAGATTCCAAGTTAACATACAAATGTCATAAAACCTCAGGCCATCATGTAGAGTTTCAGGGAAAGAACTCCAAATGGCAAGGTCAATGTTGCAGAAAATCATGACTCAGATGCCCCCAAACCCATCGCCTTCCTTTCTTCTCACTGCTTTTCACGTGCACCTAGCTCTCTTTTCAAAGTGCTACCAAGTAGAATGTTTGAAACTCCAGTCCTCTACCAGCCCCCTGAAACTGATTTAGAAGAAGATTAAATGCTAACAAATTTCCCAAATGTGGTGTTCATTCTTGCCAGATAAATTAGTGGCTGGAAATAGTCTCAGAGAGACATGACAGCAGCCCTTTTCTTTCAAGTAAAGGGAAATTCTGCATGATGTTAAACATTGGTTTAAAAAAAATGGTTTCCTACATTCATGTTTACTAAACGTCTCACTAATAATATTCAGTAGCTTCTGGTTGATAGTATAAATGCCAGACAGACCTCTAGGAATCACTTCCCCATGGGCCCCTCCTCAGATAAATGGCTATCGCCAACATAGAGGACTCAGGGAGCTGCACAAAGTCTGGGTCTGGAAATTTTGTCTATTTTTCAAATGCAGCTCAGTGAACTCGAGCAGTTAATAAATTGCTATGAATCTGAACTAAAGTTCCTTAAGAAAAGAGGTCAGAGAAAGCTCTTAGAATCTCCCAAACTTCCAATATTTGGTGATTTCTATTACTATTAAAACAAATTATTGAGATATAATTCATATACCATATACTCCACGCTTTTAAAGCATACAATTCAGTGTCAACCCTTCTTATACCAATAGTTATTCATTTGCTGCAGAAACTGGAGAGTATGTCTCACTCTCAGTGGGGTCACAAAGAAGTTTCCTCATCACTGCCTGAGGCTTCATCAAGCCTGCTGTTCCATGTCACCATCATCTTGGGTAGCAGCATCCTGGACAGCCCCGTGTTCATATTCTCCAACTACCATTTACAAATTATGTGACCTTGAGCGACTTATTTCACATCTCTTAGCTCTAGTTCTCTCACTGATAAATGAAGACAATAATAACAGTCCCCTTAACAAGATTACTCTGGAGATTAAAATGATTCCTGTTTTACTGGAGTAGATACTCTGTAGGTATAATCACTCAAAAGTTCCATTCATTCAAAATTAAGTAATATGTATTCTATACCTATTTTGTCTCAGGCCCTTAGTTTGGCCAGAAAGAAAGAGAAGAAAGAGAAGAAAGAAAGAGAGAGAGAGAGAAGAGAGAGAGAGAGAGAGAGAAAAAGAAAGGAAAGAAAGAAAGAGGAAAAAAGAA
Source organism: Ateles fusciceps (assembly GCA_036589455.1). Lineage (NCBI taxonomy): Eukaryota > Metazoa > Chordata > Mammalia > Primates > Atelidae > Ateles > Ateles fusciceps. Next base: position 4,166,123 of record JAZHEH010002982.1, on the reverse strand, counting down.
AGAAGGAAGGAAGGAAGGAAAGAAAAGAGGAAGAAGGGAGGAACAGATAAAGGGAATGAGGAAGGAAGGAAGGAAGGAGAGAGGGAGGGAGGGAGGGAAGGAGGGAGAGAGAGAGAGGGAAGGAATATATGTCCTCAAATTTCAAGGAGACCTAAAATCTGAGAGAGAGAGAGTTTATATATTGATTAGTAAAATGCAAGGTAAAATAAAAATGTGAATGAACAGACAAACGAGTACATGATTTGAGCAAGGAGGATTCATTTTTTGTTGAGCTAACCCTGGAGCACTTGCTTTTACTGTCATTCCTGGTGTTGCCAGCTGATTTCCAGACACAAACTACTGCTACATCTTCAATGTATGAATTAAGAATGAAGAGACAGAATTGCAGGGGCTTAGACCAAAGTAAGCATTTTACCTCTGGCTGCTCTTCTCAAACCATCTGTTCCCTCTCTCCCACTCTTTCTTTGTAAAGATCTCCCCCCTGCACCACCGCTCTTTCTTTCCTCTGCCTCTTCTCCATTGATTGCTTTAAGAAAGGTTTTTAATACATCACATAAAATGTCTACATGTTGCCGGTGAACTCTTAAAGGGAAGGTCAGTATAGAAACAAAACAGACAAATAAATAAATTTTATAAATAAATAAAGTGGGCTCATAACCCCAGTGGACTAGAAGAATATTGAGATAAGTGGCTAGGGAAAAGAATTTTCACACTGTGTCATCTGCTAACATTAATGAGTTAATTAAATTAGAAAAATTCCACTGCCAAAAGCAAAAACATCCAAATATATGGGATGCTGGGGGAATTATAGACCATGCTACTAAATGCATTCTGTTCAAGCTTTTTTTCTTTCTTTGAGCAGGCTGTGGAGAGCTACACTTAAAAAGCCATCCAATTTCAAGAGAGTATTTTCCATCTGGGGCCAGTTGGGTAGAATATGCTCTAAACTCTGCAAAGCCTGCTGAGAGACAACACAACTTGTTAAGAAAACTGTTTATGAAAAGGGATGTTTTTTGAAAATCCAGCAAAAGGTTTAACTATGATGTCCCTACACATTGCAGAATTCATTATTTCCCATTGAATGTCTTTGCACACAAGTGAAAAACCGAAATGACTCAGGAAAAGGATGTAGTACAATAAATTGGAAGCCAGTACATTTTTGCTAAGGCTTTAGCTGGTAATTAGAATATTTCCAATTACCTAGGAAGTTTTTTTTTCACTTTAAGAGGTTATTCATTCTTCATTTATAGTAACCTCCCTCCACCCACCCACTGCACAAAATAATCCTGATGTGAAAAAAATGCTAGAAGTAAATGAGGATTAAGAGATTAAACTTTAAAAACCAATTAACATGCTGAAAACAATAGGGAATTTTAATAAACCACAAAATATAGAATATGACATTAAAGATGTCTTAAGTAATAACAGCTGCCAAAATGAAATGTACGAGAAAAATCTCTAAGATGTTTATCTTTTTCTATTCAATGTTTAATTAAATTGAGTTTATTTACTGAGAGGGTGGTGGGTTAAACTCCCTTAAAAAGGTAAAATAAGGCCAGGCATAATGGTTCATGCCTCTAATTTCAGCACACTTTGGGAGGTCAAAGTGGGAGAATCACTTGAGCCCAGAAGTTCAAAACCAGTCTGGGCAACATAGTGAGACCCCCGTTTCTACAAGAAATAAATTAGCTGGATGTGGTGTCATGTACCTGTAGTCTCAGCCAACTCAAAAGGCTGAGGCAGGAGAATTACTTGAGCCTGAGAGGTTGAGGCTACAATGAGCTGTAATAATGCCACTGCACTCCAGCCTGGGTGACAGAGCAAATCCCTGTCTGAAAAAAAAAAATAAAACGTAAAATAGTCAGTGACCACCCACTAAAATGGATAGCTAAAAAGTTAGCTTTTACTCACACACACACGTGTATGTATATATATATATATATATACTATGCTACATATACACATGCGTATAGACATGTGTACATACATATGTAGTCATTTCTTTTCTTCTGCTTAGCATTTCCACCTAGTTTTGAGGAATAAAAATAAAAACTTCAATTACTGGGCTTTTTTTTTCCAGGTGGTAGATTGTTTCTTTTTATTCAGGCTTTGAAGGCTCAGGAATAAGAGGAGCTCTATGGGTATTTGGACACACCAGTGCTTCTCAAATGCATGCATAGGAGTCACTGGCAGATCTTGTTAAAATGCAGGTTCTGATCCACTAGGGCCACAGAAGAGCCTGAGAGTCTGCATTTCTAACAAGCTGATGCTTCTGGCCTGTGAGTTGTACATCAATAGCAAAGGATCTGAAACTTAAAACAGAGAACATATCTACGTACATATAACAGTGGAATTCCAAGCATTTTCTCATAAAGCTATGCACAGCCAGCCAGTTCTTATGATGACTTAGCTCTTCGTGGAATCCAAGACACCTCACGGACTGTGGCTTAGGTTTTGCCCCATGATTCTGTGTTAACCTTCACTCAGGACATTTGGAATCCTAGAATCTTAGGTTTAAGTGATGTCTTCCTGGCCCCATCTTCACCGACCCACCAGTACAGTTTTGCTTCTAAGATAGACCTCACAAGTGCTTGCCGGTCTCTTCTTGCCTCTTCTAGTGACAAATGGGTCACATTGTCTTTCACAAGAGCCGTTTTCACATTTGGGTATCTTGAATGCCTAGAAAGTTTCAATTTGTCTCTTGGATTTTCATTCACTGGCCATAGGTCTGTTCCCTAGAACAAATGTAATTTTTCTCTTACGCGAGGAAAAAATCCCAAGTTTCTTCCACATTTTCTCTTGTGAGAAAGTTTCCACAGCCCATACCCTCGTAGTTACTGCCTTTGAAATGTTGTAGAACTTGGCCAATCTATGAGATAATAACATTTTTATATTTTTTAAAAAAATTATACCATATTAATGCATTTCTTTGTAAAAGATATAACTGTAAAAAATGTATATAGAATACATGAAAGTTGTATACATTTACTCTATTTCTACTCTTCTCCCCCAGAGATAAATATTTTTAACAGTTTTTGTTTACCTACATAAATATATATTGACTTTTTTCTTTCTATATAAATGGCATCGACAGCTATTGTTCTGTGACTGCATTTTTTCACCTGATATATTCAATACACATAGGCCTAATTCAGTTTTTACAGCTTCATCATACTATAGAATGGATTATCAATAAGTTGCTTATTAACTTATGGGTAGAAATTTATATAGTTGTTTGTGTTTTCTGATTCTATACCATACCACCATGAGCAAGTGTATGTATCTGTTGTGCCTGTGTGAGTTTCTCCATAAAACATAGATCTCTAAAGATGGAACTGTAGTGTAAAATTTTTAATTTGGTAATTTTTAATTTTTAATTGACTAACTGCCTTCCAAAATATTTAATATGAAACTACCTGTTTTCCACATAGTTATCACTGCTGAACAGAACCAAACATAAAACTTTTACAAAGTTATTTGTAAAATAAGTGACCTCATCGTCTGAATTTATAATCCATGATTATTCGTGAAGTTGGGCATCTTTGTCTGTTTTATTCGTGGTTATCTGAATTATTTTTATCTTAATTGTCTGCTTAAATTAGTTGCTCATTCTATTGCCTCTTCCTTTTTTATTGCTTTATAAAAGCTCTGAATACATTTTAAATATTAACTCCTTATTAAGAGACACCGCAAATATTTTCCCCCAGTCTACCTCTTGTGTCTTCACTTTGTTATGATATAGAATGTTATAATTAATTTGCAGTCAAATGCATCAATCTTTTCCTTTATACTTTCTAAATTAAAAGAACATTTTCCATAGGTCTTAATATCTTATGGTAACATCTGAAGATAGTTTTGTCTATGGTGTAAAGCATAGGTTTAACTTTATTTCTAAAAGAATATAAATTCATTAATTCTGTGATTAAAGTATTCCTCCCACTGATTTGAAATACCCCCAATCATAAAAAAAAAGTCAATATATGCACAGTCCTTTTGCCTGGCCCTCAATTAAAACAAACAAACGAAAAAACAAACTAGTCTATGCACCTGTCCTTGCACCAGTATCACACTGCTTTAATTATGAGCCTTCAGTAAATTTTGATGTCTTACAGGCCAGACTTTTCATGTTGTCTATTTGGAATTTTTATGGCCATTTGTGTTCATTTATGTCTTCCAGATCAACCTGAGAATCAGCTCATTAGGTTCAACAGAAAGTACCATACAGATTTGTATTAAATTTGATTGAATTTAAATTTATAGATTCTTTAGGAGAGAATTTACATCATTATCTTCTTTAGTCTTTCCATTCAGTGACAGGAAACAGGGAGATTGTTTAATGGCAACAAATTCCTCCTTTCCTATGATGCCTGACTCTTTTGAAATGTGTCTATTATGCTCTTCCAGCATAGGGGTGGTGTTCATTTCTCTACCCCTTGAATCTGGAAGGGCTTATAATTCTTTGACCTACAGAATGTAGCAAAAGTGAAACTGAGTTCTGGCACTAGGCTTTAAGAGGTCTTGAAGCTTCCATCTCCTCTCTATGAACCCTCAGGCTATCATGCTGACAAGCAGCCCAGTCTAGCCCACGAGAGGGTGACAGCCACTGGAGGAGAGGTGACAGTCACACCAACTGCCAGACACCTGGGCCAGGTCACTGTGAACCCACAAACTATAGTCGAATCCTTAGGTAAACAAAGGCTGGTGATTTCAGGTGAGAACAACAGAATTAACTACACGGATTGTCATCTTATGGAATCAGGAGGAAAATCAGTTATTGTTGTTTTAAGCAACCAACTTATTCAGGTGGTTTTCTGGGTAGCAATAGATAATTCATTAATTTGGGTCTTTGTGTTCACATCCTTCAGTAAAGGATGTGAAGACTGAAAGAAAGAAAAATAACAAAGAAGAAGGGAGGAACAGAGAAAGGGAATGAGGAAAGAAAGAGGGAAAGGATGTGAACAACATAATGACCCAAAACAATAAATTAATGAATTAATGATTAAATTTATTGATTTGATGGTCTATTTATTAATAAATTAATTCAATAGCCTTTGGGCATAATTTATTTGAATCCTAAGTATTTATGTCTTTGATTGCTCTTGAGAATTATAAACATTTTTTACTACTTGCATTTTCTAATTGGTTATAGGTAGTGCAGAAAATAAACCTATGGATTAATAAACTTTAAACTTCTGTTTAGGTACCTTTCTAAGCACTCTTTCCGGTTCTAAATGTGCTAATTCTGTTGAATTTTTTTAGATAGAAAATTGCAACATTTTTGGCTTTTCCTGTCCAATATGGCTTTTTTGGCTTTTCCTGTCCAAGTCTTGTTTCATTTTCTGGTCATAAAGCATTGACCAGGGAAGCAAGTTTTTAGCAGAAAGTTTTGCTCCTGGCTCCAGTAGAATTAGTAGTAATATTTTTATCGGTAAGTATGGGATTGATTTTATTGTAACTACCAATTACCAGATTGAGGAAACTTTTTATATATTCCTGAGTCCCTACAGAGCTTTAAAATGTTTCATTTTTAAAAAGTTAAACATACTGAAAAGTACATAAAGTAACAGAGATTCATGTACCTACCACCCCATATTTAACAAAGATTAATCTTGTACCATATTTGCTTTAATTTTTTCACTGTTTTAAGTAATAAAGGCATTGTAGATGTAGTTGTAGCCCCATTCCCCTATTCTACTTTTTCTTCGGCCATAGCCACTCTCCTGTAGTAGGAAAGCATCATTGCTATGAATAAATTAGAGTTCTACTGTGTATGCCTAAACCTAGAATGATACACAGCACTGTTTTATGTGTGTCTTTTAGTTTATGTATATATGATATTCCACTTTCTATATTCAGCTGCAATTTTTTTCCACTTAACATTATGGCATCAAGATTTATCCATGCTGATAAGAGAATTCTAGTTTATTTTAAAATACTTTAGAAATTGTATTCAATGGACTTACAACAGTTCACCCCAATTCCAAAAGAATGGATATTCATTGTTTCCCATTTTTTACAGTTTTCACACTGCAAACAGTGCTGTTGTCAACATTCTTGTTCTGCCATCCTTAGATCAAAGGCGGAAGATTCTTTCTCATATGGGGAAATCTTGGAGTCACAGGTTATGCACGTTTGAGTGACAAGGCAATGCCAAATTGCTCTCCAAACTGATTGTACTGTAGCAGTTTATACTTATATCACCCATGTTAAAAGTTATTGTTTTTCTCTTTCATGGAAAATAAATGCTTGGTTATTTGGGCAATTGGATCAGATAGGCTCTGGAGTGTGGGATGAAAGGCAGTGCCCCAGCCTGACTTGATTGCCGTTTCCTTTACACATTTATTCAGGGTTCTTTCTTTTAAGAAGGAGCTACATCTGACAGGAAAATGTCAGGCTATGCATTAGTCTTCTTGAGTTCTTCCTTTATCTCAGTATTTCTTTTTTTTTTTAATTGCCTGCCTGCCACCCAGCATTCTTTAATTTTTTTCCTAATTTCACTCCCTTCACCATGAAATTTTAATATCACAGATTTACTAAATAGCTGTTTATGATATTACTAAATAGACTATTATGATATTTTAGTATTTTTCATCATCCCAAGAACCAATGCTCACCTTCATTGAGAATGTTTCTAAGATCCAAAATACTTGCATATTTAAAATGTTTGAGGGGGAGGTAGGGTACAATTCAACTTGATTATCTTACATAATCAGCAGGGCTTCTGGCTCTTCTGATCAAAGAATGTGGTAATAGTGACAATGAGTTCTGAATTATTTCACTAGGGGCACACTCATTTAAAGAAGTACCTTATGGGGAAAATAAAGAGCTGGGTAACTGGGCTAAGTCAGAGATTGCAAATCCAAATGACTGATATGTTGGGAAGGTAATGTAAATGAGTGAAGCAGGCCCCTGGGAGTTGTGCCCACCTGGGCAGGACCCATGCAAAAAGGGCAGCTGGCATCCAATCGCAACTAAAAACCAACATGCAGGAAGGAAGGTCCAATTTACCAAACCCTTCAATTTTTCAAGAGAAGCCAGAACTCCAGATAATCCACGTAGAATCTCTCAATGTTTGAAGATTAGTTCGATTTTTTAAAAGTATTTTAAAGGCCAAAATCTCTGAGAAGAGTGCAATCTATAGGCTACACTTTGGTTACATGAGTTCTTACATACCTCCCTCCTCTAAAATTTGACAGTTATTTTTAAAGCTCGAACTAATGTAAAACCCCAAGAAGAGAAGATTGAAGTTTCAAATATGAACACAAAAAAACTAGGTAGAGCAAAGGGGAAGGGAGTCTAATTCCCAACACCTGCCTGTGCAAATGGAAGAAACTCAAACTTTCTGTCCAAAGGTGATTTACTCTCCTTTTATGTGAAGTCAAAATGTGGAAGCAATTATCATAAGTTATAGAAATAAGTTCTGAAAGCATAAAGATTTTCTTTCCTTGCATTAAAATTAAAATATTACTTGGGTTACTGAATAATTTTTAGATATACACATATGACATTAAAGCACAGAAATTTAAAAGTCTCTCCTTCAAATACAATTTAATAGATTATCCAAGGTACATAAGTACATGCCTCTGTAATCTTTTGGGTGTTTATAAGTTTTTCTATCTTGTTAGTTTTAGAATTTGTCTCCTACACACACACACACAAATAAAATTCAGGTCACATATGAATATTTTGATAGGTCACACTAATCCAAGTATCTATATTACAACCACATCTATGCATCATATTTGCTGTGTAGATGGTTTCTGTGGAGGTTATAAAATCTTGATGCATTTTAGAAATTAAAATATAAGGTGTGTATTTTTGGTTCTATAACTACCTGTATACCTTCTGACAAATTATTTAATTTCTCTAGTTCTCAATTTCTTAATCTCACATGTAGAGAAAAATGCAGTAAGTAATTTCTAAGGTCCCTTTGGCCTTAAAATATTTGGATCAATATAACAATTTTAAAAGAATTTAATGCCTTTAAATTCATCACATCTCTTAATTACAGCTTCATTGAAGTATAACTCATATACCACAATATTCATCCATTTAAAGTGTATGCTTTATTGGTTTTTAGTGACTTCACAGAGTTGTACCACTATCACCATAATCTATTTTTAGAATATTTTCAACACTCAAAAAAGAAATGCCCCATAATATTAGCAGTCCTGCCCCATCCCCTAACCCTTACCTAGCCCCAGACAACCATTAATCACAGTCTGTCTCCATGGATTTGTCTACTCTGGACACTTCTCACACATAGAATCATAAGTAATCTTTGTGAGTAACTTCTTCCACTAAGCATCGTGTTTTTAGGAATCATCCATGTTGCAGCACATGGCAACACTTCATTTTTTGTGTGTGGTTGACTAATATTCTATTATATGAATATACCATATTTTATTTATACATTTATGTATATATTTACCAATATTGGACATCTGGGCTATTTCCACATTTTTGTTAAAACACTCCTGTACAACTTTTTGTATAGACATGTTTTCATTTCTCTTGGGTATATACTTAGGAGAGAAATTGCTGGTTCAAATGGAAACTCTGTTTATCAGTTTGAGAAAATGCCAAACTGTTTTCCCAAGTGGCTGCACCATTTTATATTCTCACCAGCAGTGTATAAGAATTTCAGCTTCTCCACATCTTTCCAACAGTTGTTATCACCCATGTTCTTTTTTTCACTACAGCCACTTGTTAGTGGGTATGAACAGGTATCTCATTGTGGATTTGATTTCCATTTCTTGAATGACCAATAATGTTGAGCATCTTTTCATGTGTTTATTGGCTACTTGTATATCTTTTTAAAGGGTTTTTTTAAAACTAGATTCAGGGTATACATATACAGGTTTGTTACATGGATATATTGCATAATGGTGAGATTTGAGTGTTAAGTGTACCCATAACCCAAGTAATGAACAATGTACTTAATAGTTAATATTTCAACCTTCATCCCCCTCCCATCCTCCCTCCCTTTGGAGTTCTCAGTGTCTAATATTTCCCTCTACATGTCCACGTGTACCCATTGTTTAGCTCCTGCTTATAAGTGAGAACTTATGGTATTTGATTTTCTATTTTTGAGTTATTTCACTTAGGTTAATGGCCTCCATTTTCATCCTCATTGCTGCAGAAGACAGTATTTCATTCTATTTTATGATTGCATAGTATCCCATGGTGCTGTGTGTCTGTGTGTGTACATATGTGAATATATATAATATTTTCGTTATTAGATAATCCACTGATGGACACTTAGGTTGATTCCATATCTTTGCCACCATGAATAGTGCCACAATAAACATATGATACAATGATTCTTTTCCTTTGAGTAGATACCCAGTAGTAGGATAGCTGGGTAGAATGGTAGTTCTAGTTTTAATTCTTTGAGAAATCTCCTTACTGTTTTCCACAGAGGTTGTACTAATTTTTATTCCCACCAACCGTGTAAGAGAGTTTCCTTTTCTCCACGTTTTTGTCAACATCTTTTGTTTTTAAACTTTTAAATAATGGCCATTCTGACTGGTGTGAGACGGTATCTTATTGTGGTTTTGATTTGCATTTCTCTGATAATTAGTGATGCTGAGCACTTATTCATATGTTTGTTGACCATTTGTATGTCTTCTTTTGAAAAATGTCTGTTCATGTCAGTTGCCCACTTTTTAATGGGGTTGTTTTCTTGCTGAGTTGAGTTTCTTGCAGATTCTGGATATTGCTTATTTGTCAGATGCATAGCTTGCAAATATTTTCTCCCATTCTGTAGGTTGTCTGTTTACTCTCTTATTTCTTTTGCTGTGCAGAAGCTTTTTAGTTTAATTAAGTCCTATTTGTCTGTTTTTGTTTTGTTGCATTGGCTTTTGAGGTCTTAGTCATAAATTATTTGCCTGGGCCTAGGTCTGGAAGAGTTTTTCTCAGGTTTTCTTCTAGGACTTTTATAGTTTCAGGTCTTACATTTAAATCTTTAATCCATCTTGAGTTAATTTTTACATATAATGAAAGGTAGGGGTCCAGTTTCATTATTCTACATATGGCTATCTAATTTTCCCAGCACAACTTATTGATTAGGGTGTCGTTTCCCCATTGTATATTTTGCCAACTTTGTCAAAATTCAGTTGATTGTGGGTATGTGACTTTACTTCTGGGTTCTGTAGTTTGTTCCATTAATCTATTTATCTGTTTTTGTACTAGTACTATGCTGTTTTGGTCACTATAGCCTTGTAGTATAATTTGAAGTCAGGTAATGTGATACCTCCAGCTTTGCATATCTATTTTAGAGAAGTGTCTATGTTCCAAATATCAATTCAGATTTTTTTCATTTTTAATTGGGTGATTTTTTGTTGAGTTATAAGATATATATATATATATATATATTCTATATTTATAAAACTTTATATATATTCTATATTATATATATAACTTTATATATTATGTATATTATATATATATATATAACTCTTGTAACTCAACAAAAAATCAACCAATTAAAAATGAACAAAAATCTGAATTGATATTTGGAATACAGACACTTCTGTAAAATATATTCTGGTTAGAAGTTCCTTGTCAGATATAATTTTTACAAATATTTTATCAAATTTTATGGGCTGTTTTTTGCTTTCCTGTTAATGTCCTTTTAGCTACATTATTTTTTAAATTTTACTGATGTCCAAGCTATACATTTTTGGTTGTTCCTTAAGCTTTTGATGTCAGATCTGAAACTATTGCTTAATCCAAGGCAGTGAAGATTTACTTCAATTATGAAAGTTTTATAATTTTATCTCTTATATTTAGGTCTATAATTTATTATGAGGGTTTTTTTGGTAGGTTTGAGGTAAGAATTCAAATTTACTCTTTTAGGCATAAATCTCCAGTTATCCTAACATTATTTTTTTGAAAAGATTATTCTTTTTCCTCACAGAATTGTCTTGGCTCTCTTGTCAAAAGTCTTTTGACCATAAATTAGAGAATTTGCTTATTCACTCTCAATTCTATAGCTGTGAGGTATATATCTATCCTTATATCAGTACCATACTGTCTTGATTATTATAGCTTTGTAGTAGGTTTGAAATTGGGAGTGTGAATCTTCCCACTTCATTCTTCTTTTTCAAGATGATTTGGCTGTTTTTGATATCTTGCATTTCTATATGGAAATTCATATGCATTTTAAGATTAGCTTATAAATTTCTACAAAAAAAATCCAACTGGAAGATTGCATTGAGTTTGTAGATCAATCTGGGGAGTACTGCTATCTTAACAATGCTAAGTCTTCTGGTCCATGAAAATTTGATGTCTTTCCATTTATTCAGGTCTTCTTAAATTTCTTTCAACAATGTTTTGTAGGTTTTAGTGTACAAGTCTTGTACTTCATTTGCTAAATTTATTCCTACATGTTTTATTCTTTTTGTTGTATTATAAGTGGAGTATTTTCTTAATTACAGTTTGAATTGTTTATTGCATTGTATCTCCTTTAAGCTTTAAACTGAAAAACTAATTCATGTTTCCTTCATTCATTCTAACTTTTTGTTCTTTGCTTTAAACAATGCAGTCATTTTTACTTTAGTTGTAATATATTTTCTAGTTTTATTTTTAAATCTTTTTTATTAAGTCATGAAAAGACTCATAAGGGTTGTATACAGTACATTTGAATTAAACTTAAGTTAGATGCTTATGCTCCTCGATTAAATCACTTAGAATAAATTATGACTTCCCTCATCTTTCACCAGCACTCATTAAACACTTCCTAAATGTACAAAACTAACAATAACTTAGCTGCCCACATTTGCTGACAATGCATCAACCCCAACAACAAGCAAACTGCATTTAACTCCTATAACCTCAGAAAAACATAGTTAAGAGACCAAAACATAAATAAATACCCTCATCATTTCAAGCTTGTTGCTTAATATTTCATTGCATTCCATTAAATAATTTCCATTGACTGCCAAAACAAATACACAAACCATTGCGCCATAAAGCTAAAATTTAATTTTACTTTAAGGGGACTCCATGCAAACCTGTTTGAAGGTACTACTCTACTATTACCTTTTAAATTATGCTAACATTGTTGAAGGTATAAAACGTAATTATTTGTCTCAGAAGAAAAATAAAAGAAATTGTGGTTACCTTGTTTTTTCTTTGGAAATATAATATGAATTCAAACTGGAGAAGTCAAATTAGGTAGGTGGCTCTTAAAAACCTTGAGAATCAGGGTAGTTAAAATACATTTAACTTGCAGATATTTTTTAGCCTAATTTGAAGGATTCATGATTATTCTAAAGCCAAGTCATGGATGAAATGGACCTCAAAGTAAGAATCTTCTATAAAATATTTGTTGAGTTAGATACATAACATTTATAGGTAAATTCCCTGGTATATATGAACAAATAAACATTTCTGCGAGCAAAAATGACTGAGCTCAGAGAGGGAAGTGGGCACCAAAGTCTTGGACACAAAAATGGGAAAGAGTTGACATTAAATATATATCAGGCACCAAAAGCTTTCCATAAATGTTTGGAGACAAAGGCCAGCCAGCTTACTTCATGAAAACATAGTTTGGGAAAAGGGTTACTGAATCTTGAAAGAAGGATCGTGAAAACCAATTGCTGCCTGGGGTCACAGCTTACATAAGATGTTGATCTGCATAGCGGAAAGAGAGACAATCTGAAAGATAGGACTTGAACCAAGTCACTGGATAGCTCAGCTTCATCTGAGATGTACCCAGTTTTGTATTACAGGATAGATGCAGCAAATCACTCACAAAACCTGGTTCTAGTTGGGTTGTCTGGTAAGCTTCTCAGAGGCATCCATAAATCCTCTAGGTGAGGAGAAGTGTGCACAGAGATGAGAGGAAATTCCAATTCAAGATGAAATGGAAATTTTAAAGCACACAAAAACTAAGAAGACAAGTAAAATAAGAAATACAGATAATTCAATGTCAAATAAGTGAAAACAATGAAAAGCTAAAACTGATACTAAAAAGAAATAAAATCCAAAACATAAAATAGAATTCTATTCATAAAAAGGATGAGAAATTTGATACAAGAACAGGCAAATAAGAAACAAAAACAACTGTATATGAAGAAGATCTACTATAAATCTATGGGAAAAAAATTATGGTCTGAAATAAATGCCAATAACCAAGACAAAATCTAGAAAAGACAATCAAAGAGATAATTAATGAATTAAAAAGTTATACTGATGAATCCACCTAGAATAGAGCACAGAGAAAAAAGTTGAAGAGAAGAAATACTCATTCAAAGTCTCCAAAATGTATCTAAGGAATTCTGAAAGAGAAAATAACATAGAAGAAATAGCCTAAGAGATAAGGGCTGAGAAATTTTCACAACTGAAGAACATGCGCTTTATGACTACAAGTGCAGTATGAAAAATGCTACACAGGCTGAGTACCATGGCTCATGCCTGTAATCTCAGCACTGTGGGAGGCCGAGGCAGGCAGAACATGATGTCAGGAGATCAAGACCATCCTGGCTAACACGGTGAAACCCTGTCTCTACTGAAAATACAAAAAAAAAAAACACTGGGCATGGTGGTACCCACCTGTAGTCCCAGCTACTTGGGAGGCTGAGACAGCAGAATCACTTGAACCCTGGAGGCAGAGGTTGCAGTGAGCTGAAGTTGCACCACTGCACTCCAGTCTGGGCAACAGAGCAAGATTCTGTCTCAAAAAGAAAGAAAGAAAGAAAAATACCATACATATTAACATGTACACTATTAAAACCACAAAAACCTCAAGCTAAAGACAAAATTCTAAAAGTTATGAGAGATATTTTTTAAAATGCATAAAATGAAATCCTATTAGCTAGACTGCCAGGATATTTCTAGTTAGCAAAAATTATTTAACGAACAGAAGACTGATGTAATTCAAGCATTTAGGGCAAATAACTGTGAACCCAGAATTTCAAATTGAGCTAAAATATTATCCAAGAATTAGGGGAAAATAAAAAACTCTTTAGACTTACCAAAAACACACATTTTTACCTTCCCCAGACACTCACTAAAATACTGAAGGATATACTTTAGCAAAAAATAAAATGAGAGAGAAGGAGTAGAATATAGGAGATTGCAGTAAGCAAAGAACATAAATCAAATACGTTTATAAATCTAATTATGTATGACCATTAAAAATAATTGGACGTCAGGCACAGTGGCTCATGTCTGTAATCCCAGCACTTTGGGAGGCCAAGGCAGGAGGATCACCTGAGGTCGTGAGTTCAAGACCAGTCTGGCCAACATGGTAAAACCTCATCTCTACTAAAAATACAAAAATTAGCTAGGTGTGGTGGCATGCACCTGTAATCCTAGCTACTCAGGAGGCTGAGGCATGAGAATCACTTGAATCTGGGAAACAGAGGTGCAGTGAGCCAAGATCAGCTACTGCACTCCAGCGTAGGTGACAGTGCAAGACCCTGTCTCAAAAAAAAAAAATTAAAAAAAAAAAATCACGGTGGGGTTCAATGGGTAGCCAAACATGATAAGGTCTTAGTTTTACTTTTAAAGAGTATAAAGATATTAAATAAATCTTCTTTGTTATAAATCTATTTTATATGTATATACATTAATATATTCATATTACAAATTTTAAGGTAACCACTAAACAAATAACAATATTATCATTTCCAGTCCAAGCAGAGAGGTAGAAATAAAAAACATGAACAAATCAATTCATTTGAAGGTAAGTTCATAAATTTTTGTCTTATAGTCTTTCCTACTTTGTTAAAACTTTTAATTGAAAAAAATGTAATAATAGGTAAATTTAAAATCACACTAATATTTTAAATGGAAAAGAGAAAAGTAAGAGGATTCAACTCAAGTAGGGAACTACATAAATGAGAACAAAAGATGAGAGCAACATTCTCAGAGAAAATATCCTAATTTAGTAATAAAATTAAATCAAAGATGGCTACAATCATTTAAATAAATTTTATGCAATATATGGTAATTACATCACGATTCTTCAAACTCATTACATGCTCATGCAGCCTTTAGAAAAATCATTGCCAAGATTATTTAAAGAAACATTCCTGACTATATACATACTATGTGGACTGGAGGCAAAGAAAGCATCACAAACGTCTTTGCTCCTTTAGGACTTGGCTGAGTTCTCAGCAATAGTAGACAGTTAATGATTTTTTTGTTGAATAAATGTTTGGAAAAAAAAAAGGAAAGAAAAAGAGTAAAACAAAAAAAAAAATTAGTGTTAACATTGAGCTGTAACTACATGATGCTGACTAAGAAGTTTACAATGGAGATCATTGTTTAAAAGTGTCAAATCTTTCACAACATAGAGAGGGCTGGGAGCTAGGCTGAGGACTAAGCTGCCAAAAACAGTGCCCCAAACCACTTTGCAAAACTCAGCTGAGGAGGAAGCTGCTGCTGCCTCCAAAACCCAGTTTCTTCCATGAACTCCCTCAATAAAATGCCCCCACCTGTTCAATAAAATGGAAGGCTTTGCATAGGGATTGTTTGCACATGTGATTAACTTCAGGACTGAATTCTCTCATGTGGTACATCTGGTTGGTGGAGGTCAGATCATATGCCTGCATTCCAGCTGTGAGATTGAAAATTTGCGTTCTGGTTTCAATGTTGGGGAATAGATGGTTTTAACATAGGGATGTTCCTAACCACAGAAAAGCTGTTGGTAACATCACAAGCAGTCACGAACATGACAAATGTCTATGACAATACACTTATAAAACTGGGAGCGCACACTCCATAATTCTCCACCCACAGCTATGTACTAAGTATAACTTAATGCCATTAAGTATTCTTCCACAATACCATATTTGAGGACTGCACAGTATCTCCTTAACTGGATGTCCTATAATCCTATAATGTGTTTTAGCTACTCCTTATTGGACATGTAGGTGGTTTCCAAATTATAGTAGCTTAATTTGGGGAACATCCATGATCATTTGCTTCAGGTAAAAAAAGAGAGAGATTACTAATGTCTCCACCACAACCCTGTCGTCCCACATTATTCAGTTATAACCCTTCCTTACCATAGCCTTCAAGTAGCAAACCTCAGAACATGCCACCATATTTCACTGTGCCAGTGAAATCACAGTTCTCCCCTTCCACCCTACTCACTGCCATAACCAGCAGTGGCTCCAATGTTTGCACAGACTACCTTGACTATCTTTTACAGTGATCTTCATCCCATCACCATTTGAGGGGTCCGTCTGAATAGCCATGTGTTATGTTCCTGTCATCTCCTGGAAATGCTTAAACTCTGCAGACTATACTACTGGTACTCCATTCAGGGTAAACCTGAAGGTCTTCTACTTCTGGTGCAGTATTGACATATGGATAAAATCAGGAGTTTTAGGAGCTATTTGGGTGTGGTGATATAAAATCACTTAAGTAAGTTAGCTTCTCTGATCTCTACTTTTCTTATTTATAAAATGGAAATAACAACACTACCTATACCATAGGTAGGATCACAATACTATTTACCTTTTAGGATTGCTATAAGGATTAAATGAGATCATTCATACGAAGCATGATATGGTTTAAATGTTTTGTTCCCTTCGAATCTCATGTTGAAATGTGATCTCCAATGTTGGAGGTGAGACCTAGTAGGAGGCATTTGGGTCAAAAGGACTCATCACTCATAAATGGCTTGGTGCTGTCCTTGCAGTAATGAGTGAGTTCTCACTGTATAAGTTAAAGTGAGATCTGGTTGTTTAAGGGAGCCTGGCACCTCCTCCCTTTCCCTACTATTTAGTCTTTCACCATGAGATATGCTTTCTCCCCCTTTGCCTTCCACCATGATTATAAGCTCCCGGGGCCTCACCAGAAGCCAAAAAGATGCTAGCGCCATGCTTGTACAACCTGCAGAACCATGAGCCAATTAAACTTCTTTTCTTTATAAATTACCCAGCCTCAGGTATTTCTTTATAGCAATGCAAAATGGACTAATACAAGGTACTTAGCACAGTACCAAGTAACTGTGAGAGAAATGTTAGCTATTCAAAGTAACCATATAAAATTGCCTCTTTTCATAGGTCACTGGAAGCTTCACATCCAATAGTATTATTTCAGTCTAATATTATCACTTCAATGTTCCAAAAGTGAACTTTTCATCAGCACGAAAACCTCTAGTCCATTGACCATCATTACGGCCCCAAGCCTTCAGCCTTCTCTATCTTTATTTCCCCTGTGGGAAATGAAGGGCTACCAAAAGACCTACAAAATCTATCAAATTTGGGGTCTAGTAAATCAGCCTTATCTGCTCCGTATGAAAACATATTTCTTTATTTCCCTAAAAACTGTCAACACTTATTTCTTCCTTTGTGTGTCTACAACTTGCTCCCCTCTGGTGTACTGCATTCGGTCTCGGAGTATTGCAGTGAGGACTGACCAGTAAATGGTAGGCGTTTGCTTGTCTGTCTTTCCCTCTAGATTGGCTCCCCCTCAAGGACAGAAGCCACAGCTCATTTATCTGATTATCTCTATCCTAGTACTGAGTATCTAGAACAAGCTTATCTTGTTTGAAATGAAGTTAAACTCTCGAGCAATGGATGTCTTTGCAAATAACTTACGCTGCTTCACGCCTACTCAGAAATAGCTGGTGATTTGTATCTTAACAGCTTTGATTTGTATCTTAAATTAAAATTGCCATCTCTGGAAACTGATGCGCACAGAGAAAAACTGAGATTTCATTCCTCTTTTATATTACCTTTGGTGACCTCAGGTTATTTATTTGGAAAAAATAAATCTCTTTTTCATTATTCCATGAAATATTCCTTCAGAATATTCTCATTAAAATATATACAAATATACGTGTGTATACACAAACACAATATATCATTCTTTTTCAAAAGTAATCATGAATATGTTATTAAAGCAAAAACTATTTAGAAACCTACATGGAAAATACATGTATATATTTAAATATATAAGCTTTTTGAAACATAAATAATACCCTATTTTAAATATTTCTTGACAATTTGATTTTTTTCCCCACTTAATAATATGTCACAGAGGTCTTTCCATGTCAAGATGCAAATAGCTCTTCTTCAGTTCTTTAATGATGACTTGGGCTCCATGGCATGAATGGAGTATTATTTGATTCTTTCCTTCCCTGTTGATGGACACTTTGATGGCAAATAACTTGTCACTACTGCACATGCTACTGCAGTGTGCATTCTTGTGCATGCCTCTTCACACAAATGGATGAACTGTTTTCTAGGATAAATAGCTAAAGGTGCCCTTTCCTTTCAAATACAATCAAATTTCTGTTAATCTAAATCACTGTCTCCTTCCTGTTCTATCCCAATGATTGCTTATACTTTTAGTTCAGAAAGGCAGAGAATTATGCCCATAACTTCCCAGAAATGTAACTATCAGCCTTCAGAAACAAATTCACATCTCAATTGAAGTCTCCCCTACCCATAGAATAATTCATTTGCAAGCTATTCCAATCAATATCATTAACCGAGAACTCCCATGACCCCATGTTATTCACAGCCTCATCTTGAGGGAAATTCCCCGTCATTTGAAAGTCTGTTTAAGGTATGCAGGAAGACAGAACTCCTTTGGGTCCCTACAAAACAAGGGCTTAAGCAAAGTCCTGACCAGGCATTGGGAGAAATACTCAGAAGGAAACAGATGTAGAACCAAACATCAGAGGCAGCTAGTGTAGACAGTCTGAAGCTACAACCAGTTTTTTCTTCATCTATTATTTTCATTATATCTTGTAGAATATTAAACCTTTTGCTTATGCTATTCTTGGCAAGATCTCCTGCCTAGTTCTGCTTGAAGTCAATGTGGCAGGAGATGCAGAAATAGCCCAGTTGGGTGATCAAATTCACAAGGTGCCCCTAGCTAGTAGAAGCTGGCCAACACGTTGGTCCTCCACTTCCCTCTGCCCACAGTTGGCACAGATTTAGGAAGCTGCAGCCCAAGGCAGAGAGTGAAGGAGATGATGGAAACAGAAAGACAGGTATGACCTCTAAAAACACACATTTTTGTTTCAGTTGATCAGCATCATGATGCAGAGTTTGATAGGCTGCATATCTGCCTGTGTGCTCTGCCAAGTCACAAGGGCAGACTCCAAGTCAAATCTACCTCAGTAGCTGTCACACCTAGCACCCACTACTAGATGCGATCTCTAACAATCGACCTTGTTATAACATTTTCATTGACACTCACTAATTATATATCTACCTGGCCTAAGAAACAAAATGGAAACATTTTAAAGTTATGTGTGAGAATTTTGTATCTTACAAGAACATAGCATAGAAAGGAAGAGGGGAGAGGCAGGATTCAGCGGTCCAAACACTTATCTTTTATAATGAGAAAAGATAAATAATGGTTTAAGCATAACTCTAGTGACATTGGAGAAAATGATACACAAACCTCTTCTTCAGGAAAATACTGTTGTTTTAGTAGAAAGAAGATTGATACTGTGTGCTCAAAATGCCCTGAAATTATTTTGGTTTGTTGTGGTACTAAATTTGATTACTTTAATTTGGAAATCTGAGCCTGAACAAAATAGCAGTCTGGTTTTGTCTAACAGAGAGGACAAAACCAGAAATGCTGAAACACAAATGCATGTGCTCATATGCGCACGCACGCACACACACACACACACACACACACAGACTCAGAACACATCTTAACCGTGCCCAACTGGCTGAGCTCAGATCTTCAGATAAGTGAAGTACATCCAAGAGAAAGCCAAAGGTGAAAAAGTAGCCCCACTGAGGGGTATCTGAGTGAAAAGATTTGCAGAAAGGACAGGAGAGAGAGAAAAAAAAAATCAGGAAACTCATTATTGCCCAAGAGATTATATATTTTCAAAACAGTAGAAAGGGCTTAAAAGGAGTAGTTAGAAGAGTGCAGTTTATCAGATCTACCACAATGACTGCCTCTGTAGAACTTCCCTGGAGCATTCTTCAGCTCTGTGTGATAAACCTGCCGCCCTGCTCATGTATGCCCCACTTACCAGATATATAAGCTGTGCTATAGAGTTACAAGGGATATCACAGGATGTGTGTTTTGGCATAATGTGCTTTGGCATAAGGGTATGAGTGTCCTGAACGTGGAACATTCAGTGGGGCTTTGGAAGGGGTAAGGGCAGTGCTCAGTGACTGAGTGATTGAGGGATTTCCGCCACACTGTGCCTAGAATGTGCCTGTTCCCAGCACCAACAGGCTAAAAAAAGAAAACTACCACTTCGTGTAAAGCCATTTCAGGCAGATGAAACACTCTGAGAGACACAATGAGCCCTCCAGTTAATTCTACAACTCTGTCTATGCATTGTGCTAACCTGGAATGCTTGGGTCTAGGAAAAAGAGCAATTCTTTGTCCAATGCTTCAAAAGACTGAGAAGAGGATGGGGCAAGCCAGGAGGGGGAAAGAAAGCAGAGGAAGGAACACTGTTTTTACAGAACAAGAACCCTTTCTTATCAGTCCAACCATCAATCTTTAGTTTTCTGAACACTGTTGTTACATGCTCAAATTATCCAAGGTATGATGAGGGCATGAAGCAAATGGAAGTCAAAGCCCAAGTTTTAAAAAGTTTTACTATTGTTAGGGAAACAAGATTCATGCACATTAAAGTATTAGGGTACATTCTTTTTCTGTTTATGTACTTGTTTCAACCTCATTCCCCCAAAGGATTTGTGATTACATACAGAAATGTACACAAAAAACAAATGATGAATAAAAAATAAAGGGGGAAGATATAAGTGGGAATATAATAAAACTAGAGTCAAGATTAAATAAAGGAATGTATAATATGCTGTCCAGGCTAGAGGTGGACTATAAGTTTTGAAAACCTTAAGCACAGTTAATTGCACTGGGCACTCTATGCAGACTTGACTGGAGTGACTACGGCAGAGCAAAGAGTTGCCAAACCTAGCTGTCCAGAAGCATCACTTATTAGAGGCTTTCAAAAACTCCATAATGAACCTGAATTCCTGGGGCAGGCAGACACGAAGGAATGCTGGGAATCTGTATTTTTAAAAACCTCCTCGAAGTGACTATAATGTTGTCAGCTCAAACTTGGGAACCACAACTGCAGGGACTCAGAACTGGAAAAAAAAAAAAAAAAAAAAACTTCAAAAAATTATATTCCAGGAATGATGGAGGTTGTGGAAATGAAGATGGGCCTCGAAGTTTTGAATGGAGTTTAAATAGGCGAAGAGGAGGATAGAGGACATTCCAAGTAGAGGTGTGGGCTCCAGCCCAGTCACAAAAGCAGGAAGGAGCCTGAGGCAACAGAGGAGACAGCATCATCCCTAGTCACCCTGGAGTGGGAGTGAGGGGATTTAGGATACTGATATATTGCTCAATCCACTCAATCAATCAAATCTCAAAATAATTAGAGACTATATACACAATAAATAAGAGACAGGAACAGAGATGAGTAAAAATACATATACGTGTTATCTATTGCTATGTAAAAAATTACCACAAATTTAGTGGCTAAGAATAATATACATTTATTATCTCACAGTGTCTATGAACCAGGAATCTGAGCAGAGCTTAGCTGGAACTCTACTCAATTCTCACAATGCTAAAACCAATGTGTCAGGTGTCAGAGCTCAGGTGTCTGGGGTCTCATCTGAGGCTCTGGGTCCTCTCCAAAGCTCATGTGGTTTGGGGCAGAATTCATCTCCTTGCCTGTGGCTGTGAAACTCATGATGACTTGCTTCTTTGAGGCCAGCAGGAGAATCTCTAAGGCTTCCAGTTTCAGACTTCTAGACAATCTTTCAAGAAGCTTGTCTGATTAAGTTAGGTCCACCCAAGAAAATGTCCTGTTTTTATTCACTCAAAGTCAACTGATTAGGGACCTTAATTATACCTGCAAAAGTCAGTCCACAATTGCCATATAATGCAGTCTAATCACAAATGTGATATCTGTCATATTCTCAGGTTCTATCCCTCCTCATGGGGAGGGAATTGTACAGTGGGGACTTGGATCTTAGATTCCATCTTAAAATTCTGCTTGCCACAAAATAAAAAGTAAAGATGAGAGAAAAATGTTGCAAAGGTAAGATATATAAAACAAGAGAACATTGGTAATTACAGAGGTCACTCTGGCTCTGAGCTTCCCAGCAGTTGAAGTACAAAGGAGTTATGACCAGCGATTTCTTTGTACTCTTTGATCAGTTCCTAGTACTGACTTATACAGTATATTTCTCATGTCTTTATTATAAGTCGTGAAATACAGCAGCAAAATAAAGTAAAAGATACAAAATAAAGTCAGATGGAATTTGATCCAAAATAACTCTTTGCCAAGAATGGGATATGCTGACCCTACTAATACAATGGGAAATTGGCAATGGCAAGAACCGAGTTTAGTGGGGTTCTTGGTCGATATCAGGTTCCATGGGCTGGGGATTGGGGTTCCCATAATAGAAATCAGCTGTGAAGAGGCACCAGGAGTTGTTCCAGGGAAGGGGGGGAATTGAAGCCACACATGAACTGAAGTTACGAGTCAGAGGGCTCTAGGCGTGGAAGGGATGAGAGCAGAAGTTGAAGCACTGCATAGCTGCCAATGAGTCTTGCAGAGAGGTTACCCTTTTTGCAACCTTGAAAGTGTTCTTGTCATCTTGGTGAGTGTTATTTGGCCACCTCCCTGTGGAACAGCTCTTCCCCCAGGGCATCTTACAGATATCACTTGATCAGAGCTGATGAAATGTCTTTACGTTGCTTTACAATTCTCATCATTGGTTCTAAGCATTTGGTAGCATGAACTGTGTCTCCTTGTGTTCCATTTGGACTCTATAATGAACCTGCTTTTGCATGCAAAATGCTCTTCTTCTTCCACTATCATATTATCTCTTTTCATGACCTCACTCAATTCCACCCCTGTCTCCCTTCCTTGAATGGCTCTCCTCTACTCACAGAGTCAGCATTGTCTGTGTAATTGCTCTTGCTTGCTTAAGTCTGGTCTTCTAAAATCTGTCTGGTCCACCACAATGTTCTCTTCATTTTCTTCCATCTTCAAGTTTCCCTGGAGCTTACTATGTTGGATATACAAGGCTTTTAGATCAAAAAGTCCTTGGAATCCCCTAGCTCACCTGCCACTGCAATGAAGACCATTCCAGCATTGTCTGAGGACTTCCAGGGACAAGAACCTGTTTTAAGTTCTCACCTTGTTTCTAAACGAACAAAAGTTCTTCCTAGTATTGGGCCACAATGACTTCTACTTAACTTCTATTCTTAGTCATAGTGCTTCTTTCTTGAGTAAATTAAAATACTACCCTTCCTTTCATATATTGTTCCTGGGAGTATAAATTGGTACAATCCCCTTGGAAGACTGTTGGGCATTAGATCTTAGGCACTCTATGATTGCTATGTGTAGCAATTACACAAGTGCACTTAACTTATATGTGTATATTTGTTTACCAAGAGACATGAGAGACATGTACGAGCAGATTCCTAATAGAACTATGTGTAACGGTCCCAAACTGGAAAATATCCACATGCTCATCCACAGTAGGAAGAATATGTGGTGGCATAGTCACATAATGGAATACTAAACAACTATCGGCATACAAATTATAATTCAACACAGCAATATGAATCATACAAACACAATTTGAATGAAAGAAGCAAGACACAAAATTACACATACTGTGTGATTCCAATTAGACAAAGTACACAAAAGGCCAAATTAATCTAAGCCACTAGAAGTAATCCAAGCCACTAGAAGTCACCTTAGAGAATGTGACTGAAAGGGAATTTAAAGAGAGCTTCTACGGTGCTGCTAATGTTTCTTGTTTTGAGGATTAGTGATATGAATATTTTCCATTCATAAAAATTTATCAAGCTTTATGCTTAGGTGCAATTATCTGTATATATTTTATACTTCAAAAAAAGATTAAACATCTTTCTCCTCCAAATGACCCAAATAAATCTAATTTCTTTAGCCATTTCTCATATGATATGGACTAGAGAATGTTCACGATTCTGGTCACCTACTTACAAAACCTTTTAATTTGTCAAAGCTCCGATCATTTATTTGGAAGTTAATTCTACTGATTGGTTTGTAGTATTCTTTAAATGCCTCGGTGGGATTAACTCCTTCTCCCCAATGTATTATGTAACCCATAAATATTTTCCCCTTTGATTCTTTAGTAGTATGTGTATCCAGTGTCGACTGTACACTAAGAAAATATGCATCTTCCCTTCTCTTCCTTAGCAAGTGTAGGTAAAAGTGGAGATTGAATTTATATAGGGCCTATTTGATAAACCAACCCAAGAATCTTTCCTTTTTTTTCAATCAAAGTTTAATGCTGATGTATTCAGTGAAGCCAAATTTTATTTTGCTTATTTTGCTCTCTGCCCTCAGGCTGATTAAGGAGTGACCTTTGCCTTGATTTATGAGCCTGTTTCAGATGTTTTGGTATGGAGAGATGGAGACTATTATTAAGCAGATCCCTCTAAAAGATCTGAGTACTTCTTATTTTCATTCCTCTCATCTTCATTGTCCATAAATTCATCCAATGTCTGAAACCCTTCCTTATAATTTTCTCATCTCAAGAAGAAACATACTCATTTGGACAATGAGACAATGAGAAAGAAGCCTTCTTCTTCCTGTAGTTAGTGGCATCATCCTTCCCGATAAGCTCAATAGAAGGTAAAAATAAATGAGCAACGGAACACAAACCACATCCCTAGCAGAGAAGAGAGAATTCTAGGTTCTAAATAATGAAATGAAAATATTTTTTGTGTTGATAAGGCTCCTGGCTGATAGCTTGTCTTTCCAAAACAAATATCATCAGAGAAATCTGCAGACATTCACATCATAAATGCAGTTTTTCTCTCTGCACACACACTCATTTGCATGCTTGACACCTGGAGTGCTTGGTTGGTGCACAGTTTGCTGAAAATTCCTTTCCCATTTGGCACAACTTTTCCTAGAAAACATTCATGACTATCAGTTACCTCCACAAATAACAAAGAGAGAGGCCAGCTTCTTGGCCACATTCATATTCCTGCCACCAGGACACCTTTATAACCATGCTTCAGTCACCACAAGCACAGCCCTCCCTTGCCCAGGTTTCTACATATAAAAAGACATACGAAGGAAAAAGAGAGAGAATGAAATTATGAATCTGCAGATTCTTACCAAGCCTGCTGAGGAACTACCTCTAGAAAATTGAAGACACATGTCAGTTCCTTATAAAGATCATACAAAACAGAGAAGGAAAATCTAAGAAAGCTACTCATGCAGAAACTATTTAATCAAAGGGGAAAGACAATTATAACATCTGTTAATCTTCTGTAGAGATTATAATTAGATGCTTTGGAGAAACACCCTTTCAAGGGTGATCCTTTAACATCTGTTGTGAGGACACAGCATTGTACAGTGACGAATCGCCTCGGCACTTTGGGAAAACAGGGGACTTCTGGAATCACAGACACTAGGGTCCCCAGGCTGCCCACGCATGCAGCCCAGCCCTGAGCCCACTGCCCTGGGGTAGGGGCTTTCCTCCTTGGTGCTCTGATAATTGCCTGTGTTGTGAATCAGGCTGCAATCATTGTGTGATTACGAATAACAGGATCACAGCACCAGAAATGGCCTTGGGACCATCTGACCTCCCACTTCAATTTGCAGATGGGGACACTTGATCCCATGTTCTTTAGCTGGCTCGTGGCAGGATTTTACAAATAGGGTTGTTCAATTTCTCGGTTCAGATTACTCTCCACTCTACTATGCTGCTTGCTCCTTTTGGTCTCTCTTTCGTTTGGCCTATAATGTGGATGTGTTCTTTGTTTAATGAGATGAGCGATATAATAAGGTCTTAGGGCATCTGAAGATTATGGAGAGATAGAAAACACTAAAATGGTTTCCTTTTTCTCTGGTTGGTGGTTCACTGAGAAACACTGACCACGGTCCCCTCTTTGCTTTGGTGAGAAGGAGGAGGAGGAGGGGGAGCAGAGATAAATGAAGATGAAGAAGGAGAAGAAGAGCAAAAGGGATGATAAAATAGAAGGAGAGGTGAGATGCAAGTGGTGTAGAGGGAAGAACTAGAGAGAAGATTGAGAAATAAGGTGCAATAGAGGGAGAGATGGGGAAGGGGAAAGGGAAGGGGGCAGCCAGCTAAGATGGTCCAGGGCTGCAGAACAAGAGAATCAAATTAAAACCCTGTAGAAGGAGCCAGACCCTCCCTACACCCTTCTGACTCCACTACCTGCTTTCACTCTACTTATGAATTAGCAGTTCTACACACACTGAAGACTATAGGATTTGGCAATTTTACAAAACGAAATGCAGAGATGATAAAGCCAGGGGCATCACATAAACAGATGCAATGTGCTCAGCAAAAAAAAAAAAAAAAAAAAAAAAAAAAAAAAAAAAAGCCCATAGGTGGGAACATAATAAAAGCACTCATGACCCAGAAGGGGGTTGAGGTTGGACAGTTTTCTTTGTAGTTATTTTGGAGCTGCAAATACTCATTTGTGCCAAAATACTGAGTAAAGGGAACTCTTGACATCTGACATTAGAGTTAAACAACCCTCTAATACTGGGACACACAGTGCTGTCCTCACCTCTCTCATTGCCCTAAGGCAGTCACTGACTTACAAGGGCCTGCAACATCCTCAATGATAACAGCCAATAATGAGAATAGTGTGTTATTAATAATGTATTAATATTACCTGTATTGTGAGTCTATTTTGGTGCAGGCACTTGAGGTACTTGATCTCAGTTATTCTTCACAATAACCCCATAAGAAGGTAATATAATCTAAATATCTGGCTCATATAATTACTGTGTAATCTGGAATAAATTAACTTCTTTGTACCTTCGTTTTTGCATCTAAAAAATTGGATGAATAGTAATGTCTACCTCAGGATCTGTTGTAAGGATTACATGAGACAATATGAATAGAAAGCACAATGGGGTCAGATGCATTATACACATTTAATAAATGTTGGCTGAAATCACTGTTGATTTTTTGTTTTAAGAGTCTCCCAGCCTGGAATACAGTGGTGCAATCAGGGTTTACTGCAACCTGGAACTCTTGGGTTCAAGTTATTTTTCAGTCTCAGCCTCCTGAGTAGATGACAGGTCTACATTACCATGCCCAGCTAAGTTTTAAAAATTGTTTTTTTAGAGATGAGGTCTTGTTATGTTGGCCAGGCTGGTCTTGAACTCCTGGCTTCAAGTGATCATCCCACATCAGCCTGCTGAGTCACTGAGATTATAAGTGTGAGCCCCTCACCCAGCTACTGTTGATATTGCTACATTTTACGGACGGGTAAACCATACTTGACAAGGTTAAATAACTTGCACAAAGTCAGTAGAGGTCAGAACAGAGATCAGAACCCAGGGATATCCAAGGATAAATGCCACATGGGTAAGAGCTGTAGTTATATGTCTTCCATTATACTGTCTGCATTAACTGACTCCAAAGATCCAATCCTGGTCTTTCTAATGTACCATGGTGTCTCAGGAAAAGAATATTTCACAGCATACTCAAGGAAATCTCTAGCCCAATCTGGTAAACACAAAATGGCACATTACTAAGGTCATTTATCCACTATTGGATAAACGTCATGAATACTGATTCTTGTACTATGGGGAATAAAGATACTCACTCACTCACTGAAAGTTAGGCATAAAACCCAATTCTATTCTACCTGAGTCCACAGGTACTTTGGCTGCCATGAGATTTGAACGTCATCAGTTGAGGTATAAAAATGAATGTTTTTATAAGTATAAAAATGAAGAAGAGAAAGTACTAATTTAAAAATCAGAAAACATGTGTATATTAATCTATTCACCAAATATTTGCTGGACACCTACCACGGGCCAGCCACTGTTCTAGATCCTAAGGTTACAAATACTGAACAAGACAGACACAGGCTCTGCCTTCATGGAACTTAATAGCCTAGATGGGGAGATGTTCTTAATCAAATATTTTTGATTATGATCATATATTTAATTGCACTGGTGATAAGTGCTATGAAAAACAGATACATGGAGCTACCAGAGTGTATCACAAGTAGAAAAAGCCTTCCTCAGGAAGTGTCGTTTAGGCTGAGAAGAAGTTGTCCCCAGGAGGATAGAGTAGGGAGAAGGAACCTTCCTAAGAAGGTAAGAGGAGCTAGAAACAAGCCAGCAAGTAGGAACAGAATGGCTCTAGAAGAGAATGGCTCCAGGAAGAGAATGGCTCTAGGAAGAGAGTGGCTCCAGGAAGAGAGTGGCTCTAGGAAGAGAATGGCTCTGTACTACCCCGCTCCTCCCTGTGACTGTTTCCTTGACTGGAAAGTGGGTGTGATGAACAACATAACACACTCTCAGCTCTCAGGGTCTAGATTCTCTTTCTGTGTGCAAAGTGAGGGCTTACCAAAGAGTAAGATTCTTGTACAGCTGCATGGAATAGAAAACCCACTTTTGTTGAGAGTAAGGGTCACCAAAATGTAGGCAGCAAGTATAAACTGTGCCTAGGTCAGGAGAGCCGTCATCTCTCTCCATCATGTTCAACAGCCAATACTGGGTTCCCCAAAGGCTCAGAGCACACTACAAAAGAAATGTCATAGAGAGATTTTATGACTAGGCCTCCACGGCCCTGGTTTGGTTGATGGCTTATTAATGATCTACTCGAATTCTCCAATTTCCTTGTAAGAAAACAATGAAAATGAAAGGTTGAGATATCTAATTTTTCCTTATAGAAAGAAATGAGATGCACTTTAAAAAATCATTTTGGCAGTTTTACTATTAATCAGGCATCCTAAAAACAAAAGCTTCTTTAACAGGGTGGTTGTAACTGTTGGCAATTGGCCTGTATGTGAAATTTTACTTAGTTTAACAAGGCCCTCTACTGGCAGTCGCCACGAACACCGTCTCTAAAGGCAAAGTTTCACATTATTTTAAGTAAATTATTTTAACTACTCTCAATGATAAAGTATCTCATATTCCTGATTCTATAATTCTCGGCTGGAAGAATAAGTGGGCAGAAAATAAGGAAAGGAAGAAATAAATGTCATTTTGAGCATTCATTTAGTGGGTCATAAAATAACATTACATGAGGTACCATTTGCTTTCCTCTGATGGCTCTATACAAGATGTCAAAGGTACTCAGCAAGAAAGAGTATTTCTTACATCAAAATGTATTGAGTATTTATAAGACTATAAAACCAAATTATGATGGTTATTTACCAACTACAATAAACCAGATCGTTTCTATTTACCCAAATATGAGTAATTGGCTATAATGAGAATAAAGGAAACATTGGAAGCCAGCACTTTAAATTGCTTCTGATATGGCACGACTAATAATTAACTTATCCTCCTTGACAACTGACAAAAAAGAACATGGCAACTTGAGAATATAACTACTCACAGAAGATGAATGTTTTAAAGGACATTATATTTAACACATTTTTCAAAGAGCTGTTGGAGCAACTGGGAAACTTTAGCTATAGGGTGTTAGAAAACTAAGTAAATTTTTAAAATAAGGCAATAACTTTCGAAAAAATTGTTAACATAAAGATGTGATCATAATGATTTGACTCAACAGTAAACAATATTTGTAATCAAAACAAAAATAAGTACTAAATATACATTTACTTAAAATTGTCATATAATTATATATTGAAGAATAGAGCAGCTCTGGGAAGTACAAAAAGATATATATAATCTACCATAGTAAGAAAGAAGTCATACTTTGACATACATATAGAAAAACATAATTTAGAAATATTACATAAAAACAGCTAAAAGAAAAGAGTTGCCTCTGAAAAAAAATCTCAGAAGTGAGATAGGGAGGGTGGCCCAAGGGACTGTAAGATTATATAGACACACACACAAATATATACACATACAGAGAGAGACATACATGCAATGTTTTTATATATGAACATTTTAGCACTGTTGTTTAATACTAATATTCACATATAGATATATAAAT
This sequence comes from Ateles fusciceps, assembly GCA_036589455.1. Taxonomy (NCBI): domain Eukaryota; kingdom Metazoa; phylum Chordata; class Mammalia; order Primates; family Atelidae; genus Ateles; species Ateles fusciceps. The sequence continues at coordinate 4,136,223 of JAZHEH010002982.1, read as the reverse complement.
AGTTTACTACTGTTTGGTTTTCTAATTTATGAGCTTGTATTATTTTGACTCTTTAAGTTGCTACAAAACCAGTTGTCACTGACAATGGAAACCATTTGAGAAATGTCTTTTGGGCTGGCCTGGATCAGTTCTATGTTTCTAGATTCAATTTGCCAAATGAAGCAAGTAGCCTTTATGGGGCGGTTTGTCAGACATGCATCTCGTCAGTAACACTTGTTCCCACATTTCAGAACTAACAGCTCTTCTTTCAACACCATAATATTTATCTGCCATGTTATTATTCCCAACTTATGCTCCAAAATGGGCTTGGGACTTTCCTCTTTCCTCTTGAACTCAGTCCATTCGGCTTCTACAATGCATCCAAATTCTCCTCAAAGGAATCACTAATCCAGTAAAGTTGATTTCTAAGAGGAGAGATCTGGTTTCTTGCCCTAAAAATACCAAGATTAATTTATGTAACTATGGGGAAGTACCTTGTGTAATTGAGGCTTCCAAACTGACACGATACACTTCATTAGGCAAGTATGTATTGGGGCATTGTAAATGTGTGGGTAATGTTCTATGTATCTGAGAGATTTATTATTTCATCTATAAAGGAAGGACAATTGGGAATCCAAACTTCCAAAGGCATTAAACCTTGTAGAATTAGAGAACTGGAGAAAAATAAGGCTATAAGGTACTTTGTGCTTAACTGGGTCCATGATGTTCCAGAGTGTTCGGACTAAACCCTTCTAGCTATTTAAATCTACTTTCACAAAATGCTACCGTTTCCTTTGGTATCCTTTTTTAGGGACCAACCACATGTCCAAAAATTATTTCCAATTTTTTCTTCGTATCTAATCCCTGAATTACACTCTTGACCAAACTTTACTAGGCCTACCAAGACCCAAACCAAGAATGTAAATAATCTTGGTGTTTACCCATAAACTTGGGCTAATCTACAAAAAGATTCAGATCTGAGATTAAAAGAAAAACAAAAATACCAAAGGACTGGTATTCTAGTCTTTAGACGCTTCTGAAAGACTAGAAAATGTGAATCACCAGTTTGATTGACTGGCACTTAGAAGTATTAATCTGCTATACAAGTTTGCCAGAGCAGTCAGTCAGAGGCAGACGTGAATGACCAAAACATCACTGTGGGTGAATGTGAGGCTCATTAGGCCTCCACATCCAGAGAACGGTAAAATGAAAGGTTAAGAGTATGTGCTGTGGGGTTGGGCACTGTGGCTCACGCCTGTAATCACAGCAATTTGGGAGGCCAAGGCGGGTGGATCACTTGAGGTCAGGAGTTTGAGACCAGCCTGGCCAACATGGTGAAACCCCATCTCTACTAAAAATACAAAAATTAGCTGGGTGTGGTGGCAGGAACCTCTAATCACAGCTACTCAGGAGGCTGAGGCAGGAGAATCACTTGAACCCAAGAGGCAGAGGTTGCAGTGAGTGGAGATCACACCATTGCACTCCAGCCCGGGCAACAAGAGTGAAACTCCATCTCAAAAAAATAAATAAAAAAGAGTATGTGCTGTGGGTTCAAATCCTGCCTCTGCCTCTTACCCAGTCATGTGACCTGTGCATATTACTTAACCTTTCTGAGCATCAGTGTTTTCGCCTGGACAATGAATGCAATGATCATAATGAGCTAGCAGGAGCAAAAGCTTGGAAGTGTATAGTAACCACTCAATAGTGATTGCTGTTGGAAGAAAACATTTTAAATCTGTTTTTATTGTGCCCATCAACCATGTATCCATACTTTTTTTTTTCATTCATTGAGAATGTATCCATACTTTTTTTTTCATTCATTGTGTGCCAGGTGCTGAGATTACAAATTACACTTAAGATTACAAATTTGGCAACTCAAATTTGGCAGCAACCTTACCTCAAATTCACTAGAATCTACTGGAAGCAGCAGCAGCAGGTTAAAAAAAATACTTTTAAAATGAGACTATGCAGTGTAGGCATCCTAATAGAGTTTAGAGAGAATACCATGGGGTGTGACCATTTCTTCATCTGAGAGAAGTAAGGGAGAGAGTGAGCAGGGGACATAGGGAGATGAAGCCAAGGAACGTGGAAGGACTTCAGAATGCAGGACCACAATCTTCTCTCTCAAGGTAGGGGGAGGGGGGGATGGGAAGAGCAGAGGCAAAGCTGGGACTTGAGAGTGAAGCAAGGCTCACAGATGCCACCATGGGGAAGGGGTAGGCACAGGGCAGGAGTCAGGTGGAAATGAAGGCATTCAGTGAGCAATATTCATCGGTCTACTCAACAGGTAATTCTCTAAGGGCAGTATCATGCATGCTGCTAAGTCTGGGGAGTCAGCCAGCTGGTCTGCCCTTGTGGGACACAGAGGCCGAAGAGGGGAATAGAGGTACAGCGAACCAATGCAGACTGAGTCCCATAGTGCATAGAGATACCTACTTGTGGCAAGTGGGATGTGAAAAGCTGTTCACAGGACAGGAGGTGGCGCAAGGCCTGGGGAGTAAACTGAGTGTGTGGAGAGCTGCTGCAGGTGTACAAAGGTGTAGATGTGCTGAAGAACATACAAGCCCAGCGTATTTCAGTAACAGAAAGCAACTCCTGGTAGCTAGGCCAGTAATTCACATCGGAACCATCTGAGGAACTTTTTAACCAAGGCTGGATCTGAATCCCACCTTAGAGGCATGATTCAGTAAGTCTGGGGTGGGACATGGGCATCTGCAAGGTAAATAATAACAGTAGCTAATGCTCATTAGCACTTAATGGACGTGTCGCATTGTGTCTATTGTTTTAGCTACATTAAGATATTTAATCTTTCTTTATCTTCCCATGAAGTAGGCATTCTTATTATCCGCATTTCAAAGAGGAGAAATTGAAACAGAAAGGTTAAGTGAATTAACCGAATCATAAAGCCAGCAAGTGGCGGAAGCAGGACTTGAGCCTGGGCAGCCGGTTCCAGAATCCAAGTCCTCAGTGACTATGCTTTTCTGCATAGTGAAGACCCTGATGAGCCACCAGGCCCAGAACCCCCAAGACAGCTCTAAGTCCACACTGTGGAGAAAAATGAGCCAGGGAAGACAGCCAGGCATCACATCAAGAATATCCCCTGTCTTCAGGCTCAGAAGTCTGGCATCAAGGGCCTTCAACCACAGTGAAGAAGAATTTAAAGCCACTCAGCACAGTAATGTGATAATTTTGCCAACTAAGTGCAGACATTCGGATGTTTTATACAGTAAAATGGATATTTAATTCATTCATTTATTTAGCATTATACATTGAATAACTACTCTGTGCTAAGTGCTGTAGCTATAAGAAGTATTATATAGCAAGCAGCCCTTGCTTTTGATGGAAAGAGGTATTTAACAATATGGCAAAGAACTCCAGATCCCAGGGCAAAATAATGGCACAGATACCATGACAGTTCAAACAAATAAAGCACCACTTGGACCTGGAGAGTCCAGGAAGGCCCCCCATAGGTGGGAACGTCAGAGGCAAGGAAGGCTCCAGAGAGAAGGGTAATGGATAGGTGCATGGAATCTAGCTGAATGCTGGAAACTGAGGTCCAGGCTGCAGTGAGATAATGAAGTGAGAAGGAAGAATCAATGAAAATGTGACAAGAAGGTCCCACTGGAAAGAGGGTCCCTAAAGAGGAGAAGCAAAGCAAGCTGCGGCCCATAAAAAGAAGTCTGAGACTTGTAAGTAAAGCAGAAACCCTGAGTATCAGAGTTGGGAATCACCTCAGATATCCCAACCAGAACCCGGTGCAAAATGCCTTCTGAATTATTTTAACTGCTAAGACCGCCCCATTTGCCTTTAGGCCATTAACTGTAAAATAATCACAGAGTTCTCTTTGATTTGCTGGTGAAAACAGTGAGAAACAGACACATTAAGAAAGGTAAGCAGAGCCAAAGACAAAATGGGAATGTTCTCGCTTTACCAGACCACCTTCATCTGCACACCTGCACAGAGCCCAGTTCCTAGAAGAAGGCATAGGAACCGCACGTGGGTCCCCTTTTTTGTTGTTGTTTCAATCCTTAAGAACTTGAGAAGTGGGACACAGGCTGGAATGAGCGCAGGAGACTCAGTTTCTAGCTGTAGCTTTGCCGCCTGTCTTACTGGGTGCTCTTGGACAAATCACTTCTTTTCCTTGTGCCTCAATTTTTCTTCTGTAAAAGGATAAACTTTGATGAACAGTTTGAAATCTGTTTTAGCAGCAAATCCTTCATTTTAAGCAAAGAATTGCAAAGAGCACTGAGCTCTAACACACAAAACATATTTAAAGCTTAATGTGCTCTGATGGACAAAATTGGAGCTGACAAAGGGGCAGGACGTTACCCACCTTAGGTCTCCATGGAAAACAGTCAAATATTTTGAGGCCTTTTGACACTGGCTTCTTACAATTCTGAGACTAGAGACAAGGAAAAGGCAGTGAATATTGTCACCGTGTTTCTGGGCTGGTGACAGAGTAGCTGAATTCAGGAGCAAGCCAGGCTCCTGAGTGAGTCATGGGGTTCGCGTGCAGAGCTAACAGGCTAACAGCCACTTCTTGCCAATCTGTGCAGCGGGCTCTCAGGTCTAGAGGGCAGGAATCAGCTGGGATTTGCTACTGGTTGCAAGAAGCTGAACTGTAGGCACTCAGGAGCAGAGCTGGTAGCTTGAAGGGCAGAAAGACAATTTTTCACAGGGCTCTTAACCAGAACTCCCAGGTGGCAACAGAGCACAGCTCACGGGACAGCCGGCGCAGGTGGGGGATAAGAGAGGTTCCTGTCCAGGCTGGCAGCACACGTGAAACTCACTCTTCCTATTTAAATCCCAGAGAATATCTGGAGAGTTTTAAAGAGGCCTGAAGCAGGCAAAAGAGACAATATGGATTTTGTACACCGATCTAGCTGAATGTCAAAGTTTGCCTTTTTCAGTAGTAGATTAACTTGGGTTCCAACTCAGAAGACAAGTGAGAACACAGAACGTTTCTCCAGACAGTCAATGTGAAAAGAATCCAAACAGAAACAGTTTCAATTTCAAAATACTTTTTGATGCATACACATTCCTGAGGATGAATGAGCCTGGGTGTGTGCGTGTGAGTGTGTGCGTTTGGGGTGAGGGTATAGGCAGGAGATCATACATATCAACATGCACATATTAGAAATCTACAAACCACAGAAAGAATCAGGGAGAAAAAGTGGGTTTCTCCCTGCGGCACACCAATTCATGAAAAAACCGTCTTCATAGTCGTTTGCTAAACTTTCTAGATCAACCGAATAGTTTTTTGATTGGTTGGTATTTCTTTAAAAAACAAAAACAAAACACATGAAAAACCAAACCTGACCTCCCTGCCGAGGCAAATGAGGATTAACCATTCAGTATCTCCTTATCATCTGCATCCTGGTGTTTGTTCTCAGAGACCAGGGGTCCTCTAACCCCTAATCCCAGTCCACTTTAGGACCCTATAGTTACTTACACCAAATGCATACTTGCTATGGCAGCCGAAAGAGCCTGGAGAAATATGTAAACATCATCGTCTCACTTTAGAAGGAAAACAAGCTGTATAAATAAGAAAAACTGTTAAAAGAGTTTAAAAAAAAAAAATTCCCAACAGTCTTACTTGTAGTTAGCTCTTCAGTCAACACATATCACAGTCCTGGAGACAGACACAGGAACTGCAACAACTCTCTCCAGCTAAAAATTTCCTCCCGCGGTTGGTTATCCTCTGTTTATTTTTGAAGCGTTCAAAGGCCACGCTAAGAGAAACAGACTGGGTTTTCCTGAACATCCACAGCGGCTGGGAAGTCCTGCCGTGAATGCGGAGCAAGTTTGCGGAGACTTGCTCCCTGGGCTGCAGCTCCGTAGTTGCTCCGAGCTTGTAAATACAAGCTCCGTGGACAAAGTCCCAAATGACATCACTGGCAGCTGCTTATTGTTGAGTCTTTATTAACTGACTGTCAAAAAGAAAGGAGGGGGTGGGGGAGCAAGAGTATCTTTTCTGCAGCAAAATCAGCATCTTGGAGTGGATTCCAGTTATACATGCTTAAATAATCCCCATTGATTCACATTTTTGAGAGCTTGGCTTCTTTCGGGTCCGAAAAAGACGGAGAATCTCCTCCACCAATTTACACTGGAATAGGTGGAGACCCGGAGGAAAAGTGTGAAGTGCCAGCACAGCCCTACCAAATTGTTTACCCACCTGTTTCGAGTCAGCTTCAGAGCTTGATGATTCATGAATATATGAATACTGGTTGTGTCTTACATTGCTTAATTACTTTTACTGTGATATATACACCTGGCTGACATTTTTCCTAGATAGACTGTCTTGGGTGCAACTCTTTTTAGATATATTCTAGTTTCTCAACTTGGAGTAGAAGGAAGGGCTCCTTGAAATCACAGCAACATTTTGTGTGTATTTGCAAGTATGCAATTTTTCTTTTCCTGAGAAGAGTGCTAGAGGTTTTCTCCTGATTCTCAAAAATTTAACCACCCACCTGCACCACTCACAATACTCCAAAAAGCAAATAAATAAATGCCTGTGCCAATTCTCTCTAATAATCTCAAAGAACACTGTAAACCCCACCACTTGCAACTATCAAAATAAAAGTGGGCCCTTTCTCCCCCTATTTTCCACTCTTTCCTGGACTCTCTCTTCTGTCAGTTGGTTCTTAGAGTTTTTACAGTTATCTCCCCCTCCCACCCCGAGCCCCCACCTAGAGAAATTCCACAGATCCAACACCGAGTCTCTGCCATGAAGCCGGAGCACTCCAGCCCACTGTTTTCCTTCCTTCCTCTGGACTGCTATAACGATGCTTACTATTTATATTTATTTGTTGCTTTTTATATACTGACTTGTATTTTTAGTTTGCTTTTTAGCCATCTGTGTTCTGTCTCCTCGACTCAGTTGAAAAGTCTTTGAGGGCTGCCTTGTAAGTGTTATTTGTTTATACCTAAAGCACTTGCCATAGTGAATCCTAAATAGAAATGTGGGAGGTGGGGGTGAGCACTGACAGTGGAGGCAGGAACAAGGTTAGCTGATTCTGTGGCATGGAGTGTATGTTTAGATTAAGCTCTCTCCCTGGCCTCGGAAAACAATGACCTCACATCTTACCACCCCCAGAGGATGCTCACTGCATGTCTGAAAATGATTTCCTCAAAGAGTAGCAATTGGTTATTGATTTGGTAGGGTCCCAAGACCCCAACAGTTGCTACTTTCTTGTGAGAAATAAAGACCACACAAATTTCGTATATCACTGATGTGACGTTCAATGGATACCATGTAAAGGGAAAGTAAATTAGAAGTACCTAAAGATTTTACAAGTACAAAACCTTAGACCCAGCAATTCCACTTTTCCATAGTGATTCATAGTGATTCCACAAATACACTCACAAAAGACCACAAAGATGTAAGCACAAGAATGTTCTTTGCAGCATTATTTGTAAGTCAATAAAGGGGAGACTCATATTCATTAATATGAGAAAACAAAACTAGAGATAACTGTGAATATACTGACGTGGACAGAGTAGGTGGTTGTTTACTGAATGGATGAAGCAAGGTGCAGTCTAGAATGTGGCATATTAAACAGGAAAAAGAACATTGCATATGATGAGAGGAATTATATAAATGATTAACAGTAGTTACCCTCCTGGAAAAAGGGGGAGGAACTTTCATGTTTGTATGCTTTGTGTGTGGCTTGACTTTTTTCAATGATCATGTTCCATTTTTGTTATTAGAAATAATAATAAAAAGGACTTGATGGTACAATTTTCAAAATATACCTCAAGAAGCAACCTTGTTGTTTCTTCACTAAATGTCTGACCTATAGTAGGTGCTCAAGACAGAGGTATTGATTGAATGAATGTTGATGGAGTTTCTCCCAGGATGCAACAGTATGTAAGAGCGAATAGGTTGAAAAAAGGGAGACACAAGCACTGGCTTTTCATTTCAGATCCAAGGACCCACCCTTTTCCCCTTACTGATTTAAAACCCTCTTATACTCTGTCCACCTTCAGACTGATTAAAGTTAAGTGCTCAGAACGTAAAGTGCTGACCTTTTCCTTGTGCAATCGCTGTTTGACAAATGAAGTTTTAAGGTAAGACAAGTGTGAGCCGCTTTGGTTCGGTTTCCTGGGTGCTGGTAAGCACGGGAGTGACAAGTCAGAAAGCTTGTAGGAGCACAGGTGTGACCAGCTCCTTGTCATGGCTAGTCTAACACTAAGGGAATCACCAGAGGGAGCTTACAAAACTCTAACCCACAATGAGTCTGCAGAGTTTTATTAAGAAGGGACTATGGCTTTTTCAGTGCCCTGGAGTGATGGCACAAAACCTAGCCCTGTCAACCTGCTCTACTGTCTATGAGGCCTTTATAGTGGAAACTCACAGGCATAAGCCATACATTAGAGCCTATGATTTTCTTTGGGGAAAAAAAAGTCCAAGAAAAAGAATGACTGAAAATTTCCACCAAGGTAGGATAGATTTTTCAAAGCACTATTTCTAGTCCTCTAGAGAGCATACCCAATTCTTGTCTTACTTCATAGTGAGAAGATATCTTATGTCTATAATAGTTTCAAGAAAATGAAAGCACAGCCCATGTTTCCTGCACATTTTTATTTTTTTATGGCCCACATATTATAGGAACCTGAGGCCAGATTCTGTTTAATGCACGTTTGGAGCCCCTTGGGTGTGATCCGGGTCATACTTTCCCAAGTGAGAGTTAAATACCAGTATTTAGCTAGACTTACAACTTAACGTAAAAACAAAGGAGGGGGAAAGGTGGGGCTAGGTGAGGGAAAGGCCATCCTCACTGCCTCTACCTACCTGGTGATTATGAATGCTGCTGCCAAAACTCCCACCACCTGCTGAGCGGTGGGGCCTTCCCGCCCCCTGCTAGTCCTGCCCTCAGGTAATGTCCTCTCTCCCAGAGGCCTGGAAGAAGGACGGCTGGGCGGCATTACAACAGGCACACATATGGCTATTTACCTGATCACTTTTTAGAATGTGTAATGCTAGTTATTTTTATCATGTTTAAGTGTTTTCTGTCTTAAACTGGAAAATTCCTGAACTCAGAGATTGTAATCAGATCTGCATGGAGTAAAACAGCCACAAGGTCTCTTAGAGCTGCTTACTGGTGATGTCTGGTATTACAAGGGACCCACAAGGACCGTGATCACAGGCACAGTTTCTGCCTCCAGCATCTGAGTCTTCCACTCCCCCGTCCTCAGAAACAACTGCCCCTTCTTCAGCATTTCAATGTGCCATTGGATTTCAGTGCATTATCTAATGTACCCTTAAAATAACCTGGTGAGTTACACACTATTTTCTTCACTCACCTTTCACAAGTGAGGAAACTGAGGCCCAGGGAGGTATGTTCCTGAAGTAATCTGAATGTGATCACACAAGACAGTGGCAGATCCAGAATTTCAACTCAGGCCTGCCTGACCCTCCAGTGTCCTAAGGAGCCCTGGATCCCTCTGAGGATGATAAATATTGAACAGGAAGTTAATAAACTAATATGAATACGGGGTAAATTGGAATAAGAAGCATGTGGCCACCATTAAAACATCTGGGTTTGATTCCTATATGAAGATATATGGCAACGGGTATTCAATAGAGCTTCAGATGTCAACCTCAAACCCATGTGACTTCTGCTCCTTTATGTAACCCAGCCTCTCTGCTTAGTTCTTCCAAGAGAAGATAAGTCACAGACCTGAAGGACAAGTGCAAAGACCATGGGAATCAGACTCCCAGGGCTTAGTCCTAGGGCATCACTGTGGAGTAAGCACTCCATGCCCTTGGAGATGACAAGATCCAACTGCAGGATGGAGAAAATATCGGCAGTGGGGGGAATTCAATGTTTGTTGCCTGCTTCCATTTACACTGAACCTTCAGTAATGAGTATTGTTTGCTGCAGTATCTGTGTCTTCTCCTGGAGCTAATCATTCTATCAGGGCTTAAGAGACAGTCTGAGGCTATCCTTTCTACATCATAAGAGTTAATATGGTCAGGAATAGGAAGTACAGGAAATTTTACAAAGGGCAGCATGGGAACACCTCAATATTCATCAAACAAACTGGCATGAGGTGAGTGTGAGTCTCGAGGGGCCTTGAGAACCTTCGTGCTTAGAACGTGGTCCATGTCATTCTCACTCTGATGGTCCTCAGACCATATTTTAAGAGGCATTGGCCAAAACAAGAGAAGCAAATAGACGACCTTCTTGTCTACAATCAGACATTGATAAAGATGATGTAGTTTTGTCGAGGTTCCTTATTAAAGAGCCCTGTGACAAATTGGAAAATTCTTGGTAACCATAACTTACAATAGATCATATTTGACACAAAGCTGGTGCACAAAATCAAACTTAGAAAAGACAAAACAGGTGCCACATTGAGGGCCCTAAACACATAGTACGATAAAGACATTTATAGGCTTTCATCACTGTAGATGTTATGGTTGCCCTCTTACATAAATCAAGCAAAAACAAGACTAAACCATAAAGTAAGCATAAGGAATTCCAACAAAGTTCAGATTACTCCCATAATGACTGCTTTGATGCATTTCATGATATATCAAATTTCAAACTTACAAATGCTGTTTTTCCTCATGAGGGGAGTAAAGGCTGCCTGTTAGTGCCCTCAACACACGTGTATTCTGTCTGGTTGTTGACACCATTGTAACACAAAGGACCTTTGGAGAGAGGGCTGATATAGCCTACACCTGCTGGAAGAGGAGGTAAGGGGAGAGATGTAAAGTTTGATCCACTTTGAGAATCTACCTGGAACCTGCCATGGAAATGAGGCGTTAGCCCGCTGTCCCTTTGCTTTTTCACCAGTATAGGCTCTAGGCATAGCCCGGGAGGCACAGTGAGGGTTAATATGCTAAGGCCATGGAAGGCTCTTCATGAAAGGATCTATATAAGTATAAAGTATCACCGTGAAGTTGGAGGATTTTATTTCAGCCTCCTCATTGTGTTGTTGACAGTACATACTGTGAGTCTGACATTTTTAACTTCTTTGCTTGCCCCAAATAAAAAGTGCTGAGAAAGGGGAGGTGGGAAAAGGGAACGGGTTGCAGGAGCCGCAATCATCTCTTGACTGATTTTACACAAATCCAATGCACAGAATTGAAGTCGCGTTTGCAAGCTGGGGTCCAGCAATGCAACTTCAAGGATTTATGTAAATTCATTAAACTACAAGATGCAAGTTGCATTCCTTTTAACCTGAAAACAGAGTTTGCCTGAAACCAGAGCCTGGGAGAGCTTCAGGGACATAACTGTGTGGAAACTGAGAGTGCAATGAATTTTGTGGCCCGTGATTGTCTAAATAAATAGACTCTGAATCAAATTTTCACCAGATTCTGGGAGGCCATTAAAATCAGTTGATAATACTAAGAAATGGAGGAGGATAAGAAAAGGAAGAGGATGGGGCCAGCCACTGACTTTCCCTTGTGCAAAAACTGGCTTATTGTAATTAGTGCCTGCCATAACGCCAGCCCTGAATGGTGTTGACAGTGGGTTCTCTGTAGCCCGTAAAACACACTGAGGCTTGGTGCATAATAGCCCCTGACCCCACCAGATCATAATAGTCCCTGATGACCATCCTGGGATGGGAAGAGGAGCTCTCAGCGGATAACATGCAAAGATGCCCCAGGGAAGTGGCAGGGATACTCTGCCTTTCCCTGGTGGCCCCAGGGAACAGACTTCTCAGGCTCTGATGGCTATGCCTGCATTTGCACAGAAGGCCAGCAGAGCCCTGGGCTGATTCAGGACCACTCAGCCAGCCCGAGTTCCTCCTTTCATGCTGAGAAAGCTTTTTAGTTAAAAAGACAAAAGTGGGGGGTGGTAGCAAGGAAGGTGGCTCAGGGGTCTGCAGGAATGGGCTGGAGGTGCCTTTTCTTATTATTTTTTTTGGAAGCACACACACAAGCACATATGCATAGACATAATATGAATTCTCTGCTCTGATTACCTGATATTTTAAGCTTCAAAAACAGCTTATTTTTGTGGTGAATAGAAAAGGCATCCTTACAGATCAGAGGAAGAGTGAGTCAGCCCCAACCCAACAGCCCTAGAAGGTCAACAGAAATGGCAGAAATGGGGTGGGGGCAGGCAGAGGAAAGTTGCCAGCTCAGGTGCAAAGAGCACATGTTCAGGCGCAAAGCCGGGGCTCTAGGGATGAGCAGAGCTGAGCTGCACCAGGTGGGCTTTTCCATGTCCAGGATGGGGACTGCTCCCTTGCCTTGGCCTGACGAAGAGAGAAAATTGTTGTCATCCAGGCAGCCACAGTGCATGTTTACTCTCTCCCTGTGCTTTCTCCAAATTCTCAGGCAAAGCCCACTGTGGTTTGGAGAAATGGTCATTAGTCCAGGAAAGCACAGTATTAGAATTTTCTGCACTTCGCCTGAGATGTCAGGAAAGTCTAAGGGACCCGACTCTGGGCTATTAGGCAGGAGCCCCTTGCCTCTGTTGTCACTGCTGGTTTAAACTTTATACCTTAAATAAATCCAGGGTAATTGACTTGAAACCTTTTCCAGGTACAATAACCATGGTTCAACCTACAAATCTACTAGATTTGGAGAATTACTTTAAATGACAGCCTTCTATTAACAAAGGAGAATAATCATTCAATTTATCAGTTGCCACTTATTATTTTGACTGATTATAAGAACATGATTCCTATCGGTTAGGGTCATGAGAAGCTATTGTTAGCTTCCACATTTTCAAGCATTTCATATTTTGAAATTGCTTAACTCTATGGCCAGTACCTTCTGAATATAAAAATGATACATTTCCTATTTTATAAGAATAGTGTAGACAGTATAGTAAGCAGGCTTTAGAGTGTTACAATTGCAATAGAATACATTTGAAATGAAGTCTTAGGCTCCATTTGGTTACATAAACAGCCCAGAGGGTGATGTCCCTGGGTGAGGTCCCACAGCCCATCCTACTGGCCCTCTCCTACTGCTGCTGGCCAAAAAGGGCAGAGAAATTGCAGACAGGGCTGGATGAACTGAATTAAATACATTCTTCTTTCCCTGTCCAGCTTATCCCTTATTGACTCCTGAGCTCTTAATGATACACATAGACTTGTGTGTTCACATTTGCTTTCCATAGGCCACTCTCACTCCAAGCCAGATTACGGTCACCCTGATGCAGAGACCCTCTTCTGTGCCTCAGTAGTTCCCTCCGTGGTGCTAGGCATGTACAGCTGTGTATTTAAACAGGTTTATTCCAACTGGAAAAGGAGATGTAAAGTCACAGTTGGCCTAAAAGGTAAGGCAAAATAGGTAGATTTGACCCAATGTGGGCTTCCAACTACAGACTTGAATGGGTGATGAGGAAGTGGGAAGGCAAGTCTCCAGGGCCTAAGGTCCAGAAACTTGGCTGCCTTTCTTTTCTTTGTTCTTCCCATTCTTTCCTTCTTCAGCTACTCCTCTTCCAAGCCACTTGTTTAATGAAGATTGTCATATCTGCCTGCACTCATAGAGGCAATCAGCATCACTTAATAGTGGTGAAAAATACGTGGGGGTATCCCCCAGAAAATAACATACTACTGAGTAACAAATGTCAGATGAGCTTGAAGGCTACATGAATCCACTAATCTTTGAAATCATTAATTTGTAATTTATTATTGAATTTGCTCATTCATTCATTGAATCATTCACCAAACATTATATAGAATAGTGTACAATGTATACCACCATCCTCAGTGGATTAGTGCAAACATACAGTACTTCAGGTTCTATGCATATTTTGCAATCTAAATATCTATAGAACATTCTGTGGGTGTCTACTGATTGGGAGACAAAATTGAAAAATACATTGAAATATTTCCACCTCTGTTTTGATAAAAAATAAAGTCAAAGCATATGGGCTGTTTGTCTGAGTGAGAGAAAGTAACTAAGATTGTACAGAACTGGAAAAGTTAAGACAAGCTGAAAATAAAGTGCAGCTAATTGAACATGATACACTAACCTGTTGGATACAGAGAATTCAGTTATTAGTGAAAACCCAGTTCATCAATGGAAGTGAAATTGTTGACAGAACATGAACTATGATTGTCATGAGGTCAGAAAGTCCAAAGGTCACAGGGTTAATGACTCATATCAGCTTGTCGTAGCCTTTGCTGTAACACACTCCATACTTGGAAACCAGAGTGATCAGAATGTGCTCTCCTTTCATCTTACAGATGATACCAGTTTCCACCTAAGCCTCTGGGATTTGGACTTGGGCTGCTAAAAGCAACCCCTTGAAATGCATTCCCAGAAGCAGGGGAACCTCCCCCACCCCCCAACATCAAACTTCCATACCAACACCAAATTATGTTCAGTCTCCAGGAGAGACCCATCTCACTCTAGGAGGGGGCAGTGGGTGATACGCCCAGGGCTTCTTACTAACTTTGGCCCCAGGGACTGCTGAAGCATGCACCGCCCCTGTAGTGAGCGAGAAGGAAGAAAAGAAGGAAAGGACATTCTAGAATTGGTGCGGTGAGGGTGTGAGTAGAATGAAGGCACCCAGGGTTGTTCTGAAATACACATGTGTATAAAAGCACCCGGTCTGGCCTTGAAGACAAGGCCTCCTGGAAGACCCCTATAGCTCTGCAGTGTTTGGGTGCATTATCACATTTAGCTCTGGTTTGCTCCCTAGATGTATTCCCTATTTTACCATTCTTTCCCTTTTCTCAGCAGTTTTTTACAAATAATTTTCTTTTTTAATTCATTGCCCTCATGTTCAGTTTCCTTTTGATCTATATGTATTAGCTGCCAAGTATATGTGAAGCACTGCAGGAACCATCCGTAATGCCTCTGTTCCCTGTCACTCTTAACTAGATGGAAAAACAACTGTTCATGGTTTCCAAACCCTCTACCCATTCATTATTCCATGGCTTCAGTTGTGACCCTTACAGGTGGCCTGGAAAAGGCTTCATAGAAAACCAAATGGTTGGTCACCCTAAGCCCACTACAGTTTCTATTAGCAACTTCTCAAAATCTCAAAAATAAGAAAAAGAAAATCTAAGTGGAAACAGTGTGCTCCTATACCAGTTGCCTGATACACTCTAATTGCCTCCAGCAGCCCCTCCCATGTAAAGATTCTGCATGGCTTCTTCTATGTCTTGTTGAGCCCACTTCCCATGACAACATAAACTTCTGCTCCATTCTTTAGTTTCCATTTGCCCTGCCACCCTTTCTTTCTTTAGCATCATCCCTTACCCTTGGGGCAACCCCATCTATCCCCCATCCATGCCTGTAAAAGACATTTAAGCCAAATTGTGCCATCTTTACAAAGTGATGCTGTGTTGAGATTTCCTGGGAAAGTGTAATATTTCTGACTGGAACTAACCCTGGGGAAGAGGCGAACATGCACTGCACAGGTCCCTTATCAGGGAGCCTCCAGCTCCCTCAGGTCTTGCCTTGCCCAAGAACCCTCCTTCCCCAAGTGGCCCACATCCAGTTACTGATCCATGTAGGAGCATAAAAGTCAAGAAATCCCAGGCTGACTCCAGTCACTCCAAGGGGCCATACTCACTTCACAGCATCCCACAGGGTTGGCTGTGGCTCTGTCGTGCCTGACCCCAATGCACATCTTCTGTGTTCAGTCCCAAATTCTTCTCCTCCCTCCCATGGATGTTTCTTCTTAAAGAAAATACTGCAGTGTCTTTATTCAGTCAATACAGAGACTCATTTCAGTTTCTGCTTTTAGAGAATCCAGCCTGTGTCATGACCTCAAGAACTTTAAGTACAAAAAGGAGAAGTCTGGTTTCTCCAGAGTCCACAGTAAAATCTGTTTGTAGATAACTGGAACACTGAATCATGGTAAGAAATTAAAATCTGGAGAGCCATACAATGAGCTCTGGTAACACAACAGATATTCTGTTCTTAAGAAACACACACTTAAAGTAGAGTGGAGTAGCAGCTTAGACAATTAAATAAGATATATAAGGCCAGGTAGCAGCAGTAACCGTAATGGTCATAAACATTTAGATAGCACTTAGGAGGTGCCAAACAGCTTTCACAGTCCTTTAAATATCTTAACTCATCTAATCTTCACCAGAATCATATGAGTCAGGTCCTTTATTCTGTTTTACAGTGAGGAAACTGAGGCACACACAGGTTGAGTAATTTGCTGAAAATTGCACAGCTCGTGAGTGGGCAGAGCAAGGGTTTTAAACTCTAGCAACTGGCTCTGAAGTCTCCACCAAACTGTAATTGTATGTTCATGTAGTGTATGTACTCTGACTATAGATTTACAATGAAACTAAAGAAGGAGGTTGGACAGTAAGTGAGAAATCAAGCAATTAGGAACCAGGAGACACATAGAACTCAAAGGAACAGGTCAAAATGGGACATGAGAAGAGTGAATCACAGCAGAGACCCTGATCTCTGGCTGGATTCTGGCTCAGACTCCTTCCTTTCTTTACAGGGCAGGAGGCCAGTTCAGGGTTGGCCAGCATAGGTCTGCATGTGAAGGCAGATAGTTAAGTGTCCCTGGCCAGAGTAAAGGATTTAGATGCAGGAATGCAGACAGGTTTTGACAGAGATAGGAAATAAAAGTGACTCAGTGGAAGGAAAACAAGCGATAAGATTTATATCTTCATCCAACCCATGGCAAAAAACATTGCCCTCCATCATCAACAGGCTGTATCAATATTTTGATGACATTTCTTTTTCCTTAAATAAGGAAATCCTCTGTGTTAAAATGAAGTATATCCAGGCCCAATTTCAACCCCCCCATGTTAATGTCCCTGTGGGTATCACATATGTACCTTTCTGTCTCTATTATAGTTCTACCCTGCAAACATAATTCCCTAAATTCCCACCAGATAGGATCCAAAGAACACATAAATATTTTTGGCTTTCATACATGTCTATACAAAAAAACAGAGATGATTGTTTTCTTTTCCTTTTATTCAACTGTGGTGCTGCAGAGAAACTAGACAAACCAGGGACCCATCACCAGCACATAAATCCAAGGTACAGGCTAGGCCATAGATTGTTCCCCAATACTCAGGAGGCCACTGTCTCCCAGCTTCCCTTCAGGAATTGTTTGCTCATCCATGAGTTACTGCTAAGTTTGGATAACCCAGGTCACTACTGCTTCTTGGAGATGAATTTTTAAACCCCATTCTACCTCCTGCCTCTCTGCAGGAGAAAATATAAAAAAAGATAGAGATAAATATTTTAAAAATCCCATGTTGCAAATTATTTACACTTCAAGTCTTTGGTCAAGCAGGATCTAAATTCCTATACCTCTGGTTTCTCTGAACTCTGTGTATTATTTAGATGGCTGTGGAAATTGAACTTCAGGCTAAAGGCATAGAAAGGAAAACAGCTATTTTCTCTTTTACCATGGAAACTCTCTGCACCATGGGGTGCTAAGAATAAATGAACAGCTTTAATAACTTGGGGGGATGTCTGCCTATACCTTAGCCAACATACTGGAGTTATGGTGTAGCATAAATCATAGGTGTCTAATTCAGGTTGTTTTTTGAGGGCTCAAAGAAGCCTCGTACTCAGAACAAATCAGCATGGTTTATTCCCAAGACAAATGAAGCATTTCCCCCACAAGCTTTAATCGCCTGTGAGTACCCTATAAGATGCAGTGCACAGGCCCACAGAGAGAACATTTGTGCATTTGTGGATGGACTTTGGTTTGGTATGTGATGCTTCCATCCCAAATACACAATCACATCATCAAAGATGTTCATTATTTTATAAGATCATGTCTTATGAATGTGTATTCAGCACAAAGTTTCTCTCTCTCTCTCTCTCTTTGGAGGAGAGTTTTGGAAATAAATTAGCACCAAACTCAATAGCTACTTGCAATCAGTTATGGAAACCTTAACTGACAGCCTCTTCTTCCCTTTTCTTCCAAACTTCTTCTTCTTTCCCTTCCTCTTGCTCATCTTTTTAATAAGATTTAAGTAAGGAAGAACTTAACAATATCTACCTTAGTCCCTAACACTTTTTTCAGAACTCTGTTTCTGAAAGAATGATCTCATTGCAAATTAATCCTCCATTGCTCCTAAAATAAATCTGTATAGAATGATGACATTTGTTTCCAACTCTACAATATGAGTTTAAAAAAAAATCTTAAAAGTAAACTTGGGAAGGAAATGTCTCAGATGCATTTGAGTTCCTGGTGAACACCATCAAAAGGCTTTATGCTGGTAAGACAGGGCCAGACATGGTTATCTTACTGGATGCCTGCACCTCATCCCCATACATTTCCTATTGTAAGGGATTCTTCCTATGGAGAGTGAAGAACATGCTGGCTAATTTAGGCCCACCGTTCTTCTTGGTGGAATCTCAATGGCTGTCCTGAGCCCCAGGTGTCAGTTTGGGAATGCATTTTCACAGGTCAGGCATCTGGCCCTGGGTTCTTGGCAAACCAACTGTGATAGGTTCCTCTGACAGCTGCAGTGGCAGGGCTGGGCCTCCAGGTGATTAAATAATCCTGCTTTCTGGCCCACTCATGTTTGGACTGGAGCCATTTCCCTGGAATGGGGCTGAACCAAACACAGCTGCTGCTCACTGACCGCAGTGAGGTGTCTATGGGCTGAGGCCTCCCCTGCTAAAACTATGAAATGTCCCCTTTTCTTTCCCTGGCAACTCAAACCTGCAGTTATCACAGACATACCCCTGGAAATATAAGAATCTCCATCTGTCTGAAAGGGGCTGAAATTTCACTTTTCTCTGTAAGCATTGTCAAATGTGATAGTTCTGCTTTGAAAAGCAGGGGCCGTTTCTAACGTTGGCTAGAAATATTCCTTTCTTTCTATAGTAGGCATGCCCATGCAATACACATTTGACTACGTGTGCACACCAGATGAAGAAGTGGATCAAGGGGATGTATACTCAATGTATTTACATTTTCCAAAGACATGACACCATGTCCTAGGGGAAAGAAATTAAAAGATCGCTTTGTGGTGAAGCTTAATGTTGCAGATACGCAAATATCAATGGTCTCCTACTGGATAAAAACGCAGATTCATAGCAGGTGGGAATTCAATTTAACAATAGTAAGACTGCTGCAAGGGGATCTATAGACCAGTGGTTTTTAAAGTGTAGTCTCTAGACCTGCAGCACCCGTACCATGCGGGAGTCTACTGGAAATGCAAAATCTCATGCCCAACCCCAGACCTACTGGATCAGGAACTCTGTGAATGGAACCCAACAATGGTTCCACAAGTCACCCAGGTGATTTTGATGCATGCTAAAGGCTGAGAACTGTCCTAGCTGAAGCTGGGGCTAGACAGGATCAGACTAGGGGAATGTGAGAATTGCTCTGGAGATTTTTCTAAAGAAAGCCCTGCACTTTTTATAGATGTTGGGGAAATGTAGTCAAGGTTTGGGCTCCCTCCTTGGCAGTCAATTCTGACACTGAAAGGTAACATCTCCTGAGAGGCAGTGCCTAGCCTGAAGTCCCACCGACAAATGGCCAGGCAGGGTTTCAATTCAGGGCACGTTTGTATGGATACCTGGAAGAGGCTTCTTATTGCTTCTTAATAATCTTTCTAAAAAATGAGGGCAGGACTGGGTTCAGTGGCTCACGCCTGTAATCCTAGCACTTTGGGAGGCCAAGGTAGGCAGATCACTTGAGGTCAGTAGTTCAAGATGAGCCTGGCCAACATGGTGAGACCCGTCTCTACTAAAAACACAAAAGTTAGCTGGGCATGGTAGCGTATGTCTGTAATCCCAGCTACTCGGGAGGCTCAGGCAGGGGAATTGCTTGAACCCAAGAGGCGGAGGTTGCCGTGAGCCGAGATTGAGCCACTGCATTCCAGCCTGAGTGACAGAGTGAGACTCTGTCTCAAAAAAAAAATAAAATAAAATAGGGCAGGGCATGGAAGGATGTAGGTGAAAGGATACAAAGTGGCAGATAAAACCTGGAGAGCTAATATACAACATAGGACATTAGTAATAAAACTGTATTGTATTCAGGAATTTTGAGAGAATAGATTTTAGATGTTCTTGCCACCAAAAAGAAGAAGAAAAAGAAAGAAAGAAAGGAAGGAAGGAAGGAAGGAAGGAAAGAAAGAAAGAAAAGAAAAGAAAAAGAAAGAAAAGTAAAAGAGAGTAAGAAAGAAAAGAAAAAAGAGGGCAACTATGAGATGACAGAATTGTTAATTTTTCTGGGCTGTAGTAATCATTTCATTACACATATCAAACATTACACAACTTAAATATATACAGTAAAAATACAGCAAAATAAAGTAAGATAAAATAAAAATGAGGGGAAAAGAATCTGTTATTTGCAACCAATTTAGGAGACGTGTTTAATGCAGTTTTAAAATGGGAAGAAATAATATTAGATACAAACTATGTACTAGGATACTTTTCATACAGGTTTCATTACATCAAATCTGGAAAAAACTATTATCCCCCATTTTACAGATGAGAGAATGGAGATCCACAGACACTAGCTAGATTGTCAACTTAACAAACACAGTTACTTAATGGACACAGGTCAAGGCCACGCTTGTCCAAATCAATGCTTTGCACATTATTATCCACTACTTCTGATAGGTGAAGTAGTTTGAAACATCTTGGTTGAGTCAGGAATGCAAGTCAGGCCTTATACTTCTCGTTTACTATTCTCTTGCAATGAACATCACAAAATATCATTTTGTCATGGATTATTCACCACTTCCATGTAGATTTCTTCCAAATATTTTAAGAAGCTAATAATATAAAATTACAATTATTGAGTGTATAATGTGTATTAGGCATGTGTCAGTCACTTTGCATATGTTATTTCATTTAATAGTTTTCATAGCAACAGTCCTATGCATTATTCACGCTCTTTTACAAATGAGGAAACTGAGACTCAGAGGGATTAATTATCTACCCCTATTCACAGGTAGAAAGTACCAAGGCCAGAATTCAGTCTTTTGGACCTCAAAGTCTCCATTCAGAAATATTTCTAGAGAAGAAGATTCCACAAGCTCCTTCCATCTCTTACTTTGGCATCAAGTTTATGTGTTTTGGCATAAATAACATCTTGGCATGGTGCTGATCGTTAAAAAAGAAAAAGTGAGAACAAGCACTATTGGCCTTTGTAAGAGTCTGGGATTAAATATGAACAGATATTAGAGATAATGGGCAGATTTGGCGTTTCCTCCTCAATATCTTTAGCATAAAGTTCATTAGGAGCTGGGGTTTTCAATAGTAAAAGTTCATTCGGTTACAATGAACTCAGACTCTTAGTAGAACCTCATTCAAGACTTAAGTATTAATGACCAATTGAAGCCAAGTGATCTCTAGGCATCTAAGCCTGCCTCAGAAAGGTCCAGCCACCTGCCAAAACAAGTCTACATGATCCACGGCCCAATGAGGTCCACCCTGAACTCTCACTGACTTCCTTCCTTCCTTCTGCTTCCAATTCCCAGCCGGTTCCTGAAACCCCCTGTACTTGACATTGGGATTTACCTCCTTGCACTGACTCACCTTCAGACCTGATGCTTGACACGGGTGTACTTGACATTGGGATTTACCTCCTTGCACTTACTCACCTTCAGACCTGATGCTTGACACGGGTGATTTACCACAGCCTCAGCTGCCTCTCTGAGCCATCAACCTTATTTATTACTGGGTCACATATTATTGTATCAACTTCAGAAAAAGAGGCAACAGGTCAAGGACAGTGCTAGCAATGGGTTCTCCTCCAACAAATGTGAATCAGGCATCTTCACGCAGAGGTGAAGCACTGTGTAGAGGATGCTGGCTAGTCCACGTCCGATTTGCCTTCTCTTATCTTTGGAGTGGTGGTATGAGTGGAGGGTTGCTATGTTGACACAAGAAATCTGGGGTACAGTAAGTTGGCACTTGATCCCATCTTAAGACAGCAATACCACACACACACACATACGCACACACAGATTGGCCTTAGGATAGGCAGGTAGCATGAGTGAGGAAGAGGGTGAGGCTGCACTAGGGAACAGTGAGGACTATGATGAACCGGAAGGGCGTGGCCAGCAAAAGGCATTTGGAGCCACAGTTTTTGAACACTAAGCAGGCAAAATAAAAGAGGTCTGCAGCCAGTTTAGAATCTCTGAATTGGACGATCTATCTTTTAGCTTTGACTAATTATGCTCCTAGCAAAACGTGAATTCAGAGAAAGTCGAGGTAAAGGACTCATATTAGGGGTATGCCCTGCTCTAATCTAGCAGGCTACCTGACGTCCTCACCTTTTCCCTTCGTGAAGCAAAATGCTGGCACCACTTTCACTACGATATCAGTCATCGCATTTTTCAGAATAAGCAGTGAGTAAGCATGAGGGCCCGGGAGCCAGATTGCCGGGGTTGGAACCCTGGCTCCACCACCAAGATTGTTCTTCAGTCAAGCCTCAGGCCTGTAAAACAGAGAAGAGTGGCACCACCCTCTCCCCAACATTGTTGTAAAGTACTCAGAACAATGCCTGGCACTTATAAAGGTTGTGTCAGGTAATAATCACAGTATGGCCAACTGAACAGCCTCAAGCCTGCTTTTGGGAAGACACCCTGTGTACAACGCACCCAGTTTGGAAGGTGACATCAGAATGGAAAAATCTGGAACCAATTGCATCTTTCTGGGAAAAACATTGATATGGGTGACAGAAGAGTATTTAAGTTTTGTGCACACGGTCTCCACCCGAAGGGGAAAATGAGAAAAGTCTTTAGGGCAGCAAGACAGAGGCAGCCAGTAGGAAACTGGGTCTGTCTCCTTCTGAAATGTGGACAACATAGATAAAGAGTTTTGCCCTAACCAAAGTTCCTGCACGATGAGGATGAGGTTTACTTGGCATCTCCCAGTTCCCATATCTTCCCCATCCCTTGTCACCAACATGCCACCCATGCTTCTCTCTCTGAAGGCAGCCATGCTAAAAAATCACCCTTTCCTCCCTGGCTCTAACCAAATGTTGATGTTTAACAAGGAAAGCAGTTTGATTTTATTTAATTCATTCACAGGACAGCATGAAAATGAGTGGATCCGTGAACTCACTTTAACTTTTATCCCTGACAAGACTTTCTAGTTTCTCTAGTGTAGCATTTTTCAAACCATGATTTATGACCTATTAGAGGTTTAATCAGTTTAATGAATCCAGGCATGCATTTTGTTAAAGAAATAAAATAGAAACTGTTAAAATAGAATAGAAAGAATAAAATAGAGTTGATGCTGTATGTGTGTATACATACACATACATTTACATACACATGTGAGTCAATTGTGTCATAATGTAAAATGTATTCCTTATTGGCTATGATCAAAATAATTTTGGAAATACTATTCTAATGTAAAGTCCTATAGTCTGATGTGCTTGGATTCAGGCTTAATGGGACTCTTAATTTCCTTTTCCTCCCTCCCTCCCTCCCTCCCTTCGTTCCTCCCTCCCTTTGTTCCTCCCTCCTTTTCTGCTTCCCTCTTTCTCTCCCTCTCCTCTTCTCTCGCTCCCTCCCCCTTCCTCCCCCCTCTCCCCTTCCCTCTCTCCCCCATTCCTCCTCCTTTCCCTTCCTTCCACCCTTCCTGCCTCCTCTCCCCTCCTTCCTTTCTTCCCTCCTTCTCTTCCTTCTTCCCCTCCCTCCCCCCTCCTCTTCTCTTCCTCCATTCCCTCCTTCCTCCCCCTCCTTCCTCTACTCCCTTCCTTCCTTAATTCCCTCTTTCCCTTCCTTCTTTCCTCTCTTCCTCCCTTCCTTCCTTTCCTAATTCCTTGCTTCCTTCCTTTGTTCCTCTCTCCCTCCCTCCCCTCCCCTCCTTCCTTCCTTCCCTCCCTTCCTATCTTCCCTCCTCCCTCTCTCTTTTCCTTTTCCCATTCATCAAAAGTTTATTGAGCACATTCTGGGAGCTAGACACTCTTTAAGCACTAGAATTATAGAAGTGAACCAAAACCATAAGGTCTCTACTTTCAAGGAGCCTACATTTTAGAGGGACATTTTAGGCAATAAATGCATAAACAAAATATGCATAACATGCAAAGTAGTGATAAGTATCATGCAGAGCAAGGTGGAGCGACAGGGATAGAGGTGATGTGGCTGGTCAGAAAATGATTCTCTGATCGGGGATATTTAAGTAGACTTGAAAGGAGTGAGGTAGCAAACCATGAGAATATTTAGGGACAAATATTCCAGGCAGAGGGGCCAGCCAGAGCAAAGGCCCTGAGATGATAATCTGTTTTGGTGTTGGGGAAGATACCAAGAAGCCAGCGTGTCTTTGGGGGAGGGAATGATGGAGCGGTAGTGAGGAAATGAGGTACAGTGGTGGTGGAGGTTATGTAGCCATTGCAGACAAGGTAGCAACTCTGGCTTGGGCTCGAAGTAAGACGTGGACCTACAAGTTGGTTTGAGGCAGAGGGCTCACATGATCCTGCTCACATTTCTGAAGAAACACTGGGGCTGCTGGGAAAGATGGACTGCAGAGAAGCCAAGGTGATGCAGGACAACAGATAGGACGTTCTTTGTAATCCAGGGAGTGACATGGCCCTGGCCATACAAGTGGCAGTGGAGGCGCCAGGAGGCACTCAGGTTGGGAAGAATTTATATGGAGATCTGACACAGTGACCAAGTAAATATGAGTGTGGAAGAAATTAAAAAGGCAAGAATACCTTTGAGGTTTTTACCTGAGAAACTGGAAAGATGGAATCGTCGTTCCTGGAATGGGGGAGCCTGCAGGAGAAGTGGTATCATGGGGGAATTGGGAGTCTGTTCTGAATACATCAGGTCGGGATACCTAGCAAGCATCTGACTGGAGGACGTCCAGGGGGCTGCTGGATGCACGGGCCTGGGACTCAGGAGAGAGACCCAGGATGGAGGTATAGATCTGGGAGTTGTCAGCACATAACTAGTATTTAAAGCCATGAAGCTAGATGAGATCACCAAGGAAGTCCACATAAATAAAGAAGAAAAGATATTCAGACAGTGAGGTAATGTTCAGGCACGTAATAATCCTCCTCATGGCCAGACCCCCTTTATATGGATGTAGGGCGTGATCCAGAAATATCCGGACCTCTGTATCAGGAAGGCTGCCATTCTTTCATCCAATAAATATTTATTGACAGCCTACGGGTGCCAGGCATCGACAGCCTTAGAGACAGAAGAAGATGCTTTGATGGAAGAAGAGACTTGCTAATGTACGTGAAACACAAACGGATGTTATTTCCACAGCTAAGACAAAGTTGATAGAGTCTCTCCCCAGCTGCCTGAAAGCAACTCAGTGAGAAGGCTGTGGACAGAAAAGAACATCAATGGAGCTAAACCTGAAGCCCCCTCTGCCCTGCAAGAGACACACTCTAGAACCCTCTTTCCTGCCTTCCTTCTTTGTTAGCCAGGGCTCCTCAACTCCACCTCAGCCTCTGCTCACTGAACTCCAGAACCTTCTCCCAGGGAGTGTCCGATTGGCTGGACCTGCCTAATGGGGCCGTTTTCCTATATCCCTATCCTGAGTATGCTCTTTTCAAGACTTTCACTTAAAAAGTGGTGAGGTTGGCTGTGGGTAGAGAGGCCTGAGAACATGAACCCCACAACCATGGCCAACCACAAAACCCAGCATAAGAACAGTTGAAATTCCCAAAGGAGGAGTTACTCACGGGTAAATTCTGAGTTCAGTGAATTGTCACGCATCTTTAAATACCATCGCCCAGGACTTTATCGTTGTTCACAGGTACCCTGGTCCTTCGTCTGTAATAAAAATTGCTCCCTTGCCCAGCCCTTTGACCTACTAAACAGAAGACTTTGACTTGATAAGCAGTTTTCTTGATGCCTTCTCATATTTCTGAAAGCTTTTTACAAAGTATATGTGATGGTGAGAGTGTGCTCTGTGTGTGTGTGTGTGAGAGAGAGAGAGAGGGTTGTGTGTGAATATTTTGTGTGTTGTATGATGTGTTTGAGTGGCACAGGTTGTGTGTTTGTGTGAGTGGTATATGTATATAAGTGTGTGTGAGTGTTGGGTGCATGTATGTCCAAAGCTGTATCATTCTTCCGCTGGAGCCCACACTGCAGAAAAGCTGTAATTAAGCCAGGAACCACTGGGGTGGGGGTGGGGGACTTCCTACCACCCTTGGAAAATAAAGTAGGGCTGCTTGTCAGGTGGGGGCAATGATCATTTATTTAGATACTCATGATCAACATTAAACTAAGAGCCCAAATAAACAGTGAGCTGAAGTCAGGCCCATAAAGACCTTGGATGGCCGGGTTTCCCTTCCTGCTGAGGGAATGTGTTTGCCAACCAAAGTCATGTGCCTCAGAAAACAGCTGCCCCTTTCTGCTGCCAGGGGAGCTGCTGCTCTCTCTTGCTCTTTCCAAATGGATAATTTAGGCATCTTCCACTGCATTGGAAACACAGACCCAAGTGTTTCCAGGAAGGAGGGGAGAGGACTTCTGGGTCTAGGTATTTGTCATAGGCAGAAGGGAAAGTACAGTCTGAAAATCCTGATTCTCTGCAAACAGCTTGGAGAACATTTGAGCGACAACTGTCGCTGTTGGCATCTGGCCTTGTCACACTCAAATGGAGAGCGCTTGGGCAGCACAAAACAAAATGAAAACAAACACACCAGCAAAAACACCTGGATCCCACCTTAGAATGTGCAGGGAATTGTTAGATGTATCCTAACAACTCTTGGAAATGAGGAATTGAAGCTCAGAAAATTTTCTTTCACAGAAACAGTCCCAGAAATGATAAGCCCACGACTTTAATTTTTTTCCTAATTTTAATCATAAAAGTAGTTCATGTTTGTGATATGAACTTTCCCCCCCCAAACTGTACAGAAGAGTGTACAGCAGACAGCTAAAATTCTGTTCATTCTTAGGATCTCAGAATCAGTCCTCAAGCATAATTATCTATTGCTAAGTACCTCTTGTATGTCTTCCAGGAAAGGTCAATCACTTACACACAAACGCATGTTTATTCTTTTCAAAAATAGCGGGGCACGGTGACTCATACCTGTGATCCCAGCACTTTGAGAGGGTGAGGTGGGCAGATCACAAGGTCAGCAGTTTGAGACCAGCCTGCCCAATATGGTGAAACCCTGTCTCTACTAAAAATATAAAAATTAGCCAGGTGTGGTGGCTCATGCCTGTAATCCCAGCTACTTGGAAGGCTGAGGCAGGAGAATTGCTTCAACCCAGAAGGTGGAGGTTGCAGTGAGCCAAGATCACACCACTGTACTCCAGGTTGGACAACAAGAGGAAAACTTTGTCTCAAAAAAAAAAAAAAAAAAAAATAAAATATATATATATATATATATATATATATAATCATTCTACATACACACACACATGCACACACACACACGTATGAAACATTTTTCATTTGACAATACACCTTATACTATCTTCAGGACATACTACCTGCATAGAATTCTCCCAAACAATGCACCTAATTTATTTAACAAGCTCCTTGCTGATGAAAGTTCAGGTGGTTTCAAACCCAAGTCTCTCGATTGTGCAAACCAGGCTCTTTTGCTTACAAACTATGTTGCTCTAGTCAGAGAATGAGATCCAGGTCAGCCTTAGGCAAAATAACAGTTGTTTATGTGTGTAGGCATTTATTTATTTCTATAACACCTAATGCCAGATAAGACTTGCACCTTCACAGGCATCTCTCTCCTTTCCAGATTCCTTTTTGTTGCAATGTTCATTGACTCTTTCTGCAAAACCGTGAATCGCTAGCAAGGAACTGGAAAACAATTTATTGACTTCATCTATACCTTAGACTTTGCCTGCATTCTCACAGCACTGGGAACCAGTCATTAGGATACCAACAACAATTTGATATCATCAAGACCAAGCTGCTCATTGAAGTTTCCAATTTCAGCTATTCACCTGATGTCATGAAGACACAAATACTGAAATAGATTAATGTCCATTTAATTTTATAAAAGGCATCTTTGATTCTTCTTCAGAATATACTTTGCCTACACTTTTGCCTTTTATGAAAGAACAGCATTTGTGTGTTTTAAACCAATATAACATTTCTGCTTAGATGAAAAGTTTTCATTTTTCTATTTTGTCTGAAATGCAAACATTCAGGAATTGTAAATTCTAGTGTTATGAACACGCCCAGCTTCATCAAGGGCTGGATGGGTATTCATCTAGCTTGATTCTTGTTCTCATCCTCAGCCCAGGCCCCAGGAAACAAAGTATAAAGTTATCTTTGAAGCAGAAAGTAGCTTTCAGTCCTGTTACAATCCACTTCCAATAGTACCTGAGAACCATGGGCATCCCTGGTTTGTCTTTCCTCAGGAAGATCCAGTAGTTTGCAGTGTTTATAAAATAAACATTCACTACTATTGTCATTTTAAGTAGATTATCTCCTAACAAAGCTGATGCAAAATTCACAAGGGGAACCCAGAGCTAAATCTTTAAAATTTGTTTATGTTTGCACATTTATCCATAGATGGATGATACACACTATCTGTTATCACAAAGAATTGTATACACATTTGTATGCATACATACACATAGATATGTCATCTTCACAAAAAAAGGAAAGGAAGAAGATATCTTATTCAGTTGTGTACTACAGACAAGGGGCTCTAGAGCTTGAAATTTTGTGGCAAAATTTAAAAAAAAAAGGCCAGCATACACCCTTGGACCAATGGTGTCTTCTGCTACCATTACTGCACACACACACAAGAATATTTTAATACCAAATATAGGTTTATATTACATAATAGGTTTGTATATGTATGATGTTTTGATATAGGCATGCAATGCATAATAATCACATTATGTGATTATGGTGAATTCTTCTTTTCCAGCCTCTGTTTCCTCTTCTGTGAAACAAGAGGATAGGACTGCTTTCAGGATGATGTGAGAATTAATGACATAATGTGCATATGCAATGCAGCCCTCATTCCCATATTAGGTAAACTCCTGAGTTACAGTCCCCTGTGCAAGTGCCAGGAATATCCACAAACCCTCTAGGCGGTCCCCTCTGAAGAGCCCATCCTGGAGACCAGACCCAGGTGGAGCCTCCTAAGAGATAGGGTAATAAATACATGCTGTGCTTTCTTCCCACCCAAATCTTCTACAGCTTTGACCAGTAACATTGTTTTTCTTCCCCCAAAATTTCCTTTGGCGTGGTGGTACCATCACTTTGTGTGGAGCTCACCCTTCTTTGATGAGTCAATGAAAATGATGAATTCAGGAGAGGCCATCACTGCAGCGTGGGATTCTCAGGCAGGATGGCTTGATGGTTAGGTGGCTGCATTACCATCTCTACCACAGGATGTGCCTGACTCTAGACTTCATTGTCTGGGAGGAAACTGAATGACAACTCTCTCTATCTCTCTCTCTCTCCTCAGCCTTTTGCTCTCTTTCTTACTCTCTCTTGCTCTGGGGTCCGCCCCTATCATCTCTCTTCTTGGGACTGTGGGTTCCCAGCGGCACTTAATACAACTTTCTACTGGAGATGGCCATGAGAGGACTCCTGGGAGAAGAGCAGGAGTTGAATGAATACAGTAGGAAGAAAGGGCATCCCAGGCTAAGCCAAGTCAAGAGCAAAGAGGCAACGGACAGTATTAAGCACATTAATGCCTTGTGGTTGATAGCACCTTTGTTTTGTATTTTAATGACTGTTTATGTGGGGCATGTACAACCCAGTTCACCAGGGGTCCCAGCAACACTCTATTATCATCATCTCTCCTCCTCTACCTATTTCTTCCTCTTCCTCCCCTCATCCTCCTCTTTCTTCTTCTTCCCCCTCTTCTTTCTCTTCCTCCTCCTCCCAACCGCCTCTTCTTCTCCTCTCCTTTTCTTCTCTTCCTCCTCCTCTTCCTTTTTGCTTTTTCTTCACTGCCAGCCTGGCCCTTGAAGGCGTCTAAGATGGCAAAGCAGGGAACTGCAGAGGTGAGGCAGAAGATACAGGCGGGGGCAGATCTCAGGGGTCTTGGTGGGGCAGATCTCAGGGGTCTTGGTGGGGCACACTACGGAGGCTGGGCGTTCCTCTGAGGTCTCGGAAGTACCCCGGGAGGGTTTCAAGCAGAGGAATTACTTGTTCAGGTTTGCTTCGTAGATCAGGGTTACCAAACTCTTTCCATAAAGGGCTACATGGTAAATACATCAGGCTTTGTGAGCCATACAGTCTCTGTTGAAAATACACAGATCTGGGAGTAGCCTGGAAGCAGCCACACAAATATGTAAACAAATGAGAATGGCTGCGTTCCAGTGACTCTTTATCTATAGACATGCAAATTTGAGTTGCACATAATCTTCATGTCACAAAATATTGTCCTTTAAAAAAATTTTAAATCATTTAAAAATGTCCAAACCCATTCTCCAAAATGTGATTATTATGCATTGCATGCCTGTATCAAAACATCATACATATATAAACCTATTATGTACCTACACAAATTAAAAATAAAATTATTTCTAAAAATGTACAAACCATTCTTAGCTTGTGGACCATACAAAAACACGGACATGAGGGCGATCTGGCTGCAACATCTGTCACCTCACTGATCACCAGTGTTGATTTGGCTCACCTGGCTAGCTAGGCGGGTGTCCCCTTCCTCCCTCACCACTCCATGTGTGTCCCTCCCAAAGCTGAGTGCTCAGTCGAAGAGGATGACCATCCCCGATAGAGGAGGACCAGTCTTTGGTCAAGGGTATACGAGTAGCTGCACTCCCCTGCTGGAACCTCCGAACAAGCTCTCAAAAACAGGCAGTGTGCTGGCTTTGGCCCATACCTTTGCTTGCCAGCCTCTGTTTTTAGATGGATCATTCTGGAAGCAGTGATAAGGACAAAAATGAGGTTGCAGCACTGAAGGTAGAGACACCACATAGGAAGGAAAAGCAATGACCCAGGTGAGACATGACAGAGACACAATCCCAAGTGTCAGAATGGAAAAATGGGGGAGAATCAGATTCTAGAAACCGTGATCGTTGGATGTGGGGGATACAGCAGAGGGAAGAGTCAGGGATGATCCCCAGGTCCCCAGCATGAATGAGTGAATAGAATGTTGCTGTTAACTGAGAGAATCCAGCAGAAGCAGGTTCAGGAGTGCAATGAAAATAACAAGCTCTCCTTCAGACACAGGTTCACTTTGGGAGACTACAGAACAAGAAAGTAGAGGTGAGGAAAACCATGGTACCACCTGGAGCTGTTATGAAAAATAAACACATGGCTTATATGATCACAGACTTTAAGGACTGGAGAAGAATGCAGGAGAAACCTTGCCAATCTCTCTGCCTCAAAAGATAGTTAGACATGAATCATCTCAGACCACTGAGAATTCCTCCTTCTCTGTAGCAGGTTTAACCTCCATCTTTCAGGCAAAACAGACACCGCTTTCTTCTTAGTTGCTGCAGGAGAGACAGAGATCTACTGACAAACTCCATGGACTAACCCTACAAAGCTTTACAGTTCCCCCATTCTCACAAAAATTGTAGCTTGAAATTTGCTCTCCTGAACAAATTGCCAGTAGCATACTCGGGGGGAAACCCTGTCAAAGATCCCAGTGTGTGGCATCTTGATGGTCTGTAGAGCGGAGCCACAGCATCCAGCAAAGCAGAGTGGGAACTGCAGTGAAACAATGCATCTCTCAAGGACGTCCTCAGGCCAACTGCACCAGCGTCACCTGGACAGCTGTGAAGGCTGGACCCCAGACCTACTGAATGAGAGACTCTGGGGATGGAGCCAGCAGTCTGTAGTTTCACAAGCCCTGCAGGTGATTGAGATGGATGCCCAAGTTGGAGAGCCACTGGCCTAAAAGAGGAGATTGCTGCTGTCCTTGCCCTAAACCTCCTCTCATGCCTCTGGCTTAGTGTGGACAACTGAGGTCAATCCTCTCACTCTAAGCGCAGTCAGTGGATGCAATAAAGTTCTTTCTGAGTGAGACGAGAAGCCACCTCTCCTCCCAGCCTGTACCCACTGCATAGTCCATTCCACAATGACTCTTGAGTTGCCACAGAATGCCCACAGGCAAGGAAGCTCTGGGCCCAATGGCACAAAAACTGGCATAGGTATGAATATTCACCTGGATAAACTGAGAGAAACAGTGCTCCATGTAGCATGGCTAAGAGCACAAACTTGGGAGCCAGACATTGTAAATTGAAATATCTGCTCTATCGCTCACATGCTGGCTACCCTCAAGTGAGTTATTGAACCTCTCTATGCCCAATTTCCTCATCTCTATAATGAGGATGATAACAGTGCCTAGTTCATCAGGTTGTTGTCAGGATTCAATTAGTTAATATTTGCAAAGCACACGAGTAATGCTGGCACATTGTGCCACATAAATGATAGGAGTTTCTAGGCCTGAAATCCCTCATCTTCACCCAGCCATGTAACACACTGCAGGCTCATGGGGCAGTCATGCTCTGAAGATCCTGGGGAAAACTCGATCCTCTTCCTGTCAAGTTTAGGCCTTGTCTCCAAAATCTTGTACGGTATCCTAATGTGAGGAACTGGCTGGACCACACAACTCTGAAAATGTTCCTTTTTTTCTCTTCTAATTCAAAAGGCTAAATTTCCCAAAAACTCACAGCTTGACCTTAGCCTTGTGGCTTTTATAACTCCCACAGCCCAATGACAGACAGAAAATGGAGCCCAATGAAAGAGGCTTTCTCCCTGACAACAGGGGCCCAGTTGCTTTAAGCTGCACAAAAACAGACTCCTTTCCTATGAATACCATGTTGGTTCCTCCAAGGTGGAAGAGGTGGGAACTCCCAAAGTAGGTGGCCTGTATACTGTGCCAGGTGGACAGGATTCTGGCTAGGGTAAAAGGTAGGAAGCATTAATATGTCAATTTCCTGGGGCTGCCATTATAAATGACCACAGACCAGGTGCCAGAAAACAACAGAAATGTATTCTCTCACAGATCTGGGGGCCAGAAGTCAAAATCAAGGTGTCATGCTTCTACTGAAGGCTCTAGGGAAGAATCCCTCCCAGCCCCATTTTAGCATCTGCTGATTGCTGGCAGTCCTTGCTATTTCCTGGCCTAGGTAACTACATCACTCCAATTTCTGCCTCTGACATCACATGGCATTCTCCCTCGGTGTCAATGTGTCTGCAAATCTCCCACTCTTTATAAAGACTGTCACTGGAATAGAACTCGTTTAAGAACCGGTCACTGGGTTAGGGTTCACCCTAATGTTCTCATCTTAACCTGAGTACATCTGCAAACGCCCTATTTCCAAATAAGGTTAAGATTTCAACATGTTTTGTGGGGGACACAATTCAATCCACAAGAGATGGTAGATGTTTCATCTTCGGTGCAAATTCGGAGATGTTGACCGCGACATCTTAGAAGGCACTGTGAGAATAATTGTGAAGTCCTTGCAGGACCCAGAGGGGAGGAGTGTGGAGATCAATACTGGTATCTCTGGGGGTAGTGGGAGGACTCAGAGGCTCTCCTGCCGGGTGTCTGCATCATTCACAGGTTCGAAGAATGAGACTTCACAGGGAAGTGCAATGCCCACATGCAGTGTTGAGGTGGGGAATCCAGGAGTCTGGCTTGACAGCATGAGGATACTGATTGGCTTTTGGCTGAAGAGAAGCATTTAATGGAGCCCTTTCTAAGTGCCAGGCATACTGGATAATTGGATAATGCATACATTATCATGCATATAAGACACACTTCACTGACCTAAAGCAGGCTCAGCCTTGACTGTGTGGACTGAAAAGAAGATACTGATGGAAGAGAGGGAAGAGCAGGCAGTGGCGGCTGTAGGATCCCGAGGTGCTGGGAAGCACAGCGAAGCCCTTCTTGCCCTCCTGGGGCCCGGGGTGAGATGGCAGGAGAGCATGAGGAGCATCTGCACATGTGTCCGCCTGGGAACCCTGTCTACAGCCCAGGAGGGCATGAAATCAGAAATCAGGAGGGGAGAGGGGCTTTCCCAGTGCCCTTTGGGAAGAATCCAATCTGCTTATCAATGCCTAGCAACAACTTTAAAGCCAATCTGTCACACACCCTGTGGAGGGGTGAGGGAATGCCAAAAGATTTCTGAAGAGCTGGGAGTAGAAGCCAACTTCTGTCAGCTCCCCTGGCTGGCTGAAATTCAGTGTCCCCAGGTTTGTCTATTGTGCAGTCTGAACAATGGCACTCTGCTCATCTGTGTCATGGAATTTCTTCAGGACTCCATTTGAGGATGTGCTCAGAAAGCCCAACGTGAAGAAGCGGAAGCATGGGGTTTGCCATCCTTGAATAGCAGACGTTACAGAGACTTAATTCAGCTCAGGGAATCAGTTGTTCTCTTCCACATATCCAAGTGGCCAGAATCTTCAGTTGAAATGCATTTGATTCCATGATCATTTGCCTAAAAGAAGATTTCTCCTTGAGTGGCTCAAGACCAGAGCTCAAAACAAGGGAGAGACAGAGAAAGGGAAAGGGTCAGAAAGAAAGAGAGAGAAGTTGGCCTCTAGGGAAAAAAAGAAAACTTCAGTCCTGGCGCACACTGCAGCAAACACACAAAACCCTTTTTGTTCCAAGGCCAAAGCCCCGAACAATGACTCATTGGGGCGCCTTTGAGAAATGCTCACGTGCCCACTGGAGCAGAGCTGACTGCGTTATAAGCAGGGAGCCCAGGAGTTGTCTATAAATTGGTGGAAAATGAAGTTCCATTATAAATCCTTTTAACAGCAGGTATCGCTGGCACCCTCCTTGATGCATGGCACTTTCTGGATTTGAGAAAAGGTCTCCTTCCAGGAAGCAGTGGAGAAAGTGCTTTGCAAGTGAATCCTTCCTGACAGACCCCTGACGGAGGCAGTCACACCTACAGGCCCTGATATGTGAGGCTCCATCCCCACCTGGGCTCTGCTTATGCTCGCAAGCCTGTGGCTGGATGGAGACAGAAGGCATTGGCTTGGAAGGGGTCAGTGATTTAGGCCCTCTCTCACCTGTGAGGTTTCTTTCCTGTGAGTCAGCAGCCTTTAGGCCAGAAGCAGACTCTAGTCCCTACAGGGATGTTCTGAAACACACATTCTGAGACATAGGCATCTTGTATTTCTGACTTCTACTACTGACTTCAAACTTGTTATCTCACACAAGTTCCTACTTCTCCTATGACCTGGCAGGGCCCTCCACCTTTCCAGCAGTCTTCATGGCTCCTTGTCCTGAGGGTGATGCCCTTCACTTCTTCTACCACGCAGCCACAGCCTCCCGGGGAACCCAGCTGTGGTTCACACAGGCTAAATGACCTGACCTGATGATGGCAGGACAGAGAACCATTTCTGGATGTTCTCTTAGAAGGCAAATTGAGTCTTTTGAAATGAAACACAACCAGCCTTGCCTTCTGGCCTCAGAATGAATGATTTATGAAACATATTACCCAACTGAAGGAACAGGAAGACTCACCCACACATTTATTTATTCAATAAATAATTACACAGCACCAACAATGTGCCAGGCATGCTTCTAGGCATTTGGAATACACTGACAACCCACTTTTTAAAAACACTATCTTGGTGGGGCATAGTGGCTCACGCCTGTAATCCCAGCACTTTGGGAGGCCATGGTGGGTGGATCACCTGAAGTTAGGAGTTCCAGACCAGCCTGGCCAACATGGTAAAACCCTGTCTCTACTAAAAATGCAAAATAAATTAGCCGGGCATGGTGGTGGGTCCCTGTAATCCCAGCTACTCAGGAGGCTGAGGCAGGAGAATTGGCTTGAACCCTGGAAGCGGAGGTTGCAGTGAGCCGAGATTGTACCACTGTACGCCAGCCTAGGTGACAGAGCAGGACTCCATCTCAAAAAATAAATAAATAAACAAACTCTACCTTGAAGAACTTTTTAAAGATTTTTTTCAGGTGCCAACGTCCTAAGATGCTAAAAAAGTGTGGTATGTTTAGGAGCAGAAGGTGAGTGCAGCTGGAGCACAGCAGAAGTAGTGGCAAGAGGGAGGCCAAGTTAGGCAGAGCTCAGATCACAGACCTGGACACCCAGGTAGGTTTGATTTTATCCTAAGAATTATGAGCAGAATGGTAATGGTGTCTAAATAATGTTTTAAAATATTAACATGTCTGCTCCTTGGAGACCAGGTTTTGAAGGAACAAGAGAGGAAGATGGAGACCCGTGAAGAAGCTGTTCTAGAATGACCTAGGCAACAAGAAAATCCTGGGAAGCGCCTCGAGGACGCTGCTGGGAAGCCAAAGAGGAGACTATTCTGGAACGTGGAATTAGAAAATTTCCAAATGCAGAGAGCTCAGAGGAAGCGGCGTTGAGCTGAGACTCAGAGATTTGGGGATGGCAAAGAGAGGAATGAGGAGCCCGTTCCAGAATGTGAGCAGTGAGGTGTTCCCGGAGGACTTGTGGGGTATAGATAAAGAGGCTGAGGAGCTGAGGCTGTAGACACTGCTGGATGCTAGACGGTGAGAGGCTGAATGCAAGGCTAAGGTGCTGGTCCTTTCTTTTGTGGTTGATAGAGAGCCCTGGTGATGGTTCAGGAGGGAGGCAGGCACACGGCTGTCTCCAGTGGTGGTGTGGATGACAGTTCTGAGAAGAGGTTAAAGAGGAGGTCAGAGCCAGGCATGGTGGCTCACGCTTGCAATCCCAGCACTTCAGGAGGCCAAGGCGGGTGGATCATGAGGTCAGGAGATGGAGACCATCCTGGCCAACATGGTGAAACCCCATCTCTACTGAAATACAAAAAAATTAGCTGGGTGTGGTTGCGCATGCGAGTAGTCCCAGCTACTCGGGAGGCTGAGGCAGGAGAATTACTTGAACCCGGGAGGCGGAAATTGCAGTGAGTCGAGATCACGCCACTGCACTATAAACTGGGTGACAGTGGAGACTCCATCTCAAAAAAAAAAAAAAAAACAAAAAAAAAGAGGTCAGCTGATGTTTTCCATTAAGGGCCAGAGAGTGCATCTTTCGACTTTGTGGGCTAAGTCTTATTTTACAACTGCTCAACTCTGCAGCAGTAGACAAATTCATAAGCAAACGGGTGTGGCTGTGTTCCAGCCAAATGTTATTTACAGAAATAGGCCTTGGGCCAGCTTCAGTCTGCTGGCTGTCGTTTGCCAGCCCCCAGGGTTAGGGGAAGGGAGGGAAGTTACCCAGTCTTGCAAAGGATGGAAAGGACCTGGTGACTCCAGTGGCAGAGTGGAAGGAGGAACATAGCTCTGAGAGGCCTTCTGCTGAATGTCAGGGCGGTAGTGGGGAGGAATGGGAGTTGAGGGTGACTCAAAATTTGTAGTCACAGGCAGAAGAGCTTTCCTCAATGTGCAGCAGGGGTTTAAGCTGTGGAAGCAGATGAAATATCTTCCTCCCACTTACCGCCTCACATACACAAGGATGGGATAGAATGAAGGGTAAGGAGCACTGATGTTTATCAGACAGCCAAAAATTTAAGACCATGGCATCAGCTGAGGCAGGAGGTGAACTGCAGAAGGATGCAGCCTCCTTGGAGCCTCCCAGAGGAGTGCTTGGCCTCCAGAAGCAGAGCAGTGGCTCTGATGGCATCAGGGATTTCATCCAGTGCTTGGTTTCTCCAGCATCTTGTTCTGGTCCCTTAGCAATCAGGCAGCACTGTTTATTGAGTGCCTGCCACCAATGTGGCCGTGGACTCGGTGCCCTCAGGGGCCAGGAAAGACTGTGTGGTGCAGTCCTTACTGCTGTGAGTCCTGGGAGAGGCAGGAGCTATTAAAACAGGAACTATTAAAGGCAACAAGGGTTCTGCTTCTTTGCAGTGCCTAGGAATGCTTTTTGGGGATCGGAGGAATTGTGTAAGGCAGGTAAGGTACATGACAAATGTCCAAGTTGGGAGAGAAACATGCAAATATGCCTGATGGCAGGAATGAGCAGGCCTTAGAAGTAAAGAGGAGTCTTTAGGATGTTACATAGTTTTTTGTTTGTTTGTTTGTTTTTTTGAGATGGAGTTTTGCTCTGTCACCCAGCCTGGAGTATATTAGCACAACCTCCACCTCCCAGGTTCAAGTGATTCTCCTGCCTCAACCCCCCAAGAAGCTAGGATTATAGGCACCTGCCACCATGCCCAGCTACTTTTTGTATTTTCAGTAGAGACAGAGTTTTTCCACATTGGGCAGGCTGGTCTCGAACTCCTGACCTCAGGTGATCCACTTGCCTCAGACTCCCAAAGTGCTGGAATTATAGGCCTGAGCCACCTTGCCCGGTCAGATGTTACATAATTAAAATTAAGACATATGGGGGGAATTCTGTTTATTCTCTTTCTCTTTGTGTACTTGTTATCACCTAGAGAGAATAGAATACAGCAGCTAAGAATGTGAAACCAGGCGACAGCAACCTGGGATTGAATCTCAGACTCTCCTGACTGTGTTAACCTCTCTGTGCCTCAGTTTTCTCTCTCTGCAAGATGGGCTGATGGTAACAGCCTACTGCCCAGGACTGGTGTGGCATTCAGTGGTCAGTACATGAAGAGGGCTCAGACTGGCTTGGTCTGGGATAACCTGTGTCAGGGCCACCACTGCATTCCCTGTTGTCCTTCTGGTCAGGCCTAAGCAAGAGGAATGTGGAAGTAGTGGCTGGGGGTCTAAGAAGCCCCGTGCTCAGCACTGATCACAACCCCGTCTCTTTGCCAGCTCTACAAGACACAGTGATGAGAATGGCCATCGCCATCTCCTTCCCTCTTCCCATGCCTTTCTGGGAAAGATATTTTCTTTCTCAAGATTGAAACTAGGTAGATAGAGAACATTTTGCAGTTTTAATTAATACAGATTTATCTACCTCCCAGGGCTGTTTGCAAGATTAATCCCTACCCAATGCCTTAAGCTCCTTAGCAGACAGACACTGTGTTCTCACCAAATAAGCTGGACTTGTGATCTTAAGCCTGATTCTCTCAGCCACTGCCCCCTCTTCTCAAATAACGGCCTCCTTGCTTGCTTTAAATTGGTTGGTTGCTCCCTATGAATTTGAGTTTATCCTCTGCCTGGTGCAATTAAGTGTGAAAATCCTTGATCCTTGCCTCGGGTGAGGGGAGGTAGGGATATTTGTGTGGTCTGGGGGAGAGCACTTAGCTTGGGTTCAATTTTGAAGTGACTCTGACAACCGAGGCTGTGGTCCTCGACCCCCTGGGTGGGTTTCTGAGTAACTCCTGAAGGGGTTGAAGACCCGGGCATGTGGTGGGGAGAAGGGGCACAGAGGGGAGAATGAACAGAGTTGGAGGATATTGATGCATCTGCTAACTTGGTAGAATAGCCTGAAACCACAGTCCCTGAATTAGTCATAGAGTTCTGTTTAGAAATGGTTGCAGGACATCACTCTGCTCATCAATTTGTAAAAGCTGGTTATGTATAGGGTGTATCAATATCAATAATTTGCATTTGGGGTTTTGCCCAGCTCAGTGCTTTGCTTTTGTTGATTTGTTCTTATGTGAACATTTTATTCCTTGAAAAAAAAAACAAAAGAACAAAGTGTTACAAATGTCTCCCTGCTCTTTGGTCATATTTAAAATTTTATTTCTTGATACATTAGCCCATGTCTTATAGAGCTGCAATGACCTGGGTAATCAAGAGGAAAAGCGGGGCAGGAAACTCCTCTGAAGCTCTGTGCATCAAAGAACCATAATAACAGGTTAAAAGAATACCAAAGATACACTCACTAAAATGAAAATTGAAGCAAACTATCTCTTTGCATATGCTATAATTATATCAGCAGGTTAATATGGAAAAAAATGCTGATTTTTATGTAAGTTAACAGTGGAAAAGGCTGTAGTTCTCACCTTGGCCTTGCTAATACTGATCAAAACTAATCAGAATCAGATTCTAATAGAACTTCAAAAAAATTTAAGGCAGAATTTCTTAAGAAAACTATGCAACATCAGATGTCTAGTAATATGCTCTATAAAAAACTAATACCATGCCCAATAAATTTGATAAATATCCTATAATATCTCAGGAATTCATGAGAATAAGTATGTTAAACATTCTAAGTCTGTAGACAAATGAGTTTCCTAATTCACTAAACAAGGAAGCCTGTTGACCACAAGAACTTACTGAACACTACCTGAAATAGTTTTTCATCAAAATATCTTTGGAATTTAGTCCATAGGTTCTAGGAGGAAGGTCATGTGGACTTCTCAATATTAGAGATAACTGCATCTTTAAGATTTTGAAGTACCCAACTCCTTCTAAAAGACCTGGGCCCACACTGAAGAATAGAACTGGTGACTGACCATCCCTATGAAAATGTCTAAAACAATGGTTCTCAAGGATATATCAGAATCAGCCGGAGAACTGGGCTCATAGAGTGGGACAGGGCCTGTACTTCCCAAATTTTGCCAAGTTTCCCTGGAGATTCTGATGCACACCAAGCTTGAGAACCTCTGTCCTAAAAGATGGTTCCAGAAATGGAAAGGAGTTCAGGAAAAAAAAAAGGTTTTAGTCTGGCCTAAGAGCTTTTTCACATACTGAATCCACAAGTGTGGATCTGCCCAGCTGGGGGCTACGGCAGTGCTGATACCTTGGGAGCTGTACTGTTTGCTTTGCCCCAGATGTGCCCATCAGACAATAAGGAGAACTAAACAGAAGGAACCACAAGGTGCAGCTTTGCTGCTCTCCAGAAGTCCCCAAACCTAATCATTCATCCATCTGGGATATCAGGTAATAGAAAGATTGCTGTGGAAGCTTGAGAATGAAGGACCTGAATCCATCATTAATCCTTTAAAAAAAAATCTCCAAAAGTGACCCTGAAATACATTAAAGTCTACACTTTTTAAATGGCTTTTACAGTTTATTACATTGGTATGTATACTATAAAAAAGCCTTCATTATTTCCAACTCTTTTTCATTTGTAATAACTGATTCAAGAGCACAGACCAAAGAGTTGTTTCCAGGTAGCCTGTTTTAAGAAAATGGCTTATCAAATCATTAAAGATTTACACCATGCTCTGAATAATGGAGGTGAGTTCGCTGCTCCCTTCCCAGCCTACTGCCAGACATGGGAGCTCCCCACTGGACCCAGGTAGAGTGTCTCTACTTGGATGGAATAAAATTGCATTTCTTTATCTTCAGACTATTATGCATCCAGCTCACAAAGTTTAACCAGTCATCCATCCCTGCTCTGTTAGAGAGATTGACTCTCACTCAAGAATCAATTAGGTCTGCATATTTGCCAAAATCAAAC
Source organism: Ateles fusciceps (assembly GCA_036589455.1). Lineage (NCBI taxonomy): Eukaryota > Metazoa > Chordata > Mammalia > Primates > Atelidae > Ateles > Ateles fusciceps. The sequence goes on along the minus strand of JAZHEH010002982.1, from coordinate 4,095,258 downwards.
AAGCTGAGACAACACTGGATTAAGATTTGGAAGTCATGGGAGTTGAAAGAGACTGAGGAAGAGAGACTCTTTGAAGAAGCTCTCCTTTGAAGAATAGATACTGTAAATTATCAAATTTATTTGATGATGCCTAAGGGTATTTTTAATGCTACCAGAGTTATAATGGAGGGAAAAAGCACTCATAATTTTTAAAAGCTCAACCCTTGGATTTAGTAAAGAAAATGGTGAGACTTTTAAGCACTTGCTTAGAAGGACCATGTATCTCAAACAAGTATGATTCAAACCTACCATCACCACTGACATTCCTATCCCACCCAAGCTAGCCACTAGAAAATCCCCCACTTGTATTTTCTTGTATGATGAGTCTGGGACTCATTTTAATGATTGCATCATAGTCATGGGCTTCAGCTTTTAGCACGATAGTCCAGTGCTGATAAAAAACCTAGTAACAACTTACTGATATTAACTCACATCTTGTTAGAAAATTCCTGTTCCTATATCAACTTTCAGTGATTTGGGAAACTTTTTGAAAAAGAAACCTATGTATTCAACAAATACCTAATGTGAATCTGATTTTAACATTTCATGTATTTCCAAGACAGAGCTGTTTATTCCATTTGATGGAACTCTTAAAAATATGGCTTTTATTTCCATAAAACAGTACAACTGGAATAAAGCCATACCAACATAGTCCTTATTAAAACTGTCCTTAATAGCTTTTTCATGTCTTTTCTGATGATCAAATCACTCTTCTCTTTAGAGATATATTTCAACCATTCTCAAATCTTCTTTATTCTGCTTCAATCCTGTAGGAGCAAAAGGATCCTAAGGGAAGTCTGCATCCCTTCCTACTTTCTTGGGTCACCTTTATCAAAAGCTGTATGCACTACAGTCCTGATACGTCTTTGGTGTTAGTTATTTAGAATCAAGGGCAGACAGCTTACAGAAAGATACACAGGCATAATGAGCACAGTCCCTTTCTTGGGAAGGGAAGGAAAGGTCACTGGCAGCACCAGGATTAGAACTAAGAGACAGGGCTTTGTGGAGTGACTCTATATTAGTCAACCTCCTCCCTAGACAAGCCTTATCCCTCTCCAAGTTTATCCTCTTTTAGGTAAAATAGAGACAACAATCCAAACCTGACTGCCTCAAAAGGTTTTGTTTGAGCCTTAATAATCAGTAAGAGAGGTGAATATAAAATATCACAGTTGACTATGACCACTCTCACCTTTACAATTCTTCCTGAAATGTCCTCAGGTTTACTGTCCTCAAATGCAAGTTCAATTGTGTAACTTTCCACTTCACAGATTATTGGTTGCTCATTATCTAGAGAATAAAGACCAAACTCTACATGGTCATCGAGATCCTTCACCATATATGCTTTTCCTGCTATTGCTCTCCACGGTTCCAGACCAACCACACTGAATGAATTAGCACTTTTTGAATATTTGAACATTTCATGTATTTTCACGTCTTGGTCTTTGCACAAACTATCTAATCAGTTCCTGATGAAATCCTGTTTCTCCTTCCACGATCAGTTTGAATGTAATATTCCCTTAAGGATACTTTCCTTTATGGCATCCATTCATTCAATTATTATAAAGTGCTGTTCATGTGCCAGGTGTCAGAACTATATAACTTCACTGTTCCTACCATAGCAGTTTGTGTGTATTTCTAACATAGTACTCATTTTAGCCTGTTTTGTGGGATTTTTAATTTAACTTTATGTCCTTACCACTGACTGGAAACTTTCTAAGAAAAAAAAAAACATTATTTGTTGTTGGTCTCCATATCACCACACTAGTACAAAGAAGGCACATGGCAAATGTGTGTTGAATGAATAAACAATGTCATATTTAACTTGATATATTCACCATTTTGTTTTTAAGGCAGTCACATGGGTTTAATAGCACTTTATAACTTCTGAGTGGAGGAAGAACAATTCCTGCCATTTTTCTTCTAGGAGTGAGTAGTTACAAGTCACCTTCATGAAGGCTTTGGATCTTATTATTATAACCACCAACTAAACAAACCATGCTCTCTCCTGATGTTTCCCTCTATCTGTTCCCCATTATTAGCTGGGGGTCACAAGTGGGGCAAAGTTGAGCTTGTGGCCAGTCTTCCTGATTTGATCTCCCAGGAGACAACAGGGCTTCTAGCTTCATGTCCAGGATCACCTCCACCAAAAGACTTGGGTTTCTCCATAAAGCTGGCCCACCAGCTCTAAATTTTATACCCCGAAGCTTGCCAAGATAAAGAATAAGGAAGATGTAGAATAATAAAGAAGATATACAATAAGCATCCTCAAAAACATTAGGAACATTGCTCTAGAATTATAGAGCTCAAACATTTGGAGAGGGTGTGTCAAGAGTGACTCATAACAAATAGCAGTAATAAGTAAGGCAATTAGTAGAAAAGAGGGCACCACCCACACAGAGTAGTTCCTGAGGAATTTTAATTTAAATTACTGGGTCAGCTTCATTCTGGAGAAAGGAGGTACTTTTTAACTTTCAAACACCTGCTTGATCCCAATAGGAGGCAAATGATCCTAAGATAAATCAGCATCCCTTCCTGCTTTCTTAGGTCTCCTTCCTTCTCATTGTCAATACATCACATTGATTTTCTATCCAGAACAGATGCTTAGCATGGGTTCTTGCTCTTAGATCATCTTTTCCCTCCTTATTGCCATGAGAAAGAACACAATGGGGTGATTTTGTGCAGAATTATAGCCTGGTGGCTTAAAGAGACATATTTCTTGCAAAATAGCAATTCTGCTAGTACTCTGTAGACCAGAGGGTTAATGAAAGAGACAAAAGAGGCAATAAACTGGGTTCAGATGAAGATGAATTGGAGCTGTATCTGTATGGTGGCAGTGTGTGTTTTAGGAATATACTGGAAGGGTGAGGAAGAAGAAGCTTGGGGAGACAATTTCTCAACTCAGGGCCAAAAGACCATTGTTCTGACATTCCCCCACAATCATTGTCCAGGCATCTCTTTGATCTCCATAATGTCATGGAACAATTAGTAGCCTAAGAAGGGGTATTCCCTTTTGCTTATGCTAACCCTGGGGTGTAAGAGAGTGACTAAAATGTTTCAGGCAACCCCAATATTTAGAGGAAGGCTGGATATTCTTTTCTTTAAGTGAAAAATGGAGGCTCCAAAACAAACTATATAGCATTACTCCACTGGTTAAAAGTTAATAAACACTCCCACTCTCTTACTATCTCTCTCTCTCTCAAAAACAGATTAAAGGGAAATGTGACAAAATGCTTACAGCACTTGCTCTCAAGTGGTAGAAGTATGAATTATTTTATCTTCCTTCTTTTTATCTACATTTTCTGCAGTAAACTTGTATTACTTTTCAAAGAAGAAAAACTATATATTTTTAAAGTCTTCTCCCTTTAACTAGATATTCTTGCTCCCTGATAAAGATTTTTATAAAAATACAACTTATACTGGTCAGAGAAGATCATGTGATTAGCAAGGTGCTTCAGTGAGAAGGGAAGACTATAGAGTCTTTGTTTTCAGGGGTTTGGGGCCTTTGTACTTTTTCTTTTCAGTTCTTAGAAACACGAGAGTGACCTCCTGCCCAGAGAAGTGACCTTGGATTTAAATGTGAAATGCTAGCCCCCCCCCCCATGTAAATGCCTGAAAAAAGGGCATTTCATTCAAGAACAGGAGATGAAGTGTTTCTCTTTCCTGTGTTGACATATGATGCATCCATCAGATCTCTTGCAAGAAAGGGATGTTGCATCTCTCAGAGACCTCCCCTACCCACACACACACAACCTTCTCCATCTGCAAAAGGCATTTCTGTTCTCCTTCTCCCTTCTTCAAGGTTACAGCAGCCATAGTCCTCCCCAGTGAGACCCAGAGTACAGCCAAGAGCAGGCAGGTGGTTGTTTGGGGAGAATTCACTATGCATTTGATTGCTTTCTTTTTGTAGTATCTATTAGGATGGCATGTTCATGGGCCTCTCAATTTCCCAGAGTTCTGTGTTTTCACTTATTTGCTTGGTTGTCAGTAAGAGACAAAGCATGCTCCTCTCCAAAAGTTTTCTTGTGCAATTTTTGGTCTATTTTTTAATCTTCAATGAGATAGTAAGACTTCTTACCCCTCATGAAATGACACGATGTCTGCAATTTGCTCTAAACTATTCTACCAAAGATAAAAAGGCTGAGTGGGGGAGTGTGGCAACTAATAGCTGCAAGTTCCTTCACTTCTCTCCAAAATAGAGAAGCCAAAACATTCTCTCCCCCTGTTAAAATCTCTTCAAATAATCCTTGTTTTCCAGTTGCTAATCTCTTTTATAGATGGAACATGATGGTGGGTTTTCAGATGATTTTTTCACTCTGAGCACAGCCTATGCCAAAGTGTCTAGCAGTATCTTGTGGAATGTGGATGTATTTCGGACCCATAGGTTTCAGTTTTGACATTTCAACCAAATTTCTTAGACATCAGAAGAGGCATTTCAACATAATTCTATGGTCACATATGCACTGTTAATTTTGCCCACAAATGAAAGAGTATAGCTACTTTTCATGAATAGTTCACCATTCAACCTGTCTGCCATTGATAGGATACAATACACTTCCCATATTCTTGAGAACTTTAACAGCTCCAGTGATGACCTTGGAATGCAAAGGAAAGATAAGACAGAAACCTGAAACCAGAAAACACCAAAAAAAGCCTTCTAGAGAGATGCTCCCAGCTTAATAATGGAAATAAGATATTACTGTATAAAAGAAACCAAGATGTAGGCATTGAGAAAAATATCTGGATTTAGTCTCACAACAAATAACGCAATTGATTTATCCCCAAAGAGAAAAGAAAAACTTGAATCAGTTGAGAGCATCTGGCTTGAAAAGAATCATCCTTCTTTATCCCAGTATGGATTTTCAATCTCAAATACGCAAGCATTGTGTTTTACTAGAGCATTTTAACGTGTGGCCCTTGATTATACAATCAATCCTTTTGGTCTCCCAAATAATATATATTGAAGTACTTTTAAAAATGCAAATGAAGAATGATGCAAGACATTGCGACTTCTAAGTGGGTATTTTAGATTTTATGGTATTAAGTTCTTTTATATGATCAATGTAAATGTTCTCTCTGGGGGCCTTCATTTCTCCTTGTTGTCTTCTTGTTTACACTGGTATGTGGAAGCAACGCTTAAAAAACAGATGTAAAGATTTATGTTCCTATACTTGTCACATTATATAGTTTGGCAATGAGGAAGAAATGGATCAAATTAGTGCTAAGAACTACTTTTGCTTTGTCAACTTGACCTTTAAGACAGACTGCCTGGATGGGAAGCCTCAATAATATTGTCCTTAAGCAGAGTTTGCTGGATTGACCAGGAGCTTGCATTGAACATCTACCATACAGCATTGGTAAGTAGCAGGCACTGACGATAAATGGACGCTACAGAATAGACTTCCAGGAAGGAAACTTAAAGCACTAAGAAAGCAAAGAGTGGGGGAGAAACAGTTTCTGAGGGCTAAGAGGAGCATTTCCAAACAGCTGAAGTAAAGTTGAGATACCCAGACATCTCTCAGGTCTACTACCATTCCAACCCAGAATGTACTTCCTCCTTACTCCTCCAAGAATCATACCCAAAAAAGTTATAGAATGGTGTCCAGACGTGGTGGCTCATGACTGTAATCCCAGCACTTTGGAAGGCCAAGGCAGGAGGATCACGAGGTCAAGAGATCGAGACCATCCTGGCCAAAGTGGTGAAACCCCATCTCCACTAAAAATACAAAAAAATTAGCTGGGCATGGTGGCGCACACCTGTAGTCCCAGCCACTCGGGAGGCTGAGGCAGGAGAATCACTTAAAACTGGGAGACGGAGGTTGCAGTGAGCTAGAATTGTGCTGCTGCACTCCAGCCTGGCGACAGAGGGACTATGTCTCAAAAAAAAAAAAAAAAAAGAAAAGAAAAAAAAAAAGGCATAGAATGTAGAGTCAAAACCTGTGTCTCATGGAGACTTCCCCCAGAAACACTCTTATGGCCTTTGATAGAATTATTTCCTTGGCAGAAAGCTCACAATATGACACAGTGACCCATTCCATTCCCCTAATGTTCAACGGATGCAATAGTATTTCATAATGAAAAACATTTATACCAATGTCCACTGTTATGATTATTAAGAAAGAGCCTCTCACCAAAGAGTTTTCACCCCCATTCAATTATTCAAAACAGTATAAGCAGTGTTTCACATTAGCTTGAAAATAGAATAGTCTAAGATATGAAACAGAGTTGGAGACTTCCAGCAAATCATTTGGCTGGGATTTGACACCAACCATAGCCCTCCTGCGGCTCCAGAGGCATCTATGCCATTTCTTGAAGTTCACTGAGAAATGTCCTGTGTGGTCTCATCTGCCCATATGTGGACTGGTTCCAGGCTGAGGCCACCTTCTTTATTCTCTTCCCTCTTCTAGGGGGTGGTCCAGTAGTCCCTTCACCAAAGTGGGATGGGGCTCTTCCCAATCTTGGACAGCATGTGATTATACTTGAGCTGTAATGCAAGAGTTGCCTGTCTTCTTAGAGTGTTAATAGAGATTAGAAGACTGCACTCCTTTTCCCTGTGTTGCCTTCTTTCTCTCAGGTCCTATATGAGCTGTTGGAGAGAGCATTCAAAGAATCTTCTGGGGCATTTGCAGGGGACTAAGATGGTGAATAAAAGGCAGTACTATCTTGCAGCTCCTGCTTAGATGGACAGAGCAACACATGGAGACTCACGTTGTGAACTTTGGCTCCAAGAACTACACAGGAACATACCAAAAAACCAAGAGAATCCACAGATCATTTGAAGGAGCTGGATCACCACTACAGGCTCCCTGAGATGCCAAAAAATTGTGAGTCTGCTTACTTTCTCAACAGGGAGGCTCGTGGTCTAGGGCAAGTTCATAGCCCTGGTCACTGGCTGCCAAGAAACAGACTCAGTTCTGTCGGTGGGGCATGGTAGGAATGAGATCATCCTATAGGACTTTGGGCTGTGTGGGAGTAGGATGAGGCCTGTGACTACCAGCTTTCCCCCCACTTCCCTGGCAACCTGTATGACTCAGCAGAGGCAGTCTTAATCTCCCTGGGAATATAACTCCTTTGGACTGGGGAATCACACTCCCACCCCCCCCCCCCCCCCCCCCCCCCCCACAGCAGTCATAGTAAGCTCCGCCCAAGGAGAGGCGGCAGTCAGACACTCCTATCCCTGTCCCCAGCTGGTGGTCTTTCTCTACATACCCTGGTAGCCAGAGACAAAGGTCATAATGTCTTGGGAGCTCTATGGCCCTTCCCACTGCCTGAAAAACCTGAATACTTAACCAGGTATCCTCCTTATAAGACCACAGCTGATATGTGCTTGAAAGCGCCACCTTCTGGCCAGAGGCCAACCAACACAAAACCAGTGCACTAAACATAGCACAGCTAAAGACCCTCACAGAATCCACTTCACTGTCCTGCTGGTATCCACAACTGCAAGACCTGAAGATGGATCATATCACGGTACTCTTTGCAGACACTCCGCAGTTCCAGCCCAGGCCCAGTAGCTCCACTAGGTGGTAAGACCCACAAGAGTGAAAACAATCACTACAGTTTGGTTCTCAGGAAGCCCCATCAGGCAAAGAGGAGAACATCACATCAACAAAGCACCCTGTGGGACAAAGAATCTGATCAGCAGCCCTAGAATCCCAGATCTTCCCTCTGACATAGTCTAGCCAAATGAAAAGGAACCAGAAAAACAATTCTGGTAATATGAGAAGACAAAGGTCTTTAACACCTTCAAAAGATCATACAAGCTCACCAGCAATGGATCCAAACCAAGATAAAATCCCTGATTTGCCAGAAAAAGAATTCAGAGGTCAATTATTAAGCTCATCAAGGAAGCACCAGAGAAAGGTGAAATTCAACTTAAAAAAAATAAAAAACATGATATAGGATATGAAAAAAAATTATTCAGTGAAACAGACAGCATAAATAAAAAAAAAATCACAACTTCTGAAAATCAAGGACACACTTAGAGAAATGCAAAATGCACTGGAAAACCTCAGCAGTAGAATTGAACAAGCAGAAGAAAGAACTTCAGAGCTCAAGAACCAGGCTTTCAAATTAACCCAATCCAACATAGACAAAGAAAAAAGAATGGAAAAAAAATGAACAAAGCCTCCAAGAAGCTTGGGACTTTGTCCAACCTAAGAATAAATGTCCAAACCTAAGAATAATTGGTGTTCCCAAGGAATAAGAGAAATCTAAAAATTTGAAAAATATTTTTGAGGAAATAATCAAGGAAAACTTCCCTGACCTTGCTAGAGTTCTAGATATCCAAATACAAGAAGTTCAGACAACACCTGGGAAATTCATTGCAAAAAAGATCAACACCTAAGTACATAGTCATCAGGTTATTTAAAGTCAAGACAAAGGAAGAAATCTTAAGAGCTGTGAGGCAAAAGCATCAAGTAAAACCTATATATAATAAAGGAAAACCTATCAGAATAATAGCAGATTTCTCAGCAGAAACTCTACAAACTAGAAGGGATTGGGGTCCTACTTTTAGTCTCCTTAACACAATTATCAGCCAGGAAATTTGTATCCAGTGAAACTAAGCTTCATAAATGAAGGAAAGATGCAGTCATTTCCAGACAAACAAAGGCTGAGGGAATTTGCTCCTACCAAGCCCCACTACAAGAACTGCTAAAAAGCAGCTTTAAATCTTGAAACAAACCCTTGAAATACATAAAAATAGAACCTCCTTAAAACATAAATCTCACAGGACCTATATAACAATAACACAATGAAAAAAAGATATTCAGGCAAGAAATAGCACAATAAATAGAATAGTATCTCATGTCTCAGTACTAACATTGATGTAAATGGCCTAAATGCTCCACTTAAAAGATACAGAATGGCAGAATGGAATGGAAAAGAATTCACCAACCAAGTTTCTGCTGTCTTCAGGAGACTCACCTAACAAATAAGGACTCACATAAATTTAAGGTAAAGGTGTGTAAAAAGATAGTCCAGGCAAATGAACAAGAAAAGCAAGCAGGAGCAGGTGTCTTTATATCAGACCAAAAAACATTAAAGCAACAGCAGTTAAAAAAGGCAAAGAAGAACATTATATAATGATATAAGGACTAGTCCACAGAAAACTATCACAATTCTAAATATGTATGCACCTAACACTGGAGTGCCCAAATTTATAAAGCAATTACTACTAGACCTAAGAAATAAGATAGATGGCAACATAATAATAGCGGGGGACTTTACTACTCCACTGACAGTACTAGACAGGTCATCAAGACAGAAAGTCAACAAAGAAACAATGAACTTAAACTATACCATAAAACAAATGGACTTACCAGATATTTATAGAACATTGTACCCAACAACTGCAGAATATACATTCTATTCATCACACATGGAACACTCTCTAAGATAGACCATATGATAGGCCACAAAACAAGTCTCAATAAAGTTAACAAAATAAAAATGATATCAAGTATTCTCTCAGAATACAGAATAAAACTGGAAATCAACTGCAAAAGGAACCCTCAAAACCGTGCAAATCCATGAAAATTAAATAACCTGCCCCTGGATGCTCATTGGGTCAACAGTGAAATCAAGATGAAGGTTAAAAATTTCTTTGAACTGAATGATAACAGTGACACAACCTATCAAAATTTCTAGGATACAGCAAAAGCAGTGCTAAAAGGGAATTTCCTAGTACTAAATGGCTACATCAAAAAGTTGAAAAGAACAAAGAGCACAAATATACAATCTAAGGTCACACCTCATGGAACTGAAGCAACAAGAACAATCAAAACCCAAATCCAGCAGAAGAAAAGAAATAACAAAGATTGGAGCAGAACTAAATGAAATTGAAATATACAAAAGAAATCAAACAAAAAGTTGATTCTTTGAAAAGATAAATAAAATTGACAGACAATTAGCAAGGTTAACCAAGAAAGAAGAGAGACGATCCAAATAAGCTCAATTACAACTGATACACAAAATACAAAAGATTATTCAAGGCTACTATAAACACCTTTATTTGCATAAACTGGAAAACCTAGAGGAGATGGATAAATTCCTGGAAATATCCAACCCTCTTATATTAAACCAGGAAGATACAGAATCTCTGAAGAGTCCAATAACAAGCAGCGAGAAAAACTTGGCAACAAAAAATGTCCAGGACCAAACAAATTCTGGCCCTGGATTCTATCAGACATTGTATCAGACATTCAAAGAAGAATTGGTAGCAATCCTATCAACACTATTCCAAAAGATAAATAAAGAGGGAATCCTCCCTAAACCATCCTATGAAGCCAATATCACCCTAATACCCAAACCAGGGAAGGACATAACAAAAAAAAGAAGACTACAGACCAATATCCCTGATGAATATAGATATAAAAATCCTCAACAAAATAATGGTTAACTAAATCCAACAGCATATCAGAAAGATAATCCACTATGATCAACTGAGCTTCATACCAGAGATGTAGGGATGGTTTAACATACATAATTCAATAAATGTGATTGATCAACAAATAAACAGAATTAAAAACAAATATCATATGATCATCTCAATAGACACAGAAAAAGCATTTGACAAAATCCAACATCCCTTTATGATGAAAATCTTCAGCAAAATTGGCATAGAAGGGACACACCTTAAGATAATAAAAGCCATCAATGACAGACCCACAGCCAACATTATACTGAACGGGGAAGGAAAGTTGAAAGCATTCCCCCCAAGAACTGGACCAAGACTAGGATGCCCACTTTCACCACTTTTATTCAACATAGTACTAGAAGTCCTAGACAGAGCAATCAGACAAGAAAGAGAAATATAGTTCATCCAAATCAGTAAAGAGGAAGTCAAACTGTCGCTATTTGCTAATGATATGATCATGATCATATACCTAGAAAACCCTAAAGACCCATCCAAAAAGTTCCTAGAACTGGTAAATGAATTCAGCAAAGTTTCAGGATACAAAATTAATGTACACAATTCAGTAGCTCTTGTATACACCAACAGTGACCAAGCTGAGAATAAAATCAAGAACTCAACCCCTTTCACAATAGCTGCAAAAATCAATCAATAAATAAAATACTTAGGAATACACTTAACCAAGTTTGTGAAAGACCTCTGCAAGGAAAACTACAAAACACTGCTGAAAGAAATCATAAAGGACACAAATACATGGAAACACACCCCATGCTCACAGATGGGTAGAATCAACATTGTGAAAATAATCATACTACCAAAAGCAATCTACAAATTTAATGCAATTCTCATCAAAATACCACCATCATTCTTCACAAAACTAGAAAAACAAATCCTAAAGTTCATATGGAACCAAAAAAGAGCCCGAATTGCCAAAGCAAACCTAAGCAAAAAAGACAAATCTGAAGGCGTCACATTACCCGACTTCAAACTATACTATAAGGCCATAGTCACCAAAACAGCATGGTACTGGTATAAAAATAGGCACATAGATCAATGGAACAGACTAGAAAACCCAGAAATAAAGCCAATTGTTTACAGTCAACTGATCTTCAACAAAGTAAACAAAAAGATATAGTGAGAAAAGGACACACTATTCAACAAACAGTGCTGGGATAATTGGCTAGCCAAATGTAGAAGAATAAAACTGGATCCTCATTTCTCACCTTATATAAAAATCAACTCAAGATGGATCAAAGACTTACATCTAAGACCTGAAATCATAAAGACCCTAGAAAACATCCAAAAAACCCTTCTAGACATTAACTTAGGTGAAGACTTCATGACCAACAACCCAAAAGCAAGTGCAACAACAACAAAGATAAGCAGATGGGACTTAATTAAACTAAAACGTTTCTGCATGGCAAAAGAAATAATAAGCAGGGTTAACAGACAACCCAGAGGGGGGAGAAAATCTTCACAATCTATACATTTGACAAAGGACTAATATCCAGAATCCATAAAATCTCAAACAAATCAGCAAGAAAAAAATTTAAAAATCCCATCAAAACCTGGGATAAAATATGAATAGACAATCCTCAAAAGAAGATATACAAATGGCCAACAAGCATATGGAAAAATGTTCAACATCACTAATTATTAGGGAAATGCAAATCAAAACCACAATGCAATACCATCTCACTCCTGCAAGAACGGCCATAATAAAAAAAATAATAGACGTTGGCGTGGATGTGATGAAAAGGAAACACTTTTACACTGTTGGTGGGAATGTCAACCAGTACAACCACTATGGAAAACAGTGTGGAGATTCCTTAAAGAACTAAAAGTAGATCTGCCATTTGATCCAGTAATCCTACTACTAAATATCTACCCAGAGCAAAGTAAGTCATTATACGAAAAAGATACTTGTACACACATGTTCATTGCAGCACAATTTGCAATTGCAAAAATATGGAACCAGCCCAAATGCCCATCAATCAATGAGTAGATAAAGAAAATTGACATATCTATAATAGAATACTACTCAGCCATAAAAAGGAATGAAATAATGGCATCCACAGCAACCTGGATGGAATTGGAGACCATTATTCTAAATGAAGTAACACGAGCAGAAAAGCAAACAGCACATATTCTCACTCATGTGTGGGAACTAAAGTATGAGGAAGCAAAGGCATGAGAATGATACATTGGGCCAGGCACGGAGGGGCACACCTGTAATCCCTGCACTTTGGGAGATCGAGGAAGCAGATCACAAGGTCAACAGATTGAGACCATCCTAGCCAACATGGTAAAACCCCGGCTCTAGTAAAAATACAAAAATTAGCTGGGCATGGTGACATGTACTTGTAGTCACAGGTACTCAGGAGGCTAAGGCAGGAGAATCGCTTGAACCCAGGAGGTGGAGGCTACAGTGAGCAGAGATTGCACAACTGTACTTCAGCCTGGCAACAGAACGAGACTCCATCAGGAAAAAAAAAATGATACTTTGGACTTTGGGGACTTGGGGAAAGGGTGGGGGATGGCAAGAGATAAAAGGCTACACACTTCATACAGTGTACACTGCTCAGGTGATGGGTGCACCAAAATGTCAGAAATTACCACTTATTCATGTAACCAAACACCACTCCAAAACCTATTGAAATAAACAATTTAAAAAATTAAAAATAAATACATTTTTTTTAAAAAAGAATATTGTGTAGCAGCCTTCACCATGATCCATTGAGCCACAGTCACTCAACTGAGTTTTGTTCCCCCACATTTCATCCCTTAGGAGGAGTTCCCACCCATGAGTTTCTCAGTCCTTCCAACAAATACATCTCAGTGGAGATGTGCCACTGAGCTGCAGGCTCTTAGATTAAGACCACAACAGATCAGTGATGTTCTATCCCCTTCCTCCCTTGGTGTTTTTCATTTAGGGCACACTTTTAGGTACTAGAATTTTGGCTGCACAGTTGAAGGCATTAAAAGGCTCAAAATTGCAGTAAACAAGTTGGCAATAATAATAACAGAATGTTATAATTACACAATGTCTTGTGGTGTATATAAAAGCATTCAGTTACTGCAGCATTCATTTGGTTTCCCTTCAGTATTATGATGCTGTTTGAGTCAAACCATTTCCTGCCCTAACAGCCACTTTACAGACTCAAGATTCAGAGTTCTGGCATGTGTCAGCACATGTGATGCTTTTGGAATCCACATATATATCATATTCTTTTGATTTAATATTGTGACTATGAGATACAGCTGTAAGAGAAGAGTTTCAGATTAAGAAGAAAAAGCTTTAAGACTGATCAAAATTAGGAATCCCTGAATACTGAAAGCAAAATGAAACAAAGTAACCTGTATCTGGGTGGTTAGCATAATGAGTAGAGAGGAACTACTTAGTAACTAACTTTCACTAAACATCCTTAGCAGGATATAACTTAAGATAACATAACACAACTAAAGTAAACAACTCTTGGAATTCTTTTCAGTAATCAATTGTTGGTATTACATGGTTGCTATTCTGAGACTATTGCATGTGTATTGTGAAATTAAACAAATTATGTTGGTGTCATTGCAAACTCATTCTTTTTAGCATTGGAAAAAGGAAATATAGGTGTAACACCATTATGATTAAGTTAAAATTCTGTAGCCCTGAATGTGAATCAGAATAATCTACATAAACTCAAGACACATTTTATCTTTAAGATACTATACATATTCCTTTGCTCTGACAAATGAAGAAGGCCAAGTAAAATAACCAGCCCACTCATACCAAGCTCTTGTAGAACTCAAGTTGAGCTTTCTAAATAACAATTTGCACCAAAAGGAGCCAGGATTCCTTGGATAAACAAATAATCCCAGTCTGAGGCAGGAGGCATACATGGGGGGGCCTGGAACATCTTGTCATCCAGAAAGCAAGGATGCCTACAAAGCCCTCTGAGACTGTGCCACCAGGAATCAGCAGTCAGCTTGAAGAGGCTCCTACTGGTCAAGGTGAACTTGAGCAGCAATAAGAATAGTAAATGCAACAGTCTGAGACATGTAAAGTGTGTTTAAATACACAAGTACATAATAATACAAAACAAATTTTTTAAACTTAATTGGTTACCACTGGGGACACTAATAAACTAACTCATCATTTTTTAAACTATTAAACATAAGCAAATAATCAAGATATTATTTTACAAATTGCATCACAGCTAGCCAGTGAATGAGAGAAAGCTTCTTTGATAGAATTATTCCACAAATAAATGAGTTGGAAAGGATTAAATTAGAATATTGCCCCGTAGTTCCATACGAATTAATAAATGTCGGCAATAACCACTCATTATTACTATCATCTCCCAAAGAAAGATACCCTGATGATATGTCCCTTCTGATGGAAATGTGTAAAATCACCTAGAAAATATTTTTTGTCCCACAATTGAATCTGAATCTGATTAAGCTTCTACATCTAAATACCAAGATACAGGGAATACAGGGCCAGAGAAATACACAAAATAACATCAAAGGATTCAATGAGCAAGATCTAGACTGTAAAAAACTTTATAGGATAGACAACCAGATTTCTTCAATAAATATGTTGCAAGGGAAATAAAAAAGGGAGAAACCTATTAGCTTAAGGAGAATTAAGCTAATAATTGACATAAGCAAATTGCAATTTATTTACTTATTTGAATTCCCAAAGTATACAGATACTATGACACAATTGCAAATATTTTATATTACAAAGAATTATTAATTTTTAGGATATGATAATTATGTTTTTAAAGCAGTCCTTATTTCTCAGAGACATGAACTGAATTATCTCTAACGATATAATGTCTAGGCTTTGTTTTAAATAACCCGGAAGTAGTGAGAAAGTAAGTGGAAACAGATAAGACTGGGTATTAATTGAATTTTTAAACTGGGCAAGAGATACATAGGAATTCACTATACTATTTTCTCTAATTTTGTATATGTTTGAGATTTTTCAAAGTGCATATATTTAATAAAGTTAAGAAATGTAGTTATTTGGTGGAAAATTAATTTATAACATGTCACATACCAAAATAAATTTCTGGTGAATGAAATGGTTAAAAGTTTAAAAAGCATTTCATACAAAAAAATGAAGACTATGTAAATAAATAATTATTTCCTTTGTAGTAATAAATTTTCCATCTTAAAAGCAATAAAATAAATCATATATTGGTCATAAAGCACAGTAGCCATAAAAATTGGAAATACATGTATCTTTAAAAACAAAAGCTAGAAAAATATTGTGCCATGATAGATTAATAGTTAATGTTATTTCTTTGTAAAAGGCACACCCAAATAAATGAGAAAAAAAGAACTTCAGTGAAAATAGGTAAAAAATAAAATAAAATTTATTCTCAACAAAGCAGAGAATATGAATAGCTAATACACTTAAAATATGAATTCAGAAATAAGACCACACATCTACAACCATTTGATCTTCAACAATCCTGACAAAAACAAGCAATGAGGAAAGGACTCTCTTTCAGCAAATGGTGCTGGGAGAACTCGGTAGCCATATGCAGAAAATTGAAACTGGACCCCTTCCTTACACCTTATACAAAAATTAACTCAAGATGGATTAAAGACTTAAATGTAAAACCCAAAACTATAATCTAGGCAACACCATTCAGGACATAGGCATAAGCAAAGATTTCATGATGAAAACATCAAAAGCAATTGCAACAGAAGCAAAAATTGACAAATGGGATCTAATTAAACTAAAGAGCTTCTACACCACAAAAGAAACTATCATCAGAGTGAATAGGCAACCCACATAATGGGAGAAAAATTTGGCAATCTATCCATTTAACAGAGGTCTAATATCCAGAATCTACAAGGAACTTGAACAAATTTACAGGAAAAAAAACAACCTCACTAAAAATTGTTCAAATGACATGAACAGACACTTCTCAAAATAAGACATTTATGCGGCCAATAAACATGACAAGAAGTTCAATATCATTGATCATTAGAGAAATGCAAATCAAAACCCCAATGAAATACCATCTCATGCCAGTCAGAATGGTCATTATTAAAAAGTCAAAAAACTACAGATGCTAGCAAAGCTATGGAGAAATAGGAACACTTTTACACTCTTTTTGGGAATGTAAATTAGTTCAAGCAGTGTGAAAGACAGTGTGGCAATTCCTCAAAGACCTAGAACCAGAAATACCATTTGACCCAGCAATACCATTACTGGCTATATACCCAACGAAATATAAGTCATTTTATTACAAAGATACAGGCACACATATATTCATATGTGCACTATTCACAACAGAATATGAGACATGGAATCAACCCAAATGCCCATCAATGATAAACTAGATAAAGAAAATGTGGTATATATATACCATGGAATACTATGCAGTCACAAAAATGAATGAGATCATGTCCTTTGCAAGGACATGGATGGAGCTGGAAGCCATTGTCTTTGGCAAACGAATGCAGGAATAGAAAACCAAACACTGAATGGTCTCACTTATAAGTAGGAGCTGAATAATGAGAACACATGGACACAGAAAGGGGAACAACACACACTGGGGCCTGTCAGGGTGGGGGGGGGGTGGCAGGTTGGGAGGGACAGCATTAGGAAAAATAGCTAATGCATACGGGGCTTAATACCTAGGGGATGGGTTGATAGGTGCAGCAAATCACCATGGTACACATTTACCTACGTAACAAACCTGAACATCTTGCTCATGTACCTCAGAACTTAAAATAAAAAATGACTTGTGCAACAGGTCTTTCCCTCTTCTGCTGTTGGGGAGCTTCTGCCACAAGGAATATGCCTGGGCTAGATGCCTTAAAGATGAGAGACCGGGTGGAGAGAGTCCCAGGCATCTTAGTTTTCCCTGTTGTCCTAGACATTGGAGTTAGGCCATCCCAGATCATCTAGCCTTAGTAGAACCAGCATAGACCAGAAAAACAGATTCTTTGCTAAACTACAGAATCATGAAAAACAGTAAGTGTTTGTTTTTTTTTTTCTTTCTTTTTTTTTTTTTTTTGTTATCCCTGAAATTTGGCTGTTGAAAGATTAACTTGATCTTCACCTAATTTTTTTTTATTTTATTTTAAGAAAGAAAAAGAAAAAAAAAAAGAGAGAAAGAAAGAAAAAAAGAGAAAAAAGAAAGGGAAAAAGAAGAAGAAAAAGAGGGAGAGAGAACGGGAATCTTGCTCTATTGCCCAGGCTAGAATGCAGTCTAAAAATGGGTATTAAAAAGCTCTTTTATACTAATAATTGTGTTATACGATGGAGACAGGAAGGAATAAGGGAGGAAAATAACAAACAAACAGCCAACCAATATCTCATTTGAACCTATGAAATACTATGTAATTGCTGGGGAGTGATTTACTCCCAACCGTATGGTCTCTTTTAGAATAAATGTGATGTGTTACTGAAAAAAAAAATGTATGTTTTGTGGATTTGGAGTAGAGAGTTCTGTAAATGTTTATTAAGTTTACTTGTTCGAGGTATAAGTTCAAGTCCCGGATATCCTTGTTAACCTTCTGTTTCATTGATCTATCCACTAATGACAATGTAGTGTTAAAGTCTCCCACTATTATTGTGTGGGAGTCCAAGTCTCTTTGTAAGTCACCAAGAACTTGCCCTATGTATCTGGGTGCTCCTATATTGTGTGTGCATAGACTTAGGATCGTTAACTCTTCCCATTACATTGATCCCTCTACCATTATACAATGTCCTTCTTGTCTCTTTTGTTTTCTATTACTTTAAAGTCTATTTTATCAGAGATGAGAATTGTAACTCCTGTTTGTTTTTTTTTCTCTCCATTCGGTTGGCAAATCTTCCTCCATCCCTTTGTTTTGAGTCTCTGTATATCCTTGCATGTGAGATGGGTCTGGATGCAGCTTACTGATGGGTTTTTTAGAATGGCTGATAATGGTTGTTCCTTTCTGTACATAGTGCTTCTTTCAGAAGCTCTTGTAAAGCAGGCCTGGTGGTAATGAAATCTCTGAGTACTTGCTTGTTCGTAAAAAATTTTATTTTTCCTTCACTTATGAAACTTAATTTGGCTGGATATGAAATTCTGGGTTGAAAGTTATTTTCTTTAAGGATGTTGAATATTAGTCCCCACTCTCTTCTGGCTTGTAGGGTTTCTGCTGAGAGATCTGCTGTGAGTCTGATAGGCTTCCCCTTGTGGGTAACCTGTCCCTTTCTCTCTGGCTGCCCTTAGTATTTTCTCCTTCGTTTCAACCCTGGTGAATCTAATGATTATGTGCCTTGGGGTTGCTCTTTTTGAGGAATATCTCTGTGGTGTTCTCTGTATTACCTGGAGTTGAGTATTGTCCTGCCTTGCTAGGTTAGAAAAGTTTTCGTGGATAATATCCTGAAAAATATTTTCCAGCTTGGATTCATTCTCTTCGTCACATTCAGGTACACCTATCAAACGTAGATTAGGTCTTTTCACATAGTCCCATATTTCTTGGAGACTTTGCTCATTCCTTTTTACCCTTTTTTCTCTAATCTTGTCTTCTCATTTTATTTCATTAAGTTGGTCTTCGACCTCTGAAATCCTTTCTTCTGCTTGATCAATTCGACTGTTTAGACTTGTGCATACTCCTCGAAGTTCTTGTACTGTGTTTTTTAGCTCCATTAATTCACTTATATTCCTTTCTAAATTGTCCATTCTCATCAACATTTCATCAAACCTTTTTTCAATGTTCTTAGTTTCCTTGCATTGGGTTAGAACATGTTCTTTTAGCTCACAGAAGTTTCTCATTATCCACCTTCTGAAGCCTGATTCCGTTGATTCCTCACATTCATTCTCGATCAGGCCTTGTTCAATTGGTGATGAGGCACTGCAATCCTCTGCAGGAGGAAAGGCATTCTGCTTTCCGGTGTTTTCAGCCTTTTTGCGCTGGTTTCTTCCCATCTTTGTTGATTTATCCACCTGCTGTCTGTGTAATTGCTGACGTTCAGATTAGGTCTCTGAGTGGACCCTAACTTGGTGGTGGTAAAGTTTTTTTCTGTTTCTTAATTTTCCTTCGGCGGACGCCCTCCCCCACAGAGCTGGACCTTCCCGGGTTCAGCTGTACTTGCTGTGAAACTCTCAATCCTCAGCAGTGCCAACTGCTGTTTTGTGTGTGTGTGTGTGTGTGTGTGTGTGTGTGTGTGTGTGTGTGTGTAGCGGGGACCAGCCTTCCCCTGCGGCGACCCACCACGCCGGACTGAAACAGCGGCGTTGAGATTCGTGGCGCTTTTTCTGCCTGGGAATCTCCCGGTCTGCTTCCCCGCTTCAGTCCGCTTTTCAATCAGCTGAATGGGAGACTCTGCCTTCCCGGAGCTCCAACGCCAACCAAAAGGGCACTCAGTCCCGTATACTCCGGACTGAGAACCGCCGCGCCGGGGCGCCTGCAAAAGGGCCGCGCCGGCCAAAAGAGTCGCGCTGGCGACCCGTGGGGCTCCTCCGCCTGGAATCTCTTGGTCCGTGGGCAATAAAAATTCGTCTGAAAATGTGGCGTCCACTCACTCTCTGCGCTTTCAGTGGGAGCTACAATCCTGAGCTGCTGCTAATCGGCCATCTTGGATCTCTCTCCCAAGTGTTTGTTATTTTAAGCCATTATGTTTTGGGATAATTTCTTAATCAAAGCGAATTATGTAAATGATCACAAAAATGGACAACATATATATGCAAAGATGTTCATTTTAATATCATTTATGTTAATAAACTATGAACAACCTAAATGCCCAACAAGAATATCCAGAATCTACAAAGAACTTAAACAAATTTACAAGAAGAAAACAACCCCAACAAAAAGTGGGCAAAGAATATGAACAGACACTTTTCAAAAGAAGACATTTATGCAGCCAACAAACATATGAAAAAAAGTGCATCACCACTGGTCATTAGAGAAATGCAAATCAAAACCACATTGAGATACCACCTCACACCAGTTGGAATGGTGAGCATTAAAAAATCTGGAGACAACAGATGCTAGAGAGGATGTAGAGAAATAGGAATGCTTTTACACTACTGGTGGAGTGTAAATTAGTTCAACCATTGTGGAAGACAGTGTGGCAATTCCTGAAGGATCTAGAAATACAAATACCATTTGACCCAGCAATCCCACTATGGGGCATATATCCAATTTTAAATCATTCTATTATAAAGACATATGCACACATATGTTCATTGTAGCATTGTTTACAATAGCAAAGACTTGGAACCAACCCAAATGCCCATCAATGGATAAAGAAAATGTGGCACATATACACCATGGAATACTATGCAGCCATAAAAAAGGATGAATTCACATCCTTTGCAGGGACATGAATGAAGCTAGAAACCATCATTCTCAGCATACTGACACAAGAATAGAAAAACAAACACTGCATGTTCTCACTCATAAGTGGGTGTTGAACAATGAGAATACAGGGACACAGGCAGGAGAACATCACATACTGGGGCCTGTTGGTGGATGAGTGGGCTAGGGGAGGGATAGCAGATGGCGGGGGGGGGGGGGGGATTGGGGAGAAATAACATCAGGAGAAATACCTAATGTAGATGACAGGGGGGATGGATGCAGCAAACCACCATGGCACGTGTATACCTATGTAACAATCCTGCATGATCTGCACATGTACCCCTGAACTTTAAGTATAATCAATTTAAAAATTATATTAACAACTATAGAGCTGAAGATCATAAAATCATGAAAAATCATGTTTTCAAAATATATTGATGCTATTAGAAAATGTTCACAATGGAAAATGAAATTTAAAAAGCAAATAATAGAAATATATGTGAAGTATGATTTTCAATTACGCAAATGTGTGTATGGGTTAAATCACAAATGGAGATTGACCTGAAGACTTCTTTTAAAAACCATTATTTTAAAATTTGCACGCAGCATCTCACTTTATCCCTGGGAAGACCTTCCCCAGTTTCTCTAGTGGTGTCTTTAAGTTATGCAGTGTAAAGCAAGAGCAAATACCTAAATGCACTGAAGCAATCTACATGTAGAAGGTTCTGACTGGGATGTTCTGTTTAATAAATGTAAAACAGCTGCATTTTAAAACTATACCTCTAAAGATTGCTTTCCTTAGAGAATGTTTCTTCTAAAAGCCTGGATTTAAATGGCCACATACCTTCAAATCATTGCATGTCTTTAAAGAGATGTGATGTTGCTCTGTGAGTTTTTTGCAGAAGGTGTAGCTCCTGGATAAAGAAGCTTGATCTTCTCATGTGACATAGATTAAGGTCTATGTTGGGCTTGATACAATAACTTAGACTTTGGGAAATGTTCTCAAAGACTAGTATGGCTAAATCATCCATCCCCATGGCCAGGTGGACTAGTCTCCTGCAAAGCCCCTGCATTAGGGTCTTCCATTCTCTGAAAGGAGTGGAAGTTCCCACTGTCAACCATTCTGGAACAGGAGTTAACACTGAGACAGTAAATGAAAACTGAAGAGGGTCACTCTTGGGCTTTACTCAGGTGGGGAAATGTCCATTTCTTTTGACGGTTAGGCTTAAACTTTAAGAACTGGCACTTCTAGAAGCAACAGTAAGTTGCTTTCTGTGTTACATTTCTCTTCCGTATTGCCTAAGTTTCAGTAAATTATTCTGGACACACCACAGCCTGGTCTCAGCTGTGCATTGGGGAAATTAAGGAAGGGCTGTCCCAAGAATTGGAGTGATGAGCAGTGTCCTGTCCCCCCACACTGCAGTGGTGATGACAGGAGTGTTCATCAGGGGGAAGGACTAGGGGAGAAATTATCAAACTGGACATGGCACATGGGTGGCAGCAGATGCAGCCACATGATATGCCCTGCAGGCAGGAGCCTGCTTTTCACATTCTGGCAACTACATTTTTGGGGACTCAAGTTAGCATAATTGGACATTAAAAATGAAAGTTAAAGGAAAAAAAGGGTGATCTTACTTCGTTGCCTTGGGCAAATTAGAAAAGAAAAATCCCCAAGGCTACCTGGATAAATAATTTAGGTGCAAATCTGTTAATATCAATGTAGGAAAAAAAAAGAGCCTGGAGGAAAATGCACCAACATCTTAAGTAACTTCGGTCGGTTCTTAATGTGAGATTATCAGATAGCTCTGTCTACTTTTTACACTTTCCACATTTTTGGAAAATTACTGCAACCATAATCAGAACAAGTGTTACTCTCTGAAGACTTGTCAGCTGGCCCTCTCTCAGAATAGTGTACAGGCATCTGAAGGGCCTCCCATGGTGCTGCTGTCTTATCCTCCTGTGTCAGAGATGGCCCATCTCCTCCAGGAAAGCACATTTTGTATTCACTGAGATGTCATTTCTGTTTCTTATTTCTTTAATCTCTTTTCAAATATTCTCTTCCACACTGCAGCTCTTAGGTTCTATTGGGAAACTTACATCTTAATAGAGGTCTAAGTTAAAGACCTGCAACTGTGAAGAGGCCAAAAATGAGAAAGACACTTGGTGCTGTCTTGCCTTGCCCAGAAACAAAGAAATCATTTCACACATTTAGGTCCCTTCCATATAATGTTGGGGGTGGGGGGGGGAATCTTAAGCTTATCTAATGCCAGCTTGCATCTGGACACATTGGCAGCTTGGCTAGCCCAGAGTGTCCGCCTTTTCCTTCAGGCAACTCCTCAGAAGGAAATGATGGAGTCCCCAAATCCTCATAGAAACAAATGTGCACATCCTTTATTTTCTCTGTTACATAGACAGTATGTGCAAACTAGTGAACTCGAGAAAGATGGCACAAAAAGTGGGGGGATGTGTTCAGATAGGGGAAGTAATGTTCCTGAAGACAAACTCGGCCTAATTTGCAACCTGATCGAGGAGACATGTATCCAGCTCATAGTACAGATACCACCGCAACTGCTTGCCGAGCAAATGGCAGCCTTTTTCGGTTAACTATGGTGCTTTCTTACCAAACCCAGAATGGCCCCTTGGCCTTTCTAAACACGTTACTGTAGGCAGCAGTGCCAGCTGACTGTGGTAGGCATGAGAGAGGAAATTCTTCTGCTGTTTCCAGCCTAGGGCAGATGTGCTCCCTCAACTGCAGGGTACCTTGAAAAGAAAGTGTCTCAGAAGAGTCAAGAATGCCAGCAGGAAATGTTTGGCTTTGTGAGAACATGCAGCACCCTGAAGTCAGACTCAGGCTGAAAAGTGAATATGAGAGCACACAGATAGGGAGGTACGAAATAGCCTTCATGAAGCAGTTAATAAATGACAAACAGTTTGCATCTAATAAGCCCCCGTGTATCTACATCCCAAGGCTGAGAGATGGACAGTATCGGCTTCACATTATAGATGAATAAACTGAGGCTCAGAAATTTTATGCCATTGCCCAAGGGGCACAGGGATGAAGAGGATTTGAACCCAAGTTAGCTGGATTAAAAAACTCATGTACTTTCAATGATACTAAATAACAGGCATCTAAAAGATAAACACAGCGTGATTGATGGGGCTCATGGATAGATCCATCTTACCCCAAATCACATAATCTCTGAACAACTACATTGGGTCTAAGATAAGAGATCATTGTACAGTTCAGCACTCAGAAGTGGGTTGTCTCATCCTGAGCAAAGAATAGAGTTTAATCCTTCAAATAGAAACTCTTATCTGGGCGTAGTTAGATTGAGATTGTTACCAGCCACTTCAGTCTTGCCTTAATCACTGTGTAGCTCCTCTCCAGCTATTATCTGTTAAGCCTCTCTCTACTCACTGAATATTTCATTCGTGAAGTAATGGAATGCAGAGCTGTGGGCTGTGTACTATCCTTTTGGTTTCCATTTAAATTTACAGCTTGCCAGTATGAAAAGAGTCCCAGGGCGCTAACTAAGGTGGTGATTATACTGTCCATCAATTAGTTGGCATTTCAGCACAATATCCACAGCCCCTTCCCACTCCCTCATAACAAAGGGCTGTTTAACTCAACACATACACACACGCAGGCATTCTCCCAGGCGTTTTTTTACTGAGTTCCAGAATGCGTGTCACTCAGATGTGCCTGCCACAAGATGTTAGTTGTATTGGAAAAATTACCAGAAACATACTCAACGCTAGTAAAATGTCACAGCTGAGACCAGTTTCTCACTGCAGCACTACTTTTTCACCACCCCACCTTGGAAGTAATTACCCTGTTGCTATATGGCATTCCACTTGACACTTAAAATTTGCAAGCTAGGGAATCTTTGATAGTTTTCCAAGTAATAACACTTTTACAGAATCCTCATTTCTAAATACAGAAACATTTTGTTTGCTTTGAAGATGATTATGGATGATAAGGAACAAGAAGTTGACAGTGGAGCTGACATAGGATTGCCGGATACAATACAGGATACCCATTAAATTTCGATTTTAGATAAACAATGATTTTTTGTGTGTGTCTATCCCAAGTAATATTGGGACATACATTTAAAAATTATTCATTGTTTATCTGAAATTTAAATTTACTGGATGTCTTCTATTTTTATTTTCTTTCTTTGTTTTTTCTTTTTTTTTTTCTTTTTCTCTCTTTTTTTTTGAGACGGGGTTTTGTTCTTTTGCCCAGGCTGAAGTGCGGTGGAATAATTTTGGCTCACTGCAATCTCTGCCTCCCAGGCTCAACTGATTCTCCTGCCTCAGACTCCTGAGTAGCTGGGACTACTGGCACCTGCCATCATGCCTGACTAATTTTTGTATTTTTAGTAGAGATGGGGCTTCACAATGTTGGCAAGACTGGTCTCAAAGTCCTGACCTCAGTGATCCACCCACTTTGGCCTCCCAAAGTGCTGGGATTACAGGTGTGAGCCACCATGCCGGGCTGTATTTTTATTTTCTAAATCTGGCAGCTGTATGCAGACAGAGGAAAAGGAAGGGGGAATCTAAAGGTTATAAACACTTGAAAGATGATGTAATCATGCAATCTATTAGAACAAATAAGCTCCCTACCTTTATTTTAGTTTATGCATTGTCATCATTTTTAATTAGAAAAAGAAGAAGAAATATTTGGGGGAAGTGAATGAATATATTCTGAAAGCCATGGAGGTTGCGTTCTTCTGGAAAGACTCATGAGATTCTAGGAATCCATAGTCTTATAGCTAGCCATCAGTCTGCCAGAAGATCTAACATAGAAATAGAATTCCTTGGTAATATAGAAAGTTAAGGGAAGTATTCTTCCAAATTGGAAGTGAAGATTCATACTGCCTACACACCTCTAGCAAGTTTTTCAAGTTGATCTTCATTTTTTCATAAAAACTTGGTGGGATGCTATAAGTCCTAACTAGTATGTCCTCATAACTTCTAAAGACAAGCAACTTATTTAAATAATAAACACATTTATTGAAGGCTACCAAGTATACAGTCTTGAGTTCAGAATTAAGGTACTAAGATGAAAAAAATAGTTTGTATGTAAAAACTTATGACACAGAGATATAAAAATAGCTACTATAGAAAGCACCAAATGCATGTGTTTTCTGAAAATCATGAATGAAGAACCAAATGAGCTGCCAGCTGGAGCCAAACCAGGTTCGAATCTGAGCCCAACTTCGAAGAGTACGATTTTTAATACACAGGCAGTAAACAGAATTATGGACACAGTATTTTAACTAATAATTTGATAAGTGATATAATTATGAGCTTATGAACAGTAGTGTGGTGACTGAAGCATTCGGTGCAAAGCACAGAGCTTGATAGCTGAGGAAGTTGGAAGAGTGACTTAGAGCTACACGATGGAGAATTTTAATGCTAAAATTATGTACAGTGGCAATAAAAAACTATCAAAGAGTTTTCAGGACAAGAATAGTCATAAGGTCTGTTGTTTTTTTTAGAAAGGTAACCATAGAAAATAATGCAGAAGCTAGCCTACAGAGTTTAGAGGTCAGGACACTAGCTTAGGAGTATATTGATTGTCCAAGAGGCATGTTTATATCAAAGAGGAAGCCACAGGAAACACAGCCAGCAAAGAACACTGACAATGACTGGTCAGGCAAGAACGGTAAGAAAAGAAGCGAGTAATAGAAGTTGATGAAAGGGAAAATTCTGCCAAGAAATGAGAACTTTCAAGCAGGCAACACTCAAGAAGAGGCAATTGGCTTTAGCAATAAAGCACCCCTGGCAGAGTGCTCAGAGAGCAATTTTAGATCAGTGGTAAAGGCAG
Organism: Ateles fusciceps; assembly: GCA_036589455.1. Lineage (NCBI taxonomy): Eukaryota > Metazoa > Chordata > Mammalia > Primates > Atelidae > Ateles > Ateles fusciceps. Next base: position 4,068,685 of record JAZHEH010002982.1, on the reverse strand, counting down.
GGCTTGGTTAACTTGGTTAAAGAGTGAATAGGAGCATTTCTGCTTCCAGCATTATGACTGATAAAACACAATGAACATCCTTTTCAAATGCCTAGCTTACTAGCAAAGAAGGGGAAAATCCTAGTAGCTAAAAGAACCAACCAACAAAACAAACAAATTAATAAGGAAGCAGAACACAGAGAGGAAAGCAAATGCTGGGTCTGCAACTTCCAGTGGAATTTTCCCATTCCAAGGGCCTAGAACCACTCCAGGAACAGGACACAAAGTCTCCACAAGGTACAGAATGGAACTCAGATGCCCATAAAAACCCAAGGCCTTAGAAAGACTAGATGTTCCATGAAATAGTAGGTTAGAAAAAAAAATCTCATCTGCAAAGAAAGACAGTATGAAAATGTATCTGTATCAGCTTCACCTCTGGTTAAGAAAACAAAGCTTCTCCATCCCCCAGCATGCATAGCCAGAGAAGATTCACAACAAATATTTTATGTGATTTTTGTTAATATTCGAAGTATGGTTAATAAATATTTAATACTTAAAATGTACTTAATAAATATATGTATACCTTTGTTGTTTATTTGAAAATAAAATTTAACTCTGTATTTTTATTTCCTAAATCTGTCAAACCTACTTTCCCATCCCTCTCCTACCACCAATAACTTTAACACACAGACCTAGTCTATGTGAGTCTGGGGCTCACATTTACACAAACATTAGGGTTTGAAAAGGCATAGGCAAAATACTAATTGATGCCCTAAGTTGGTGGCACCCTAGGCTGCATGGCAGGAGCAGATGCAAAAGAACAAACACCCAACCAGACTCTCAGCAGTCAAATACACTTTCTCAATTTAAAAGTATCCCTAAGGAAACAGGCCACCAAGAAAAAGAGTTGTAGAAATCACAAGAGTAGACTCTCCAGAACTTCATATATTGGTATTTTCACAGAAAACAAAAACAAGAAAATATAAAGAAGTAATATTGAAAAACAAAGTGGACTTATGGAAATTAAAATATGATCATTGAAATATGAAAATAGAGTTATCAAAATCAAAAATTTAGTGGATGTTTTAAAAAAGCAAAGTGGACAGAATATGAGACAATTAATGAAGTGGAAGATAACTTTTTAAAAGTCTGTAAAATGTAGCAAATAGAACCAGTGAGATGAAAAATATTGTTAAAAGTTTTAACAGAAGAGGAAAATAAAATAAAATTTAACATACATGTGATTAGAGTTCTAGAAGGGGCAATATTGGAAGTATATTGACCAAAAATGTCCTTGATAATGTTAGATACAGTGAACTCCAAGTTTCTCTTCAAAGAATCAATATGTCAGTATGTTCAGCTCTCTTATTCTTTAATTATCCATTTTAAAGTTTCACTTCCTTGGAGTTTCAGTAAACAATCTTTTCTACCAGTTCTAATCAGTAGTTCACATCTGTTCCTCTGGTCATCTGTTCCATCCTGACTCATCCCAGTCACCTGCTCTGGTTACCTGCCCTGGTCACCTAGTTTGACCTGAGTCAACTCTGGTTACCTGCTCTGACCTGTCCTGTAACTGTCCTTCCTGCCAAACTACCCATCCCACTGCTCTGCCTTGTACCCCTCCTCTCTTTAAAATAGCCAATCGGAATTAGCTTGAACTATGCAGTCTAACCCTAGCCAACAGGGGGAATGACACAGCAGTAGGGATTACCTGCATCAGGAATAAGAACCCCTTCCCTTCCCTTGTCCAGATGTGCACCCACCATCGTTCCATCTGTGAGCCGCACCCTTCTATAGAAGTAAATTGCCTTGCTAAGGAAATTTATATTTGAGTGCTACTTCTTTTGCAGCACTGAAAATTTATATATAACAGTGAAAACCATAAATTTTTAGATTCAGGAATTTTTCTCATCTATAACTAAACATATCATAACAACACTACAGATCACCAAAGACAAATGTATAACTTCAAAATCAGCCAAAGGGAAAGAACCTTCAAAAATATGTAGGTTAGAATGATACTTGCAAAGAAATTAAGATTCAAATGATAGTAGATCTCTCAAAAGCCATGAGAAAATAAACTTAACTTACAATGTCATGACTAGCTAAACTCTCACTCAAGAATGAAGTCAAGGAGGTATATTTTCTGACAAACAAATTTCAGAGCTTATTATGAATAGACTTTCACTAAAAGAATAACTATAAAGGTTATTCTTACAGGGCTCATGCCTGTAATCTCAGCACTTTGGGAGGCCAAGGCAGGCAGATCACGAGGTCAAGAGATTGAGACCACCCTGGCCAACATGGTGAAACCCCGTCTCTACTAAAAATACAAAAATTAGCTGGGCATGGTGGCGTGCACCTATAATCCCAGCTACTCAGGAGGCTGAGGCAGGAGAATTGCTTGAACCTGGGAGGCAGAGGTTACAGCAAACCAACATCATGCCACTGCACTCCAGCCTGGTGACAGAGCAAGACTCCATCTCAAAAAAAAAAAAAAAAAAAAAAAAACCTACGGAAAGTCTGAAACAAATGGTAAGTGAAGACAATTTTAAATATATCAGTAGATCTAATTAAGCATTGGTAGCACAAAACAACATGACAGTGCTAAATTAGGGAAATACAAAAATGAGATACAACTAAGATATTGTGCAACAATAAAAGAGATTATAAGATATTTTTACAAGGGAAGAGATACTTATTAAATTAAACTTGCATGTAGAATTGTAAAGGTACCTAGTAAGATAATGGAGTCCTGTTTTTAAAAAAATTGGAGAAAAGGAATGAAAACAAAACACACAGTAATTAAGAATACATAAGCTCTTAGAAACTAGGCTTAACACAGACACTACTACATACAAAAGTTAAAGTTCTCTTTATCAAAAGACTATTAAAAAGTTTTCTTTTAAAGTGTAACAAGCACAGCAGTAACAATGTGTGAGAAGTACTTGCAATACGTAATTGTTGCAAGAATATAAGATGTCTGCAAATTAGAAAGAAAAAGATAATTAAACAGAAAAAAAAGAAGATTAAAAGGTAGGAAAACGCAATTCATAAAAAGGAAACATAAATGATCAACATATTTAAGACAAATCATGCTCAATCTCATTCATAATGAAAATACTCTGTAAGGTATCATCTCATACCATCTACTAGATTGGCAAAAACTAATACATTTGGACAATATCAATTGTTGGAGAAGATGCAGAGCAATGGAAAGTCTCCTGAACTACTGGTGGGAGTATAAACTGACTCAGTAATTTGAGAAACAAATGGCAACCCCCAGTAAATTTGATAAGGCTTAATATCTGTAATCCAGCAACTCTATTTCTAGGTATATGCCCTTTAAAACTCTTGCTCATGTAGACAAGAAGACATGATTATAGCAACACTATCTGAAACAAGAAAAAAAGTAACTTATAATGATAACCAATAAGGATCTCTAAATTGCCTAGTATGACACTATCTGAATTAGGAGCATTGTCCCAAAAGAGGCTGTGCTTTTCATGCTTCCCCATACTTCCAGGTTTTGGGCAGCTCATGATTTTATTAACTGCAAACTGCTCACACTTTACCTTCAGACTGTTTGATACCAAAGCAGTCTGACTGTCCCCAAGTCCTACCAGGCTCTTCTGTTTGGTTCATAAAAAGAGAGGGAAACAGGAAGGGAACATCTTCCTGATGAAATGCTTTTGTAGGAGACCAGCCCATCAGTGCATCTAAAAGCACTTGAGCTCAAATGTACCTCTGGAAAGGTTGTGCAGACCACCCAGTGCATACACTTTCTTAACGAGTCACTGCTTGCACCAAACAATAAACTGCCCTAAACCCCTTGGCAAGAAAGTTGTAAACAAACTTAATGCTCATCAGTAGGAAAGTGTATAAATAAATTGAGGAATTTCATACCATGTGACACAATCATCCTGGATGAATCTCACCAACACAATTATGAATGAAAATACCAAAAGACCAAGTTACAGAAGAATACATACTATATAATACCTCTTGTAGAAGGTTTAAAAATATAGAAAACAATGTGACGTAATTAGCCATGCATACATATTTAGTACCACTATAAATAATGTAAGGACATGATAATGCTCAAATCCAAATTTAAGGTAGTGATTGTATCATTGGGTATCTGAAGAAGTGAGATGCGACTGGGGATGGATACACAGGAACATCAGTTTTACTGGTAACGTTTTATGTGTTAAGCTGAGTGGTGGCGCATGGGCCTTTACTATATTATTCTTTACACTTTTTATCCTACCAAGTGTTTTAAATGAATGGATATTAAGTAAAGAAGCAGAGTCAGCACAAGTCAATCTTGTGAAAGAGGAAATTCACATAACTAGGAAATATCTTAGGTTAGAGAGGTGCAGGACCCCTTGGAGGTTACTCGAGTGGGATTCAAAGGCAGGCAGGCAATCTCTAGAGTGATCTGAAGTAATTCTAGGGGACTGAGATGCCTAAATAAAATCATCTCTGGCCTAGGGAGGTGAACTATAACAGACTCCTTTTAAATAATGAACCAAACTTCTGTACAACAAACAAATAATTTATTCACTTTACTCATTTTTCAATATATTTTAAACAGACCCTATACACAGGATTGCTTCACTTGCAAATAAACCACTTTTTGGCTACCCAGGCAAAAATGTCAAAATTTAGGGTAGAATCACATGGATATCCATTGTGTGCACTTCCGGTCTCATTCAGCAGATCTTTTGATAAATATTTGCCCTGTGAATGAATGACTACATGGAATAAATGAAAATCTCTTAAAGAATTTCTGTGCTTAAATGGCTCAAATTCACCTTGATTGAAGCCAAAGCACAGCTTCCAACAAATATGAACAACTGCTGCAAGTCAAGCACCATGCTAGGCTCTAGGGGCGTGAAGACAGATTGTTCCCTGAGAATCCATATCATACATTTATCATAACACTTATTGCCCCTTATGCAAATGACTCTCCCTTTTCCTGTGCCTTTTTAAAACAAGAATTTTACTCAATTTCTCTCTTCATCCCCCATTCAGCAAATATGCACAGCGATAGGTAGATAAAATGACAGTTAAACTGCAAAGTCAAATGGAAGCTCTTTGGAGGTTCTCTGGTATTTGGGAAATCTTCCATACTTATGTGCATCTCTGTTCATTTGGACATCAGAAATTTGTTTTTAGCTGTAAGAGCAGCAAAGATTAGCAATAAGACATTTCTCTGATTTATTATAGTAAAATGGTTCAGTTGTTTTCTCCTACTGTCTTATTAAAGTTCTTTATTCTTCCTTCAGGCAATAAGAAGATTACTTTATGAGAGAAACAAACAATTCTGATTTTATTTTAAGAGATATATTCTTTTACCTTTCTCCACCATCTAATGGCTTCTTCCTCAGCAGCATCTGGTTCTGTATTTCTGGCCACCAAGAGTGAAGTTCCTAAATGTTGGGCTGAAATCCTTGCTCACTGTAGGAAGCCAGCTAAGAGCTGAAAAGATTTTGGAAATAGGATCTCTGCAGCGGCCCAGAGTCAGGCACCAACAATCCTGTCCCATAGCCATATCCTGTTCCCACTTGGCTGTGTCTGGCACCACAGAGTGGGAGCTGATGAAGGTAAGCACGTGGGCACAGCTTCCTGCCAGGGCAGGAGCCACCCTCAGGCCACAGCCCAGAGAGAACTGTTCTGGGAGGCTCTGGTTCATCCAGTTTAACCAGCTCAACGTAAGGGAACCCCTATGCCTCAGCATGCAGGTACTAGAGGGAGTGGCAAGCCTTCATGTCAGAGCTCTGCTTAGCAGAGCCACCTGGAGTTCAAATTTGTCCATGGCAGGCTCACAATTGGCTCTGTTGTGTAACTGGAACACCCACTATAGCAAAGTGCCTCTCTCCATCGAATGATCAATATTATCTACCCTGGTGTCTTAGTGGATTTCATGTTGCTATAGAAGGATAACTTAGGCTGGGTAATTTATTGACAAAAGAGGTTTATTTGGCTCATGATTCTAGTGGCTGGATAGTATAAGACTGGGCAGCTGTGCTCTACTGAGGGCCTCTTGCTGCTTCAACTCATGGCAGAAAATGTAAAGGAAGTAGTATGTGCAAAGAGATCACATGGCAAGAGAGGAAGCAAGAGAGAGAAACTGAGGAAGCCAGAGTCTTTCAAATGACTTTCTCTTGTGGGAACTAATCTATTCCCACAAGAGCTCAAACTCACCCGCTGTAGGATGTCATTAATCTCATATGGGATCCACCCCCATGACACAAACACCCCCCAGTAGGCCCCACCTCCCAATACTGCACATTGGAGATCAAATTTCAACACGGGTTTTTGCAGAGACAAATAACATCCAAACCATAGCACCTGGTTAAACCTTTATTAGTAAGTCAGCCCAAGTTATATTTTTACCATTTTACCCAAATGAACATATAGAAAGTCTTGTCTTCAGAATTTGGCAATCTCTGCCTGTTTTTCTGCTGCAACAATTCACTGAAGAGTATGAATCAGTCAGCCAGATGGGAGGGGAAGGAAAATGTGGTTGATACACCCTAAAAAACTGGGGCTGGAGAGTTAAAATATTTATAACTAAAGCATGGTCTTCACAGAGTGAGGCTAACATATTTTGCAAGCAGGCAGAACTGTAAACATTCAAAACTGACATGCTCTGCCCCATTGAAATATTTCACAGTGCCCCCTTGAAATATTGACAGGAAACACAACTTTCGGTACAACCTTTATAAAGTTGAGATAATGTAGGGGAGAAATCCAACTGCAGAGGAACTAGATTCCTAGCTTCCAACAGCAGTTGGTTCAATCATTTATAGCAGTAAATAAATGTTATGAAAGTTCATGGAAAAACCATTATCTAAAGAGCTAAATATGAGAGGCTTGCATTACGGCCAGGCATGCATTTCTGGCAAAGGAAATACAAGTTTGCTCACAATATCTTTTTTTTAGATTACTTTGAGGAAGAATGCCATCATTGGAATAGTGCAGACCATAGCAAGTTTCATCTTTCTTTTTTTTTTCTTTATGGAATGAGAAATGACATCAGTTTACATGTCATCTGAGAAGAAAGGAATTTATTTTGTTGAAAGGCATCCAAATCACCCTCTCTTTGGGAGGCTTTGTTACTGAAACAAATTTTATCATTGTTAATTGTTTGGCCATTTATGGGCCAGTTTGTTTCATCATCAAGTCTGTACATTTATACGTATTTTATTTACCTAGTAATTTTACCAATGTTATACAGCCATGAAAATCTGAAAGAAATGTCAACATGTAAGTCTCCCTTACTCTAAACTCAGTAGGAAAATGCCATGAAGAAAGGGAAAACTTTTAAGCTATGTTTATATTGAATATCTGAAATTATCACAGTTCATGCCATACAACTCTTCTCTGGCCAGCAAACTTTCTCTTCCTCCTTTGTTTCCTATTGTAGTAAGCCAATTTTAGCCACTTCTCCAAGCCAGGATCCCAAGAATCATCTATGATTTCCCCTCCTCCTAGTGCCTTCATCTATTTGACATCCAGGCTATAGCTTCTAATGCCTTAATTGTTCTCAAATATATTCCATTGCCACTGCCTCTGTTCAGCCTCTTGAGATATTTAATCTAAATTAGTCCAATCAGTCTCCCTACCTCCAATCATCCTATCTACAATTCATTTTTCATTTAACACCACTATCATATTCAAAATCATTTTCAGGTTCCCTCAGCAAAATGCCTCCCTATCACACCCAAAACCCTCCTGACCTGAACCAGTCTTTCTACTTCCATCCTCTTCTCCCAGTTCTCCTGTTCACATTCTATATGCCAGCCACAGTGAATCACGTGCAATTCTTGAAAGTTCCAAGTACTCTCTCACCTGTAAGCATTTATACCTTTGGCTTCCTCTACCTAGAAAACACTTCTTCCCAACTCCCCCCACCCTGCCTGAAACTTTAACTTCTTGAATTCCAACTTGTCTCTTAGGACTCAACTCTGGCATTAGTTCCACATGAAAGCCTTTACGGACATGCCCCTGCCCCTACAGTTTGGCTAAGTGCCCTCTGAATGCTTTGTGAGTACTGTGATGGTTAATTTTATATATCACATTGACAGGGCCATGAGGCACCCAGATATTTAGTCAAACATTATTCTGCGTATTTCTGTGAGAATGTTCCTGGATGGGATTAACATTTGAATTGGTAGGTTAAGTAAAGCAGATTGCCCTCATTAACAAGTGTGCCTCATCCAATCTATTGAAGATCTGAATAGAACAAAAAGTTACTTTGGGAGAAAATTCTCTATCGGCCTGAGTGTCTCCCAGCTGGGACATCAGTCTCTCCCCTGCCTTTAGACTCAGACTGGAACTATACTAGCAGTTCTTCAAGTTCACCAACTTACTGACCAGAGATCTTGGGACTTAGCTTCCATAATCATTTCCAATTCCATGAAACCTCTGAAATGATTCCATGAAATCATTTGCCTGTCATCTCATCAACATGCCACCCACATGCCCAGGTCTGAACCTTTGTCCACACTGTTCACCCACCTTGGGATGGGTTCCTTCTTCCTCTGTAAATACTTCAGAACACTTCAACTCTAAATAATTTTTCTGGCTTCTGAATTTATGGCACTTTTTGCATATGTTTCTTACTTGACATTTATTTATAAACAGTGCCAGGTAATATTCTTTATATTTTAATTTTTGGGTTATTTAACATTTTATGGATGCACATCTAGTCCCTCTGCCAATTATACTTCAAGCCCCTTGAAAACACAACAAGATACTACTTTATATTATTTTTTCTCCTCCAAACTTGCATAGTTCAGCAGAGCATACATAGCAGGCAATCAATACATGTTATATCATTCAACATTTCTCATATGACTAGGACAAGACTAATAACTAAAGAAGGCTACACAATATCACAAATATGTTTCACTTTCAAAAGAATAAATTATTTCAAATGAGATCACAAAAAAAACGAGAAAACTATGACCACGAACATAATTTACTGTAGGCTGGCACATAAATATAAAAGCTTGAGGAGCAGCAGCTGCAATGGGAGCTCCAATTATCCTGCCAGCAGTATGAATGCACTCAGCTGTAGGACAAGCCAGATGTCAATCAAAAGTGGAAATGAAAACAAGATGTACACTTTCCAAGCCAATTTGTATGTATATTTAATCAAAGAACTCACAGTTCATATGGCAACAGTAAAAGCAAAGGAAAATTAAAGGAAAGCTAAAAAGAATACAAAATGCTAAATGTCAGAAGTAAATCAACATGTCATTAACACAATAATTATAAATATGTTAAACTCCTCTGGCAACCATCTTACACTGGATTATAAACAAAGTTCAATTATATGCCTTATAAAAGGGATATACATTTGTTAAAAGTGACTCCAAAAGACCCGTCCATTCCACAAACATTTTTGTAGCATACCTACTATATACCAACACCATGCTAAGTGATATAAAATTTAAATATTAAAAGATAGACGCAGTTGCACAAGGCATAAGCAAGCAAAAAGGAAGCAAGAGTCACAATATCAATATTAATGAAGCAGTGCTGAAATCGAGATGCATTATCTAAAACAAAAAAATTTGTTTTGTTTATTTGTGTTTTTTAATGAAGTATGCAAGTCACCAGAATCCTCATTGAAAGTGATAAATATGCCTATCTTATAGGGTTGTTGTAAGTATTAAATAAAAAAAATTATCAAAAATACCTACTTGAAGACCTGACATATGACACTGGCTCATGAACTGTTGGTTGCTTTTAGTATTTGTATTAATAGAGTAAAAGCTACAAGCTATAATAATCACTGATGTTATGCTTTAGATAACATAGCAAAAGCGTATAAAGAAAATATTAGAAATGCAAAGATAAATTTTCAGAATCATTATAAGAGAACAATGAAGAAGTTTTACCACATTCCTTTTGCTTCTTAAGGGAAAGAAAAAGAAAAGAAAGAAAGAAGCAAGGAAGGGAAGGAAAGAAGGAAGGAGGGAGGGAGGAAAGGAAGGAAGGAAGGGGGAAGGAAGGAAAGAGAAGGAAGGAAGGAAGGGAGGAAGGGAGGAAAGTAAGAAAGGAAGAAAGGAAGGAAGGAGAGAGGGAGGAAGGAAGGAAAGAAGGATCAAAGAGAGGTAGGGAGGGAAAGAGAAATTATATCTAAATAATAAAGACTGATTACATAGGTTGCTCTGTGTGTGTATGTATGTGTGTGTGTGTCTACCTGTATGTGTACAGGTATACAGGCACATATAAATAATAAATAATATATAAATAAATATTTGTATTCAAGAAGATAGAAATACAAAAAAATTAAAAAGTTACAGGCAGATTAATGGATTAAAGCACAAAGAAATAATTTTGAAAACAGATAATGTAAACAATTTAAAAACAAACTCATTATCTTATTCCCACAGACTAATAAAAAATAAACCCATGATAAGATCAAATTGTCATACGTTAAAGACAGAGAGAATTTTGAAGGTAGCAAGAAAAAAGTGACTTGTCACATACAATGGAAATTTTTATGAGACTATCAGAAGATTTTTCTATAAAAACCTTGCAGGTAAGAAGGAAATGTGATGGTCTATTCAAAGTACCGAAAGAAAAAAGACAGCCAACCAATAATAATATATCCAGCAAAACTTTCTTTCAAAAATAAAGGAGAGATAAGGACTTTATCAGATAAACAAAAGCTGAAGGAGTTTATTATCATTAGACCTGACTTACAAGAAATGCTAAGGGGGTTTTTCAAGTTAAAACAAACAACAAAAAAACGCTAAGAAGCAACATGATAGCATAAGAAAGTATGAAACATATTAGTAAAGGTAAATAAATAGGAAAATACAGAAAATTATATTACTTTAATAGTGGTGGGTAAATAACTTTCAATTCTAGTGTGAAAGTCAATGACAAAAATAACAATAGCCAAAAATATGATCGAAAGATACATAATCTGAATAGTCATAAATTGTGACAACCATAATATAAAGTATTTGTATGGGAGGGATAAGTCAAAGTATAGACTTTTTGTATGCAACTAAACTTTGTTATTATCAGCTTAAAGTTGGCTTAATTATAAAATATTTTGTTAGTCCCAAGGGTAACCACGACAAAATACCTGTAGATGTTACACAAAAGGAAAAGCTAAAGGAAACAAAATATATTAATATAAAAAAATGTTCACAAAACACAAAAGAAGACAGCAAGAGAAGAAAAAACAGACAAAAGAACTACAAGACTAATGGAGGGAGGCCAAGGCAGGAGGATTGCTAAGGCCAGAAACTCATGACTAGCCTGTGCAACATAGCAAGACACTGTTTCTACAAAAAAATTAAAATTTAGCTGGGCATGGTGGTGTACATCTGCAGTCCCAGCTACTTGAGAGGCAGAGGTGGTAGGATCTCTTGATCCCCAGGAGTTATAAGCTGCAATGAGCTTTGATCATGCCACTGCACTCCAGCCTGTGCAACAGAGCAAGACCAAAGAAAGAAAAGGAAAGGGGAGGGGAGGGGAGGGGGAAGGGGAAGAGGAGGGGAAAGGGAAGGGAGGAGAAGGGAAGGAGAAAAAGAGAAAGAAAAGAAGAGGGAAGTGAAAGGGAAAAGGAAAAGAGAGGAGAGGAGAAAGGGGAAAGGAAAGGGAAGGGGAGGAGAGAAAGAAAAAGAAAAGAAAAAAAGGGAAGGGAAAGGGAAAAGGAAAAGGGAAGGGAAAGGGAAAAGGAAAAGGAAAGGAGAAAGGGGAAAAGGGTAAGGGGAAAGGAAACGAGAAAAAAGAAAGAAAAGAAGAGAGAGAAAGAGAAAGAAAGAAAAGAGACAAAGAGAAAGAAAGAAAGAAGAGAGAGAAAGAAAGAAAAGAAAGAAAGAAAGAAAAGAAAGAAAAAGAGAAAGAAAAGAAAAGGGAGGGAGGGAAGGAAGGAAGGAAGGAGGGAGGGAAGTAGGGAGGGAAGGAAGGACAGAAAACAACTTACAAAATGGCAATAGTAAATTTTTCCCTAACAATAATTATGTTAAATGCAAATGGATTAGATACCACAATCAAAAGATACACAGTGGCTGAAAAGACTTAAAAATAGATCCAGCTATATGCTATCTTTAAGAAATTAAATTTAAGGACACACATGGGTTGAAAGTGAAAGAATGGAAAAAGTTATTCTATGCAAATAGTAACCAGAAGACAGCAAAGGTGACTATACTTATATGAGTCAAAATAGACTTTAAGTCCAAAACTGTCACAAAAAAGCAAGGACATTTTATAACAACAAAAGGGTCAATCCACCAGGAATAGATAACAATTATGTTATCTATGCATTTGATTGTCATCTGTTAGATAATATATATCTATTTATCTATCTGTCTATGTCACATCAGATCAGCTAGATATATAAAACAAACTGGCAAAACTAAAGGCAGAAATAGACAGCAACACAATAATAGTAAGAAACTTCAATACCGCATTTTCAGTAATAAACAAAACTTCCAGATAAAAGATCAATAAGGAATCAGAGTACTTAAATAATGCTATAAACCAAATGTATCTAACAGACACATACCAAATATTCCAAACAAAAACAGAATACACAATTTTCTCAAATGCGCATGAATATTTCTCCAGGATAGATGACATGTTAGCTCACAAAACATTTAACAAATTTAAATAGACTATAGTCATACCAACTATCTTTTCTGACCAAAACTAAATAAAACTAGAAATCAACAGAAGAAAAATTAAAAATTCATAAATACATAGAAATTAAACAACAAACTCTTCAACTACTATTCAAAAAGAAAACTAGAAAATACCTCAAGACAAATGAAAACAGACACACAACATGCCAAAATTTACATTATGCAGCAAAAGCAGTACCAAAAGGGAAGCTTATAATGCACTAAATGTTTATTCTGTATTTAAAAAGAAGAAAAATATCAATCAACCTAACTTTTTAAACCTAAGGGAATTAGAAAAAAAAAAATCAAAGTTAACAGAAGGAAGGAAATAACAAAGATTAAAACAAATATAAACAAAATAGATAATAGAAAATCACTCAAAAAATCAACGAAGAGTTATGTTTCAAAAAAGATCAACAAAATTGACAAACCCTTAGCTAGACTAAGAAAAAGAGAGAAGATTCAAATACATAAGATCTGAAATGAAAGAAGACATTGCAAAGAATACCACAGAAATAAAAAGGCTCATAAAGACAACTGTGAACAATTATATGCCAACAAACTGGATAACCTAGAAAACATTAATAAATTTCTAGAAACATATAACCTATCAAGATAAAAATTACCAAGAAACAGAAAGTCTAAACAGATCCATATCTAGTATGGAGAGTGAATCAGTAATGATAATATCCCAACAAAGAAAAGTTCAAGACCAGATGGCTGAACTGGTGAGTACTACCAAATTTTAAAGTATTAACGCCAAACGTTCTCAAACTCTTTAAAAAAATTGAAAAGGAAAGAATATTTCCAAACTAATTTGTAGGAGGCCAGCATTACCCTGACACCAAAGCCAGAGAGAGACAACACAAGAAAAAGAAAATTGCAGGCCACCACTGTTGATAAATATAAATGCAAAAGTCCTGAATAAAATACCAGCAAACCAAATCCAACGGCACATTAAAAAGATCATAAGCCATATTCAACTGGGATTTATTTCTGGGATTAAAGGATGGTTGGTTCCACATACAAAAGCCAATTAATGTGCTATACCACATTAATAGAATAAAGGATAAAAATCACATAATCATTTCAACAGACATAGAAAAAGCATTTGGCAAAATTTAACACCCCTTAATGATAAAAACTCTCAATGACTGGGAATAGAGGGAAATTACCCCAACATAATAAAGGACCTGTGTGAAAAGCCCAAGACTAACATCACAGTCACTGGTAAAAAACTGAACACTTTTCCTGTAAGAGCAGGAGCAAGACAAACTTTCCCACTATCACCACTTCCATTCAACTTAGTACTGGAAGTCCTAGCCAGAGTAATTAAGCAAGAAAAAGAAACAAAAGGCATCCAAATTAGAAAGGAAAAAGTAAAATGGTCTCTTTTTGCAGATGACATGATCTTATACATTGGAAAGCCTAAAGACTCCACCAAAAAAAAAAAAGAAAAAAAGAAAAAACCTGTTAAAACTAATAAATGAATTCATTAAAGTTATAAGATACAAAATTGATATAAAAATAATTGTGTTTCAATACACTAACAACAAATGATATGAAAAGGAAATTAGAAAAGCAATCTTATTTACAATAGTATCAAAAAGAATAAAATACTTAGGAATAAACCTAAGGAGGTGAATGAATTTTGTACTGAAAATTATAAAATATTGATGAAAGAAATTAAATAGTATACAGACAGATGAAAAGATATCCTATGTTTATGGATTGGAGGACTTAACATTGTTTAAATGTTTATGATACTCAAAGTGATCTACAGATTCAATGTAAAATCTAACAAAAGTACTTATTACAGAAATAGAAAATACAATCATAATATTCATATAGAACATCAAAAGACCATAAATAGCCAAATCAATCTTGAGAAAGAACTAAGCTATAAGTATTATACTTCCAGATTTCAAAATATATTATAAAGCTACGGTAACCAAAACAGCATAATACTGACATAAAGACAAACATAGAGATCAATAGAACAGAACAGCCAGAAATAAATCCACACATATAGGGTCAACTGTTGTTTAATAAAGGTGACAGGAGGCTGAGTGTGGTGGCTTATGCCTGTAATCCCAGCACTTTGAGAGTCTGAGGCAGGTGGATCACCTGAGCTCAGGAGTTTCAGAGCAGCCTGACCAACATGGCAAAACCCTGTCTGGAGTGAGGCTCCATCTTCATTAAAAAAAAAAAAAAAAAATTAGCCAGGCATGGTAGTGGGTGCCTGTAATCCCAGCTACTTGGGAGACTGAGGCAGGAAAATCACCTGAACCCAGGAAAGGGAGGTTTCAGTGAGCTGACATTGCACCACTGTACTCCAGCCTGGGTGACAGAGCAAGACTCTGTCACAAAAAAATTAATAAATACATAAAAATAAAAATAAAAGGTGCCAGGAATACACAATCAAGAAAAGACAGTCTCCTTAACAAAAGATACTGGGAAAAAAAATACTCACAGGCAAAAGAATGAAATTGAATCCTTATTTTACCCTACACATAAACATCAACTTAAAATGAATTGAAGACTGAAGCATAAGACCTGAAACTGTAAAACTCCTAGATGAAAACATAAAGGAAATATTATGACATTGTTTCTGGCAATGATTTCATATGATATCAAAAACACATGCAATGATAATAAAAACAAATAAGTGGGACTTCTGCACAGCAAAGGAAACAATCAACAGAGTGAAAGGTAACCTGTAGAATGTAAGAAAACATTTGCAAATCATATATCTGAAAAGGGGTTAATCTCCAAAATATGTGAGGACTCCTGCTGTTCAACAGTAAAACAAACCAAAACTAATAACCTGACTAAAATATGGACTAAGGACTTGGATAGACATTTCTCCAAAGAAGACACACATGGCCACAAGGTTTATGAATAAGTGCTTATCACTAATGATCGGAGGAATTTGAATCGAAACTATAATGAGATACCACCTCATACTTTTCAGAATGGCCATTTAAAATATCAGCAAAAACAAAAACAAAAAATGTTAGTGAGGCTGTGGAGAAGTAGAACCTTTGCACACCACTGGTGGAAATGCAACATAATACAGCCAATATAGAAAATAATATGGAAGTTCCTCAAAAATAAAAAAAATAGGACTACCGTATGAGCCAGAAATCCCACATTTTTGTATTTATCCAAAAGAAATCAGGATCTCAAAGAGATATTAGTAGTCCCATGTGTATTCCAGTACTATTAGGCAAGATGTAGAAGCAATTTATATATCCAATAAAAAATGTACAAATAAAGAAAATGTGTATATGCGTACAATGGAATATCACTCAGCCTGAATAAAAGGGAATTCTGCAATATTTGACAACACAGATGAATCTTGAGGACATTAGTTAACTGAAATAAGCCAGTAACAGAAAGACAAATACTACATGATTCAACTTTCATGGGGTATTAAATAGTCAAATGCATAGATCTGAAGAGTAGAATAGTGGTTTCTAAGGGCTGGTGCTAGGCAGAAATGATCATTACTAACCAATGGACATAAAATTATTGTCAAACAAGAAGAATAAGCTCTAGAGACCTGCTGCACAACATCGCACCTACAGTCAACAGTAATGCATTTTACACTTAATTTATGAGGTTAGATCTCATGTTGTGTTTTTATCACAATAAATAAAATAAAATAGACACTGATGCTTACAGAAGTCAAATAACTTTCCCCAAATTTTAAGAGTGGCAAGTGAATAAGCCAGGGTTCAAACTGAAATCTGAAATTATGTCCCCAAAGCCAGGAGCTCAACCACTTTGCTTCACTGTCTCATCTATATTAAGTTTCTAAAACAGAAAAAGATGCGAGCCTTTCAAATTAATTTTGTGAAGCTGGCATAAACCTGACAGCAAAACTTGATGAACTAGCAACTAATAAAAAAGAAAAGCCAAACTCACTCATGAATTCTTAAATAAAAGAATAACCAATCAAGTGCTGCAGTTTAAAAGGGAAGAAAGAATAAAAAACATGAATATTTTGCTATGATTAAATTTATTACAACACTTGGTCAAGTACATAGTTCATATATATCTATATAAATACTAAAAAGATATTTGTGAAATTCAACATCTACTCATGGTTTCTGCTAGTTCAAAGTGAATCAGAAATAAAACAGTTCTTCCATAATATGGTAAACAAGTTCCATCTAAAACCAATAATCAAACACAGTAAATAATATAACATGAGTATTATTTATTTTTGTATCAAGAACAATGCAAGGGTATATAAAGAAAACATTTCTAATAGATACAATGAGATAAAAAGAAAAAAGATGATATATAAATATTGGGAAAAATCAACATCTGCAAACTTTTACTTGTTTTGGAAGGCAAAGGAAGATAAATCAATCATATTTGGTCAATTCATACTTCAGGTGGTGAATGGTATAAGTACTTTAAACAATTTTGAATTAAGGTAGAACATAAAGCCATTCTCTTTTGGTTATTAAGCCTCTTTTTAAAATTAACCTCAAAACTTTCACAACCTTTCATGTGATAATTTTGTGCTTTTATCACTTGCTGATTCAGAAAATAGTGATTAAAACCTACTATAAATTTAATAACATTTTAAAAGGCCACTGTAATTCATTAATTCACTTTATACACACACCAATAAATGTATACACACTATACATCTATATTCTTTTGAAAAGTAGTAGTACACATATGGCTGAAACGTATTATCCTTTCAGTGGTTGGGGTCTCTATGAATTTACATGCTCTTCAAAATATCTGTGCATCTCCCTCCCACTCTTAGGAGTTCACGGCCCACAGGCAGGAGAAACTACTGGAGACATCTTCAGAATCAGTGAATGAGAAATCTGAGTCGGAGAGCATGGCCTGAAGAAAATAGTCTCTTGATCTGACAAGTCCTCAAGACTACCCAAAAACGGCTGAGCGACTCACCTTTTCACAAAAGCTGTTGAAGGCACCTGAGAAGTACATAAAGTTTGGTTCTTATAGTCACATACTAAAATGCAAAGATGGAGATTCACTCATGTAATTCCTAATCAGGAAAGGCAGAATCAGGACTATCAAGTTCTCAAAATTTAATAGGGAAAAAGTATGTATTACATATTAAATATAGCAAGTGATAGTCCCAAGACAAGGGAAGAGGGTGTAGAGTATGTTCAGTCAGATAGTTATTTATTCCTTAAGAAAGAACACAGAGTTCTCATAAACAATTTTCCACTGCCTCCCAATGTAGTCACGTACATAAATGCAGGAAGACGCAAATAAAATAGTGGACAATGACAATTAAATGGAAAGCAGCAACGTATTGATGGAGAATTCATCCATTAAAAGCTTTTCCATTCAAAATGGGTTTCAGCCAGAAATTGGTTCTTCACTCCTCCCTGTAGTATGCATTCTTGGTAGCTGCTTTCAGAATGCTGCCAACACCATTACACATTTGCTTTATATAGCTTTCAAGCTGCTCTGCAGTTTCTCTCTGGCCAAAGAACTTTACAAAAACTACTGGGGGAATAAGAAGCACAGACAGGTCGTCTCTCAGGCTTGGAATCCATTGCCTGTCTAAATTTCTGTTGCTTCCAGTACAGCTGGAGTAGGTAGCAACCTCAGCCGATTATTACCATATCATTGAGTTTAGTTGACTGCATGAAGATGAACTGATGATCTCCACTCAATTCTTTTCGTGTCATTTGTCAGCACGCAAACTGACATTGCTCTATCCAGGTAGACCAATAGACAAGTCCAACCTCAAGTTTTACCTTACCTCTCTGAACCTCAGTCTCCTAATCAATAGTAGGGAAATGACACAGATGAACACAAAATTAAGAAGTTTCAAAAGCATTTCATTCACATCAGGCTTGGCCAGGAGAAATTTCCTCACTTCTCTCTTGCTCTTAGGTACCCAATGTTCCCAATTTTAGGGATTAGTCCAAGACTTGGCCTGAGGATCTGCCTGCAACTTGTGCATCCAAATCTAGTTTTAAGGCTTTTAAGTGGATTTGAATATTAGGGGCTGCCTTTAGAAAGCATTTTATCAGCTTCTTCAAGAGTCAAAATTCCACTTAATCTTCCCTTCTCTATTCTCTCCTTTACTCTGCCAACAATTGGAACATATGCCTTCAATTCAAAGCGTATTAAAAGAACATATTGCCAAGTTGCTCTATAATTGTTCTCAGACGCATGCCTCATTTCAAATAAATGGGAAGGTTCTTCAAAAAAAAAAAAAAAAGAAGAATATTTCTACTCCTTTACTTCCCTAGGATGAAGGCTAGTTTTCTTCTCTAAACTTAGTGGGCACTCAGTAGATACTTCTTAACCCATCATCCCTTTTATAAAAGAAACCAGAGAGTTTTCAAAAATAAACATGAATCTATCTCATCTTACCAAACCCAGCTCAAATGTTCTTTCAAGATGGCCCTACTACAAATCTCCCTTAATTCATCAGTAAATTCAGATGGTTAAATAGAGTGCAGAAATTTCTGCAAATAATCTTTCTCTTAAAGCTACAAAGCATTTTAAAGACTTACTTCAAGTGAACTCAGCAACCTCTAGGAACAGATCCTAGAGATCTGTAAGCTGTTGCCCAAATGTCCAGGGGCAGTACCTGTGCTTAATTCAGCATATAAAATGATTCTGCAGAAATTGGCCTTTCTGTTGCTTTTGTCTAAGGAGAAAAACAAAAATCAAAAGACTATAGATTTGAAAGCTAACAGAAAATTCAAGAGATCAGGTAGTCCAGCCGTCCACCTCCAGGGAAGTACACAGTATTATTATTATTATTATTTTACTGATCAAACTATTAAGACTCAGAGTTATTTTTGACAATTTGCTGATGGTGAAATACTGGTGGGGTGAGGTGTTTTAGGAGAGAGACTAGACCTAAAGTTCTCTGGTTTGGGGGTCCAACATCATTTTTACTATATCATATGCAAGTTCAATAAATTCCTTAAATCTGTAGACTAAGGATTATCAAGATGACATAAACAGAAGTTCCTATTTCCAACCTTTTCCCAGGCCTGGATCAGGAGCAATGAGTTTCTGCTTTTGTACCAAAGGCTCCACATCCGTCCTTTGAATCTCCCTGAAAAGCAAATTTTCTGTAGATTCTAGGCTACGTGGCTCACGTCCTATCTTTTCCTAATGGTCCACTGGATTGTAAGTTTTGGAGGAGAAATGACAATGGCATATTTGCAAAACCATTATAGTGCCTAGTGCAATACTAGCTACATGGTTGGTACTTAACAGTTTTTGATAGAGTGATTGACTGCCCCATGACAGGTAATAGCCATGAGGGGTAGTTTGACAAGTATAATTGGTGAAGGAACCATGTGCCATATTTCCCATCTTCTTTACCATCAAAGAGCTTCCTAATTTGGCTGTTTTGGATACTCTAGAGGTGCCATAACCTTTAACTGGGGACTGGGGGAAAACTCATATGACTGACAGCAGAAGCAGGAGGCTTGGCAATTCAACTGAGTTAACCACTCGAATTCAATCAAAGCTGCCTTTGGCTGACAGCTTCAACTGCAGGCAGACACAGACCATCCTTCACTCAATCATTTGGTTCTTTCCTTGGGTTCAACTCCCACGTTGTGAAATGAGGAAATTATTTACTTCCATAGCTAGTGACATCATGGCAATTTTAAGAAGAAATAGTCTCCCAAATGCAGCACCTTCCTCAGTATTTTGAGTGATTACACCCTGCTGTGAAATTATTTACTTCTAGTCTGCTCAGTCTCCACACAAACACTACACACATGCTGGTGTAGTCAACCAAGTAAGGCCAGAACAGACATTTTTCCTAGAGATGAAATTATATTAAATCAACATAAGCCTCAAGGCCCATATTGAGAATTAATTTCTGGTTGAGTTTCTCTTTTCTGATATGGTTTTAAGTTAGAATGAAACATTAGACTAGGACCAGGGAGTGATACAGGATGTCAAGAGCCTCAAATATACTTAAGAGAGATTGAACTTTCTACTCTATTACTGAGCACTCTCCATCAGCTTTACTTTAGACACTGACTGAGATCCAGGGCAGGTCTGCAATAGATTCAGGAGCTGGCTTTAGTGGGGCATCCCATCAGTCAAGGTTTTTAGGGTATGGAAACCTACCTTGCCCTTCCTTCAGATTCGAGGGAGAAATCTGACCTCAAAGGGTATGAGGAGAGGCCTTAAATGTCTTCTTTTAGATAATAGGCAATGCAACCAGTGGTTCCAACAGGGAGAATTGTGCTACCAAAATTAAAAGCAGCTGCTAAAACTTAGTAGCAATAGATGTTGGCAGCAGAATTTCAAAGACTCCATTTATGAGGTGCATATTATAGTTCTAATGGGCAGCTGAGCAGATGGAGGTCTGAAGGTACCTAGAGCCAAAAGAGCTTGGAGAGGCTCTGCCTGTGTACTCAAGGCCAGAGGGATGGTGCCACAGCAGACAGAGTTCAGCAGCCAAAAGTAATAATCTAGGCTCTGCGATTATGTCATTCCCAGGGACCCCTCAATTGCTAGCTTTCTTCCACTCTGTCAGATTTGCTGTTAGATATTTCTTCCTATGGATTTTCAAAGGTTTTAATGTATCTCCCTCCCCTTGTTCAAACACACAACATACACCTTAAAAGAAGGAAAGAGAGCACATTAAAAGTTAATGGATGAAATGCTGCTGTAGATTCTATAGCTAAACAGACCTGAGTTCAGCTCCTGACTCTACTACTAAGCATTTGACCTTGGGCAAGTGATTCAACCTCTCAAACTTCTCAACCTCTCAGAGCCTCAAATGCCTCGTCTACCAAAAGAAAAATCTTTTGAGGAGAAAATCAGGCAAAAAATACAAAGTACCTGGCACATGGTAATGGCAAACACTAATACAGTAGCTATTATTATGGTTTGCTATTACAACAGTGTCTGACACCCGGTAATATAGCAGATCTGAAAAATGGGACAGGAGACACTTTCCTAGTGCATGGGAGCTGGAGAGTGACTTCCAGGCAAGAAGAAAGAAGCCTAAAGTGGTCATGGGGGAAACAACGAGGATAAACTCTTATCCCCCTCTCCTCCTGCCCCCACACACCACTCCTCTGCTTCAGAGCTTTCTCTCTTTCCAGGCAGAGATGGCATTTGAAAGGCTCTTGTCTTCATGGAGTAAAGGATTATTAGTAGCCAGCAATCCAATTTCAAACTAAAATAAATGCACCAAGTGTGGGATTCTCTCTATCAGTTGGGACTTTATAAACAGAGAGGATTTTATTTCGTTATTATTTTTTATTTTTCCATAAGTTATTGGGGTACAGGTGGTATTTGGCTACATGAGTAAATTCTCTAGTGGTGATCTGTGAGGTTTTGGTGCACATATCACCCAAGCAGTATACACTGCAGCGTATTTGTAGTCTTTTAATCCCTTGCCCCCTTCTCACACTTCCCTCTGAGACCCCAAAGTCCACTGTATCATTCTTATGCCTTTGAATACTCATAGCTTAGCTCCCACATATCAGTGAGAACATATGATGTTTGGTTTTTCCATTACTGAGTTCCCTCACTTAGAATAATAATCTCCAAACTTCAAAATTAGAGATGTCTTTTATTTCTTAGATTCAAACCCTAATAAAGAAGGGATGTTTTCTCCACCCAGTTCTCCCAATGCCACCACCACAAAACAATTTTGTTGCCCTGGAAATCAACACAACACACCTTATTGTGTGCCCCAGTCCTCTTCTCACTCACCTTGCCCATGCCCCTCAGTAACTAGGAACGAAGCTGGCAGTGCAGCTGCTGGTCAAGGCTTGCACACGTGTGTTGGAGAGGAAGGGGGAAGTGTCCAAACCATTGAAACTTTTTTTTTTCACTAACTCAGAGGTAACGTTTACTGTCCAAGATTAAAATATCCTTTTAGCATGCAGCCTTTGTAAATACTTTACTAAATAAAACCTGTGCTTATTCATCTTCCCTGACCATGGCCTTCTCTCCTTCTGTTCCTTAGGAAAACTGCATGTGATTTCCAAAGATTAATGGTGGACATCTACTTTCTCAGAAAAGTCAAAGAGACATTACAGCCAACAGTTTGAAGAACAAGAATAACTAGCAGGCCAAGACACAACAACAAATTAACGCTTTTCATGATGTCTAGCAGCCTTTACCTTAAATGTATGTGATTAAAATAAGAACTTGAAGTTAACTTTGCAATGCAGCCTCAGATTCTTTTATTGTGAGGGAATCACAGGACACACAGGCATCGCAAACTGTGGGAAGCGGTGGAGGGGGCTAGGAAAGGCTGAGGGAGAAGTTTCTCAAAAGCTCTGAGTCAGAGCTCAGCTATTTGGGGGATTCCATTCATCCCCCCTGGGGGTTAGTAAAGCAGAAAAGACAACCATCTCTAAACTCTCATAGTAAACAAGGGAAAGAACCCGAAACTCCACAAGATTTTGATGGATAAAACAAGTCCTGAAAAGAACTACCTTAAAGAGTTGAAGAGTTCGAGATAAAGGCAATATTCATAGGAATGTATGGGCAATGCTAAAGCTATGACTCGGCTCATTGCCCTCCCCTAACAGAGTTCATCCACCCAAAACACCCCCGCCCCTTGTTTCATTTAGGCTAAAGTTGAAGGGTGTAAACACATCCCGGGCATGCCCAACCAATGGGAAGGAAACCCCTACATAAGGTTAGAAATGGAGTGGGGAGAACTCACATAGGGGCAATGCAAGGTTGACTGAGGTATCCCAGGCAATCATCAGCAATTTGAAAATGCATCCTGTAAGCCTGTATTTAAAGTGCAATGGGAGCTGCAAAGTAGTGGTGTGTAAAATATGGTTCTTGACTACATGGAGATTATAATCTCATTAGGAAAACAGGTCATGTGAAATATTGAGAGGACAAAAAATAAAATGAAGGCAATTTGGCTCTGACTCATCCATATAAAGAAAGCAAGTTGAATAGCAGGGTAGAAAGACTAGCTCCCCTGCTGTCCTGGGAGTGGGCATTTCCAGCTTCTGTCACCCCTGGTATTTGTGTGTGATACAGGGAGTGGGTACACAACTCAGGCTCGGCCAGTCGAACACCCCCATGTGTTTTTGTATCGGGACCTTTGAATACAAAGGCTCAGGGACAGTCAGGCTCACTCACAGTGTCTACAGCAGGATTCTCAACCATGGTGATGCCCTGGCCTTACTGCCTTTTTCCAGAGATAATCCCTGTGCTTCCTGCTTCTGAGCCCCTGGGCCTGATTTGGCTCCAGTCTGTTTGCTGGTTCTCCAATCTCCTGCTGATTCTGAGTCCTAGACTGTGGCTTCTTAAGCTGGTTTCTGCTGTCTTTCAACCCAAAATACTGACTTTTTAGGCCATCTGCTTGTAGGAAACTCCTTGGTTTCTACTCTGTTATTATGAGCTTTTAAAAAGTAAGAACTATGCTTATTATTCTCTTGACATTGACAGCTCCTCAGGATGGGCATATTTAATTGTTAAAAATTTAAAGGCATCAGATAAGGAATATCCTTTTTGTGTTTCTTTTTACCATGATCTGGCATATGGTAGATGTTCATTTTGGTATTAAAAATTAAATTCTACTTCTTCTGTTGGAATTCTTCAGGACCTAAGGCTAGTCACTAAACCTCCCCAAGTCTCCGTTTCCTCATTTGCAAACAGGGATAATAATTCCTCACTCATCAGACTCTTGATGAAAACTAATTGAGATACATTGAGAAATAATGGTCTTTTCAACAAATGGTGCTGAAACAACTGGATATCCACATGCAAAAAAATAAAGCTGAACCACTACCTCATATCCTCTACAAAAATGACCTCAAAATGGATTACAGATGTAAGCATAAAAGCTAAAACTATAAAACTTCCAGAAGAAACATAGGAGTATCTCTTAATGACCTTGCATTTTAAAATAAAATCTAAAAATAAAATGACTTATTTTTAGAGAGAATAACAAAAACATAATCAACAAAAGAAAAAAGTAGATAAATTGGACTTAATTACAATTTAATATTTTGCTTGTCAAAGGATACCATCAAGAACGTGAAAAGCAAAGCTACAGAATGGGAGAACACATTTTTAAATCGTATATCTGAAAAGGGCCTAGTATTCAGAATATACTGGGGTTTTGGGGAGAATGAAAGTGACTACTAATGTGTACAAAGTTCCTTTCTGGAGTAATAAAAATGTTACAAAATTGTATAGTGCTGATGTTTGCCAAACTCTGTGAATATACCGAAAACCACTGCATTATATCCTTTAAGTGGTATGTGAATACTTCAATAAAGTTATTAAAAAATTTAAATGAGGGTATACATAATGGTGAACATGTATAAAATATATGCATCGAACCATTGCATACATATGTTTTAAAACGTTTTAAAATGCATATTATATACGTATATTATACATATATAAGGCTTTTCATGTAGTAAATGCTCAAAATATTTTAGATTTCTTTGTTTTATTGATAATGATGGATTGAGGCAGAAGGTACTGGAGATAGCATGATGGGGGAAGGAGGCTCAAGCTGGATTCCTCCTACCCAAAGCAATTGGACTAACACATTCTTTTGTAAGAACCCTCTCTATTTCTCATAGAAGCTGTAAATTGTGTCCACATGTGTCTTACCTGTATTCTTACCTGTCATCACTGTATTCCAAAGGCCAAAATGGTTCTGCCCTCCCTGGCCTTTATCCCTTCAGTCAAAATGCACTTAAAATGCTGTTCACTCTCTTTCTCACCTGTTAGACTCTGACTTTCCCGTGGTCTCACCACACACTATGCTTTTTTCCTATTGCATATTTATGTAGACTGAATTTATCACAAAGTGTAATTATCAATATTCAAATTTTTATAGAAAGCCAAGAGCATGTTTTCTTTATTTTGTGTGTGTGTGCATTTGCTAATCTGTTTTTCATGAAAACAAAGCAAAAAGGTTACAATAATATACACCAACATTACAAAACTGTCTCTGGGTGATGGGATTGCATGTAATTTTAAAAAACCCTCTTTCATACACTTTGTGGTATTTTCCAAATTTTCTACAGAGAATCATGATTAAAAACACTTTATAAATAGGAAAACTTTGCATACTTAAATATGATGTTTGCCCAAAGAGGGATTATGAAGAGAACTATCTCCAAAGTCAGACTCCTCCAAAAATGTATCAGAACATTCACTAAATGAAATGTTGTGTGAGTCAGCTTGATGCACAAGTTCCCTTTGTTGTGAGCCTCCTTGTGAAACTAGGATGGAACATGCCTCTGTCTATTTCAGCTCAAGGCAGTAGTCAGGTGTTTAGTTTGCAGATTTAACATGGAAATTGGTACCTTTGCTTATACACCTTTTGAACTTTCCTTGGCACTTTCCTTTCTGGTTGGATTCCTTCTAAGTGAAGAAAAGCTGAATGATTTATATCACCCGGTCCCCACACATATATTTATAGGCTTGAAAAAAAATCCTAGTCTAGACAATAATTAAAGTCAGAAGTGTAGCTTAATTAAAAAACATCTTTTCTGAGCCCTGGGGGCCATTGCTAAACACTCATGACCAGCAGTGTTTACCCAGACTGTTCTGGGGGTGCACTTGGGGGATAGCCTCTTGGGTACAGTCTCTTAGAGCAAGTTATTTCTCTTAGAGAAATAACAAGGATTGATGAGGGTGGTAGGTGTAGGTGGGTGTGGACAAGATGAAAGAGAGATGTTTCCCTGAATGCATAAGGACAAATGTCAAGGATCACTGTGGAGCAACTAAGACATCAAGGAAGCAGAAATCAAATTTGATCAGCTAGGAACCTAGAAAACTCTGAGAATACACCCAGAAATCACAAACCACCAACTCTAGAGGCTTTATTGGCCATCAGATATATTTTGGTCAGCTTATGAAATGCTTTTAAAAAAATACTAGCATTTAAAATGGAGAGATTTTGCCTAAAAGTCAAAATTTTCAGCTTTCTTTTGAGTAACTGAAAAAAAGTAAAACACAGAGTCAATTTCTTTTCTGCAACAGTTGCTGGTGCTAAGCAACAGCTATATCCTTCAGGTATTTAACAGGACACGTTCTCCAGTTCACCCACACTCATGAATCCCTGCCATTGCTACCACAATGCAATCCAGTGGCAGTTCCCTTATCATGCAGCTGATTTTGTTTTTCTCACTCCTAGCAGGTTTCCATTATTTATATCACCTGTATGGCCTTTGCAGCTATTTGAGTGTAAAGGTCTCCCCCACCACCCTCTCATACCCACGCTCCCTCCCCTGGCCATACCTTACCACAGTCTGTAGTTCATCTAGAATCCTCCTTTCTTTGTGTTCACTGGTGCCTTATTAGAAACAAATCAAGATTCAATCCTGGGCTATTTCGTAAGCATTGTAATCTTCTGGGAAAATAGGACAACGAATAGAAAAACATCTGGACATAAAGCCGGTAAACTAAGATTCAATTCCCACTAATAACTAGAACTAACTTATATTGTCGAAAAAAATGTGTATTCAGATCCCATATCCTTAATTTTCTAGTTTGACATCTTGAGCAGTGTGCTTAACCTGTCTGAAGCTCTCTCCTTATCTGTGAATGTAAATATTTGCCCTACCTGACTCATGGGATTGTAGTAAAAACCAAAGAAGATATTGTAAGGAAGTTATTTAGACAGTTCCTAAAACTAAATCAACTTAAGATAATTTTTGGCCAGATTATTAAATTACTTTGCATAGGTTGATGAAAAATCTACCTCACCAGATTTTCCAAACTCTCTCTCTGAAAAAGCAAATAGTATAATGATATGGCTCTCAATATCTTTTTAACATTTGCCCAACTCTGTATGTTTTTTACCAAGGGTACAAAAGTGTTTTAAGTGTGTATATAGCCTTTCTCCCTAACTCTCTAGAACACTGAACCGACTAAAAATCTGGCTTCCCAGTGTCTACAATGCCCACTATTTCAGGTTTCCATATATAAGAAATTTTTAATTGGCTTATAACATATTTCTGGTTTGTACTATAAATATGTATATACACTTAACTTGAATTAGTAGATATAACAATGGCATTCTGATTTACAGAACCTAAGAAAGAGAGAATATAAAGAATTTGATCACAATACTATTAGGTTGGTGCAAAACTAATTGCAGTTTTGCCATTATTTTCAATGAAAGTTTTCTTGAAAAGGCAGTTTTCTCATCCTCACCTCTGTCAGCTTTCATAAAGTTGAAGAGAGTTAAGGTCTTGTTCTAGATGAGCCTTTGGCTTAAGGAAATGTTCTGGCTGGTTTGGTCTTCCTTCAAGACCACTAAACAGCAAAGCTGCAATTACTTTTGCACCAACCTAATAATAATTCTAAGATTAAAAATATTTTCTGAATATTAATAGGTATTTATTACAAATAATTTGGTTATGGCTATAGTTATTGTTGTAGGTAGAGGCACCCTGCCATGGTGATATTGCAGGTTGGGCTCCTGACCACTGCAGTAAAGTGAATATTGCAATAAAGGAAGTCACACAACTTTGTTGGTTTCCCAGTGCATATAGAAAGTTACGTTCACATTATGCTACAGTCTTTTAAGGGTGTAGTAACATTATGTCTTAGAAACAATGCCTATATCTTAATTTAAAGATACTTTGTTGCTAAAAATGCTGATGATGAGTGGTCAGTATGTTGCAATCTTTTTGTTAGCGGAGCATCTTGCCTTGATGTGGATGCCTATGGACCAATCAGGGTGGTGCTTTTTGAAGGCTGGGATGGTGGTGCCAATTTGATAAAATAAGAAAAATATAAAGTTTGACATTGATTGATTTTTCTTTTCATGAAAGTTTTCTCCGTGACATACAATGCTGTTTGACAGCTGAAGTCAACCCTCTCAAACCCTGCTGCTACTTTATCAACTAAGTTTATGAATATGCTAATCCTTTGTTGTCATTTCAACAATGTTCACTGCATCTTTACCAAGAGTAGATACCACCTCAAGAAATCACTTTCTTGGCTCATCCATAAGAAGCAACTCCTCACCTATTAGAGTTTAATCATGAGACTGCAACAATTCAGTCATATCTTCAGGCTCGACTTTCTTTTTTTTTTTATACTTTAAGTTCTGGGGTACACGTACAGATCGTGCAGATTTGTTACATAGTTATACACATACCATGGTACTAGTTTACTGCATCCATTGTCCCATCAATTATATTAGGCATTTCTCCTAATGTTACCCCACCCAAAGTCTCCCAACCCCAGCTATTCCTTCCCTAGACTCCAACCCCCAGACCCCAGTGTGTGATGTTCCCTTCCCTGTGTCCATGTGTTCTCATTGTCTAACACCCACTTATGAGTGAGAACATGCAGTGTTTGCTTTTCTGTTCTTGTGTCAGTTTGCTGAGAATGATGGTTTCCAGTTTCATCTATGTCCCTGCAAAAGACATGAACTCATCTTTTTTATGGCTGTATAGTATTCCATGGTGTATATGTGCCATAATTTTCTTTATGCAGTCTCAGAATGTAAAAAGGAATGCCACACAACTACAACCATCTGATCTTTGACAAACCTGACAAAAACAAGCAATGGGGAAAGGATTTCCTATTTAATAAATGGTGTTGGGAAAACTGGCTAGCCATATACAGAAAGCCGAAACTGAATCCCTTTCTTACACCTTATACAAAAATTAACTCTAGATGGATTAATTATTTAAACATGAAGCCTAACACCATAAAAACTCTAGAAGAAAACCTAGGCAATACCGTTCAGGACACAGGCATGGGCAAGGACTTCATGACTAAAACACCAAAATCAATAGAAACAAAAGCCAAAATAGACAAATGGGATCTAATTAAACTTAAGAGCTTCTGCACAGCAAAAGAAACTGTCAATAGAGTGAATCGGCAACCAACAGAATGGGAAAAAAATTTTGCAATCTACCCATTAGACAAAGGGCTAATATCCAGAATCTACAGAGAACTTAAACAAATTTACAAGAAAAAAACAAACAACCCCATCAAAAAGTGGGCAAAGTATATGAATAGACACTTTTCAACAGAAGACAGGCTCAGCTTCTAATTCCAGTTCTTTTGCTCTTTCTACCATATCTACAGTTATTCTCTCCCTGAGGTCTCAAACCCCTCAAAGTCATCCATGAAGGTAAAATCAACTTCTTTCAAACTCCTGTAAATGATTTTATTTTGACTTCCTCTCACAAATCGCAAACGTTCTTAATGGCATCTAGAATGGTGAATCCTTTCCAGTAAGTTTTCAATTTAGTTGCCCAGATCCATCACAGGATCTGTAAGACTGTCTATGATGGCTTTAGTCTTACAAAATGTATTTCTTAAATAATAAGATTTGAAGTTTAAATCACTTCTTCGTCCTGGGCTACAGAATGGATGTTGTGTTGACAGACATGAAAGCAACATGAATCTCCTTGTATATCTCCTTCAGAGCTCTTGGGTGATCAGGCGCATTGTCAATGAGCAACAATACTTTGAAAGTAGTCTTTTTTTCTGAACAGTAGGTTTGAATGGTGGGCTTAAAATATTTAGTAAGCCATGCTATAAACAGATGTGCTATCATCCAGGCTTTATTATTTTATTTTTAGAGCATACACAGGGTAGATTTAGCATAATTCTTAAGGATCCTAGAATTTTTGAAATGTTAAATGAGCATTGGCTTCATATTAAAGTGACTAGCTGCATTATACCCTAACAAGAGAGTCAGCCTGTCCTTTAAATATTTGAAGCCAGGCTTTGACTTCCCCTCTACAGCTTGAAAGTCCTAGATGATATCATCTTCCGAAAATCTTTTTTTTAATAAGACGGAGTCTCACTCTGTCACCAGGCTGGCGTGCAGTGGTGCAATCTTGGCTCACTGCAACCTCTGCCTCTCAGGTTCAAGCGATTCTTCTGCATCAGCCTCCTGAGTAGCTGGTACTACAGGCATGTACCACCAAGCTAATTTTTGTATTTTTAGTAGAGACGAGGTTTCACCAGGATGGCCAAGATGGTCTCGATCTCCTGACCTCGTGTTCCACCCACCTCAGGCTCCCAAAGTGCTGGGATTACAGGCATGAGTTACTCCACCCAGCCAAAAATCTGTTCTTTAGTATTACCACCTTCACCATCCATCTTAGCTGGATCTTCTGGATAACTTACTGCAACTTCTACAGCAGCACTTGCTGCTTCACTTTGCACTTTTATGTTATAGGGATGGATTCTTTCTTTAAACCTCATGAACCAACCTCTGGTAGCTTCAAATGTTTCCTCTGCAGTTTTCTCATCCTCACCCATCAGTTTTCAGAGTTGAAGAGAGTTAAGGTCTTGTTCTAGATGAGGCTTTGGTTTAAGGAAATGCTTTGGCTGGTCTGGTCTTCTTTCAGGACCACTAAAACTTTATCTATAACAGCAATGGACCCTGTTTTGCTGTTTTTGTGTCATTCATTGTTCACTGGAACAGCACTTTTAATTTTCTACAGGAACATTTCCTTTCCATTCACAACTTGGCTAGCTGGAGCAAGAGGCCTAGCTTTCAGGCTGTCTCAGCTTTCAACATGCCTTTTTTCACCAAGTTTTATCATTTCTAGCTTTTAATGTTAAGTAAGAGATGCACGACTCTTCCTTTCACTTGAACACTAGCGCCATTGCAGGGTTATTAACTGGTCTAATTTCAATATCTGTTGTGTCTCAGGGAAGTGGAAAAGCCAAGGATAGGGAGAGAGATGGGAGAATGTCAGGTTGGTGGAACAGTCAGAACACCACATTTATTGATTTTAACTTCACCCTCTTATATGGGCATAGTTTGTGGTACCTCAAACCAATTGCAATAGTAAGATTTTAAAAATCACTGATCACAGATCACCAAAGCAGATATATTAATACTCATAAGTTAAAAGTCTGAAATATTGTGAGAATTACCGAGATGTGACACAGAGATACAAAATGATCACATGTTGTTGGGGGAAATGGTGCTGTTAGACTTGTTCAACATAGGGTTGTCACAAACCTTCAATTTGGAAAAAATCACAATATCTATGAAGTGCAATAAAGCAAAGCACAATAAAACAAAGTATTCCTGTGTTTGTTGTGGAGAAATACTGTTAACATTCATTTTCAAATTTTTCAAAATCACTATTTTAAATGACAGTGTAATGTATTTCATCTTATGAAATAGAATTTTATCTTATGAATGTAGCATTTTTATTTATTTGATTCACAATGGTTAATGATAAATCACCTTTAACCATTTTATAAATGAGCTATGTTTTACTTAAAATATTAATATTTATGAATTAAAAACAAATTCAGCAATACAAAAATATAAGATGAAAGTAAAAATTATCTTCTCATTTTAATGAAAGTAATTTCTAACTTTTGTTTGTATGTAGATACACATATGTAGATAAAGATATCTTTCCTAATTCACTTACTTTTAGCCTACATTTACCACTTACTATATCATAGTCATCATTCCAATCAACTAGATCTGTATCAGTTTTTAATGGCTGCACAGTATTCTATTCACTATTACCCAGTTAACAATCACCTACTGATGGACTTCAGATTATTTTCAGTTTTCACTAGTTTTTTTATGTTTTACCATTAAAATAAAATTGTAATGAATAATTGTACAAGTAGATATTTGTACAGATCATGTATTTCCTTTGAGCAGATTAAATTATAACAGAATATATTAAAATACTCTGAACTGTAATAGAATAAATTAAAACACTCCAACATCTATTGGTAAAATGCTTTCCATAAAAGCCACACAAATTGGAACTCCACCATCAAATTATGAGACAGCCTGTCTCATAGCAACCCACCTCATATCTGACCAGAGTATTACAGCAAGATGCAGAGAAAGATATAAAATAGTATACCATATAAGTCTGAGAGGGAGGCAACTGTCAATCTTGTTGCAGGATCTGTAAAAACCAGAGCAATAGAGAAAGGACCTAACCATTTTGGTAGAACTGAAATGGAGTGGCATGCAATCTTTATTTCCTTTAAAATTGGGCCTGAACCTAGCTTCTTCATAGATCCTTAAAAATATGAGATTTCTGCCAATTTAAGATTGAAAGCCTGATTAACACATTCAGTCTCTTACCTTCCCATATTCTATCAACTAAGTCCAATTACCTATTGTGTTAATACCTGCCTCTCTTTGAAATGCAAAATCATAGGGAGCCTAATGAAATAAGAACATGGTCCAAGTATTGGATCATTTCCCGGTGTTGATGTGATAATAGTGACCTGTGAAACTAGGGCTGATGACATCATCCTGAGTCATGGAAGCTCTAAACATCAGTCAGTCTCTTTTCCTCTCATCCTTTATCCTCTTTCCAATCCATCTCTGCTGATTCAGCTTACAGGATGTCTGCTGTATCTGTCACACTCTCTCCACACCAACAACATTGGTTTGGGTTCTCCTCAGTCTCTGGGAGGATCATTTCCATAGTTTACTAATTGCTGTCCTCAGGCTCTTTTCCACTCACACATTGACAGGGCTGATTTCCTATCCTAACTAAAGCCCTTGCTGACTTCCTACCGCCAACAGGACAAAGCTGATCCAAAGGTATATTGGTCAAAGCAGAAGACTATAACTTACTTAAAATTTCATTTTCTTGATTTCTGATTGTAAGATATTTGACATATGGCATATTGACATCTATTTACACTTTTGCCTTATGCTCAAACATTGGTAAGGTTGACTGAACTCTGAGATGTCCAATTAACTAGTTTCCTAAAACAGCATTTTTAATCATGTTTATTGGGATATAATTTATATGTAATAAAATTTTCCTTCTCAAAGAGCACAATTCAGTAGGTTTTAATATATTCATAGAGTAATACAATCAGCACCACTATCTAATTCAAGAACATTTTGTCACCCCAAAAGAAAGCCTATACCCATTACCAGTTACTTCCCAGTATCCCTTGCCCCAGCCCTTAGAAATAACTACTTTCTTTTTCTATGGATTTGCCTATTCTGAACATTTCACATGGAATTATACACTATGTGACCTTTTACATTTTCCTTTTTAAACTTAATATAATGTTTCAAAGTTCAATCATGTGGTATATAAATCAGTGTTTTATTCCTTTATATGGCTAGATAATATTCCATTGTATGAATATACCACATTTCCTTTGTCCATTTATCAACTGATTGTCATTTGGTTCTTTCCACTTTTGGGCAAGTGTGCATAATGTTGCTATGAACACCCATGTACAAGTTTAATGTGGACATATATTTATAGTTCTTTTGGGACTATATGTAGTAGTGGACCTGATGGATCATATGGAAACACTACATTTAGCATTTTGAGAAACTGCCAAACTGTTTTAAAAGTGGCTACACATTCCCATCAGCAATGTATGAGGGTTCTAACTTCTTCATATTCTTGCCAACATTTATTATTGTCCATCTTTTTTATCACAGCCATATTAGTGGGTAAAAAGTGGTAACTAATTTGGTTTTTATTTGTGTTTCCCTAAAACTAATAATGTTGAGCATATTTTATGCATATAGTTCATTTGTATATCTTCTTTTGTGAAATGACTATTTGAAATGTTTGCTCATTTTTTAACTGCATTGTCTTTCTATAGTTGAGTTATAAGCTTTCTTTATATATTCTAGTTAAATAATACTCTTTTATATTTTTATCCTACTTGAAGTTCATTGAGCTTCTTGGATATGTAGATGTATGTCTTTCATCAAATATGGCGTGTTTTCAGCTGTTATTTCTTCAAATATTCTTTCTGTTCCTTCCTATCTTTCCTTTTTCTCAAACTCCCATAATGTGTATATTGGTATCCTCTTTCTTGAACTCTCATAGTGTGCATTTAACATATGAATGCCCCAAGGAAAAGCATCTTTGGACTTAATAAATTCTGAGTCAGGTAAAATAAAGATGAGACCTGAGAGTGGGAGTTTGCAGGGAGTTGGCAGAAAGGGGCAAATTATGACAATTTTGGGGGAAATAAAGTTTTGTCCCTTCCAGTAGTTGCTAGGCTGGTTGAAATTCTATTTAACATTACAGTCATTAAACAGTGATACTTGGTAATAGTAGTGACCCAGTAGTGACTAGGCTACTGGTTTACACAGCTCCTGTAATCACAAAATTGTTAGTTTTCAAGCTAGGAAGAGAGGAATGAAAATAGGGCAAGTTAAATGCCATACAGCTCACTGTTCTTGCTGAGATTCAGCTAATTTTTCCCCTGAATAAATGCTCCTCAGATTATTGCAAGCCTTTCTTTAATTTCCTGAGTTCCAGAAACATTGATTTTGGCTATTTTTGTCAGTGTTTTCTTTCTCTTTTGAAGAAGCAGATTTTCAGAGGTCCTTACTCCACCACTTCAGAAGTACTTCTTCCCCCTAGTATTCTTAGAAACTAGAAACAGGGCTTTAAGTAGTTTATTTTATCATGTATATTGTTGTCAAGTAATATTTCTTGGATGCCCCACCTCTGGCCAGATCCTCTTTCTTCAGAGGTATCTTTTTGAGTCCTCTAAAACTTAAAATATAAAATTAATTCCAACTTATTCTTTTGTTATCACAAAGTCACTGCTATTACCAAGTATCACTGTTTAATGACTATAATGTTACATAGAATTTCAACCTCACAGAAACCGAAGACTTAAAAATTTTAACCAAACATACAGCATGAGGGTGAAGGGTTGTCCAATTACAACAGAAATATTCTATCATCTAGGATTTTCATTCTAACAGAAAAATTACTACCTTGTGTATACCTTCTTGTTACTCTTAATCACTGCACCATGAGTTTTCTCCTACCTCTTCTAGACACTCATCTATAGACCCACAGATTGACTGCTGATATTCAGAAACATTTAGCAATGATCCAGAGCCCTGTACAGATATCTCAGTCCAGATAAACAGACTGCACACAAAGTAGATTAATGCATAGATTAACCAGTCACTAGGATGAAAACAAAACAGAGGATTCCTCGGTGAATGTGCAACAACCAGAAAGATAAACTGTATGTGGGATTATAACTGGAGGTTAAGAACTAAAACATGGATTTCAGAAAATCATGGTATTAAATCTGGCTCCACCACTCACCAGCTCTGTGACATGGGAAAGTCACTTTATCATGTAAAGCCTCTACTTCTTCTCTGCAAATAGAAGTAATACCTGCTGCATCAGGATTTTGTGCAGATTAAATGGGATAATGCATGTGTAGCATACAGTGTAGTGCAGGGCTTATAATAAGCCCTCAGTAAATGATAGTGTTAGCTGATAACCTGAATTCTCCCATTCCTGAGCACAGTAACTGCAGCTATATGAATATATTTCAGTTCTGAAAAGGAAGGTATGTTTCAAAGGTGAGATTGTTGCCTATAAATAGTCTCCATGTCCCACCTCAGAGATCTTTCTCAGGCTAACTCAGGTATATTAATCTCCCTTGTGTGTACTACATGCTACCTTATTACAACCACAGACTTCAAAAAGCATGTCTTCCATTCATAAATGCATAAATATAGCATCAACATTTATTGTGCATATTTCATGTGTCAGGCACCAATCTCAGCACTAGTGTAGGGTGATGAACAAGGTCCCTACCTTCATGGAGATTACTTTCAAGTAGAGGATGCAGGCAGATAATAGAGACTCCATTTCATCATTAGAGACTCATAAAACTAAGATTTTAAGCCAGGTATTTCCCTAACTCCCTCATAGCTTGAGCTCTGTTGTGATTCATATTTCATCCAGAACACCTCCATTAGTGGGATTTGAAAATCAGAATGAAAATCAGGAGTTCTAGGTGCTCAGTTTCTGCTGTTCCTGCCAGAGGTGTCAGGTAATTTGCAACATCTGTAGCAATGGCCCTAATATCCTATCTCTAGCTTCACTTGTTTCAAGAAACAAAGATGCTTGTTTTGGTGGAAGGGATGAGAACAGAGGCAATGTGATCCTAGAGCTAGTGGTGGTAGCATTAGTGCAATGGTTTGAATATCTGTCCCCTCCAAAACTCATGTTGAAATAAAAGCCTCAAAGTGGCTGTATTAAAAGGTGGAACCTTTAAGAGGTAGCTGAGTTATAAAGGTTCTGCCCTCATAAATGGAACAATCAATTCACGGATTAGTGGATTAATTGGTTAATGGATTAGTGGATTATCACAGAAGTAGGACTGGTGGTTTTATAAGAAGAGGAAGAGAGAGCTGAGCTTGCATGCTCAGGCTTCTCACTGTGCGATGCCCTGTGCCACCTCAGGACTCTACAGAGTCCCACCAGTGAGACAGAGGTGGCCTGTCAACCTTGGACTTCCCAGACTCCATAACTGTAACGAATTTGTAAATAAATCTATTTTCTTTATAAATTACCCAGTTTCAGGGCATTTTTTCTGTTATATGCAACAACAACAACAAAAATGGACTGAGACCGTCAGCTTCCTGAGTCCCAGCTTTGTGACAGTGACAGAGACAGAGTTGTAAGTTCTGCCTGCTCCCCCCATTTCTTCTATAAGGAAGGAATGCCTGCTCAAACCAGTACACAATTCCTTTCTCCTTAAACTAGCTGAAATAAACTATGTTGTTACTGAATCCTGACCAAAACAGAGAAACAAATAAGAAAGAAATGAACAAATAAATTAAAAAGTTAAGTATTGATTGCAGTAAATATTATGAAGAAAGAGTGATGAAAGATGAGGAAAGATTTTTCAGATGGACTTTTTTCAAAATGCTCCTTTGACAAAAATGAATTTAAACAGAGACCTAAAGGAAAAGAGGAGCTAAGAGAAGAATCAGGGAAAAAGACTTCCAGGTAAAGCAAACATCAGCAGCAAAGGCCCAAAGATGGGGCAGGGTTTGTTGATTTCACTCATAAGAGAGGATAGCATCTTTGGAAATTTGGGACAAATAGCACACTATGAGGCTAGAAAACTAAGCAAGGACCAGAACTTCTCAAAGTGTGGTCCAGGGACTGGTGACAGTCTGCAAACTATTTGTGGCCGATCTGTGATAAGCACAAAAATTAAGAATAAATATTTAGAAGTTTTGTAGCAATATGACATCACCACAACATTCATGCAACATTTCTATTATATTTAAAGAAACTATCAGTGCATAACAAATTAGAAATTTAAAACACAAAACAGGTTCTTCATCATAGATAGTTTAGAAGCACTGTTCTATATGTCTGGCCTCTCAAATTTTTCCCTTAAGGAGCCCAGTGGTAAATGTTTTAGGCTTTTCAGAGCCATAAAGTCTGTGTTGCAACTACTCAGCCCTGCTGTGGGGACACAAAAGCAGCCGTAGATAAAATGTAAACAAATGGGTGTGGCTGTGTTTCAGTAAAACTTTATTTACAAAAAACACATGGTGGCAGATTTGTGCCTGTGATCTGTAGTTTGTCAACCCCTGTTCTAGGCCATGTGAAGGAGACTGGACTTGACTTTAAAGCCAACAAAACCACGTGATTAACTGATGCCATCCTTCTCTCTTGATCCCCTCATTACTGCCTGCCCATATTTATAAAGTCTTTGTGTGACTGACTCAAAATCAGAAAGGACCCTGGAACTCCTCTAAGCTCTAATTCCATGCTCCTTTTAGCAATCTTGGCAAGCAAAGTTCCTGTTTACAGGACTTGTGTCCAAAGGCAGAGTCCCCTTTGTCGCTTACCTGTACCCCCCCAAAATGATGATGACACCATATACTCTGCATTAACCTGATGAGCCACTCAGAGCCCTACGTGAAGTCACAGTCTTATATTCTCCAGGACCTGGCCAATCAATCACAGGTTCACATCGTCCTCTGAGTCATTAAGTCACCTCCACTGCCCCGTTTTCAGAGGTGTGCCATCCCCACTTTTCTTTCTGCAAAGCTGTGCTTTTGTCCAAGTGAACCTCTGTGGCCACCATGCATCTCTGATGCTGTTATGTCTGAAATGGTTGCATTGGACAGGCAGCACACCACATGTGTAGTCTTGTTTTTCTCTGGGCTCAAACAGAGCCACAGGCAGGAAAGCTTTCTGCATTCACACATGTCTCTATCACACAGCACCCATTTCATAAACACAACCCACCAGGCACACAGCAGAACACCTATTCCCTCCTCTGGAGCATAGACCACTGTGTGTGTGAGGAGGTGGATTCTCCCCAGTAGGTCTCTCACACAGAGGGTATAGAGCTGAGGCAGCTCTTTCTGAAATCTCTTTTATTTAAGGTTTCTTTCATTGACTCAGGACAAACTGAATGGGTAAAACTTTGCTGTTGCAAGTTTCCTTAAAATATCCCCTTCTGGGCCCACCACCGTTTATCTTGGCAGCAGGTAGCTTGGAGAATTTTGGAAAGTCTCAGCTTGGCATAGCCTCAGCGCTACTGGCACATTAAAGATTAATAAAGCACATTTAACTGAGCTCAGGACGCTGCAATGCGATCCTTCACCGTGAAATGTGCAAGATTCTTTGTTTGCAATGAACAAAATTGGAGCCAGAAAGGGCCTACCATGACAAACTAAGAGAGGAAACAATCAGGAACTGTGTATGTCTTTCACTGGTCAATTGATGGGTAGGAATCAATGCCCTTGCTCAGCCATACTCTAACTTAGCATTCTTAGGAATTTAAGATAGGCATCTGAGTATGACCCAAGAGCTAGGTATTTATTGAACTTGCAGCACCACAGAAATCATGCAAATGCACCTGCCTCCTTAAAATATTAGAAAAAGATGATTCAGAGTGAATTCCCAAGTTAGCAGCTTCCCCAGTGAAAATCAGGATAAAGCAAGGCATTTCCAAATATTTTGGCTTTGCTTTAGTGAAACAGAATGCTTGGGTCTGGCTGAGTATTAACCCAGGAAGAGGGTAATAGAAAAAAGAAAAAAAAAAACAACACTATTCACATGCATAGTGTGGGGCTGGCTGCAGAATGAACCGGACAACATGAAAATGAAAATAAAAATTAATCAGGCATATACATCCTAACTGTTGGTTCCTAGGAGGAATTAATCTCCAGACACCTGGATACACAGCAGCAAGTACTGGGCTAGGTCAGCAAAGGCAAACATTTTAAAAGGTACCATCCTGAATTCTGGAAAAGCACTCGCAGACACCACGTGCCGTGTAATGCCCTGTGTCTATTTACACAGTGAGTGTGATTCCTTCATGTCCTCCAGAAAAATCACAGGCAAACTCTGCACTCTGCAAATCAGAGCTCTAGACCAGAGCACTTAACACATTGGGTGCTTTCCTCTATACTAACATCAACATTCAAGGAAAAAAAAAAAAAAAAAAGAAAAGAAAATTCTGTCCTTACCGAGAAGGCACAGCAGACAGGGACGCTGAATGTTTCACTTTAGCCCACTCATAGCTTTCTCTTTCATTCGATCAATGTTCTAATGCTATTGAGGAGAGTTCCTGGGGTTTTCGGATCTTCCTTCAAGAGTTTTAATCACTGGTTTCCCCAGGCCGGGTTTAACAAACATCGCTGTGTTCTGTCAACATTTGTATGCGGCACCACATTGGGCAACCAGCCAACACACAAGAGTTTCAAGAGGCAAGGAGAGAAAACTGACACCCTAACAAACATGCTTCCCTCTTTTGTGTCCTGTAAGGTGGTGCTCAAAGTGTCATCTTTGATTCTGACGGGAGCTAAAGATAGCCTCTTTTATGACTTTCTTCACTGCCCCCGGACGAACGCCTTGCTGGGCTGCAGGAGCTGGGTTCCGCAAAGTTTGTTTTTTGTCTCACTGCCCTGAAGTTCTCCGCACAATTGCATGGTTTGCCTCTCCACCAGCTGCACTTTAAATGTATTTTAATTGGCTGGAATGTCGAAAGAATCCATTTGGCAGTCGTTTACATGTGAAGCACGCCCAGGGCAGCTGAAAGAGGCCCCAGAAGCAGCCGATTACTTCATCAAAAGCTGCAGTTTGAATACCATTGACTCCTACATAACTACAGTGAACTCAATTCTATAGGCAAGAAGGAGTAATTAATAATTTGCTGAGAAAA
Source organism: Ateles fusciceps (assembly GCA_036589455.1). NCBI lineage: Eukaryota > Metazoa > Chordata > Mammalia > Primates > Atelidae > Ateles > Ateles fusciceps. Next base: position 4,028,120 of record JAZHEH010002982.1, on the reverse strand, counting down.
TTCTTCATTCATCTAAATGCCAAAAAAGCAAAGGAAAAAAACAATCCCTGCAGACACAACAGTTCTTCTGAAAGGCTTGATTTATAGCCGCCAGTTCTACTCTTCACAAACATTGACTTTGTATAGCATTACAGGAGGGGTATAATGCATAATTCGGCTTGCCTGAAAAGTTAATTTAAGTAATTTTCCTTTTGAATGATCCCCTGAGATACATCGTTCTATTACCTCTTTATACATTAGCCATATGCTACAATAAATATTGTCAATACTTGCGGCATTTCCTCATTCTCTTTATTTTTCTTGGTTGGTTGCAATAATTAGTTTGTGGCCTCCACTAGATCCAGCCACAAATAAATTTACCCTGAGTCAAAGTAGATAATCATTACCACACAGAACCTGCAAACCACACTGAAGTTTAAAACACTCAGAAAAAAAAGTCCATCTAAACAGATTCTAACATCAAGCTGGTGGGAAAAGGAGCATACACACACACACACACACACACACACACACACACACACACACACACAGAGATATGCATGTATATCTCAAAAAAATCAAAAATGATCAAACAAGTCATAATACATATAAAATAACAAATAAATGGAATCTTTTTCAAACGCTTCTTTACCATTGTTTTGCTAAGAAGACTTTTCAAGAGCATATGTAAATTAGATTTACCGATTTAGAATCCCCTGGACATCTCAGGTAAGCCTGAGCTCACTCCTCATTAAGAACCCCTGGTTTGGCCTCAGTATATCTAGTAAGATCTCAGCATCCCGAGGTTGCCTCTCTCTGGAAAACAGGAGCCAATGAACATTGTCAAATTTGTTCTGATGCCTTTTCTTCACTTCAATAAAGTTGCCTGTGGTTCATAACAAGACGGCACAAGAATGATGTATGCAAGTCATTTGGGGTGGATTTGTTGAACCACCCAGAGACTAAAACCAGTACCCTGAGTGAACAGGCATCTTTAGCAGGAAAGCAGAGGAGCAGAAGACGTGATGGGAAGGATCAGGGTCAGCCCCATGGGTATACAACCTGCACAGTCACACACAGCCCTGTGCTTAGAAGGGACCTGTAGTTGGACTAATGCTGTACTGGCACCATCTTCAAATTCTTAACTTCTGAACAAGGGGCCCCATGATTTCATTTTGCATCAGGCCTGACAAATTATGTAGCTGGTCCAGAGAGAGATAGTATATATCTAATCTGATTCAACACATGGTTGGAATTGAAAAGGCCTGGGAGGAACATACTAAGGGTGTGGGTGACAAACACTTTTCCTACTTTTGTCTTGCGCAATGTCCTGCCTTAGATTTTGGAGTCACTGAGATGGTTGAGAAGGGTGATTTGGAAAGGGGGGATCTCTCCAGCCAACACCGGAGGTGGGAGTGACATGGTAGGTGGTAACTGCTGTGTCCTGAGCTGATGGTTCACTGTTTCTTGTGTGGTTATACTTCATCTGACTGGTTGAGAAAGAGTTTTTGTTTCCCATGCAGTAAGCTCCCCTGCCAGTCTATGGGCAGAAAGCTCCATGAATATAACCATCATCTATTTTAAAGTTATCCTAGAACCATGATTCAGGGTTTGATGTAGTTAAATTCAGCCCCAAATCTCAAAGGCACTGCTGACTCACTGCTGTGAGGTCTGATAACTCTGAAATTACTAGAAAACTATTGAATGATTAGGCATGGGTCACCTTCTGCTCCTAAAGGTGTTCTCAAAGACCTACACTTACGCCCAGATTTTGGCCTGCTCTGGCCTTTGCAGAAACCATACAGAGAAGTTTCCCCTCTCAGAAGAGAAGTTGGTCTTGGATGTCAAGTACTTCATGTTGCTAGTATCTTGTGTCTGTTAGCGGGACTGCTAATGTGCCCTGACACTGGTGTTTAATAAGTAAAACAGATTAGCATTCTAGAAATAGAAGAGAATTTAGAGACTGGCTGATCCAAACTATTCTTATTTTAAGAAGGACAACTGAGGCAAGAAGTGATGAATGACTTCTCAGAAAATTAGTAAAACAATATGTCCAGGTTGCATACTTCCTTTTGCCATACAAGTTCCTACTTTCAACTGCTGAAGTGATTTCCCATTCTGACTTGCCTAGTGACTCCAAGGTATTTTCCTGGTTCCAGTCTACTTTTATACTGCCAGAGGTATTTCAAGTACCCAAGTTCTAATTCCTTGTCTTACCCGTATGAGCCATCTTCATGCACAGCATTGAGCATGCTGGCACCAAGAGGAAATCTGTTGTTGCAAAGGACACATGGCTTAGCCATTGTTGATCAAAGACACCTAAGAATTCTTAGTTCCCAGGACATAGATTCCTCTCTGTCACTTACAGACCTTTAGTATGCATCCTAGTAATCTTGTTACACAGGAGAGGCAGGTGTGAGCAGCTCACAGTGTCCAGGAAATAGCAAAATGATCCCGCTTTAACTGCCTCCTGGAGCTTGTAAGCTTGTGCTGCCCTTCTTGTCCACTCTCTGAGTTACAGGTATCAATAGGTCAGAGGTTCCTTGGATTGGGGCTGGCCAGTAGGGAGCCCTGTATGGGTATATGATGAGTCATAGACACAAAAAAAGAAATCATGTTCCGGGAATGCAAAACGATCTATTAGAGTGATATGGTGGGTTCTAAAAGTCATAAGAAAAGACCAGAGCCAGGAAGGCAAAGTGAAGGGTGATGTGTAGGAATGGAAAGGTCTTGGTGCTGCAGAGAAGCAAACCAAATTTCTGATTGTGGCTTTTCAGGCACTGACCTTGACTAGACCTTAACTTCCTCATGAGTAGCACAGACACAGCTATGCTAACTATACCCAAGATTAACTTTGGGGTGTGTACACTTGACTTGCTGTCAATCATAGACAGCGCTGGAGCCATGGAAGCTCAGAGAACACACAGGGCTCATGTGACAAACCCTGGTCAGTCAAGCAAAGGGTCGGAATCCAAGAAGACAGATGGAGCCACAAAGTCCTAGTTTCCAGCAAACCAGAAGACTCCCACAAAGAAGTGGCCAAATCACCGAGAAAACAGTCAAGAGCCCAGGCCACTTGAGTCGTCAGGAAATACAGAAGCAAATCAAGGCAAACGGAGAGTAAATTACGATACTGGTGTTCAAGAGACACCAGCGAGAGGCTTCTGCACGGTGACGCAGGAAGCTTGCCTGTGGCATGGCCAGCCTGTGGCTTAGCAATATTGTTCACTGGGGAGTAAAAAAAAAAAAAAAAAAATTAGGAGGAAAGGCCAAAACAGGACTTTCAATAAGACTCTCCTTGATGGAACCTATCCTGAATGCCAGGTCTGCTCAGGATCACAGGGCTAGTAAGAAACAGTCTCAGCATGGGGCAGGGCATGAGTCAGCTGGGGCAGCCATAACAAAGTTCCACAGACTGCAGGGCTTAGGGAACCAAAATTTATCTTCTCACAATGCTGGAGGCTAGAAATCTGAAATCAAGGTATTGGCAGGTTAGTTTCTTCTGAGGCCTCTCCTCTCTCCCTGGCTTGCAGATGGCCATCTTTTTCTCCATGTCTTTACATGGAGCTCTTCCCCTCTGCATGTCTGCTCAAATCTCCTCTTCTTACAAAAACACCAGTCATACAGGATGAAGGCCCACCCATATGACCTCATTACTTCTTTTCAAATCCTATCTCCAAATATAGTCACATTTTGAGGAAACAGGGGTTAGAGCTTTGACATATGAATCTGAGGGCATAATTCAGCCCATAACAGGTGGTTTTCAGATCATCTGAGAACTGGCCACAGTTAGTTCCTCTTACTGTATTGACAGACTCTGTGCTAAGAGCCCTGAGGGCCATTTCTAATTTACCCCAAAACCAACTTACTATTAGCCATTTACAGATGGGGAAACTTGAGCTCGGAGAGCTTAAGAAATTTGTTGGAGGACACAGAGCAGAGCCATTACGATTTCAGAGCCCAAGCTCTTAACCTGACACTTAGCCGCCTTTCTGGAAGCCATGTATGTTGATATATTTGATTAGCATGACTCCTAAAACATCTAGTTCACAGAATCGGTATCTCATACTCCCTGAGCTCCTGGAACATGGTCATGACAGTTCCACCTTATCAAGCACATATTGAGCATCTACTGAAGAGGTCAAACTTTTCTGCTTGCTGGTGATTCTTGCCCAAAGATGACGAGAGTAGTCTCAGGGGTAAAATAAATTGATCACTAAGTTTCAGAGAGAGATGAGCCCTAAAGAACTGACCTAATGACTTCATCTCTGCTGAGGAGTTTCCCATGGCTAGGAAAAGAGGCTGAAGGGTGATGGGAAAATTTTAGGTTGATGTTTAAAATTCTGGAGCCAGCAAATCATACCTTAGGTCCTTTGGTATGGTTTCCTAATACAAGCCCTAGATGCTATAATTTAGAATCACACAGGAAGCCCTGGGCAGATGGAAGATCACATATGAGGAAGGAAGAGAGGGAAAGAAGGAAAAAAAGAAGGAAGGGAGGAAGAAAGGGAAGAAGAGAAGACAAGGTAAAAAGCATTTGACTAACACCTGCCATGTGGCAAGTATTATTTTAGACACTATTTGTATTGCCTTTTTTTAATCCTCACAAAATGCTATACAGTCAATTTGATTTATCCTCATTTTACCAATTTATAAACTGAAGCTCAGATGAGTCAAAACTTTTGCTCACATTGTCACAGCCAGAAATTGGCAAGGCCAAGGTTTAAACTCTGCTCTATGTATGTTTTCCTTAAACCTTCCTGCCAACCCTTGTTTTTCCTTAAGCCTTCTTGCCAACTCTGAATTAAACAACACAAAGCAAGTAAGCAAGCGAGAAGCTCATGCTAGCAGCCAATTGGACCAGGCTGCGTGACACGGTACCTCTAATGGCAGCCTCCTCTGCTGCACAAGTCCGCTGCTTATGGAGGTCAACGCCTCTGGGTGTGAAACCAGGACATTGATTTCAGAGTAGATTGGCTGCTGGTGAGGTAGTGCAATCCAGTGTGAACTGAAGTGAGAAAGGTCAGAGAGGCTGTCTGCTGATGGATAGGGGCACAGGGCTATTTCTCTGATAACAAAATAAATGGAGTTTATTGATGCCGTTCGCTTACTTTATGCAAATGATTCTTTCCTGTATATTTATTCCTTTGTCACATGGGAATTTGTCTTGGCAAAATATACCAGCTCCAACTACCAGGGAAAATAAATCTTACCAGCCATTCAGAAACCAGACTCCATACTCAGAGCTGGATGAGACAAACTTTTAGTGAAATCAGTGGACCACTGAGCACCAGGGAATTCAGATGTTGCTTACCCAGTGAATAGACAATGATTTATGGCCAGAAAAGAGAGAGAGAAAGACAGAGAAAGACTCTAAATTGTATTTGCAGTCAATGACAGTACTTTAAAGCACTGACATTTAAACAGTTGTTAGAAGATTAAGGCTCACAACAATTCACTAATATTTTGTAAATTCACAGATGGTACGCCATGTACGGTGGTAGGTGCTGAAAACAAATATAGTTACAACTTTCACTTTATCTTGTCCACTGAAGAATTCATCAAAATAATGAAAGATAAATGAAATAATTGCTATCAATTTTGAAATGCATTTTTGATAAGCAGTTCTTCCTAATTATTGTCACAAATAGAATCATAAGGAGTGCTTGTATCCTCCAAAGATTGCATACTGATTAGTTGAGAAAGCAGTTCAACAGCATGCTTGAAAGCCAACTTGTGTACAGTGCTTTCTATGTAATAAGCCCTGTTCCAAGTGCCTTGGATAGAATAACTCTATGAAGATAGGTTCCTTTATTACTCCCATTTTATGGATAGAAGAACTGAGGCACAGTTGCTTATCTTCAATCACAATGACATAAGTGGGAGAGCTTACATCAAATCCAGGCAGTCTAGTTCCTAAACACTGCTTATCCAGCCACTCATGGGCACACACTGTCCTGGGCTATATGGGCTGAACAATTGTACACAGAGTTCTGGCTCTGTCTGACTTCGTTTTATTGCCCTGCCTGGTCTGCTACTTTCTCCAGCAGTTAGGGGTGTCTTCTTTTCATCCTCTCTATAGGACTATACCGATACCTACTTTCATAGAGATGTTCTAATAATTGTTTTTTGCTTTGTTTTGCCCAGGAAGATGTTTTGCTGAAGCGTGCTGTACAGATTGACTTTTTTGTCAAGGCTGAGTACCTTCAAAAACAAACAAGTGTTTGTGATCTTGAAATGATAAGATCACAATTATTTTTGATTGGCATTTTTTGTCCACAAAACTTTCCTTGGCTATTCACTGATAATGTTAATTCTCCCAAGATCAGGGCTTGGGAAATAAAACGACAGGCCTAGAGGTAGTCATGCAAGGGAAGAGAAAGAGAGAAGTGAGAGATTCTGGGCCTAAGTATGTCTGAAGACTTGTTTTCAGGTTGACCAGCTGCCCAACCCATACCCCCATCCTATAATATATCTCCTTCCTACCAATAAAGAAACCCTTCCACTCAGTTAGAGGCAATGGTTTCCAGTGGAAGGATGACAATCCTTACAGTCAGACACTAAAGTCAGCCTCTACTCGGCCATTTACTAGCTGTGTGATCTTGAGCAAGTGACTTGACCTCTCTGAACATCAGAGTCTTCAACTCAAAGAAAGGAAGGTAAAATATGGCTATGTAGGGAGTACAGATATTATAAAATGTAAAAATGCCTGGCTTATTAGTGGTCCCTCATTCAAGCTAATTCCTTTCCCTTCATTATCATCCCTGGATTAAAGCTACTAACACAAAGACAGCTGGAACATTCTTACTCACAGACTTCTCAAGTACTCTGGCTTTGAATACATTATAACCAGACATCGAGGCTCCTACTAACTTTACCTTTAGCTGCATAAACAAAATTGGTTGCTAAGAGAAGCCCTATGTAATGGTGAATAGCATCATTTACTTGTTCTCTAGGGTTTCTGAATAAAGTGTGGCTGAATTTCAATTGCACCCGAAACCAGAAAACAACCAGCTCACCACTTAATATGTTCCCCGGACTTACCTAGTGTAATAAACCTTTAAACTGACATAATAACAAAGTTACACAAAATTATTTAATAGTCTTAATAGTCATCTTAAAGATAACTCTTATCCTATGCTTTTAAAGCAGCAAAAACAATAATAGTTTTATATGTAAGGTTGCACTTGAAAAGTTAATCTTTCAAAGTCACTACGTGTAAAGGGCATTTTTCTTACCCTCCCCCATTGGCCATTTTTCAATGTCTTCCCTCTTTCCTACTTTTGTCCCTTTTCATTAAATTATGGGAAAGGCATTTAAGAAAAGCAGACTAGGACACTTCCCAGGAAAAAAAACAAAGAAAAGTTAAATGCAAGCCCAGCAAAGTTAGAAATAATTTTTGACTATACAAATATGGTAAGTTTAGGAAATGGCAGTTTCAGGTCCAACAAAGACAGCTGGAATAAATAAATAAATAGTTTCTTATTTATCTGTTTTAACTCAGAAAATGGCTTAAACAATGTGTGAGAAGAAGGAAAAATTTAAAATAGCAATTGAGTACAGGGGTCTGAGAAGATGTGTGCAAAATGATGATACATGGAAACAAAAAACTTTCAAAGAGGAAATCAATAAATGACCAAAAGGGAAGCCATTTACTTCGAAGGCAAAGATCAAAATAGCGAGATAGTAATTAGAGGATATTCTTCTAGGGCTGAGTCCTTTTATTCTTCACCTTTAGAAGAATACTGACCCAAATGCACATATGTTAGAAGCTTTTTATTTAACGTTGATAGAACATCTTGGAAATGAACAATGGGGAGATAACAAAGGCTTTTGTCCCAAACATTGTAGAGTTCCTGGTTTAGTGAACCTGTATAAAAATTACATCCACTTAGGAGGAAAAATCAAGACGGAAACAGCAAAGGCCTTGTGCTCTGAAGTGCCAGATGAGATCATGGGGTTCACTTTAACCTGCAGACTCAATCCTAACTCCATGTCTAAGTCAGGCTGTACATACTCAGTCCTCTAGCTACCGGTTGTTGCCTTGTTTTCTTTCCTTAATGATCTGAGCTTGTGCTTCTTCACACAAGTGCACACACACATGCGCATGCATACACACACAACACACCCCACAACAACCCCCGCCACACTTACCTCTGCCCCAGGGATGGAATTCCCCATCATCCCAGCCCATGGTGAATTAGGCATCCTCTTTACCTGCAGTAAGTGGCAAATAGTAGAAAAACGTGCCTTCTGCTGGGATTATCTCATGAATACGTATCCTCTGTCCATTTACCATGGATTGTAAGCTCTTTAAGGTAAAGGGTGTAATCATGTACCTCTCTGAATTACAGATTTCTGTATTTTGCACAGGAAGGTGAGCAACAGCACCCCACTGAGTGTACTGGTGTCCTTTCTGACATTAGCAGTCAGATTAAAATCTGTTCCAACAGAAAGAAAAAAACAGGTCTTTGAGGATTATTTGTCTGGATCAGTTCTCCAGTGAGACTATGCTAAGGATGAGACCAGGAAAGATTCAATCATAATGGACCATCAATGGCCCAGGAGAGGGTAGATTTCTTCATGGGATAGAACTGCTAATCTGAAGTCGGTATGCTGAGTCCCACCATGTCATGCTGAGCAAGTTTTTTAAACCTTTTGTGCCTTCACTTCCCCATTTGTAAAATGGGGATTGTAATAGTGAAAAAAAGGTCAACAATTACAGAGTGGTACTTAAGCCTTTAGCAAATAACAATTGATTCAGTCCTTACAACAACACTATGAGGGGGGATCTACTATTACTATTCAAATTTTATAGATTAGGAAACTGAGGCACAGAGAGAATAAATTTCTTGCCCAAGTTGTTGGGAGGATGAAATGAGATGACAGTGTGAAGTGGCCAGCACAGTGCCTGACACCTAGTGTGAGCACATTGAGTTTGGTGCCATTATTATCACCATTATGGTGATGACGGTGATGGTCACCATCTAGGAGCTCAGGCACCCCGGACATCCCTTGGGCTCTTCACTCTGTCACCGCTCTGCCTTACTCTGCCCAAATCTCCAGCTGGAATCTGCATTGGGAGAGATTTTAACTTGACTGCTAATGTCAGAAAGGGCACCAATACACTCAGCGGAGTGCTGTTGCTCACCTTCCCTGTGCAAGATACGGAAATCCGTAATTCAAAGAGGTACGTGATTATACCCTTTACCTTAGAGAGTTTACAATCAATTGTAAATGGACAGAGGAAACGTATTCATGAGAAAATTCAAGCAGAAGGCACATTTTTCTACCATTTGCCACTTACTGCAGGTAAAGAGATTGCCTAATTCACCATGGGCTGGGATGATGGGGAATTCCATCCCTGCCCAAATCTCCAGTTGGGTCAGAGGACAGGATGGACGGGCTGAAGCTTATGCCTTAAGGATGGGAGTGAAAGAGAACTGAGGCACCTCACATGGCTTGATGCACACCTCAGCTTTATCCTGGAAGCTCCAGGACGCAAACATGTACTCCACACTCCAGCCGAACTGGATTAGTTTTTCTCTTAAATGTCTTATATTTCCCTAGTTCCACTCCTCTGTTCAGTCTATGCCCTCCACCACTAATGCTTTCTCTTGCAAATTCACTATCTGCCAATTATTCTAGTGCCTTTCAAATTTTACCACATCCACAAAGATTTTCTTCCTTTTGCTAAGTGAATCAATACAGTGATCTATTTATTCATTCAGCAAACATTTATTGACATCTATTCTACTGGGTGGCAGGCATTTTGAGAGGCACTAGAGATGATAAAACCCAGAAAGTCTCAGTCTCTGCATTCAAGGGGGAAAAGAAAAATAAATTATTAAATGTCATGTAATAAGTACAATGGATGGAACTTGAACAATATTGCTCCTTTCTTCCTTGAAATTTCATATTCCTTTCTTTGCATTTTTATGGAACCGAGAATATTCTCTCTGCTATAATAGCTATTTATGCTCCTCTATTAATCCCGACAAGTATGTCAGCTGACTGAGGCCAGGGAACATGTCTTTTGCCCCAGGATTATCAGGGCAACCTCAAGCTCAGAATGTCCCTAGATGACAAATAGTGAGATATTTCTTGTGCTGAGCCCTGACACACTGCCATGCTGTAGGTTATAGCAAGACTCATTTATAACAAGAACTCTGACTGGTTGGCCATTAGGAAAAACAAAGACATGTTTCTTCATTGTCTTTCAGGGTCCTTTAATAGCCAGCACCCAGCCAGCCATTAGCCACACTCAGATGCAGAGGAAGAAGCAGGGGGATTCAGAGCTTCAGCTGCCCAAAAGCCATTGCTGCAGCAACATACAATCCACCATGACATATGGCTCTTTATTACCAGGTCTTACAGCCCCGAGCAATTGTATCTGCCAATGGGAGAATATTCACTTCAGAATGTTGGATGTAAATATTCAGTCCTTTGTGCTTTGCATGTCATTGCTAATGGTATATAAAGAATGATCCGAGAGAAGTATAAATAATCATTTGGCTCTACAGTGAAAAGAGCAGTTCTGAGTCTAACAAGCCAAAAATGAAATAGTGCAAACTTCAGACTCAAATCAGGAGGTTATCATCTGTATCTGCCTCAGAAGGAAATTCGTACTGCCAGAGTACAGAATGAATTGAAAGAAAAATACTAGCCCATTTCTGCAATCCCATTTCATCCAACAAGCTAGGCAGTTCTCAAATACAAGTGGGTTGTATTTTTAAAGGTCTTTCATATGTTGAGATTCAGAACTCAATTTCTAGCAGAACAATGATGGTTGTTCAATTTCCAGAAATAAATCTTCCATAAGAGATCCTTGAAAGTCTTTCAATGGGAATTTGGGATTCCAGTTTCAATTATGAAACACAGGGACAGGAGGACAATCTGGAAGGATTGATGGGGCTCATGAGGGTAAATGAGCTAGGTGTTCTCTTCTGTGGCACATTGCAAAATGGCCACAAACACCTCCCGATTTCTAGGTACTTTCCTCTTTGCAATGTGACTTAGTAGCTCCTCCTAAGGTGGAGTGGTAGAGTCAATTTCTTCCCCTTTTGAATCAAGTAGTGAAGCTATGTCTCAACCTCTTGAATTTGGGCTTAGCCATTATGACTTGCTTTGATCAAGGGGACAGTAGCAAACATGATACAAGCAGAGACTTGAAAGTGTTTGTGCATTCGGACTTGCCCTTTCTAGCCACTCTTGGGAACCCTGTATGGCAAGTCTCATCTAAATGAGATCCAGCAAACAACCAGACACGCTTGTGAGTCTATCCTAGACCCTCAGCTATAGTCAACCTAGCAGCTAACTGCTAAGATCAGCTGAACAGTCTGAGACCAGAAGAAATGGCCATCAACCCACAGAATCATGAGAAATAAGAAACATTTGTTGTTTTAAGACACTACGTTCTGGTAACATCTTATGCCACAAAAGGTAATTGGCACATCTTCATCCCATGATACCTGATCCACGTAAATCTCTCCCCAGGTTCTACATTTTGGAGAAGGGGACAACCTTCCCAGAACTCACAGTGCTGGACACAGCTCCCCTCTTCTGGGTTCCAAATAACCTCAAATCATTCACCAGCTATGAATCTCCCTAACATGACAGAATCCAGCATTTCTATAACGATACTACAAGAATCTGTCAAACACCCACAAAAGGAGAAACAGGAACATTCCACACATTGAGAAACACGAGAAAGGAGCAGAAAAACGTATGACTTACTGCTAAAATGTACTTTTTTTGTATTATAAAATCAATATGAGTTTATGTAAAAAAAACTTTGTTTTTGGAACTTCACATTTGAAGGTGTTTTTAAAGGTGATTTGTTTACCATTATTACAAAGATTAATAACTCTCAGATCTGTTTTTCCACAGAACTTGATTTATAAGCTCTATTTAGTAGTAGTAATCATTACTGTGGTTCACCAAATATTTCCCCTTCATTTCCTTCTGGATGCATGGTATAATTTCACTTCCTTGCCCCCTCTGAAGTTTGGCATGACCATTGTGCTTTGGCCCAGGAAATATGAGTGAAAGTGTTATGCCATTCTGACTGGAAAGCCTTAAAAGCCGATTTCCCCTCCGCCATGGTTCCTTTGGAAGCACATGTCGAGATAGTGCCTTCATCAGCCTGGCTTCCTAGGCAGCTATGATTAGCGGAGCTGCTCTGCTGAACTATATTGAACTTGCATGTGAATGAGGAGGCGTTGAGGTTTGCTACTGCAGCATAGCTTCTCCTATCCAAACCAATGCATAGAGTTTGCCTGTGTGTATGTAAACAAGAGTGTGTGTCTGTATAAGGGTAGGGAAGATAAAGATGAATTTGCTATTAGGGATACAACAGTGAATAAAACAAATTTCCCTGACCTTACACTGTACTATAAAAAGGCAATAACCCTTTGACTTTTCTCATCACGTGACTCAGAAATTTCATTTTTAGTTGTGTTTATAGTGGGATTTGACAAAGAAAGACAGATGTTGGACAATGTTCTCTTCCCCTTCAGGCAGGGGTAAGGAAAAGGCACTGTGTTACTCTCCACCTTGAGTCTATCTATTGTGAAGCTCACCCCCTGGAAAAAGGGGTCATCCCACTCTTCCCTCAGCAGCATCCAGGGCTGCTGCCATTTGCTCCACCCCAAATCCCTCTCCAACCAGCTCCCCAGGTGATGCTGCCACTGCTGGTGAGGTGGACTACACTTTGAGTAGCAAGAGTGTGGACTTCCTAGAGCTTCAGCTAGAGAGTCCTGACACCCTTTCCTTCTCAAGTTCTCAGAACAGCTGGGGCAGGAGTGGGATGAGAAGGAGGGCCAAGGGTGAAGGTCAGTTGGGGGTCTTCAGCTCAGATCTCCTGTTTGGTGTGTGTTTCTCCTTTTGGTGTGTATTACAAACATTTTGCTTCCTTTCATTTAAGTTGTACTCACCCGGATGGTTCATCCAAGTCAGTATTTTTACCAAGCTTGCATGTGGTTCTATGTGCAGCATGTTGTGGAGAACCACTTCAGTATTAGATGCCTTTTCCAAGTTTGACAGAAAGTTTTTTCTTCAGAAGGTAATGTGCTGAGGCCCCCACAGATAGCACCAATGATCAGCCGTCCCCTGATATGTAAAATAGACTTGCCTTGCTTTTTTGATTGGGTTAGGGATGGAGCCACATCTTAGGAGTGACATTAACCTGTAATGGCAACTACCCCTGTTGTCTCATGGATGGGTTCAATTACATTATTAGAGTTCATTTCTCTCCCACTGAGGAAGGGATTGCCAATATCTCCTGCCATACAACGTACCTCTATTAGATGAAATCTAAATATTTATTTTGCATAATTCATGAATTTTTCTGAACAGAATGTGGGTTTTGCTTGTATTAAACCTTCAGCTTCTGACTGTGATTAGCAGCGTTTATCCCTTCCTCCTCATTGTCACATAATCATCCATTTGTTCCCAACAGATCTGCTCTGTGGGTTTTACTTTTCTGATATCTAAGCCCTGAGATTTCAGGGTTTCAATCTTCCCTTTATTTACATCTCCAAGCCTTTAACTGGGTCATGAGAGAGTCATGATCCATTTAACAAATAGTCTTGGCCATTGCTTGAGAGAAAGAAGACAATGAAAATGTTTATTAAAACATAAGAAAATGTAAGAACTTATCCACAGAAATAAGGTGTCTCTATCTCTAAAGCCATTTTATGAAAACTGCAGCTTAGCACTGATTAATAGGTCATATAATTAATTTAGTCACTTGTGACCAGCAACTTCAGAGGACATAGAATAGAAAATATCAGCATGTCAGACATAAGGAACAACTGTTCTATGAAATTGTGTTTCAGATCCGTGCCTGCAAATGTGTGAGTGTTTGCATGTGCCCCTGTGAGTCTGAATGTAAGCTATGATATAAAACATTGAAAATCATTCATCGAAAGGGCCTTGGGTGATGTCAGGCATCCTAAAAAGTGCTGGAATGGCATTTTACCCTATCTTTCACCTCTCTGCTGACCACCTCCTTCCCCCTCTGTCTTTCAGGTGCTTTAGCATTTCACTATCTCCTCATAAAGCTGGTACTCGTCCAAATAACAGAGCAAAACACATTAAGGCTGAATCTACATGAGGCTTTAGATTTCCATCAATCCAGTACTATCCAGTTTGGCTCAAAGGACCTTTTCTTTGTCTAGCTAGAGAGTGTATTAAAGCTAACTAAAGACAAGTGAAGCTAATTCTCCAGCTGCCCATGTAGAAAGCGCTGCATGGAAAATTCCACTTACAGTTGTAGAAACAAATATTTTGAAGGCAAAATAGTATTATATACATCTTGGGTAATTTTGTTTCAAAACACAGGTCTCTTTTCTTTTCACTATCAAAGCAATCCTGGAAATTTAACATTTATTTTCAGTCATTATTTTCCTGAATCTTTCTGCTCTTACCACTGGAGGGCTTGTCAAATGAAAGCAGAAAGTTTGAAGGAACAAAGCCAAAGTCAAAGTGAAATGATAAAGCTTGGGAGTGAATAGGGGAAGAGAAAAATGCATACATAGAGCAACTCCCAAAGGGATAGGAGAACACAAATGGTGGGAGAATGGGACCCCATGGGGGAAGAACAAAACACGTTCAGACCAGCTTCAAAGAATTCTTCATGGCTGGGCACAGTAGGAAAAGGTTAAAATAACAAGTGCTTCTCTCAGTGAAACTCAAGAGCAAAAAGACACTGAACAGGACCACGGTTTTGCGCTGCCCCACACCTGTTCAGTGTAGAAGGACCTGATAGACTCTGGGAATTGAATTCCTTGCAAGCAATAATTTACTTTGTTGGGTAAATTAATGATGAATATAGACAGCATTTTTATTCAAGAGACTGTAACAGCCATATAGGCAATTATAATGTATAAAGGTAATATGAAAGAATAGAATTTATAAGATACATAGCTCTATAAATTCCAGGTAATATAATTGAAATAGATCCTTTCCTAGATAGACACCATCAAACCTCAGGTCAAAGGCATATTTTGGCAAAGCTTGCTAATGCCAACAAGCTTCAAAAGGTAGACCAAACTCATTTATTAGTGTGAAATCCCAGCTAACTTTTTAAGAGGCCCCATATTAGACTCAAATAAATTTTTTTTCTGGTAAAAAGAAAAGAATCAAAATTCAAGTATGTAATTGTAATATTTTTACTACATAACTAAAAAATATATCATTTTATATTCTTAAACCCTTTCACAAACTAAGCTATAGATAAAAACCTTAATTCACAAATAGTACTTGACGTTTTAAGCAACAAATTTGGCAAATATCAAACTATTTATTTCCTGCTCTCAATCTCTGCTCCATGTTACCAGGGCAGCCTGTTCAACTCAATTCAGCAAACATTTATGGAGTATGCAATACAGTCATCTGTCATGGTGAGAGAATATCTCTATATACTTTTTAAAACCATGTATTCAAACAAATTTTAGACTTACAGAACATTTTAAAAACTGTTTATAATTTATATCTTCTCTCTCTGTCTCTCTCTCTGTCTCTGTCATAGGAGGTGAAAGATAGTCTTCCTAGAGGTTTATTTATATTATTTGGTTTTTCCCCCCCCCAAAGAACTAGCTTTTGATTTTGTAAATCTTTCTTTATTGTTTTATCATGTTCAATTTTATAGATTTTGGTTCTTGTATTTATTATTTCCTTCCTAATGTTTGCTTTGAGTTGAAATTGTCCTTCTTTTTCTATTTTCTTAAGATGGAACCTTGGATTACCAATTTGAGATCTTTCTTTATTTCTAACATAACTACTCCCCACCTTTACCTACAGTTTCAATTTCTGAAGTTTCAGTTACTCTCAGTCAACTACAGTTCAAAATATTAAATGGAAAATCCCAGAAATAAAGAGTTCATAAGTTTTAACAACTCATAAGTTAAATTGCGTGCTATTCTGAGTAGTGGAATGAAATCTTGCACCATCCTGCCCAGGATGTGAATCATCCCCCTGTCCAGCATTTCCAGGCTGTGTAAGCTACCTTCCCATTAGTTACTTGGTAGCTATCTCATTTATCAGACTGAAAACCCATAATATATATAGGGTTCATTTCTAGCCACACTTTCAGGTATCCACTGTGAGTCTTGGAATGTAGCTCATTTAGATAAGGAATGACTACTGTGTAAGTATTTTAATGCTATAAGTTTTCCTCAAATGCCGCTTTAGTTGTATACCACACACTTCAATATGTTGTATTTTCACTTTATTTCAAAATACTTTAGAATTTCCCATAAGACTTCCTCTTTAGCACGTTGTTTATTCAAAAACGTCAAGTTAAATTTTCCCATATTTAAGGATTGTTCAATTATCTTTCTGCTACATGTTTCTAGTTTAATTCTATAATAGTCCAAGAATATCTTTTATATGATTCCTATTCTTTTTAATGTGTTGGATTTGCTTTATGACCTAGAATATTGTCAATATTGGTGAATGTTTTATGTGCACTTAGAAAGAATATGTATTCTAACATTATTGGGTAGAATCTTCCGTAAATCTGAATTAGATCAAAGAGACTGACGGTGTTGTTCAGGTTATCTGTAGTCGCTTACATGTTTTCTGTCTACTTCTTTCATCAGTTACTCAGAGAAGAGTATGAAGTTTTCAACTAATGGTGAATTTGTTTATTTTTCTTTTCAGTTCCATCAGTTTTTGCTTCATATATTTGAAGCTCTATGGTTAAATGCATAGATATTTAGGAGTATTGTATTTTCTTGGGAATCTGATTATTTTATCATGGCTCAATGTTCCATCATCCCTAATAATATTACTTGTTCTGAAGCCTACTTTATCTGATTAATACAGCCACTGTAATTTTCTTATGGTTAATATTTGCGTGGTATATATTTTTCTTTTTTTTTTAATTTTTAACCTATCAAAGTCTTTATATTTAAAATGGGTTTCTGATAAACAGCATGGTTGAGTCTTCATTTTGGATCCAATCTGACAAGCTCTGCTTTTAACTGCATTGTTTCATTTGAACACATTTAATGTGATTACTGACAATGTTTGGATTAAAATCTACCACCTTGCTGTTTTCTATTTGTTTCAACCATTCTTTGTGTTGAAAGGCAATTCTTCATGGTGTCCCTATATATCTTAGGACAGCTATTGTCACAGAATATATTTTCAAGGTTATTTTATAGAAAACTGCCTAGAAGGACAGAGATAGTGTCCTCCTTCAAGAAAGCAGGAAAGTTTGTCTCCTAACCAGAGTAACAGAGATAATGACTTCACCTAGGGCAAAGGTTAGGCAGGTTTGCTAGCATCCCCTTATAAGATTGGAGGTTTCCTAAACTCAGTGTTCCTCAACTGTGACACAAACCCACTGTGTATACAACTCCCATCTGGGCTCATCAGTCATAATCCCCATGGGATCTACAGGGCAAGGGAAACTGATTTAAACATGAAACTCATGCTTCCTTGCTGTGCTGTAATAAAGTCCTTTGTCTGTAACCCAGGAGTCTAGTATATTCTTCTAGCATCTAGGAAACTGTGGCAGACTCACTGGTTAGCACACAAGCAGGTTAAAATCTTGACTGTTTGTAGTTCTTAAAATTTTGTTTCTTTTTTTCTCTTTTTCTGTCTTCTCTTATGTTAATTGAGCATTTTTATAATTCCATTTTAATGTTACTTTTATAATTCCTCTATTGACTTCTATGTACCTCTTAAATAATTTTTCAAGTGGTTTCCCTAGAGTTTAAAATATACAGCTTAATCAGAGTCAACATTCAAATATAATAAAACACCATATCATAAGTTGTATATGGATCTTACAATATAATCACAATTCTTCCCTGACATTTTTTGTGTTATTATTACCATATCTTTTATTTTTCCATGTTATAAACATATAATACATTGCTATTATTTTTTATTTAGATGGTCAGTTATCTTTTTGAGCATCTATTTTTTAAAAATAAATTATATTTTACTTCTAGTGTTCTTTATTTGTGTGAATCTAGGTTCACTCTTAGCACACTCTTAGCATCAGAAACTTTCAAGGCTTTCTTACAGGGTAGGTGTGCTGGCAATAACTTTCCTCTGTTTTTGTTCTTTTAAGAAAATCTTTGTTTCTCCTTATTATTGAAAGATGTTCTCACTGGGAACTGATTTCTTTTTCTGGCAGTGGTATTTTTGTTGGTTTGTTTGCTGCTTTAAAATGCCATTCCATTGTCCTCTTATTTATTATGGTTCAGTGACAAGTGTGCTGATTTGATCACTATCCTTATTTCTTTCTAGATAATATATCTTTTTTCTCTGACTGCCTTTGAGATTTTCCTTTTGTCTTTGGCTTTCAGCAGTTTGAATATGATATGCCTAGCTTTTGGAAGTCTTTTTTTTTTAATCTTTTTCTTCATCAGGGGAAATATTTTTATCTTATTTCATACTCTATGGCCATTTTGAATCTGTGATGTGATGTTTGTCATTAATTTTGGAATATTATCAGCTCATATTTCTTTTTTTTTTATTATCAGCTCATATTTCTTTGAGCATTTCTCTATCCCATTTTTTCTCTCTTTCATTCTGAGATTTTGATTATGCATGTGTTAAATTATTTTATATTGTCTCATAGCTCTTGTACACTCTATTCTGTTTTGTTTGCTATTTTTTTGTCTTGGTATTTTATTTTCTTAGAAACTCTCTCCAGTGTTACTGTGAGCATGCAGTGAGGTTTGTGGGAGCAAAAGCCTACAGGTGGAGGAAGATCCTATCAATTGCTGTGGTGCTAAGGTTGTTACCCTCTCCAGGGCACACTTGACCTCTACCCATTTGCCAACGTCCTAGCAGAACTCTTTTTACAAGTGTCTGGTTGCATCCACTCCTGGTAAGTCAGAGCTCTCATCTTATCTGTCATTACAAACAGCCCTTTCTTTGTGCATTTTGTGACAGTTTGTTGTGACTTCAGCTCTCCAAAGTTTTCAAAAACAGTTGTGAAGTTGCAGTTTGCCCAATTTTTTTCATTGCAAGAGAGTGGAATATTACTTTTTCCAGCTCTCTAAATCTCAAAATGTACACCAGAACTATCCATTCTATCTCTTAAAGAAATTGAATACATAATTAGAAACTTCCCACATGAAAAATCTCCAAGCCCAAATGACACCATCACTGAATTCTTGTAAAGAGTATAAAAGAAATAAGACAAATCTTACAAAAATTCTTCCAAAGAATAGGAAAAGAAGTAACATTTCCCAATTTATTTTGCAAGGCCAGAATAGTCTTGATATCAAAACAGGACAAAGACATTTTACAAAACAAGATAATTACAGGTTCAACTCTTTCATAAACATTTATTGTATACTGAAAATCCAAATGATTCAAAAATTCTAAATAAAATCTTAGCGCCTCAAATACAGTGACATATTAAAATGACAATATATCATGACCACATATATAAAAGATAGCATATCTTGGGCTTTTTAAAGGAATGCCTGGCTAGTTTAATGTGAAAAAATCAATCAGTGTGATTGTCCACACTAAACGAATAAAGTAGATGAAACATATGACTGGCTCAATTAATACAGAAAAATTATTTTATAATATTTGACATCTGTTCAAAGTAAAAACTGTCTACAAACTAGAAACAGAAGGAAGCTTCTTTAACCTGATAAGGAATAGCTACCAAAAAAATTGAATTTATAGCAAACACCATATTTAATAGTGAAATACTAGAGAATTTTCGATCAAAAACAAAAGAAGGATGTCCTTTTTTTTTTTACCACTTATTTCAGCATTATTCTCAAAACCTTGGCCACTTAAATAGATTAGAAGAAGAAATAAATGGTATAATAATTAGAAACAAAAATGCTATGATTTACAAATGACATGATTACATACAGAAAATCCAAATGATTCTACATATTAACTATTAGAGTGAATAAATGATTTAGAAAGGTAATTGTATCTCTGCTTATTAGAAACAAATCATTCAAAGTTTTAAAATGACAAAATTTAAAATTAATCCTATTTAAAATAGCCTATTTATAATAATCCTAGCCTTAAAAATACTATTTAAAATAAATAAATCCTATTATTAAAATAACCTATTTATAATAATCCTAATAACCTAAAAATAATCCTATTTAAAATATCCTCAAGAATATCAAACACCGAATAATAGATAGATCTGAGGAAAGAGACACAAGATTTCCAATAGAAGGCCACCAATGATTATTAACAGAAATTAAGACATAAATAGAGGGATGCACGTTAAAATGTTTTGCAAAGACATCATTTCTCTCCACTTGACCCAGAGTCAATACATTTTCAATCAAAATTCTACGAGGGATTCTACAGTTTATACCAAAATTCTAAAGGCTAAGAATAGTCATCTTGAAGAAGGGGGAGCAAAGTAATATGGCTTCACTGTCAGTACTAAGACTAATTATAAAATTACAATAAATATGACAGGGGTGCAATGATCAACAATGAGAGAAAAGAAACAGAAAAGAATATCACCAGCCAAACCCATTCTTATAGGGCAACCTGCCTTATGATAAGGTACTACCACAATAGCATGGGAAAAAAATAAAGTATTTTCAATAACTGGTGATTTATAAATTGGATATTCAGGAGAGGAAAAAAAAGAAGTCCTTTCCCCTATATCCATCATAAACAAAAATCAGTCTCAGATCCTTCACAGAGATAAATGTATAAACATGAAAACTATTAGAGATAAGAGAACAATTTCATGACTTTAGGATAGACAGAGATTTGTTAAATTGAATATACAAATAAAGGTCAAAAAGAAAATATTGACAAATTGAATGCATTATAATTAGGAACTTCTGTTTACAAAAAGATACCACTGAGAGAGTAAATGGCAAGTCGCAGATGAGAATCAGGTATTTACAATAAATATAGCCAATAAAGAACTCACATCTAGAATATCATTGAAATTTCTATAATCTAATAAGAAAAAAAGACAAATCTATCTCATTATTTTAAAAAGAGGAAAAGGACTGCTTCTCAGAAATGTTGGGAAGATTTATTTTTGAATTTAAACAATTTTTAAATAACAGAGAAACTCTGTCTTTCCCAAGGAAAAGGGGTTTGATTGGTGAGCTTTGGAAATGGGTCATTATTCAGGCTCTTTTTGGCCTTCCCTCAGAACCTCTGCACCCAAAGGCCATGTTCCTTCCCCTCTCTGCTCTTCCTTTTTCCAATTGGCAAACTCACCCACCAGGGTAGATCCTGTGCCTTGAGGGGACAGAAAAGAAAGCTTTCCATGGTTAAATCTCAGGTCAAAGCCACAACCTCCAATCCTGCTTTACCAAAAATAAATTGAGTATTTGACACCCTATCTGATGTCTGTGTCTTTTTCTCATTTGGTTTAGAATTCTCATTTTTCAAAACCCCAACAGCAGTGAAGGGAGAGGAATCTGACAAGACGAAGTTAAATAAATTGAGAGGTTGAAGGGTGAGGTCATGGAGCACCTTGCTTGGAAGCAGAGGAGGAGGTGCTCTCTACCTACTGCCTCTGAGAAGCGCAGCTGGGACGTCAGGTCAGTCAGTGTTAATGCCGGGAAGAGAAGCTGCCACACCTGTTGCCCATCCTTTGAAGGAAACTAATAGTGGCGACTTTCTGTGAACTACTTCCTCTCCACCAAAATATTTCCCAGCTGGCTCTCTGTTTTTCCAGGGGTTTAGGCATCACGAATTATAACAACTTTAAAGAAACCTTTCTGTAGTGGAACAGTACTTCCAAAAGTTGCACCAGAATGTGAGGTTTTGCATACTAATGATCTTGTAAGAAAAACAGAAGTCCTCTTGATCAGATTGTATTGATCAGAATTTTGTTTGTCATAGTTAAACACTCCCTCATGTAATGCACAAATCTGCAAGATTTTCTAAAATAGGTCAGCCAAGAAGATAATTGGTTTGGCCCTATTGTATATACCAAGCACCTTATAGAGACAAAACCAATAATTTTCCCATTTGTATGCAGATCAGAAAAGAAAAAGATACTCCAGAGATGTCTACATTGTTTTCTGAATAGAAAATGCTGCAACAAGGTATTTGTATTTTGGTCTACCACTAGGTAGACTTTGATTATCATTATTATTTAGCTTATAGCATTTGGCTCAGAGATAAACTTTCATTCAAAAAAATAATGCATACTATTCGCCTTTGTGATACAGGTGCTATCTGTGTTACATAGATAGCTTTTTTTATATTGCTGTAAGCAACCTGCTGTTTGTAACAGATGTAAACACTTTATGGCATGGTGATGCTGATATTCTGGACCGTTCAGGTATGTGGTACAAAGATGGAGAACAGAAATACAGGAATAGCTCAAAGAAAAAGTTGGAGTGAAAATATTGTTTTGCTATTTTCTGTAACTTTCAAAATCTGTCTCTTCAAACACATTAGGACTGAACCAATTTAATTTCTACCCATTTGACCTTTAAAGTCTGAGAGCAATGTTTCACTTTTTATAAACACAATCACAAAGAAAAAGCCAATAACATCAATCCACCAAGTTTGAGAAAAACTTTTAATTGTGAAAAAGGTTTTCTTGAAGGATCAATTCCATGTCCAATTTATTAAAACTTCATTAATCTGGGAAAATAATTATAAACAGCAACACACGTTTACATTCAAAGTAGTTACAAAAATTGTAATTTGTTATGAAAATACTGAGCTTAATCATATATTCAAGTACATAATTTTTGAGATCCTACTGTGGTTATCATTGCACTAACTGAATTTACTATATCTAACAAAGTTACAAAGAAGAATGGGGCAATTGCTTAACTTACGACAAGAAAACACTTGACTAATGAAGTATTTAAATATATCAACACTTTAAGATGAGGCATGGGGGCAGAGACTGTCAAAGCTGTATTCTTAATAGTCTTAATTATTCAAGATTATAATAGTGTTAGAACTAAAAAAGAGAACCCAAGATCCATTTAATACGGTGTTTTCAAACTGCAGGTCACAAATGATAAGTGGGTCCTAAGATCGGTTTAACAGATTACAATCAGTAATTTTTTTTTTTTTTTTGAAACAGAGTTTTGGTCTTGTTGCCCAAGCTGGAGAGCAATGGCACAGTCTTGACTCACTGCAACCTCCATCTCTCAGGTTCAAGCAATTCTCCTGTCTCAGCCTCCCAAGTAGCTCGGATTACAAGAGTGTACTACCACACCTGGCTAATTTTTATATTTTCAGTAGAGATGGGGTTCCACCATGTTGGCCAGGCTGGTCTCGAACTCCTGAACTCGGGTGACCTACCCGCCTCAGCCTCCCAAAGTGCTGGGATTACAGGCATGAGCCACTGTGCCCAGCCCAATCAGTATTCTTTTAGAAATCATTTTTAAACAGTATTTTTTAAATCAAATAGAAAATATCAGAATGCTTTCCATTTAATAAGGATAAAAATTGTTTCATAATAATTTTCATGAGTGTGTACCTATACTGGTTGTGATATAAAATGTACATCTTATTTTGGATCATGGGCACAAACTTGAAAGTCACTGATCTAATCTACCCTCTGGCTTCTAATGAGGTAAAACTGTAAGTGTTCTCAGAGAAAAACAAAATAATAAGTAAAGTATATAAGTAGAGTGTACATATCACTAAGTTTGTGTGTGAAATCTTGGAGCTTAAGGAGTGATTTGACTTATTATCTTGCTAATTCATACTCACTTTCTAATGGGGCGACTGAACTGCAGGAAGCTGAGAGTAGGGAAGATGCTGATTTATGCAGATTGGTAATATAGACAGATCAAACCCCGAGGATAATTATTCAGAATCAGTTTTACTCTGGTTGAACACTATTTTCCTTTTCCTCTTTCCAAATGAAAGAAATTTTCCAGATGCAAGTAGAAGAATTAAACAAGTTTTTGTGTTGCCCTTTGCCTTTTCTGAACCCTGAATGGAGGAGAGGGAAGAGCCTCTATCCCAGGAGAAAGTAGGAATCTCAGCTCTCACTATTCCAGAAAAGGGAGCCGGAAGGCAATCTAGTAGTCCAAGGGCCCCTGAGACACTCTGGATCAGAAAAAAAAAAAATCAGAATTCCTTTCATTGGTTCCAATGGTGAAGAAGCAAAGGCATGTTCAGGCTATCCAAGAAAGAAAGAGCCAGAGATCTTTTTCTTTGAGGCCATATTAATTTCTTGTTGCTACCATACAAATTACCACAAACCCAGTGACTTAAAATAATACAAGTCTATTATCTTGAAGTTCTGTAGGTTACAAGCCAAACATGGATCTCACAAGGCTAAAGTCAAGGTATCAACAGAGCTGTGTTCCTTTCTCAATATCCTAGAGAGGAATGCAGTTCCCTTGCCTTTTCCAGCTTCTAGAGGTTGCCCATATTTCTTAGTTCTGGGACCCTTCCAACTTCAAAGCCAGCAATGCTCTCTCTCTCAGACCATTCTTCCACAGTCACATTTCCTTCTGTCTCTTCTATTCTATGTCTTCTTTCACTTCGGACGCCCCTTGTAGTTGCATTGTTAATCACACCAGAAACCACCCATATAATCCAGGATCATTTTCCCATCTCAAGGTGCTTAATTTAATCACATCCATACAGCACATTTTTCCACATAAGATAGCATATTCACAGGTTCTTGGAATTAGGAAGTGGACATCTTTGGGGGTCCATTATTCTGCCTTCTATAGGGGCTAACTGGAATGTGCTGTAATCACAGCTATTATCACGAATGATTGCTTTTCATGGACTGAGCTACCTATGCATGAGTGGGCTGCCAGTTCTTTCCAATTATATCATGAAGAATCAACCACCCCTTAAGTTTATGCATAACATCCACACTTAAATACACACTACCATCCTTACATACTTTTTTATAACTTTCTTGCCTAAAACTAAATACAAACAGCTTTAAATTATTTCAAGGACAGTAAGAGATACAAAGCAGGGGAAAGTCTCATGACAATGTATCATGTGCTTGAAGGGTCTACTGGCATAATCTGAAAATATGGAAGTCAGGTCTCACTGACTTTCAGGGAAAAGAAAGTGAAAGTCACAGAAGTAATTATCTATCCTAGTGTTTCTTCAAAACTGTTTCATGAAGCAAGAGTCCTTTGAGATGCTCCATACACACACACGTATAGGCAAACAAGATTTTGTAATCATTCAGAGAAATGCTAAATGTAGGCATACCTTGCATTTTTTACATGCTGAAGGTTTGTGATAATCCTGCATGGAGCATGTCTTTTGGTGCCATTTTTCCAAGAGCATGTGCTCACTTCATGTTTGTTTCATGTTTTGGCAAGTCTCACAATATTTAGAAACTTTTTGTTAATATTATATGTTATGGTGATCTGTAGTTGGTGTTTGTTTTTGTTTGTTTGTTTTTTGAGACAGAGTTTTGCTCTGTCATCCAGG
Source organism: Ateles fusciceps (assembly GCA_036589455.1). Lineage (NCBI taxonomy): Eukaryota > Metazoa > Chordata > Mammalia > Primates > Atelidae > Ateles > Ateles fusciceps. The sequence goes on along the minus strand of JAZHEH010002982.1, from coordinate 4,002,761 downwards.
CTGGAGTGCAGTGGTGCGATCTTGGCTCACTGCAACCTCCACCACCCAGGTTCAAGTGATTCTCCGGCCTCAGGCTCCCAAGTAGCTGGAACTCAAAGTGCCCACCGCCCTGTTCAGCTACATTTTGTATTTTTAGTAGAGATGGGATTTTTACCATGTTGGCCAGGCTGGTCTCAAACTCCTGACCTCAGACAATCGGCCTGCCTCAGCCTCCCAAAGTGCCTGGATTATAGGCGTGAGCCACTGCTCCCAGCCTGTGGTTGGTGATTTTTAATGTTACTATTGTATTTTTTTTTTGGTGTGCCATGAACTGCATGGAAGGAAGATGACAAACTTAATCAATAAATATTGTGTGTGCTCTAACTGCTCCACTGACTGGCCTTTCCCCCTCTGGCCTCTCTATTGCCTGAGACACAAAGTATTGAAACTAGGCCAGTTAACAGTCCTACAATGCCCTTTCAGTATTCAAGTGAAAGGAAGAGTTGCACATCTCTGACTTTAAACTGAAAGCTAGAAATGATTACGCTTAGTGAGAAAAACATGTCAAAAGGCAAGATGAGCCAAAAGCTAGGCCTCTTGCTCCAAAGAGCCAAGTTGTGAATGCAAAGGAAAAGCTCTTCGAGAAAATTAAAAGTGCTACTCCAGTGAACATGCAAATGACTAGAAAGCATTATTATTGATAGGAAGAAAGTTTGATTGAGTGGTCTGGATAGAGGATCAAACCAGTCACATTTTCTTAAACCAAAGCCTAATGCAGAGCAAAGCTCTAACCCTCTTCAATTCTATGGAGGTTGAGAGGGGTGAGAAAGCTGCAGAAGAAAACTTAGCAGCTAGAAGTTGGGTTCATGAGGTTTAAGGCAAGAAGCTCTCCATGACAATAAAAATATGAAGTGAAGATAAATAAATAAATAAAAGAAGAAAGAAAAAAAAGTACGAACTGAAGCATTAAGTGCTAATGTAGAAACTGCAGCAAGTTATTCAAAACATCCAGCAAAGATAACTGATGAAGGTGGCTGCACTAAACAACAAATTTTCAGTGGAGATGAAGTAGTCTCATATTAGCAGAAGACGTTATCTAGGACTTTCATAGCTTGAGAGGAGAAGTCAATGCTTGGCTTCAAAGCTTCAAAGGACTGGCAGACTCTCTCGTTAAAGGCTGATGCAACTGATGATTTTAAATTGAAGTAAATCAGTGTTCATTTACCATATCAAAGTCCTAGGATCCTCAAGAACTATGCTAAATCTGCTTTGTCTGTGCTCTAGAAATGGAAGAAGAAAGCTGGGATGACAACACATCTATTTACAACATAATTTACTAAACATTTTAAACCCACTGTTGATATCTACTACTCAGAAAAGAGTTCTTTCAAAATATTACTGCTCATTGACAATGCACCCAGTCACCCAAGAGCTTTGATGAAGATGTAAAAGGAGATTAATGTTGTTTTCATTGCAACTAACAAAACATCCATTCTGCAGCCCACAAACGAAAGAGTAATTTCAACTTACAAGTGTTACATTTAAGAAATACATTCCATAAGGCTGTAGCTGCCATAAACAATAATTTCTCAGCTAGATTTGGGCAAAATAAGTTGTAAACATTCTGGCAAGGACTCACCATTCTAGATCCTATTAAGAAGATTCATTTGAGGAAGACAGTGTAGTAATTCCTCAAAGACTTAAAGACAGAAATACCATTCAACTCAGCAATCCCATTACTGGGTATATAAATCATTCCATTATAAAGACACATTATGCACACATAATGTTCATTGTAATACTGTTCACAACAGCAAAGACATGGAATCAACCTAAATACCCATCAACGATAGACTGGATAAAGAAAATGTGGTACATGTACACCATGGAATACTATGCAGCCATAGAAAGGAATTAGATCATGTCCTTTGCAGGAGCATGGATGGACCTGGAGGCCATTATCCTTGGCAAACTCATGCAGGAACAGAAAATCAAATGCTACACGTTCTCACTTACAAGTGGGAGCTAAATAATGAGAACTTACGGACACACAGAGGGGAACAACACATACTGGGGCCTATTGGAGGTTGGAGGGTGGAAGGAGGGAGAGGATCATAAAAATAACTAATGGGTACTAGGCTTAATACCTGGGTGATGAAATAATCTGTACAACACACACCTATGATGCAAGTTTACCTATGTAACAAATCTGCACATGTAACCCTGAACTTAAAAGTTTAAAAAAAATAACATTCATAATTTATATGAGAAGTTCAAAATATCAACATTAACAGAAATTTGGAAGATGTTCATTCCAGCACTCATGGATGACTTTGAGGGCTTCAAGACTTCAGTGGAGGGAGTAACTGCAGATGTGATAGAAATAGAAAAATAAATATAATTAGAAGTGGAGCCTGAAAATGTGACTGAATTGCTGCCATCTCATGACCAAACTCTAACAGATAAAGAGTTGCTTCTTACGGATTAGTCAAGAAAGCAGTTTCTTGAGATGGAATCTAGTCTTGGTGATGATGCTGTAAATATTGTTGAAAAGACAACAAATAATTTAGAATATTACATAAACTTAGTTGATAAAATAGCAGCAAGTTTGGAGACTACTGACTTCAATTTTGAAAGTTCTGCTGTAGGTGAAATGCCACAGAGAAGCTTTCTTGAAAGAGTCAATCAATACAGCAAACTTCATTGTTATCTAATTTTAAGAAATTGCCACAGCCACCCTAGCCTTCAGAAAGCACCACCCTGATCAGTCAGCAACCATCAACATTAAGGCAGGACCCTGCACCAGCAAAAAGATGATGACTCACTGAAGACTCATGATTATTAGTAATTTTTTGGCAATAAAGTAGTTTTTAATTAAGACATGAACATTGTTTTAGACATAATGCTATGTCTATTTTAGCCACACTTAGTAACTTTTATATGCACTGGGAAACCAAAAAAGACTGTGTGACTCACTTTATTGTGATACCTGCTTTAAAGCAGTGGTCTAGAACCAAACCTGCAATATCTCCAAGGTGTGCCTGTATTAGTCACCTCTTTAGGACTCTTTGTGGACATTAACATTTCAAAGGTTTTACAAATCCTCCAGTAGATAAATATGTGGATGGTCAACCTTCAACTTCTTGCCAAATGTGAAGGGAGCTGCAAACTTTACTTTGACTTTGGTTTAGGCACTGTGGTATCCTGACTGGTTTCATGCTGTTATAGTTAAGAACAAATATTCCCATCTGGTTCCAGACTTCCTCTTTGCTGAGCAGTCTGGACTAAGCTGGTAGTCTTTAAACATGTTCTGGTTGTCTACCTTCTCAGTTAAGGGGTGTGTGTGTGTGTGTGTGTGTGTGTGTGTATATGCATGTGTATTGTGTATAGAATATATATGTAAATTACATACATGGACTACTGTACTAATATACACAAATAACAAAGAGATAATTTTAATATACAAATTTTTAAAAATGGGCAATATTTTTGTATTTCTGGATAATTGTGTGCTTTATACTACTAATAATACCTTAAGGGAAAATATGCATTTCAGGTTAGGATTGTCTTTACCAAAGCTGAAAGTAAACTTACTCTGTCAACTCGTCTTCTTCATGGCCCACTCTCTATCAAATCTCATAAGATTATGGTTGTTTTTGTTTCATCATTGAAGCAGTATTCATTCTAGAAATACAACCATCAGCTATTCTACTTTCTTTTGACCTGATTAAACATGTTTTTACCATCTTGGATCTATGATATATTTGTGTGTTTCTTAATTTATTTGTTTTGTAGTATTAATTTCAAGTCACCTGTCCATTTTATGAAGACCATTTTTGTTAAAAGGAGCTAATGTAATATATACTTATAATTAACCCAGCACATAACACAGTACCCCAAAACCACATGGGAGCATAATTGACAACGCCTGTCAGTTATGGAATACACTTCTTCATTTAGCACCTTGCCCGGCTCAGAAAGAAAAGGGCCTATTGATTCACAGTCTAAATCCATATATCCCTGTCAGATATTAGCAAAGATTTTTCTCTGATTTTTTCATAACAATCAGTAAGTAGAAGTTCTAATACTTTTGTCCTATACTCTGTTGGATTGTGTTCCTCATCTGCCAGGAATTCAGCCAGTATTCCATGACCAGCCTTCTCAACTGCAGCTGTGACGTCAGGGAGGTCAGGGTTCAATTCCAGGTCTTCTGTTTTAACCAGTTTCAGAGTCTGGGGAGCAAAGTGCTCAGTAATACCCAGTAGTACAGTTAGAAGGTTAAACACTGGATTTTTGTTGGGGGGATCAGTCTCAGAAAGATGGGCAGAGCCTTGCCCTGAGAGATGCTGATCTCCTTCCTTAAGGGAAGTGTATATCCTAGTGGACCACAGACTTAATGATTAACCCAATGTGCTAGGAGAGAAAAAAGGAGGGAGTGCTATAGGAAACTTCTTTTCTCCAGGCCTCAGTTCCCTTTTAGAGGGAAATCAATTGAATTAATACTCTTGGTCTCCCTTGGGGAAGGAGAGTGCATTATTGGATGGGTGGATAGATTAGGGTGCAGAAGCCATGTATATGTGAGTTGCCCTTTCCTCTCTCTTGGGGACCTGGCTGACCTGAACATGGGATAGCCTGTGTTCTGCTCCTTCCCCTGACAGTTTCATAGGGACAGACTCTGCCCCTGCTCAGGAGGCCTGTGGATGCTCAGTGCTGCCTTTTAGTGTGTGTGCATATTTGTTCAGTTCTGGATTTCTGTTTTTGGAAGCTCACTACTGTCATGTGTAAGTCACGTTCTCTGAGATATTCCAGTACTGATCTGCCCAGAAATCTTGTTTACCTCTAAGTGGTTCCAAAGTGGCTCAGGAAAACTCACATTGAAAACCTGTGGGATCTTGGGCTAATTTACTTGAACTCAGTGAGTCTTTGCAAGCTGATAACACCTTAGGCCTTCTTGGCTATTTATTAGGTGTTGGCATGGGCTGAGTCCTTTCATTACATTTCTTTATATAATCTTCACGATAACTATATAAAGTTGGGATTATTGTTGTTCCTATTTTAAGGTGAAAAACTGATACTTAGAAAGGAAATAAGACAATGTGGATGACACCCTGATGAAACTACTATTTGAATAGAGAAGCACAGAAGGCATTCAGAGTTTACAGCCTGGGTCTTGATCCCTTTCAAAAGGGCAAACAGAATGAAGATGAGATGTTGAACGAGGGACCTCATACAAAGTGAGTGACCTATGCCAGCTAATTATCCTTGTTCTCTAGTGGTCCATGGGATTCAGATACCTGGAAGTTCTACTCTCCCCCACCCCCCAAAACTTCTGTGTTTCTAGTATGCTTCAAACTTCAAGTTATGGCCCATCAGTGAATCATGAAATCAACTTGGCAGGTCAAAGCCAACACTTTTCTGAGGGAAAGGGACTGGAGGAGTAAGAAGTAGAGGAGAGAGGAGGGAATAGCATGGAAAAGAAAATGTTAGAGTAGATATCACATAAGACCATATTACATTGTATAATGAAATGACTGTTTTTGGCTGTGTGTGTGTGTGTGTGTGTGTGTGTGTGTGTGTGTTAACTGCATTTTCTTACTGTAGATCATGATCCACAAAGCTTTAAATCCATGGTTCCGTCTTGTTTGGCTTACCATAAGCTTCTGGCTGGTTCTTGCCTTAAAGTTCTCCTCGCTCATCTCTTTTAAAACTATCTCTGGAGGAGAAAGTGGGGGAGGGGGCCTATGTGCATCAGCGAAGGAATCTGGCAGAACGTGGAAACACAGAAGAGAGGCATATGGGGCCAAGTCAGGCAGACGTTAAATAAGTTGTATGGAGTTTATTCTTAAAAGTAATGGGAAACCTTGGGAGGCTTTTGATCAGGGAGGGGATGTGATTCTATTCATGCTGGAAAATGATCCCTGTAATTGCTGTGTGCAGAGCGAATTGTAGGGGCTGGAATGGAAACAGAGAAGTTGCAGCCACAGTGAAGGTGAGAGACAGGTGGTGCGTTCTAAGTTAGTAGTAACTAAAATGGAAAGGAGGAGAGAGCCGAGGTTTATGCACCAGCCCAGGTCTGCTCAGACAATGAGAACCACTAGGGAACGTACACAATGAGTCCTGCACCCTACACAGTGGGCCAGCCACTCAGTCTATGCAAGGCTGTTGTTTCCATGCCTGGTGCTAGATCCCAAAGGCCACAGGGCATGCAGCTGGGAAGCGAGACTGTACATGAAGCAGAGGAAGTAAGGACAAGTGGGAACCTGCAAGGCTGAGCTGCAACCCACCAGAGAAGACTGGAGCCTGGGCTGTCTCCCCATCTCCAAGCCCTCAGCTCAGATGACAGCAGCTTCCTGGGTAAGAAATGGATGCTCTTCGTCAAGGTGCTCATATGTAGCTAACCCATGATTCTGAGAAACTGAAGCAGAACGTTTGCTGGAGCTAGGGCTGCAGGCCCAGCGTGGCCCCATATCAACTAGGTGAGGCAGCAGATAAGCAACCACATGTGTGCACTGCGCTCACCTCCCGAGTATGTGAAGAAACAAATCAGCCCTTCACTCCCTCTTCCAAATCTTATGCAAAGTTGTTCTTGAAGCTTATGCTAACTAAGAACTACAAGGGGAAGGGAATTCTGGAAAATGTGTTTTTAGCTCAGCTAAATTGACACAAAATGAATTCATCAGTGGGGTGTTTCCATATGCACAGGAAAAGGGAACTTTTACTTTGAGCTTGCTAGGAAGAAAATAACTCTTGGAGGAAACTTGGCTAGACAATCCTGCAGTAAATAGCAACCCACAATCTCAGCACCTCAGACAGATAACAGTTTATCTCTTGCCCACACACACTCGACCACAGAGCTCGGCAATTCTGCAGTGTAGCCCACTGCCAGGAGGTTACAGAAAGGTCTGGACACTTCTGCTTTGTTTCCTTGTGGATCCATCATCTCAACACACAGCCCCATGATCGCTGCAATAGAGAATAATGTACCTTGCACCCTTTAAGTCAAAAGCTTCATTGCACTTCTGCTCACAGTACTTTGACATCACAGGGCATCTTGGAACAAGCCACAGAAATGAATTATTAAATGTCCAAAGGATTATCAGCATTATCATCACCATCATTTTTACAATATAACATGTGCTGCGGACACTTTTGCCACTCACATCACTCTCATTAGGTGATAAAAAAAAATAACGTTTTACCATGGATATCACTGTGTTACAATGGCATACCTAAGAGTTCTGCTTCACCCATTGCCAGTGCAGTATGATTTCTGTATTGCTACAGTGCCAGCCAAATAGATTTCCTGCATCAGCCTGCCACGCTGGAGCCTCCCCACTGTTCTCAACACCTCTGAAGTAAGGGGTTGAGAGTGCCTCATTAAATGCCAGTCTACTGCCTGGGAAAAAAAGAGCTTTACATTGAGATTTTAACAATTGTAATATACATTGAACTGGTCCTATCAGAGATCAGAGCCTGGGTGGTGTTTTCAGACACCACTTCTCATACTAAATGTGTATGGGTTTTTTCTGACAATAATCCATTCCCCCAAAATTCTCCGACACCAACTGGGCGTTCAAGAATTCAATTCAATTCTGACACCTGGAGTTAGCATAGACCCCACAGTTATAAGTTCAGCTGCACAAGTCTGCCCTATTTCAGATAGCAGCTACAAATGGGGTGTCATGTTTACCCGTACTTCTGTCCCGCTGACTATAAATCCAGGGGTTCCCATGACTCCATCTCAGGTTCAGTAATTCAGTACAATGGCTCATAAAACTCAGGAAAGCACTTTCCTTACTATTACAGTGTATTTATTAAGGATACAAACAAACAGCCAGATGAAGAAGTTCATAGAGCAAAGACTGAAGGATCCCAAGTACAGGAGGTGTGTCTCTATGGAGTCAGGATGCACCAGCACACGAATACATTTGCCAACCCACAAGCTCCCTGAATCCTATTGTTCTGGGGTCTTTATGGAGCTTTCTTTACAGGCACAATTGATCAGATAATTGGCCATTGGTGGTTGAACTCAATCTCTAGCCCTTCTCCCCTCCCTGGAGGCTGAGGGGGTGGAGCCAGAAGTTTTCAAAATGGGCTGCTCCTAATGACCACACCTAATAATGACCTGCTGTTTCTGGGACCAGCCCCTGTTCTGGAACTATCTACCCACTCCACCCCCAACTCCCTACCATGAGTCATCTCATTAGCATACAAAGGACACTCTTATGGCTCAGGTGATTCCAAGAATTTTAGGAGCTCTGTGCTGGGAGCCTAGTAGAAAGATCAAATGTTTGCTTTTCATTATGCCACAAGTCTGCAGGTGTTATGATAGGGGCAGCACACTCTAGAGCTGGGGATGCTGCCCACACTACAAGGTGGGAAGAAAGAGGAAAAGGGTCACAGTGTGGGCTCCTGAGTGCTAAGAACCAGGGCATCCTCTGAGAAGTACCAGAAAGGTAAAGGAGGTGACTAATGGTTGAATGCAAAAGGATGTCCTGCCAAACACTGCCTAGTGTAGAAGAGCTGGGCTTCAATCCCTGTTGGACAGTAATTAGCCCTGTGTATCAAAACTAAGCCTAGCAGAACTAAGAAGTTCATGCACCTCAAACACCCCAGGTACTTCAGGGAATTAAAAATTGTAGCCCAGTATGCATTTCAACAGCAAGCTTATTATGACTATTACTACTTTGAAAAATAAATGAGGAATATAATATAAGCACTTATTTGAAATAACACAGGAAGTCAGAGAATATAATGAAAGTCAGAGGTGTCAGCAGATATATGCATGACAGAGAAGAGAAAATGACTCATCTGGAACTAGAGGACTATAAAGAACTTGGGCATTTTCTAATTGACTTCATTTCCCTGGGAGTCAGAAGACCGTAACTATTTGGGTGAGTGACATGGATAATTATCTCGAATTGAGTAACTAATTAGGTGCTTTCACTTTAAATGAAATACAGGAGAGTCAGGAAAATTATTGTTACAATGTCTTTTTGCCTGTCCTCAGACTCTGAATAATAAGTGATAATGTCTAAATGATAAAAACAAAAACGTTTTTAGAAGATAACACAAAGGAATTCCATAACACATGGACTATGTATGATGTACTGTTCAGTAGAAACAAACATGTTTCTCAGTTTTAGGTAAACAGTTTTTCTTTTGGGGGATCAAGTATGTAGGAAGGGTCCTTGTGCTTTGCTGCTTACTTGGACCACAGTGGGCCTCACGAGTACATGCAGGGGCACATGATTTGAGGCTTTCCAAGAAGCATCCTTTCCCAAAATGTCAGTCCTGAGCAGCACTTAGAATCCACTTATTACCCTCTACTGTCATCTCTAGGTGTATATTTAAAATGCAAGAACTTCTGGAATATGTGTGCTAAAGCCACTTTTCAGACCCCTCAGACTGACCACAACCAGGGAAGCGATTAGATGCTTTTAAGAAAAACAAGAGGGTCTCTTGGGACCTTTGATCCTGGCTTGCAAAGCTGGTTAGTTGAAATAAATATTAAGTCCTGCTTCCTCTGCTCTGTTTCTTCCCTCTTGTAGCCTGAATTTACCACATATTCTTCATCACTGGACTCTACCTTGGTGCCCATTCAATTCTGCATCTTCCTTCACCTCTTGATCTTCACCTGTAGCCTGGTAAACTTTGTTACATCAGCATCTGCTACTGGTTTGATATTTCTGATGCAATTATATCATTGGTTCAAGTTTGCTTTCCTTCTCGCCCTCATAGAATGGAGGCCATGTCAGTCACATGTGACCTCTTGAAGGTTCTTAGAATCTATTCAAAGTGAATCCAGGCTGGATCAAGAGACTAAACCGGAGTGGAAGACCTGAGGTGTCTATCCTGTGCACCACACAGACCTGCTGATACATTCGCATTATATTCGTTTCTCATTCTACAATATGGGGCTTTGCCTTAATAAGTAAATACTAACAATAATACCAAAGGAGTGGGTTTTATGGGAAATGGAGTGGCCAAGGACCAGGCCACCATATTGTCCAGTTCCAAGGCTGTCATTTTCCCCAAGGTGGAATGAGAACTATGCTCTATGGAGCTGTACAATGCATAGCCCGTGCAGCTACACACAGCCACCTTGACCAAGGGAATGGGATATTCATTTTAGATTTCAATCTTGTTAAGTTTTAATTTTATTAATTTTTAAATCAAAGGACACAAACTCATTCTTATATTCTATGTAAACCAAGATGGCCTAGTATCAGCTTTGAGAGTGTTCCTTTATAAACAACAAACTGTTTAACTCCTGAGATTTAGCCTGGCTCTGTCACTAATACCTTCCAAGATCTTAAACACACTTGCAGATTCACTATATTCTGCTGATTAAAAAGATCCTCAAGCTTTGGATGATTATTTGATTATAACCCTACCATCCAGTTTATGCCAAAGAGATGAAATGCCTTACCTAATGTCACAATATTTATTGGTGACTATGTCAGAACAAAAATCTAGGTTGCCAGTATTCTGAAATCATTCCCACTAGATTCTGAGGTCTTTGAGGTTGGCTGACTACTTCTTTATTTTGTTCATCAAGGAAAACGTGTAGTTATTAGGGTAAATTTGCTCATTAAGAACGATATCAGATAACATGCTGAAGCACTTGCAAATAATGAAGTCATAAGCCCATGTAGGGTAAAATTACTTTCTCAGACATTATTGCTGTGATTAGGCTCTGGTAGAAGTCCACCACTGAACAGATATGCAATCATGAGCAAGTTTCTTAACCTCTATGTCTGTTTTCTCATATACAGCAGGGAACCAAATAACAGAAATTTAGAACAGAATAAAAGCACTTAGAACAGAGCCTGGCATACAGTAAGTACACAGTCAGTGTTAGCTATTATCATCACTTTTCAAATATTAAGAAGGTATGGGTAAAGCCTAAGAATTAAATGTTTATTTATATAAGAATGAGTAAGGTCAGTATCATATTGTCCCAACTTGTAGGCAATTTTATTTACTGAAATGGATTTGAATCTTACTTCAATTCAAACCACTATTTCTTTGAGCATGTACCACTGAGTAGCCACTCAGCAAACTCACCACTGAATTGGGGAAACAAATAATTTATGTATAAAAAAATGCACTAAAAGACATAAATGCAAGGGCTTATGGCACAGAGGAGGAACTAACCCAAAAGTCAAGATCTGTGATATCTACTTTGAAATATATACATGTGTGTGTGCATGTGTATTATACATATATGTACGTATCTAATTTGCATTATATATATATTATTTGTACCTATGGCTCCCTTTGCCAGCAATGTCAACAATGTCTTCTTCTTTCATCCCTCTGTCAAAACCTTGCTAGGGTACTACAAGATGGCTCCAATGCTCTATATCCCCTATAGAATGATACAGTATATTGTTTACATTATTTATATATGTATGTATATATAAAGATACATATATGTGAGTTTATATGTAAGGATAAACATGTATATATACATATATATCTACACATTCTATATATATAGTACACACACACACACACACACACACTATACACATACATAGCCCAGATCTAAACATAAAAATTTATAAGTCCATGCTGGTATTTTTCCATTGTTTTAGACTCAAAAATCAGTTGGGATAAGGACCTTGACTCTAACTATGCTTAGTTGTTTAATTTCACATTTACACAGATTTTGTTTGTTTAAAATATTTCTTTCCTTGAATAGCCTCAAAGTTGAAAACAGCAATGACTTTTATACTTCTTATGATACTTTTGAATGTTAGCATTTAGTTATCCACTTAATCAAAAGCATTCTAAGTCCCTATTGAATGACCCTACTCTGAATACAATCCGTTGAATGAAAAATTTCAGAAACTGTACCTTGAAATTATAGGACACATTTTGCCCTAACATATAGCATCTTAAATTGTGCCATGCTTCTCTTGCAGCTAAATAAATATTCAATTCAGCAAGTATTTTCTTAGAATTCAAATTTACAAGATATTGTACCATTTGTCATAGAGCTACCAAGATGCACATGTGCCACTCAAAGAATACATGGGGCGGGGGAAGGTGTGAAGGGTGAACAGTTAACAGATCCAAGGCAGAATGGGCTATGGACTGCAAGAGCATCAAGTATAAGAGCACTTATGGAGGAAAGTACAACTCATTCTTATTTGGAGGGTCTGCGATAGCTTCAGGGATATAGAGTATGGGAGCCACCATATAGTACCCGAGAAGGGTTTTGAGACGTGGAAGAAGGATAAGATATTGCTGACATTGCTGACAAAGGAAGCCATCTGCACAAACGCCTGGAGAGCAGGAATACAGGTGAGAGAGGAAGATGGGGAGTTCTGCCTGCCAGATTTTCAGTGCACACAAGTGGAGCCAGGACTTGGAGAGGTTACTGAAGCTCAATTATTGATCACTCTAGGAACCTTTTCCAATTCTTCAGGTCCTGGAAAGTTGTTACAAATGCTGAAAACAATAGACTGATGAAGAGTCATAGGCGTTTGTGGTTCTAAGTGTTTGCAACCAAACAAACCTGGGCTTGAATCTCAGCTCCTTTGTTGAGGCGTTCAGTGTCTCTAAGACTAGATTTCTTCATCTGAAGAAGGGGAATAATAATCATGGGGTTTTTATGAGATGTCATTTAGATGAGACATGAAAAGAAATTAACATAGCAGCCTGCTACAATAAATACTCAGTAGATGATGAGGATGACAATGACAGCTATGATGATAAAAGAAGAGGAGGAAGAGGAGAACAAAAAAGAGAAAAAGCTTGTTGAGAATGGGGACAATGTTTGAATTCACTTTTTAAGCTTCTTAAGGATGAGGAAAATGTTTGAATTCATTTTTAAGCTTCTTAAGGATGAGGAAAATGTTTGAATTCACTTTTAAGCTTGTCAGGAATGGGGACAATATTTGAATTCACTTTTATGTGAATGTTGCTTGCATGAATCAAGTGATCCTGCCCTTTCTTCCATTGCTGATGAGATAATACAAGCACTTATGCTAGCATAAAGCCTAGCATATTATAGGCACTCAAACTGTTTATTGAATTACATGAAAGAACAAATTCATCCCAAAGTAGGCTAAGTATATTTGTTTCTTATCTTCACCATTCTTGGAGGAATGAGAGGGAAACAAGTGTGAGTAGGAGAAAGAAGCCTGAAGAAGAAAATGTAGACTGGGTAATTTGGGGTGCTTATTAGAAAAGTTATATGATAAGAATAATTACTAATTATGCCAACCAAATTCATTATCTTTATGCCACAATTGGGGAAAAAATGACAAGGTCAGTGAAAATCAGAGCTGCAATGGAAAACCTGGCACCCTTGAGAGGTAATTGGGTGTTCTCACTGAGTTCCCTCTCATTAGATTTGATGTAATTGTTTTTAAAACATCAAGACATAATGACAAGCCTGTATTTCAATATAATCCTGATGCGGTAATCAAAAGGGCACTTAAAATTCGCTGTACAATTACAGTCCCATTAAATCTAAGTTAACTACCCATTTGAGTCATTCAATCTAATCTGTTACCTTGAAACACGCACACAGCATGTTTCCATCATGACTGAATCATAACCAGACTTCACTCATGGCTCTGGGAAATATTCTGCAATAACATCTTAGCAAGAGCCTGGTGATGTGTACATACAATAACAGTTTGCCTGTGGATTCACTGGAAGCCAAGTGCTCATATTATCCCAAAAGCAGTGGGGAAAGGGCAGGACCACTTGATTCATGGAAGCCACAGGCAACCAGCTTGGGCTGCTGGCTTTTCCAACTTACCCATGACATGGAGGAATCTGAAAGAATCACTTGGCTCTGCACTCAAAACATTGACTGAAAGGCTCCCCATCTTGCTGAGTATAACTTCTGTGGGATCAGCCAAGATGATCCCTATTTGCATATCTCCACATACCACAATGAAAAAGACTTCAAAAGAGTCCAAAATGGGTCTGGCCTCCCAGTATTTAAAACAGTTGTCCCCCCTGCACTCGGCGGTCCACCATGGTTATTGTACATAAGGAGTCTTAGGAGGAAATAGCTTTGAAAAGACAGACATCAAGTACTCCTTGGGGCAGGCAAGAGAAAGAAAAGATCCTGCAGGGAAGCAGCTGGCCCATCCAGCTGCAGGGGAAGCTGTGTGATGGATGGCTTCAGCTGGGGACAATGAAGGGCCGTGAAGGACGAAAGGCCTTTGTTTCCGGGTTTCTGCATCCTCTCTCTGACCTGCCCCCACTGACCTGTGTGCTGTGTGTATGGCAGCAACTCCCTGGCCCTCTGCAACTTAAAGCCCAGCACAATCACTGTGCAAAGGGCCACTGCCTGCTGCCCCCCCCCTCCCATTTCCATGCAGTCCAGCCAGATGGTGACAGGGTTGAAGGTGAAATCCTAGACTACCAAAGACAAGGCTTCCAATCAGCAAATTCATTTCAGGATTAGCACAAATCAATTGCACACAAAGATAAAGGCTGGGGATTGGGAAGGGGACTTGTCTTTCTCAGGAAGGGAGACTAAGAAATCATCCTCAGGTGGTTACTTAAAGTAATTAATTTGTGTTTCCAGAGATATTTTCCAATTGAAAGTAGTAAAAAGGACAGATCTAACAACTTGGTGGAATCCGGCATGTTACTGCACAACTTCAGAGCTCTGGTCAGTTCCATGGTGTGGAGGCCAGGCCTAAACCCGCATTGTTGCTGCCATCTCACCCACTGTAGCCTCAGGGTCCTCACTCATAAAATAGGTCAATACTCCTGTTCCTCCTCAGTCATGAGAGCCTCATTGGAACAAGTGAACTTAAAACACTGTGTAAATACGAGTGGGACTCATCCACTCATGTAAAATGCACAACATTTCACAAGACCTTGTAATCATTTGTGAACATCAAAGTCTGATAATAAGAAGAATATTAGCTACAATTTACTATACACCTATTTTGTGGTGAGCAACATGAAAAGTACTGGAAGTAAGCATTACTAAGCCTCATGACTCTGCCAGAAAGCATTATTATTAACCCCATTTTACAGATGAGAAGACGCAGGCTCACAGGTGTGAAATAACCTGCCTCAGGTCATGCAGCTCACAAATAGGTGAGCTAGGTTTGAACCCAGTTCATCTGTCTGAAAGTCTGTGCTCCTCCCACCATACCATGTGTTCTCTGTCAGGTCCAGAGCCCCCGAGGTTGCCCTGAAGCCCAAGTTCAGGTCTACATAGAGCACAAAGACCTTCTGCCCAGAGCACCTGGACAGTGTCGTGTCACCATTGATTACATGGATCTCCTCCTCCATCCCTAACTCCGTGACCTCATCTCAGTGTCTCCAGATCCCTCCTCAGGGGTGTCCCCTCTCTACCTGAAGTTCCTTCACTGACAGCTCATACACCCTACCCCCACAACCAGCAGGTCCAGTGATTTCATCTCTCCCAGTCACTTGGATAGAAACCCAAGGTCATTGCTTGCTCTTCTCTCTCCTTCCACCTCCACTCCTGAACTCCCACACTATCAGGTCAGGTCTTTATTATATTGCATCTGTAGTCACCATCACAACTAGTCCTGTTTATCCTGGACATAGGTCTAACATCACTTCCTGAAGCACAGCTGGGACCCATTGTGACTGCTCTCAGAAAACAGTCACAGCCATCATTTCCACAGTGAACTCTCAACTCTTCAAGAAGCATTCAATACCCTTGTTGATTTCACGTCAGCCTACATCGTGAGATAACTCCTCTAATTTTCCCATCACATATATTAATCTATGAGCAGAACCACCTAGTCAGAATTCAGCTGGACAAGATATGCTAAAGCAAGTACTAGATACCAGATGGATACTCAGTAGCTGAGGGGAATCTGGCAACCATCTCGGCAGACATCTGGCCTGCAAGTGGCCTGGAGCAGACAGAGGGAGTCTTCCCAAAGCACTGACACCAGAGACAGGACCCACATGTCATATCTGCTAAAAACAAGGCACATTCATTCCCAGATCTTCGAAAATTTGAACACCAGGCAGGATACTAGTGAGACAGAGGGGAAGTAAGATGGGAACATGAGGCTGGAATTTCAAGGTGGGAGTGGACACAAAAGAACCAGGGAACAGCCCAGGTATTCAAATAGGGATGATTTAACAGAAAAGCAGCAGCAGTAAGGCTGATGTCAAGGGGTTAAGTAGCTGGCCTGGGAAATCTTCAGTTTTCCTCACCTAGCAATATGGTTTTGTTTTTCAATTATTGAAGTTAAAATTACTGTAGTAAATGACAGGCATACTCTACCTCCCTCCCCTTGTCAGATTCCTAAGTGGAGAAGTGTACACTGAAATAGCAGAAGCAGATTCCCTCCTTGATATGCACAACCTAGTTTACCCCTACTTTTTATTTCTACTACAATGAAAAATTTGAAAAATCTGCAATGTCCCTGAAACATACAGAACTGCAATGCAAGTTTCACAATTTGTATCATTGATTTTGTGTTTCACAGTGTGATGGTTTCATAGTGTGATTGTTAATTATGTTTCATTGTGTGATTGTTAATATTGAGTGCCAACTTGATTGGATTGAAGGATGCAAAGTATTGTTCCTGGGTGTGTCTGTGAGGGTGTTGTCAAAGGCGATTAACATTTGAGTCAGTGGACTGGGAGAGGCAGACCCACCTTCAATCTGAGTGGGCACCATCTAATCACCTGCCAACCTGGCAGAGGAACATGGAAGGGCTAGACTAGCTAAATCTTCTGGCCTCCATCTTCCTCCCATGCTGGATGCTTCCTGCCCTCGAACATCAGTCTCCAAGTTCTTCAGCTTTTCTTCTCCTGGACTTACACCAGTGATTTGCCAGGGACTCATGGGCCTTCAACCACAGACTAAAGGCTGCACTATCAGCTTTCCTACTTTTGAGGTTTTGGGACCTGGACTGGCTTCCTGGCTCCTCCACTTTCAGACGGCCTATTGTGGGACTTCACCTTCTGATCATGTGAGTCAACTCCCCTAATAAACTCCCCTTCATATATACATCTATCCTATTAGTTCTGTCCCTCTAGAGATCCCTAACTAATACATGTAGTTTTCAAAGTTCTTAGCAATTATATATTTTATTTTGCCTTAGTGTTTGGGATGTTGCATTTTTATATTGGGGGGTGGATGGCAATGGAGGAGGAACACTATAAACTCCTCCAATAGAGGGGAAGACACTGGGCTATATGTACCTCTCCCCTCTCCCACCACACTGCATAACTGCTAAAATAATTATTCTCATTTCAGAATATGGTTTCAGCTACTCTCAACAAATTCCTTTGCTATTGCTATAGACCTCAGAGTTACAGAGCCCTGTGGGCATTGTTAGGTACAAATTCCTGGTGCTGGTGGTATCAGAACTGTTTTGTTTGATAGTCTTGTGTTCAACATTGTCAAAACCAATAAGCTGACAGAGACAAAACCATCTCTAACAGAACTGATACCTTAAAAAGGCTTAATTGTGGATGTGATACAAGCACTTCACTACTACCTTAAAGAATGAGACAGCTTGCAAGAGCTGTTTTTTTTCTAGAACTGATGTAAATTAGAACATTTCCTAAGACAGGTCAGCCTAGAGTAATTTTCCAGTTGGCTTGTCATAAAACCAGGAGACAAGTTCCCACATTACAATGCAGGGGAGATGACAACCACTTGTAATTTCTCTTGGCTTTTCACATTTGTTCACTTACGGTGCAGAAAATTGTCAGTGTGTGGCTCAGTGTTTAAGTAGGCTGGTGGGAATCCCTCCAACAGTAAACCTGGCACATAGTGGGTGCTTAACAACTATCTGTTGGTTGGCTCTGTGAAAACTGAATAGTCCTTCTGGCCCCTCTGTTCTCAAATGCCCAGCAGATGCTTCCAATATTTCAGTCATTCCAGCAACTCCAGGAATACCCTATATGTAAATTTTCCTGCCAAACTGGCATACATGTAAAACTAGGGCTTGGGTCCATTTTAAACAAATATGAAAAAATAAACACAGCCTTGTATTTTATGCCTGAAAATATATTTATCGGGTTGTGGATCCTATCATCATTTAAATATCCCTCCTGTGTTCCTTGTGAGCCCTACATTCCCAAGGTAGAACAGAGCCAAGGTAGATACGAAAGGACATATCTTTCCCAGCCTTGGACTTCAAAAATAGATGCACTCAAGACAGATGTCCGGGTAAAAAGAGGGCAAGAAGACAGAACTTGGGGAGTGCTTTTCCAGCCAGCAGTGATGGAGAAGTATCCTGATATGTGACAACAGGGGCAGAGGCCCATATTCGGTGTCCAGCATTTGTACTGGGATGAAGTGTCTGTGCCCAAGGACGGAAGAAGTGGGGTTTTTACTGACAAAGCTCATGGGGGTGATTTGCACGTTGCTTCTGATTACATAGTCTCCAAGCCTGACATGGGTACGTCCATAGATTCTGGGAACTCTTGAGTTAACACATTCCACTTATACCTTTTCTACTTAAACTAGCTAAAGAAGGTTCTGGTGTTTCCAGTTAGGAATGCTGACTGCTATGTCTACCTTGTGTTAAATGCCACAGTAGGTATGGGGATACACTGGCAAATAAGAAATGAACAAAGCTTCCAAGATTTCACAGGCTAGAGACAGGAACAGACTTTAGCACATCAATGTCATACAGTGTGATGAGAGCTATGAGGTAGGTACATACGTAGACAATGGGTACAGCAAATCAGAGGGGGAAGGAAATCCTGCATGGGAGGGTCTTAGCTGTGCACACTCCACTGCACCTTGGCAATGGACCCTGGCTACAATGCACAGATCCTCAGACCACAACTCTATGGAGGGCTTGGTCCCACCCAGCCCTGGAAGCCTAGGACATCAGACATCTTAGTCCTATCACCTATCACCTTTCACCCAGTAGGGCTTAAAATTATTCATGAGCCTGGCCAGGGATGCACAGGTACAGCCTCAACTGCTGGGCTCCCTCTATCTTACTGCCAATCAGATCTGATGCTGGACTTCCTTCCTGATGAGACAGCCTTGGCCATGGGAACAGACGTATCTACAGGGAACTCTGGTTGCTCAGGTCAGGCATGCAGGGAAAGCGGAATTCGCTAGCACAGCCAGTTCTTAACTTCACACAAAATGATCCTTAGCTGGAACACTTTAGTGGGAAAAGGCCTAAATAGTCACATGAGGGTGGGGTAGCACCTGAAGACAGCACGCTTTCAATATCATCCTTATTTAAAGAGTTTCTATGCTACCCCAAAACATGGCTCTTTGGTATATGGATTCTTTTAAGCTAAAGGCTATTGAAAAACAAAATACATAAGAAAAGCCCTAAAAACAGGGCACAAGATTTCTTTTTGTAAAGGAAATTTATTTTTGTAAAAGCTGTCTCCCTCTCCCATATCAGGAAAAGGAAGAGACTCTTAACAACTCTTTTCAATGGAGAAGACACTGACTCAAATGTACAAGAACACACCTTGCTAAACAGCCCTTGTTAAGCATACTTTTCCTGGTCACCTTCCCATAACTTGCCTCCCCCAACCCAGAAGCCCAAAGCCCCTTTCCCTTTGTTTTAGCCCAAGACAGTATACAAACCAAATTCTAACCACCCCTTGAAGTTTATCTCTGGTGCATCCATGTATCAGCACGATGAACATGCTAATAAAATTGTTTCTTTTTCTCTTGTTAATCTGTCTTTAGCTAGTTTGATGTATAGGCACCAATCAGAGAACCAAAAATGGGTAGAGGGAAAATTTTTTTTTATACTCTCATGGTCTGACCATCAATGCTGCCATCATTTCTTTCATTCTGTTTTTTTAAACACCTTTTTATAATAATCTTAACAACCTTAGAGTACCATGGGTTGTATGGGCAGCACAGCAAGGAGCCAGTACAAAGCAAAAAGAGAGCATCTCGGGATCAAGCCCAAAATGGAAACAGAGCAGGAAACCTGGGGTGTAAAAAGGCTGGACAGAGGGGCAGGAATCCATCAACATGTGGGATGAGGGGGGAATGTGAAAGTGTGGAGCAGTGTAGTCCCCAGGATCAGGTATGCTCAGAGCAAAAGCCCAATAGCTGCAAGCCTCTAACCACCACCTCATTCCTTCCCCCAGGCTGGATCTTCCTCCACACACTCAGTGCCCACAAGGCTCTTCTGGTCCCAAGCAGAGATCTGTCAGAGCAGACCATAACAGCAATGTCTGACTTCTGAACTACTCTACCACTCATAAGCCTGGTTATTGTTCCGCCCATGGAATGGAACCTCCTGGTAACTGATTTTGCTTAAACCACAGAGGAACTGCATTGGATATTATGCCAGAAACAGCCTCCAACTTGTGATTGGCTCCCTAGAGTGCTTAGTTTGCTCAGGCTGCTACAAAAATATCATAAACTGGGTGGTTTAAACAACAAACATTTATTGTTCACAGTTCTGGAGGCTGGGAAGTCCAAGATCAAAACATCAATAAATCTGATATCTGGCAAGGACTCACTTCCTGGCTTATAGATAATTGTCTTCTCACTGTGTCTTCACAAGGCTGAAGGGGTAAGAGAGCTCTCAGGCCTTGTTTATAACGGCACTAATTTCATTCATAAATGTCCCACCCTCATGACCTAATCAACTCCCACAGGCTCCACCTCCCAATACCAACACACTGGGGGATTAGGTTTCAACTCATGAACTTTAGGGGGACATAAACATTCAGTCCATAACAAGTACCCTCCCCTACAGTTTTCCAAAGTGTGGTCCTCCAAGACTAGACACTAGACTTCTCTAGGTTGCATGTGGATCTGAGAGGAAACAACACCGTATCACAAAGAGAATGTTGTTTCCCTTCAATTCTCTTGTAATTCCTTAGTACATCAGAAAGGTAGTCTTATCCTGGCTTTGGTGTATCTTTCATGCCTCCTTCATAGTTATTAAGCTCTCTTTATAACAAAACAACCAGCCTCAAGCCCAGGACTTCCACTGGCAGCAATAATTAGCTAAAAGGTAATAAATATTGTTTTGTGCTCATACAAAGGAAAATAAACTTTTATTATTACCTATTTACATTCATGATAGCAATATTGATATTAACTTCCTTTTTAAAATACTTTTTTAAAAATAAATAAATTTGAATTACACCAAAAGTGAGTAAAAATGTTAAAAGAATTATAAGGTCATAGATACAGCAGAAATTGAGAAAAACCCCAAATAACTGAAGCTTCTTGATCACCCTCTAAGATCTGGATTCTCATCCCACTCCCTATTCTCTCTACTCAGGCACAGTCCCTGGGGGTCTCACTCTGGGGCAGCCAGCCAAAGTCAGGGCACTTTAAGTCATTGGTGTTTGATTCTCTTCTCTTGTTCAAATTGTTTCCATTAATGTTTGTCTTTCACCCCATTTGCCCATTATGGGGCAAACTCCTTGAGGGCAAATCTGACATCTCTGTTTTCTTTCCAACTTGCTTGCAGCTGCCAGTGGCAGTACAAGGCGCACAGTGGGTGTTTGATAAACACCGCTGATCGACATTCAACATCAGACAACACCAATATCCCGGCTTGTACCAGACACTGGAAAACTAGGTCATCTACTTGGCAAAGGCATCATGATTCATCAGGACAGGATCTCTGAATGGTGTAAATTAACCAAACACACACACATGCACACACACACAACTCAGCCTTTTGGAAAAATCACATCTTTGTTGCAAAGATGCCAGGATGTCTGAAAATGGCTAAAACCTGGGGATTTTCCATAGATTAGTCATGTGGTTTAAATAATTAGATCTGAAGGCCCAGTATGAGATTGCCCCCAGTGAAACAGGAGCAGGTTTCAGGCCAAGTTCAGTCATGCGTAAGAGGAGAGCTCCTCAAACTGACAGCAAGAAATTAAAAGAAGGAAGAAATCAAGAAACAACCTGCATCCTGGAGAGGAGAGAGACTACATGTGTTCTACAGGCTGGGGCTGGAGAGAGATGTGCAGAAAACTCAGGCAATGTGGGAAATATATTTCCAATTTTACAGAAAGGGTCCAGTCTGTATCACAGGCATCTGGGTTATTTGTTTTAATAACATTCTAAATGAAAGCTTTCTCTCTGGTAATAGAATTTCTTTCCGTTTCTATGAAGTCAAAAATGAAAAATAAGCTAAAGCAAAAGAATCTAATTTCCTATAATAAGCTTTTGTTTTTAGTCACTTATAAATGCGAAATCATGGGGCCTTAGACACCAGAAGGGCATATGCTGATCATGGAAATGAAATAAGAAAAATAAAATAAAATCTTAGAAACCCACTCATAAATATTGACCTTCCCCTTTTCCCTACCTTCAGCTCCCACCTAAAACTTCACACGTGTGTGCCCACACACACACTCACACACCCAGAGGAGAAATAACAACACTGGCTTTCAGAGGCTGTGTGGGGCCACTGTGAGCTGGCCTGTCCTTGAGATAGAACACATTTGTTCAATAAATTCATCACCTCGGGGTGGAAGTCCATGGAATTCAACACTGCTGCCAAAAACACCCAAACTCAGAAGTGGTCTGGAATACCATGTGGTCCCAAGTACCCCACTGAGGCCGACAGCCATTGGGGGCCCTTCAACTAGGGCCATCAGAATTTTACACCAGATCCTTTCTCAACAAGGTCAAACTCATCTTTCATGAGCAAAAGGCTGTGGCTCTATGCAGGCTACAGAGTCCATGATACAACTTCTCAAAATCTATTCCATTTCATTAGTTTCACCTGAGCCATGTACCCTTTATACTTTTTAGCATGTCTTTTTCCATATATTGCCAAAAAATGCTTGTGAATCTTTAGTTTCATCAATTCGCCCCAGGTTTTCTTGTTCCTGAAATAGCAAAACTGTGACTCCAACTTATTATAAAATTGTCATCCTGAGCAGTGAGTCAATATCACTCCCCTACTTCTCTCCTGACATTTTTGCATCTCTCTGAGACCTCCATTCCATCTATTTCCAGGATATAACACTAATTTTGCACCCTCACCTTATGAAGCCACATGCCTTCCTCTATATTAACTGCCAATCAGTCCTCCTGGTACCAGGAATAGAGGTCAGCTATGCAAATAAGGTCAGAACTATGGTCCAGTTCTCTCTCATCCTTCTGTCAAATCATGCTTTCACCTCTCTTTCCTCCTCCATGTTGCCTCCTTCCTCCTAGAAGTCCTCTTATCCCTAAAGCAGTGGTCCCCAACATTTTTGGCACCAGAGATGGGTTTCATGGAAGACAATTTTTTCAGGGATGTGTGGTGGGGTTGGGGGGAGAGGGGGTTGGGGATGATTCAAGCACATTACATTTATTGTGCACTTTATTTCTATTATTATTACACTGTAATATATAATGAAATAATTATACAACTCACCATAATATAGAATCAGTGGGAGCCCTGAGCTTGTGTTCCCCGCAACTGCATGGTTCCATCTGAGGGCGATGGGAGACAGTGACAGATCATCAGGCATTACATCCTCATAAGGGGCTTGCAACCTACATCCCTCACATGTATAGTTCACAAAAGGGCTCACATTCCTACAAGAACCTAACGCCGCCGCTGATCTGACAGCAGGTGGAGCTCAGGTAGTAATGTGAGCAATGGGGAACAGCTGTGAATACAGATGAAGCATGATTCACTCGCCTGCCACTCACCTCCTGCTGTGCAGTCCAGTTCCTGATAGGCCAAAGACTGGTACCTTTGGTCTGTGGCCCAGGGGGTTGGTAACCCCTGCCCTACAGTACACTCAGCTTTGAACATGGTCCATACACATACAAGGAAAACTTACTTTTGAGCCCCAGAAGCTAGACTAGATCTTTACAGATCTTTTATAGTAGTTTTTTCTATTTTTCCCCTGGATGTACCCTTTATCTCTGTTTTCCACATGGAGCCAATATTCATCCAGAAACATTTATCCAGCTAAGAAGTGTTTCTGGTAACATTTCTATTTGTGGACTCTAATTGCACCCACAAAGGGGTCACTGGAAGGAGCAGAAAATAAGTTAACATCCTTGTGTGCTTATATTCACATTGTTTACATAGAGTGCACAGAAATAGTAGGAATTTACAGGCTGCCAGACCTGGGTTTGAATCCCAGCTCTATTGACCCTTCTAAGTTTCAATGACCTTGTCTGAAAAAAATTAATGGACATAATAGGAACTATTGCAAAAATAGTGAGTTGGTGCAAGAATTAAACAAGATAAGGTCCTTAGCACAGTATCGGGATCAAAATAAACTCTCAATAAATGCTAGTAAAATGTTAGTTATGATAATTTTATGATTATTATAAGAGGCCACGCAATAGAATGGTGTTTGGCAATAAAAATGAAGTACCAACACATGCTACATTGTGAGTGAACCTCAAAAACACCATTAAGTAAAAGAAGTCACACACAAAAAAGGCTGCATATTGTATGATTCCCTTTACATAAAATGTCCACAATAGGCAAATTCATAGAGATAAATAGCAGATTAGGACTTGCCTAGGTCAGGAGCAGTGGACAAGTAGGGGTGACGTATGTAAGGAGTGACTGCTAATGAGTATGGGGTTTTCTTTCTGGGGTGACGAAAATGTTCTACAACTAGATAGCCATGATGGTTATGCAACTCAGTAAATATGCCAAAAAATACTTAAACAGGTGAACTTTATGGTTGGTAAATTATATTTCAATAAAGCTGCTAAAAACTTATATTCCTGAAGATGACCCTGATCTAACAACAACAAAAAAAAACTTAAAAATATTTTATATACATGAGTTTTAAAAACAAAATACTATCCTTAGTATAATATTTATACTTCAGTAAAAAATACTAAATACTAATTTATATTATTAGTATATGCATTCACATAATTTATACTAGTTGTAGTTATACTTTATTATAAGTGTAAAATATTATGCTTTTTAGAAAAAAATATTTAATATTTTAGCCTTTTAAATGATGTGGACACTTTGTTAATGTAGTCAACCTCATCCCCCAACAGTGCCAGAGCAATGAGGCTGATGGGCTTTGCAGAACACAAGGACACCTGCAGCCTCACCCTACTTCCAGAAAAGGAGACTCAGGTGTAGCAGGCCAATATTTCCCAATAAAGTCCTACCTTCTGGTGTTCTCTGGCTTCCATTGGGCCAGCCCAGAGGGGAGCCTTCTTCTGTGGACAGAGGAAAGTCCCAGGAGGTTCTGAATACCGGTGGTTCCATTAGAGTCTTCAGCTGACCTGATGGTTCTAATGCCCTTTTAAAAATCTCTTAGTACATCAGTGTAGTGTGGGGGGGGAAAAAAATCTCTTAGTAAAATCTGTTATGTTACCTGTCCAAAAGCCATTTATTCCTTCTCCCCTAAGGTTCAGAATCCTAATTCTGCTTAAGTTGCAAAGTGCACAACCTCAAAAAGTAACTCTGGCTAACAAGTGGAAGTCTGCTTGAGAATATAGTGGCAATGTGTATGACTTTCTTTAAAAAAAAATAGGGATGCTCTAGGAAAGGTCGGCCTCTTTGCTTGCCTCCTTGAGTGTGGTTGTGTGTATGTATTTTGAAACTATAAGGGAAATATTTCCTAAATGCTGAGGTCGGAAGAGCAGAAGAATGGCAAGACCCTAGGTCCACAATGAGATCACTAAGCTGATGAATCAACTCTGGAGGTGCCTACCTGCTGGCTTCCTGTTATATACCCTAATTAAATACTTTATTGCTCAATCCACCATTACTTGGGTGTCTACTATGTGCAATCAAAGGATCTTAACTGGTACATCTACCAACCTAAAGATGCATTGTTTCTTCTAGATCAGGGCTTTCTGATCACATCGGTCAGGATTAGGTTTGGCTGTATATAAACATAGACTAAACAAATAGAAGTGAAAGAAGTTAGGATACAGAAACTCCAGAGCTCATATGATGGCTCTATCATCATCAATAACTCACTTTAATATTTTTGCAATACTATCCCTTAAGCTACTATCCTCAAGATCTCTTCATGGCCCAAGGTGGCTGTTGGAGCTCCAGCCATTACATTCACATTCCAAGACAAAGGAAGAGGAAAAGTATGGAAGGACAGTAGAAGAGAACCTGCCATAAGGAAACTTCTGGAAGTGCCATTTAACACTCTGAGTATATCTCATTGACTAGGACTTGATCATGTCACAAAAACAAACAAGAAAAGAGAAACCTCATAAAAACGCTACAATTTAACTTCATCCCCCATTTTTTTAACTTTTTATTGTTTCTATTTATATCTTATTATATTGCCTATGTCTTAAAAAGTTGTTGCAGTTGTTATTTTTGATAGGTTCATCTTTTAGTTTGCCTACTCAAGATATGAGTAGTTTACATACCACAATTACAATGTTCTAATATTCTGTATATTTCTGTGTACTTAGATTACCAGTGAGTTTTGTACTTTCAGATGACTTCTTATTGCTCATTAGTACCCTTTTCTTTCAAAATGAAGAACTGTCTTTCACATTTCTTGTAGGACAGGCCTGGTGTTAATGAAATTCCTCAGTTTTTGTTCGTCTGGGAAAGTCTTTATTTCTCCCCTGTGTTTGAAGGACGTTTTCGCTAGATAAAATATTCTGGGATAAAAGTTTTTCTTTTCCTTCAGCACTTTAAATATGCCATGCCACCCTCTCCTGACCTGTAAGGTTTTCATGTGATCACATTTTATTGCAAAGACGACTGGGAAATGTCTTCTAACTAGGCACATTGTTGTGAGTTCCTATTTTTAAGAAAGAACGAAAAATGGTTATGGCTAAGATAACTAGCAATCTCCATTACATACGGAGAGTATAAGTCCTTGCCTAATCTCAGTATACTCTTTCATTAACCAGAGGTAACAGAAGATGTTTATGCAAAGGCTGCCCAAAGAAGTCAAGTTGGCAGACAGAACAGTCAACGCACCCGCTACCTCCAACGTGACAAAATGCACGTGCTTTTTAAGATGACACTTTGAAAATGGTTAACATATTTTAAACCGAAATCTAAATCAAATGCGGGGGTTACATGGAAAGCATTTTGAAAACTCAGCATGGTGGATCACCAATGGCACCTGTATTGTTCCAGAAAATCCTAGAACCACCCAGGAATAAGACACTAGGTAAAACCTGAGACAAGAAGACCAATTAGAAGATAGAATAGCACTGGTTTCCACAACCAGAACTCACCCCAAAAATCAGTTTTTAAATGGCAAACAATTGACATGATGACTTGTTTACAATATAGCTTTTTCTGAAGGAAAACTTAAGATACAGTATCTTCTGCTATCTTTGGTTAATTAGAATATTCTGGGACTAAAGGACAAGCTACTTAAAAACAATTCTTACTGCCCCTTATCTGTGTGAACAACTGTTTCCTCAAGTCTGTGGCAAATAGGAAACATGTGCAAAAGAAAAATGGATAATGGAATTGATAAAAGACTGGGGCATTCAGTTGTGATTTCAGATATTATAGATCATCAAAACAGACTCATTTTTCTCTCAGATTAACTGTGTATAAAATAAATGTTATACATTCAGACTCACAAAATAAATGTATGCTGATAAAAATCCTGCATTGTCTATTCAATGTCATGGAATTCCAAGATTTAATTGGAAAACAGGATTCTGCTGCTTAACTAATATCTGGAAACAGTTGCTAAAATTGTTTGAAAGCTACTGTCTTATTCTGAAAGTGAAAGTCAGCTCGAATGTAGTTTGTACTTCTTAGTTCCAAGCCAGAAACATTAAAAATCAGCAGCAGTACAAATCTTAGAACTGGATGAAAACCTTACCCCCAACCACATTCTAATTTACGAGTGGACATGACTACAGCGTATCCCAGGCCATCTGCTTGGATGCTAGCAGTCTACCCCCACAAATCATCCGCACTGCACAATCTCAGGCTGAATTGATAACAGGGATTTTCCCTCTCAATTCCCCACACGAACACCCCAAGGAAGCAGATGTGAGTCTCTAAATCCACCCCTTCAAAGTCGTCTCTCCTCCTAATCCCACCTGCCAGGTTGGCCTTGCCCATGACAGCATCTTCTCACGGCTTTGTCCCAGGCTTGCCAATATGGACTCTTAGACACTGCCCTCTTAACTTTTATGTTGCCATAGCTATTACTATCTCATTGCGTGACTGCTGCGAAAGTTTCTCACGGCACCAAATGCTCAAAAGGTGGCATCATATCACAAGATGAAATTCTGCTTCTGTGCAGGCATGGAACCTGAATTCTCCTTGTGGCTTTCAGTCCTGCTTCGTGAAGCTGCCTCATAGGTTGCTGTGTGTCCAGATACCCTAGAAAGGGTTGTGAGACCCTCTCTTACTCCATAGCAGCAGCTCTTGGATTTGTCCTATGTACTGAGTATTCACACAGAAAGGCATTTGAACAAATGCATGCACACACACATTTTACTGTAAGAACTTTGGAATCCACTGCTTGCTGAAGTGGCCTACAGAAACCACTTAAGGAACAAGGCACGAGTTTTTGCTCTTCCTGATATGCAGACAGTACCCAGCATGCTTTCACCTATGGAAAATAATACGTCCCTCTTTTTGTCTTAGAACAAGAGGGGCCACCTGTTTCTCAACTCCTGACGCTGAAAGAATAGTTCTATGTTCATATTATCCATAATCCAGTGATTGATTTTATGGACTTGGAGTAATATTCCAATGCAGTCTTTAATGTTTTGGAACTAAAGATTAATTTTTGGAAATTGGTCCTCAGGTGGAAATCTCTTGATCCTTCCAGCTGCATATCTCATGATTATCTTGGCCACAGTGATGTCTGTCTTCAGGACTGGCATCAGCAGCCAGGCACAGCCCCAGCCTGCTTGTCCCTTCTGGTGCTTACCATGCACTGCATTTGCGAGGTGGTGGCTGTAGGGTATAGGGTAAAGGCACCTGATGACAATAACCTAAGCATACCCTTAAAATGACACTGTACAATTGATGCACCAGAATGTGTGTTCCAAGCTAGGGAATCTGGGAGTGGCCAACCAGCAGGTGCGTTCCTTATCTATGAAAAACATCTGAGGCCCCAGCCCGTCCTGTGGAACACAGACTGTACAGGGAATTGAGGCTCTGACTTTTGGGTTGGATGAGGGTTGCCAGGTGGATGATGTTAGTGGGAGGGTGTTCAGTGAAAATGCTGCATATAAACTGCATGCTGTTTGTCAGCAGTTGTGGTTTTCCCACGCAGCCTGCTGCCACTGGACTGTAGGAAGGCGGATATGTTGTCCAGCCCACTGCCATTGGACTCTCTTTCTACATTTAAGCCCCTAGTGAAACTCCACATCTCTCTTGCTGGCTCTGGATCTCTTCTTTGGCCTCTCGAACCTGGTCCCATCCCTAGTGAGGTTAATAGGGGTTCGAACACAACCACAGCCTTGCAGCACATCCTCCTGTACTAACTCCTGCAGGTGACTTTCAGGCCATGCTTTTCTTTAAAAGCCTTCTGCACTTCTTCATTTCCTAGGGGAGCAGCCATTTAGTGTAGCAACTGAGCCCATGAGCTCTGGCGTTACACTGCCTGAGATCCTCACGTTGCCACTTACCTGCTGTGTGACCTTGAAGAAGTTGCATAACTTTGCTAAACCTCAGCTTCTTCAGCAGCAAAGCATATATTCAAAATATCACCTACCTCATTGGGTGCTGCAAGAAGATAATGTACAAGAATAACAGCCCAGGTCTGGCAATGCTTGGTCCATATTAGTTATTACACATTAAATGCATGCTGGTGTCTCTGCTTAAATATAAGCTTCCTAGCAGCAAGGACTGGCTGGCACACAGTAGTGCCCGAGAATCATGTGCTAAACAAATGAATGAATGGATCCATAAAGTCCAAGCTCTTCTGCTGAATGTGGACTATCAGAAAGTGCATGAGCTTTGCTGCCAGGCAGATCTACGTCCGTGTTCTGGTTTCCTCCATGGTGCCAGCCAGTTGCTTTTGATGCATGTTGTCTGGACTGCCTAGGATGTTGAATGATGAATGTAATGTGTTGTGGATGATTATGAGGATGGAATGGGGTTACTCTGGCATGTCAGGGTGGACTTGAATGGAGTCTCCTCCTCCCCCGAGGAAGGTCACCTGGGGCTCTGTGAGCTGGGCAGAGCTCACTTTGTGGTCCAGTGAACACAGGCTGCTTTGGGAAGGAAGCAAATGCGTTCTTAGCAGAACACAACCAGGGTTATAGTTCTTAGCGAATAGTGTGAAGCTATGTGAATAGGGCGTCTGTGAAGAAAAGTCATCTTTGAGCTGTGAGGTTTGATGCATTTTAAAAGATTTTAGCCAAGAACAAGCTACAACCAGTGTGGAAGTTCTCTCTTTGGCCCTCCCCCACCCTCCACAGGATCAGCGCTCACCCACTTCCCCTCCAAGCCCCCACACTGGGAGCCCCTGAAACAGTGCTTCACTGTCCACACCCCATGGCAGCAGGAACTGCAAAGGAGCAGAGCCTCAGTATTAAGTGAACATCCACAGCTCAGAAATGTGTCAGAGACAAGGGAGAACCTGGACCATGATGCTTGCTGAGGGAGGGTAGAAGTCTGGTGGGGGAACCCTGAGAAGGAGAAGAGGGGTGAAATTCAGGGTGGTGATAGGAGACACTGTGACAACTGTGGGAATGCTGCTCAGATCTTCCTCTGGGAATTGCTGTCCCATTGTAAGAAAATGGTTAGTTGATGACCTCCAACTGATAGCATCTTCAGGGTTTGTCTCAGCTCCTGAGCCAAGACCACACTCTTCTTGAGAAGCCACCAGCCAGTAAATAACAACAGAGAGGGAATGCAGAGCTGATTATTACACCCAATACAGGAAACTTCTCATGAGCATCTTTGCTCCAGCACATATCTCCTGTATAATACAGGGCTGCCATGTATCAGTGACTTAACAAAAAATTGTATTTCCTCACTCTCATAATGGAAGTCCAGAACTGGTATCATAGCTCCCTGGTCAGCAGAGATCCAGGCACTGTGTACCTTTTTGCTCTGTAATTTTTATCTTGTAGTTCCCATTGTCAAGATTACCTCACCTCATAAAATAGTCACTGCAGATATGCCATCAAAGCCAAGTTTTAGGCAGCAGAAAAGAGGAAAAGGAAAACAAATACTTTTTTACAACTACATTAGGCCTTTTCAAAGATCTATCCTGGAATTCCCAAGCCAACACAAAACTTACCTTATCAGTCATTTTTTGCTTCAAAAGAAGCTGAGAAATGTAGTTTTCTAAATGAATATATTACTATACCCAGTGAAATAGAGTTTTTCTTATCAAAAAAAAAAAGGAGATAATAGTAACATGTTTGCAACTAGCAGTCATTGAACACCTTACATTTAAGCTGGTGTAGTAATCAGGGTTCTCCAGAGAAACAGAACTGAGAGATGATTGATTGATTGGTAGGTAGGTAGGTAGGTAGGTTGGTAGATGGACGGACGGATGGATGGATGGATAGGTAGATAGACAGATAGATAGGTAGATAGATAGATAGATAAAGTGGGGACTTATTATGAGAATTGGCACAAGTGATTATGGAGGCTGAGAAGTCCCATGTCATGCCTTCCACAAACTGGAAACCAGGAAACCTGGGTGTAATTCAGTGTGAGTCTGAAGGCCTGAAAATCAGAGGAGCCAAATGGTTTAAGTTCCAGAGTCCAAAGGCCTAAGAACCTGAGATTCTGACATCCAAAGACAGGAGACAATGGATGCCTCAGCTCCAGAAAGCAGAGTGAATTTGTCCTTCCTCTGCCTTTTGTTCTTTTTGGGCCATCAACAGATTGATTGGGAGGTGCCTGCCCATATTGTTGAAGGCAGATCTTCTTTACTCCGTCTACCGATTCAAATGCTAATCTCTTCTGGAAACACCTTCACAAACACACCAAGAAATAAAGTTTCACCAGCCACCTGGGTATCCCTTAAACCAGTCAAGTTGACACATAAAATTAACCATCATAGTTTACCAGTTACCCCAAGCCCAAAACTATGTTGACCCTGTGACTCCTGCACTATTTTCTCTAACTGCCCAAATCCAAATCCTCATCCAAGCATCTAAGCATGCCTCACTTCCTCCATTACGCCTTTCCTGACCACCCCAGACAAGAATGACCGCCCCTTCTCTGATGCCTGAGGAAAGTGATTCAGTTGACTACCATTTAACTTTTCATTTGTTAGTCCTGGAAATAAGGGATTATCATTACCTCTCAAATCAACAGCACAGATCTAGGCACAATTTTAGCTACAGCATGAACCATGTGCTAGATTAATTATAAACTATTTCTAACTCATTTTTTCTAAGTAAAATTTGGATTATTTTCCTCTTACATTGCACTTACTGACATTTTCTTTATCATCTTGGAATCCCATGATTTCTTCCTCCTGCTAATTTCCATTCAGTTGGCATTTCATCTCACCAAGGGACTCTGTGAAACATGTCGCCTGGAGCTTAGACTTTGTACCTGCCCTTCATCCAAGCAGATGCCCTAATTAGACACAGATTTCTAAGCTACCTTCCGGCAGGAGGCCAGTAGGTATCATCTTGTGCCAAACACTGCCAGCTGCTCCATATTTCTACCTTTCCTCATCAGCAGAACCCTGATTCAAAGTAGGGGAGGGCTTGGAGGCAGTGACACTCCCAACTTCCCTTGCAGCCATAGATAGCCATATGATACAATCCTAGCCAATAAGATGTTTATGGGGTGTTATGACAGTCCTAGCCAATAAGATGCCTATGTAACCATGTGACTCAATCCTAGCCAATGAAATGCCTAGGTGGCCATGTGACACAGTCCTAGCCAATGAGATGTCTATGTGGCCATGTGACTCAGTCCTAGCCAATGAAATGCCTAGATGGCCATGTGACACAGTCCTAGCCATTAAGATCTGATGTCATAGTGGAGCCACAGCCTGGGACTGGCTACCTTCCAACTTCACTTTATGTGAGAAAAATTAAACCCCTCATGAAGTTTAGCGACCAATAGCCAGGTTTCTGTAACCCTCAGCAGAAAGCCATCATAACTGATAACCCCCTAGGAGGGGGTGCGTGTCCCAGCAGCCAAGAGTTCTGATCAGGCAGGAAGTTGTTTGGACTGCAACACTCTCCTCACACAGTCTTTCTATTCAGGCTTCCTAGAGCTCTGCTTTTTTCACTGGAATTTGTGGCTGTGTTGCTGTTGCCAGACCTTCCTCGGACTTTGTAATTTCTGTTCCCTTCAATGTGGCATAATGGACAACAAGTTTTCATCATCAGTGGTGCCCAAAATGTCAACAACTTACACATTCTCATAAAATCGAGTGGAGAAAGAAGGGTAAATCATGCATCATCTAGAATGTAATGAAGGTGAAGCTGCTGAGAATAAGATGCTGTCCAATTACTTTGTATTTACCAAGACTCACTTTTTAACCTCAGTGTGACATACTTTTGAAAATGGCTGTCTGTCATCACAAGATACTTAATCCGATTCTGATATGTTGACAATAAAGCATAAATCTTTTGGCCTCACTACATTCTGAGAAGTACTTTTTAGTTACATTTTCTTAATTATTGTAAGTAGCTGCACAGAAGACAGAGCTGACCCTTTAACTATCAGAAAAATTTATCTTTTCATTAGCCAGCTTCCTGACCATATTTGGCTGAATGAGGTGACCAATCAGGCATCCCCATTTGCCGGGGAACAAGGGGTTATAAGCATGCAGGACTCTACTATTAAAACCAGGAAATTCCAGGGGTGGGTTGGTCAACCTACCATTCCAAGCCTCTGGAACAAAAACCATGGAACAAGCAAAAAGGGCCCATTGCTCCCCTTAACTACGATTCTCCCCTCAGGCCCTTGTTTCCAATGTCCATAGCAGTTATTTAATGAGTATTGTTAACAAGCGTGGGCCTCTGTTTCATCATTCATGTGCCAGCCACTAGGACAGAATGGTAAGAGACGTTAAAACTTTGCCCTCCTAACATCAATTTCAGGAGGGGAGATTGATAATAAACAACTAAAAAATAATAA
The DNA here is from genome assembly GCA_036589455.1 of Ateles fusciceps. Classification (NCBI taxonomy): domain Eukaryota; kingdom Metazoa; phylum Chordata; class Mammalia; order Primates; family Atelidae; genus Ateles; species Ateles fusciceps. Next base: position 3,968,853 of record JAZHEH010002982.1, on the reverse strand, counting down.
GGAACAAGATAATTCCAGAGTGGTAAGAATGGCAAAGAAACACCAGAATAGAAGAGGCACATGCTGAAGAGGGCCAGCAACAGTAAAGTTGAGTGGATTTGGGGATTTAGGGACAGTAAAGTTGAGTGAATTTGGGAATGGGAGCAAAACTAGGGTGAGCTATGGTCATGGGTCAGGCACAGGGGCTGGTTCTTCTTGCACTGCCATGTTCTGGCACAAAACTCCAAAGAATCTAAAATTTCTCAACATGAATCTGGCCTTCCTATTTTGTCAGTGTATGAGGACAGAATATATTTTATTTAACAATTTGCTGACTGGGTATACACACAGATCTGTACATGTATCTGTACACAGATCTGTACGTATATACACACAGATCTGTGTGTGTATATACATAGGCATATGTGTGTGTACACACAGATATATACACACACTTTGGAACAATAAGATTAACAGCTGGTTCTGTGGTTGTCTTCTAGCCTCAGAGATGCCTGAGGATTTGACCCTTGGTCAACATTGCTTCAGGGAATAGCAAAGCATTAGGAGAATGCCTGTACTGGTTCCAGAATGAATGAAAATCCAGCCGAGCACTGTGTGCCCTTCCAAGGACCTGAACCTCATTACTGAGTCTGCATTGAGAACTGAGGAGCTGGTATGGATGAACAACAGCTGCAGTGGAGAACCCTCCCCACCATCTCCACCAGGCAAGTCAGACCCCTGGGAGTCCCTGAGGGGATCCAAGGAAGCTGCCTCTGAGAGGGAGATTTGTATGCAGGAAGCTTCTGGAAGAGGGCTCCCAGGATCCACAATCCTGAAGGAGTGAAGGTGAGGGGATTCAATAGAGGGATAAAGTGCATTTTGACTCATTTTCAAAAGAGGCCTCAGCAGACCTGGGAGAGTGAGTGGGATGGTCCTTCAGAGATTTCCTGCATTGAGGGTAATTGCCGAAAGACAGTCAGCTGTAAGTCATCAGCAGTTAACATGCCCAGGGAAGATGGAGGAAGGGAGGCAATAGATGCTTTGGTTTTGCAGTGGAACATCTGGGAAGAGCTCCCCAGAATCCATCACAGAGGATATGTGACTAGTTACTTATAAATCTGAAGGGACCTCAAAGCTTATGGCTTTCTGTAGCTGAGATGCTCTCTACATGCCAAGCTCTGTCTCTTGTGACCATACACGTCATACCATGTTGTTGCCTGTCCTAGATGCCAGTAAAGTTGATCAGGGTTTGTGAATTTGAACATCAGTCTGAACCCAAGGCCACTGTTGCTGGACAACTCCTAGGAGCTTCACTGGACTCGATGCTCCAGGTCCAGAGAGGTCAGTGGCTGGCCACGAGGGTAAAACATTCGAGGACCCAGTGCACTTCTCTCTGAGGAGGATATAATAAGTGAATATTCAGAGATTTCTGAAAAAGGTCACAGAACACATAGACCATAGAAGAAATTGTGTTAAATTTGACTTCAGAACTTCCATTTATCAAAAACACTATGAAGACATTGAAAAGGCAAGCTTTTTCAGATAGACTGGGAGAAGATATTTACAAAACATGTATCTAACAAGGAACACATATGCAAAATATATCAAGAACTTCTATAAATCAAGAGGAAAAGATGAGACAATCATCTTTTCTAAAAAATGGCAGAAATATATAATTAGTACTTTATGTAAGAGGCAACCAGATAGCCACTAAGCATATGAAAAGATGCTCAACATTATTAGCAAGAAAATGCAAATTAAAACCATAATGAGGTACCTCTACACACTTGCCAGAATGGCTAAAATTAAACAGTCAGAACCAAGTGCTGACAAGGATGTAAGACAATGGGAGCGCTTACATACTGCTAGTGGGATGGTAAACTGGCACAAGCATTTCTGAAAAACTGTTTAGTAATATCTACTATAAACATGTTCTTATAGCCCAATAATTTCACTCTTGGTGTATAACCAACAAGTTGTTCGTAGCAGTGTTATTCATAAAGACCAAAACTAGAAACCAAATGTCCTTAGCAATGGAATGGATAAGTAAACTCTGGTATGTACACTCAATGGAATATTACATAACAAAACAGCCAACTACTGTTAAAAGAAACAACGTGGATAGCTCTCATAGTCATTATAGTGAACAGCAGAAACTAGACAAAAAGGAATACATATTGTATGACTGCACTTACATGAACTTCAGAAACAGGTACAATTGATCTATGGTAATAAAGTTCAAAATATTACCAAAGATCAGTTGGGCCTTTAGGGAGGGGGCAGGAGCACTAGAGAACCTTCTGGGGGCTGGAAATGCATTCTGCTTGATCTGGGTGGTGGTTTTATGGGTGTATACATATGTGAAAATTCATCACGTTGTATAGTTAAAAGTTGGAATCATTTAGTGTATGATTCTATACCTCCAAAAAGTGGATTGCTTTAATAATAATGATGATGATGATGATGATGAAGGGGGAGAAAGAGGAGGAGGAAGAGAGAAAGAGGTACATGGAAGGAAAGTGAGGGAAAGGGAGAGGAAGAGGAATAAAAGAAAGAAAAAGAAGAGGAGAAGGGGGAAGAGGGAGAGAAAAAAGGAGGAGGAAGAGAAGAAAGAGGAGGAGAACAAGTCATCACCATTTGTAAGGTAATCAGGAGGATTTCAGACAGAGGAAACATAAGGTGACAACTGTCTGAAATGAGAACAAGCTTGGGATAGACAGCAACAGGAAGGCCAGCGTGCAGGTACCTGATGAGGCTAAAAAGGGGAGAGGGCTGCTCAAACAGGGCTTTATAGGTTATGGAAGAGTTTGGATTTTAATCTACGAGCAATGAGAAGAAATTGACCAGTTGTAAGCATGGGGGGTACATATTATTAGGTTTATGGCATTTTTCTAAAACAACCGTGACTGCTGAGATAAAAAAAGGGTTGTGTTATAAGGGGCAACAGTGCATGCAAGCAAGCAGACCATTCATGAGGCTGTAGGAGTTAAAAATAGTGGCAGGAAAGGCTGTTAGAAGCAGACCTGGTAACAAAGATCAGGAGATGCTACACTGTACATCTTTCATTTGCCAATGCAGACTTCCTCTCCATCCTTTTCACCCTGCTGTCTACCCCAGAGGGTGCTGTATGGATGCCTTCAATATGCCCCTTGCCTTCTCACTCCTGGTTGGACACAGCAGATCAGAGGGCAGGAGAATGGCATGGACATTTGTCACCCCAACTCCCTCCTGCTGCATCCCCCACAGGTCAGCTGAAGGTTATAGCTCCTATGCGGCAGCCTTTTCCCACAGCTATGCAATTTGAGTTCTTGTAACTGCTCCCCCTCTTGTCCCTTCAGCCTTGCCTACACCTTTGTAGAGATTCTCTTTCTTTAATTCTTCCCTATTCCCCCTACTTAAGTGTGTCATTTGTTTCCTGCTAAGAGACTGACCAATATATGAACTCCATACAGTATTAAAACATAGACCAATGCTGAGTACATCAGGATGACCCAGAGTTCAAGAAAAAATATAATGTATCTCTCTCACACATATGCCCCTTATAAAGCAGAGAATTTTCTAATGTATTTTCTGTGGATTTCCATCCAAAATGGAAATGTTGCATTTGAAGTGGCAAGAGTTATCTGGAATATTTGTTCATGTGCAACATTTTATTCTAAGACAAGGCTGAGCAAATGATTTCACTTACACACTTTAAAGGCCTCTTAAGTTTTTCCTCAATAGCACTTCTCTCAACTGAAATTATTTGTATTTTTTATGCCCATCTTTCTTCTTAGACTCTAAGCTTCATGAAGTCAGTCCACAGAAATGGTTCACAAAGAAACCTGTCTTATTAGCTGACATATCCTAAGACCTAGAACAATACTTGGGTGTAGAATTTAGTAAATGAATATTGTTGAAGTATGGAACTGAAAGAAAAAGGCTAAGAGGAAAGGGGATGGAATTTAGAACCAGAAGATGAAGATGGGGATCCCAGCACCCCCAACTGTCATTAGGCATGTGTTCTTATACATCTAACTTCTCAGGGCTTTCATTTCTGTATAGATGTATATAAAATTAGAATAAGAATTTCTTCTCTAATATTTTTGAGGATCAAATGAGATAATACTCATAAAAGTAAATGAAGCAGTAAATGAAGCCACCATCAAATATGAATATCATTATTATTATAATAAAGGCAGCATCAGTGAAGATGGGTCCAGGCTTGGTTTTTATGCAGCACACATCAGCTTTTGCAGGGCCTGGAGAGTTATTTTGATTTTTACAATTTTCATTTAAGAATAATTCAGCTCAAGTGGCTGCAAACCTTGGAATCTGGTAATGCGCATCCAGTTGTTAAGGAATTCAGACAGCCGTGTACAAAACATGACAAGATAACATGTGCCTTATTCTCCCTGGTTCCTGAAGCAATAAAGCGAAGCAAGAGGCCAAAAGACACAATCATCTCAGGCAGCTGCAAGAGCATAGTGCACAGTCAGTGCACCTTAACTCTGTTACATCTGCAACACTGCTTGACTGAGGCCGTGTAAGAAGCATTAGGTTGAACAAAACCCAAGAAGCAGTGAGTTGACAAAAACAGATGAATCCAGTAGTGGAGTTAAATCTATTTTTAGGAACTCTGAAGCCAATAGCTTGTCTTGATATTGCATATGACCATAATTCATATCTAAATAAGAAAAAGCCCTCTCAATTTTATATAAATGATTAAATATAAATTTTATATTACATTACACAGTGTTCTCCAGAACAACAGAGCCAGTAGAGTGTATATGTGTATATAAATATAGAGAAAGTATATATATAGAGAGAGATTTATTTTAAGGAATTGGCTCATGCAATTATAGAGGCCAGCAAATCCAAAATCTATAGGGTGGGGCTGCAGGCTGGAGACTAGGGAAGAGCTGACATTTCAGTTCAAGTCCAAAGATCATCTGCTGGCAGAATTCTCTCTTGCTCTGGAGAGGTCAGTCTTTGTTCTTTTAGGCTTTCCACTGATTGGATGAGGCCAGTCCTCATTATGGAGTGTAGTCTACTATGGATTTAAATGTTAATCTCACTTTTAAAAAAATCCCCCACAGACTCCCATACAGAATAATGTTCAACCAAATATCTGGGCACTGTTAGACATTTCATCTTACATTTAATGAATTATTAGTCTTATCTAATGTTTGACTCTTATAAACAATTCTCTAATGAACAACCTCACACCTAAGGTACTGCTCATGTTTTAGATTGTATCCTTATGGTAAGTTACTAGAAATAGAATCACTTGGTCAAAAGATATGTACATTTTTAGCAAACAGTCATCCATAATGGTTATATCACTTTACAAGCTTACCAAAAATTGTTGAACTCTTATTTCCTTTGGACACTTAAAATTATCAGAATTTCCCAGTGTCTTTTAAAATGTTTGCACTGCAGGTGAAAACCTGTACAATATTAACACTGTGTGTATTTATTTATCACCAAGGTTGAGCATTTTCTTAAATATTTAAGTCAGAAATATTTGTGAACTGCCCATTCATATTTTTTGTCCAGTTTTCTTCTGGAAAGTTTGTCGCCATGTATATGTTATACCATATAAAACTGCATTTTTTTAATTTAAATATTTTTGTATAGATGGAGTCTCACTATTTTGCCCGGGCTGGTCTTGAACTCCTGGGCTCAAGTAAGCCTCCTGCCTTGCCCTCCCAAAGTGCTAGAATTACAGATGTGAGTCACTACACCTGGTTAGAAATTGTCTTTTTTAGAACAAAAATAGTCTGCCATTAGAAATGTCACTGGATTCAATCTAATAATGTTCTTTATGGTTTTCTTGTTCATGTAGTTAAATCTAATAATCTTTACCTTTATGATTTCTGTCTTTATAGGCTACAGTACTTGTTCGTTTATCATGCCTGTGCCAAATTATCTGTTAGAACGAATTTTATTTTATTTAAATATTTGTATGCCCAAACTAAATTATCTGTTGAAATATGCTTTTTCCCGTCAAAAACTCTTTACTATTTCAATCGCTATTTAGTTTCTAATATCCACCCTGATATCAAAAAGTTTTGATACTTGTCCAATGCCCTTAAACTTCATGCTCTCACCAAATGCTAAATATGAGTCCAAAACTTACTATGTCCATGTTCTCTCTCAAATTCGTTTCTGCTTTTTTCATTCTCTGTAACTACCCAAGTGCGGGTCTTCATCCTCTCTCATCTGGTCTATTATAGAACTGGGTAACTGATGGCCCAGGGGCCAAATTTAGCTAGTTGCCCATTTTTGTAAATAAAGTTTTATTGAAACAGCAGCACTTATCCATTTATGTATTGTCTACGGCTGCTTTTGTGCTACAATGCAGCATTGAATAGTTTCAACAAAGACCATCTGACTCTCAAAGCCAAAAATAATTATTTTCTTGTCCTTCACAGAAAAAGTTTGCCAACTACTGTTCTAATTAAATAACTGCCAACCAACCAGCCACCTCACCTTCATTCACCACACCACAAAAAAAGTTTCATTTTAAAACTTAGATCTAATGCATCACTTCCCCTGAAAAACATATTTAATGGTTTACCATTGCTCACACAATAAAGCACAAACTCTTAGCTTTGGATTCAAAGTCTGCCACCTACTTGCTTACAGCTGACTTCTCTTGCTTACCCCTACCATCCTAGAGAACTCATTTTTCCCAGAAAACACTGCACAGTCATATACTGTATTAGTCCGTTTTTATGCTGCTGATAAAGACATACCCAAGACTGGGAAGAAAAAGAGATTTCATTGGACTTGCAGTTCCACATGGCTGGGCAGGACTCAGAATCATGGTAGGAGGCAAAAGCCACTTGTTATATGATGGCAGAAAGATAAAGAGGAAGCAAAAGCAGAAATCCTTGATAAACTGATCAGATCTCATGAGACTTATTCACTGCCATGAGAAGAGCTGGGAAAGATCAGCCCTCATGATTTAATTACATGCCCCCGCCTCCCCCGGGTCCCTCCCAAAACACATGGGACTTCTGGGAGATACAATTCAAGTTGAAATTTGGGTGGGGGAAACAGCCAAACCACATCATTTGCCAACCCCTGGCTCTTCCAAATCTCACCTCCTCACATTTTAAAACCAATCATGCCTTCCCAATAGCCCCAAAAGTCTTAACTCATTTCAGCATTAACCCAAAAGTCCACAGTCCAAAGTCTCATCTAAAACAAGGCAAGTCCCTTCTGCCTATGCACCTGTAAAATCCAAAGCAAGCTAGTTATTTTCTGGATACAATGAGGGTACAGGTATTGGGTAAATACAGGTTCCGAATGGGAGAAATTGGCCAAAACAAAGTGGTTACAGGCACATGTAAGTTTGAAATCCAGCAGGGCAGTCACATTTTAAATAAATAAAATGATCTCCTTTACTCCAGGTCTCACATCCAGGTCACACTGATGCAAGAGGTGGTTTCCCATGGTCTTGGGCAGCTCCACCCCTGTGGCTTTGCAGGTTACAGCCTCCCTCACAGCTACTTTTACAGGTGTTTTACGTCTGCAGCTTTTCCAGGGACATGGTGCAAGCTATCAGTGGATCTGCCATTCTGGGGTCTGGATGATGGTGGCCCTCTTCTCATAGCTCCACTAGGCAGTGCCCCAGTAGGGGCTCTGTGTGAGGGCTCTGACACCACATTTCCCTTCTGCACTGCCTTAGAAAAGCATCTCCATGACAAACCCACCCTTGAAGCAGACTTTTGCCTGGGCATCCAGACATTTCCGTACATCTTCTGAAATCTAGGTGGAGGTTCCCAAACCTCAATTCTTGACTTCCGTGTACCTGCAAGCTCAACACCACATGGAAGCTCCCAAGGCTTGGGGCTTCCATCCTCTTGAAGCCACAGCCCAAGCTGTGCATTGGTTCCTTTCAGCCATAGCTGGAGAGGCTGGGACACAGGGCACCAAGTCTCTAGGCTGCACACAACACAGTGACCCTGGGCCCATGGAAATTCTTTTTCATCCTGGGCCTCTGGGCCTGTGATAGGAGGGGCTGCTGTGAAGACATGTTTTCCATGGTCGTGGGGATTAACACTAGGCTCCTTACTACTTATGCAAATTTCTACAGCTAGATTGAATTTTTCCCCAGAAAATGGGTTTTTCTTTTCTATTGCATAGTTAGGCTGCTAATTTTCCAAACTTTTATGCTCTGCTTCCCTTTTAAAACTGAATGCCTTTAACAGCACCCAAGTTGCATGTCAAATGCTCTGCTGCTTAGAAATTTCTTCCACCAGATACCTAAATCAACTTTCTCAAGTTCAAATATTCACAAATCTCTAGGGTAGGGGCAACAATGCCGTCAGTCTCTTTGCTAAAACATAACAAGAGTCACCATCACCTTTACTCCGGTTCCCAACAAGTTCCTCATCTCCATCTGAGACCACTTCAGGCTGAACCTTACTGTCCATATTGCTATCAGCATTTTGGGCAAAGCCATTCAACAAGTCTCTAGGAAGTACCAAACTTTTCCACATTTTTCTGTCTTCTAAGCCCTCCAGCTGTTCCAAACTCTGCCTGTTGCCCAATTCCAAAGTCACTTCCACATTTTCGGGTATCTTTTCAGCAACACCCCACTCTACTGGTACCAATTTACTGTATTAGTCCATTTTCATGTTACTGATAAAGACATAGCTGAGGCTGGGAAGAAAAAGTTTAATTGAACTTACAGTTTCACATGGTTGGGGGAGGCCTCAGAATCATGACAGGAGGCAAAAGGCCCTTCTTACATGGCAGCAGCGAGACAAAATGAGGAAGAGAAAAAGTGGAAACCCCTGATAAATCAATCAGATCCCCTGAGACTTACTCACTTTCATGAGAATAGCATGGGAAAAACTGGCCCCTGTGATTCAATTACCTCCCCCTGGGTCCTTCCCCACATGAGGGAATTCTGGGAGACATGATTCAAGTTGAGGTTTGGGTGGGGACACAGCCAAACCATATCATGCCTCAGGCCGCTGTACCTTTTCTAATGCTATCTGCTCTTCTTCAAATAGTCTTTCTTCTCCACTTGCCGAAATTCTGTCTATTCTTTAAGAGCATTCTCAAATGTTATTTAAGTGAAGTTTTCTCTGTTACCCCGTGGGCTCCCCCTCATTGCCTTTTCCCAATCAGAATTAATCACTCCCACCTTTGGGATCTCGGGCACTGTTTATAATCCTCTGGTAAGAGGTCTAAACATGGTCTAACTTACTTTGTAATTTGCTGTGTACATGTCTCTCTCAGGCTGCTCCCTTCAACAAAAATTATGATCTCTTTAAGCATAGATACTATGATTTCTTCTTTGTTAAATTTTCTGGTAGATAACCCAGTATCTAGTACAGAATACATAAATGTATTATATTTGGCATTTATTTTATGCATTTATTTATCGTATGTATTAGTCAGCTTTCATTCTGCTAATAAAGACATAACCGAGACTGGGATAATTTATAAAGAAAAAGAAGCTTAATGGACTCACAGTTCCATGTGGCTGAAGAGGCCCCATAATCATGGCAGAAGGCAAAGGAGAGGAAAGTCACGTCTTACACAGTCGCAGGCAAGAGAGCTTGTGCAGGGGGAACTCCCATTTATAAAACCATCACATCTTGTGAGACTTACTCACTTCCATGAGAACAGTATAGGTGAAACTATCCCCATGGTTCAGTATCTCCACCAGGTGCCTCGCTTGACACAGGGATTATTGCAATTCAAGGTGAGATTTGTGTGTGGACACAGCCAAACCATATCTTTATATAACAGAAACATTCATCTGGCATATAATTGGTACATTTATTTAGCTCTAACTTGGGACTAGGCACTATACTAACTATATATACAATACTTCTAATCCTTTCAAAAACCTGAGAGTTACTTATTATCCCTTCTGAACCTCAGAAGAAACTGAAGTTCAAGGGGTTAACTGGTTTGTATAAGAATACATAGTAGTTAATCATGCCACCTGAATTTCAATGCAAATCTGTCCAACTCCATTACAAACTTCAAGAAATTTGTAGCAATAAGCATAGAATATTTTTAAAACAAAGGAGAGTACACTCACAATAAGGGCATTTGCTATTTATCTTTTACTATGCAATCTCAGGGAATGAAAATCCTCATTCTCTTTCCCATGTCCAAACAGGCACAAATACATGTATACAATTTTGCTTTAAAAATTAAATAAAAAATATGGCATATTCTTTTTGCATTATTGACTACGAAATGTTTTACAGATTGATGAAATTGAGGGCTGAGTAGCTACCAAATCTAGTCATAAAAGGAGACATTCTGGATCATAAAGCATATTTTATTCATCTTGACAGTTGTTTAATTGTAAGTATTTATCATGTTACTTCACAGTAAATATGTCTAAATCATGAAACTAGGTAGTATGAGACCCAACTTTAGAAATTTGTTCAAGTTTCTGCCATTAAAGTTACATTTAAATGGATTTTGTTCTAAGAATTATGGGTTTTATATAGTAATGACATGAAAATTACCCATATTCTATTTTATGGTATAAAGGCATTACTCCCGCTGTGGCTACTATTACTATTACCAAGACAACTACACTTGATTTTATGAAGTAAATCAACTAACATATCCCCTGTAAATCAACTAACATATCCCCATATTATTTGAACTGAATATGAAAAATGCCACAATGGGAAGTCTTTATAATAAGAAAAAACTCTCCCGTTTAAGCTTTCCTTTAAAAAAAAATCATTGTGTGGCACAGGTTTTGTACCCTAAAGAATTACACTTTCTTATGTCAACAATGTTTTTGCTTTAAAAAGAAATCATTTTTTGATACAGTAAGTCTTCTTTATGTCTGGGGTTAGGGAATGAGAAATAGGCTTTAAAGTGATTTAAATCTTAACAGAGACCACAGATCTGACTCTACCACCAACTGTGAGGGGAACTGGTCTCCAGGTCAAATATACTATGACATATTTACAAAAGAAAGCAGAGAACATAACCTTTGGCTTCCCTGAAAACCCTCCCTTAAAGGACTTGGCATGATTTAGGGGAACACAGTGAGTAGACACAGCAGGTTCTGACCTCACTCATATCACTGGCAGTTATTAGTCATATGAAACCTCTGAGTTTTGAATAACCCTCCATGTTACTCATAATTTATGTCTTGGATACCAAAGAGGAGGCCTCCAGAGTGTGGAAGAATTCTAATTTTTAAACATGGCAAAAATTAAAACTAAGAGAAGCCTTGAGATCACATTTCTAGCCTGTGAAGGAATGAAAGACAAGGAGAGGAAAGAAAGAAGGGCACGGGTGCTCCAGATTAACATCCTTTCATTGGGAAGCTTCTCTGCTCTACAGCACCTTGGAATTTCCAACCAAAAGTCTCTCCCATCAACATCTTTAAAAAGCCTAAAGAAGCTTTTCTTGGTCGTTCAACACTGATTTGCGATGTAGACAAATCTGACATCTTAGCCAAGGGACGGGGCCATGGAAGGCTTTTTCTGTCCTCCAAGGGCTCTGAAGGCATTGCAGACTGTGTAGATTAAACTCTGTCCCTTCTGGAAGCCTACCTAACATGACGGAACATTCAAGGGACGGTCCAGGGAAAAATGTGTGAGCTAGAACTGGGTTGTCCCAGGCCAAACACAAAGCACATCCATAACATTCTCAGCAGGTATCTTCTTCGGTTTAAAAAAACGAAATCCACTGTAGCGTGTAGCTAGGCCAGGAGAACCATTTGGCCCACCCTCCCATTCTCCAGGGGATTTAAGACTTCCAAAGCCATCGTCAAAAAAGGTTATGCATGTAATGAGTTACAGAGATACACTAACAGGGTTCAAAGTGAAGATGATGATCATAGGCATTTAATTGTCCATTGGCTGAACTACACCAACTTTAGTGAGCAAATTGATGCATATCATAAATCCTATGATTAGCTTTTGTTTTCAAAATTGTTATATTTATGTTTAAATTTATATCTGTATTTAAATATTTTCATTTAGAAACTTTTAAAACTGCCTTTTTTCATAATATGATTTTTAATGTACTAAAAGCTTCAAATGCTAAACAGTTGAAAAGAATGAAAATGAAGGAGAAAGGGACTCAGCTATACGGCTATGCAGACTCTTTCCATAGCATAGAATGACCTTTCTCCATCTCAATGCCACAAATTCTATTTTAGCCTTCATGTGGTCCCTGTCCTCCTGTCTCTGAGACATACAACTTCTCCCTCCCTAGACTCCCCATAGCCCTTCAGCACTGAGGCATTTAGCTATTTTGATCCTTCAGTCAAGGAAACTTTGACTTCAGTGTTCACTCCAGAAAGTCCTATTATGCCTCAAGACTCAGCACAGGCTCGTGTCCTCTAAGATCTCTTCCAAGACTCACCTCTCTTGGCCACTCACCCCATTCAATGCCCCATGCCCCAGTGTGCTCCTTTAGTATCCTGGGCACTCCTATCTCTGGAGAGAGGATCTGTTCATGTGTTGATCTCACTGTGTCGCTATCTGCGTTAGGCAAGGGATTCATCTTAAGTATCTTTCCCTACAAGCAACTAGCACAGTGCATGGCTGAGAGCTATAACGCAAGAAATGTTTGTTGAGCTTCATGAACTACTTTGAATTCATAATCCCAGTTTACTTCTTATCTCCCTTGTCAGTCTCTCTGCTGCACAAATGTGGGTAAGATGTGTATCTGATTGTCTGCCTATCTCCAACGTTTGGTGCATAACAGGGCTTCATAAATATTTGTTGAATGACTGAATGAATCTGTCCTGACCTTAGCCTTCCACCACAAATTACAATATGCAGTAGAAATGAGAACATGAAAATTCCATCTGTGAAAGTATTTTTATTTGCAACTGTTGTTTTTTAAATTCACTGTCAAGAGGATACTGTAAATTTCCTGTCTTTGGTTTTTGCCAGAAGAAAACACCTGCAGGAGCCTAGAAGGAAAATATACCTATGCTTAAGGGTGGGAAGAAATGAAAGAGCTTTCCAGATGTTTTCAGCAAACCTCTGATTTGTAAGGTCTATGGAAAGTCATCAATGAGAAGTAGCCTAGGTAGAGTAAAACAACCCCCAGTGTCCATTCATTCATTCACACAGTCATTCAACAAACATTTGTTGAACATCTTCTCTGGGCCAGGTGAGGCTCTGTGCTAGCTGTCAGGGAAACAGAGATTTGGGGTAACAGACAAACCTTTGCCCTTCTAGATTTTAGACCCAGCTGGGCACAGTGGCTTATGCCTGTAATCCCTGCTGATTACAGGGAAGCTTTGTGAGGTTTGGGAGGCTGAGGTGGGCAGATCACTTGAGGTCAGGAGTTCGAGACCAGCTTGGTCAACATGGTCATTTTTAGTCTCAACTAACATTGTCATTTTTAGTTTCTACTAAAAATACAAAAACTAGCTAGGCATGGTGGTGCGTGCCTGTAGTCTCAGCTACTCAGGGGGCTGAGGCACAAGAACTGCTTGAACCCAGAAGGTGGAAGTTGCAATGAGCCAAGATCATGGCACTACACTCCGGTCTCTGTGACAAAGCGAGAATCTTTCTCAAAAAAAAAAAAAAATAAGATTTTAGACCCTACTGAAAGCTTGACAGCAATTAAATCAACAACTCCAGTGCTGTGTGTTAAGTGCTCGGATCACAGTAAACATAGGATGTGAATGAAGCAAAGATTAGCGTTATTTGCTCTGGAAATTCTTTACTTTCTGAATGGGCGGGGCCATTGTGGTTGTGAGGCTGGTGATTTCCTTGTAAGATGCAGATGGCACTAAGTCTGAAGGTGAACTGAGATGATGACCCTGGGACAAGAGAGAGGAGGTCACAGAGTCTTGTCTACATTAGGATCTTGCACTCCCATGTGCACTGAGTGCAGACCAGGGCCTCTCAGACCTTCTCACGCATAGGAATTATTGGCAAATCCTGCTAAAAAAATGCAGCTTTGATTCAGTGTGGTTGAGGAAGGGGCTTGGGAGTCTGCATATAAGTTCCCAGGTAATGCTGAGGCTGATGCTCCAGGCCAGTGGACCACATTTTGAGTAGTAGAACACGGAAGAAACAGCACTATCTTGCAAAGCCTAAGACACCTGCATGTCAAATCTTAACTCTACTATTTACTATCTGAGTGGTTCTTTGTTAATTGCTTATGCGCCCTGATCCTCAGTTTGCAGCATTTGTAAAGAGGATAGTACAGTCCAAACCATAAAGTTGCTGTGAGCATAAAATGAAAGTGTCTAGAATAGGAACTCATAATAATAATTATTAGCTATTACTCAGTGGGTTTTCATTCTTTCCTCAAATGTGTTTGGGGACTGTCAGAAAAATTTTAATCATTTTGTACTCAAACGGAATCCTATTTACTGTTGGTCACTATTCTCTGTTTTTCTTCATGAGGGTCCACTGTCTGCTTGGGGTTTCTTTGTTATTCCCAACACCTCTCAATCTAATATCAGATGCTATTCATGAACTAGATGGCTTGTTTATCTGTGTTATTAATGAAGTTGTTAAGTGAGGCTGGAGGGGGAAGACAAAGGCATCCTGCTCTCTACCTCTCCATAGATCACCACCCTGAGCTGAGACGGCTTCTGCTGCTTGTCAGTCCTATCATCCCACATATCTCAATGAATTTGAATGAATTTCATGATTAAAGTTTCATGAGATGCCACATCAAACATTCTCTAAACCTCAAGGTCTAATACTTCCACAGCACTTGCTTTTGTTTTCTCATCCTCCAGTTTTTATCACAAACAAAGCATGCAGGTGCACCTTGCAGGATGGGTTCTTTTTTTCCCTTTAGACACCTCACCACTGACTCCCCATAAAACTGTTATCTCTTCAGTGTTGAGCAGCCTGCTTTCAGTCTCAGCTCTCCACCTGACAGGTGACCAGCTGGCTCTACATATGATATATGCATTCCACCTTGGTAATAAATCTGGCGACCATACATCTGACAACCTGCCCATGGCTCCAGTCACCTGCATATTCATGCTGCTGGACCCAGGCTAGCACTTCCTCATCCTCCTCTCACACAGAAAACAACAAGCTCCTCCACATACAGCTATCTGCTTCTAGAGCCACAAGAATGACCTTGCTCTGATTCTGACTGTCTTGGGTCAGACAAGTTACACAAATGTTACGCAACAGAGAAATAGGCCTATTTTCTTTTTGCAAATGGAAATAAAAAGGATTCCTTGCCTAGAATCACAAGGCTTTTCACCATGCAAATACATCTGCATGTTAATATCACCCAGTGAGCATTTTGGAGGCCTCTCTGAACTATTCAGTATTAAGAGAGTTAACGGCCATGTCCCCAAACTCTTAAAACACTAATGGGACCCTACAGAAAAGATCAAAGAGATTTCAGAATCCACAGCCAGAATGTTTCATATTGGTATCTTCTAAGCTTATTTTTAAAAGAATGCTCATCTTTTTCACCAGAAGAGAGAAGCCAATATAAAGCTAGGTCATTAGGTTTGCAGGTTTGGTACAGCCTTCCTGAAAAAGAGAAGTGTGATATGCAGAAAAGAGCTGGGATGCAGAACTGAGGCAGACAGTCAGTTTAAAACATTGAAAAGAAAGGGCTATTGACTAGGAATCTCAAGGCCAAAAATACATGCTATCTTTTGTCTAAATGTCCTCTTTTTCAGATCCCTAAATCACAAAGAGATACAAAATGCAAATTTTTCTAAAATTCGACAATAACTTCCAACAGAAATCATCTGGCTACTCCTTTTGCATTCTCACATGCATTCTCTTTGCTCTCATCATAGCCACATGTGCATGTACACACACATGTACACACACATACACACACACACACAATTTATTTCTCTGTTTTTTCACAACCATCTACACCTGCACTGTCCTACAGGGTAGCAATAGCCACAAGTAACTCTGTCACTTAAATTTAAGGTTAAAAAATTAAAAATCATTTACTTGATTACACCAGCCATATTTCAATACCACATGTGGCTAGTTGCTACTGCATTTAATAGCAAAGATATACAGGTTGAGTATTCTTTATCCACAATGTTTATAACCACAGGTGTTTCCGATTTTCATAAATTTGAGAATATTTGCATTATGTCTGCTTACCAGTTGATCATCCCAAATCCCTAAATTCAAAATACAGAATGTTCCAATGAGCATTTCCTCTGAGAGTAATATCAGTGCTCACAAAGTTTTAAATTTTGGAGTATTTCAGATTTCAGATTTTCAGATTTGGTATACTTAACCTGTGGAACATTGCCATCATTACAGAAAGTTCTACTGGCCAGCGTATACACCTGTATTGTTCATGCAATATGATAAAAACTTAGGAAATACATGCTAACTAATTGACTAAATAAATGGGTGACTACGTATTGTAGTTTTTCCAAATATAATTTTTTCCTTTGTCTCTCTTCAACTGCTCCAAAAATTGCCTGTTTTAAGGATAAAGTTAAATTTCCTGCCTCACACTGTAGCACTCAGAGCTATCTTACTTGACATACATTTTAAGATTTAAAAAAAAAAACTACTAAAAGAAAACATAGGAGAAGAATTATGTAAACGTGAGATAGGGAAAATTTTCAAACCAGAGAGGAAAAGACTCACAGATTTGTCTATGTGTGAACTTTGTTTCTAATGAGGTAAAAATATGAAAAGACCAACAAACATGTGGGGAACTTTATAACATATGTGAGTGATAAGGGATTAAATCCTTAATATATAAGAACTGTTAAAATCCATTTTAAAAAACACCCAGTAGAAAAAAGGACAAAAGAATAGCCAATTCATAGAATACAAATAGTCATTTTACTCACTAAAAAAGCATAATCTTACCACTAATAAAAGAAATGCAATTAAAATAACAATAAGTCATTTTTTACCTGCCAATCTGATAAAGATTTTTTAATGCTCTCATAATTAGCACTGGCAGGGTTATGGGAAAATAGACACATCCAGTCTTGATGTTCTGAATTGTAAATTGGTATGGCCTTTTGGGAGGGCACTTTGGCAGTTTCAACCAAAATTTTAAATGTGCATACATTTTCATCAGCAATTCCATGTCTAGAGATTTATCTGACAGCAATACTAAGTGAAATGCATAGAGATTTATGTACCTAGTAGTTTATTAAAGCAGTGTTTATAAGAGTGAAAAACAGATACATCTAAAAGTCTATCAACAGGTTATACATATATAATAGAACAGTCTATAACTGGTGTTTTTAAAAAGCCATTTTATATAACTGAAATAATAAAGTGTTCTGTCAAAAAATACAAAACAGCAGGAGGCTGAGGCAAGAGAATCACTTGAACCCAGGAGGCAGAGGTTGCAGTGAGCCGAGATTGTGCCACTGCACTCCAGCCTGGGGGATAGAGTGAGAGTCTCAAAAAAAAAACAAAAACAAAAATAAACAAAAGAAATACAAAACAAAGAAAATCTATACTGTCATCCTTATGTGTATTAATATACATATATACACAGAAATACAGATTGTATGCTTATTGGGGGCTTATCATGTGCCAATCTGTGTTCTAATGGCTTTATATAATAACTCATATAATCTTCACACACACTTATAATACAGGTAACATTATTATGTCTTTTTTACAGATAAAAAAAAACTGAAGCCTGGAGAGATCACTAGCACAAAATCACCTTCCTAATTAATGGCAGAATCAAGATTTTATTCCAGGGTCTGTCCACTTAACACTGCCACGTAGTTGTGTATGTGTTGGCTGAAGGGGGTGGGGGGGGATAGACATAGAGACAGAGAAAGAGGTATATGTTCTAAATTGTTAACCTTTGTTACATCTAGGGGGTGGAATTGGGCTTAGAGGTGTGGTAGGTGAGGAAGAATGTGGAAGTGAGTTTTAGCAAAGGAAGCAAGCAAGGAATTTTTCACTTATCACAATTTTGTAATATTTAAATTTTTATAACAAGCATTATCACTTTTGCAAATATTTAAAACTGAAAAACATATTTTATCTCATTTTCTCCAAAGGATTAAGAAATACTGCTTTTTTTCTTAAAACTGAGAGAGTATAAATGTGATTCACAAACAGCTTAGTAATTTCTTGGATATCCAGGAATCTGGAAGAGAAATTATTTGTCTCCTGGCAAAGGCTGAAGGTGAGTGGAGTCCTCTGGTTTCAGGAGACTTGTAAAACCCACGAGCACACTGGCCAGGAGCCAGGCTCTGGAGTCAGCTGCCTGTACTGTGAATGTGGCTTGTCCACGAAGCTGTCTTGGTCCTTGGGTAATAACTTGACCACCCTAACCCTTGGTTTCCTCACCTGAATAAAGAAAATGATGATTGATCTCCCCTCTGCAGGCTTGGGTGAGTTGGAATCCAGTCAGAGTTAAGGTTTTTATGGAATGCCTGGCACATTTTTAGTCTCAGTCATCATTGGCTGCCATGATCTTCATTGGCACTTTAAACTCTCATCACTACCCTCCCCTGGCAATTTGAAATCAGGAATGCAAGTTGATCTGAAATTATCTAAAGCAGCCGAAAGACTAGGACCACTAACTTGGCATGCTGAAAAGAGGATGTGGGTATAAATGAGAAACAATGGCCAAGTAACTAGTGATGAAAAGAATTAGAAGGCCCAGTATATGAACACAATGATCACCCCTTGAAGTGCTAAAGACATCTGAGTTCCAAGAAATCCAAACTATGTTCATCTGCTTTTAGAATAAAGGGATGGTTTCATTCAGAAAATTGGTGTCTATCATCACTCTCCTGTTTGCCCAGTGTCTTAGTTCATTCAGATTGCTATAGAAAAATATAGGTTGAGCATCCCAAATCCCAAAATTTGAAATCCAAAATGCTCCAAAATCCAAACATTTTGATCATTGACATGATGCTCAAAGGAAATACTTACTGGAGCATTTTAAATTTCAGATTTTTGGATTAGATGTTCAATTAGTAAGTATCATGCAAATATTCTAAAATTAAAAAAAAATCTGAAATCCAAAACACCTCTAAGCATTTTGAATAAGGTATCCTCAACCTGTACTATAAAGTCAGTGGCTTATAAACAATAAACACTATTTCTACAGTTCCAGAGGCTGAGAAGTCCAAAATCAAGGTGTTGGCAGAATCACTGTCTGGTGAGAGCCTGTTTCCTGGTTCATAGACAGTATCTTCTCACTGTGTCCTAACATGACCAAGGAGCTCTATGAGGTCCATTATATAAAGGCACTAATCCTGTTCATGAAGGCTTCACCCTCATGAGCTCATTGCCTCCCAAAGCCTTCACTTCTTTGTAATATTATGTTGAGAATTAGGTTTCAACCTATGAAAACATTTACACCACAGCACTCAGTAGAATGAAAAGCTCCCAATAACCTTACAAGTCTTTCTCATTTCCAGTGTTCTTGCTCTTGGTTCATAGCTCCTCCTTATAGTTATAAGAAAATAGTATGTATTCAGGAAGTACCATGGAAGAGCCTGTGTTTTAAAAAAATGGAGCAAAATTAAAAATAGCAGAAACTTAAAGACAAGGGCTCAGAAAGGGCCCACGATTTAAATGCATGGTTTTCAGGACAGCTGTGTCAATAACCCAATGTCCATCTGGCTCCACATTGCTTCTGTGTGGGGGACACATACATACATGCACAGACACACACATACATGCAGACACACATACACAGGCACAGCTTATCTCCTACATTCTCAGAGACTGCTCTGTAATACAAGGTATAGCCAGGTTAATCAAACATACTTGAGGCTGTATTCTGTTTGTTCATTAAACTATAAAGCATTTTAAACCTATAATTAATTCTAGGTAAAGTAAAGGGATGACACAGCCATGGTCCTATTGCAAGAGCATTTGTGCTATTATCTTACTTTTTTTACACTAAAGCCTTTTGCTGAAAGCTTTAACAGCCATTCATATTTATAACTGCTTTCTAGATTCCTTTTCTCTCTCTCTCTTTTTTTTTTTTTTTTTTTTGCCTACTTCGGTTGTTGAAGCATTAACAAAGCTGGCTTTTGGGAAGAATTCCAATTCAGAGTTATTTTTCCATGAGGTACTTAAGACTCCACACAGCAGCTCGTGATTATGTTGGCAGTGGTTTTGCATAACTGTAGGTTTCCTGTAGTATAGATAAGTGAACAGCTAAGAATGCTAATGTTTTGCTTTGACCGAGAAAACGCTCTCAATAAATGACAAGGAATTGCCCTTATTGGACTATTTAAGTTTGGATGTTTTTTTTTTTTAAAGGGGGTAAGTTAAACCAAAATAACAGAGATAAGTCATCATATAATACATACTACTGCTCTGAGATAGTTCTTTAAGTTAAAGAAAAACAAAAAACAAAAAAAGTTTTAAAATTGTTTAATTTTCAAAGTCCTTTCTAGTTGGCAAACTCAACTGAAGAAAGGCCATGAGAGTCACTGATGAACACCAATTCAGGCAGCAGCCAGTTGTAGCCAAATGCAGTCAAAGAAGGTCAGAGCCTTTGCCCTCTTGAGACTTAGATAGAAAGGGAAGAAAAGGAAGCCTGGTCTGGGAATGAGGACATCCAGGGAGGTTAAGAAGGAAAGGCTACAGCAGAGAGAGCTTGGTAAGAAAAAAGCATGCAGATGGGATTCTGAGGGGGCAGCATCGAGGGCAGCTTTGCTTCTCATCAACCATCACAGAGAGCAGGGCGAGCCCCTCTGTGAGACAGGATCTTCAGGACTTTGCACAGAGCAGTATGCCTTTTGATTCTTCCACATCCTCCAAGATTTTTAGCACAAAATGCTCACCAACCAACCTCCTCCCTCTTCACGCTTCCCCTCACTTTCTACAGTCCAGCACTGCTTAGCTAAAGCCTGGTAAATGCCCTCTTGGAATGCCTTGCAGTTATCACTGCCTCCCACCTTCTCTTGCCTCCTGCCCTGCCCTTTTCCCTAATGAGGACTTAGCCTTCCAACCAGGGCAGCCTTCTCTCCAGGACAAGTGGACTGCACTCCCTCTGCATTATGTGCCATAGCTCACAGGCCTGCTCTTCCACTTTCTGTGGTTTCTCACTTGTTCATCTTCCCCACAAGAAAATGAGCTTCTCCAGGGTCACATTATGACTTAGTGTATTAGTCCATTTTCATGCTGTTATTAAGAAATACCTGAGACTGGGTAATTTATAAAGGAAAGAGGTTTAACTAATTCACTGTTCTGCAGGGTTAGGGAGGCCTCAGAAAACTTACAAGGGTGGTGGAAGAGGAAGCAAACATGTCCTTCTTCACATGACAGCAGGAAGGAGAAGAATGATAGCAGAGGGAAGCAGAAAGCAGAAATCCCCCCCTAAAACCATCAGATCTCATAAGAACCCACCCACCACCATGAGAAAAGCACGGGGAAACCACCCCCAATGACCCAACCACCTCCCGCTGGGTCCCTCCTATGCTACAGGGGGGACCATGGGAACCACAACTAAAGATGACATTTGGGTGGGGATACAGCCAAACCACACCACTTAGGTAATTTTTATCCTTAGAGCCTGACCTGGTGCTAGCACACAGTGGACCCTTGGAAAAGAAAGAACAAATTAATGAATGTGATTTGTACTGCTTTCATTTACGTGTTATTCCATAATGAAATGAAAACATGAATTACATTAAGCAAACCATTTTTACTGATTATTTAGTTTTAAATCACTGTGATAGCCTGGTAATAATCTAGATAATATAAAATAATGTTATATAAATAACTTTATATTATATATAAAGCATTGTTTTTAGATACTATAGGTTCACACAGGAAGGTTTCACAATGAATTAATGATTTTTAGTCATATGTCATCTTCCCTAAATGCCATTAAAACAAATAGTTTGAACAACCATGGTTATTTTTGCCAAGATAGTCAGTTTTTAATTTTTTTTTTATAACGGACATGTCACTCATACACAAATGTGAGAATAACAATATAATCATCCCAATGAACTCATCACTCAACCATTTTCAAGTCACAACTAATCTATACCCTCACCTAGCTCTCTGCCCTATATTATCTTAGAGCAAATCCCGTTTCATCTATAAGTATTTCAGTATGTATCTATAAAAGATAAGAATTCCTTTTAAAATACAATATCAATACCACACCTAAAAATGATGAACAATCATTTCTTAATATCAAATATCTAGTCAGCATTCAAATTTCTAATTGAAACAGAAATTTTAATGATTTTCAGTTTGCTTATGAAATCAGAATACTAAAAAGTCCATACATTATGACTGATCGATTGTTAAATTTCTCTATTTCCTTTCAGTTCATAGATTTCCCCCTTCATCTCTCTTTCTTTCTTACAATTTATTTGAAAAAAACAAGGATATTTATGTTGTAGAACCTTTCAGTCTGTATTTTGCTGATTGCATTCATGTGCTGTCTTTGAACATGATCCTGTACCCACTGCATTTCCTGTAAATTAGTGGTTGCATTTAGAGGCTTGATCAGATTTAAGTTTCATTCATTGGCACGACTACTTCAAAGATAGTTATGTGTTCTTTGGTCGAGAGGCACATAATGTCTGGTGGTCTCTTTTTGTGGAGTTAGCGGCCATGATTCACTAATTCATTCGTGGTTGCATAAGGATGATATTCTAATTTCATCATCTCTTCGTATTAGCTACATACTTCTATAAATATAAATTTCCCATCATCTACTATTTGGTTACTCAGTAGTACAGTTAATATAGAAGAGAAAAAAATAAATATTTGATTCTTTCTTTTTAGTGTTCAAAATAATGAGTTGGTTCCTTAGCACCAGACAATGGTGAACAATTAGCTGCTGTAGTTTTTCTCCCCCTAGTGTCATTTTGAACTCATGGATTTAATTATATTTGATGAGTATCATCCACTGCAGTTATTATCCTTTTTAATGCACAAATTGTTTCATCTTTCACCAATGAAACCTGGTCAAAATTGGCCTGAGTCCTTTTGATTTGACCCTAGTAGCCCATAACAGACATTGTAAGACAAATTAACACATCCATGGAATAAAGAAAATTTTGATGCAGATAAGCATCTCTGTTCTCTCTTAGATAGCATAGCTAGCAAAATACCATGCTACCCACTCAACTACACTTCTTTCAGAGCTACCTTGAGGAATGCTCTAGGAAACAGATAACCTAGGGAATAGAGCCATGTCCTTTTGTCTTTCAAATTATTCTCTAAGAAATCAGGAAATAATTTTTTATTAACTATTATGAGGTTCATATTATCATTTTCTTAAGACCACAAAGTTCCATTTGACATGTTGATTGGTTTGCAAGATTATAACTACAGCAATCAATTTTATAATGGTTTCTGCTAGAAGTAAAAATAATGTAGGTAAGGCCCAAGCTCCAAATGGGAAGCAGGATTAATCAAGATCATTCGGTGGGCTAGGCTTCTCTTTGCCTCCTTCCATTTAGCCATGATCAGTCTTCCCATCTCAGAGGCATGGCCAGACATTAGGAGACACTGTGGTTACCCTGATCCTAGGCATGCAACCCAGCAATGAGACAGCAACAAGAGGGTAAATAAGTCATTTCAGAAAGAAGTCAGGCCACCACCAGTAAGTGTGGAATATCCATTCCTGAAAATTTTTACTAACTGTGGAAAGAAATATTTGCCTACTATGGCTTAAGGTAGGTTATAATTTGACAAAAAAAAAACAAAAACAAAAAAAAACAATGACTGGGAAGATCCATTTGGATATTTCTTCCAGCTAATGTGGGGTTAATATTGTCTGGCTAGTTAAGCAAAAAACATAAATATATGATCAGTCACTAAGCATTTCATGTCCCTAAGCATTTTCACTGCTTCATTTTCATTCCCTTGCCTCACCATTTTTTTCTCATATGCAAGCTTTCATTCATTGATTCATGCAATAACTAATAATTGAACAACTTTTATATGCTAGAAACTAGGAATGCATTGTGATGAAAAGAATAGGCAAGATCCCTGCCTTCTGGGACTTATTTTCTGGTTGGAAATAAAAGAGTCAAACTATAAGTAAATAATTAGACAAGATAGCTGCAATGGTGGAATATGCTCTGAAGAAAAAAGTGGGGTAAAGTGATAGATAGCCACCTTGGGGCTACCTTAAATGGCTGATTGAAGAAGGTTGCAGATAAACTGGAATGGAGATCTGCAATTTTTTTCTGTAAACAGTCAGATAGTAAATATTTTAGGCTTTGTAGACCAAATAACAGTCACAATGATTCAACTCTGCTACTGCAGCACAAATGGAGCCATAGACAATATGAACATGAATAGGCACGGCTGAGTTCCAATAAAACTTTATTACAAACCCAGGTGGATTTGACCTGTGGGCCACAGTTGGTCAACCTCTCGACTAGAAATCTATTTCATTGATGGCTTAATGGTCATAGTCAAGTGGCTCAGCTGTCTTTCCAGAACAGCTTTTGTAGATGTTCCAAAGCCAACCTATTAGTCAAAGCACCTTGCAGAGAAAGTTGGAGGTCTTAAACAACACAGGCTAACTTGGCTCTATTTTCACTACCCAAGTGTATAATAATTGGGGATTTAAGAGAGTGCCCTTAGGAAAAGAAGGAAGATAATTACCGCTTGACTTGAGCTCTTTATTACAATGATTGAGGCTCTCCCCTTAGGGAAGGCCGGAGGTGCCACTCAGTGTGTACACCCATTTAACAACACCTTGTCAAAAGCCATTTGGAAATCCTAATAGTTTATGCCTACTGTCTCAAATACCTCTGCTTTCTACATTATCTCCTACATTCTCTCTCTCTTTCCCCACCACATATGTCAAACAAGATTTACCCTTTACGAAACCACAACGGCTAGTTTTTGTCAGTTCATATTTCTCTAGATGTTTTGTGATCTCATTCCTTCTTAATGTCTCTCAGATCTGCCTACCTCTGAGGTTAGGCTGGACGGTCTATAATTTCTCATCCCCTGCCACTCTAAATGGGTCCCTGGCTAAGCAACAGCCCTCTTCAGTGAGGTCAGCCAGAGAAAGTCATACATATCGTAAACATGCCTTGAGTTATTCAGCAATAACATTCAGTGGAGTTTGCTTTAGTTCAGAGGCCAAGGGGATTTGGCAGAAAAAATACACAAAAGGCTGTTCTATTGGAGTAAGCTTGACAAAGTCAACTACTAAAGAAAACTAGAGCCACACTTTGGCATCTAGAAAGGGAAGAAAAGATATTCTCCCCATCCAGTTCTTTGAGGTGCCCAGAATAAGAAAATAGGTATTATATGTGGTTACCTGTGCTTTCCTTAGGATTTCACTCTTCCCATGATTAAACCACAGTGTCAAAACCAAGTTCAGAGGCTGGGAAAAACTAAAGAGGAAAGGGGGCAATAAAGAGAGGTTGGTTAATGGACACAAAAATACAGTTAGATAGGAATAAGTTCTAGTGTTTGATAGCGCAGAAGAGGGATTGTAGCTCACAAAAATTTGTTGTGTATTTTAAAGTATCTAGAAAAGCAGATCTGCAATGTTCCCAAGACAAAGAAATAATGTTTGAAGAGACAGGTATCCTAATTACATATTGGATGTATGTATCAAAATATCACATGAGCCCATAAATATGTACAATTATTATGCATCAGTTAAAAATCATTTTTAAGAGCCCAAGTTCAGCAATGACCTGACCCAGAAGTATGGGTTTACCTGCTGGAAGCACAACTTGCCCTAGTCTCTGTGAATGGATCTGCCCCATCCATACAAACTCTGATGGAAATGTCCAAAATTCAGGGGTGAGCGTATATAAGGAACAGGCAGTCCATAGGGCTGTGCCATCATTTCACTCCTGCTCACTGTTTCCCATTTTCATCTTCTTACCTCTGAGACATGAATCCAGCCTGACAATATCCCATGGCTCCTAAAATTTGAATCGGATCTCTTTACTCTTACAACCTTGGTTCTAACCTTCACCTTCTAAACCTACATGACACTGTTGTGACTAAAGGGCCCTCTTACTTTCCAAAAACCCCAGAGAGCAAGGCCAGCCAGGCCAGCCCCACCCAGTCTTTTTTATAGAATTGGAGGAGTGGGAAAATCAGTTACCAGAAGTTCAAATATAAGATCTCAGGGATGAAAGGAAATGTGCATCCCTAAGTGGACCCAACTCCAGAAGGTAGCATCAGGTCCAAACCTGAGAGCCTGTGCAGTGTCAAAGGGCATCAGTAAAAATAGCTGGAAGTCTGCTTCAGGGAAGTAATCTAGTGTAAAGGAAACCGTAAGAGATTGGATATCAAGGCTGGAAAACCAACCTCAGGTATACAGTGGCAGTAAGGTCAGAAAGGAATCCTTAGCTGGACTGAGTGTCGACCAAGACAGATCTGCCAAAATGCGGCTTCTTTTATTTCCCTGATCCACAGCCAGGTGTCATTGTGAATACAGAGCAACAGAGAGCTAATTGGAGCAGGCAGGAAATGACCTTTAGTCTTCCTTTGCCTTGTACTCAAATGATTGGAAAGCTCCTTCTTGCTTCAGCTGCATGAAAAAGTTTGAAGTATAAGGGTTTTCTTCCATGCTTGCTCCAGAGTATTCAAGGATAAGTAACTCTACCTTCTGAGCCCTGGCCAAAACCAAACCAGTGAGAAGGTGGTCCTGGGGGATGGGGGGTGAGCAGGGAGCAGAATGGGGGCCACGTGGACTAGTAGCCCCTTCACTGTTTCGAATGTTATCCTCAGCATTCTCAGCTTTCTCCTTAAAGAAGAAAGCATTTCCTTCCCAGATGCCAATCAGTGTGGAAAGAATGTGGGATGAAGATTCTCTGTCAGGGGAGCATGTGAAATAAGTGGCTTCACCCCAGGGAGACAGAGTTTGTCTCTAGTCATTAGCATTCTGGTCCTACAAGCACCTCATGGTGTTGCAAGCTGGCTGGCCTGGATTGAAAGTATAGCCCAGTGCCATGAAAAAAATGTTGACTGATTCACACTAAAATTGAACCAACAAACAAACCCTGGCCCACACCACTAAGCAACAATAATTAAAGATGGCTTTTAAATACATACCCCCCCCCCCCCCCCCCCATACCACCACCTTGACCTGTAATTGAGTGCCAGTGTCTTCTGCTTCTAAGGAAGGACTTGGACATTAACAAAAATCAAGTTGTTTATGGTCAGCAGCAAACAGAAGGGAGTGATTATTAGAACAAAGCCTGGCAGTACAAGTCAAAACCATACTTCTCTAGTCAAGAGTTAGGTTTTATTACATAATGGAAATGAGCCATGTTCAGCTTATTAACAGCACAGGACAGAGCTACAACGTATCACCCCAAAGCAGGAGACAGACAAGCAGAAATGGCCTGGGACAAATCATGCCTCTTTCCAGGACTCTGTCCTCACAAGGACAAGATGACACACTTATGGGGGTGCTTTTCCAGGTACCTGAGCTGACAGCCTTTCTTCCAGAATCTTCTCAGAACTTAACTATTCTGGGTGCCTTTGCTTCAAACCCAGCTGGAGGGCAAAGTTACTCCAACCAAGTCATCCGGAGTGACATGGAAAAGACAGATGAGGGCTTCTCTTCTCATTCCTCTCACAGAAAACATTTTTCACACAACCCTTCAATGACATAATCCAGAAAATTCTAAGTGAAAGAAAAAAGATATTAACAGGCTTTTTTGAATGTAATGATAAGGAGGAAATAAAACACCAAATTTGGAATAGGATAAATCTGGCTTCTTCAAAGCATGGTATTCAATGCGGTTTTGAGCAAAGGACTTCACTTTAAGGCTGCTGTTTCTCCTCTTCTCCCCAGACCTTCCTCTTTTCCTTCTCTTTCAATAAGAAAATTTAGTGAACACCTTCTCTCTACCAGGTTCATGCGTATATTGAGGAAAATAGTAACATCTGAAAGAACTGTTATAAGAATTCAATTAGGAACTATACATAAAGCATGCCTAGCAGAGGGGGCATTTCGGGAATGGAAATTCCCAAACTTCTTTTGTATAATAACAAAACCTCAGTTAGCTGAACTGAATACTCAAGGAGTTCAGGAAAGAGCTTAATTCATATTAGCCCTAGGTGGTCAGACATCTTTCTCTTAACATAGGTAACTTAAATATCCTTCGCATAAATGGATGTTTTCTCTATCTGGGAGAGAAAGAGGAAGCTAAAAGGGCTGAGTCTTCATAGGCTGGCAAAAGAGCAGGGACTTAGACCATGGATTGCTGTTTAGGAAGCTGTTCTTTTGTGTTCAAAATCCTACTGGTAGAGAAGAGTCCTCCAAATCAGAGTTGAGAATTCCAGAGTTGACAATTTCTTTACAATCACCAGCCACCAGATTCTAAAGACTCTTTTAGAAATTACTTGAATCAGCTGAATTTCCAGCAGTGAGAAAATCATAAATAATATTCAGAGCTAGAAAGAACTTCAGGGATAACTGAAGGGATCTAGAAAACTAGATATTTGGTAGATAAAGAGACTGAGAACAAAAGAGGTGAGAAAACTAGTTCAGTGTCTCACAGCTAGTTACTGAAAGAACAAGAACTAGAAAGAAGGTTTTAGGACACCCAGGTTCCATTATGTCCTGTGACTTTAAGATTTCCTTAGGAAAACACACACACACACACACACACCCCTCTGGGCTTCCTCATGAAAGGAGAGATTGGTACGGCAGAAAGGGCATGGGCCTAAACAGTTCAGCCTATGGAATTCAAGCCCAACTCTGGCCAGCAGGATGAGTGACTTGGTGCACGTAATATCACCCATGTGCACATCTGTGGTCAGGAGTCCCTTGTGCAGCCGCCGAGAGCGCTGGATCCCTTCCCTAGCTCCAGATATTATAGGCATGTGACACTCCCCCAAAAGAGCAATAGAACACCCAGGGTGTGCTTGGCTAACAGACTCACTTGGAGTTCTTTCCTCACTCTGTCCAAATAAAGGCAACTGCTCTCTGACCATCTTTTGTCAATAGCATTTTTGTGCTATCATCCCCGGGGTCACTGGTTGTTTGTTCTTGGACCGTATTCTGGGAAGCTTTTTTACTGCCACACTGAGCCTTTGCAATGACAGAATGCTTCGAAGAGGAAAAAAAAAAAGGCGGGTGGGAAAAATTGCAATATTAAGCTGGTAGATGCCAAATTGTATAATGGAAAAACTGGAAAAATAGAATTGTGGTTTCCTTTGGCTTCAAAACCCCCGTTACTAAGGTAGAACAGAGCAGGTCAAAAGCTCAAATCTTTGTAGGCTAAAGCAAGAGTGACTCTTTGAATGTAAAATCCTCTTTCTTGGCATCAATTCAACTCAACCAGTATGCATTGAGTGGCTACCCTAGGCTGAGCCAGACATTGTATTAGGGGTTACAAGAGAGATAAAGGCAAGGATGCCCTATCCCTGCCTTCAAGGAGATTATGGTCTGCTGAGATTGAGGGTAGGTGAAAATAGCATAGGAATCTACTAATTATAATACCGAGCAGAACATAAATTATTCATTTATTTCATTTGTGGGCTCTTTTATTCTATAGACATTTATTGGAGGATCTGCTATGTGTCAAGCACTGAGCATTTTTTTTTTTTTTGAAACAGAGTCTCGCTCTGTCACCAGGCTGGAGTGTGATGGTGCTAGCTTAGCTCACTGCAACCTCTGACTCCCTAGTTCAAGCGATTCTCCTGCCTTAGTCTCCTGAGTAGCTGGAATTACAGGCACGCAGCACCATGTCCAGATAATTTTTGTATTTTTAGTAGAGACGGGGCTTCACCGTGTTGGCCAGGATGGTCTCAATCTCCTGACATTGTGATTCACCTCCCTGGGCCTCCCAAAGTCTGGGATTCCAGGCATGAGCCACCGTACCTGGCCAAGCACTGAGAATTTAAAGAATAAATAAGCCAGGATCTGAGCCTTCTAGGAATTCATGGTCCTAGAAATATGGAAGTGTCTATGCCATGGAAATACAGATATGTCTATGCCATGAGACAGAGTCATAGGAGTTCAGAGAAAGAACGACTTTCATTATGAGCTGATGAGACGAGCCCCTAAAGAGAGGTGGCATTTAAGGGAGGGCTTACACATTTCCTGATCCAGACCTGAAATCAGCGACGTTCCCAAGGACATCTAAAGACTTTTTAATAGAGAGAGAGGAAAGGTAATTCAAGTAAAGGAAGAGCATGAACAAAAGCACATAGGTAGGGAAGTAAGAGACAGGGTCATGAAACAACTCGTGGGTCCATTTGGCCAGTACATTATAGGGTGTGCAGGGGAGAAGCAAAGCTGCACTTCAGGTTGGGCCAGGCTGAGAAGCACATTTGGAATGACCAGCTGATGGACCTGGTATATCAGAGAGGCCAGTGAAAATGGCTACATGCAGGTGGGACCTGACTAGTTCTGAAGGATCTGGCAGCAAAAACACAGCACATTTGCGATCTGTAGGAATCAGAAGCCAAGAGGTCAAGTTTGCTATAACAGTTGAGGTTCAAAGTAAAGAAGAACCCTAGTAGTCAAACAGTGGTCTTGAAGTATATTTTCCACTAAAAGAAACCAACAGTCCTTGGAAAGGTGGCTGGCTTCAAGACCCGAGCAGAAGATAAAGAAGATGAGTCTAGAATATCTTGTTATGTCAGATAACAAGGCTGACTGGTTTTTGTACAAAGAACTCAGAGCCAACTTGGAAAATGACCACAGGCCAAATGCAGGGAAATTTAAGTATCAAATCAGTACATTAACTGCAGTGGATTGAAATACATCAAATATATTAAATCCACAATTCCACAGTGATGTTAAAAAAAAGACCCTGATTGGTCATCCAGGAAGATGCTAGGAAACCAACTGATAAAGTGAGGGAAAGAATATACATTTATCTTATCTTTCCTATGTGAAATGTACCAGTAAGGACCCAAATGTTAAATGAAGAGGACTTTATCTTTATAGAGGTATTCCTGCCAATAAACGAATAAGAAATGATAGAACTAGAATATACTGTTTTGCTACTCTTTATGAATGAATAGTTTAAGATCAATAACTATGAGAAGAGAGACAAGTCCATGTTCTGTGCCACCTATGCCACCATGAGGCAGTCTTGCTAAAAAAAATAATTTAATCTATGGATCAAATCTATAGGTCTATCAACCAATTTACATGAAATACAATGGACAGTGGAATATTTCCACTGACACCACGGGGTTACAATTAGCAAGACTGAGATTGCAGGGGAGAAATTAAGGACAAAAGACCTGGTTTCTTTAAAAATAAATTAAAGGGAAACAAAAAAAATGGATGGAGAATGTATAGTTTAAGAGACACTTAAAATTATTATCAACTAATCACAAATGTGATTTGATTTGGATCTTAGTCAAAATAAATTGTGAAAATAAAACCATTTATGAGATTTAGATATATGATACTACTAGAAACCAATATTTCCTTATTTGAGCTAAAAAATACATTGCAGTTACGTTTCCTCAAATTTCCTCACCTTTTAAAAGTGAGTACGATTTGAGTAGTATTATACTAATGGGTGGGAATAAGAATTGACTATCATTGAGCCTGTGATGAGTGTGTGGGAGTTCATTATACCATCTACTTTTGTGTTTTTAATGTTTCACAATAAATAGTAATGAAATCAAAACAATAATAAAGCAACGAAGGATTGAACAGGGAACTGGGGAGAAGAGGGAAGGAGCAAATGCCAGAGACCTATCTGTGTAAGCCTGCGGGGAACCTGTCCTCTGGCAGAGCGCCCAGCTGGGAAGATGCTCAGGTCCTTACAGCTCTTGGCTGCTTCCCTTCTCTTGCCTTGGCTCAAACTCTCCTTTGTTTGAATTTTCCTCCCTCTTTTGAAAATCTTTCCACCTTTAACATTCTAATCAAGCTTCACCTCCTCTTTGCAGTCTTTTCTGAGCACTGCCTCTCCCCAAACATAGCTGACCATGCCCTCCCTGGAGCCCCAGCCATACTCACCACCCTTCTACACTACCATGTGTACCTCTTCCTAATCTTTAAAGCCAAGGGCTGTGTGGATGCAATTTGTATTCTCCAATCCTAGCACAATGCTTGTCACACAATGGTGTTGAATAGGTGAATGAAATAAAGCGGTGACTCTGATCCTTGGGTGCCCAGGGCAAGGGTGAGCCATTCATAAAAGTAAGACGTTGGGGAGTTAAACTAAAGGTGCATGATGCCTTTGGTTTAACATATGAGTCTAGAACTCAAAGGGCTCAGACACAGAAAGGAAGTTAGAGCCAGATCTACATATTTGGATGTCCCCTTCGCAGAGAAGGTAATTTAAGCCATTGGAAGGATAAATACTTGATGACAACACTACTGAGGACAACTTGGGACTAAGGGGACACAACCAAAAAAAGTATTTTTAAAACAACACGAGGGAAGAGAATGATTCAGATTTATCCCAAAGGGGAGTGGTGCAGGACAGAATTAAAGATGAGTACTTAGAGAAAGCAGCTCTGCCAATGGACTAAACTGTGCAGAAAAAAGAGGCATTTGGTGTCCTAAGGCTAGGAAAGTGGGGCAGTGAGTGGCACAGGCAGCAAGCTAGAAGCCAGACTCAACGGTAATGGAGTTGGAAACCGTCAAAAAGAAGTGTAACTGTGACTTCCTTTTATGAATAGCTGATGACAAAGAATAAAGAACAGTAGCAGCAGCATGGATATTTTTTCCTACATTGCAAGACAGAGGGACTATGATGAAAAACACTCCTGGAGAGACGTGGTAAGAATGAGGAACTTATAACTTTCCAACCTCTAATATCTATGTTCTTTGTTTTGCTTTCGTTTCTGATGGAGTCAGTAAAATGTATATTGGTCTTAGAGACAGGCAAAACTATATAAAAATAAATAAGATTTATGTAGCAATTACTATGTGCCAGGTCATCCTAGGTGTTTTACATCAGCCGGTTGAGTCTTCCCAGCCCAACTCTATGGGCATGGTGCTGGTACTGTCATCTCATGTTACAGATGAAGAAACCAAGGCACCAAGAGGTTAAGTAATTTGTGCAAGGTCAGCTTGTGAAAGGCAGAACCCAACGGTCTGGCTTCAATGTCTTTATTCTTAACCACCACACCCTATGTTCTCTAATGTGAGGTGAGGTCAATTTTGTTACAACCATTTATAGAGGAGAAAACCAGTTCAGTGAAGACAAGTCACTTGCCAAGCAGTCACAGGCAGAGCCAAGATTCAAATCGACATCTTCTTGTGCCAAACCCAAGGTATTTTTCATCACCTATTGTTACTTCTTCTTGGTAAAGAAGACAAAGGTGTTATCCACGAAGGGTGAGAGGAGGTTCTTGGGGAACTGGGCACCTATATTTAAAATATTTTTTACAACAAAAAAGCCTGAAACAGTTTTTGTGAGGAATATGATAATAAATCGAGAATAGGTACAATTTTGATGTATATGTTACAACCAAAACACAAATCCCAACAGAAATAAAGATTAATAAATATTTGTTGAAGAAATGAATCTGATAGAGACAGCTCCTCCATTGGCTCCTAGAAAAATCACCTAAAATAAGCTCTATCAATAGACATGGTAGTTAGCATTTGTTGAAGGTTTTTATGTTCCCAGAACTGTGCCAAGCATGTTACGTGCATAATCTCATTTAATCTTTGTGACAATGCTATTAAGTACAATACTATTAGTATCAGACCAATTTTACAGAGATGACATATATACCTAATGGTATATATAAGGAAACATGGCAAGCAAATGGTTGACAAAGTTTCAGGCCCTACTTTGGCAGGCTCTAGAGGTTGTGTTCTTAATCACTGAAGATGCCAGTCATTGTTTGCCCTGCCCACCGGGCTTCTAGGAGACTTGGCCCCAGCCTCAGATGCCCATTTCACAGGGTTCTTATTGCCTAATCCCAGCCCCTAAAAATAACTGATGGCTTAGAGGTGGCTATTCAACCCAACTGTTGTTCTACTAGAGGCTGATCTCCTACCTATAACTGGACATGAAAATGTAAGCTGAACAATTAGATTTATCTTGTGGGAAATTAGATGTGAGTAACTGAGATACTTAGCAGGAAGGAGAAATAAAGTTATATGAGCATGAGTTGGACTGAAGCAGGGAGCCCTCGTAGGACTATGTACAAGCCAACTGATGAAACAAGGAGAGCAAGTCCACAGAGCAAAACTAGAAGAGGATGGAACAGATGCACAAAAAGTAGCAGTGATGCCACAAAGAAAAGACCAAACAGCCCCTCCAGGGGTCCTGAAAAAAGTAGATTTGGCATCTTATAGTCTTCTAGTTTTAGCTGCAGAAGTCTCTATGTTGTTCAGTTCATTTCTCTGGTAATTAGCCTTCAAGATGGCACCAATGATTCCCCTACCCTTATGGAGCCTCTGCCCACAGGGCTGGTATGAATGGTAAGTAGAAAATGGCAGAAGCGATGGTATGCTACTTTAGGGATTAGGTTATAGAAGACTGTTGGATTGTAAAACTAGGCTTAGGTTACAAAAGACTGTGGCTTCTGTCCTGAGTTGTCTCTTTTGAATTACTCACATTGGGGCAGGCAAGCGTCCATGTCTTGAGACACTCAGGTGGTCTATGGAGAAGCTCACCTGGAGGAAAAGAAGTTTTCAGCCAACAGTCGGCAAGGAACTAAAGCCTTCCAACAACCCCGTGAGTGGGTTTAGAAGTAAATCCTACTGGTGGAGCCTGGAGATGATTGCTTGACAGCAACTTCATGAGAAAGCTCAAGCCAGAACTACCCGGTTAAGCTGCTCTTAGATGTCTGAACCCCAGAAACTGTAAGATAATAAATGTTTATTATTTTTAAATTACTAAGTTTTGAGGTAATTTGTTACACAACATTAAACAACTAATATACTTTTCTTAGCTCCTGGGAGATATCCCATAAGCTTCCTTCAAAAAGCATCCACTTTCCTAGAATAAATTTTAACATGCCTTTGTCTCTTCTGGT
Organism: Ateles fusciceps; assembly: GCA_036589455.1. Taxonomy (NCBI): domain Eukaryota; kingdom Metazoa; phylum Chordata; class Mammalia; order Primates; family Atelidae; genus Ateles; species Ateles fusciceps. The sequence continues at coordinate 3,934,063 of JAZHEH010002982.1, read as the reverse complement.
TGAAAGGACCAGACCTGAACCCATGCGGCTACACTGAATCCTTAGGGATATCACTCCCTGGAACCCAGACACCTCACCCGAATTCCCAACCCTGTTTTCATCCCATCTGTTCTGCTCAAGCAATTGCCCAGATTCATTTTCTACTTTGTATCTGCATCCACCAGGCTCCAGGCCATTTGCCTAACTTTAAGCTACTGATAGGCTGTGTGCTTGACTCTTACTCCCCTGAGCTGACTGTCCAGACACTCCCCTGGCCAGCTGGGATCCAACGCTTACCTAACCTTCCAGTCTTATTTTTGAATCTCACAGAACTAACTTCAAATGTGTCACCCTTTCCACCGTTGTCAAAGTCTCAGCCATAAGAACCACTTATACTTTTGTTCTCCACATTGACTTTAAGCCTGCCTTGTAGCAAGAACTGATAACGCTTTGCCCAATGGTAAATATGCCACTAAAATTCACTGGCATACTCACCACAGGACAAATCATTAGCAGTGCTTGTATAAGGCAGGCTTTGTGCTAGTTGTTGGGGGATACAGAGATGAAATAAGATACAAACCTGCTCATCAAGAAAGTTTCAGTCTAGTTGGGGAAACAGACATGTAAGTAAATAATAATTTAATGTGGCAACCGCTACCATAGAGATATGTGCACAGCGATAAGTGGATACAAAGGAGGTAGCAATTAATTCTGCCTGGAGAAGTCAAGGAAAATTTCCATAGAGGTGGTGACATTAGGAGGTTTCAGGAAAACTACCAAGGAATTCTCTAATTAAAGAGCAGAGGAAGGGTTCCAGGCAAAGGGAGAAAATTTTTGCATTAAATGGAAACGGAAACTCCTTAGAGTTTACAACGGTTAGTTACTCAGAAAGTAGCCATTTCGTACACGGATTACTTTGACCAAGTAATTCTAAGAAACTACTTTATAGATACTCTCAACCTAAACAGCAATTTATCTTTTTGTTTGTTTTGTTTTGTTTTGTTTTGTTTGAGACAGAGTCTCACTCTGTCACCCAGGCTGCATGTAGTGGCATGATCGTGGCTCACGGCAACCTCTGCCTCCCAAGTTCAAGCAATTTTTATGGCTCAGCCTCCCAAGCAGCTGGAATTATAGGCATGTGCCACCATGCCCGGCTAATTTTTTGTAGTTTTAGTAAAGATGTGGTTTCACCATGTTGCCCAGGCTGATCTTAAACTCCTGAGCTTAGGTGAACTGCCCGCCTTGGCCTCCCAAAGTGCTGGGATTACAGAAGTGAGCCACCACACCCAGCCTAAAAATTTATCTTATGGATAAATTTACATGAAGACAAAATATACACGGAGACATAAATACATAGATATCACTGTAACTTGTTTTCAATAGAGAAAGGAAAGACACAACCAAAATCCCCATGATTAGTGGATCTGTAGAAATAGATTATGTACATTCATAAAATGGAATTTAGACAATTGCTGACAGAATAAGGCAACTCTGTAGGTATAGCTGTAAAATATATATAATGAACAAATAAAATACAGAGCAGTGTATGTAGTACACTACCATGTGTGAGTGTGTGTGTATGTGTGTGTGTTTGTATTTCTGCTTATTTGTTTATTTAACAAATATTGTTTGAGCTCCTTTTACATGCCCAGCACTATTCTGGAAGCTGGAGCTATGATACTGAACAAGAAAAAAATGTAGGACATGGAGCTTATATTTCAGTGCATTCTATGTGCACAGACTATCTTTGCAATGACCAAATGAATCAGGCAGCAATTACTTCTTGGGACAGGTGCACCACGAGGTTGAGGGACTGGAGTATGAAACTTCACTTTCACTCTATCTTTTGTTACTACTTATTTGTTACTATGCTCAAAAATTTTCTAGCCCCCACCCCCAATTTTTAATTAGGAAAACACAATAGACATTTCATGTCATTAAACCACTTCTATTAAGACAGATTTAATGCTCCTTCAAAGCACACTCATTCTATACTCTCATTCAATCTTTTCTATATAGGTAAACTCATGCCAAGAAATGATCCTGGAAATATATTTTAGACTGATGGTTTCTGGTCTGAGTTTATCTCAAGACTAGAAAAGGGTCAACTATAATCAAAGTGTGTGATTTTTTAAGAAGAAATTTCATCCTAAAGCCACAGAGAGAAATAAATTGATTTTTGTGATAGGCTCTGAGTTGGTTACTAACACAGAGTCCCTCATGCGAAAGAAGTAACAGAGTTGGACATGATTAGTATCATTCTAGTACATTGCCACAACAGAACTTTACAAATGATTCCCAGCAACGAGTTAGAAAGAATGTGCCAAGATTCCAGTAGCAGCCTTAATGGCCGGGTTTTGCAGTGGTTGAGAGTGTGTGGGGAGGGGCACTTGCTGAAATATTAGACATCATGTTTTCATTCAGGTCCTATGAGAACACCCATGCTCCCTCCTTAGCCTGCTGACAATATATTACCTTCATCTCCAACCAACATAATTCACTAATAACATTGCAGATCGAAAGCTAGGTTTAGGCACGTGTTTGAATTAGGTGTGATCTGTGATGACAAAGGCTCCAAACCAAGCATGAATAACAAGGATAGATTTATGCAGGTAAGGATGCTCTCTGTGATTGTTTATCACAATGACATTATTTTGCTTGGGGGTGGGGAAAGGGGAAATGAGAAGCTTATAAACTGAGCCTCTGGACACATGGAACTGGTTCCAGCCATCACAGAGGCACAGAGCACTGTTTGAGCAGCTCCCCTGTCCTTGTCAGGGTTCTCTTGACATCCTACATCATCCTGGCTGGCCCTGTCAGACATCTGTTTTTAAACAGAGGCTGCCATTCAGACTTCATCAGATGAGAGCCTTGTGATACCTATCCATGTCTCTCCAGAGCAAAATGAGGTCACTAAGTCCCTGGGAGTGTCACCTCTGCTTGGAGGCAACAATCCGATCAAAGATTCCAGAATTTGAGCCTTTATCTGTCAGACTCCATTGAAACTCCCTCTGAGTTATACTGACTTCAATGTCTCTTTTTGTTCTTTTTTTACGAGTTTTATGGGCAGCGGATTCCCCCTCCCTGTTGGATATGAGGTGTTGTGGCCTCTCTGGGCCAAAAACCACTCTTGGCCCAGAAGGCTCATATTTGGCTTTCAGACAAGCCTGGCAGACACCGCCAAGGAGTTGGCTCAGGGCCTGCTCTACAGACTTTTCAAAGCAATGGGACCAAAACAAGGAGACTTTAGAATGCAATAGCTAAACACTGCAGGTTCGCTTCACCCCATTCAAATGATGGGAGACATATTCCAGCCAATGTTAACTGCATACATCCATGTGTCATGTACATACTCTAAGGGTCTATAGCATTCTGGAATCCTAGATGTCTTCCCTGGATTTCACACAGCATCCGAAGCCTCCACAGATGCACCCTTATGATAAGATGAACCTCAGTCTAGGAGAGGGGGAGACTCGCTGGGCTGGAGTGGGCCAGTCAGTATTGACAGCACAACCAGACGCCGGCTCCGTGTCAGGGCCTCTGGGATGAGGCTGGCACAGGCATGAGGATGTGCACTTGAGACTCCTCCTTGTCTGTGCACTCCTGGAGGGCATACAGGCATGAGACTCCTCACAACAAGCCTGCATGAATAGGATATGGGAAATATCACTATTCCTCTTTATCCAGGGAATCCCAGTTGGTGCAAAAGCAATTGCGGTTTTGCCATTAAAAATAATTGCAGACCAGGCATAGTGGCTCACGGCTGTAATCCCAGCACCTTGGGAGGCTGAGGCGGGTGGATGACCTGACGTCAGGAGTTCCAGACCAGCCTGGCCAATGTGGTAAAACCCTGTCACTACTAAAAATACAAAAATTAGCCAGGCATGGTGGTGGGTGCCTGTAATCCCAGCTACTCATGAGGCTGAGGCAGGAGAATTGTTTGACCCCAGGAGGCAGAGGTTGCAGTGATCACGCCATTGTACTCCAGTCTGGGCAACAAGAAAAAAAAAAAGTAATTGCAAAAACCACAATTAGTTTTCCATCAACCTAATACATACAAAAAAAGCTAAGAAGAAGAGATCAATGACTTAGTCAAAGCCACAGAGCTAGAAACTCACAGAGGTGGGATTTGAACTTGCTCTCATGGCCCCAGAGAACCTGCTTATCCCTGTGGTCTTCCTGATTCTAGTGTTAGTAGAACAGTTGAGTGTGTTTCTTGTATACAGCAGTGCATGAGCGACAAACTTGCACAATTACACTCACAAACCCAGGCACTGAATCTTCATTTCCCCCAGAGTCCCTGACCAATTCACCACCTCTACTCTACCCGCCCCCCCCAAAAAAAACCTAGGGAAGAAAACAACAAGAATTCAGAAAAGAGGGGTTCAAAATAATGAATGGATGGAAAAGTCACGGAAGCTAGGATGGTTTCATTTTGAAATGGAGAAGGTTGCAATTATATAATAAATAATTTTCAATTAAATAAAGTATCAAGACATATCTCACCCCAAGGTGAGAGATGCCGAAAGTTCCCTCCAGTCCAAATTTCTTCCTTGAAGGATCTGCCACCAATGCTCCAAATTCCATTTTCTGGAGCCCATGATTGGCATTCACTTGTGATACCTTATGAATCTTTAATACCTTGTCACAGATTAAAATCCACCACTCACAGATAGAATCGTGGCCCTAGAGAGTAAGGCCATGTGGAAAGAGGAGGCCGAGTGGATTTGCTTTAAACAGAGAAAGGCAGTGAGGCCTGGGGACAGAGGGCAGCTGAGAGCAAGCGGGAGGGCAGCAGGGGTGGGACAGGCCAGTGGCAGTTGAGGCAGTAGCAAGGTGGTGGTGACGTTAGTGGAGGCAGGGCAAGAGAATTAGGGGCCAACACAGACCCTGTAGCACATGGATGCTGCATATGTGGAGTGCAAGAAGACTATTCGGATGGAACTTTGCGCATTAATGTGTCTGCACTCGTTTTAACATACTTAACAAAAAGTATTGCCAGTAGAGCAAGGCTGTTGTTTTACAGATAACAGTGCTTTAAAACAAGGGTAGATTTTTTAAAAAGTGATTTGGAGAAGAAGAGGAAGAGGAAGGAGGAGGAGGAGGAGACGGGGAGGAGGAGAGGGGGAAGGAAGAAGAGGAGGAGGAGGAGAAAAAGATAAATGTATTTTTTATTGTCACTGAACTATACACTTACAAATGATAAAGATGGTAAATTACTTATGTATATTTTACCTCAATACAAAAACAAATAAAATTGATTTGATGGAAAATGCTAAGTTAAATTACAAGGGGTCCTCAGACATGACAAACATTGGGAAGGTGGCATCCAAAGGGCGGAAGTTTTGAAAACCCTTATTTAGAGCCTCATATTCTCTCAGCCAACACTGATTGAGCGCCTGCTTTGTGCCAAGCACCATGTCCCACGCAGGGGTGCCCACCGTCTAGTTTACAGTCTCAGGGTAGGGAGACAAGTAAATCATTACAAAAGAACATCCCACAGCCACAGTAGACACAAGGGGCAAGGGTCCCACCAGGCCGAGAGGACACGGGAAGCTGCCTAGAAGAGGAAGTGTGGCATGAGTCTAGGACTTGGACACCAGGGCAGAAGATAGTGTTCCAAGCAGAGTACCCTGCATCAAGCCTCAGGAGCACCTACAAAGCAACTATTCCTTACAGCCTCCCCTGCCGCTATGAACCACTGCTTCTCTAGAGCATGCTTGAAGGGCACAGCAGACAGTCAAGAAGGCAAAAGTGCAAATTCACCTGCCCGCCAAGGAGACCAGGTCCAGCAGATAGTCAAGACCCATGGAGACTCTCTCTCAGTTGGTCCAATTTTAAGTCCCCACATAGCGCCAGCCCTTGAGCCTGGGCTGTGACAGTCCCCAGGTACCCTGAGTGCTGACCTTCAGATGTCCCGACCCCTGCCTTCCCAGTGTTCAGAGGCTTCCCTAGAATCACCAATTCTGATGTTCCCAGCACCCCCCAAGCCTACTTCTAGATTGCTTGAATGTTTGATTACAACACAGTTTTTTGCCCTTGACCTTGGACTCTATCAAAAATCTGATAACCCTCCTCCTGTGGCTTTAAAGTCAGGGGTCAAATTCCCTCCCTCAGCGCTTCCTAAAAGTAGTATGTGCAGATGACCAACAAAATAGCCCACTCTAGATGGAACAGCTGGTGGCTGAGTTTCCATTTCCAAAACCAACGCTCTTCATTTCAGAAACCCTGGAGAACTTGTACAATTAAAAAGTGCAATTAATTAGACTACTTAAAACCCACCAGCAGCCACATTCAAAACAGCAGCCGCATGTAAAGCAGCCGCCGCCTCTGATGCTGCTGCTGCCTCTCACTAGTCCACAGGGCACTGCCAGCTTAAAGAGTTAGGCCCGGACAGCACCCAGGAGGCTACTAAAGGACCATGTGCGGCCTTGAGATGCTGGAGGAAACACCACGCCATTATAGGCTGACTCATTTGGCAATTATGTAATTGGATATCTTTAATGAGCACCCAAATAAACTTTTAAAAAATTTTACAATCATGCCTTTCTTACCATTTAAACACTATTAACGATGCATTTATTGTAAACTTTTCAAAAATTTTACAATTATGCCTTTCTTACCACTGGTTTTCTATATTTCTCCACCTTTAAAAGGAAAAAAGGAAAATAATCATGTAGTAAAAATACTAAAAAGCTTATTTATGAACCTTTGCATCTCTTTTGCTCTTTGGTAGAAGAAACAAAGGGGGGGCGCATCTAAAAGAGTACCTGGTATGTAACAAGTACTCAGTAAACACTATTCTTATAAGGTTATGTACCCAAAGAATGAGAAAGTATATTCACTCCAATGCTGAGATGAATATTTCCCTAGAGACGTTGGTAGGAAGCATTTGAATGATGACATTGGTTATGTCTATCACAGCATTTTATAAAGATGATAATCATCTTTGTTTCACCTTCTTCACTTCTCAGAGTATTTCCGTTTATATTTTCTATTCCACAACCATGTGGTTGGGACATCAGGTAATACTACTTCCATTTCACAGATCAAGAAATGAAGACGGAGAGGACAGGATGCGTCACGGTCTTGAAGCCGGGTGAGGCAGAAGTTCTGGCTCTCTGTTAGCTCCTCTGTTGCACTTCACCTCCATTAACAATTGTGCCTCAACCCCTGGTTCTCAACCGCAACACTCCACACTGGTTTTCTAAATGTGAGCTACCAGGAAGAAACAAATTAGAAAAAAACATTACCCTGAATCTTGTTTCTAAAGAAAATGTTTTTGATATGGAGTCTTACTCTGTTGCCCAGGCTGGAGTAGAGTGGCATAATCTCAGCTCACTGCCACCTCCACCTCCCAGGTTCAGGCAATTCTTCTACCTCAGCCTCCCCGAGTAGCTGAAATTACAGGCACCTGCCACCACACCTAGCTAATTTTTCTATTTTTAGTAGAGACAGGGTGTCACCATGTTAGCCAGACTGGCCTCAAACTCCTGACCTCAAGTGATCCACCTGCCTCCGTCCAACAAAGTGCTGTGATTACACACAGGTGTGAGCTACCACACCCGGCCAAGAAAATCTATTTTACAAAGAGTCACTGAGCACTCAACCGAATCCTCAATCCTGAGCAAGTGCTTCTATGTGTAAGGCATCACGCTTTTAAAAAGAGAGAGTCAGAAGGGAAAAAGAAAACTTGACTCACGCCTGTAATTCCAGCACTTTGGGAGGCTGAGGAGGGTGGATCACGAACGAGGTCAAGAGATGAAGACCATCCTGGCCAACATGGTGAAACCCTGTCTCTACTAAAAAATACAAAAATTAGCTGGGCATGGTGGCGTGCGCCTGTAGTCCCAGCTACTCAGGAGGCTGAGGCAGGAGAATTGCTTGAACCCGGGAGGAGGAGGTTGCAGTGAGCTGAGATCGCGCCACTGCACTCCAGCCTGGCAACAGAGCGAGACTCCGTCTCAAAAAAAAAAAAAGAAAAGAAAAGAAAACTTGACTGAGATTTCCTCAGTGGTGAGCAATAAATACTAATAATTCTAAAAGTATATTGGCATCCACAAAACAAGACAGTTCTCACCCTAAAGTTGTGTTCAATTTTTTTGTATGATCAAAATGAAACTTTGTAATTTCAACAGGACATCTCCCATCTGCTCTTCTCTTCATGGCTGAACCTTCAAGAAGTGCCATTTTTATCCTAGCACACAGTTTCCCCAAAATGCCATCCTCCCAGCCTTCACCAAACCATGCCTCTCTCCTTCATTTTACCTAATGTGAAATTCATTCATCCTCTGCCACTTTTCATGTTTCCTTTTAGTCAGGTTAAAATGTAGCCTACTAGCCACAGGTGCACCCTATACTTTGCCCTAAATTAAGTGACATACACTTCTGTATATCTTACCACATTTTCCTTGTAGAGGGTGATGTTTTCTCTCCTTAGAATATAATTCTCAAGGGCAGAAATCAGAGATTCATCTTGTCTTCAATGAGCTTCTCATTTTTCTGCCCCAAAATATCTAACTCACTTGGAGATGCTATTGATTCTCTCTTCCTCTCCTCATACTCTCTCATTGTAGTTATTTTCTCATCTAGAAACAACTTTATCTGGCAATTGTCAAGATAACAACGCAATAGGCAGTTCCCACACGTTGAATGAAACCAATGTAATTAAAAAAAGTACTAACGGTTTAATGATATTTTATATATTTAAAATTACTTTTGCAATTATGATCTTGTTTCACAAATCCCAGGTGCTGTTTCTGACCCAATTCCCTGTATCCAAAAGGGAAACCATAAAGGAAAGTAACTTTCATTGCTTAATTCATTCCAGCTATTTAGGTATTACTCTAATCCACACCGTTTTGTTGGTATCACTTACTGGCAATTTTTAAAAATAAGTTAAAAGTAAGTTCGAAGTTTCATTTACCCAGGTAGCAACATTATATTTCAGGATTAGAAGGTGAGGGGGAAGGAATAGGGGTGAAAAAAATAGTCGCTGCTTTATTAACTATTATTAAATTACTAATGCAGTAACTTCACTCTTTTCAGAGGAATTTTACCAATTTTCTGCTTGCTGGCTAATCATCTTACTGGGAATTTTAAAAACGCAGAAAAGGTTTAAATTGTTCCATCCACCAACTGTTTCTAAAAGCTCTTAATTTAATCCTGGGAGGTACCTTTTCACACCAAGTAATCCTGCTGAGAAACTTCTTTGTATTATTTTGTGAGCGGCTCTCATTCTTATAAATCGATGATGAATCTAAACCTATGGGTACAGCGCTATCTAGCGGTAGGAATGGGTAGACCAGGAGCCTTGAAGCAAGTTGCTCCTAGTTGACTTTTGAGACCAGTCCTGTTTGCCTGCAGCTGAGCCAGGAAGCAAAAGAAAGCCTCCTTATTCTCTTACACTGAAGTATACCATATTGTTAGAGCATCTATGGATCAGCAAATTCTTAATGACAAGAGCTTCTTTTATCTGTCTGGCCCCCCTACGCATTAAGTCTGCCTCTCCAACTATAGAGACGAGCCTTAAAGGTGTAGGTTGAGAGTTGGTCAGGAAAAGGCAAATAAGAATGTAAGAAGAGAAACTAGACATTCCCAATGAGACATGGTAAATTTGTGAACAAAAACAATTTATGAACCAAAAAACGGTGTTCACCATATTCAGTTTCTAGTACACATGGATTATAATTATATATATATAATTGCACTTTAGGTTCTAGGGTGCATGTGAAGAACATGCAGGATTGTTGCATAGGTATATACATGGCAATCTGGTTTGCTGCCTCCATCCCCATCACCTATATCTGGCATTTCTCCCCCATGTTATCCTTCCCCAACTCCCTACCCCCTGCTGTCCCTCCCCTAGTCCCCCCCGCACCACAGACCTCAGTGTGTGATGCTCCCCTCCCTGTCTCCATGTGTTCTCATTGTTCAACACCCACCTATGAGTGAGAACATGCGGTGTTTCATTTTCAGTTCTTGTGTCAGTTTGCTGAGAATGATGGTTTCCAGGTTCATCCATGTCCCTACAAAGGACACAAACTCATCGTTTTTTATGGCTTCATAGTATTCCATGGTGTATATGTGCCACATTTTCCCTGTCCAGTCTATCATCGATGGGCATTTGGGTTGTTCCAAGTCTTTGCTAAACAGTGCCGCAATGAATGTACGTGTGCATGTGTCTTTATAACAGAATGATTTATAATCCTTTGGACATATACCCAGTAATGGGATTGCTGGGTCAAATGGAATTTCTATTTCTAGGTCCTTGAGGAAATCGCCACACTGTTTTCCACAACGGTTGAACTAATTTACACTCCCACCAACAGTGTAAAAGTGTTCCTATTTCTCCACATCCGCTCCAGCATCTGTTGTCTCCAGATTTTTTTAATGATCACCATTCTAACTGGCATGAGGTGGTATCTCAACGTAGTTTTGATTTGCATTTCTCTAACGACCAGTGATGATGAGCATTTTTTCATATGTTTGTTGGCCTCATATATGTCTTCTTTTGAAAAGTGTCTGTTCATATCATTTACCCACTTTTGAATGGGTTTGCTTGTTTTTTTCTTGTAAATCTGTTTTAGTTCTTTGTAGATCCTGGATATAAGTCCTTTGTAGATTCTGGATATAAGTCCTTTGTCAGATGGGTAGACTGCAAAAATTTTTTCCCATTTTGTTGGTTGCCGGTTCACTCTAATGATTGTTTCTTTCACTGTGCAGAAGCTCTGGAGTTTAATTAGATCCCATTTGTCTATTTTGGCTTTTGTTGCCATTGCTTTTGGTGTTTTAGTCATGACGTCCTTGCCTATCCCTATGTCCTGAATGGTTTTACCTAGGTTTTCTTCTAGGGTTTTTATGGTGTTAGGTCTTATGTTTAAGTCTTTAATCCATCTGGAATTAATTTTAGTGTAAGGTGTCAGGAAGGCGTCCAGTTTCTGCTTTCTACACATGGCTAGCCAGTTTTCCCAACACCATTTATTAAACAGGGAATCCTTTCCCCATTGCTTGTTTTTGTCAGGTTTGTCAAAGTTCACATGGTTGTAGATGTGTGGTGTTGCCTCGAAGGCCTCTGTTCTGTTCCATTCTGTTTTGGTACCAGTACCATGCTCTACAGCCTTGTAGTACAGTTTGAAGTCAGGTAGCGTGTTAAGTGAAGACATGGACGCAGATAAACCTGTTTCCCCAATCCATGAACTTTCCAGTCTATCATACTGTCACCCAATAGCTGCAAGCTTTATTTCTAGTTTTTAAAATTACTTCCATATTATCATCAGCTCACCCAAAGATGAGTTTATCTGTAGCAATAAGATGCCCTCAAAAAATGACTCTACTTCTGGCCTCAAGACTTCCAACACCCATGGAAAATTCTGTGCTGCTAAACATAGCCATTAAATGACAACACATCATGGAGTTAAACCCAGCAAATTGGAAGAATTTTCCATTTCTGTGCAAATCCATTGTCTAATGATGTTTCAAAAATAAAAACCCAGGCGATCAGTGGTTACATTGTGGCAGTATCAGTTCTGGCAGAAAGGTTTATATTTTTGGATTAAATGTATTTCAAAGGGCACTGAATGTTTCAAAAACTCTGGGAAACTGGGGAAGCAGTTCTGGGTAACAAATGTCTATTCAGGAACTGAGAATAAAGCACTGATAGATGGCTTAGTTTTGGTGCCCAGTAAAGATAAAGGAATAAAAGGAAACCTTTAGCTTGCATTAGGCTTTATGGTGGGCAACTAAATCTTAATTGAAACACAGTGAGCGACAGTAAAAGATGTATATTATATAATACAAGCTTAATGAATAGGCATCACCAATAAGAGAGAAAAAGAAATAAAAGTAACTTTTAGTACTGACAGACCTACTGACTTTCAGATCTTTTTATTTTCCTGCAAGATGAGAATGTATGTTTGATTCTCGGTGTTGCTTCTTGTTTTTAAGTTGGTACCCAACATTTTTATTAAATATGTCTCTGCACCTGTCATGTATTCAGTTTCCAATATTGAAATATCCTCAATTGTTCAACATTTCATTTCACTCCCCTTTTTAATGAATTATTTTCCACTTAATAAAAACATGTTGCCACTTTGCCACTTGTTAAAATATCAGATATGTATTGCCAAATATGGTTCTGCTGAACATTTTCATCTTTGACCTGGAAGATGAGAATAAAAAACAGGTTCATTGAACACAGGGAAATAGTAAATGCAGTGGGGAGGTCGAGGCGGGCGGATCACAAGGTCAGGAGTTCAAGACCAGCCTGGCCAATATAGTGAAACCCCATCTCTAATAAAAATACAAAAATTAGCCAGGCATAGTGGTGTGTGCTGCCTGTAATCCCAACCATTCGGGAGTCTGAGGCAGGAGAATTGCTTGAACCCGGGAGGTGAAGCTTGCAGTGAGCCAAGATCGCGCCATTGCACTCCAGCCTAGGCGACAGAGTGAGACTCTGTCTCAAAAAAAAAAGCAATTGGAATATCTTAAGTACTCAACGCAAAATTGGTCTAGCAAAATAAACTATGGTTTATAAGAATTCACTTTATATAACACGTGAAATGCAGGAAAAGGTTACTGTATGGTTAAAATCAAACTAAGATAAATATTAAGTAATAATATTAGCAAGCACTGTGTGCCCATAGCACAATTCTAAGAAAAAAATATACATTACTATGCATATACTAATTTATGTATACTTATATATATTTTTTTCACAAACACTTTTTGAGGAATGTACTATTATACCCATTTTACAGGTAAAGAAACTGAGGCACAGAGAGACTGAGTAACTTGCCGCTATTCCTACAGATAGAGTGTATCAGAGCTGGGATTTAAACCCAAGAAGTCTGGCTCCAGAGTCCATAGTTCTAATCACTTTTAATCAGCCAGTAAATATTTCATGAGTACTTCACAAGTACTATGTTTTCTGTACTTCCTAGACCATATTAGTCAGTTTTTACTGTGGTCAGACAACCCCCATTTCCCAGTGGTTTGCTGCGATAAATGTTTATTTCTTGCCCACATTACATAAGGGCTGTGAGTTGACTATGCCTCTGATCAGCCCTTCTGGGCTCAGCTTGGCTCACCACAGCCCAGCAATGCCTGTCTTCTTACAGAACCAGTATCCTTCACCCAGGAGCTCCTCTCTGGGACTTGCAGTGGGAAGGAATTTGAGAGCAGTGAAGATAAGCTTAGCAAAACACACGCATGTACAGCCTCCGCTTGAACACAGCAAACGTTTATTCTGTTCAACTCTCATTAGCCAAAGCAAGTCACATGGCAAGCCCAAGGTCAACTGAGGGGAGGCCGTCTAAATCTCCCTTGGGTACACAGGCCAGTCATGCAGAGGGAGTGAATGGTCAGGAACAATAATCCAGTAGATCAAAGTCTCTTCACACCGCCCAGGTAATCTCAAAATTAGATTAAGAAAATAAGACTAGCATAAAAACAATTAGAGAATCCTATCAGATACAGGCCATCCTCCCTTTGCATGTACCATGTTAAGTGAAACTTGTGAACATAGGAATTGAATCCTAGCTTTGCAAGATTCTATGGTAACTGAGATTTGATCCTGTAGTGCCATGTAAAGCAAGGATTGCTTTATATAATAAACATAATAATAATACTTAATGACAAATGCTCAACTTTGAAATGGGGCCCTTAGTACAAGTTCTTCTCAGGGCATTTAAAATGAAACTGGAACCACGCCTGTAAGGCCCTATGTCAACTGGCCTTTACCCACCTCAGCCCTCAGCCCCAACTCTTCCCCTTTTCACTGCACTCTAGCCCCATGGGCTTTGTGCCAAGTTCACTCCTGCCAAGAACTTTTGTACGTGCCATTCTCTCTGCCTAGAGTCATTTCCTCCAGATTTTCAGAAGACTGACTTCTTTTAGGTATTAAAGCCTCAAGTACGAGCAGACCTCTTCAGAAAGACCTTCCCTGACCAGTCACGCTAAATTAGCTCATCGCCACTCCTCCACTTCAGGTCCACTATCCTGATCTGTTTTCTAAACAGGTCTTATCACTCTTTGAGACTCTTGTATCAATACATGTGTTTACATGTGGTTTATAATGGTTTGTCCCTTCCACCAGAATGTAAGCTACAAAGAGCAAGAAACTTGTGTGACTTATCATTCTGTCCTTACTGCTTAAGACATTTGCCTGGCACATGTAGGATTTACAATAAATATAATTAAATGAATGAATAAGTATAAACAGAGGCCAGATCACCTAAGGCCTGGAAGCCATGGTTTAGATTTTATTCCAAATGTACTGGGAAGCACTGGTGCAATTTGATAGTTATAAGCAACCGAAATGGTGATTATTAAAAAGTCAGGAAACAACAGATGCTGGTGAGGCTGTGGAGAAATAGGAATGCTTTTACACTGTTGGTGGGAATATACGTTAGTTCAACCATTGTGGAAGACAGGGTGGCAATTCCTCAAGGATCTAGAAGCAGAAATACCATTTGACCCAGCAATCCCATTATGGGGTACATACCCAAAGGATTATAAATCATTCTACTATAAGGACACATGCACACGTATGTTTGTGGCAGCACTATTCCCAATAGCAAAGACTTGGAATCAACCCAAATGCCCACCAATGATAGACTGGATAAAGAAAATGTGGCACATATACACCATGGAGTACTATACAGCCATGAAAAAGAATGAGTTCATGTCCTTTGCAGGGATGTGGATGAAGCTGGAAGCCATCATTCTCAGCAAACTAACACAGGAACAAATAAACAAACACCACTTGTTCTCGCTCATAAGTGGGAGTTGAACAAAGAGAACACATGGACACAGGAAGGGGAACATCACACACAGGGGCCTGTTGGGGAGTGGGGGCCAAGGGGAGGGAGAGCATTAGGACAAATACTTAATGCATACAGGGCTTAAAACCTAGATGACAGGTAGATACATGTAGCAAACTACCATGGCACATGTATACCTATGCATGTTCTGCACATGTATCTCAGAACTTAAAATAAAAAAGGAAGAAGAAAGAAAAATTAAAAAATAAACAACCACGTGTGGGTTATCTAATTGTTTCTTTAGCTTTCTTAATCTGTGTCATTGTGGGGAAAGAATCACCATTCCAATCAACAAGTATCAACCCTGGCTACATTTTGAAATCAAATGAGGGGTGAGGGGAGAGATACTGCCATTCCAACTTCTAAAAATTCTGATGTAACAGGTCTAAGCTGAGGTCTGGACAGGAAAACTTTAATGACTGCCCAATGTTTCTCATATCGAGACAAAATTAAAATCTGCTGATCTCAGCGGGACTGACAGTATAACAAAGCTTCTGAAAATGCATGTTGCCTCATTATGTATTGCTGATTTGAAATTCTGGCTCCATTTTGCCATTGTCTGACATGTAATAGGTACTCAGTCTATATGTGTTAACTGAGTTCCTGGTAAATAGTTGATAAATGAATAAATTAATAAATAATTGATGATTTAACTAAAGTATTTAGGAGATTAGAAGCAGCAGAGGTCAGCATGGATTGGTTTAGATAGGCAGATGGTATAAGCTGAGCCCGAGGTCAACTTTTCCTTGTTATAGAATGTTATGGAATCATGGAACATCCAGGCTGGAATGGCCCATAGAGACTGTCCAATACAATGGTTCATAATATTTTCCTGCTCACAGATCCTTTAGAATTTGATGAAAGTTTTGAACACTCATCCCCTCCCCCTCCAACCAAAAGAAAATCTATCTATAGTTATGTATTCAATTTGAGTGGGTTCAGAGGGCACCTGGACCATGGTTTCCCAAGCTAAACTCCTAAGGTCCAGATCAACATGCCTTTTGATAGGAAATGCAAGTGAGGCCCAGAGACACTCAGTGATTACTCAAAGCAGAAGCTGAGTCAGAAAGTAGCTAGGCTAGATCCTGGTCCTCTGATGCTGAATGCAGTTACCCATCTTCCTTTACACATCCACTGAGGATAAGGTTTAGAGGATGAATTCATAGCTAATTATTTTGTGTTTTCTTCTCTATTCCCTTGATTTCTTAAGCCTTACACACCTCACACTTCTGCTGCTCTTCTAGGAGGTCCTACCTGTTACCAGAACCTCCTATAGCTAATTTCAATAGCTAATCTAATGCCAACAGCTGGGCCACTTCATTAAAAAGTGGAAATTGAAATTCTAGAACCACCAAGTCTTCCAAATCTGCCATGTTTTCATGCCAGCTTCTAAGAATAGAGTGGTGGGAAATGGCCTCACATAAATCAGAGAAACCCTGAAATGAAGTCCAGCCTGTGGTCAGTCCCCACCATGGCCATCTCAACTGGCCCACATTTGTGAACACACACAGCTGAGGGCAAAAGTTGAATTCCATCCTCCCAGATGTCACGATGAGTATCACGAAGAACAGCTGTGGCAGTTAGCTGGGTAGCAGGTAGTCAGGACAGTATCTGGGCTCAGAAAGCAATGGGGACAGATGAGATCAAAGGATTCATGGATTTTGGGAGTAAGAGAATAAACTGTTGTCTGCCTACCAGGCTAGGCGCAAGTCTTCTAGCCTTATAGCAGAGTGAACTCTTTAAGAAGGGCTGCTTAATCGCGAAGATGGCTTATTAACCACCTCAGTGAAAGTCGGGTTCGTTTTCGTCACGAAAAGAACACTGCAGAGCAGGTTCCCTGTGCACTGGTTACCACCTCACCTGAGTTCAGTGAGATAGAAAATTTTCATACACAACAACTTAAATGAAGTGAGTTTATTACTTGCAAATAGGCAGCAAAAGATAAGACAAGCCTAGGAGCCATTGTGTGCTGGCCCCACAAGGCTCAAGAAGGCGTCCAGGGCAGACGGAGTCTCAATGCATATGTCCCACTTGCACCACAGCTGAGTGCCCCTGAAAAGGAACCCTGCCCTGGGTTTTAAACCTCAGGGGAGACAGGACTCATTAGGCAAGTCTTTGAAGGTCATCCTGCTTCCCAGCAAGACAGAAACAAAGTTTGGGGTATCCTGGGCAGTTCCTCCCTAACTCAAGATGTTACATTCCCTAGGAGGAACAGGAACAGCCCAAACTTTTTCAGACATTCCCCAACTCAGGATGCTGCATTCCCAACACATTCTACAGTTATTCTGGAGAACTATGAACACAAAAGTGGGGAGAGCTGGGTCAATCCAAGGCCACTTGGAGAACTGTCCTGCAGACACAGATGCAATGTTTGAAGGATACAGAAGTGAATCCGCTAGCGTCTGTTTCTTTTTCCTCCTCCTCTCTTCTGCTGCTCTTCTAGGAGGTCCTACCTGTTACCAGAACCTCCTACAGAGACCAAGGAAAAGGAGGAAATCTGATTTAATCATTAGGCTGTCTGTGAGAGCTATGAGAAAGAATTTGTGCTTTCATCTAAATTGGTACTTGAGAACCTTAGGCTTATCTGACTTGAGAATGTCAGTAAACATGTCTTCTCCTAATTACTAACATATCCATATGTGTATCCATATACATCTGGGTAGATATCTATTTTAAATCACTGTGTATGGCATTAAGACTCAAAATACAAAATCAAACGATCAGACCCATGGTCTATATGGTCCATCCTGCCCAGGAAAGTGTCCGTAGAGTGTTGTGAAGGAACATGGTGGAAGTTGTATTAGTAACTTTGTGTCCTGAATGCCCCTAACCATGCAGTCATGCCACTAATTACCTGAGATCTCCATTTACTATCTCCAACCCTATTTTTAAGTTTTTCAACTTACTATTTTCAACATTTATACCTTTTGAATAATTAGTTCCACAGATTTGTTGTCCTGTCTCTCTTCCTTAATCACATGAAACTTGAGACTAGATTAATTAATAGTACACAGTACTTAATACACTAGGGAAACTCAATATAACATTAGGTACTTACAGCCACTCTGCAGGGTGGACATGTGTCTCAGCTTATGACTAAGTATACCCTTCATTTGAAATAGCTCAGTTCCTAAACATAGCAGTTAGATAAAGTAGATATTTGTCATATGTTTTAAATATGGAAATTGTTTCTGTCAACTTGTGTATGTATATAGACTATTTCCCTCCACCATGAGCATCGGAAGGTTATGCCAAGATTCAGGAGGAAAGGCAAGTGCAAGAGCTGCATGGCCTAGTGGGAGACCAGCAAAAGTGAATTACAACCACACTTCACCTCTCAGCATCAAAGCCTTATCTCACCACTCAGTAAATGTATGGCACTTTACTAAGAGATGTTAAATAATGCTGGATGAGGCACCCAAGACCCTGACATACCTAAGCTTTCATCAATCACCTACCACTGCCAGAGCCAACACCTCTCTACAGGCCTAAGGCATCCCAGGCAAGTCCTTGGCTTTGTAAACACTAGCCAGGGATTTGGAGCCAAAGCTCAGCTTGATGTCTACCTGGTAAGCTGCCTATACATGTGAGGTGTGAGGAGGCAACAGTTTCCCTAGATTAGTGGGGGGTCTCAGAAGCCTGCCCTATGCCTGGTTCCCTCTCAGCCACAACCCAGTTCCTTTACATCTTTGCAAGGGTAAGGTCATCGCACCAACTACATCAAAATGCACCATGAGGAAGAGAATTCCAAGAAAGCATTTACCCCTCATGGTTTCATATAGATTTCCTTTCTTCCTCTGTCTTGTAAAATGCCTCCCCTTGAGAGGTGGCTTCACATGCATCCCTAAGCATTGATTTTTGTCCTTAACCCATATCAGAGCCCCTCTCCAAGATGAAGATCCTGGAGTGGGTAGCTCCTGGAAATGGGTAGTCACTGACAGCGGCCCTCCAAAGATTTGCAATCAAAAAAAAAAAGAGTAAAATTTGAAAATGAATAAAATTTGCTTCCCCCAAACATGATTAGTAGCTGCACTTTTAAACCAGTCTTCACAAACAAAACAATTGAAGGGGTTGAGGAGTTTCCTGAGAACTAATTGTTTTATACTTTTAAAATTAGTTTCCAGAAGGCACAGCAAAAAGAAACAAATCAGCAAATTAGCCATAATCATAGATTTTTCAAATCCCTGCAAATTGATATCTAGCCTTCAGGCTGAGAAGTATTCTGCCAAAAAGCAACCGTTCTAGTAACCTTCTTTGCATAAAGAGTCTGATTCAACCACAAATAATAACAGGTGGGCATTTTTCAGTCTAATTTTCTCATCCATTGGAGAGAGTTCCAAAACCTTCCCTTTACCAAAGTGTTTCTCCCCTGATATTTATCTGATGTGAATATAATAGACTAATTAATGTAGGCACCTCAAGGAGATCTCAAGGGGCGAGAAATAGCTGAAATGTCTGAGCCTCCTGCTGGCTGCCCTGCCTGATAAGGATGCTAAGAGTGTGTTCGCGACAAGCATCATTAGACATTCCTCACTTTGAGTCATTTTCATTCAGGCAGATGCAGAGGACTTTTCAGAAGGACAGACCATGGATTCCCTGTAATTTAAAGGAGAGAGTCACATTATACAGCTCTCTCATTTGAATTATATAAGACTCAGAGATAAGCATTTTCTCTCTGAGATAAGAGTAGAGGCCCATAATAGCCATAGAACTATTTTCATGAAAGTGTTCTCATTTGCACACTTAGCAGCTGCTAGGAAATACATGAGTGGCTGTCTGGGGTCTAAAGTGAGCCAGATTCCCAAGCTTAAAGGAAAGACTTGAAGGCACAGCCACTGGGAAGGCTGGCTGCTTATCAGACACCAACATTAGTTATGCCATTAATCTCCAAGTCTTAGACCTGTTCATTCCAGGATCCTACTGAGACCCAAATGAAGCAGGATGGGAACATTCTTAAGTATGCAATCCAAGAGGAAGGGTCACAAATGTGAGTCATATGGGGTGACAACCTTTACCCTTGAGAACCAGAGCAGCTAGCAGAAAGGAAATTATTTTGAAATGACATCACTTGCATAAGGCCATCTGACCAGGAGTAAAGTAGCTTCTTCACTTGTGCACCAGCCAGGACTTCAGTGTGTCTCCCGGGTACTCACGTACAGAGTTCCTGAGGCACTCAGTACCCAGCATCACAGCAGCAGAGTTACCGAGAGGCCAAGTTATACTCTTCCCTTTTCTTCCTTTTTTTCCTGTCTGCCCTCTAGTAGGAAAAGAACAGAGTTGACCCCTGACAGAATATAAAGAACAAATGTGGGTGTTGAAGGAGAGAAGAGCCTGCCAAAATATTGGCTAGGAGGCACCAATCAGAGATGAGTCCACAGGAAATAATATGAAATCGGCAAAGAGCAAGGAGAACGGGGGCATGGAGAGGAACCGAGTCCATGCACAGTACAGACGAACACAAAGTGGGGAAGCCAAAGTCAGTCTTGATGTGCCAAGGGCAAGAGCTAGCAGGGACCCAAGAACAAAGCATGGGGTGTGAACTAGAAATAACAGAAATAGAAACAGGAAACATCATGAGCAGAGGCAGAGAGAGAGAGAGAGAAACGTAGGCAATCAGAGACCCTGCAGGGAGGACCAAGCCTGGTGTTCATGGATACCTCAGGCTGCTGTTCCCATACAGCATGTGGGGAGATAATATAAGATAGCTCGGGTGACTGTATAGAAATATCTAAAATCCCTGAACAATGTGAATGGAAAAGGTTGGCATTAGAAAGAAGTAGTTTCTCATTAGTCTGAACATTCATTCAATAGCTAGGCATTTTATGTTTTACAAAGTGCTACATTAATTATCCTTTTTGATTCTCATAAACAAGGTATATGTGAGAAGACAATTGTAATGGTTAATTTATGTGTTTACTTTCCTGGGTCACAAGTTACCCACATATTTGGTCAAACGTGTTTCAGGGAGGATGTTTTTGCATGATTAAAGGGGATTGGCTCCCTAGTGTAGGTGGGCCTTAGTCTATCAGTTGAAGGCACAAATAGTAAGTATAAAAGGCCAACCCTCCCCCAAATAAGAAGGAATTTGCAGGGCCTATTTTCAAACTTGGATGTTGGGTTTTTTCCTTCTTCAGACTTGAACTGAAGAATTGGCTTTCCTGGCTGAGCTTAGGATAAGATCATGGATAGGAGCTGGCTGTGGTGGCTCACGTCTGTAATCCCAGCACTTCGGGAGGCCAAGGTGGGCAGATCACCTGAGGTTAGGAGTTCGAGACCAGCCTGACCAACATGGCAAAACCCTGTCTCTACTAAAAATACAAAATTAGCTGGGAGTGGTGGTGGGCACTTGTAATATCAGCCACTTGGGAGGCTGAGGCAGGAGAATAGCTTGAACCTGGGAGGCAGAGGTTGCAGTGAGCCAAGATCATACCATTGCACTCCAGCCAGGGCAACAAAATCAAAACTCCATCTCCAAAAAAAAAAAAAAAAAAAAAAAAAGAAAATCATGGATAGACATAGTCATTATTTTTTTTGCTTAATATACTTCACTTTTTAAAATAGCTTTAGATTTGCACAGAAATTAAACAGACAACACAAAGAGTTCCCATATACGCCACCACACGCTGTTTCATTGATCATTAACATTTTACATTAGATGGGACATTTGAAAAAATTAATGAACCGATAATGATATATTATTAACTAAAACTTCATACCTTATTCAGATTTCCTTAGTTTTTACCTAACTACCTTATTCTATTCCCAGAACTCATGTAGGATATCACATTACATTTTGTTGTTGTGTCTCCTCAGGATTTTCTTGGCTTTGATGGTTTCTCAAACTTTGTTTTTGATGACCTTTGAGACGCAATGGTCAGGTACACTGTACAATGCCCTTCTACTGGATTTTTTTCTGGTATTTTCTCATGACATGGAATCTGCATTTTTTGAGGAGATTACAGAGTTAAAATGCCATTTTCAGCACATCATATGAAGAGTACAAACTATTGACATGATTTATGGCTGCTGAGGTTGACAGTGATCATCTGGCTGAGATGTTTGTCATAGTTCTTCCCTGCACACTTACTCCTTTTTCCTCCCTTTTCATGCCGTACACTTTGAAAGGAAGTCACTGTGTGCAGCCCACACTTTAGGAGTAAAGAGTTGTGTCCCTCCACCTTTAAGATGGAGTAGCTCCATAATTTAATTGAAATTATTCTGTATAAAAGAACAGTCTCTTCTCCCCATTTACTAATGCATTCAATCTTTGATTTATATTAATCTATGTACAAGTGGATATGTATATGATATTCTGGGTTATAACCCAGCACTACGCTTTAATTTTATTGCTCACATTGTTTCAGCTTTCGTGATGGCGAGATTTTTCCATTGGTTCCTGTGCCCCTTTGACATACTACATTAATGAGTTGTTGTTTTTGATCACTTCCTTAATTTCTGATACTACAAGATGCTCAGGATTCACCTTGTATATTTTCTGTTCCACTCTTAGAATCAGCCATTTCTCCAAGGAGACCTGGTTCCTTTTTGCTACTAATGTATTTCTTTTGGAACCTCTCAGCTAACAGAAGAAATAAATTTGTGTGTATTACTATCTGTAAATATTTCTGTATGTAAACATTGGTATCTATATCAAGTTAAACATTATGGCTGACTGATGTCTCCAACTTTAATCCGTTATCCTACCTGGACCATGCTAACCTCCTTCTCTTGCTTATCTGTAAATTCCCAGAGCAACAGTGAGAAACCTGGATCTCACCATCCATCATCCACTTATTTAATTGTTCACTTTCAGTATACATGTATAGCAGTATCAGAATTGTTAACCTGCAACCCCATAAGAAATAACTTTATCCACTAAAGTGCAGTGCTTATGTGCAATACTTTAGTCCTTAGTCTTAGTCTCCACTCACTTCCAAAATTACTTAGGTCAGCACCTTTATCACCCCCTCCTTCATTGAGGTTGTGTTACACATTTGTAATATGGTCACATTCTCTTGTAACGGTATACATTCTTTCCTGGATTCCCCTAGCCATGTACATTACTTCTTAATTGTATTCATTAAGGTTCACTCTATTCTAAAATTATGTGGGTTTGACAAATGTATAACATCATATCCAACATTACAGTATCACAGAATAGTTCACCTGTCCCCCCCAGAAAAGTCACCTGTGCTTCACCTATTTATCCCTTCCCCATTCCCCACTGGCAACTATTGATCTTTTTCATGTCTGTATATTTTTGCCGTTTCCAGAGTGTTACATAGTTAGAATCATACAGTTTGTCACCTTATTAGACTGGCTTCTTTCCCTTAGCAAAACATATTTAAGGTTTTACAGTGTCTTCACTGCTTGAGATCTCATTTTAATTGATGAATAATAATCTATTTTATGGATATACCACAGTTTATTTGTCTCTTCACTTATTGAAGATCATCTTGATCACTTCCAGTTTGGGGCAATTATAAATGAAGCTACTATAAACATTTGTGTGCAGGTTTTTACGTGGACAAAATTTAACTCAGATAAATGCCTAGGATCAAGATTGTGGGATCACATAGTAAGAATATTTTTAGCTTTGTAATAAATTGCTGATCTAGCTTCCAAAGCCGCTGTATTATTTTGCACTCTCACCAGCAATGAATGAGAGTCTCTGTTGCTACACATCCTCACCAGCATTTGGTATTGTCAGTTTTCTGGACTTTAGCCATTCTAGTAGATATGTCATGGTATATCAATACTGTTTTAGTCTGAAATTCCCTAACAACAAATGATATCAAACATAAGATTTATTTGTATATTTTGAGAAGTTCTGTACCGGATGTGTGTTTTGTAAATATTTTCTTCCAGTTTGTGCTGTGTTTTTTCTCTTAACAATGTCTTTAAAAAGAACAAAGTTTTTAAATTTCAATAAAGTCCAACATCATTTTTTTATAGATTGTGCTTTTTGTGTTGTATCTAAAAACTTAATGCCAAACTCAAAGCCACACAGATTTCCTCCATGCTATCTCCCAGAAGTTTTTAAATTTTGCTTTTTAGGTATATGGTTTATTTTAAATTAATTTTTGTGAAAGGTATAAAGTCTGTGTCTAGATTTTTTGTTTTTTTTTGTTTATGAATATCTAATTGTTCTAACATCATTTGCTGTTGAGTAAATGATTTTTTTCTCCATTGAATTTCTTTGCTACTTTGTCAAACAACAGTTGACTATATTTGTGTGGCTCTCTTTCTGCGCACTCTGTTCTCTTTCATTTATTTATTTATCTATTGGTTTGCCATACCATGCCATCCTAATTATTATAGCTTTATAATAGGACTTGAAGTCAAAGAGTGTCGGTCCTCCAACTTTTTTTTTTCACCTTTATTGAGGTATAATTAACCAAAAAAACCTGTATATATTCAAAGAGTATAACAGGATGTTTTGATATACACATATATTGTGCAATGGTTACTGCAATTAAGCTAATAAACATACACGTTAATTCACAGTCCTTTTTGTTTATGTGTATCGTGTTAATACTTAAGATCAACTCTCTTAGCAAATTCCAAGTATACAACAATTAACTATAGTCATCATGCTGTATATTAGTGCTCCAGAAGATACTCATCTCATAATTCCAAGTTTGTACCCTTTGGTGCAAATCTCTCCATTTTCCCTAACCACCAACCCCTGGTAGTCACCTTTCTACTCTCTGTTCAAAGTTCTACTTTTTTAGATTCCACATATAAGTGAGATCATGCAGTGTTTGTCTTTCTATGCCTGGCTTATTTTTCATAGCATAATGTCCTCCAGGTTCATCTGTATTACTGCAAATGGCAGGAATTTGTTTTCTTTTCCAGGGCTAAACAGTTTTTTATGTATGGCATATGTGAGATACATATGTCTTATATTTTCTTTCTTCATTTATCCATTGACAGGTAAGCTGTTTTTATGTATTGGCTATTGTAAATAATGCTGCAATAAACATGGGAGTGCAAATAGCTCTTCAACATACTGATTTCGTATCTTTTGGCTATATGCCTAGTTGTGGAATTACTGGATCATATAGTTTTTCTATTTTTTTTTTTTTTTGAATCTCCATACTGTTTTTCGTAATAGCTGTAACAACTCACATCCCCAACAACGTTTAAGAGTTGTCTTTTTTCTGAATTCTCACCAACACTTCTTATCTTTTGACTTTTTTTCTATAATAACCATCCTAACAAGAGTGGCTTTAATTTGCATTTCTTTGATGATTAGTGATGTGAGTGCCTTTTTTGTATACCTGTTAGCCATTTCTGTGAAATGAAAATGTCTAATATGGTCCTTTGCCCATTTTTAAATCAAGGCATTTGCTTCAGGCAGGGGTTTTGGTTTGGGTTTTTGTTTTTTGGTTTTTTTTCTCTTGAGCTGCATGAGTTCCTTATATATTTTGGATATTAATCCTTTATTGGGTATATGTTTGCAAATATTTTCTTTCATTCTGTTTGCTGCCTTTCCACTTTCTTGACTATTGTCTTTGCCATGCAGAAGTTTGTTTGTCTGATGTAGTCCCACTTGTTTAGTTTTGCTTTTGGTATCTGGTTTTTGTCATATTAAAAAAAAATCATTGCCAAGACCAATTTCATGGAGCTTTTCCCCAGTTCTCTCTCAGGAATTTTATAGTTTCAGATCTTATGTTTAAATCTTTAATTCATTCTGAGTAAATTGTTATATATATATATAGTATAAGATAAAGATCCAATTTCACTTTTTTTGCAAATTGATATCTAGTTTTCCCAATACTTTATTAGAGATACTATCCTTTCCCCCACTGTCTATTTTTGGAGACTTTGTTGACTACTAATTGACCACATATGCACGGGTTTATTTCTGGGCTCTCTATTCCATTTGTCTAAGTATATGACTTTACGCCAGTATCATACTGTTTTGACTACTACAGCTCTGCAATATAATTTAAAGTCAAGAAGTGTGAGACCTCTAGCTTTGTTCTTCCTGCTCAAGATTGCTTTAGCTATTCAGGATCTTTTGTGGTTCCATATGAATTTTAGAATTTTTAAATCTATTTCTGTGAAAAATGCCACTGAAACTTTGACCAGGGATCATATTAGATCTGTAGATGACTTAGGGTAGTATGGATATTTTGGCAATAATGATTTTTCTGATATCTTTTCATTTATGTCAGCTTCTATTTCTTTCATCAATGGTGGATAGTTTGAAGTGCACAGATCTTTCACCAGCTTATTACATTTATTACTAAGTATCTTATTCTTTGTGGTACTATGTAAATAATATTGTTGATTTAATGTCTTTTTCAGACTGTATAGTTAGTATACAAAAAAGCAACTTATTTTAGTGTGATTTTTTTATCCTGCAACTTTACTGAATTTGTTTATTAGTTCTAACAGTTTTTTGATAGCATATTTAGGATTTTCTACAAATCAAATTATGTCAGCTGCAAACAGAGACCATTTTACTTCTTCCTTTCTGATTGGCATGCCTTTTATTTCTATTTCTTGCCTAATTTCTCTTACTAGGACTCCAGTACTATGTTGAATAGAAGTGACGAGAGTGGACATTTTTGTCTTGTTATTGCTCTTAAAGGAAAAGCTTTCAACTTTTCACTATTGAGTATGATTCTACTTTTTCTTTAGCATTGTGTGACTATTCTGAGCTTTTGCCTTTCTATATAAACTTTAGAATCCATTTATCAATATCCACAAAACAGCTCTGTTGGATTTTGATTGAAATTGCCTTAAATTCATAGGTCAAGTTGGAAAGAACGTACATCTTAATAATATAGAGTATTCTAATCTATAACCACAGAATATTTATTTAGGTCTTCTTTTATTTCTTATCAGCATTTATAGTTTTCCTCATGTTTTGAACATACTTTGTTTTATATCTAGATATTTTTTCTCTCTTTTTTGGCACTAAT
Source organism: Ateles fusciceps (assembly GCA_036589455.1). Lineage (NCBI taxonomy): Eukaryota > Metazoa > Chordata > Mammalia > Primates > Atelidae > Ateles > Ateles fusciceps. The sequence goes on along the minus strand of JAZHEH010002982.1, from coordinate 3,907,326 downwards.
GTAAATGATATGTTTTGAAATTTCAATTTCCAGTTGTTCATTGTTGACATATAGGAAGTCAGTTGACACTTGTATATTAACCTTGTACCTTGCAACCCTTGCTATAACTGCTTATTAGTTTCAGGAGTATTTTGTTGTTGTTATTGACTCTTTGGGGATTTTCTTCGTAGACAGTCATGTCATCAGTGAACAAAGACCATTTGATTTCTTCCTTCCCAAGCTTTATGCCTTTTATTTCCTTTTCTTGTTGTATTACATTAGCTATGACTTCCAGTAGATGTTAAATTAAAGTGGTAAGAGAGGACAACCTCTTCTTGTTCTCAATTTTAGTGTGAAAGCCTCCAGTTTTTTACCACTAAATACGATTTAGCTGTAGTTTTTCATCAACTTGAGAAAGTTCCCCTCTACTCCTACTTTGCTGAAATTTCTTACCAAGAATGGGTGTTGGATTTTGTCAAGAACTTTTGTGGGATCAATTGATGTGAACATATGATTCTTCTTTAGTCTGTTGATGTGGTAGATTATTCTTAATTTCGAATGTTGAACTAGGCTTATGTGCCTGGAACAAATCCCAGTTGATTGTGGCACACAATTCTTTTTTTACACACTGGATTTGAGATTATATGGCTTTTTCAGACAGACTCAGATAATAGTGACTAGTCTCATTCTCTCAGGTATTAGAATATTCAGGTCAGCATCACTTAAAACTTTTTTTATTTTAGTATTACAATATTAAAACTTCAATTGTTCATCATATTGGAAACTTGTCTCCCTGGTTTGTAACTGCCCCAGCCTGAGAAGTCAGCAGTAGGGAGGAGGGGGTTGGTAAGAAATGTTGTGTTCTCCCCATCACCTCCTTCCTTACCCACTAGCTGAACTTTGTGGTCACTCCCAGGTTGGCCTGGGGGAGGCAAAAAGGAAGAAAGCACAGTTTACACGGCTGAGGCAGCTGTGATGAGCCTGGAGCTTTCTGGATGTTTCACATCGAGCAAGTGCTATTTCTTTCGCTCATGAGGAATTTTGAGGGTTCTTCAGAGAACAAATTCCCTGCTAGGAGGTCTCCTACCTGCAAGTGCCTTGCTATGGATGATATCTCCTCTGACAATCCACTTCTGATGCCCCCTCAGCCCCTGGGTCCCTACGGTCCTTCTTCCCTTGGGGTTGCCTCATCCCTCCTTATGGTCCCCTTGAGTAGGATCCTTTTAAGGAGACTGCTGCTGCTTCCCTCCCAATTGGTCCACAGCAGGCCTGCAGGAAACATGTCTGCATACATTTTTGTCCCACCAAACTTCAGGGTGGTTCCAATACAACCTCTGCTTTCACTTATGGGATACAACTGTTTTATCAGGTCTGATTTAGGTATCTTCTCTTATATCCCCAGATTTCAAGGGGAAATATGACAAGTTTTCCAAGCAGCTTTTTAAAGTTTGACTTACGGTGAGGCAAAGCCCATACCCACCTTTTACCCCACCTCATCTACTTTCAGCTAAGATGTGGGGTCTGCAGGAGGCATGCTGATGACTCTCTCCTCATGAATTCCTAGCTCCCCGTTGCACAGTTTAGAGTTATGTGATGCGCTAATGAATGCAAATCCTTCTTTCATCATCTCCATTAAGTATCTCCTATCCCCAAACTGACACTCTCCAAACCTCGGAAGTAGGGGGTGGGGAAATGACAATGAGAATCCAAAAACAGATGCTGCAAGATGGGGATGGTTTCTCCCTAAGGAAAGTAAATATTCCTACCATCAACCTTTCTAAAAGAAGCCAGTTCTGTGGCAGGAAATGAAGAGTCCTAAAGTGAGACTTAGCCTGGGGGAAAGGGAAAAATTTGCTCTCTGGGCTTCAGGGCTATTAGAACTGGAACTTTTCAGTGTAGACACCACAGAACACATTAGGAGGGCCAGGAGCTGGGCCATGGAGGGCCTTGCTCAGCTGTGGAAAAGATGGTCTCTGTTTATAGACCCTCCAAAAGGGCCTCCATCTGCCAAGAGCTCCTAGTGATGACTGAGTTGATGACCATTCTAAATACCGTATCTAAGCCTCCAGTTATCAAAAGTAACCTGGCCTTGTTTGTGCAGTGGGGAAGCCAGAGAAAGACCTACCCTATGCCTCGAAAAAGATGGTAGCAAGGAAAGCAATGACCCCTCTCTGCCCACTGCCCCATCATCTCAGGCCAGATGGGTGGTGGTAGCAGGGGATACTGTGGAGACAGCAGCAGCAAAGACATAGATGGGCAGCCCAAGAGGAGCCACAGTTCAGGACACAGCAAGCAGCAACCTGTTTCTGAAGTATCATGAGACAACGCAGGGGAAAGATTCTCCGGAATCACCCGTGAAGGTGTGGCTGGCACTCAATCTTCATCTGTATGCAACTAATGGAAATGTGGCCTCACTTATGTGCAAATGAGGACCTGCTAGTTACAGGAATACAGTAGTCAGAAACTACAGGCCAGAGTCACAGACATGCTCCAAAATGACATGGACCAGATTAAGTTTGAAATTTCCCCAGGGAAATCATTATCAACTACTGTCTATCTTTTCTATGGTGATTAGCAGTAAAGCTCTAAAAGAAAAAACAGCTTCTGGGGAGGTCTTTGGTGTGGTGATAAAAAGGAAAGGGAAAACTGAGGAGACACCATATGGGTATTCATCAGTTTTGAAAAGAATTCCAAGGGGGGAGGGGAAGCAGCAACTTCATCACAGAAGAAAGGAACGTAGCTGTCCTTAAGGCAGAGGTGGAGAGCCTGAAGACGGCCAGGGCCTGAAGAGACATCCTGTATCCTCCAAATAGAAGCAAAAACGAACACCCTCACTCCTCCCCCAACATTCTGAGTTTGCAATCGAACACTCCAGAGTTAGTAACCTGCAGGGATTATCAGCTGTGTGGCTTCAGGTAGTTTCCCCTCTGAGCCTCAGCTTCCTCATCTTTGAAATGCAGCTCGCATTCTACCAACCATCGGGTTATTCCAGAATTAAACGAGATAAAATATGTAAAACACCCAGAACAATGTACACACTCAGCAAAAGGTAGTTTTTTTAAAGAAAATCTTATTCAGTATGCCCTGGAGATAACATTTATTTCCACACAGTGCATTAATCCATACTATTAATGAAGATCCTGAGATATCAAGAAAGAGTTAGAAGCTTTAAAGCTTGGCACTTAAAGGAGTCTGAGCTGGGTGTGGTGGCTCACGCCTGTAATCCCAGCACTTTGGGAGGCTGAGGCAGGCGGATCACTTGAGGTCAGGAGTTTGAGACCAGCCTGGCCAACATGGTGAAACCCCATCTCCACTAAAAACACAAATATTAGCTAGGCATGGTGACAAGTGCCTGTAGTCTCAGCTACTCAGGAGGCTGAGGCAGGATAATTGCTTGAACCCAGGAGATAGAGGCTGCAGTGAGCCGAGATCACACCACTGCACTCCAGCCTGGGCAACACAATGAGACTGCGTCCTCACCCAAGAAAGAAGTCTCCTACAGATTTCCAGAAAACACACTTATTTTAGAGGTGTTTTAAATGGTGACAAATTCTTTAACAGCCCTCTGGTCAAGAGGTAGGTTTATGTGCCCCTCTCCTTGTGTCTTTGCAGGCTTATAATTACTTGAACAAATTCTGGTGGAAGTGATGCTATATGCCTGTGAGGCTCGCCCATCAAAGGCCATGCAGCTTCTGCCTACTCCTCTTGGGATACTCACTATGGGAAAAGTCGGCCAATATGCAAGAAGCCCAGCTGTCCTGAAACCACTATGCTGGAGAGACCACTTGTAGGCAGCACTGTAATAGCAGTAACAAGAACACTGTGTAGAACATCTCATTTGCCTACAGTGGGGGATAGACTTCATGTGGCCTGATGAGTATTCTCATCAGACCATAATAAAAAATCACCTGCAAGATTAGGAAACCCATGAACCCCATGTTTCCAGTTTCTTCCCATGTTTCCCTAACCCCCATTTGTTCAGTGAATTCAGAATCCAAAAAATAAAACAAGCCTCTTCTTCATCCCGATATCTGTCACCTGCTCAACTGTTTTGATGTCAATGAGCAATAATTCTATGTTTCTCATGTTCCTCCAAGTGTGATGAGTGGCTGTCATCCTTCAAACCAGGACAGAGCACCTGTGCCCACGGCAGGGGGGACTGTCATCTGCAGGAGCCCTGTGGTCTGGCAATCACAGGCCTCCCTCCATCAGCGCAGCAGCCCCTCTGTCAGCATCCTTCTGCATCGAAAAAGGATCACTGTAGGGAGAATTCATGAGCCACAGATTTGTCAATAGTCATGCCTTTGAAAGGAGGAGGGTAGGGGCGGGGAGAAGAAACACAAATCCCATTTTTTAATCTGCTGGGGTTTGATGTCTGTTTCACTGCTAAGATTTTTGAGAGATAGAGAGTGCCTGAGAAAAATACTACTGCAGAGGGAGAAGAGCCCACTCGGTTTCCATAGCAACTTCACAGATAAGAACAATGGTTCTACCCAGCCTGGAGGGGGAGAGGTAGTAAGACTGAAATGGGCTCAAAATAAGCACTTTCATGACTTTATCTTTTCCTTGAGTATTTAATTTTAATGTAACTTGCACTTGTTTGTTGTACATATTCTAACTCTTACCAGGAGGAGTGATTCCCCTGTGATCACCTGTTTTTGGGGGACCTCATGAAATGCAAAACTACACCCCTGATGCCTAATATATTCTATTCTATTAAAGGAGAGGAGCATAAAATTTAAAGTGTAAGTGCATCTTAGGGAGTCTAGCCCCAAGAGTCAAAGTGACTTGCTTTGTCATTCTTGAATGAGTACTTGAAAGCTTAGTGTGCTCACTTCACCTAACTGAAAAATGGGTCAGTTGATATCCTCCTGTTTCATCGAGCTGTTGCAAAGAATGAGGCAAAGTATCTTAAAAATATTTGTAAACTACCAAACACTGCCAATCTAAAGTACAGAAGTAATGGTAAGAGTAGCAGCATCAGTAGTAATAATAGTAGCAATATAATTATTAATATTGGCAGAACCAGCATCTAGGTCTCCTGAATTTACCACTCACACTGGTTTCTTTGTACCACTCCCCCTCAATACTGAAGTCAAGTCCTCTTAAAAAAACTTGAATGCCACAGAACCCATCCAACCAAAGACTTAGTTTTTCCCAGTGAGATCTGCTCAGGGGTCAACAAAAGTGACAAAGAGTAAAGGAATCAAAGTACAATATGGCACTGCCCACCTCTACCGCCATTTATTGTTCTCAGAATATTTTCTGTTGTTATCGAGTACTTATCACTACTTGAAGTGCGCTTTAAACATGGCAGCTGTTATGACCCGAGGAACACTCAACAGAATGGGAGTGGGGCAGAGGGAGAAAGCAAGCAGGGACGAGCAAGAAGTTGAGGCCGGCATGCATCAGCCAACACTGAACACCAAAACTTCATGTAAAAATACATATGTGTATATATATATATATATATATATATGCTATGTCCATAAATACATGTCTTTTGCTTTAGGTTTTTCCACTGAGAATTCATACAATGTCGGACTCAAAGTTATCACCATGGGAGGCTATGGTCCGAAAACTCGAACTTCAGTGTTGCCATTTTAAAACTCACTTCAGAACTAAAAATTAAATTCCGTTTCTTTAGAATTTAAAACTGATAATGACCAAAAATGGCCATCTCTCCTATTCCTCAAATCAAGTCACCAAATGTGGCCTTGAACCACTTTCGATTGTTCACAGAAATCACACTCTTCCTTAACAGATGAAAAATCATCGTCACTGAAGATTAGAAGAAACATGTGCTCTGAATGCAACTAATTCCTACAGGAGCCTGAAACTGCCATGGGCAATAAAAAATATTATGGAAATTAATCCAAATTAATTACTCTGAAGTAGAGAAAACTCATTTGGATGTAAAAGTCCCAGGATATTTGTGTTTAAAAATTAATTATACTACTCCATAGTAAGAACTCCGCTCATTCACTTATTCATCAATTTGTTCCTCCAACAAATACTTTATATCCCCTACTCTACTGGAATATATAAATAAGACATCTTCATGCTGATGATTTTCAAAGGTTTATGTTCATTCTCAACTTCTTATATTTTAGGTTGATATTTGTATCTGCCTCTGCAATCTCCATCTTGATGTTCCAAAGACACTTCAGATTTTATATGTGAAACTTTACATACAGCCTCATCAACTTTGGACAAAGAGTTCTTTTTGTTTGTTTTTTAATCAATGGAGTGTCAATCTGTTCTATCAATAGGAAGTTGAGATGTTCTCTCTAGAGACCAGCATTTACCATGATTCTTGGAGATTCTGAATGTATTTGTCGGTTCTCACACTGCTATAAATAAATACCTAAGACTGGGTAATTTATTAAAGAGAGGTTTAATTGGCTCACGGGCCTGCAGGTTGCACAGGAAGGATGGTGGCATCTTCTTCTGGGGAGGCGTAGGGAGCTTTTACTTATGGCAGAAGGCAAAGCAGGAGCAGGCCCTGAACACAGTGAAAACAGGAACAAGGAGGTGCTACACACTTTCAAACAACCAGATATCACGAGAACTCACTATCATGAGAAAAGCACCAAGGGGATGGTACTAAACCATTCACAAAAAATCCACCTGCATGATCCTAGTCCCCCTCTACCAGGTCCCACCTCCAACACTGGTAATTACAAATTCAACCCGAGATTTGGGAGGAGACACACATCCCAGCTCTATCACTGAGGCCTTTGTCAGACCCAAGGAATCAATGCGACTTCCAAATGCCAAGCAGAAGGAATCGAAGATCTGATTTGCCCTCCCCCACCCCTGCTTATCTGACAGCCACAGCACTGGTGAGTCCCATCTCAGTTGCCAGCAAAGCCACAGAGCGAATGCTGACTCCACGCAGGTCAGTGGTGATTTGCCTTGAGTGCTGTTCTTGAACATCCTGACTGTGTCCTACACACCAAAGTGGGACTCTTGGCTTAAATCAGGGTTCCAGCCTGCCTTACTGTGTCCTCCCACGTTCAACAAGTAGCTAAAACAAGACAGCAGCCCAGCATGACCTGCCAAGGTCTCTTGGCCTCAGCCACTCTAGGCAGCCCAGACCTCTGTCTCTTGTGGTGTTTCTCTCCAATGTGCTGTCACTCCGTCCTTCACCACCCTCTCCTTCGTATTCAGGAGGCATCTTTAAAATGCTGGTGGTATGTCAGTGCTCTGACCTACACATTTCCGCACTGCACTCACAACTCAGGGTTTTGCGCACTTGCTCTGTAGCAGGCACAATCATTCTGATAAACAAAATTGAATCACTACCATCAAGAACTCTAGAGTTCAGAGGATATACTGATAACTTAAATGGTAAATAAACATCCTAGGCACTTCAGCAAAGAAGCCACTGTGAGAACCGGAGGAGGGACGCCTATGGTATTTGAACTGCCTAAGTGTTTTCCTGAGGCCTGACTTTATTGCTCCTCTTTTGGTTCAAACCTTTAGGCTTGTGGTCTTTGAACAAAGCAATTGAGGAAAATGATCAGATACATCAGAGTCATTTCCCTGAACCAGCAAACTTATAGGGATTCCTGTAGTAGCCTTCAGGAAAGGAAAACCACTGCTGTGACCTTGTTTTCCCCTTTCCCGGAGCCTTCCACATTCCCCTCCCTAGCTCTTTTCCTTGCCCTGTGAAATAATTTAATTGTATATGAGCAAAAATGGTTTGTCAAAACCTAGCACACATAGGGCTGATAGCTCCTGTGGGGGGATCTGACATGGGCAAAGGAGCTACTGTTTAGATACAGTGAGTGGATTAAATTTCCGTAGCCATAAGCAATCTTTGCATCAGCAAATTTTGAACTATCAGCTGACAGGTGGTAGAATGCTAGTTAATTGGGTGGACGCAAACATCGCAAAATGAACTTGATTCAGATGGACGTGAGGTTGATATCATTTTAGAAAAAAAAGCATCATTTTATTTTTTTCTCTATATTCTGAACCCGCTTCTTTGGTCACATTCAAATTTTTAGAACGAGGGGAGCTCAGGCCTAATACGCGTACACAAATATACACAGCCTCTCCCACAGCATCTTCAGAGATACCGAGAAGATCGTACCCAAGATCTTCAGGAAGGGAGGAAACACCAGCCCCATTCACCAAGACACAACAAGAGAAGCTCAGTCCAAAATACCTTGTCTCAGGCCCCTACCACGATTTGGGAAATATTGAGGGATAAGAAATGTAGCAGAAAAGGGAAGATGGACAATCAGATTGGAGAAGAGTAAAATCAAAGATGCACCATAATAAGGCAATGTAAGTGGCTGATCACGGCAGGTCATTTAAGAGACAACTTGACCGGAAACAGTACTCAACAACTGGATGTTGCTGAAGAGGACACAAGGGATTTCCATTGCATTGGACTGACCTCCTCATTAGAAAATAAAGACATGTGTCTGCAAAATTGCAAGTGTGGAGTAACATATGATCCAACTGTTGGAACTATTGCATCACTATGGGTTGGAAATCAAATTACTTAGCTGGTCACCTTGTGAGACCTTGAAAAAGCAATGAAGCATATAGAAAAACTTGAGAAAGGGAGGTGACAGCTAAGACCTAGAAAAGGGTATACAGAGGGGGCGATGATTCTGTGGGGTCAATTCTCCATTCAGTCTCTTATTCAACCAGCAAACATTTCCTGATGTCTTACCAGGTCCCAGGCACTATGGATGGGAATGTAAAAATGAACAAAGCCCTTAATGAAGGTACAAGCATAAGTGTGTGTGCATGAAATACACAAATATATAAGGAAGAAGCAGACCCATTAACATCCAGATGTATTGCAATGTGAAAAGTGCCCTGACATGAGAATATACCTACAGCAACGCATCAGAGACACAGGAACAGTTCATTCTGCCTTGAGAAGAGGAATGGGGCATAGGTCTCTGAAGATGTCATTAACAGAAAAAAGTTACTTCAGTGCCAAGAAGGTTGGGGCAGTGGATTCAAAGGACTAAACTCGGAGGGCTCTTTGGATGAATCCCTGGCACCCTCCCCACATGTAGAAAAATGCTTTTTTCTCAACAGATTCCGAGTCAGAAGCACATCTGCCAGTCTTGCCTTATGTTCACAGCTCCACCTTCTGGCTCCAGCATAGCAGAAAACCTCAGGCTGACTGAGGGTGGGGAGGTGCCAAGCCAAAGCCACCCGGCCATCAGGCTCTTGGGCAGGCTGGCGGCCAGAGAAGCCCATGCAGGGCCCTGTCCTGTGAGCCCCATGCTGCAGTGGCTTGCAGGCTCTTAGTCACTTTCTTCATTCTTGCCCCTCAGTTTCTATAGACTACACCCCAAATTTGCTGTTTCCATAGACTTTGAGCAGCCATCTAACTATGTTTTCTGACTTTGGATGACTTAACTGTCTGCTGCCTGCTACCTCGAACGGGGGAGCAGCCCTTCCAGCATCCCAGCAGTTCCCTTTGCTCATTGCTAACCTGGACTCTGCCTAATACAAAAGGGATTCTTCTGGGAGCACAGCAGGAAAGCTTTCATGCTGCCTGCCTTCCCCTCAGTCCTTTTAGATCCTCCTCCACAACCTGCACCAGACTTTCTGCTCTGGGGTGGAGGTAGTTTATTTCAAGAAAAAAATAGATCAGTTTATTTCAAGAAAAAATTCAGGATAAAATTCCAATAATTTTTTCTCCTAATAAACGCTTTCCCCTCCCCTCTCTGTGAGAAGATATAGTCTACCCTGTGCTCATTGCTTTTTTTTTTTTTTTTTTTTTTTTTGAGGTGGAGTCTCCCTCTGTTGCTGGGCTGGAGTGCAGTGGCATGATCTCCACTCACTGCAACCTCCTCCTCCTGGGTTCAAGTGATTCTCCTGCCTCAGCCTCCTGAGTAGCTGGGACTACAGGCGTGCACCACCACACCCAGCTAACTTTTGTATTTTTAGTAGAGATGGGGTTTCACCATGTTGGCCAGGATGGTCTTGATCTCTTGACCTCGTGATCCACCCGCCTCGGCCTCCCAAAGTGCTGGGATTACAGGTGTGAGCCACCACGCCCGGCCCCCTGTGTTCATTGCTTTAAGAGAGTATTTGTCAGAAAGGAAGTGCTTAGTGAATCTTAGAGAATTTTGATCACAAGCAAGATGTTTTGGAGAAGCATTATAAACAAAAGGTTTCCTCTTCCCCAAGGCCTCTGGGGACAAGGGACCAGGAAGGTAATACAGAGTAACAGAGCCAGTAGAGAGGGCTGAGCTGGATATGAGGACCTTTAAAGGGGGCAAATGATACTCAACTGTACCCAATCATGAAGAAATGCAAACCCAGCATCACTTCTTCTTCCATTGCTCAAGAGCACCTAGAAAGCTGACTCTTCCTATGAAATCTTCTGATTTTTCAAATGTTGACAATGAATTCAAAAGTTTTTGTACAACACTGTGCCAGCTAAACACAATCTATCTGTGGGCTACCTTTGTTTTTGGACAGATTTAGCCTGTTGGCCACAAGTTTGCCACTTTTACTTTACGGAGAGATGAAATTCACACAGCAACATGGAGATCTAAAACCCCTCATTGGCCCTAACCCATCAGGATAGTCCGCTACAAGCAGAAACACTGTACAAGAGACATTTTCAGAAGAAAGGCAGGAAAGTGGTGGCATCTCATATCTGAAATGCTGCAGCTCAGAATAAACAGAAAGCACAGAACTATGAGACGACCCATCTCTTGCTGGGTGCAGTGGCTCACGCCCATGATCCCAGCACTTTGGGAGGCTGAGGCAGGTGGATCACCTGAGCTCAGGAGTTCGAGACCAGCCTGGCCAACATAGTGAAACGCTATCTCTACTAAAAATACAAAAATTAGCCGGGTATAGTGGCAGGTGCCTATAGTCCCAACTCCTAGGGAGGCTGAAGTAAGAATCACTTGAACACAAGAGGCAGAGGTTGCAGTGAGTCAAGATTGTGCCACTGCACTCCAGCCTGGGCTGGAGTGAGACTGTCCCAAAAAAAAAGAAAAAGAAAAATGACCAATTACTTCAACTCTGTGGCCAACACAGTTACTTTAGAAGCCACTGGGAAAAGACGAAGCAATCCTCTCACCTATAATCTAGAGAGATGTGGATCTTACCCACCCACCCACTTCACGGTGGATGGGGTTCAAGCCAATTTGATCTGAAATACAAAGAAAGTGTAACTCAACTATCAAGATGAAGACACTGGAGCTCAGAGAGATGGAGTAACCTGCTAGGTTCCACACAGTTAAAAGGTGGTGCATACAAGATTTGAATGCTGATCTCACCTATTGGAAAGCAGATGCTCTTTAAGAATCCCATTCCAAACTCCACAGTGATCAAAGCTGATCTACTGCAGAAGATGAAGATGAAGAAGAAGAAGACACCGTGGCAGCTGAGGACAAGGAAAGATAGAGATGGGGAGTGGGGAGGAAAGGAAAGAAAAGAAAGTCAGAAAAGTGAGAGATGGGAAGAAGAAAGAGAAGGGGGAAGAAATAAAGCAACATAAGGGAAGCAGGAAAAAGGAAGCAAAACATGGAAGAAATAAGGAAAAAGGGGAAGCAAAAGAGAGAAGCAAAATACGCAAGTGAGCAAACAGAAGAAAACGTGGAAGCAGGAAAAGGGAAGGAAGAAATGAAATAAGCAAGGGAAGTGAGTAAAGGGAAGCAAAAGATAAGGCAAAAAAGAGAGACATGGGAAAAAGAAGGAAGAAAAAGAATCATGAAAGATAGTTGGAAAGGAAAGTGAAAATGGGAAGAAAGAAAGAAACAAGAAAAGGAAAGCAAACAGGGAACTATGGAAGATAAGCAAGAAAAGAAGGCAAAAGCAGGGGAAGAAAGGAGAAATGAAAGAAAAGCAAATAAAGGAAAGAAGAAAAATGAATGAATGCTTAAAAATATAAGTGAGAAAAGAGGAAGAAATAATGATTAAAAATAGGCAAGTAAAAGAGGGAAGCATAAAAGAGAAGGGAAGGAAGAAGGTAAAGTGAAAAGATGGACTGAGAAAAAGGAGAGAAGAAAGAGAAACAGCGAAAGTGAAGTGAGAAAGGGAGAGAGGGAAAAAAGGCAAGAAGAGGAAAGAAAACAGGAATGGAAGAATGAGAAGCAATGAACAGAGTGAGAAAAATGAAACAAGAACAGGGAAGCCAAACAAGGAAATAAGAGTAGGAAGCAAGACAACGGTATGGGATTTAGTGTGGTGCACGCCTGTGGTCTGGCTACTCAGGAGGCTGGGGCAGCAGGCACTGCTTGAGTACGGGGTTTTGACTACAAGCAACCAATCTAACTATATCCTAATTCAAGACAAAGAAAGAAAAGAGTTATGAGGAAGAGATGCAAGAAACGAAGTGAAAATGAGAATGCAATAGGTAAACAAGAAAAAGAAAGTGAGAAATGTAGGAAAGTAAGGAAAGGGAAAGGAAAACCAGAAGAACAAGGAAAAGAGGGAAGCAAGAAGACAGAACAAATAGGAAAGAACAGAAACTAAGAAAGGAGGCAAAATGTGGGGACAGAAGGGTAGTAAGAAAGGAGAAACGAGAAATCTAGAAAGAAAATTAAGAAGAAGTGAGAACAGGAAGCTAGAAAATGGAAAAGAATAAAGAAAGTGAGGAAGAGAAGCAAAAGAGTGAAACAAAATAGGAAACAAGAAGAGGAGTGAGAATTTGGAAGCCAAGAACAGGAATGAGAAAAGGGGAAATGTGTAAAGGAATTTAGAAAGAGGAGAAGTGTAGAGTGGGCACTAGAAACAGAAATGATGAAGGGAAACTAGAAGGGAAGTGAGGAGGGAGAAAACTGCAAGCAAGAGGGAACTAAAATTGGGAAATAGGAAAGGGAAGCAGGAAGAGAAGTGGAAAAGGGAGAATAAACAGAAGAAAGGAAAGCAAGAAAAACAAATAGAGGAATAAGAAGAGGAGAAGAAAGAAGGAACAGGAAAGAGAAGAAAAGAAGAAACAGAATAAAGGAACAAAATAGGAAGAGTAGAGGAAAGCAAGAGAAAGGTGGAAAAGGAAGAAAAGTATATGGAAAGGAAGGAAGCAAAATGTGTAAGTAAAATAGAGACATAAGAAAGAGGAGGGGAAGGGAATAAGAATGGTGGCGGGGGGAGATCAAAGCCAAAGAGAGAGAGAAAGGATGTGAGAAAGGGAAGCTTGTGATGAAGAACTAGAAAGGGAAGTGAAGGATAGGAAGTAAGAAAGAACAGAAAATGGAGAACAAAGATAGAAAGGGAGCACTGAGAAACCAAAAAAGCAAAGTAGCAAGGAAAGGGAGAAAGGAAAGTGAGTGAGCAAAAGAAAGCAGGAAAGGAAGTAAAGAGGGAGCAAAATAGGAGAAGAGGGAAGCCAGAATAAGGAAGTAAAAACAAAAGCAAGAAGAGACAATGAGGGAAAGCTTAAAGGGAAATGAGAAAAGAGCAAGAAAGGGAAGGAAAGAAAAGGAAGCAAGAAAGGGAAGCTAGAAGAATCAAGAAAGAAAAGTGAGAAAGGGGAAGGTAGAAAAGGAAAGCACAAAGTAGAAAATGAGAAAAAGGAAGCAAGGAGAAAACAGTGAGAAACGGATGTAAAATTAAGACTAAGAAGAGATGCAAGAATAGGGAGCAAGATGGAAAGTAAGAAACGGCAGTCAGTAAAAAGGGGGTGAGAAAGAAATTGAGAAAGGTAAGCAAGACAAGGAAGGTAGAAGAGGGATATGAGAAAGAGAAGTGAGAAAAGGTGGTGAGAAAGGAAAATAGAGAAAGGGAACAGGAGAACAAAAGAATAAGAACAAAAAAAGGCACAAGAAAAGTGAAGGAAGAAGGGGAAGAAAGACACATTAGAACATGAGATTTTTTTTAAGGAAGGAATAAGAAAGGAGGCTAGAAATGGAATCAGTAGAAGGTAAGGAAAATAGGAAAGTAAGGAAGAAAAGAAACTAAAAAATAACAGAAGCAACAAGCGAAGAAAGGAAAGAGAAAACTGGGAAATCAGAAAAGAAAATCAAAGAGGAAAGTAAAAAAGAAAACCAAGAAAGGAAAAGAAAAGAAGAAAAAAGAAGCAAGAAAATAAAGTGTAATAGGGAAATAAGAAGAACTGAGAGAAAACAATTACAGAAGGGAAGAGAGAAAAGAATTAAAGAAAAGTAAACAGAAGTGTGAAAGAGAAGCTTGAAAGGGAAGAGAAAGGAAATAGAAGATAGAAATAAGAAAGAAGTGAGAATAAAGGAAGCAGAAGAAGGCAATCAAGGAAAGGGAACCAAGAAAAGAGAAGCCATGGATTAGCAAAGCTAAAAAAAAAAAGTTACAAGAGAAGATAGAATAAGGAAGCATAAAAGAATGGAACAGGGAAACGGAAGCAAGAAACTAGGCAGAAAGAATGAAAGAAAGGAAGCCAGAAACTTGAAGCAAAGAAAGGAGGAAGTAAGGGTAGTGAAACGAAAACAAGAGAGAAACTAACAAAGAGAAGTAAAATAAGCAAGTCAATACATGCACATGTATGTTCATTGTGGCACTGTTTACAATAGCAAAGACTTGGAACCAACCCAAGTGCCCATGGACTAGATAGACTGGATAAAGAAAATGTAGCACATACACACCATGGAATACTATGCAGCCATAAAAAAGATGAGTTCATGTCCTTTGCAGGGACATGGATGAAGCTGGAAACCATCATTCTCAACAAACTGACACAACAAAACACTGCATGTTCTCACTCATAAGTGGGTATTGAACAATGAGAACACATGGAGGGGAATATCGCAGACCAGGGCACGTTGGGGGTGGAGGCTAGGGGAGGGATAGCAGGGGGTGCAGGGACTGGGGAGAGATAACATTAGGAGAAATACCTAAGGTAAGTGACGGGGGATGGATGCAGCAAACCACCATGGTATGTGTTACCTATGTAACAATCCTGCATGATCTGCACATGTACCCCACAACTTAAATTGTAATAAATAGATAAAATAAATAAGAATGGGAAGAAGGAACGGGGAAGCAAAAAACAGGAGCAAGAAGAAGGAGCCAAGAAAAGAGAAATAAGAAAAGGGAAGTGAGAAAGGGAAGTAAATAAAAAAGAAGAAAGCAGAAGCATGAAGAAGAAGATGCATGGAAGGGCAGCAGGAAGCAAGAAACGCGGAAGCCAGAAAGCAGCAAGAAAAGGAGGGCAGGGAAGGGCAGCAAGTAAGAAAGTAAAGGGTCACAAGAAAGGGGTAAAAAAAGGAGAACAATAAAGGAAGTAACAAGAGAAGGGGAAGAAAGGGAAGACAGTAAGTAAGGGAGGGAAGGAGAAAGGGAGGGAAAACTTTCAGATGCACACAAGAAGGGTCAAGTGACCGCAGCCCTTTACATATTCAGTTCTAAATGGGGTTGCCCCTGATTCAAAGGTTATCGTGGCCCTAGCCCCACTACACAAGAAATTAGACAGAAATCAAAGCAGAGGAGGGGGGAACAAGAGAAAGATAAAAATGCTTTGCTTTCTGTGCTCAGGGCAGTGTGAGGAACGAGCAGATGCTGGTGGGGGCCAAAGAGAGTCTTGTCGAATGAAGTGGTTTTGTAATGAGAGCCTGATCAGGCAACTCCACACAGTGAAATCTTTGTTTTCCAAAGCATAAAAGAATGAAGGAATTTACTATTCATTCATGTTTCTCCCAGGTGGGTGATGCTCTGGTCATCTGCCCCAATTTCAGAAGATGCATAGGGTCTAGCTACACTGGCCAAGCTTTGCAAGTAGATCATTTATTATTTACTATAAAGCTGTGGTGGCTTATGGAGAGAGTTTTGAAGGGTTACAGAGGACATGCAAGATAGGTTTGGTATTATTTCTGCTCTTGGCATTAAGCACTAGCCACTCCCCTACCATTAGCATCTACATGGAAAGGAATGAAATACAAATGCAAAGACCATTTTGCACAGTGCTCAGCTCATAGCAAATGCCCCAAAAGTGTCAGGAATTAGACAGAATGTTAATCTCCTTTTGATTTTAAGATTTCATACTGCCAAAGGATGACAAAGAAATCAGCTGTGGTTTCTGGTAACGTCTCAAATGTTCTCCCTTACCGCTTTCTGGATCTAGGAAATGAGGACAGCATCTCTATCAATTGGAAGACGAGCCAAAACATTACCTTCTGTTTACAAAAAAGAAAAGAAGATGCATGAAAACTATCATTCTTAAGTACAGCATGGAGATTTTTAATGACCTTATTCTTAAGGATAAATGAGCATCTTGTACTCCCCTAAAATGCCAAAATTCTATCAGAGAATTTGTGGGTTACAGAGTTCTGCTCAGTATTGAAGCAGTAGGGTATATGGGAAAGTGCCTTGGACTGGGATATGTTTTCCCTCTGCTTTGACAACAGTTAAAGGTGAGTCATCAGGTTAGTCACTCAACTACTCTGGTTGTCAGTTTCCTTGTCGGAAAATGAAAGAACCTGTTGAGTTTAGGGTTCTCAAACTAACAGTCCTCAAACTGAATCTGGGTGGTAGAACTGCTGTGTCTGTGGCAAGTGCTGTCTCACACCAGGTCTGCCTGGCTCTGGACCTGTTTGCGTGCATCGCTCAGGCTGGTCAGTCTGAAGGTCTTTCCTGTAACAATGCAGTACCTATTCCCCCGAAGTGAAAAACTAGCAAGGTGCCACTCTCTCTTCCAACATCCCTTACATCTCTGATCTTCTTTCCCAATCTCCTTTGAGGGTTTTTCTTCTTCTTGTCCATCTCTAAGTGTTGGAGTCCTTTGGGATCCCCTTCATCCAGGTCTATACACCTCACCCTGGGTGCTCATTTCAACTCCCAGTGCTCACAGGGCTGAGTGGTCATGACTCCCCTGACCTACATTTTTAATCCCAATCTGTTCCTTTCTCTGGACATGAATTTTCAACTTTTCCTGGGCATCTCTACTTGGATATTCCAAAAACACCTCAATCTCAACATGTCCAAAATTTAAACCACATGTTCTCTCTTTCTCTCTCTACCACTCCACACCTAGTTGCCCTCACTGTTATAGAAAAGGAGTCCCCCATCCAGACCCTAAGAGGGGGTTATTGGATCTCACACAAGAAAGAATTCAGGGTGAGTCCATAAAGTGAAAGTAAGTTTATTAGGAATAAGAGAATGGCTACTCCATAGACACAGCAGCCTTAAGGGCTGCCAGTTGCCCATTTGTACAGTAACTTCTTGATTATATGCTAAACAAGGGGTGGGTTATTTGTACCTACCCCTTTTAGACCATGCAGGGTAACTTCTGATGCTGCCGCAGCATTTGTAAACGGTCGTGGAGCTGGTGGGGAGTGCAGCAGAGAGGAAGACCAGAGTGTCCATCTTGGTTTTGGTGAGATATAGCTGGCTTCTTTACTGCAACCTGTTTTATCAGCAAGGTCTCTATGACTAGTATTATGTGCCAACCTTCTGTCTCATCCTGTGACTTAGAATGCCTTAACTGTCTAGGAATGCAGCCCAGCAGGTTTCAGCCTTATTTTACTCAGCTCCTATGATGGAGTTGTCTCTGGTTTACATACCTCTGACATCACCACTGCTCCAACCTCAGACCTTTGTTATTTTATTGGCTTGAAATAAAGTCAACACTTCTCACCTCTCTACTCTCTGGCAAACTCCTTCTCATCACCGTCATACCAGCTTCAAAGAAGCTGCTGAAAGAAGAAGCTCTCATTGACCACCAAGACTGTGCTGCTCTGTGCCCTCGCACACCCTGGATTTTTTGCCTCTCCACAGCACGATTTGTGCAGTCATAATTTATTCACTTGTTTACCGTGAGCTCCCTAAAGACAGGCACAATGTCATCTTGTTCACCATCATTTCTTCTTTATCTAACACACTGTACCTAGCCCAGTAAATAACTGTGGAATAAGAAAACCAAATTAAAAGATTGGAAGGCTTCAAGATGGCTCACTAGAGGCATCCAGCACTCACCTTCCCCACAAAAAAAAAGCAAAACAGTGAATAATCACAAATAATCAAATTTTGAATAAAGTACCTAGAGAGAACACTGGAATTCAACAGAGAAGGGACAGGAAAACCCTGAGGCATGGAAGGAGGGGGAAGTGAGTTCGTTGGCTCAGCTGTGACCGCTGGGAGCCCAGAGAGGCTCCCCAGTGCATGGAAAGGGTAATAGATTCCCAGTGGTCCACATTCCCAATGCAGAATGCTGCAACAATACCCACAAGAGAGCCCCCTCTACCCTCGTGGGCCCTGAGACTAGCATAAGCAGCTGCCTGGAGACTGCATGTCAGCATTGCTCCAGAGAGGAAATTCATGCTGGGTCCCATATACCCCAAAGACCTAAGTAGCTATAGCCAGGCACCATACGGAGAGGCCAGCCCTGAACAGAATGAATCCTTCCTGGTGACCTAATATCCCCTGCATCTCCACACCCTGGAGCCCCAATGACAGTCCCTGCATCTACCTGGAGGGCTTTAGCAGTGTGACATCAGTTGGACCCAGCAAAGCAGCAGGGTCTCCAGCACTCTAGCATACAGTGCACCATGCACCCTGGGAATGGACAGTACAGTGCCCTGGAGAGGCTGCCTTCAGGGACAAAGGGAACCAAAGTGAATGCTCCCCCAGAGCCTGAAATCCACCTGCCTATGGCTGCTGCCACTGACAATGATCCCATCCTCCTCCAGCAGCAGGGCCATCACACCCTTGCATGTACCCTGAAGACAAGCTTTCCCCTGCTGCTGCCACTGCTCCTGGGGGCCAAAGCACATGTCCCTGGCAATGACCCTGTCCCCCTCCAGCAGCAGGGTCACTGTGAACTTGCACCCCTGAGGACTGGCTTTCCCTGCTGCTGCCACTGCTGCTGGGGGTCAAAGCACATGGCCCTGGCAATGACCCTGTCCCCCGCCAGCAGCAGGATCATCACACCTTTGCATGCACCCTGGGGGCTGGATTTCCCTGCTGGTTCCTCTGCCGCCACTGCTGGAACTAAAGCATGTACTCCTCAGAGCCTGAGACCCACCTGCCTATGGCTGCTGTCACTGGCAGAGACCCCACCCCATTCACTCAGCAGCAGGACCACCATGCATTTCTTACACACCCTGAGGACTGACTTTTTCTGTTTCTGCCACCAAAGTAGTCTGCTGGGGGGCCTGGGATCACCTCACCCTGTCCACCACAGCCAGCACCCATGTTGCACCACCAGGAGGCCTGAGGACAGGCCCTCCCAGCCTGTTACCACCCTCCTAGTTCACAAGTGTGCTGCCTGGGGCCTGAGAGTAACCCCACCCCATCCGCTACTGCTGGCATCTGTGCACTCCTTCCAGGGACCTGAGGTCAGGACCACCCATCTGCCATCACCACATTCAGCACCTATGCTCATGAATCAGAAATATGAATATTGTTAAACTGATTGTTACTACCCAAAACAATCTACAGATTCAATGCAATCCCTATCAAAATACCAGTGACATTCTTCACAGAATAGAGAAAACAACCTTAAAATTCACATGGAATCCAAAAAAGAGCATGAATAGCCCAATCAATCCTGAGCAAAAAGGACAAATTTGGAGGTATCATACTATCTTACCTCAAAATATATTACAAGGCTACCGTAGCTAAAATAACGTGATGTTGGTATAAAAACAGACCAATGGAACAGAATCCAGAATCCAGAAATAAATCCATGTATTTCAACATAAGACTCGAAACTACAAAACTACTAGAAGAAAAAATCGGGAAAACACTCTGGACATTGGTCTAGGCAAAGATTTTATGGCGTGATCTAAAAAGCACAGGTAACAAAACCAAAAACAGACAAATGGAAATATATAATATTAGATTAAAAAGCTTCTGTATAGCGAAGTAAGCAGTCAGCTGGGTGAAAAGACAATCTGTTGAAATGGAGAAAATATTTGCCAACTATTCATCTAAGAAGAGGCAAATATACAGAATATACAAGAAATTCAAATAACTCAACAGCAAAAACAATAATAATCCCATCAAAAAGTGGGTAAAGTATATGAATACACATTCCTCATAAAAAAGATATCCAAATGGCTGACAGGTATATGAAAAAAAAAGCTCAATATCACTAATCATCAGTGAAAGCCAGATCAAATCTACAATAAGATATAATCGTATCCCAGTTAGAAGGACTACTTTAAGAAAATAATAAATAACATGCTGGCAAGGATGTGGAGAAACGGGAACGTTGGTGGGGAATGTAAATTAGTGCAACCATTACAGAAAACAGTATGGAGCTTTCTCAAAAAACTTAAAATAAACTACCATCCAATTTAGCAATCTCACTACTGGATATTTATCCAAAGGAAAGAAATCAGTATATCAAAGGAATTCCTGCACCCCCATGTTTATTGTAGCACTATTCATAGTCGCAAAGATATGAAATCAACCTGTGGGCCCAACAACAATGAATGAAGAAAGAAAATGTGGTATATATACACAATGGAATACTATTTGGCCATAAAAAGAATAAAATTCTGTAATTTGCAGCAACATGGATACAACTGGAGATAATTATGCTAAGTGAAATATGCCAGGCACAGAAAGTTAAATATCACATGTTCTCACTTATATGTGGGAGATAAAAATGTTGATTTTATGGAGGTAGAGAGTAGAAAGATACCAGAGGCTGGGAAGAATGTGGAGGTGTAGGAGGTGGATGAAGAGAGGTAAGTTCATGGGTACAAACACAGTTTGATAGAATTAAGTTCTAATGTTTGATAGCAGAGTATGGTGAGTACAGTTAATAATGCATTGCATCTTTCAAAATAGCTAGAAGAGAGGGCTTATTGTTACCAACACAAAGAAAGGATAAATATTTGAGCTCATGGATACGCTAAGTACCCTGACTTGATCATTACACATTCTATACGTGTAAAATATCACATGTACCCCATAAATCTGTACAAATATTATGTGTCAATTAAAAAAAAACTTGAAGAAAGCCAAATTAATGACAGAAACTCATTCATCTTCCCTAAAAATGTATAATCAACCTCTGATGATCCTTTATCTTCATTTTCTTCTCTTAAGTGTAGCTCATAAATCAATGATATGCCACGATACATTCTTTTCCAGTTATTACCCAGTGATGTAATTTGTGCACTGAAGCAAAAACTCTTGTCTGTGTGGATTCTCTTGCACTTAAGTCACTGCCTCTCTGATATCAGGCTGAACACTAAAACAGAAATGTTTATCTAGGGAGGGAGTAAAAGTTTACCATTTAATTCAACATTGAGTAGATCTGGTAGAAATGAATTCTACAGGAAATTTCACCTCCCTTGCTAGGAAGGCCCTTCTGTGCCTGGTTACCCTGCAGGACATGTTTCTGATGTGACTCAGAGTGGGTCCATTTTGCACATCTGTGAAGAATGGACCTTAATCTCCCCTCATCTCTGCTGACCCTCAACATTCATTACCACTTCAAACAACACTGGTGTGGGCATTGTGCTCTGTGTGCATAATGACATATTTGCAATTCACCTGCATCCTCACCTTGACCTTGACAACAGGACTAGGTAGTTGAGGTGAAGATTAATGAGACCATTATTTGTACAAGGAATATAAACAGCCTGACTCTGCCGTGTTAACAGCATCCATGACACTCATTGCTCCTAAGCATTGAGATTTTGCTCCCTTGAATTCTGAGCAGTGGAAAGTCAATGTAAAGTGGTCTTTGATGTAATCACTTATGACGGGAAAAGATAAAATGAAGATAAGGATTGATATCATTACAACAAATGCTGTTAACATTGCAGTCTCTTGGAAAAAAAAAAAGGTAGAGTGGGAAAACCTCAGCACAAGGCCTTAGTTCTGATATTCATACAAACCATTTAAAGGCTCAGAGCCTCAGTTTCTTCATCTGTAAAATGGAAATACTCATTAGAAAGAAAAGAAAATTGGCATTTAACATAAGAACCAGCTGCAGCCACTTTTATATAATTTAGAATTCAAATCTGGAGATATTTCTTTTCATATAGAATACCTTAATGAGCTTCTTTCAGAATAAAAGGTGAAAACCTCCAGAGCATGGTCTGGAAAAGAGAAGCTTTAAAAAAAAAAAAAAAAAAAGGCAGGGAGAAAGGAATTGTTTTGCACATCAAAGTGAGAAAAAATATTAAGCCCCAAAGAAAGGGGTTGAGAGTCATCAGAAGTGAGAGAAAGAAAAAACACAGACCAGATAGGCAGCAAGAAGGCTCCCCACAACATGGCAGCAGGTAAATAGGAAATTCCCCGTGGAGAAAGTGTTTAGTAGATTTTTATGAACAAGAACATCTGAATGGAATTGGAAGTGGTTTTCTGCCTGTGGTGTAACTACCTTCCATATTCCCCAAAATATCAATAAAGTCTGCAACACACAACAGGTATAAAGAGATGAATTATCGTGATGAAGAAAGGCTGCTGATGGGACAACAGGTAGGAGAGGCGCGAGCAATTCAGTGTCTTGGGAGCGTATGACAGCAGCATAGGCTGTTGATGGGGCTGTAAGCCTCCTTCAAGGGCCCAAAACAGAGCTTACCACTCCTCCATCCCCAGCATCAAACTTGTCTCCCTTGGAAATTCATGCAACCACTGGGTGGGCCTGCCTGCAACCTACGGAAGGGAGACTGGAACCCTCTGATTTGGATATCCCAGTGAAGGTGACCCTGCAAGTCTGGATGGTCTGTACACATCTGGGTCTCGTAGCTGTGCTGACCACCTTGCTGAGAAAGGCAATCTTTTGCAAAGACTCTCCCAATCACCTCTCAGGTGCATGGGAATGGGCCTTGGGCCCAGAATACTTCCTTACCAAGAGACAGAGTCTTCACAGCCTGAGCTGGGCTTGTGGGAGTATCTTTCCCTGTTTTGGACTCAATGCATACCCCTTTGTTCTGCACAGGCACATAGATTATATGGCACCTGGCCAACCCCACTGCTATTTCTGTCCCACTTTGGGCAAGGAATCGATCCTTCTGCTGCAGCACAAGATGAGTGCACACAGGCCAATGGGCCTTCATGGGCTGCCTGGATGGTCCCACTACCATGGGGATTGACACCCTCTATTGAAGCTGTTCTTTCTCTCTCTTTCTCTGTATGAGTAAAACATGTGCCATCCAGGGCTTGACTGCGTTGTGTTTTCCTTGGCAACTCCAATACGGAGACACTGGCAGAAACGTTCAGACTCCTATCCTGATAACAGGCAACAGATGTTACTCGACCGACACACCTCAGAGAGATGCACTGGGGACCATGTAAAATAACAGATGTGAAAGTAATTAGCAAACTTCACAATATCGTACAAAGTAAGGCACTCATGGAATAACAAATGGATCTTTACATCTCAGGCTGTAGCCTACTTCTTCCCAGCAAATGTAAAGCAAGATTTGTAGCTCACTGGAGTTCATTTTAAAGAGCTATAGTAAGTTTTATCTTACAGTTATGATATTCAAACAACCTTGCAAGTGGCTTTCAACATATCCTATTAATCAAATAATCAGTGAGGATTTGTTATGTAACTTATATTTTAGAGGGATTAATACAGAAAAAGTATTAATACATGGTCACTGAACACAGAGATTATAATGAAGAAGTAAATTGACAGAAACTGAGAAGACAGAAAGAGTCTATGAGATCTGGTTTCCAAGCCCAGCTCTGGCATCAACTAACCATAACCCTGAACAAGCGCTTAGCCTCTTTGTGCTTCTTGTTTCAGACATAAAGTAATACATATGTCCGCTCTCATCCTATCTTCTTCATAGCACTGTTACAAAGAGAGAGATAACACACACGAAACTCCTTAAAAACTCTGAAATACTCTGTAAAATAAGGCATCACTATCACTATGAAGACTTTTTTTTTTTTTTTGAGACAGGGTCTCACTCTGTTGCCCAGGCTAGGGTGCAGTGGCGTGATCTCAGCTCACTTCAACCTCTGTCTCCTGGATTCAAGCAATTCTCCTGTCTCAGCCTCTGGAGTAGCTGGGATTACAGACACCCACTACCACACCTGGCTAATTTTTGTATTTTTAGTGGAGACGGGGTTTCACCATGTTGGCCAGGCTGGTTTTGAACTCCTGACCTCAAATGATCTGCCTGCCTTGACCTCCCAAAGTGCTGGGATTACAGGCATGAGCCACTGCACCTGGCCAAAGACTTTCTTGAATTTTATTTCTTTGCTGTTTCATGTTTGGTGTTAGGTAAACTCCGCATCTCATCTCCATAAAATGTCTGGTCTGTTTTAAAATGCTCAGTGAATAAATCATTCACCCAGCATCTTCCAAGTGAGTCAGTTCGGCTCTCCCTCCCATATACTGGAGAACAGAAGGGCAGAGAGCAGCCAGCCTGGAGGGAGAAGTGATTCAGCTCAGGATCGCTCTGATTGTTTTTACGTGGGGTAAGAAATGGAAGAGAATACAAAATACTGGAAAATGTAACTGCACATGGGTTAGCATAGTGAGAATGCAGGTGTCTTCAATATCTTTTTATGTCTTCGATGTTTCCTTTTTATAGTTGCAATGCTCTTGTGCAATAAATAAAAGTAAGAAGAAAAACCTTTATATATCCTTTGCAACACTTTCCAATTCAGAGAGCATTTTCACAAAGAGTAACTTGATTCTTACTTATGCTCCAGGAAGTCAAGAGGGCACTGTTGTTGACCCCATTTTACAGCTATGGAAACCGAGGCTTGGAGAGAGAACACCAGCTCCAGAATCAATACGTTCCTTCCATTACTGGCTCTACCTCCTAGATGAAAAGGAGAGGCTGCTATAGGAGAAACTAACAGGAGGAGTATGATTAAGCAAAACGTTCCTCAGAAGGTTGTTCTAGGAAGAACCAAATGAGGCTATGACTGAGACATGAATGTTTCACTTTCCAAAAACAGACAGAGTAAGATTATACCCATCTTGACTGTGAGAAGCATTCCTTGAAAGTTCATGAACACACACCGGGAACGGCAGGCCTCTCTTCCCAAGAAGAGAGTCAAGCCCCCAACAGGAATGGAGGTGGTAGGGGTAGGTGGGAGCACTGGGCTTTCCCAAATAAAAGTTCCTGGGAGCCACAACATTTTGATTGTAATTTATTGACTTTAAAATGGGTCTAGATTTTATAGAAGAAAAAATTATTCAAGAAAAGTTACCATGAACAAATAATATTAACAAGCTGGCTGGCACAGTGGTTTATCCCTGCAATCCTGGCATTTTGGGAGGCTAAGGCAGGAGGATCGTTTGAGACTGGGTGTTCAAAACCAGCCTGGGCAACATAGGGAAACTCTCCATCTCTACAAAAAATAACCAATTATTTATTATTGGTTATTAACAATTAATAACCAAACACCGCATGTTTTCACTCATAGGCGGGTGATGAACAATGAGAACACTTGGGCACAGGGAAGGGAACACCACTCACTGGGCTAGGTTGGGGAGTGGAGGGGGAGGGGAGGGGATGGACAGCGAAGTGAGGAGGGGAGGATGGGGAGGGATAGCACAGGGAGAAATGCCTGATGTAGATGACGGGGGGGGGTGGGGGGGGGATGGAGACTGCAAACCACCATGGCATGTATGTACCTATGCAACAATCCTGCAGGATACAGGATGTGTGCATGTACCCCAGAGCCCAAAGTACAATAAAAAAAAAATTAGCTAGACATGGTGATATGCACCTGTAGTCCCAGCTATTCAGGAGGCTGAGGCAGGAGGACCACTTGAGCCCAGGAGCTTGATATTCCAATTAACCATAATTGCCTCACTGCATTCCAGCCTGGGAGACAGAGAGGACCCCATTTCTAAAATAAAATAAACAATCAGCACCTTCAAGGTCAGCAGGACTAAATAGCAGCAAGTACCTCACCTCCAGGCCCATAATGACACTGAGGGGACAGAAAGCCTGAGCCATTCTGAGAAACAAGACACAGGGCTAAGGCAGAGTTAAAAACCGACAGCCCATAAACCAACCCCTACTCTTGGATGTGCTATTCAGGGTCCCTAGAGCTACCATAGATGTTGTTATTTCAATGTGAATTAGTTGCTGGCATTTTAATACTGTGAAATTTAACATAAAATCTCCATTTCTAACTTCTCTCAGAAGTAGCAAAAGCTCTGGCTTCCTGGGCTCAGGATTCCAACATGGCAGCAATTGGCTGGAGCCTCGAAGGTTAGTGGTGCTCTCTCCTCCCCGGGTCCCCCACAGCCCATGGGCCTCATCTGTTTTATCTGGGTGGTCCCTGGGTGCAGCCGAGTTTGGGATTGCTCCTCTAGTGCTGAAGCAATGATTTGGGGGATAAGCCAAGACACACACAAGGCAGCTCCAAGGACTGAAGGTGACAACAGCCAGCAAACTGACATTGGCCATTGCCCAGGCTCGAATTTCCTCAGTTCCTCCCTGACCCTTCCTGCGAAGACATACAGATGTAAATATTGACCCGCTCCCTTCCTGACGAGCAACAGGTACCAAAGCATATCCACGGGGCAGGAGTGACGTCAGGGCCAGGCCTCAGGAATGGCTACAAGGAAACCCCAAGCAGCAGCAATGGGTAGTCAGGGTCAAAAACCATCAAGAACAAAGGCAAGCAGCAGCTGTGAGGGCTCAGCTAGGAGAACAAATTCCCTTAAATTGGGGAATTTGCCTTTTGAAGTCTCTACATCTGCTTACATGGGGGCACTCTACTCCATAAAACCAAAAATGGAGGTGTCTGAAACCAGTGCCTAAGAATGGGGAGGGTGAGGTCCCCAACAAGCCTGCTGCCTCCATCAAACTCAGCTCCATGTGTCACACTGAAGACCCTCAATCAAAGTTATTCACAGACAGGATGATTAGATCAAGTCTATGCATTTGCCACAGACTGCTTGAAGGGATGTACAACTCCAAAAGAGGGCAACTTGACCATAGCTGGCAAAACTGCCAGAGAATTTATGTTTCCACCTGTGAGTCCTACTTCTTGGAATTTATTTCATAGGTGTATCTACACAGGTACCAAATGGCATGTAGACAGGTTTATCCACTGCAGTTCTCTTCACACTAGAAAAAGATTGGAAATAATCTAATGTTTCTGAAGAAATCACTTGTGGTACAAAGAATGGAATGCTATGTCATTTTTTAAAAATGAGTAAGAGAAAAAATGTGGCATTTTGTATGTATAAATATGGGGAAAAATCAAAAAATTAAGTGAAAAAAGTAAGGTACCGAACAGTATGTATAGTGTATTCACTTTCTATATGAAAGCAGAAAAACAAAATCTTTACTCATGTTTGCTCCATTTGTTTTTGTTTGTTTTTCTTTTCTTTTCCTTTTTTGTTGTTTTTCTTTCGAGACAGAGTCTCGCTCTGTCACCCAGGCTGGAGTGCAGTGGTGCAATCTCAGCTCACTGCAACTCCACTTCCCAGGTTCAAGCAATTCTCCTGCTTCGGCCTCCTGAGTAGCTGGGATTACAGGTGCCCACTGCCACACCCAGCTAATTTTTGCATTTTTAGTACAGGTAGGGTTTTACCATGTTGGCCAGGCTAGTCTCAAACTCCTGACCTCAGGTGATCTGCCCACCTCAGCCTCCCAAAGGGCTCAGATTACAGGCGTGAGCCACCGTGTCTGGCCTTTATTTGGTTTTCTAAAACTCTGGAAGGTCTCTCATGTATACATGAGAAAGAAATAAAAATGGTTACCTATGTGGGATGCTGTTGGGCCATGAGAGAGATGGAGGCCAGGTGGGAGAAGGCCTGTCCCTTTATGGTTTGGCATTTTGAACCCTATGAATGGGTTATGATGTAAAACACGAGTATATTTCTTTGTAAACATCAAGTCAAGATGTGAAGGCATCATTGTGCCTGGACCCTACGAAGAGCTCGGACAGAGGCAGAGGACACACAGTGGGACCTGACAATACATCATTACCATGCTTTCTCAAGACCTCATGGTTCTCCGGTATAAGAGCCATACAAGGTACCTGCTCTGAGACTCAGCATCAGTTCATATGGAGGTACCTGAAGGAAACACAAGGGCTTAGCAGGGAGTTTAACAAACTCCTGAGACACTGAACATACAGATGACCTTGGGTACACCACATATAAATGTCGACAACTGACCCACAACCCACAGCAACCAGCTCAAGAAACCAACCTATTATCTAGCTATAGATAGCCAGCCTGCTGTCTATATGTCAGATTGCTGTCTCTAGGTACTCGTCCAGGAAGCCAAGCAACAAATCCTGTAACAGTTGGCCCAAAATAGCCAGGCCTTGATTAATAACTGACAGCTTCCCTAATTTTTGTCCCTACTTGCAAAGTAAGGCCAACCAGAGAAAGTCAAATATGCACCCCTAACAAATCACATAGGCTGCTCTGCTTCTAGTTGGTCAGCCTGTGGCTTCCCCATGCCAACAGCCCAATTAGCACACATCTGAAGTTTTCTCACTCCGCCTGCCTTTGAGTCTCTGCCAAAAAGCAGGTGACAGTGGCTGACTCCCCTGCTATAGCAGGCTCTGAATAGCCTTTGCCTGTTTGCATTTGGCTGGACTTTATTAATTTCCACATTCCTTTTGGACATCCCTGTTGCCCCTAACTTGGAATATCACAATGAAAGAAGATGAAATTCTGTAAGTATTAAAATATAACTAATTATTTGTATATACTGACATTAACACTCACACAAATAACTTCAGCAAATTCAAGGAAAACAGAAGAGATGACATTGAAGGTGTTATGTGTTTGTGCAATAAATATAACTGGGTGTGTGAAAAAGAGAATTTTATTTTTATAATTTCATGTATATTTCTCATCCTATGACTCTCCCTGCCCTGAGGCTTCCAGACAACTGGTCTCAGAGATTCAGGGAGAAGTTAGCTCCCAATAGAGCAAAGTCAATATAGTTTTTGTTTGACAAAATGTTTGAGAGCCCAACGTTATTCAGGAAAAAAGGAGCACCTACATTTGTGTTAGCATATCCAGAATGAAGACCGGCAGACTCAGGGGGACAGAATTTCCTCAGTGATTGTGGGAGACAGGGATGCTGAGTTTAATCTCAGGGTCTTCAATTTTTGTGCTTCTCTGGAAGAAGCCAGCAGTTTAGAAACATCCAGATAGATATGGAGGAGGCAGGGAGCTGTGTTGAAGCTCTAACCCTCTATGTGACTTTACTTGGAAATAAAGTCTTTAAAGAGGTAACTGAGGTTAAATCAGATCATAAGGGTAGGCCCTAATTCAAATGTACTGGTGTCCTTCTAAGAAGAGGAAGGGGCACCAGGAGTGTGCCTGCAGAGATGAGGCCATGTGAGGACATGGCAAGAAGACGGCCAAATGCAAACCAAGAGAGAGGTCTCCCCCGGAAACCAACCCTGCTGACACTTTGATCTTGGACTTCCAGCCCCCACAACCATGAGAAAATGAATTTCTGTTGTTTAAGTCTCCCAGTCTCTGGTATTTTGTTATGGCAGCCTGAGCTGATGAATACACCCCCAATGTCACCTTAGACCATTGCTGGGTGTGCTGTCCCAGCATCAGCAGCCCGAGTCAGCTTTGTGGGTTCCCCTGGCATGGTGTGCAGGGCCCCAGAGGTTGCCATCTTCCCCAGTAAGGGGACTGCGAGGTACTGCAAGTCCTAATGGCCCAGAAGAAGCCTGGGGTCCTTAAGGATGGGGGAAACTTTGAGACCAGATTCAAAAGGTGGGAGCCAGTATCTGCAGCAGTGATACCAACACGTGAAACCATGTGGACACCTCATTGGTTCCACTTTCACACATACTAGTCCTGCTGCACTGTACCAGTGTCCAGGGAGTCTCCAGAGGCTGCCTGCGGATGCGAGGACTCAGTCTTCCCCTCCACTGCCCTGAGCAGCTAAGCAGCATCCCTCCCTGCACACACATGAGGGATATATTGTTAAAGAGAAGGGAAGTAGGCAGGGAGGGACAGAAATAGAAAAGGCAGCATTTATCCCAAAGAAACACAATTACTCAGATAAGGTATTCAACTTACTGGCCCAGGCTAGAATTATAAATTGGACTACATTAAGTCCCTTCTGGGGCTTCCCACTTCCTGTAGGAATGGGTATCATAAGGGAAATCACATCAGTAACAGACAAAATAAGAAAAACAAATTATTTTGCAATCTGAGCAGGGTAAGAGTAATCCATTGCTCTGCTAGATCTTTTATGAGCACATATCTATATGTATGTAAATGTCTAGTTTTCTCTCTGATTTAGAATTGTTCAGGGAAGCCTCTGATAGCCCCTTTTCATCTGTATCCAAAGCATTTATCACCTGCTCGCATGCCCTGTATGCCACTCACCCCCTAACCTGGCAAAGCTTCTTCTCTCATCTCTGTCCCCTTTCACCCCTGTACAATGGATAATCTCCCTCTCCCAGGGCCATAATGTCCACATACTGAAGACAAAGGAATGAAATCATTTTCCTTATTATTTACCTTTTCCACAAATCCCTATACTATTACTAGATAGAGAGACTATAAAGGCTCATGAACCTCTCTGCAGGTCAAAGAAAACAGAGAGAAGAAGACAGATTCGATGGACAGCTTAGATTATCATGTTGCCATTTGGTTTTGCTTTCTCAAAGCAACCACACCCAGTTTACAGCTGAGAAGTAATTAAAAACAAAACAAAACATAAATGTATTTTTAAAATAGGTTCTTGTCAACATTAAGCACTCCACAAAAACCGATGGGTTCCTGTGTTTCGTGAAGGAGGGGGACAATTCCAGGACACCAGGCCTCACCTCGGCAGGATCTGCCCCAGGTTGGATCAGGAGGACATCAGTGTTCATGCTTAAGAGGTTGGTTGCTGGAAGCACAACAGGGAAGTCCCAAGCTACCAGAAACTAGGGAGAGGTCTTCACATGGAACTGAGTGGGAGAGTCAAAGCAAGGAGACATCAGTAAGAGAACATGATATTACAGCAAGAAAATATAGGGGTTCTAGAAAGCAAGTAGAAACAGGCCGGGCACAGTGGCTTACATCTGTAATCCCAGCACTTTGCTCCCAAAGTGTCTTACAAGGTGGGCGGAACACCTCCCAAAGTGCCTTACAAGGCAAGACCAGCTTGGCCAACATGGTGAAACCCCATCACTACTAAAAATACAAAAATTAGCCAGGCATGGTGGTGCACACCTGTAATCCTAGCTACTTGGGAGGCTGAAGCAGGAAAATCGCTTGAACACGGGAGGTAGAGGCTGCAGTGAGGCAAGATCACACCACTGCACTCCAGCCTGGGCAACAGAGTGAGACTCCAACTTAAAAAAAGAAAAGAAAAGAAAAGAAAGCAAGAAGAAGTGGAGGTAAAGTAGGGATGGATGAGGGTGCACAACAGGTGAAGGTGAGTGCAGGATGAATTTCATAGACCCTGGGGCTTGTGGTGTTTCTGCTTTGTTTTTGCCTGGGTTGGTTCTTCTCCCTTTACTGGGATTGGACTTTCCAGTGGCCCGATGGTGCCATGAATTTACAGTCTCGTGAGGATACAGAATGTTGACCTGCAGGGTGAAAGTTAGCTCTGCATGGCAGCAGACACAGAGTACCTGGAAAAGGGCACAGGTAATTTTAGGTAACCAAAAAAAGAAAGGGAGTCCAGTGAAGGCTTTGTGACTAGACGCTTGGGCGGGGCTGGAAAGATTTAAAAGAGAGAAGCCAGTGGTCTCATGGCAATACTGCTTCTCATGACCTGGAGAGGACTGAGGCTCCACTATGTGTCCTCAGTCAAGCTCAGAACACCTTGGTCCTCTGACATCTCCTCCACAGAATAGCCCAAACCTGCTGTGTCCAATAAAGTAAACACTAGCCACGTGTGCAATTGAAATTGAAATTCATTTAAATGTAATTACATTTAAAACCCAGTTTTGCAGGTGGCTAGATGCTACCTGTTAAGACAGCCCAGACAGAGAACACTTCCATCTGCATAAAAGCTCAGTTGGACAGAACTGGTCCAAACAAAATATTTCATTGTCAATGGCAATCCAGTAACTATCAGTTTGGACACAGAATATATTGAAACATTGGGTTGAGAAAATATAAATCTTAATTCCTAAAAATCTTAAATAATATTTTAAACTACTAAATAACAACCTAAAGGAATATTCCAAGCTATTTCAAGTCCAGAACTCGTGTGCTCACAAATTCAGATACTACCTAATATTCTAAAGATTTATATTGATTTTCCTTGATTCTTTTCTGCTAATGTGTATGACAAATAGAAGGAAAAATCACACTTTGAATGGTTTACAGGCATCACAAAAACAGCATCCTATGCACCAAGGAAATTTCAAATATGTATACATTTTGTCTCCACCCACACAGTTACTTTGTGTAGAGAACACAGCTGTTCATTTGTAAATGACTCCTGGTATTCCGATGACCTCTGGGGTGGTCTGCAGACATCATCCCCCACTAGCAAATCTAATGTTTTGATAGATATCTGAGTGGGTTCACCGTTAGAGCAGGCAGAGCCATCCTGTGGCCCCTAATAAAGACCTACAATGTACTTGTCATATTTAGCATTCATAAATCAGCCAAAAAGGTTTCAAAACTTCCACCTTGGAGTTGGCAAACTACATAATAAAGGATGATAAATGACCACATGACTGTTCAGAAAGCCACCTGCACCTATCAGTAGCATCAGAAACCAGCCCTTCAAAGAACAGCCTGCCAACCTCAGATCAAAGAAGGAAAGGCAGAGGAAAAAATCCAGACAAATCTTTCACTCCATTGTCTGCTGACTTCCTTTACAACTCTTCAAAAAAAAAAAAAAAACAACACTAACTTACCCAGTGACATTGTGACAATACATTACATTCTGAGTCACTTTACAGGGCTCCTCTGCAGTTCTTCAATCATTTGCTCTCTGGCTTGTACATGTTTCTTCCATGAATGAAATGATTTATCTTTTTGAATACGATTCTTTCCCCTTGGTGTGAACATGCAGAATAATGACTGATTGTGAACTCTAGATCTGGGTTAGCTGGGCATTTTTGTTGCAGCTCCACAGTGAAAAACAGCAAAAAAATATGGAGATACTCACTTGGAATTCCCCCACGGGATGGTGGTGATTATAAGTAACTACCAGTTATTAACTGCTTACCACGTGCCTGGCACTATGTGGAGCTCTTTTCACGTGTGTTCTCATTTAATCCTCATGACAAACCCAGCCGAAAGGTGCCATTATTATCCACATTTGGAGGAGGAGGAAACTGAGGCAAGAGAGGTGACGTCATACAGTGGCAGAGCTAAACCGCAACCAAGTATGCCAGGTTTCAAGTCCAGTCTCTTTCCCACCAAACTGTGCTAATCTCAGTGAAACTGGGAGATATTCCCTTCCCAGAGAAGAGGGGAGAGAAGAGAATGAAAGAAAACCAATCTGGATGCTCCCAAGGAAGCATGGGAGAGTGTCCCCTTTGTATTTCAGTAGAGATGATGCCCGTCAGGGCTTGGGGGTTTTCCTGCTGTTATATAATGTATCAAGTAGTTCACCTTTTATTAACTTCTGTCTCTTTCTCTATGGCTTAGGAGAAACCAAAATGGATTTTATTATAAATTGTTTTATAATTATTTTGAAAACAACAGGATGGAAGAGAAGAAACGTGTTGCATTCCCTCATGTTCTCACTCATTTGTGGGTTTAAAAATCAAAGCAATTGAACTGATGGACATAGAAAGTAGAAGGAGGGTTACCAGAGGCCGGGAAGGGTAGGGGGTGTTGTGGGGGGAGGTGGGGATGGCTAATAGGTACAGAAAATATGTCAAGAATGAATAAGACTTACTATATGATAGTACAGTAGGGTGACTATAGTCAATAATAACTTAATTGTATATTTTAAAATCACTTAGAGAATGTAATTGGATTATTGGTAATACAAAGGATAAATGCTTGAGGGGGATGGATATTCCATTCTCCATGATGTGCTTATTTCACCTTGCATGTCTGCATCAAAACATCTCATGTACCCCAGAAATATGTATGCCTACTATGTACCCACAACATCTTTTAAAAAAGAAAAAGGTCACATTCTCCACGGCACTTTCATAAAGGGAGGGCAGGCCATATGCCAAGGGCCTGCAGAAGAAAAGAGGAGTGGGAAGGAGTGAGCCCCTCAGAACGGCCTTGGGAGCCGGAGAAGCTGTGTAGACTCACACTTTCCAATGACACTCCTCTGGGTAGAGTGCATTTGCAAAAGTGCCAGCATCTTCTAGCTCAAACCCACTTCGGTCGGTTGGTTGATTTATTCAACTAACTTGGTGATGCCTGCAATGCCACTATGAAGGCTTTCCATGTAGTGTAAGCCTTTGCTTCCTATTAAAATAAAAATATGGCAGGCAGGATAAGATTTTAGGCCAAGAATAGTGAAAGGACTAGCTGGTATGTCCGTAAATAGACGTAAAATAAAACACATTTCAGTACAAATTTTGGCTCCACCACTTAACCAATCTGGGATTAGGGGCAAGACATTTAGTGTTTCGGAGCTTCAACATTCCCATCTGTAACTGGGGATTTTACCTATACTTCAACATTTTGAGAATTAATGAGCTAATATATTGAAAACTCCTGGTCCATTGCAGTTACTGTTATGTTTTGGCAGGAGAAGAAATATGCATTAATTAGAAACCTACTATGTTCCATATGCTTTTACAAAAGTGTTCTTTAATCTTCGCAGCAACCCATTTTTCTATGGGGGGATTTACAGAGGTTGCATAATTTTCCTAAAAATTATAAAGCTAATTAGTGGTGGGAGCAAAATTCAAACCCATATTTTCACTTCTAGTTGAATGCTCCTTTTATTTTAGTGTATAATCTATCAAGAAGGTAAAAAGTAAAAATAATAATAAGGCAAAATAGTCCTTACTGTTGACCTTATCGAACTACACCATATATGCAGCCATGCTCTCTGCCTACATGGAGAAGTGATTCTACTACAGAAGCTAGGGTAAGCTCCCTTTTGTCATGCTGTAGACTGGATGACCTGTTGAGTTTCTCTGCATCTCGTAGAACCTCTGATGGCATGCCAGACAGGCAGTATTGATTATATCATTACAGGATAACAAGCAGATCCATCGAGCAAGTGCCAGAGCTAATTGGGTCTGGTTTGCTATAGATTCAAGTTTTCTGGATGAGAAACTTGTGAATTAAATTAAACCAAAGACGTGTGACATTTCTGGCTTCCATCTCTGGCTTCTTTGAGTCCTGAGAGTTGGCATGTTTTTTGAGACCCTTCTCTGGGAATTCTGGGTCATGGGTCAAAGATCTGAAATGCCCAGTGCCTATTACGATGACCTTTCCCACTAATACAAAGAGGGAAGGGCACTAGTAGGGAGGAGATAGGAGAAGGAAATTAATATTGATTGGATGTCATTCATGTGCAAGGCACCACATTAGGTACTTAATATCTTTTTTCTTTATGCACCATATGCAGTCATGTTTATGACACCCTTTTATACGGTAAGTCGGAACACTGGTATTTCTAAATTAAACTTTGTTCTTGTCAAATGAGTCTACTTTTGTCAAATGTGGAAGGGGGTTCAGAGTGATTTTTAGCTGGGATTTAGAGAGGACTGTCCATCTGGCAAGTCGGATCTTCCAGGAGCCCTTTTTTTGGCAAGGACTTTCAGAAACTTCCTAGAAAAGAATTCATGCTAAGGGGGTTGAGGCAGAACAGGCATATGTTTGTTGAGTAACTAATATCCATGTCCACCTCTTTATTACTAAAAGAACACAGGTATTAGTAGGCTCTTGTCATGTCAATATGCCTACTTAAAAATATGCCTTCCCAGCTTTCCTCAAAAGTAGGAGTGGTCACTTTACTGAGTTCTGGCCAATAAGACATAAACAGAAATCTACACAGAGAAATTCTGGGAAAATGTCTATTTTTCCAAGAAAAGGGGGAAAGATGGAAGTGGTGTAACCATCTCTTCTCCATCTTCCTTCTGCCTTACATATGGATATGATGTCTGGAGTGGCAGCAACCACTTTGTGACTATGAGGCAGCAGTATGATGGAGGAAGGCCAAGCATGGCCAGCGGGATGGCAGAGAAGTTGGCCTGACATTATTGCTCCCCTCATTGGCACCAACACCTACCTACAGACTTCCCACTACATGGCAAAATTAAATCCTGATTGGTTTAAGCTATTACTGGGGTTTTCTATCAGAGAATCCCAAGAAAAAAACATCAGACAGTAATGGTGGCAGAAATAAGCTTTTGAGGGAACACATGTAAGACATTATTAACCTGATGTCTTGTATTAGAGGAGAGAAGCTAAAGCCTATGTTGTCTGGTTTGTCTATTAATATGACTCCATTCTTCCTCCCAGGCCAGTAAGGACAATCAATGAGACCATCATCCAACTACGGAGTGCCTGCCATGAGCAGGGTAGCCAGTGGGCTAGCTGATTGCAAGGGACTCAAAGACTAGAAGGCATAGCAGACCCCCAAAAGTTTACAAATATATTTATCCAAACCTAGCTAATAATGCAAAGCAAAACATGTGGAAAACTGGTAAGAGTTATACAGAAAAAGAAATACTAGTGAAGGCTGAGCATGTCAAGGAAGAATCCATGAAGAGAGAATAAATATTCAGAGTCTAATAAAAGTCAAAAGAATTCCCCTCTACAAATCAAAACTTTTCTCTTGTAGTTTCTTCTCTCCCAATACCTCCAAGCCAAGAGTGCAAAGGCCACATTTGACTTTCCAAAATTTACCTGCACCTCAGGGATAACCCAGCAGGGGCAGGTGGGAGCCTTCCATGTGGGATCTGCAAAGACAGAGCTAATGGCCTGGGCGGGCTGAGACCATCCCCCCTGCCCCCACCACCCCAGTGAGGTAGAAAGGCCCCCGAAGGTCACACAGGGAACATACAAAGCCAGTTTGCAGGCCTCCTGCTCTCCTCTGATGTGATAAAATAAACTGTAGCCATGGAAGGAGAAAGGCAGGCCATGACTCAAAGGACACATGGGGCCAAGGGGAGGATGCTTTGTTTTCTTAAGATGGAGAAGACATGGGCATGCTCACTGCTGAGGAAAAGTTACTGATTCCAAAGTCAGACATGTCTACACAAGAGGGAGAACTGATTAAAGGAGGATCCCCGAAGAGGCAGGAAGGTGCGGCCAGCAGCCTGGAGAAGGACTGGCTTCAGACTAAGAAGGGGATACCTGAGTAACTCCCTTGAACAGGAAAGCAGCTCAGGTTGGCCCAGCCAGAGACTCAATGGTCAAGAGCAGGGGTTCCGGAGCCCAAAAGAGCTGGGTTCAAATCCCTGGTCACCACTTCTAAGCCAGGTGACCTTGGGTTCTGTTTTTTCATTCAAAAGATAAAAATTCTGTACTTCCATAGTGAGTTGTCTTAAGTACTATAGAAAGCTTAGTCTGATAGGCAAGAGTCTAATGTAAACCCTATACATGTCTATTGTGTCCTACTCAGTAGCAATTTTAAAAAATGAGGTAGATCTTTACCCACAAGCATAAAAAGATCTACAAGACAAGCTTCTGAGTTTTTTAAACAGGAAATCACAAAGCGAAACATATATACACTATATAATTGTGATAAATCGAAAAGCATGACATACATATAAATATTTGAGCTCATCAGGATACAAAAAGAAATCTAATAAGACAAGAAGACACTCAAGAACGCTAGGGAAACGAATTCATTTTGAAAGCAGGTAAGTAAACGATCAAATCAAACACTTCTTATCTCTATGCAAACTTTAAGTAACCGAAGAGTTGATAAGGGGAAGCATCTTAGAATGTTCTAGCTAAAAGAGAAGAAATAACAGAATTTGAATATTACCATTTAGCAATCCCCAATAACAGATCTGAACATGAAGCTTCAATAGGTGGCAGCATCACAAAAAGAAAGACAATTGGAAATTAGGTACCCACTGATGGGGAAACACGGCACCTGTGAAGGAATCTTACCAACACGTCACGTCTGAATCTGGTCCCACTTCCAGAGGTAAACACCAATTCACAAGGAAAACAAGGACAGAAGACCAAGTCCAATAGTAACACCAAGAAAATCTAGATTCTGGAAATCTCTTGGAACGTCTTGTTTCTCAAAAACAAAACAACCACCCCATCACCAACATAAAATAAAAAACAAAACTGCGATGGAAAAAAAGAGGTGCCTAAAGATTAAAAGGGGTTTTAAACGTTATCCCATCAATATCGATAAACCATACACCGATCCTAATTCAAGCAAGCAAATTATTAAAAGAAATAATGAAATACTGGAGAAATTGCAATGCAAACTAAATATTTAACATATTTTAAAACCCTTATTGATTTTTTAGGTGCCTGCCTGGGGTCCCTGGAGGCAGCCTCTAGATGAGAATTCATGTGCCAGTGATCTATTAAGGTAGTGTCTCTAGAAAAATCTTGTAAGGAAGTGAGGGAAGAAAAGAAAATCAGGCAAGGGTGCAATCTGAGGCAAAGTCCCAGCCTCAGCCTGACCCTGCAGGGAGCTCTGGAGTGGAAATTACACTACAGAATTTGTCTCACGTGGAGGCAAAGGAGCTGGGCTTTCATAGCCAGGAACCAGTCCCTAGCTACGGGAGAAAGGTGGGACACGAAGGCACTTCTGGCTCATGGTGGATGTTCTACATCACCTACAGGAGAGCACAATCTTAATTTAAATGTGGAAAAGCCAACAATTTCCCCAAAACCTAGGGCCCTTTATGCAAATCAGTCCTTGGAGCACGCAAGAAATGGCCCAAGCTCATTGAAGGGTTTTTGCAAATCCTTCAACGCTAAACATGACATTTCTTTGAGGAAATGTTTCTAAAACGTTTCACATCACAGAACTAAAGCCAACAAAGAAATTATACCTAATACAATATAAGCTCTTCTAAACGACTTAAGGTGACCTAAAATATGTTCTATACAAAACAAGTTCCAGAGAATGCTACAGGAGCTACAGAGGGGATTCTCTGGTCAACTAAGTCTGGAAGAAGAGGACACATCTAAAGTTCAAAAAGCAGGTGCTTTTATGACAGTATTTCTCAGAGTTGGAAAGTGAATACTGTAGATCTCCAGGAAACGGGTTTCCCAAAAACAATAATGGATGTCATTGATTCTAAGATGCACATTTATTTTGCCATTTTAGCATCTCTGAAATCCAGATGCATCCTATAATGCATCTGATAAAACAGAGATATGCCAGATATGGTGGCTCACACCCGTAATCCTGACACTTTGGGAGGTCAAGGTGGAGGATTAGTTGAATCCAGGACTTCAAGGTCAGCCTAGGCAACACAGTGAGACCCTGTCTCCATAATTTTTTTTTTATTAGCCAGGCACGGCAGTGTGCACCTGTCATCTCAGCTATTCAGGAGGCTGAGGCAGGAGGATGGCATGAGCCCAGGAGTTTGAGGCTACAGTGAGCTATCATTTCACCACTGCACTCTAGCCTGAGTGATAGAGCAAGATCCTGTCTCTCAAACACTAAAAATAAACATTAGAGCTGGAGTAACTGCAAAACTACAACATTTCATGCCGAGTCCAAGTCCATTCTAAGCAAGTTCAGCACGAACAGAAAGGGAACTGAAACTGAAGGCCTGATATGTGCCCCACATCAGGCTTGGTTTTCAGAGTGGCTTCCACTAGATTCAGAGGCACGGTTCTCCCCCTCCATAAGAAATTTGAAGTTCGTGTGACCTACTGGTGCCAGATGTGGAGGGAAAACCTAAGCTCCATGGCCACCTTAGTCCAGCACACAATCACCTGCCTAGGAAACAAGTTTCTCCTGCCCAGCGGCTACTGCTGGAACACACCTTGGCCTTCACCCACAGCCCACCCAGGGGACCATGTGGTTTATGACTTAGTGAAGCTTTCCAATGACTGTGATTTCTGCTGCCTGCCAACTGTTCCTTTTCTTTCTGGATTCCTTTTGTCCTGCTTTATAGCTCCTCGATTTTCAACTGCTGCAGGCTGAGTCACACACCCAAGGCTGCTAGGGTAGAGGCTGAACTGTGAATAAGTTCTGAGGCAAGGTCTGAGGTCATTCTCAGGGTCCTAGACTTGCTTGGGCCTCACAGTGTGAGCAGTGGGGGAGGCAAAGGCAGGAGTGGTGGGGCTGGGACCAGGAGACCTGATCTCACTTTCAGGCTGGACCCTGAGGGGTGTCTATGTGTAGTCACCCAAAGGGGTATCATGAAGTTTGTTTTCATTCATGCAGATGCTCCTGATTATGGTGCTCCTGTCCAGGGGTAGGGGCTCAGTGATAAGAAAATCCAGGCAATAGGGGATTCCTGAGGTCTTTCTGGGAAGTGCAGCAGGGTCTGAGTGGTCAGAAGCTCAGCATACACCCACAGCTGGAGAGCCAGGGAGGACAGTAAGAGGAGCCTCTGGTAGAGCAGCGGCAGAGAACAGTCCCTAAAGGGTGCTAGGGGATAAACAGCAGAAGCAGAGGCCACATCTCGTGGTCTGGGTGTGCTCAGCTGTTGCTCAGTGTGTAGCACACAAGTTTTAGGGTCTCTTCCACATGCAGGTGGAAATCCTAAAGGCCCTGGAAAGCATCGGGCAGGGGGTCAGGTGACAGGGAACGGCTGGGAGAGTAAGCCCAGCTCCCCAACACTCATGCCCAAGTCTTGCCAAACCGAAGTCTAACAAGTACTCTGTTGGCCAAACACAATGGATCTGGAAGTCAACATCACCTAAAGCTGGCAGATTCCAGAAACAAGGGCCCCAGGACTCATCCTGAGGTGGCACGGGGTGAGCCACAGCCCTCACTCAGGCCATCCTCTTAAGAGGCTGACTACTCCAGGAAAAGGGCCTCTCCTCTGCTCGGGCAGCCAGGCGCATGCACCCCGCAGCGTTCCCCAGTGAGAAGCCTGACGGCTGAGAGCTGTGCATCGCCAGCTTTCCCACCAGCTGGACGCCCATTCCTCGCGTGCTGAGCCAGAGGCCACCTGAGACTCTCATATCTGGGTTTTAGTGTCACGTTTCACTGGGGGATTGTCTCCCCTGAGGTGATCCTGGAGCTGAAGTGACAAGGAGGGAGATAGGATGAGACAGACGTTTGATCAAGTCATTTGACCCTCATCCAACTGGCAGAGCTCCCTTCAAAGACAGCCTGTGTTAACTCTCTTTCTGCCCTTCCACTCCACTGAAAGAGAGCTCACAGACATCTATCTCCAATCACTCCTCCGTCCTGGCCGGGCAGCACAGAGCCCTGACTGCGGGCTGCTCCCCTGCTCACACTTCCTGTGTGGCTGTAAAACTCCCAGCAGCAAGGGCACACCAGCGTGCTGGACCACACTCACCTGTTTAGGTAGGAAACAAACGTGGCTTACCACACACCAGGCACGGTCTAAGTACATTATAAACGTTAACACATTTAATCCTCATCGTAATTCTCTGAGACAGGGACTATGACTACTCCCATTTTACAAATGAGGAAACTGAGGCATAGAGAGGTTAAAGTAATTTGCCCAAATCTCCTCAGAAGCCAAATCTTAACATGCTCTGAGTCCTCATGGATGATCAACCAAATTGAAATCTTATGGATTGTGCATGTGTGTTTGTGCATATGAGAGAGGGAACTCACATGTGGGGTGCATATAACTGCTCCTATGTTACTGCAAGCAAAGCTGAGGTTGTGCATAGAGCTTCTCACGGTAGGCAATCCTCAAAGGGATCCCACATCTCTCCGTGGGGTCTCACCTGTTTAATAAGAGGTCTATAAGCCTTGAGGAGGGGGTTGCTTAAAGCAAGAGGCAAACCAGGTAAGGACTGGTTTGAAAAGCTATTTATTGAGAATACACCTTGTGTCAAGCACCCTAGTAGCACTTTTCCTGAGTACTTCATGTAAGCCTCTCAACAACCCAGTGAGACAAGTTTTCATGATGCCCATTTTAAAGGTGAGGAAACAGACTCATGGGGGTCACATGACTTGTCCAGGGTCCCATCAACACGGTCCCTCTGCCTGTAGACTCCACACCCCAAGCCCTTCATGTTAGACGGTGAGGTGGTGAAGGAGAGGGGTTTATTGCCCTTGTGGGCAAACATTAAATTCACTTACCAAACTGGCCAAGATGCAAAATAATTCCCAACTGTTTGAAAGAGTTTGAAGAAATAGTTCCTCAAATCCTTCTTTGGAGACTATAAAGTAGTACACATTTTCTGGAGTGCAATTCAACATAAAAGCCTTTTTTGAAAGTTACTCCGTTTTAATTCTGTAATCTCATTTCTAGGCATTTTGCCTAAGAATATAATTGGACAATTATATGAACATATGTGCAAAGCCATTTGTTATAGATGTTATTTCAATGGCAAAAATCTAGGAAAAGCAACCAAGAATAGGTGCTTGGATAAACAATGTAAGGAGTGACAAAATGCTTACACATTTATAGAAAATGGTGCTATAAACCAATTTACTGACAAGGAGTGACATACTTTTTTTTTTTCAGCTGAAATGTGCAGGTTACAGGCCAAAAATAAGCTTTCTCATGAAAAAGAAAGAAAGAAAAAGAAAAACAACCTACCCAAAATGCTAATTATGGTTTTTTCTGTTTAGCAATATTTTAAATATTTTTTTCTCTTGCTTGGCTGTATTTTTTGCTATAAAAATAGTAATGGGCAGATCACCTGGGGTCAGGAGTTCAAGACCAGCCTGGCCAACACGGTGAAACATCGTCTCTACAAAAATACAAAAATTAGCTGAGCATGATAGTGGTTGCCTGTAGTCTCAGCTACTCGGGAGACTGAGGCAGGAAAATCATTTCAACCCAGGAGATAGAGGTTACAGTGAGCTGAGATCACGCCACTGCACTCCAGCCTGAGCGACAGAGCAAGACTCCATCTCAAAAAGAAAAAAAGAAAGAAAAATAATAATTGTGCATAGAAGAAGAAATCGCTGACATGGGCTTGAGGAGTAAACAGCAGGGCATTATGGCCTGAGTTGCACCAGGAAATCCCCTACCCCACACAAGCTAATTGCCACCAAGACGCATCCTGGTTTGTAAGTCAAGTTCTGTGGAAAATGGATAAGAAAAACCTTTTTTTAAAGAAAGACAAATTTACCCAGGAATCGTGAAATTCGTGATATTCAACTAATCGTGAAAGCAAATGTAGCAAAAATCATTTGAGAGGTCTGTCGGGAGGCCCAGCCAACAGGGATGGGGATCAGAGACAATGTCACCTTCAGAGTCTCAGGTCAAAGAACCAGTGCCCACCACAGACAGACCAGTGGGAACCATCCTGCCTTCGCCAGTCAGCCTGGGTTCTTAGGCGGCCTCAGCACCTGTGAGTGGCCAACAGCCCCGCCCCAACCCCTTGAGAGGGGAGCTCTTGGCAGCTATCAATGCTCACCTGGGATGCCGGGGGTATTAGACTCCAAGGATGCCAAGATGCCAGCAAGCTTCCAGAGCAAGAGTTCATTTCATATCTTGCCAGCAGAAATGTGAATGGTGGCAGCTTTTTTGCAAAGCTATCTGCAAATATCTATCAAAATTAATGGCATCTGTGTCCCCCAGCCACACCATTTTACTCTTGGAATCCTTCCCATAGAAATAACAGCACCGGAGAGAGATCCAAGATGGCCGATTAGCAGCAGCTCAGGATTGTAGCTCCCACTGAAAGCGTAGAGAGTGAGTGGATGCCACATTTTCAGACGAATTTTCATAGCCTACAGACCAAGAGATTCTTGGCGGAGGAGCCCCACGGGTCGCCAGTGCGACCCTTTTGGAGGGCGCGGCCGTTTTGCAGGCGCCCTGACGCGGCGGTTCTCAGTCCGGAGTATACGGGACTGAGTGCCCTTTGGTTGGCGTTGGAGCTCCGGGAAATCTCCCATTCAGCTGATTAAAAAGCGGATTGAAGTGGGGAACCAGACCGGGAGATTCCCGGGCAGAAAGCGCCACGAATCTTAACGCCGCTGTTTCAGCCGGCGTAGTGGGTCCCCGCAGGGGAAGCTTGGTCCCCCCCCAACAACAATAACAAAAAAAACAGCAGTTGGAACTGCTGAGGATTAAGCGTTTCACACCAAGTACAGCTGAACCCGGGAAGGTCCAGCTTTGTGGGGGAGGGGCATCCGCCGAAGGAAAATTAAGAAATAGAAAAAACTTTATAACCAACAAGTTGGACGTCCACTCAGAGACCTAATCTGAAAGTCAGCAATTACACAGACGACAGGTGGATAAATCCACAAAGATGGGAAGAAACCAGCGCAAAAAGGCTGAAAACACCCGAAATCAGAATGCCTCTCCTCCTACAGAGGATTGCAGTGCCTCATCACCAATTGAACAAGGCCTGATAGAAAATGAATGTGAGGAATCAACGGAATCAGGCTTCAGAAGGTGGATAATGAGAAACTTCT
Source organism: Ateles fusciceps (assembly GCA_036589455.1). Taxonomy (NCBI): domain Eukaryota; kingdom Metazoa; phylum Chordata; class Mammalia; order Primates; family Atelidae; genus Ateles; species Ateles fusciceps. The sequence continues at coordinate 3,863,155 of JAZHEH010002982.1, read as the reverse complement.
GTGAGCTAAAAGAACATGTTCTAGCCCAATGCAAGGAAACTAAGAACCTTGAAAAAGGTTTCACGAAATGTTCATGAGAATGGACAATTTAAAGAGGAATATAAGTGAATTAATGGAGCTGAAAAACACAATACGAGAACTTTGAGAAGTATGCACAAGTTTTAACAGTCGAATTGATCAAGCAGAAGAAAGGATTTCAGAGGTCGAAGACCAACTTAACGAAATAAAACGAGAAGACAAGATTAGAGAAAAAAGGGTAAAAAGGAATGAGCAAAGTCTCCAAGAAATATGGGACTATGTGAAAAGACCTAATCTACGTTTGATAGGTGTACCTGAATGTGACGAAGAGAATGAATCCAAGCTGGAAAATATTTTTCAGGATATTATCCAGGAAAACTTTCCTAACCTAGCAAGGCAGACTAATATTCAAGTCCAGGAAATCCAGAGAACACCACAAAGATATTCCTCAAAAAGAGCAACCCCAAGGCACATAATCATTAGATTCATCAGGGTTGAAACGAAGGAGAAAATACTACGGGCAGCCAGAGAGAAAGGTCAGGTTACCCACAAGGGGAAGCCTATCAGACTCACAGCTGATCTCTCAGCAGAAACCCTACAAGCCAGAAGAGAGTGGGGGCCAATATTCAACATCCTTAAAGAAAAGAACTTTCAACCCAGAATTTCATATCCAGCCAAACTAAGTTTCATAAGTGAAGGAAAAATAAAATTTTTTGCAAACAAGCAAGTACTCAGAGATTTCATTACCACCAGGCCTGCTTTACAAGAGCTTCTGAAGGAGGCACTATGTATAGAGGGGAACAACCAGTATCAGCCACTTCAAAGGACCTATCAGTAAGCTGCATCCAGATCCATCTTACATGCAAGGATATACAGAGACTCAAAACAAAGGGATGGAGGAAGATTTGCCAACCAAATGGAGAGCAAAAAAAAAAAAAAAAAAGCAGTAGTTGCAATTCTCATCTCTGATAAAATAGACTTTAAAGTAATAGAAACCGAAAGAGATAAGAAGGACATTGTATAACGGTAGAGGGATCAATGTAACGGGAAGAGCTAACGACCCTAAGCCTATGCGCACCCAATATAGGAGCATCCAGATACACAGGGCAACTTCTTGGTGACTTACAAAGAGACTTGGACTCCCACACGATAATAGTGGGAGACTTTAACATTACATTGTCAATATTGGACAAATTAATGAGACAGAAGGTTAAGAAGGATACCCGGGACTTGAACTTAAACCTCAAACAAGTAAACTTAATAAACATTTACAGAACTCTCTACTCCAAATCCACAAAATATACATTTTTTTTTCAGTAACGCATCACATTTATTCTAAAAGTGACCACATGGTTGGGAGTAAATCACTCCCTAGCAATTGCATAGCATTTCATAGGTTTAAATGAAATATTGGTTGGCTGTTTGTTTGTTATTTTCCTCCCTTATTCCTTCCTGTCTCCATTGTATAACACAATTATTAGTATAAAAAAAGCTTTTAATATCCATTTGTAGACTGCATTCTAGCCTGGGCAATAGAGCAAGATTCCTGTTCTCTCTTCCTTTTTCTTTTTCTTCTTCTTTTTCTCTTTATTTCATTCTTTTTCTCCTTCTTTCTCTTTTTCTCTTTAAAAAAAAAATAAAAGAAAAAAAAGAAAAAAAAAAAGAAATAACAGCACCAACTCAGGAACATGCATCCCAGTGGGTTGGGTGCAATGTTTAAAATGTGCACAACAACCATATTCCTAATTTCTAGATGTTTCAGACCTAGGGACATTTGTAAGATAACAGTAAAAAAAAAAAAAAAAACCCTGGGGGAGGGATGGTCATTCCAAGTGGGAAGTCAGGAAGGGCAGGAAGTCTACCCATACAAGACGGGAAGCTTGGTGAACGGTAGGTTCAAGGAGTGTGGTCCAAGCCAGGGAGAGGAGGGCTGGTGTTTTCAAATGCACTTGGATTAGTTTTGTTGGGTATTGAAAGATACAACATAAGGAAATGACTGTCATGCAAGGAGAAGTGTATGTGTTCACAGACCCCCAAACAAAGGAGGCGCGGCACAGCACACCACACAGGGTCACCTGAGAAGCACCAGGGTTGGTCAGGGTAAAGAGGGAGCAAGGGGGAAACACAGGCACAAGCCCATACTGTGGTTTCCATGAGATGGAACAGGTGAGGCAGCATGAATAGGTTGAGGACTGGTTAGTTTAAATCATTTGGGGAGGCTGTAGGTTATAGGAGCTGTCCCAAGTCATCTGGTACCTGGCCCTGGGGCAATTACTGGTCCAGAGTGTAAGAACCTGACAGAGGAGGCACAGGATACAGTCTCTGGATCAATTGTTTTGCCTATGAAAGGCACACTTGCAGAAGAGTTCCTTACTTTCAGAACTGGCTAGCTGGGAAGGAAATCTCTCCAGGGTCAGCAAGGCCCAGATGTCAAAACATTCAAGTCAAAAGACTGCTTTTTTCTTTTCTTTTCTTTTCTTTTTTTTTTTTTTTTTGAGACAGAGTCTCACTTTGTCACCCAGGCTGGAGTGCAGTGACACAATCACGGCTCACTGCAGCTTTGAACTCCCAGGCTCAAGCTGTCCTCCCACCTCAGCTTCCAGAGTAGCTGGGACTACAGGTGTGCACCACCACACCCAGGTAATTTATTTTAAGAGACGAGCGTCTCATTACACTGCCCAGGTTGGTCTTGAACTCCTGGCCTCAAGCAGTTCTTTCACCGTGGCCTCCCAAAGTGCTAGGATTACAGGTGTGAGCTACCACATCCCGCCTAAAAGACATGCTTAATACAGTTGGCCAGGCCCCAGGCATTCAGTGGGTTCAGGTGTCTGCAGTTAGGTCCAGAGAAATCAGCCTGCAGAGACAGAATCATAGCAAGGTTCCATCCAACGGAGAGTGCCAACTCCGAAAGGGGAGAGGAAAGCAGGGGTGAGGCTGGCTGGCTTCTGAAGGATCAAATCATGCATTGGAAACTCAGCGGCACACAGAAGACACTCAGACTGTCTGGGACCTTAACTTCAGGATTTGGGATTGGGACTTCATTCCAAGGCCCAACATGCCTGACAGAGGCCCAGTGGGACATGCTACCATTTTCTCTGAGGATTATATTTCTTTCTGGGTTTATCCTGCAAATAGAAACTCCAGTGTGATGAGTAACTGAGGTCCACATGGGAATAAATGTCAATAAGGGAGAGAAATACTTTTTCTTCTCCTTGTGCCAAAAGTAAATTCCAAGGACTTGGGTGGCCTTGGAAACTCAGGGGTGGGTCAGGAAACAAAGCATGCTCTGAAAGTGAAGCCTGACTCCCAATGACATGTGCATATGTGAGGAAAGAATGGATCATTGCTTCCAGCCAAATACCATTCACCTGCACTGCCCCCACCACATCTAGGCAGAGCAAGCCTCCCTGGTGTGTAGCACCACCTTCCTCAACTCCAATTATTCCCTCAACAGTGGAAATTAATATTGCTCAGATTTTAAAGAAGGGGAAACCAGACCAAGAGACACTCTATTTATGGCACTAGGTTGGGAACTTAACTGAGAGAAGGAATGTGTTTTCATCTCAGCCAAAAGCTGGATCTTCCTTAAAAGCACTTACAATACTTGCATAGAAACAGATACTGATCGGGCTCTGTTATGTAACTGACATTTGTGAGGGTCAGGAAAAGAATGGGAATGGCTCCTTTGGGACAACTATAGCCTATTTAATATGCACAAAAGTCTCTTATCTTCGACAGCTGTACATCTGCACACTGTCTCCATCTGTCATCCAACCTAGGCAGCCAAATTACTCCACTTAGCATGGAGAGTCCCTGGAGAGAGTCCTGGGGCACAGTCTGAGGCAACACCTGAGTCCCCCTCAGCCATGGATAAGTCCTTCGTATGTCTGAATGTTGCCTGAAAAGGCTGGATGCTTCCAGTTCAGAAGGCCTGCCCCATTCCCGTCTAAAGAGATGTCATGTAATTCTAGGTGAGCTTCCGCTGCCTAAATGTGTCTGTGCTGAGACTTCACTGCCTTCCTGCCACCTCTCCCTGCAGGACACTCCATGCCCACCACTTACTCATCAGAAGAGCCACTGTCTCCATATGTCCCCAGTCCACACCTCTTGCCATAAAATGGCACAAATACATAGGCCCAGCTCATTATTGCCCAATGGAATGTGCTGATCCCCACCAAGCAGCCCCTCCCTCCTCAAAAGGAAGAAGGAACAGAGACACAGTCCCCAATGAGCAGGAATAATGTGCCCACCTAGGAGACAGAGCCCAGCTCTCTAGTTCTACCCTCTCCTTCCCCAGGTATTGAGAAAACTGGTGGAGCATAAAGCAGTTGGTGCTCAGACTCTGAAGAACCTACAAATCCTCTAAGGATTGTGTTAAAATGCAGATTCTGATGCCGTGGGTCTCGGGTGAGGCTCAAAATGGTGCAAGTCCAACAAGCTCCCCCAGTGCTGCTGGTGCAGCCAGTCCAGGGACCACACTCTGAGTAGCAAGGGCACAGAGAACATACCGTTCTCAACTTCAAATGCACGCACACACACACACAGACGTGCAAAGACAAGTAACAACAGCTTAAAATGAGACACCATAAAAACGGCCTGTTTCTGAAGTGGACTGCTTTGAAGATTGTTAAGTTCTCTACATGGCATCAAGCTGCACGCCGCTGTCATTTTGGTAACATTTATAAACACATCTTTAAAAAAATAAATCTTACACTCATATTCAATTCAAAACACCTTTGACAGGCAGAAATGGAAACACCTGAAGGAAAGAGCGTTCACTTCGGGCCACTAGGGAACTCCCCAGTGACTCAAGGCCTCAGGTAAAAGCACTGATTTATGGATGTGGAATTGAACCTGAAAGGACTCCAGGACTAAGGGGAGGTAGCTGACATTACCCGGCAGCTCCCAGAAACCCGCACTGGGCTGACAGAAGGCCCCGTCTTGTGCTCATGCAGCCGGCTGTCCCCAGCAAACTCGCAGGGAGGGCGAAGGCAAAGGGGACCACCACTTAGGTTTTGTTGCCAGTGGTCTGGGAGGATAAATGCTAGAGAAATTTGCCAGAAAAAAAAAAGAAGACTGATGTGGAGGTGGGTGCTTGCTTTTTCTTCCCCCCCCCCCCCCCCCCCCCCCAGTTTTGCCTTTGGAAGAGAACCCCTTGAAGGTAGCCCTTGTTCACAGTCCAGTGGCTTTTGTGGGCCCTGGACCTCCTACTCTTCTTACAGATGAAACATTTAGCTGATGTATGATGAAATTGCTGGGAGACGTCACAGACGGGGCCACGTCCTTACAAACGTGAGTTGTTTTGTAGCTTTTTCTAACTATCCAGCAGTCAATGTCTCCATTCTCAGAAGCCAGCCTCACCTTTAAAGTGTCAACGCCCTTCCCAAACATGTTTCACATTGCAAGTCATCTGGGTCCTCAGAGGGCTGCGCGTCTCAGCCTGCCTGCACCTCCCCAGAGGTCCCCGAGTGGATGGAGAATGCCCATCCGCCTGTAGTGCCCGGATCTCGGCTAAGATTTCTCCTCTCTGTCCTGCCAACCTGAGCGGTGTGTGTCCAGTTCCCTTTGAGCACGTGAGCCCCTGGCTGGAACTGATTCTAAGCTATCTGGTGCCATCTGCTGGACAACTGCAACCATGGCCAAAGAGCCATTTGCCAGAGTCCCAGGGAAGCGGAGGAAACATCTCCCCCGGGTTATTTTAATTCTCTCCGATTCCAACCTACTCCTTTTTGCACTAAAAGGATTCCAGGTATATTATGAGATTTGCATCATGTGGTGAGAATAATTCGGGACTATGAACTAGCCCTAATTCAATTAAGCCCCCCTAGTATTGTGTCCTAGGCACATCACCCACGCTGTTTCCTCATTTGTAAAAGAGCAATGACCAACTGGCTTGGAGGTTGGTTACCCGGATTAAATGTGTTAATGGATGCACAGCTCCTAAATGTAGTCAACCCCAAAGATAGGAGACAATTTTATTTCTATGACTCTGTCATTCATGATGTCATTAAATTCAGTATCAAGTCTGGTTATCACGATAACTGCACCACCTCAAAAATTATTGCTCTATCATATGTGGGTCCATTTCTTCTTTCTGCCCTAGAATTGTGTCTGCCCAATACAAAGGACTTAGTTCCACCCATATTCCAACCCCAGTTTGGCTGTAGTAAAGACAGACGGCAGCTCAACGGTCTCTAGAATCATCGCTCCTATTTTGTATTTGTCCAGAGGTTGGGCAGTATGACGTACCCCCTGGACATTTTCCATCCTAGCCTGGCTCTTTAGGGGTGTGAATGTCCACCAGCCACTTAGAGGTCATATGGTTCTAGAAAGAACCTTTAGTGGTCCTGGAGCCATCCAGCCCGATGTTCACTGAGCTGTCAAATTATATGAGCTTGAGCTCTCAGATGACATGTAAGTGTAGAAAGGTCATGAGGGACCAAAAGATGCTGTGTCTATCTTATGCTACTACCTGGCCTCCAAGTGTTCCTCAATCCATACCTTGTAGACGGTCTGCCTATGCCTGCCCCAGCCCTCCCCAACCTTTAAGAGTTACCAGAGTGACTATATAAGCTGGGAACAGTAAACTAAACCTCAGAGATGTGTGGCAGGCTCACATGTCCCTTTAGACATGACAGTAAACATAACTTATTTCCTCAGTCATCTTTGCATCTGGGGTGAATATGTTACATGAATCTAGCCAATGAGAAGCAAGAGGAAGGTAATAGGTGGGAGTGATGGGTAAGTTCCATAAAAGGGAGCCGACTCAGCCAGTATGTTCCTTTCAGCCCTCGGTCATTCCCTTCCTCCTGCTAGGAATGTGTATGAGAGGGTTGGAGGTTGGCAGCCATCTCATGCCCATGAGACAAGCATACACTAACAATCATGGAAGACAGCAGAAATACAGAAGTAGCCTGCGTCTCTGATAATATTGTGAAGCTGCTTTTCTAAGTCCTGGACTGACTACAACCACGTTTTGCGTTAGGCAAGAAAAATAAAACCTTTCATTGGAAAAAGTCACCATTTTCTTAGCATCTAGTACTTACAGTTGAACATAAGTCCTAAATGATACAAGATAGTTATTGAATAATCAACTACCTAGTAAGTGATGGAGGAAGGGTGGGGTTTTTTTCCATTTTCTTAATCAGTGCTATTCTAGGTTCTGAGTAGGAATATTTGGTACTTAGTACGCATCCAGTATTTACCTACTAATTCTAAACACAAAGAAGGCAACATGAATGGTCTGCATAACATCTAAATTGTATTTCCAGAATCCAATTTTACCCTTGTACTTTCCATGACAATTTGAATCATGAAAATTGAGATAGAATACGTAAAAAGCTTAGCACAATGTGTGGCACATTTAATGTGTTCCTCATTTAATGTAGGAAATGCATTCTGTGCACTGGAGATCTAACCAAATCTGTGCAGGAAGGGGACCTTATATGATTAGACTTCATAGAGATATGTTCCTGAAATCCCCAAATTATATACTACTAAGAATTACGGGTTTAATTATGTATAGTGTAAATAAACTTGAATAGAAATATGACATATTAAAATAGGCATACCAATTTTTAAAATTAAATTTGACATTCTGGGAGGTCCAGGCAGGCAGATCACGAGGTCAAGAGATCAAGACCATCCTGGCCAACATGGTGAAACCCCGTCTCTACTAAAAATACAAAAATTAGCCAGGTGTGGTGGTGTGCGTCCATAGTCCCACCTACTTGGGAGGCTGAGGCAGGAGAATCACTTGAATCCAGTAGGCGAAGGTTGCAGTGGGCCAAGATAGTGCCACTGCACTCCAGCCTGGCAACAGAGTGAGACAGCGTCTCAAAAAACAAAAAATTAAATTTGACAAGTTATATGCTTATTTGGGAACTAGATGGCCTCAACATAACCAGTGTATCCCTATGGTAGCAAGTGTCAGTTGTCATTTACTGATGGATAATCACAAGACATAACTTAGACTCCATCAAAGTGTGGCCCCCAGCAAGGGTGCGAAACTGTCCTTGCGGACTTTACACACTAATGCCTGGTTCTTTCTGCCATTAAAGGGCTTGGTGGCACATACTTCCAATAAAAGGCAGGTTACCTACAATGCAGATAAGCTGGGAGGGTGGATACCAGGCTCAAGGAGCCCCTGGAGTGCCAGGGTGTCCAAACACAGCTTGCCGGTCGGCACCGCCTGCCTGTGTCCCCTTCTGTGGGACAACTGTGAGGTTGCTGCAGTGTGTTGGTCTGTTAAAACAACGACTTCTGGCTCCAGAGAGAGATTTTTGTTCATGGACCTTTTTCTTCTTCTTGGAGGTGGTTGAAGAGTTCCTCATATCTCTCAGATAAAGAGCCGCTGACACTGCCTTACAGCTGTGCTGGCGGCTGCCATTGAGAGGTCTAGAGAACAACGGTTGCGTGCCGTTTACCACCCAGCTTGATCCTATCTGTTGCGTTTCTTTGAGACAGTCTCAGGCCCTTAACTGCCACAGCTTTGTTTGTTTTTTTTTTCCTGCCACTCATCATGAGCTAAAGCGATTTTCTAGAACACGAAATAAATGACAAAAGAGAGGCGACAGAAGAATTAACAACCCTGTTAGTGGAATACATTCAACTCAAGAGAGTGAGGGTACAGGCTCACTGGCAGAGAGAGTTTGCCTCGCACGGTGCCAGCTCTCACTGTCTAAGAGTGTGTGGCACCATTTCCACTCTCACTGTTTTTGAGCAAAAGTACACAAGAGCACTTGAAACATGGGGATAAATATATAACAGTAAATTGCGATGGATTTTCCATACACGCACACATCATACAACTTCTTAGGGAAAAAGTTCAGAAACAACGTAATAAATTAGTATAGTACAGTGCAGATTTCATTACGTGGAATATATATGTACTGAATCCAAAAAGTTACTCATTCCTCTCCCTTTGTAACAAATAAACTGTTCTTTCTTTCAAAAACATTTGTTAAGGTTTTCTCTTGTGCCAGGCCTATTGTTAGAAATTGGAAATTAAAAATGAATAAAACATAAGCGCTACTCTTATCCAACAGCACCGCAGCACAGTGGTTAAGACTCTGGAGCCTGACTGCCAAGGTGTGAATAGCAGTTCTTTAATTTATGACACCTGTGGCTGCAGGCAATTACATAACCTCTTTGTAACTCAGTATTCTCATCTGCAAAATGGGCATGATACTAATGCCTACCTTATATGGTTGATATGAAGATTAAATGAGATAATATTTGTCCTAACTTGGAAGAGTTAGAACATATTACGCATTTTTAAATAGGCAGAATAAAGGAGTATGTGGTTCAGGAGGAAAAAATAGATATGTAACATAGTACCTCAAGCAATGTGAAAGTGCTGGGGTAAACATGTATTCCAGAATCCCAAAGAGGGAGAGACCAGCCCCTAACAGGGAGATCAGGAAGGGCTTCTTAGAGAAGATTAGAGACATGGTCCTAAAACTGCATCTTGCAGGATAAGCAGGAGTCCTCCAGAGGGACAGAGAAAGAAGCAGATATCCTGGAATATCCAGGCATCTAATTTGGTTTGGGGTTTTTTTCTTTTTGTTTTGTATCTGGGGACTGACTCCACCTTCTTCCAGGTTCTCGCAGGCTCTGTGGGAAAGACAAGCCCTAACGCAACAAGAGCCCTTTGCTAGAATCGAGCAGGAATGCAGGGAGTCTCCCTTTTGAAACCTTGGCCCCGACCCCTCAGTCCTCAATCAGCCGGGCTCCCAGCTGTCATCACACCTCACACATAACTGGTATGACTGAACCAATTTCAACCTGAATGTGCGGCAATGGGGATTCCCCCAAGGAGGCATCAGCACAGCTGTGCTTCCTCTAATCTGGAGAGCCCTAAATTTAGAGAAAAAGAGGAGAGCAACTCCCAGGGAGGATTGGGGAGGAGAAAAAGGGCTCGCAGTAAATTCCAGCCTTCATTGGCTGTCTCTGAGATTCCTCCCAAAAAACCCAAGCCCAGCCTCAAAGAGAACCTGGTGTGATTTCTGTAGAAAAGTAACGATCAGCAAAATCTCCCCTTTTACTCCAGCCTCCTAGCTGTATGTGAGTGTGTGAAGAGACTTCCCAGGAGCTCACCAAAAGCCGTATCTCACTCATGAAATTCACATCCTGAAGGCTCACGGGTAGGAGACTCCACCCTTCTTCCCTTAGAGCTGATTTTAAATATAAGAACTCCTGTGGGCAGCAGCCCTGGACTGACTCTCTCACCTACCATCTTTCCCTTTTAGCCAAGTGTGTTCTTCTGTAATAATCCTTGCACCAGTAACTAATGTCCCAGAGGGGGATATGAGGGAGGAGAGGCAGGGAAGGGGGTTAGAGAGGTGGGTCCATTATAAACAAAACAAAACAAAGCCAGCATACCACTGCTTGTTTCATCCTCCAAAGACCAGCTCCCAGAGTTCCATAGTTGACACCCATCAAAAGGAAGCAATGCTGGATGAATTACAACATGTTCACCTGGAACTCGGTAATTATATAGCTGCAAGTTGGTACCTGCTAACTGTACTTAAGGAGCATTTTACCTTGGGAGCTGCAGATTTATAGGATTCACACAACTAGAGAGGCTGTTTTACAGCCAACCTTATTCATGGAGTTCCCCAAATATGTGTACCACATGAACTCCACAACCATGGCATTAATATCTTGGTTCTGGGTAACCCTGGGTGTCATATGCCAACCCCAATAAACTGTTCTCACCCACACCTTGTCTGACAGCACTTGGGCGGGGGAGAACCTCAGAGAAGATTGTAACTATCCGTGAAGGCAAAGTTATCAAGTTCACACTAAAATCAAAGTGGTGATAATGGCCCCACTCTGTGACCCAATAACATTTCTGAAAATATCTAATTTTTTAGGTGGTTTTTCGGTTGTTTGATTTTTGGTTTTTAGCAACAGGGTTTTGCCATATTGCCCAGGCTGGTCTCAAACTCCTGGGCTAAAATGATCCTCCTGCCTTGGTCTCCCACATCACTGGGATTACAGGCATGAGCCACTGCTCCCAGCCCCCGATTTTCAGTCTCTATAGCCTCCTTTCTTTCCCTCCCCCTCATAACAGAAGATGTGTTCCTAAAATACTCTAGTCAATGCTAGAAAAGGAATTGATCTAATGCGGGAGAAGCCAGGAGACCATTCTTCCCAGGAGTTCTCAGACTAGATTTGGGAGAAGAAAATTCTTTTCTTCTCTGACTGTGAAGACCGAAGGATAGGAACTAAGGGCTTATGGAGAAGACAGCAGCCGTATTTCCCCACCAGATAGAAATGCTGAGCTGACATCATCACTGGTCATTAGAGAAATGCAAATCAAAACTACATTGAGATACCATCTCACGCCAGTTAGAATGGCCATCATTAAAAAATCTGGAGACAACAGATGCTGGAGAGGATGTGGAGAAATAGGAACGCTTTTACACTGTTGGTGGGAGTGTAAATTAGTTCAACCATTGCGGAAGACGGTGTGGCGATTCCTCAAGGACCTAGAAATAGAAATTCCATTTGATCCAGCAATCCCATTACTGGGTATATATCCAAAAGACTATAAATCGTTCTACTATAAGGACACATGCACACGAATGTTCATTGCAGCACAGTTTACAATAGCAAAGACCTGGAACCAACCCCAAATGCCCATCGATGATAGACTGGACAGGGAAAATGTGGCACATATACACCATGGAATATTATGCAGCCATCAAAAACGATGAGTTCGTGTCCTCTTGTAGGGACATGGATGAACCTGGAAACCATCATTCTCAGGAAACTGACACAAGAACAGAAAATCAAACACCGCATGTTCTCACTCATAGGCGGGTGTTGAACAATGCGAACACATGGACACAGGGAGGGGAACATCACACACTGGGGTCTGTCGGGGAAAAAGGGGAGGGATAGTGGGGGGGTGGGGAGTTGGGGGAGGGATAGCATGGGGAGAAATGCCAGATATAGGTGATGGGGAGGAAGGCAGCAAATCACACTGCCATGTGTGTACCTATGCAACAATCTTCCATGTTCTTCACATGTACCCCCAAACCTAAAATGCAATAAAAAAAATAAATAAATAAATAAATAAATAAATGCTGAGCTGAAAAGGTGAGAAGCTCTTCCATTATAGAGAGACCTAGAGGCAAGAGATGAAGAAGCGAGAACCCTGGCAAGCCCTCACCCGACTCCCCTCTCTCCTTAGATGAACATCGGCCCTGGAGTTTGATTCTGATAGACAATAACTTCAAACTTTAAAAAGTTAACGTTTTTTAAACCTTAATTTGAGTTGGATTGGGTTTCTGTCATTGGGTTTCTATAGCTACCAGAGTCTTGACTACTATGATTACTCCACAATGGATGTGATTAGACTTCATAGAGATATGTTCCTGAAATCCGAACTTATTACACATTACTAGAATTATGGGTTTAATTATTTAAACTATAGTGCAAATAAACTTGGATTAATGGAAATATTATATATTATAAAAGGTATACTAATTTTAAAAATTAAATTGGGAAAGTTATATGCTTATTTGGGAACTGCATGGCCCAACATAACCAATAATAAGGAAGGGAAAGGGACTCTAGGCCAGAAATATAATTACCAAAAAAATTATAAACTGATGAGTTTGGACCACTATACTAGAAACATAGATTTTTAGTACCATATAAACTACCGATGATGGAAAAAGTGTAAATAGACTTGTAGCGTCTTCTTATTGATTTGTGTATTAGAACAAGCCAGGTTATCTTACAGTAACAACCCCCAAATTCAGTGGCTTAATGCAACAGAGGATTTTGAGCAATCCAGGTGCTTCCTCAAGGTGTCTTTCCCCCATGTTGTGGCTCAGGGCTCCCAGTTGCTTTAGTCTTGCAGTTCTGTCCCTATACCAAAGCCTACTCCATGATCACATGCCTGAAGAAGGGCAGAGAGAGGTGTGTGGGCTTTGAGCTGCCTCTACTCACAGATGCCCAGAACCAGGCACATGGCCCTGTCCACGTGCAAGGGGGTTCTGTCTTGCATAGGCCTGAAAGGGGAAAATAACTGGATACACATAATATTGGAACTTGTAATGTCTGCCGCATTGTCCATAGCACAAAAGGGAGCTTAGCCAATACGAAAGCCAAGTACAGCTTAGAGGAGGACTGAACGAGGAATACTTTTTAATAGCCCGGGCATAGCATGCACACATAATAAAAAACATCATTCCCATTCCCAAACATCGATTAAACACAGATCCATGACATCATGGCTCTCAGCACAGGTCTTTTCAAGTTTTACTATGATTGCCGCTACCGTTAACAGGAGACTAATATAAGCTGATGGATACAGACGAAAAGGGTATGTGTGCAAGATGATAGACTGTGAATTCATATGTTAGTAAAAACCAGAAATGGAAACAAAGACCAAACAGGCAGTGAAACGTTCCCTATACTTGCTTTCTGATCTCATTCTACTCTCTCCAGCTCCATCTTCTACCCTCAAGTATCTCTTGATTTATCCCACTTCGATATTGCTGACTCAAAGATAACATTGCTCAAAACCCTGAAAGATTAGGGCCTCGGACTCCTCTTCCTGTGCTCATCTCACCCTCCAACCCCTGGTCTGTCTAGCACACGGTTTCTTTCACACATAGTTACCGATACCTGAAAATCTATTGTGTGCCAGGCACTCCAGCAAGAGCTTTACATGTATTATCTTATTTAATACTACAACATATAAGGATGATACTGTTGTGCCCACTTTGCAGACGAGAAAACAGAACAATCTAGGCTAAGTAGCTCCTGTTCAAGGTTACACATTAATAAATGCCAATTCTAGAACCTCTACTCGGGTCTGAGGACTCCAGAGTCACACTATATTATATCTATGGTGCTGTACTGCCTTCCTAATTGATATGGTTTGGCCATGTCCTCACTAAAATATCATCTTAAATTCTAACTCCACAATTCCCATGTGTTCTGGGAGGAACCCAGTGGGAGATGACTAAATTATGCGGGCAGATCTTTCCTGTACTGTTCTCATGATAGTGGATGAGTCTCACAAGATCTGATTATTTTAAAAACAGGAGTTTCCCTGCACAAGCACTCTTTTTTGCCACCATGAGATGTGCCTTTCACCTTCCACCATGATTGTGAGACCACCCCAATCACACAGAACTGGGAATCCAATAAACCTCTTTCTTTTGTAAATTGCCCAGTCTTGGGTATGTCTTTATCAGCAGCATGAGAAGAGACTAATACAGTAAACTGGTACTAGTAGAGTGGGTACTGCTGAAAAGATACCTGAAAATGTGGAAGTGACTTTGGAACTGGGTAACAGGAGGAAGTTGGAACAATTTGGAGGGCTCAGAAGACAGGAAAACGTGGGGAAAGTTTGGAACTCCCTAGAAACTTGTTGACCAAAATGCTGATAATGATATGAACAATGAAATCCAGGCTGAGGTGGTCTCAGATGGAGATAAGGAACTTGTTGGGAACTGGAGCAAAAGTGACATAATAAACAACAATGTCTTGTTATGTTTTAGCAAAGAGACTGGTGGCATTCTGCCCCGTCCTAGAGATCTGTGGCACTTTGAACTTGAGAGAGATAATTTAGAGTACCTGGCAGAAGAAATTTTTAAGCAGCAAAGCATTCAAGACGTGACTTTGGTGCTGTTAATGGCATTCAGTATTAAAAGGAAAACAGAGTATAAAAGTTTGGAAAACTTGCAGCGTGACTATGCAACAGAAAAGAAAAACTCATTTTCCGAGGAGAAAATCAAGCAGGCTTCAGAAATTTGCCTAAGTAACTAGAAACCGAATGTTAATCCACAAAACAATGGGGGAAAATGTCTCTGGGGCATGTCAGAGGTCTTCAGGGCAGCCCCTCCCATCACAGGTCTGGAGGCCTAGGAGGAAAAAGTGGTTTTGTGGGCCTGGGCTGGGGCCAGGGCCCCTGTGCTGCATGCAGCCTAGGGACAGGTGCCCTGTGTCCCAGCTGCTCCAGCCACATCTGAAAGGGGCCAATGTAGAGCTTGGGCCATGGCTTCAGAGAGTGCAAGCACCAAGCCTTTGCAGCTTTCATGTGGTATTGAGCCTGTGAGTGCACAGAAGTCAAGAATTGAGATTTGGGAACTCCGCCTAGATTTCAGCAGATGTATAGAAATGCCTGAATGTCCAGGCAGAAGTTTGCTGCAAGGGCGGGGATCCCATGGAGAACCTCTGCTGGGGCAGTGCAGAACTGTAAGTTCCCCAGCCATGTGGAACTGTAAGTCCATTAAACCTCTTTCTTTCGTAAATGGCCCAGTCTCTGGTATGTCTACATCAGCACCATGAAAATGGACTAATACACTCATCATTGCTTTTGTTTTCATTTATCAAGCATTCAGAGAATGCCTACAACATGTTCCATACAATTACAAGAATAAACAGGCCAGGTACAGTAGCTCACTCCTATAATCCCAGAACTTTGGGAGGCTGAGGCAGGAGGATCACTTGAGCACAAAAGTTTGAGACCAGCCTGAGCAACACAGTGAGACCCCATCTCCACACACAAAAAAAAAAATTACATAAATATTAGCCATGTGTGGTGGTGTGTGCCTTAGTCCCAGCTACTCAGGAGGCTAAGGCAGGAAGGTGGCTTCTGCCCAGGAATTTGAGGTTACAGTGAGCTATGATTGTACCACAGCACTCCGGCTCCCATCTCTGAAAAAAAAAAAAATGTGAAGACAGATCTGCCTTCACAGTCTAAATCAATGCCATACATGTTGTGGCAATGATCTGCCTACAAGGCTCAGTATCCTGGAAGTGAAAGGTGTAATGTTCCTGGAGGGAGATTTCAGAGAGGAGCTGACATTGACTGCTCTGAGGAAGAAAACTTGATGGCCAGAGGGTGGATAAGAGGGAGAATTTTCACTGTGCACCCTTTCATGTCTTTTGGATATCAGGCCCCCAGTGGGGTGATACCAGCATGTGGAGAGGTGGGTGAGAGGTCCCCCAGTGGGAGGGGGTTACACATGCTCCCTGCTGCCCACAGCCACCACTACACCCCAGCATTTGTGCAGCTCTTGGTTTTCAGCCAGCAAGCTCAGGCACTGGGACTTTGACCAGGATTAACTCTTTTTGAACAAGTGGCTGTTATGAAGATGTGGCCAAGGATGCTGAGAAGGATGAGAACGGGCCCTCCAGGGGCCTTGGGTGTCCTTGCAAGCTCCCAGGTGAAAGTCAGCTACAAGACTTCCCTTGAAGTAGAGGAAGGCTGGCTCTAGAAACAGATGAATAATCTAGTGCAGTGGTCTCCAGGTGTGGTGTCAGAACCAGCAGCAGCCTCACCCCCTGGAAATTTGTCAGAAATGCAGATTCTCAGGCTCCACTCAAGATCTATTGAATCAGAGACTTGGTATCAGTATTTAATCTATGGAGGAATTCTACTCTAGAAATGCTATTTCTCTCCCCAAAAGAAGAATGGGACCTTGAAGGACCTACTGGGGCTAGTCATTCAAACTTGGTGTGGGCCTACCCCTCCTACCCACTTCTCCAGGACCAGCCTGGGCCACCTCCTGAGAACCACAGACGTGTCACGCCTTTAGGAATGCCATCACATGCTGTACAGGGAGTTGCAAGGGAAAAGGGAAGAGGGGGTTGAGTGTGCTGACACAGAGTAACAGACTGTTTGTTTAGGAGAAAAGGTAAAAGAAGGTGAATGTTCATTGGATACTGAAAAGAGAAGGAGAGAAAATGGTCTCTTCTGGAGCAGAGACTAGAAAGCCACTTATGAGTGCTGCCAGGAGAGCACAAGTAGGCTCTGGGTAGAAGACAGAAAATTCAGGAATGCCCCACAACGGAGCAGTTAGACAACACAGGACTTAGTTCAGCATACTGTTTCTTGAGCACCTGCTGTGGCCTAGGCCCACAGGAAAGCAGAGGCAAGGTTGAGATGTGGTAAGAATGTGGACTCTGCAGCCTGACTGCTTGGACTTGGATCCCCACCTCGGCTGGGCTCAGCCGGCAGCACCAGCAGAGCCAAGTCAGCTGTGTTCACAGGCTGCATCTGCTCCGACTGGTCACAGCCTTACCTCTGTTGGTTGGTGCCTGGATCATCCTGGTTATGTCACTAGATCACCCCTGTTGTCACTGGTAGAGTGAACTTAGGTTTTTTAGCCTCTCCACACCTCCACTTCCTTATCTGTAAAATGGGAACAGTAACAGTACCTACCTCAAGGGTTAGGAGGAGTAAACAAGTTATCATTAGGGCTGTGCTTGGAACAGTGCCTGGAGCCTACCACTACCAGGTTCCCAGTAAATATTAGCTACGATCATTCTTTTCTCTCAAAGTGCTAACCATGTTTGAGGAAAAGTCAGCTTCCCAGAGTTCAGGCCAGAGTGGCCTGAGTTGCTAAAGGCAGAATCTTGATTCCCACAGCAATTTAATTTCTGGGCTTGGCCCCCACCAAGCGCTCAGAGCAGCAGGAGGCAGCTGAATGGCTATAGTCAGTGGGGTGGGGACAGGGCCCCATTGTCCATCTTTAGCCAGGACAAAGCCATTGCACACATAGACAAGCTTGGTCTCCTCCAGAACATGCAGGTGTTCTGGCCCCCAGTGCTGGAGCAGGCCCATTGGAGCTCATTCAAATGTGGAGAAATATTTAGATCCAATCAAAACCACCCCAGATTGTTGGCTTTTATTTTAGACAAACAGGATAAGCAAACTTGGCCTGATTGTGAACTGGTAATAAATACCCTTTTCCTGTCTTTCTAATTATTCAAAGCCAAATGCTCAGAGTCTAAATGTCTCATGGGAAATGTCTGAAGGGTTTCTGGAGTGTTTGTTTGGTTAATAACAAAAACTCCTTGTATTGCACAGGTGTCTCACATACATGTGATGCTCATGATATGGCAGAGAGGAAAACGGGACAAGTGGCCATGACCTCACACTACACAGTTATGAACCAAGACCTGTGAGTGCTGGTGATTTGTCTGGAGGGTCCAAAATATTTCTAGGGAAAAAGATATGAAATCTCAGTCTAGAAATGGACTCCTCCTCCTATTCACTGACCAGGTGGAGCCCGCCTTCAGCCCACTGCTCCCCAACTCAGCCCATCACAGACTTTCTTAAAGATGCACACATGTGCACCCAACCATCCACACATCAACAACCACTGTCTGGCTTCTCACAGTAAAAGTGGGAGACCTCTGCTCAGTCCTCAGCCATCGCCACCTTCCTTCAGCACAAATCACTGTTAAGTTCTCATATCTTCTGGACACAAGAAAGATTTAGGTACATGTCTCCTACCTTCTAAAATGGGTATTTGGGGTTGAGACAGAATGGAAAATAAAAAATAAACACATTTAAAAGAACCACATGCATCTCTATAGCAAGACAATCAACTTCATATACCTGCAGGATAATATGCAAGTATTAAAATGAGAAACAAATTGATGTGGTAACTTACCATTTTCAAGCAGACCTACCCAAGAAAAAAAGATCACTTGCAACCATGAAGAACGAACTATATAAAGTATCCTATATCATGCAGTCAGTAGCTGCAAACATGCCATACAGTCGATATATTATGGGACTCCAGAATATCAAAGCATATCCTTACCGGTTAAACAAAAAGAAAAAAGAAAGAAACATCCTTACTGGTTAAAAAAAGGAAAAGGAAAGAAACAAACTTTCCATCTTGAACAGACATGAAATCAGCTGAAGGGCACTAAAGCACTTTAATCTTATAACATTCTTTTACATTCAGGCCTAATAGATGCTGCCACACTGTGTTAGTGACAGACCAGGGGTCCCCAGTCCCAGGCCATGGACCGGTGCCGATCCATTGCTGTTAGAAACTGGGCTGCACAGCAGGAGGTGAGCAGCAGGAGAGCAGGCATCACCACCTGAGCTCCACCTCCTGTCAGATCAGCCACAGCATTAGATTCACATGGAAGCTCGAACCCTATCGTAACTGCACGAGAGGGATCTAGGTTGCATGTTCCTTTTGAGAATCTAATGCCTGATCATCTGAGGTGGAGCAGTTTCATCCTGAAACTATCCCCGCCCCTCCCCTGCCATCTGTGGAAAAATCTTCTTCCACAAAACCAGTGCCTGGGGCCAAAAAGATTTGGGACCACTGACTTAGACAATGATTTCATGCATGGCACCTACTATGTGTATCTTTAATTGGTGTCTCTCCATTGAGGTGGAGAGGAAAGGGCCAAAGAGTGACATAGCACATGTGTCACCATGAGCAGTCCAACCAGGCATCACACCACAGCCCATGGTGATAGCCTGAGAACAAGGAATGCCGCCAAGGACTGTCAAATCAGCTTCCAGACATGCCTAACTTTTTCTTGGTCTTCTGACACTGCTCTTAATCGTAATGCAGGTCCTCCATCATCCCTCCATCCTGTCTCCCAGCTTCCAGCCTTTTTCTTCTTTTGTTCCTTTGAATAGAATTTGGCCAGATTAATTTTCCTATGCCCCTACAAAAGATATGTGCAAACCAGTGGTGGCAGCCAAGCTTCTCGGCCGCAAGGAATCACCTGCTACCTTCAACCACACCAACAATCTCCCCCCCCAGAATCCTCTCTGTAACCAGAATAGCTTGACTTGATGCCTCTACCTAATCCACCCGAGAATTCCCTTCTCCCTCCTCCTCCCCACCTTTTCCAATTTCTTCCAAATCTAACTCAAATTCCTTCGCTTCCATAAAGTCTTCTTCCCTGACTCCTCTAGTCTGAAGGGTTCTTCTTTCTCAACAGAATTTGCTGTGGCTCTGTTTGCCATGACATGGAGAAATACAGTGCAAGAGAGTAAGGCCACTGTAGAGAAAGAGAAGCTGAGATAGGAGGTGTGGTTTTATGTCTAAAAACCTTTCAATCTTTTCTGAAATAGAGTAATGGAAAAATAATTCAATGTTTATATAACTCACTAGCCAGAATGGCTAACTTTGTTTTTTTAATTTAAAAAAATGACAAAACCAATGTTGACAAGAATGTAAAGAACTATAACTCTTTACTCCTCTAGAGTATGCTCTATACTCATAGACTACTAGCAGAAGGGTGAACTGGTTGGTCACTGGAGTATACAACATGAGTGTACACTAACAGAGCTAATTAGCTTACTCAATAAGCCAGCAATTCCAGCAAAGCCATGTACACATGTGCACCAGACAGACACACTGGAATGTCCATAGCTGCACTGATTGTAAGAGCCAAATACTAGAAACAATCCAGATGTTTATTAACTACAGAAATAATAGATAAGGTGAATGAATCAATACAGCGATTTAAAATGCAGCACTCTAAATGAATAGACTCAACTACTTACAACATGGATAAATCTCACAAAGGTAAAATTGAATGAAAGACGCCAATCACAAAAGAAATAGCAAAATGCTTAGGAAGGGACACACAGTAGTTTTGAGATTCTGGTCTTGTCTGTTAATTGTTCGGGAGGTTAGTTACATGAGTGTATTTGTTTTGTGAAAATCTATCAAGCTGTGTATTTCTGTTAACTGCAATTTCTCTTATGCATGTTATGCATGTATTACATTTAAGATGGGGTGTGAAAGTGTGAAAGACAGAGAGAGAATGAGAGAGAGAGAGATGCTCCCAATGGGAGATCAAGTACAGAAGGAAAAATACAAAGACCCTAAGGAATATCCTTAAGCACAGAGTGGGCTGGCTTCACGGCACACAAGCTGTGCAGTGACACAGGACCCCATACTTATAGGGTCTTAACCTTTGTTCAATGTTTTCAATTTTTGAACCTGGGACCTGCATTTTCCTTTTACCCTGGGCCCTGCAAATTATGTAGTCAGTCCTGAGTATCAGTTTATTGCCAATTCCCTAGTACCCAGGATCCAAAATTCCTCCAATAGATCAGAGAGCAAGTCACCGAACTGAATAGATTCAACCTCCAAAACACTCTAGGATGCCTTTTTCTGTAAACTAGAATAGCAACTACTTTTCTTGCCCTAAAGTCCTAGAGAAGCCAATTGATTTCAAAGCCCATAGTAAATTCAGTCAGGGTGGAGCAGGGGAGGAGTAGGAGGAGGCGCTACCCACCAGGTCCTCTGAGTGTATATTCCTGAATCAGGAAAAGCACTTGGTTCAGCAGGATACTAGAGAGCATTGTTTTCCTCCCTCTGCTGGCTACCACATTTCTAGCCTCTTTTTCTGTCCAGGGACAGATTGATAAATGTGAGAGCAATTGGCCTGCTTATCTCAGCTTTTCCTTCTGCCCTCTAGGGAATGAGCTGCCCTAGGAAAGCTTGATTTCTGCTGCTCCTCCTGGGGCACAGTCGATCTAGCATGGGGAGGGTGGGCCTGCCTTTTCAAGCATCATCAGTTGTCGGGGGCTTCGGGGAGGGATGATGGTGCCCAATTCTGAGCAGTCACAGACCTAAAGCTATGCCCTGCATCTTGACTTCTATTGGTACTAAAGTGACATTTAGCTTCTATTTCCTTCTCCTTTGTCTTAGTCCCCAGACCATTCAGAATCTGGGTAGGGTAAGAGGAGCTGACCAGGTTTCTGATCTGGAAAATTATTGCATTTTATCTTCTCTTTAAAAACAGCAGCAGACTCTTAAGGGCACCTACAAAGGGTTCCATGACTATCCCCAAATGACGAAACCAGCCGGCAAGCTGGCCTCTGCGTGCCTCAAGGCAGAAGGCCCTGCACCTCAGAGAAAACAACCTTCTCCCACCAGACACTAATGAGTTTGCTTCTCCTCCCCTCTCCTCTCTCCTGCAGCCCGCTGTCCTTGGAGAGAGGGATCCAACCGTCTTTTCTGGACAGCCAGGCCACCAAGGTTACTAACTCTCCTTCAGTCTTGGGAGTCCAACCACGTGGGCTTCTCACCCAGAACATCATTTTCTGCTGAATTAAATCTAATTCCACTCCCTGCGTTGCACAGCTGACCCATCACCTCTATTTTCTGCCTGAATTTTGCTCACAGCTAATCTGCTAAGGGCCCAGGAAATTTTCTGGGGTTTTTTCACATGAAAGGAAGAGAGCTCTTATTTTCCACTGAGGATAGATAAAATTCCCAGGGGACACCTCAGTCAGCCAACCACTCCCGCTGACTTTGGGTAACCAGTAATGGTGGCTGCATTCAATTTCAGTTAGCCCCAAGGAAACCTTGTCTTATGTGACAGCAGCAATAACTTTTTTTCCTTCATATGCTATCAACTGTCAGAGTTTCAAATATAAGCCATGCATTTTTGTGGCTTGTTCATCTTTGGAGAACCTGCCCCTTGGTGACCGAGTCCATCAAAGGGAACGTTCACCCAAATAATTTTATATCACCTTGTACTCATGCATTCATTCCTTAATTATTTGCTTATTCACTCAGTAAAGAACTAAGCAGATATTCATTCCCCTAACCCTACCAATTCCTCCACAATCTTTTCTTTATGCTTTTCAATGCCTTGTTCATAGCACATCTTCCAGAATGTCTTCCTTGATAAAATCCATCCTTCTTTGACCAGAGCCCTCTGATCTGATTGGTTCACTCAGTAATACTGCTTAGTCCGAACCAAACCTCCTAGTACTAACTCCCATGGCTCCCTACACATATATCTTAAGCTGTAGTCGAGTCTAGTGATTTTTCAAATCGGGAGGAGAATTGGTGATGAATCACAATTTTTTTTTTTTTTTTTTTTTTTTGATATGGAGTTTCGCTCTTGTTGCCCAGGCTGGAGTGCAATGGCACGACCTTGGCTCACTGCAACCTCTGCCTCCTGGGTTCAAGCAATTCTCCTGCTTTACAGGAGCCCACCACCACACCCAGCTAATTTTTTGTATTTTTAGTAGAGATGGGGTTTCACTATGTTGGCCAGGCTGGTCTCGAACTCCTGACCTCAGGTGATCCACCCACCTCTGCCTCCCAAAGTGCTGGGATTATAGACGTGAGCCACCACACCCAGCCTGAATCCCACTCTTAAGAGAGCCACTTATAGTTTATAAAGTATCCAATGTTATATTGTATTTCACATATTTGTATTGATTTTTGCAACAAATTATAAGAAGTACAGCTTGATAAAATATTCTTGAATTAGAAGGATATAACAAAAACATAGTGATTCTCAATGAAGATGTGTCCCTGTGGGAGATGATCAGCCCCTGAGCTGAAGGGTACAGCTTTTCTGTTAGTCTGCCTTAGAAGTATTAATCTTTGTCTGCAGAACAAGGTCCAAGTTTTTTTCTTTAAAATCTTTATTGATAGAGATGGGGTCACACTATATTGCCCAGGCTGGAGGGCAGTGGTTCGATCATAGCTCACTGCAACCTCCAACTCCTGTACTGAAAGGATCTCCTGCCACAGCCTCCCAAGTAGTGGGATTACAGGTGGATACCACCATGCCTGGCTAATTTTTTATACTTTTTGTAGAGATGGGGTCTTCCTATGTTTCCCAGGCTAGTCTCAAACTCCTGGACTCAAGCTATGCTCCTGCCTCAGCCTCCCAAGTTGCTGGGATTACAGGCGGGAGCTACCACACCAAACCAGAGCCCATGTTTCATAAGACTTTGTTCAAACTCTTTTTCCTATCTAGTACACCCTCCCTTGCCTGTATGAGATCCCACCTCTTCTTTTCTTCTTCTTTTTGAAACAGGGCCTTGCTCTGTCGCCCAGGCTGGAGTGTGGTGGCACAGTCTTGGCTCACTGCAACCTGCGCCTCCCAGGTTCAAGAGATTCTCTTGCCTCAGCCTCCTGAGTAGCTGGCATTACAGGCACCCACCATCACACCTGGCTAATTTTAGTTTTTTTAGCAGAGATGGGGTTTCACCATGTTGGCCAGGCTCATCTCGAACTTCTGACCTCAGGTGATTCCCCCGCCTCAGCCTCTCAAAGCGCTGGATTACAGGTGTGGGCCACCGCACCTGGTCCCCCACCTGCTCTTAATGAGCAATTCCAAGTCCCACCTCATCCCCTTTCCTGGTTCTTCCAGCTGGAAGTGGCCTTTTCTTCTGAATGCGCCCATAAGATGTCTCATCTATGGCACTAAATTGTACTGTGGTAAATATGAACACATTTTTATCCACTTACCTTCCTAACAGTAAGTTTCCTGAGGGTAAAAAACAAACACAACAGGTATGACTTTTACTCCTGAACTCTAAGATACAACAAAACGCACTTCAATCTTTCTTTAAATCAAATTAAATTGGTTCTAAGCCCTATCATCCAGCAGGAGAAATGTTAAATTTGAGCCATTTGAGCTGCCTGCTTGTACCTCCCCTTTCACCACCACCATGAGACTACATAAGAATACTGCTGTCAGGTTCAAGTCCAGGCTCCAGCCCACGCTAAGGTCTGAAGGGAGTGGGTGGATGAATGGCAGACAGCTAAAAGAACACTCGAGGAGGGGGTGGGGGGGTGGGGTGTAAGTAGGTGAAATACAGCTTTATTCAGTAGCTCTCTTATACCGTCTGCTCTTTCTCAGCTGCTTGGTCTGGCCACTCCCATGCACAGCTGCACAGTCAGCTCTCCCTTCAGGGTAAGCAGCTTAACTCTTTCTCTCTGGGCACAAGCGTGCCTGTACAGTGTCAGCAAGGCAATTATACCTTCTACAGACAATAGGGACTTAGAGCCGAATGATGAGCCTTCCCATGTTATGGCTATATGGCTGTGATAACAGGTGGAGTTATACACCTGCGCTGTAAACTCTCTGAGTCACAGAGGATGTTTACCTTGGCCTATGCACATAGGCTGTGGTGCAGCCATGTTCCTTACAACTGGGCTTACGCAGGACCAGAAAACAGACAGGGTCTCTTCCTTTGAGTAGGGTGGAGTCAGCTCAGATGCTCACTGTTCAAGCCCATATGGTCAGGGTAAAGCACAGGGCTCCATCCCTTCCTGCCCAAACTCAATGTCCAGTACAAAGCCTGCTCTCAGTGAGGCCTCTCCAGCCCTTCTACCAGGACAGATGTTTGTCTCTGCTGAATCCCATCTCTTCACCCCACATTTGACATTAACTGCCTCTAGCCTCTGTCTTGGATTCTATTTGGTACACACTTACCCCCCCTCCAACATAGCCATGCCCCAATCTTCACAGGAAAAAAACATCTGCATCACATTTGCATCTCCTACCAGTGGCTAATGTAGTACTTACATGTTAAGGTATTGAACAACTGGTTAATCATCTCCTGTCCTTTCCTCCTCAAGCCTGGAAGGACTTCCTATAGAACTCAGCCTAAATATTTCTTTCTCAGGGAAGCTGCCCCCTATGGAAACAGAAGAGTTCCCTGACCCCCGACTTGCAGGACCTATGAAAAGTATGTGGCTCATCTGTCTGGCCGCAGTATGCATTCAAACCCCTTGCAGGAAGGGGAGCACACAGACTGGCTGGTGCAGGAGCCAGGGTGAGCACTCTTGGGCTGCAGCCCCATGGTAGCCTCTGGGGGTGGATGCCTATGACTCCCAAAGCCCCAGTGGGCACGCTGCAGTCCTCTTCTAGTCCTGCCATCCACAGACAGCTTAAGTGTTAACCAGCTCAGTGTCCTCTTGGTACCCGGCTTCTTCTTGTCCAGCATCCAGGAAGAATTGGGTCACACACGAACTTGAAGAAGGGTGAATGCAGGGGTTTCTATTGAGTGGTGGAGGTGGCTTTCAGCAGGATGGATGGGGAGCTGGGAAAGGGGATGGAATTAGAAGGTGACCTTACCCTGGAGTATGGCCATCCAGCAGCAAATCTCCTCCCCAACCATCCCCAGCTGAACTCCTCTCGACGTTTGGATGCTCCTTGTGTTTTCTCTTGCTCTGCCATGCTGTTCTGCCACTCTTCTGTTCATCTGTTTATGGATCCTGGGGCTTGGGGTTTATATGGGTACAGGATGGGGTGCATGGCAGGCCAAAAGTCAACTTTTGGGTCCAAAAACAGGAATGCATATTCCCATTTAGAGCTATGGGTTTCCGGGCTTCAGGGTGGGGCTTTTGCTGGGGAAGTGCCCTCTTCTACCCAGTATTTCCCTGTCTCCTGTCTGTATCATTACCAGACACTATCATACCACACAGTAACTTTTCCTACCATTATCACAGCCATTTGTGACATTATTTCCTCACGCTGGACTGCATCACCAGATGACATGCTCCCTGAGGGCAACGCTGGCCTCCCTTCGGCTCACTCTCCATCTTTCCTGCCTAGAGGCCTGTTACCAGGTAGCCATTCTAATGAATTTGACTCAAGAAAAACCTTGCTCCCCTTACCATAGAGGTGTTTCTCTTCCGGCTATGCCTGTGTTTTTGAAGTGGTGAGTTATGTTGGAAGCCATGGGGTGATCATTCTCCCCTAAGGTAAAAGCAGAGGGTCCTGTTTTGAGACGCAACTTGTAAGAATCTAGGTCATTGTCCACATTCCTCATCCACAGTCTGGGGACCCCACCTCACCCTCATGCCTCAGATCCTGTTAGAAAAATCCTTGTCGCTTTCCATTTTTCCTTCTTCACAAGAGAGATCTGTACAAACCTGAGAATAAATTAAAGTTCCCTCAAATATCCAAATAAAAGCCCTTTATGGGTCATTTTCATTTGGGTCCTTTTTAAATACTAATTTTTTTTTTAAACAGATAGGGTCTCGCTCAATCTCCTAGGCTGGAGTGCAGTGGCATGATCATGGCTCACTGCAGCATTGATCTCCTAGGCTCAAGTGATCCTCCCACTCCAGCATCCAGAAAGCTGAGACTACAGATCCCACCATGCCTGGCTAATTTTTTTTAATTTTTTGTGGAGATGAGATCTCACTATGTTGCCCAGGCTGGTCTCAAACTCCTGGCCTCAGACAATCCTCCCACCTCAGCCTTAAGTACACTTTCCTACCTCTAAGGCATATACCAATAGGGGATTTTAACATTTTTGAAAACAGCAAAGAATTTAATATGTTGGACACTCAAGAGCTGACACTGTATACAGTAATTCTAAGTGAAAATGGGATTGATGACATTTGTCAACTAGCCTATAGGACTGTGAAGAACCTGGCACCTAATCCTGATGGAAGATATGATATTATAGCTATTTAAAGTAGAAAGAGGCCTCACTTACGTACCTTCTAGTAGGGTCTCAATCTGAACTGTCTAATACAGTAGCTACTAGCTACCGATGGCTCTTTAAATTTAAATCCAATTTTAAAAGTTAAGTTTCTCAGTATCACTAGTCACAATTAAAGTGTTACCATATTGGACATTGCTACATAACATTTCTATTAATACAGAAAGTTCTATGGAACAGCTCTACTCTAGGTGCCTTGAACACACACCAAGTCGAAAAATGGTCTCAGTAGGAGGACTTGTGCTTAAACAAGATCCATTCCATAAATAAGCACTCTTTGTACTAAGTGCCAGATTCTGTTGCACTTGCTTCACACCAAGTGTCTCAGTTAATCCTCACAACTTGGAAGGTTGGTAGTACATTACCACCCCCTGTGTTAGTCTGCTAGGGCTGCAAACAAAGTACCACAGACTGGGTGGCTTAAACAACATAAATTCATTTTTTTGCAGTTTTGGGGGCTGGAAATCCAAGATCAATGTTTCTGCAGAGCTGGTTTTTTCTAAGGACTCTTTCCTCAGCTTGTCAGTGACTGTCTTCTCCCTATGTCTTCAGATGGTCCTTGAGCATCTCTGTCCTCACTTCTTATAAGGACATGAATCATAGTGGATTAGGGTCCTACCCAGTAACCTAACTTAATTACCTCTTTAAAGACCTCCATCTCCAAATGCAGTCACATTTTTTTCTGAGCTACTGTGGGTTGAGGAGACAATTTATCCTACAACACCCTAATTTTTTGTAGATGAAAAAACAGACACAGAAATTAAACTTATCAGCAGTGCAATCCAAAAGATCTGAGTTACCTGCATGCAACATTACAGTCCGATGATTCCTATCACTTGTGACCAAGAGCACCCATTTGAGAATTGGCTTGTAGAGCATTAGATCCAAAGAAATTGACTTGCTCACTTAGGATCAAATCTGACCCATATCCCTGAGCACCAACTACACTCGAACCAGCTGAGCAAGCCATATACGGCTGATGCTGGCAGTTTCCTGCCCTCTCCGACTTGACACACTGGTGGCAGCGCACGCCTGCACCATTCTAGAGTAAGCACACGAGACTTCCCAGCAACATTCATAGTCTATCAATTACCTCATAGGGTTAAACTGGCAAGATCAGCAACTTTTTGACAACATTTAGCCTCTAAATATAAACAAGGTAAGCATATACTGAATAGTATGGCACATTTAGTCACTCCATTTCTTAGAGTCTCTGGACCCATTTATTCTGCCTACTGCTGCTCTGTCCCTTGATGGGACTGATACTGCCAATGGATCAGAGGAGGGTGAGAGTCGGGGCTACCTGACCATCACCCCAGATTGCTTTCTTTCCCTAGAACCAGCAGTCATCCAGTGCTGACAGAAAACAGACCAGTGAAACAAGTCAAATGACTGACTCCACTCACCCACATGCTTTTTCTTCCTCTTGTCCTCTTGACCCTTTGGGCATAAATGTCTCATGATGGAATGGGCTATAACTTAAAACCCAGAGAGATGGCAATGTGAATTAGAAATTCCTCCTAGAATTGTGCCTAAGAGGGCAGCTTCCTGGATTGGGAATGAGCACCCATCTCGCTATAGCGTATGCTTGGATTAAAACAATACAGGAATGTCATTGTCATCTAGTGGGATTTTTTGCATGGAAATATTCTAATTACCAAACCAATATGATGGGCAATGTAAAGCACCGTTCTCCCTACAAACATAAAAGTAACATCCAGCCAGTTCTCTGTTAACCATAGAAATTGGAGCAGGAAGAGCATAGGCAATTTACAGACAATTCCAAAGCTTTTCACCAGCAAGTGACAGAAAATGAGCTCATTTTCAGAGGCTTCAAGGCCAATTCTAATGTAATAAACAGAGATAGGAATTGTGTGAATGCCACACACACACTCTCTCAGCCTGACTTAGGAGGAACCAATGGAAAGCAGCCCAGATACCCATTCAGGCTTGACACGCTGCCACCAAGCCCTCACACTTCATATTCATAAACTCACTGCTCATTCAAGACCTTTGGGCTTAATGCAAATTAATTAAACTGCCATGCAACTCATTTGACTATTACTGAGGTTTTAAAATAATTAAGAGTGAAGGCAACCGATTAAACCCTTTCCAAGCTGCTGTGGTAGTTTATGAATTATATAAGTTCCACATTAGTGTGACTCCTCTGTGACTGCAGATTAGCTGCAGGATATTCATTAAGATGGAATAAAAGGGCAAGAGTAGCTGTAGCAGCCTTTTGTTTCTTATTCCCTGACAGCTTTCCAGGGAATAAGAAAGCTTTCACATTTCCTCAATGTAAAAGCATAAAAATAACATACTTTAATTTCTATAGCATGTTACAAATAGGATAATATGTTTTTTATCCCATTTTATCCTCCCACTAATCCGGAGAGCTTGGCAAGGCTGGTGTTGTTCTCTTTGTCTCACAAGAAAAGAAACTGAGAGCTCAGATAAGTTAAGTGTCTCATACAGATAATAAGGGAGAGAATGTAGTCTAACACCCAGGCCTGCTGACTCCCAATCCAGCATCCTTCCCACATGCCATGGTTTCTCTCCTTCTTAAGAACTATGTTTCTCCCAAAACAGTTCCTTCAATCTTCCATCCTAGATGTCTGAAATTTCCAAAGAAAAAGTTTCATTACTTTGGCTTAAGGCAAAGATTCCTGTACTAAAACAGAGCAGTATTTTTCCCAAGAGATAGAATAGAAATATTTTTGCCATACTCTCTTCTTACAACTCCATTAAAACCCATTAAAATGTTTTCCCCATTATATTGATTTAGTACTTAGCATATTTCAATGCAAAACATACGTACAAAAAAGATTTTTAAAAAAACTTACCATTCTCAATAAAGTAAAGAAACAAGCACAAGTCCAAAACATAAACTATGAAGCACACCTGCCCAAAACTGTCAGATCTGAGGCTAGTTGAGGGAACATAGTGAGAGCTAGACTTCACAGAATATGCAGATTTTCCCAAAAGCAAGGATCACTAGGGAAGAAATAACATCAGTCGTCCATAAACACTTTCAGAGATTTTTCAAAATAATAATTACTTCCTAGCTCATTTTATAAGGTCTTGATACCAAGACTTGATAAGGGATATTACATGAAAATTCTTTACTAAAGTTACTCATGAATCCTAAACATAATGCTAGAATTCAAAAACCCACAACAAAATATGATCAAAAAGAATTCAATAATATATGCAAAACGTATTACATTTTGACCAGTTAATTCCAGAAATACAAGGGTAGTTTAACTTTTGAAACTAAAATGATTCATTGTATTTACATAAAAAGAAAAAATTATTTTTTCAATGGGTGCAGAAAAAGGTTGATGAAATTTAACATTTATTCACAATAAAATCTTAATAACCTAGGAAGAGAGGTGAACTTCATGATATGATACCTGCTATCTAAAATAAACCAGAAGTACATACTATGCTTAATGATGAAATGTTGAAAGCTTTCCCTATGAAAATGGGAAAGAAACAAGACTGGAACTTATTAACTGCTGTACTAGACTAATATAATAAGCCCATTAAGTTTACACTGTACTGGATTAATCTAATAAGTCAAGTCTAATAAGGCAAGAAAAAGATTAGAAAGAGAAAAACTACCGTTATTTGCAGGAGACATAATTGCATATGTAGACACACAAAATAAACTATAGATAAATTATTAGATTAATACATGGGCTTAGCAATTAGGCTGGAAAATTATCAACATATGAAAAATTATATTTCTACATGCTAGGAACAAAGAATTACAAAATTTTAAATGTTTTAATTACACTATTTGTAATGACATCAAAAAATCAAATGCCTAGGAAATAAATCTTGACAGAATTATGTGCAAGATCTCTACACAGAAAACTCTAAAGCATTATTGAGAAAAAATTAAGTAAAACTGAAATAAGTTGAAATACTATGCTCCTGAATTAGAAGTTTCAGTATTATAAATGTGTCAATTCTCCCCAGAGTGATCTATAGATTCAATCTTATCAAAATCTCAACAAGACTTGTGTGTGTGCATGTGTGTGTGTGTGTGTGTGTGCATGTGTGTGTATATGTGTGTGAGTAATTTGACAAACTGTTTCTAAAACTGATATGACAGTGTCAAGTACCAAGAATACCCATGACAAATTCAAAGAAGAGCAAGAAAGAAATATTTACTTTTGAAGATGTCAGGACTTATAATAAAGCTATAGGAATTAAATCAGTGTGGTACTCATGCATGCTTATAGCAGCACTAATTGCAATTGGAAAAATATGGAACCAGCCCAAATGTCCATCAATCAACAAGTAGATAAAGAAACTGTGGTATACATATATACCATGGAATACTACTCAGCCATAAAAGGGAACAAAATAGTGACGTTCACAGCAACCTGAACGGAACTGGAGACCATTATTCTAAGTGAAGTAACTCAGAATGGAACACCAAACATCATATGTTCTCACCTATAAGTGTGAGCTAAGCTATGAGGACACAAAGGCATAAGGATGATACAGTGGACTTTGGGGACTCATGGGAAAGGGTGAGAGTGGAGTGAGGGATAAAAGACTATACATTGAGTGCAGTGTACACTGCTCAAGTGATGGGTGCACCAAAATCTCAGAAATCACCACTGAAGAACTTATCCCTGTAACCAAACACCACCTGTTCCCGAAAACCTATTGAAGAAAACAGTATATGCAAAGAAAAATACTATCTGGAAGCACAACTGGCATAATAAAAAATTAAACATTAACTAAAATACATCAATGTGGTACTGGTGCAATCAAATACAGATAAACAGAATGGAATAGAAAGTCCAGAAGCAGACCCATGCAGTATGGACTCTTGATTCATGATAAATGGGGCACTGATAGCATGGGAAAAGGTAAGTCTTGTCAATAGGTACTGCTGATCAATTAGATAGCCATCCATATATGAAGATATGAAATCTGATTCCTACCTCACACCATACAAAATAGTTAATACCACACAGATTGTATATATACATATGAAATATAAAATGATTAATCTTCTAAAAGATAATGAATAAAGTATCTTTGACCTTGGAGTAGGCAGAGATTTCTGAAAGGGACACAAAATCTATTAACATAAAGGAAAAGGTGATAAATGAGACTAAATTAAAAATAAAAACTTGCATTTATCAAAAGATACTATTAGGAATGTAAAAAGACAGCCAAAAAATGGGAGATTTTTATAATATAAATAACTAGACGGGACACATATCTAGACAATATGAAAACTCCTACCAATAAATAAGAAAAAGACAATCTTACATAGAAATAGACAAGACATTTGAATAAGAACTTCACATAAATGAATATTTAAATGACCAATCAACATATGAAAATGTGGCCAAATTCATTAAAGAAAATGCACATTACAACTACAATAAGCTACCACTGGTATAACTTTCAACATGGCAGAATTAAAAAACCAAACAAAACCAAGTGCAGACAAGAATGTAGAGCAATAAATGCCAGAAAAACATTCTGCAGTATCAACACCTATTTATGATTTAAAAAAATTTTTCAAGAAACTAGGAACAAAAGGGAACTTCCTTCATCTCATAAAGGGCATCTATGAAAAATCCAACATCATACTTAATGTTTAAAGACTATGATCATTCCTACAAGATACAGAACAAGTCAAGGATGTCTACTCTCACCACTTACATTTGACATTGTACCATAGGTTCTAACCAAGGTAGCTAGGTAGACACATGTTTTCAATTATTTTCGATACATGCTTAGGAGTGGAATATTGGATCATATGACAATGCTGTGTGTAAGCTTTTGAGAAAAACTGCCAAACTGCTTTCCAGAGAGGCTGAACCATTTTACATTTCTACCAGCAACATATGGGGGTTCTGATTTCTCCACATTTTTGCCAACTTATGCTATTTTCTCTCATTCTAGCCATCCTAATGTGTGTGAAGTGATAACTCATTATAGTTTAATTTGCATTTCCCTAGTGACTAATAGGTACAACTTTTCATGTGTTATTTGGACATCTGCATATCCTCTTTAGAGGAATATCTATTCAAATCCTTTGCCTTTTTTTGTGGGAGACCAGAGTTTTATTATTACTCAAATCAATCTCCCTAAGCATTCAGGGATCAGAGTTTTTTAGGATAATTTGGTGGGTGGGGGAAGGCTAGTGGGTCAAAAGTGCTGACTGGTTGGGTTGCAGATGAAATCACAGGGAACTGAAGCTGTCCTCTTGCACTGAGGATCATATGAGCCAGTTTAATCAAAGTGGGTGGTGCCAGCTGATCCATCTAGTGTAGGGTCTGCAAAATATCTTAAGCACTGATCTGAGAAGCAGTCTAGGGAGGGTCAGAATCTTGTAGTCTTATGGCTAATTTGTTAGTCCTACTAAGGCCGTCTAGTCCACATGCAAGAAGGGGATTTGTTTTGGAAAAGGGCTGTTATTGTCTTTGTTTTGTTTGTTTTTTAAGAAGGAGTCTTGCTCTGTTGCCCAGGTAGAAGTGCAGTGGCATAATCTCAGCTCACTGCAGCTTCCACCTCCCAGGCTCAAGCAATTCTCCTGCCTCAGTCTCCTGAGTAGCTGGGATTACAGGTGCCCACCACAACACCTGGCTAATTTTTGAATTTCTAGTAGAGACGGTTTCACTGTATCGGCCAGGTTGGTCTCGAACTCCTGACCTTAAATGATCCACCCATCTTGGCCTCCCAAAATGCTGAGGATTACAGGTGTTAGCTACCACATCTGGCTCCTTGTCTTTGCTTTAAACTGTAATAAACTTAGAAACTAAGTTCCTCCCAAAATTAGTTCAGCCTATGCTCAGGAATGAACAAGGACAGTTTGGAGGTTAGAAGCAAAATGGAGTCAGTTAGGTCAGATCTCTTTCCCAAATAGTTTCTAAATTCTGGATTAATCAAGTAGAGAGAAACAAATATGCTCCAAATTTTGTTCACAGGAGTGTATTTTACTCAATTCTTAAAAGCTGTAAATAGCTCAAAAGAAAAGTTTTTCTGGTTCTGGAAAACAAAAAGGATCAGCAAGTTTTTAAACATAAAAGTCAAAAAAAGATTACTTCAGTCTTCTATTACTTCGGATTAGTTCAGTCCATTCAGTTCACTCCTGTTCTGCTTGATATTCATTAACATTTCAGGTTTCCGTGAGAGTCTATTCTAATGTCACATTCTCCAAAATTATTAGAAATCTGCATTCAAGAGCACCTGTCAAAGTCCTATTGCTGATGACAAACCACTTCTGAAGAGGATCAAAAGAAGACAATTGTCTGTGTGTGACAAAAAAGTATTAGGACAACAACTATAAAAGCCACAATTGACTAGGAGTTCTGGTTACTTCTGTGGCCAAAGTCATATCAAAATTATAGGCATTTCCCATAATTTTGGAACACATATTTATACATATTTATATTTTATAACATATTTATAACACATATTTATAACATATTTATACAAATACAGTCCAAAGAAAGCTGCAACATTCCATATTTGGCAATATTTCATGTATGATTTTTATACCAAATAAGCCAAATGTGTCATTTTTGTACTTTATGGGGCATAATATCTAAAAAATTAGGTCAGAAAAAGACATTTTATAATTTGATTTTGGAAAGTTTGTCAGATATCAAAAGTTTAAAACACTGGATATCACAAAATAGATTCCCAGGTAACCATAGTCATTCATTTGGTCAAAATTTTAAAAAATAAAAGCCTTTATTATGATAGAGGACTTAACTTTCCAAACAAGATTCAAAGATAGCATGAGGCCAACTGAATCTGTCTCTTTCTCTCCCCCTCCATTTGTGTGTGTGTGTGTGTGTGTGTGTGTGTGTGTGTGGTTTACTCAAAAGGCAAACAAAAATCTTTCACTTTCTCAGTATTACACAAAAATCTTTTTCACAAGAAGAAACAAAATTTCATGTTTGTATTAGTGCTTCTTTAGTGCTAAAGCTAGCTTTTAAATAAAATTTTATAAATCTGTCCAGTTTTAATTAGCTTGACCATAAGGTAAGATTTTCATAAACTTTTTAGAACCCACTACAATTTTCTGTTAAACAACAGATTAATTTTCTAAGAAAACCCTGTTATTTGGGCACCTGGACCCAGATTCTGGCCCCATATCAGTATGCTTTCATTTGAATGTTCAACCTATAGGAAAAAAAAAAAAGCTAAATAATCCCCTTCAAATCTTAGCCAACTTGCTCATATCCACGTAACTTTCTGTACAAGATCAACCCTCCAGGAAACTTTTAACTTGCCTAAGCCTTCAGTTTTATTTTAACTTAAAACAATCCTTTAACCCTGTAAACTAGACTTAAAAAGTATTGCCTTCTTATAATCTTTTGCCAAAACATATTCTACTTTGCTTATCTACCTTGTGTGTAAAACTGTTTCTCCAGTAGTCTCAATTACATGTTACAATGTTAACTCTTAGCAACTTTTATTTTTGGTGAAAACCTGAAAAGTAAGCAATTTTTAATTAGGTACTAGATATGGAGCCTAGAATATCAGAAGTGCAGGTAAGGTCTGACTCTTTCTAGCATAGCTAGAGGGTATGGCTAACCCTACATGTTCGCAGACCTTATCTAGAATCTCATGCTCCAAAATAGGTAAACTGAACTATTTTCAAAAATCAAAGTAGTTTATGATTTTAAACCATTTAGCAAATCTGATACTGATCTAAATTTAGGCCCAATATCTAAATTTTGAAGATGATTTTTATTTACCAGTAATCGTTAAAACTGTATTTCTGAACTATTACTAAAGTCACGTGAATGAAAGGCATTAGTGTTTCTATTTTTCTGACAAAATGTGATTTAAGTGCTTATTTTTCTAAGCCAATTAATCAGAGTTCTTTATATAGAAGCATCATATACACAACACATATGAATACACAGACAGAACACCTAGTTGTAGTAAGAGTTTTCATTTGCCAATTTCTTAATTGGATTACTGGTTTCAGAGTGAAGCCCTTGGAGGAACAGAGCCAGGAAAGCACGCAGTTTCTAGAGCCTAATGAGGCAAAACTGGAAGGCAAACACAGATCCCCAAAATTAAGGGTGTCATTTCATACTGGATCCTGGATCCCCAAAAAGGAGGGAAATACTACTGGAGAAGAAAATGTCCTGCTTCTACCGTGCATTTCACTGCAAGGCAACTTGAAGCCAATCAGCCCATTTTGTAATCAATCAGCCTATACCCTACGGGAGTCTGTTTCTCAGTGGGGATTGGGGATGTTTCCACACCTTCCAGGTGGCCTAGAGCATGCTTCTCTCAACCAAGTGTGCAAAGAGCCAAATGTCCCTCTATAACTGCCATTAGCCATTCCTTAAAGTATATTTCCTATCTAGTTATTACACACCAAGGCTAAAAGCTCTCCCATAATGCAAACTAAATTTTTGATATCCCAAAAGTCAAAACCATCACATCACAAAAACAGAACAGAGCCTTAGATTTTGAGAGAGCTCCATTTTCTTTCAATTCCTGGGGTTCCATGAGGAAAACAAAGGTTTTTCCAGAGTGGGGTCTGTGGTACCTCCTCTGTTTTCCCCAGGAGTCTCAGGCTCTTAGTAATTATCTTAGGTTCTCTCATGTGGGCATTAACAGCGGCAAGAAGACGAAAATGGAGAAAAACAATTGTCAACTAAGAAGCAAAAATTTTCAGAAAAACCTGATTCAAGAAGAGGAAAAAGATAAATCTCTTTTAAATACATATAGTTTGGATATCTGTTTTTAATTCAGCTGATTTTAACCATAGAGTTCCTTTGTTAAAAAAAATATATTTTTAAATCTCTTATTACCAGATTCTATCCAGGATAGCCAATATTTCTGGCTTCTGAGTTCTATGACAGGCAATGTCCCACATGAAATTAATAAGTTTTAACTAAGTTTATAACTTAACCATGGACACATAAGGTATGTGTGTCTCAAAGAGACGATAAGCAGTAAAAAAAAAAAAAAAAAAAAAGAAGATAGAGATTCAGAATCACCCCAAGGGTAGTTCAGAGAAAGGAAAATTCAAGACAGGAAACCAGAAGCTCTCCATGGTGGGGGTGAGGGGGAACTCTCAATAAATAGCAATTACACAAATAACTAACCAGAAAGGAATCATTCAGAAGCCAAGAACTGAACCCGGGCTGCCACTGTCAAAAGACAAAGCCTTAGCCACTGAGCTACTAAGCTACAAAGCCTTAGCTACTGAGCTACTAAGCTACTGCCATTGTCAAAAGACAAAACCTTAGCTACTGAGCTACTAAAGTGAGCCTTAGGTACAGCATTGAGCAGCTTCTACTGCTTTTCCCAGAAGTCTAAAGCAGCCAGTTTCAAGCTTGCAAAGGCTTTAACTCCTCAAGATAATTTTTAGGACTATGACATGAACCCCAAAATTCCTGTCCTCTGGATGGCAGAAACCAAGAGAAAGTATCCCCACATGGTCACAAGGTTAAGCTCTTAAGGACACAAGACAGAGAAATTTCACCCAGAATTGGTTTCAGGGATCCCTAGAACATTTGTAACTGACCAGCCTTCTGGGCTGGCTTGAAAAGTGGGTTTACAGGGGTCCTAAACCCACGTTTTGTCCTGTGATACTCCTCTCTCTATTACAGAACAACAAAGACAAATTCTTAGCACAAAGTATACCAGATTTGCTACACCCTAAGACTAGTCTCACAAATCCTTTTCTCTATTAATCAAACCCTTGCAGAAGAGAAAAATAGTAACATTTACCATTTACACACACACACACACACACACACACACACACGGGGGAGGGGGGGTGACAGAGAGAGAGAGAGAGCCAAAAACTTGGCTGGTAAAAATTTATTACCCTTTTTGCTGGCAGACTGGGTTCTGGGTTCCCTTTCTCTGCAGCTTCTGGAAGAACAAAGTGGCTTTTGATGACCCTGCTCATTGTATGGTAGCTGTGGGGGGTCAAGCTACTTTACAAAACCCTTTTCTGTTTTATAGAACCATAGGCAAAAGATTCTCAATTTTGCAAGATGTTCCCCAATGGGCTGCATGCGGAACTGAATTAACTTTTTCCATACCAGCAAAATAAACATAAAATAGATACTAGTCACCTTGTTCAGCACCCAATATCAACCTGGCAAAGCTCAAAATTTCTCTCTGTTGGTCTCTGTGGTTTTTGATCTACTCCAGGTGGGGAGGGTCACCTCTGAATAGCAATTCACAATGGGTGGTCTCTGGGTAAGGCAAAGAGCAGATAGTCACCCCAAAACAGAACAGGCTTCTTGAGCTTTCTTCCTGGCTCACTGCATGTGACCAGACAAATAAGGAGGGTTCTCTAAGTTAGGCCTGCTGGACTTCTGTCAACAATTCCTTCTGTGATCTCCTCCACATCTACAAACACAAAGATGAGACAGACAGAAGGCCTTCCAAATCAGATCCCTAACCAAGAATGCCAGGAGTATCCATTCCAAACTATCCTCCTATTCTCCGTCTGAGAAATCTCTCCAAAATCTTCCTGATTGAGAAGTCTCCTGAACGAAGACTCTTTCTACCAGTTAGGGAGAGCCAACCAAGACTCCCTAGTAGCCAAACTGAGACAGATACCCCTTGGTGAAGCTACAGAAAGACACCCTACTATGGAGCTACAAAACCAGTCAGGAGAAGGAAGGAGACATTCATGGTGCCTAGGATACTCACCAGCCCAGACACCCCGCAATGGGGTTACAGGCAGACACCCTGTGCCAGTGCTACAGTTATGCGACGTCTACCAGGACTATTTCTCTATTGCATTTAAATCCACACACATTGGGTCAACAGCGCCCCACAAGTAGAGAGACTCCCAGAGTCTGCCCCTAGTCCGAGGGGAACTAGGCAGCCACTTGGGCTGGCCTCTGGCTCCATCACCAGAAGGGAGCTACTGAACCACGGGCAGCTAGCCACAAGGGCAATACCAGACAAGCACCCAAATGTGTAACACCCTAACGGTTCACCTTGCCTGCTGCCTAGACAGAGCCAGTTTATCAGGACAGAGGAATTGCAATACAGAAAGAGTAATTCATGCAGAGCCAACTGTGTGGCAGACCAGAGTTTTATCATTACTCAAATCAGTTTCCCCTTGGCCCAATTATTGTTGAGTTGTAGGAGTGTTTCATATAGTCTAATATAAGCCCCTTGTCCCGTTATATAAAATGTAAATATGCCCTCATTCTGTGGGTTGGTTTTCACTTTCTTGAAAAGAGTTCTTTGAAACACAAAAGTTTCTAATTCTGATGGAGTCTCATTCATCTACTTTCTCTTTTGTTGCTTATGCTTTTGTGTCATTTCTAAGAAGCTATTGCATGATACAAGCTCATAAAAGTTTATTCCTGTGTTTTCTTATAAGAGTTTTATGGTTTTGACTCTCACATTTAGGCCTATGATCTATTTTGAATTAATTTTTTATTTGGTGTAAGGTAATTTTTGTCCTTTATTCTATCAATACATTGATTAATTTTTGTATTCTAAACAGACCTTGCATTCCTGGGATAAATACCAGTTGGTCATGATGTATACATTTTTTTTCATATTGCTAGAATGATTTGCTAGTATTTTATAGAGTATCTTTGGTCTATATTTATAAGGGATAGTTTTTTTGTAAGACTTTGTGAAAGACAGTATTAGTTTTCTTTTAAATGTTTGGTAGAATTCACCTGTGAAACCATCTGGTCCTGAGCTTTTCTTTTGGAGAACATTTTTTATTACTGATCCAATCTCATTATTTGTTATAGGTCTGTTCAGATGTTCCATTGTTTCTTGAGTCAAGTCTTGGTAGTTTTGTTCTTTCAAGGATTTTTCCTATTTTATTATAGTTTTCTAATTTGTAGAAAATTTTAATTTGCAATTAATTCATAAAATTTTAATTTGCAAAATACTAATTTGTGATCATAGCTTTATAACACCTTTTGTTTCCATAAAGTCAGTAGTAATGCCCTCTCTTTCATTCCTGATTTTAGTAATTTGAGTCATCACTATTTTTCTTTGTCTAGCCAAAGGTTTGTCTGGTTTGTCTGTTTTGTCAATCTTTGCAAAGAACCACCAGCATAAACAAGAAGGAAGATTTATTCACATTGCAAGAATATCCAATGCAGAGAGGCTCTGAGTGAGCTAACTCAGCAGCTGAGATGTCATGGAGAATCCAGGTCACTGTTGTGTGTCTGCCCTGTGAATATCTTGTTGGCTTGGTCCTTGCTTACCTCCTCCCCATGGCTGCCACAACTGTAAGAATCTACGTGGATGTCACAGTGTCCAGCAGAATAAGAGTAAAAAAAATTAAGACTCTCCTGCAGGCCCTCCATCACATTTTATTGCCAGAACTGATTTACATGCTCACTCTTAATCCAATCTCTAACTATGTGGATGAGACTATCTTAATGGTTGCAAATTCATTAGTACACATAGAGGAGGGAGACACCTGAACAAACGTATAACAAGAAGGGCATCAATAGACACAGCCTGAAGTTGAAGCAGTTAATTAAACATAAAGACTCTCATTCCTGACAGTTTTTCCTAATATTCTTTGTGAATTTAAGAAGGCCTTTCAAGGCAACAATATTTCGATATCTCATGCTGGAAGTAATATTTAGCTAAAGTTCAATTATTTGAGATATTTTTCTTCATTCATATCAGTAATGATACTTTTTAGCTTAACAGCATGTAAACTATAATCTCAAGTTTGTAAAAAGAAATTCAAATGGTAGAAATTTTTACTAAAACATAAATGAGAAGAAATTATATAAATGTAAACTGCCTATTTATA
The DNA here is from genome assembly GCA_036589455.1 of Ateles fusciceps. NCBI lineage: Eukaryota > Metazoa > Chordata > Mammalia > Primates > Atelidae > Ateles > Ateles fusciceps. Next base: position 3,822,332 of record JAZHEH010002982.1, on the reverse strand, counting down.
TCATTACCTTTGCCCACCAACCCTTTTGTGTAGATTTGCCAAGTTAGTGTATCTGTCACATTGGAAAACAAAAGGGCACAATTTGGGAAGAAAGAAGAGTTCAGAAAGTTTACAGAACCAGAGACAACAGATGCTGGAGAGGATGTGGAGAAATAGGAACAGTTTTACACTGTTGGTGGGAGTGTAAATTAGTTCAACCATTGTGGAAGACAGTGTGGCGATTCCTCAAGGACCTAGAAATAGAAATTCCATTTGACCCAGCAATCCCATTACTGGGTATATATCCAAAGGATTATAAATCATTCTACTATAAGGACATATGCACACGAATGTTCATTGCAGCACAGTTTACAATAGCAAAAACCTGGAACCAACCCAAATGCCCATCCATGATAGACTGGACAGGGAAAATGTGGCACATATACACCATGGAATATTATGCAGCCATCAAAAACGATGAGTTCGTGTCCTTTGTAGAGACATGGATGAACCTGGAAACCATCATTCTTAGCAAACTGACACAAAAACAGAAAATCGAACATCGCATGTTCTCACTCATAGGCGGGTGTTGAACAATGAGAACACATGGACACAGGGAGGGGAACATCACACACTGGGGTCTGTTGGGGGGGAAACAGGGAAGGGACAGCGGGGGGTGGGGAGTTGGGGGAGAGAGAGCATGGGGAGAATTGCCAGATATAGGTGATGGGGAGGAAGGCGGCAAATCACACTGCCATGTGTGTACCTATGCAACAATTTTACATATTCTTCACATGTACCCCAAAACCTAAAATGCAATTAAAAAAAAAAAGAAAGAAAGTTTACAGAATCGGAAAGGGATGTAGTGGTCGGGAGGAGGCGCAGGAGATCCTGAGCAGCTCTCGGGAGGCAGGGCAATTCTTGGAGCCATGCGGGAGGGTCATGTGACAGCTAGGCAGATGATTTCCTATATCCCTCCCTACTAAATGCACAGAAAGGCTCTTGTAAAACACTCAAGGTCTGAACCAGAGTGTCTATTTAATATTGATGATATGGCCTTGGGCCCAAAGTTGATGATACAAAGATGAATATGACTCAGTCCCTGCCTTCAAGCATTCACAGTCTAATGGGAGAGATGAATTCATAAAAAGCAATTTCAAGTGCAACAACAGTGGTGCAATGGTATGAGCTACAGCAATTGCCCAAAGCTGTGAGTGATTAATTCAGTTTGGAAAGTCAGAGACAACACTAGAGGAAAAAAAGTAAAAATCAAAGGATGTCTTCGAGTTCACCAAACGTATGACAGAGGAAAGGACTTTTCAGAAACTGAGAAGTTTGAAGTAGTGTGGCCACTTGGGGACCCACAAGATGACTGATGCTAACAGTGTGGGAGTAGGGGCAATAAAGCTGAAGGGGAAGCCAGGAACTAGACCTCAGAGGACCTTGCTCGCCTCACAAGGGAGAATGAAGCTTGTCCAATGGATAATGAGAACCACTACAATTTAAGTAAAGAGATGTCCTGATTTGTGTTTTTAGAAATGGACCTTGAGGGTTCCATGGAGAATGCATTGTCAAGATGGAAGGTCAAAGGCTTATCAGGGATGTGATGCAGGTAGTAGATACCAGAGCCTGAACCAGGGAAGTAACAAGAAGAAGAGATGAAAGTAAGAAAATAGTCATTGACTGTCTTTGAATGTTGGTGAAAAGAAAGCAGTAAAAGGGGATATGCAGGTCTCTGGATTGAGCAGCTGGGTAGGTAGGTGCAGGATGCGAGCTCAGTCCAAGGCAGTTGAACTTGAGGTATCAGTGGGACACCTCAGTGAGGATGTACATTTGGCAGTTGGACGTAGATCTCATCCAGAAATAAAGATTTAGGAGTCTTGAGGGGGCATCTCCTGAAGCTATAGGAGTAGGTCTAATTGCCGGGGAGAGGGGGAGCAAATATGAAGGGAAAACAGAGGAGCCTCATAATTCAGGAATGAAGGAGTCAGTCCACAGAGGAGGCTGAGCAGGGACAGTAGAGAGGTAGGAGGAGAGACAAGAAAAATCAGTGCATTCAAATCCAGAGGGTGAAATAATCTTAGAAGAGAATAACCACCTCTGTAAAAAAAAAAAAAAAAAAAAAAAAAATTAAATGCAAATCAAAACCAAATGAGATACCATTTCACACCAGTTAGAATGGAGATCATTAAAAAGTCAGGAAACAGATGCTGGGGAGGATGTGGAGAAACAGGAATGCTTTTACACTGTTGGTGGGAGTGTAAATTAGTTCAACCATTGTGGAAGACAGTGTGGCGATTCCTCAAGGACCTAGAACCAGAAATACCATTTGCCCCAGCAATCCCATTACTCGGTATATACCCAAAGCATTATAAATCATTCGACTATAAAGACACATGTGCACATATGTTTATTGCAGCACTGTTCACAACAGCAAAGACTTGGAACCAACCCAAATGCCCATCAATGATAGACTGGATAAAGAAAATATGGCACATGTATACCATGGAATACTATGCAGCCATAAAAAGGCTGAGTTTGTGTCCTTTTCAGGAACATGGATGAAGCTGGAAACCATCATTCTCAGCAAACTAACACAGGAACAGAAAAGCAAACACCGCATGTTCTCACTCATAAGTGTGATTTGAACAGTGAGAACACATGGACACAGGGAGGGGAACATCACACACCAGGGCCTGTAAGAGGGTTGGGGGCTAGGGGAGGGATAGCATTAGGAGAAATACCTAATGTAGATGATGGGTTGATGGGTGCAGCAAACCACCATGGCACATGTATACCTATGTAACAAACCTGTATGGTCTGTACATGTATCCCAGAACTTAAAGTATTTTTTTAAAAAAGAATTAAATAAGAGGAGGAAGGAGAAGAGGAGGAGAAAGAAGAGCAGAAGAAGGAAGATCAGGAAGAGAAGAAGAGTAAGTAGAAGGAGAAAACAAGGAGGAAGAAGAGAAAGGAGAGGATGGCGAGGAAGAAGGAGAGGAAAATGTATTCATGATACATCAGCAGAGAATGCTCTGTATCTGTCTAGGAACACTGAGGCTGGTGTCCCTGCCTTTTCTCCAAAGAAGGATGGGAAGCAGTCAGATGAGATCCATGAATCCAGGGTGCTGGAGAGGGGGCAGCAGAAGCTTGTGCCACTTCTAGTGACCCTTCCTCCCTCAGCCACCCGGCCTAGAACAGGGGCACTTTCCCAGTCAGCTTTGTGCAGAGTTCAATCCCAAATGGAAATTTCTAGCAACTAAATATGAGGCCTCATGAGTAGTTATTTTCCTCCACTCGGACATTTCGGAGGAAGAAACCGGGGGACACTTTGAGAGGCAACTTGGAAACCCAAGCAATTGCATTCACTGTGGTTTCACTCAGCCTTGGGCCGGAGACCAGAGATGGCCAGACCCCTACAGCCTGAAACCCAGCCTCTTACCCTGCTCCCTTGAAATCTGAAGATGAACAATTCTGTTTCCAGATCCACACATATAGCATATTCACAATGAGGATACAATCCTGATCACCTCTGCAGGAAACAGAAAACATGAACTTTTAGCGAAAGCCAATTCAGTGCAAGGCGATGAGCTGCAGGTCTGCACCTGTTACCTCATCATGTAGCCCCGTGAGGTATATGGTTTCACACTCATCAATGAAACTCAGATTTGCATCTTCCCTAAGACTACGTGACTATTTGTAAATGACAGAGACAGGGTTTGATACCCTGTCTGCATACTCCAAAGTCGAGGGTTTTTCCCTCTCCGAAGAAAGAGGCAGGTTCTATACTCCTTTTTTTAAATGATCCCCTGTACTTCAGATTCCATATGCAGATGAGCTTTAGACAAGAAAGACATGTGTTCCTGTAATGTTGTATACAAACAGGTTTTGTAGCTCAGATCATATTTCAAGTCTATTAAATTTTATGACAAATCCTTTTTCTACATCAAAGAACCCTTTCACAGAGCAAAGAGCCAGTCCCTAATTTATCTGCAGTTTCATGTGTCGAGTTTCCTTAAAGTGGAGCTTGCTTCTGCCACTAAAGAAATTGAACACCCTGAAAAAAACAAAGTCCAAAGTCTCACTTTGCTTTCAGTGACAGCCAAGAGGCAAGCTGGGTAAACACCAGAGCAGCCCCAGACAGACTCCAGCTTCACATCTGGAGTCCGCAGGCACGTTCTTCACCAATGAGCAAGAAAGACTCCAATCCCTTCTCGTGGGCCAATTCTGTCTGGGCATAGTGGCTTTTGCTCCTCTATATTCTTGGAGCTTCTTGGGGAGGCATGTAGAGCCTGGGTTGGCACAAAGTTGTCCATTCTCCCTGGTTACCTGAACCTCTCCAGCAGACAAAGTTTCAGGGGGAAGCTGAGTTCATCCCTTGGATGTGGCCATGAAACCCCTCTGCCCATTCCAAACCTAACTTAAACCCATGGATGGGTTTCTCCTTCCCTTGCCCTACACTGCTTCCTAGGAATCAAATAGGTGCATTTAAGGGCAAGCATGGACACCCACAGCCTCCCTGTCTGCATCTCTCTTGAATTTATGAAGTTGGTGCAAATCCCTGCATGCTGAAATGGACTAAACTCAGGGTTACCTGAACAGAGATGCTCTTCTCCTGAGTTAGACTTGAACTCTACAGCAGGTTCATCTTTAAGCTGGTCACCTGTGTCATCTACCAAATATTTCCAGGTCTTCTTCCGGGCACAGGTATGATTACACTTCTCTAGCCCCTTTAAAGATAGGAATGGCCGGCTGGGCGCGGTGGCTCACACCTGTAATTCTAGCGCTTCGGGAGGCTGAGGTGGGCAGATCATGAGGTCAAGAGATCGAGACTGTCCTGGCCAACATGGTGAAATCTTGTCTCTACTAAAAATAAAAAATAAAATTAGCCAGGCATGGTGGTGCGCACCTGTAGTCCCAGCTACTTGAGAGGCGGAGGCAGGGGAATCGCTAGAACCCAGGAGGCGGAGGTTGCAGTGAGCCGAGATCGCGCCCCTGCACTCCAGCCTGATGACAGAGCACGACTCCATCTCAAAAAAAAAAAAAGATAGGAACAACCATGTAGCTTGCTTTGATCAATAAGATGTGAGTATAGAGCCAGGCATGGTGGTACCACGCCTGTAATCCCAGCTACTCAGAAGGCTGAGGCAGGATGATTGCTTGAGCCCAGAAGTTTGAGACTACCCCGAGCAACATAGCTAGACCCTCACTTCTTTAAGTTTTTTTTTAAATTAGCCAGTGCGTACCTGTAATCCCATCTACTCAAGAAACTGAGATGGGAGGATAGCGTGAGCCCAGCCTGGACAACGTAGAAAGACCCCCCCATCTCATTCAAAAATAAGTAAATCATGAGAAGTGATGTGTGTCATTCCTAGGTGGAGGCTTTAGGTGTCAGCATTGTGCTAGAAACACACTAAAGTAACCCTTCCATCAGCCTGGGTCCTGAAAACATAAGTTTGAACAGAGTTGCCTACGAGTCTTCGGTGGACACGTAGCCAACCCAGCAGCCGTGGAGTCCCTCAGAGGTGGACCTAGCAGAACTCCTACAGAAGGGGAGGCTGGTCAGGAAAGATTCCCAGAAGAGGCTGTGCTGGTGCTGAGTGGAAGTGGAGGTTGAGTGGGTGATGAGGACACACAGGTGGTATCGAGAGGGAAGGAGGCAGTCTAGGAAAAGGAAGAAGAAAGGGAGGGAGGAGAGTGGAGTCCCCATTAGGGGCCACACAGAACCAAAGACCTGGCAAACCCAAGAACTCCTTTCCTGGAAAACCTGCTGCCACCTCAACTCTCACCAGAAAAAGAAGAAGGCCTGGGTGGGGGGCAGGGGGAGAAATATAGTCCAGAGAATGAGAAAAACAGAAAGTGGGTTTAAGGAAAAGAGGACTAGAAAAGAATGGGAAATCTAGTAAATTCAGACTAGGGGAGAAAATAAGAAATAAGATGCACTAAATACTGGCCCCCCCAAAACGTCAAGTCCTCATCCCTAGAACTTGTAGATGTGGCCTTATTTGGGGAAAGAGTCTTTGCAGATGTGTAGTTAAGGGTTTCATGAGACAGTTACCCCATGGGCCCCACATCACTGTGTAGGAGTGATGAGGAAGCCATATGATTTCAGAGGGAGAGGCTGAAACCACATGGCCGCAAGCCACAGAACACCCAGTCCTACCAGAAGCTGAACGAGGCAAGAATACATTCTCAGGAGAGACTCTGGTGGAACAGGGCCCTGCCAGCAGCTTGGTTTTGGACTTCTGTCTCCAGAACTGTGAAAGAAGGCATTTCTATTATTCTAAGCCACCTGGTTTGCAGTCATTTGTTACAGCAGCCCCAGGAAACTAACCCACGCAAGGACTAGGAAAGACTCACCATCCTATTTGACAGGCACTCCCTGACCTCCCTATGCCTAGACTCCGCCTCCCGTCCCCGCGTTAGTCAGTCTCCTGCCCTGGGTACTCTTGCCACCACACACCCCTCTCCTTTCCTTTCCTTCCACCCAGCCAGGCCCTGCTCCAGTGCTCCAGGGCTGAGCTGGCTGGCTGGCAAGAACACTCCAAAGGTACAAAGGTAAAGCTCCTTCTTTACCCCCGTCCCCAGCCTCCTCCTCCCTCCTCCTCCATGCCTCTGGCCTCTGTGCCTGACAGAACTACCATTGTTTGGCCGTGATTCTCCACTTGGATGAATTCCAAGCCCTTGGAGGCTAAAGCCTATTACTACCCCCAAGTGTTTTGTTCTATGCCAGGCTCAAAACAAATATTTGAATGCATAAAAGGTAACTGACAAATATTTGCTAGTAGTTTTTAATTGGCTATTTCTATAACAACCTTTGATAAAGGATGTACCAGCCACTATACTAGAAACACCAAAGAATCAGAATGATAGTAATGACCATTTTAACTAATCATGTAACTAACGAGCAGTTATCGTGTGCCAGGTACTGTGCTAAGCACTGGAAGTGTACTATTTAATCCTCACCATCATGTTATTATTTTCTTCTTTTTATAAACGAATAAGCTGGGCTAAGAGACATTACAGAACTTGCTTCGTGTCAGCCGGATAGCAAGCCTCAGAGCAAGAGTGCAAGTCCAAATCAGACAGGCTCTCCAAACTGTGCTCTAAGGAGGGTATTTTGAGGGGAAAAAAAAAATATCAAACTCTTCTAGATGGTCATTTCCTTGGTCATTGTCTTAAGGCACCTCAGGTTCTCAAACATTTGGGGACTTCCTTAAACAATAAGTTTACCAGTTAAACGTCTGAAGAGTCACAATTCCAGGACCCGAAATGAACCTAATTGGCCACTGGGTGGCGCCAAAAAGTGTGTTTGAGACACAAAAGCCAGCATGCCAGGGCCGTTTCCAGCTCTGTGGGGTTCCTAAAGGTGAGCTGTGTGCAAAGGAGGAAGCAGAACCGCCCAGAAGGAATCAAGCCTAGATTCAAAGAAATGGATTAGAGAACATGTTCCCTCAGGGGTCTGATGTGGATAGAAAAAGATAGCAGCAAACCCGCATGCCTGTATGTCAGGTAGAAATCATAATCCCAAGGAATGCAGACTATTTAAATACATCTGTTTACCAGGATCACAGAAATCCCCACGGGCGCCCCAAGGAAAGAAAAGCTACTGGCACAACTGCCAACAGCGAGGATGTCCAAACACCTTAACAAGTCCCTGTTGAAACCGCAGCTCTTAAATGATTCAACTGCCTCTTAGCCAAAACACATAGCAACAGCCATAAATAACACTATAATTAACATCACATGCAGAGCAAGGGAGACTTTGAAAATACTTCATTTAACATCTCAAAGGAATCAGATATTCTGTCCAGTGAATCAAGACATTGTCAAATTATTTATCTCGAGCCAGCTGCAAATTCTCCGCGTTGTAAAACATCTGCAGATTGCTATGTGCTTAGTAGGAAGAATGATAGCTGACGGGTAGCGGCATTCATGGGGCTGGAGACCCGGCTATAGTGCAAGTTGCCACATCCTGCACCACCGCTGCCCTGAGTGTGGACCACCCAATGCTATGCATTGCAACCTGTGTGCTGCCGCTCCACAAGTAGACAAGTGCGGAATGTGAAGATGATCACTGGAAACGTGTAAGCAATTCGACATTGCCATGATATCCAGGGCTGTGACTTGTTCAGCAGAGCTGCACACACCTGGATGTTGCAAACTTGCTGGTGATTCGTTTATGGCAAGGGCTGTGAACGAGTCCTGCCGGGCAAGCACTTATCAGTCTGAAACAGATCAGAAATTCAGTCAAACTGGCATTCCACCATGGGAGTTTGAGAAACACTAGCCTGGGAATGGAAGGCAGATGACTCCAACCTTGTCCATCCAGTTCCACAGACTCAAAGAGTTTAGGAACTACCAGTATGGGCCTAGCAGACAGGGAGAAGGAGATCCAATCTCCTCTGTTAATTACCAGCTGTACAGACTCAGGCACGTTACCTAAACTTCTAGGTCTGTACAAAAATGTGGCTAACAGTATTTACTTTGTAGAGGTTGTGAGAATAATAGGAAACAAGATGGGTGTAAGACAGCACTCAGATGGTCATCACACCTTTCTCCTAATCCCTCTCCTTCAATCTCTCTCTCTCTCTGTACATCTTTAGAGGATTTTAAAAATAAAGCCTGCTTTACCCTCAAGAAAATAGTGTTACCAGTACTGTCATGGGGTCCTTTATGCCTGAGATTCTGGGCTTAATCAGTCATCAAGTTCTCTTATGAAGGTAGGAGATAATTCAAAAATAACAAACAAAAGAGAGAAAAGAGAAAGGGAGGTGGTGAGGGGGGAGAGTTAAAAGGGAAGGATGGATTTGTCTTGGACAAAACGACAAAAAAGTCTTGAGGCCAGCGTGGTGGCTCATGTCTGTAATTCCAACACTCAGGGAGGCCAAGGCGGGCAGATTGCTTGAGCCCAGGAATTTAAGCCCAACCTGGGCAACCTAGCAAGACCCCATCTCAGAAAAACCAACCAACCAATGAACAAACAAAAAAATCTTGAGACCTGACAGAAGCAGCAGCAAAGGGCAAGTGAAGAGCATGGAGGTGAAAGGGACAAGAGCTTGATGCCCATTCTAGAGGAAGGTTCTAATAGAAGATGCCATCTCACACCAGAAGAACCGCAAGAGTGCACAGGCCTGGAGCTCCCGGGAGCAGTCCGGTGGAGTGCTCAGAGCCACGGGCACCTACCTCTCCTCGCTTGCCCAGGGCTGTGCCAATAATCCCTCTCTCTGTTCTTGAAGAGACCTTGACTTTGGCAGCACTGATGTCCTGTGCAGATGAGGTTTGTCCAGACACAGCACCTGCTGTCTCTGTCTGACACTGTCATTCAATAAATGATTGATAGCTAAATACTGACTATGTATCAGGCACTGTTCCAATGCTGGCGATCCAGGAGGCAACACAGCATCATCCCTGCTGCCCTGAGGTTCATCGTCTAGAGGTAGTGGTGTCGAAAATGCCAGATAAATGACAATTCTCCCTACCGGGAACACTGGCATACTGTACCTTGCTTCAGCATAGACACTGTGCTCTATGAATATTTAATGTCACACTCCAGGGCAGGACTTCTTATGTTGAGGCCTGCAGAGAGCATTTGGGGGAGTTCATGAACTTGGAGAAGAGAAAGAATTATGTACTTATTTTTTACTCGCCTCTAACTAAAATTTACCATTTCCTTCAAATATGAATGCAGAAAACCACAGAAGTTCCTGTGACTTTAAGAAACAGAAATTACAGATTTTGCACATTACAACTGTTGCAGATTTGTTGAAATATTTATGTTCATGACTATTCCAAATTTATGGTAGCTCTGAGGCCTGCCACCAGACCTTAATATTTAATACCTTAATAAAGAAACACATGTATTATTATATCACATGTATTTGTTTTCCAAAATTTTGATGGCTACTGTATGTTTCAATATAATTGGTTTCCTCTAACGTATTTTTAATTCATTTATAAACAGTATTCTGGGAAGGCATCTGTGGGTTTTACTAGCAGTCCAAAGGGGTCCAGGCACAGAAAAGATTAAGAACCTCCATTCTAGAGCCTGCTGTTAACATCTGAAGGGCTTAATCAGAAATTCACCCTCCCAGAACTGTTAGCATATGCAAGACTCCAATTAGGCACTCCCACCCCAGAGCACTGGTAGCTCTTCCAATCTGACTATCCCGATCAGTGCTAGAGGGCTGAAAAGTTAGCAGCAGGGATAATAAAAGCCATTTTTCATTGGTGACACGAGTGGTGTTCCATATATGTAGAAAGGACAGAAATATTATATAGGCATGCACACCCTTACTTACATGAACAGGAATACAAGAAACTAGTAAGCCCAGCAGCTAAACCCTCTCTCTCGAGTGGAACACTAGGCCTGGCACTCTGATTTGACCCTGTGTTCTGATACTTAGAACAGGATTCCGAGAGGACAGCTCAGCTACCTTGGCACTCTTGTTTAGAATGGCACTTCATCTATTTCCAGTTAAAGTTTTCATGTAAGATATTATGGCTCTTGAGAAACCGAGGCTGGGGCTTCCACAAACCAACAGAACAAGGGGGAATGACCATTTCTGTGCGTGCTTTGCCACTCAATACTTCTCTATGTGGCAGAATTCTACCTGAGACCTGCTTTCCTTGCAGCATACTAGCTGGTAGCCAGGTGGTGGGGAGGAGACTGTGAAACTAAACAGAGACCACCCAAATGAGAACATGCAGAGACTATTTATTCAGACCTTGCTAGAGCAAGGGAGGCAGTTTCCTTCGCTTGCATTTGTCAAGGCAGGCAGGGCAGTAAGGAAGCTTCAGGGTAGAAAAAAGCCACGCTTTGGTGCACTCTGATTACTGGGAAGCTGGAGACAGGCTTGCTAGAAATGGGGCTTCCTGTGGGATTGGTTTGAGGAGCATATTTGACTCTCAACAAGGGAAAAAAATAGAGAAGTTGGCAGTCATTGAACAAGCCCTGACCATGCTGGGTCGATCACTACAGAGGTGTTGGTTTGGCTCCCAGGACTGATTGCAGCAGAGGCTGTGGGTCAGAGTCATATTGTCATATATGGCTAGACCATTGTCTGTCTGTATATTCAGTCTGTCAGGACCTATAGATCTCAGCCACGTCTTACGGTGAGATGTGAAGGATGTCTACCAAAAACAATCCCAGAAAGGCCCAGATGGCAAAGATCCATTCACAAAAGGCACACATGCACATAGGTATCTCCAGCCTAATAAAGGTCTTGGGTACCTTGTTGGGGGGTGTTGTGCTGCCTCCTCATACTTGTACCTGGAGCAGCTGTAGTGAATATGCTTATTCCCCTGATGTGATGCTGTGGCTGATGATACCTCCTCTCACAGGTGACACCAGCACAGTACCTGACCCATCACAAGCACTCAGTAAAGTGCTGCCCGCCCCCTAACTCTAAAACACAGCTATTGGTTTTGAGTGACTTTTTTTTTTTTAAGATTTAGGAAGAGGTAGAATTTTGCCAAGGGAATAGGACCTATGCCGGTGCTTCTCAATCAGAAACAATTCTGTCCCCCCAGGGAACATTTGACAGTGACTAGAGACATTTTTTTGGTTGTCACAGCTGGGGCTCACGACGCTACTACATCTTGTGGGTAGAGGCCAGGGATCCTGCCAAACATCCTACAATGCACATCTCCATCCCCAGGGCAAAGAATTATCCAGCCCCGAATGCCAATCTTGCCCAGGTTGCCTATCCATGGAGAGGAATGGAGGAGGAAGTGGGTAACAGAAGGATTCTCTGGTGTCAGGGCAGCATAGTGATCCAGAGAGTAAACCTGGATTAAGAGCAGGACTTGGATCCTGGCTCTGCCACTTCCTGGTGAACAGGACCGAGTTATGAATACTTAACTCCTCTAACAGTGATATCTGATTCATAGGAACTACCGTGAGCTGACCTAAGTCAATTTCATCATACACATTTTCTTAGGGTAGACCTGGGTAACCTGAGAAGGTTGAGGTGGGCGAGAGGTGGGCAGTCTTTCTCTACAAGCTGGCTACCAGGTTAAAAAGCAAAGAAATTTCAAAATTCTGCCACGTGTATAGACATGTATCAGCAAGCAAACCCAAAAGGAATCACAGTACCTCTTCTGTAAGCTCCACCATGTCCCAGCATTCTGTCCCTTGACTGCCTGAAGCCTCATCTGCTTGGGAGACTCCGGGGAGGCAGACAACAGTGACCACAAGGCAGGATTCTGCTAATGTTACAACTGGCGTCCAGCACCAGACCCGCTTGCTTACTCCTGGCTGGACACCAGGCTGGTAACAGAGTTCACCTCCTGAGTTATTTCCATGGGCTCAGGCCATAGGTGACTCTGGATCTTTATCTCACCATCAAAAACCCATTTCCAACACTCGCCATGCTATTTAACAAGAGACTGATTTCACCAACCCAGAAATATTTCTGACATTCTCTAAGCTGATTGGCAGTGTATCTGATGTTAATAGAAATGCCAGTAACAGATGCCTGTTTTAGCCTTCAGGAGAACGTTTCTTGATTAGAATGCTAGCTGGCCACTCCCGCGTTCCACCCACATTAGACTGCCAGCTGCACCTGGGCTGTTGCTTCACTGAAATCACACATACCCAGGAACACATCATCTGGTTCAAAGACTTAAAGTAAATCACAGGCAGCATAACAGAGCTGTGAAAAATACTCAGAGATCCCATGCGCAATGCCCTTAGCACGGTTTCTGGCACACTAGTAAATACAGAATAAATGCTCGCTATTACCGTAATTCCTTTTTTAGAAGCCCTCCTTCATCTCCTTGAAGAAAGGAAAGAAATTTTAAAGTCTAAGGGTGGAGTGGAAAAGGAAGGTTGTGGAATTTGTTGAGCAACTCTGGGGTGCTAGGCATTTCATGTGCTTTGTGGCATTTAACTGACACAAACCCCACCAACTCCCATATGAGAAAGCCAGGCTCAGACCGCATAAGCGCCTCGCCAAAGGCCCACAGCCAATGCTGCAGGAGCCAAGACTGAAACTCCTGCTTGGGAAAGTCTGACACAGCAGCCCAGCCACTTCCCCAGCATTGCACTTTGCATTCTCAACGATGGAGAGATAGTAGAATTCGGATGTGTCAGGAAGACCCAAGTCTCAGCAGAAGGCATGTAGGCAGTACAAGGCACAGCATCACGGCTGGAGACACAGCCAGCTTGCCTTGGGGGAGTGCAGGGATGTGGTCTGACCAGAGGGGGCTAACTGGGTATTAGCACCTCAGGGTTGTCATGGTGTGAATTCTCCCAGAACCAGACCCCAAGTGGAACAATAGAAATGGGATGGAGAGTAAGTGACTTTTACCTACCCACACAGTCCTGAAATCGTCAGGCTATTCGGACTCTTGACGTTCCCCCTGGAGAGGATAGTTAGCCCTCTCTGCTCAGACCACATCCCTGAGCTCCCCGACGCGAGCTGGCTGTGTCTCCAGCCATGACTCTGTGCCTTGTACTGCCTATCTGCCTTCTGCTGAGACTTGGATCTTCCTAATACCTCCGAATTCTATGTCCCCCATCGTTGGGAATGCAAAGTGCAATGCTGGGGTCCCAGTGCCCTTGGGCCATCCTCTGCAGGCACCCGGAGCTGGTCACAGGAGCCCAGAGCCTCAATGCAGGGGTCCAGGAGTATGCTCCACACTAGTCACTGCCAGCATCCAGAGGAGTTCATCTTCCAAAATCCAGTAAAACCCAGTCCTTCCCTGACCCCAGTGAAGGCTCCCAACTGACCCTGCCAGCCTGAAAAACTCAGGTCTCCACTTCTGCCTCCCCTGTTCATCTTTAGCAACTCTGGCCTCCAGAATCCCCACACACACTCCAGCCGTAGGCCTATGTCATCGCTAGTCTCTGCTCAGGACCCTGCTCCCTGCAGACTTTCCTCCCTCCATCCAGACCTCACCCCAGATGTCACCTTCTCTGAGATACTTGGATCACCCTTTTAAGAGTAACACCTGTCATGCCTGTAATCCCAACACTTTGGGAGGCCAAGGTGGGACGATCGTTTGAGCCATGGAGGTCAAGGCTGCAGCAAGCTGTGATTACGTCACTGCACTCAGCCTGGGTGAGTGACAGAGCAAGACTCTCCCTCAAAGAAAAAGAAAGAGCACTTATGCCCCTCTTCCCTTCACCCTGCCCGCCTTTTCCTCATCACTGCCCAGCACCACATTGCACATACTCTTTGTGAATCCGTTTATTGTCTGCCTGAGACAGACATGTAAGCTCCAGGAGGAGAGGGACCTCCATCTCTTTTGATCACTGCTCTGTCATCAGTGCCCACTACAGAGTAGAGGTGAATGAATGATTACTTAATGAAGAAAGTGAGTTCATCAGTCAATCCACCAGTCAGTCTAGAATCTACTCCCTAAGGCACTACCAAAAGTAAATCCAAGGACCACTTGGGTCACAATTCCTTCTAGGCCTTATTATAAATGCAGATTCCTGGCTGGGTAGGAGATGGTGTTTTCATGGTTCTGTCAGCAGCATGCACCCCCAACCCCACCCCCACCCCCCATGTAGAGGCCTCCAAAGGAAGGCAAGAGGCAAGGTGAGGGGAATGACTGCTTGGCCACCTGGGAGGCTGGGTACTTGGCATCAGGGTTCCCAGCCCTCCCCATCACCCCAGCCCATCCAGGTTCCCAGGCACCAAGCATGGCTAAGAAGCAGCAGAGCTGTCGGCTTTGCAGGGATACCTGTGAGCTCAGAATATAGGGCTATCAGCAGCAAGTGTGGCAGACAGGATATTTGAGGCCCCTCCCCAGTTTCCAGACACAGTTTAGCTCTTCTTTAATCTGCGACCCTTGGGAAGGGGGTGATCTCCAGTACTGGCTGAGACTGAGGCTTAGAGTCAGCTTATTTTTAATGAGAAATATATGATTTTTAAAATTGTTTTTACCACTTACCATAAAGTAGGGAAATTATATCAACATCATTTTAACCTTTTTATAATATGCATTCTTTCGTTTCTCAGTAGTTTTATTGTTATCTAATATTTATTCAGTATTAAATTCAAATTATGTTCAAGAACTATTAAATCATACTTTGAAACTCATTAAAACATATTTAAATGAAAATTGAAGTCAGACTGTTTCTGTCTCTGGAATCATTTAATTTGATTTAGAGAAAACAGATTGATAGAGAAATCTCTTTAAATGCAGATTCCTGGGACCTATCTCAGTTCTACTGAAAATCTGATGACAGAGACTTGGTGTTTGCATTCTTACCAGGCTCCACTCAAAACTTTCAGTTCTTGTCCCCTCAAATCTGTGAGGTTTAAGATGTCCTGCAAAGTCTGCCCTCAGTTAAGTGGGAATGTTAGAAGAACCAGAGTGGGAGGGATAAGACCTGGGCCACCAGCCTCCCCATGCTCCAAGGTACTTGAGAAGGGACAGTGTATAGGACCTTGTCTCCAACGGCCCACCGAAGTGGGCCGACAGCCTAATAAACCAAGTGGAGGCAGAGAGGTTCGATTTGATGAGGAAAAAAGGGATGGAGAAGAAACAAGAGGAAAACTATAGGGCTAACAAATAATGAAGGTTAATATCAGGTAAGAATGATGTGCAGGTTTCTTTAACACCTTGTGGAAAGAGGAAAGAAAAGAGAGAAGCTTCTTTTGAAAGCAGGCAGCCCAAGAACTGGATGCAGTGAGCGTTTCTGTGGATTCAGGGAAAGAACACTTGTCCCTGATAGAGATGACTTGGCCACTCCTCTTTGTTTTTCTGGGATGATCCAGGATTCTTCATCTGTAAGAGCTGTGTATCATTATCTATGCCTTCCCCTTGACATTTTGGAGGGGAGGCTGGTTGAGTCCATATATGACAGAAAATTCCCACCAGGAACAATTCTTGCCTACACCAGCACTCCAAAGGATGAAGCAGAAACAGCTCTAACCTTGGTCGACTTCTTGCCTGCCCGTACCAAGTTCAAGACCACTAACACTCTGAATTTGCTGTAACCCTACCTGGACCGGTCTTTCTCTTCACCTCCACACTGAACCTCCTGTCCTTTCTCTGCCTGGGACATTCTTTCCATCTCCACATGATACCTTCTCATCATTCAGGTCTAGGCTTGACTACCACCACTTAGAGAGACCTTCCCAGGCCTCCTTATCTGATATTGCCTCCTCCCCTTCCCACTCTATCACATCATCTTCTATCTGTGTCTCAGTACTTATCACTCTGAAGTGATCTAATTTGTTCACAAGTGTCATGGAGTTCCTTAACAGCAGAAGCCTTTTCCTGTGAGCACATTCCCTGAAATACAGGAGACATCCATAAATATCCAAGAATGAATGAATGAATGAAAGTCCTTGCTTCCTTGGGTTGCCTCTTGGTCCACCTGCTATCTGTTCTATTCTCAGTTTTCCCCTTGATTGGTCTTTTTATCTCTACACTTCCCCACTTTGTCCTCCAGGGCCCTGAGTCTGTGTTTCCCCAACATGATGCTGGAGTGGAAGATTTTAGGCCCTTCCATTTCTCCTAGAGGATATTGGCTTGAAATAATCCAGCCTGGGCAGGAATCACTGAAGATAAGATAACCAACCATTCTTTAGTGAAAGACCTAGTGCTGATGCATTATTAAGTAGACATCTCATCAAAGAGAGCCTTCTGGCCACCCAGTTTGGGAAGGCA
The DNA here is from genome assembly GCA_036589455.1 of Ateles fusciceps. Taxonomy (NCBI): domain Eukaryota; kingdom Metazoa; phylum Chordata; class Mammalia; order Primates; family Atelidae; genus Ateles; species Ateles fusciceps. The sequence continues at coordinate 3,805,721 of JAZHEH010002982.1, read as the reverse complement.
GGGAAGGGGACATGGAGGGTAAAACCACCTCCTGCTATACTAACCAACAGGCATCAGTGGGGTTAGATGAGAGCCTAGAGTGAAATGCCCTCCAGGGAACTGAAAAAGAAGAACAGTAAGACTGCTCTTAGGTTAACAGGAAACCGAGCAACCTTGGATCAGGGCGGCAAGCTTGGCCAAAATTCAGGTGGAGGCATGACAATATTTAAAGGAAGGATCTCTCCTTCAAAGCAGTGGGCTGGCCCTGGAATTACGTAAATGTTTATTTAGCCTCATTACTTGCCAAACATCTTGCCAAGGAGATCTCCTTGCATTACCTCCTGTAATCCTCCCAACAGCCTTTACTTTGCTACCATTGATCTTATTAGAATGGGATTCCTAAACCTATGGGCATAGGAACTATGTCTTTTGTTTCTCTTTTTTTTTTCTTAATATTTTGTCCAAATATCACAGCATAGCACTCAGTTCCAGGAGGAAGAGATTGATTCCTCCACACTGAGATTTTCCTCCCTTCTGAATATATTCTCCTTCCTTATTAGCTTCTATATCTATAGCAGCTACATAGCCCATTCCTTGCCCTAATCTTTGGATTCTCCTGTTCTGTTAGGAACACCTCTGTTACATTTCCCTGATGGTCATTACTTATTTCAACACAATACAGCCTGGTGGCTGGGCAAATGAACTTTTGAAAATAAGAGACCCATAGGGCGTGGTGGCTCACACCTGTAATCTCAGCACTTTGGGAGGCTGAGGCAGGATGATTTGAGCCCAGGAGTTCAAGACCAGCCTGGGTAACATAGTGAGACTCTGTCTCTACAAGTAACTATAAAAAAAACTAGCCAGGCATGGTAGCCATGCCTGTGGTTCCAGCTACTTGGGAGGGTGAGGTGGGAGGATCGTTTGAGCCGGGAGGTAAGGGCTGCAGCAAGCCATGATCATGCCACTGCACTCCAGCCTGGGAGACACAGCAAGACCTTGTCTCAAAAAAAAAAAAAAAATTGCTGAATAGGAACAGCTCTGGTCCGCGGTTCCCAACAAGAGCAAGCCAGAAGGCAGGTGATCTCCGCATTTCCAACTGAGGTACCAGGTTCATCTTGTTGGGACTGGTTAGACAGTGGGTACAGCCCAAGAAGGGCAAGTCAAAGCAGGGTGGGGCATTGCCAAACCCAGGAAGTACACAGGGCTGGAGAACTCCCTCTCCCAGCCAAGGGAGGCCATTATGGACTTTTCTGGACACTCCGGTACTCTGCCTCAGATACTGCACTTTTCCCATGGTCTCCACAATCCACAGGCCAGGAAATTCTCTCCAGTGCCTACAACACCAGTGCCTCAGGTTTCCAGCACAAAATTAAGTGGCCGTTTTAGTTGAAGTAGTTTTTTTTTTTTTCCTTATACCCCAGTGGCACCTGGAATACCAGTGAGGCAGAAACACTCATTAGCCTGAAAAAAAGGGGGCTGAAGCCAGGCAGCCAAGTGATCTGGCTGGCAGGTCTCCACCCCCCCACAAAGACCAGCAAACTAAGATCCACTGGTTTGAAATTCTCACAGCCAGGACAGCTGTCTGAGCTCGACCTGGACGTTCAAGCTCGGTGGAGGGAGGGGGGCGTCCACCATTGCTGAGGCTCTTGTAGGCAGTTTTAACCTCACTGGTGTAAAGAGTCACCCAGAAGTTTATACAGTAACTGGGTGGAGCCCACGGCAGCTCAGCAAGGCCTCTACAGGCAGACTGTGGCTAGACTCCCTCTTGCTGGGCAGGGCATCTCTGAATAAAGGCAGGAGCCCATCAGGGACTTATAAAGCCCCCACCTTCCTGGGACAGAGCACCTGGAAAAGGGGTGGTTGCGGGTTCCACTTCAGCAGAGTTAACGTCCTTGCCCGGCAGCTCTGAAGGGAGTAACCGATCTCCCAGCTCAGCACTTGAGCACTGATAAGGGACAGACTGCCTCCTCAAGCGGCTCCCTCATCCCCCATTTATCCTGACTGGGAGACACCTCATACAGGAGAGTTCTGGCTGACATCTGGTAGGCACCTTTCTGGGACAAAGCTACCAGAGAAAGGAATAGGCAGCAACCTACGCTGTTTTGCAGCCCCAGAGGCTATTCCCAGGCAAGCAGGTTCTGGAGTGGACCTCCAGCAGACCTGCAGCAGAGGGACCCGACTGTTAGAAGGAAAACTAACAAACAGAAAAAAACAGCCTTAACATCAACAGAAAGGACATCCACTCAGAGACCCCAGACAAAGTCACCAACTTCAAAGACCAAAGGTAGATAAATCCATGAAGATGGGAGAAACCGGCACAAAAAGGCTGCAATCGCCAAAACCAGAATGCCTCTCCTCCTCCAAGGGATCACAACTCCTCACCAGCAATGGAACAAACTGGGTAGAGAATGAGTTTGATGAATTGACAGAAGCAGTCTTCAGAAGGTGGGTAATAACAAACTTCTCTGAGCTAAAGGAACATGTTCTAACGCAACTCAAGGAAACTAAGAACCTTGAAAAACAGACAAAATGCTAACTAGAATAACCAGCTTAGAGAAGAACATAAACGACTTGATGGAGCTGAAAAACACAGCATGAGAACTGTGTGAAACATACGCAAGTTTCAATAGCCAAATTGATCAAGTGGAAGAAAGGATATCAGAGATTAAAGATCAACTCAATGAAATAAACAAGAAGATTGGAGGAAAAAAGAGTGAAAAAAAATGAACAAAGCCTCCAAGAAATATGGGATTATGTGAAAAGACTTAATCTACATTTGATCGGTGTACCCAAATGTGACAGGAGAATGAAACCAAGTTGGAAACACTCTTCAGGATATTATTCAGGAGAACTTCCCCAACCTAGCAAGACAGGCCAACCTTCAAATTCAGGAAATACAGAGAACTTCACAAAGATATTGCTCAAGAAGAACAACCCCAAGGCACATAATGGTCAGATTCACCAGGGTTGAAATGAAGGAAAAAATACTAAGGGCAGCCAGAAGGAAGGTCAGGTTACCCACAAAGGAAAGCCCATCAGACTAACAGTGGATCTCTCAGCAGAAACCCTACAAGCCAGAAGAGAGTGGGGGCCAACATTCAACATCCTTAAAGAATTTTCAACCCAGAATTTCATATCCAGCCAAACTAAGCTTCATAAGTGAAGGAGAAATAAAATCCTTTACAGACAAGCTACTGCTCAGATTTTATCACCACCAGGCCTGCCTTACAAGAGCTCCTGTACCAGCCATTGCAAAAACATACCAAATTGTAAGGACCATCAACACCATGAAGAAACTACATCAACTAAGGGGCAAAAAACCAGCTAGCATCAAAATAGCAGGATCAAATTCACACATAACCATATTAACTTTAAATGTAAATGGACTAAATGCCCCAATCAAAACACACAGACTGGCAAATTGGAAAAGAAGTCTAGACCCATCGATGGTGTATTTAGGAGACCCATCTCATATGCAAAGACACACATAGACTCGATATAAAGGGATGGAGGAAAATTTACCAAGCAAATGGAGAGAAAAAAAAAAAGCAGGTATAGCAATCCTAGTCTCTGATAAAACAGACTTTAAACCAACAAAGATCAAAGAGACAAAAAAGGGCATTACATAATGGTAAAAGGATCAAAGCAACAAGAAGAGCTAACTATCCTAAATATATATGCACCCAATACAGGAGCACACACATACATAAAGCAAGTTCTTAATGACCTATAAAGAGACTTAGACTCCCACACTATAATAGTGGGAGATTTTAACACTCCACTGTCAATATTAGACAGATCAATGAGACAGAAAATTAACAAGGATATCCAGGACTTGAATTCAGATCTGGACCAAGCAGACCTAATAGGCATCTACAGAACTCTCCACCCCAAATCCACAGAATATACATTCTTCTCAGCACCACATCGCACTTACTCTACAATTGACCACATAATTGGAAGTAAAATAGTCCTCAGCAAATGCAAAAGAATGGAAATCCTAACAGTCTCTCAGACCACAGTGCAATCAAATTAGAACTCAGGATTAAGAAACTCACTCAAAACCATACAACTACATGGAAAATGAACAACCTGCTCCTGAATGACTACTGGATAAATAATGAAATGAAGGCAGAAATAAAGATGTTCTTTGAAACCAATGAGAACAAAGATACAACGTACAGAATCTCTGGGACACATTTAAAGCAGTGCCTAGAGGGAAATTTATAGCACTAAATAAATGTCCACAAGAGAAATGAGAAAAGATCTAAAATTGACATCCTAACATCACAATTAAAAGAACTAGAGGAGCAAGATCAAACATATTCGAAAGCTAGCAGAAGACAAGAAATAACTAAGATCAGAGTAGAACTGAAGGAGATGGACACACCAAAAAAACCCTTAAAAAAAAATCAATAAATCCAGGAGCTGGTTTTTAAATAGATCAACAAAGTAGTTAGACTGCTAGCCAGACTAATAAAAAATAAAAGAATCAAATAGATGCAATAAAAATGATAAAGGGGGATATCACCACTGATCACACAGAAATACCAACTACCATCAGAGATTACTACAAACACCTTTGTAAAAATAAACCAGTAAATCTAGAAGAAATGGATAAATTCCTGGACACCTACATCCTCCCAAGACTGAACCAAGAAGAAGTGGAATCCCTGAATAGACCAATAACAAGGTCTGAAATTGAGGCAGCAATTAACAGCCTACCAACCAAAAAAGTCTAGGACCAGACAGTTCACAGCTGAATTCTACCAGAGGTACAAGAGGAGCTGGTGCCATTCCTTCTGAAACTATTCCAAATAATACAAAAAGAGAGAATCCTCCCTAACTCATTTTATGAGGCCAGAATCATCCTGATACCAAAACCTGGCAGAGACACAACAAAAAAAGACAATTTCAGGCCAATATCCCTGATGAACATCAATGCAAAAATCCTCAATAAAATACTGGCAAACTGAATCCAGCAGCACATCAAAAAGCTTATCTACCATGATCAAGTAGGCTTCATCCCTGGGATGCAAGGCTGGTTCAACATACACAAATCTATAAACGTAATCCATCACATAAACAGAACCAAAGACAAAAACCACATGATTATCTCAATAGATGCAGAGAAGGCCTTTGACAAAATTCAACAGCCCTTTATGCTAAAAGCTCTCAATAAACTAGGTATTGATGGAACGTACTCAAAATAATAAAGAGCTATTTATGACAAACCCACAGCCAATATCATACTAAATGGGCAAAACATGGAAGTATTCCCTTTGAAAACTGGCACAAGACAAGGATGCCCTCTCTCATCACTGCTATTCAGCATAGTATTGGAAGTTCTGGCCAGGGAAGTTAGACAAGAAAAAGACATAAAGGGTATTCAATTAGGAAAAGAGGAAGTAAAATTGTTTCTATTTGCAGACGACATGATTGTATATTTAGCAGACCCCATAATCTCAGCCCCAAATCTCCTCAAGCTGATAAGCAACTTCAGCAAAGTCTCAGGATACAAAACCAACGTGCAAAAGTCACAAGCATTCCTATACACCAATGACAGACGAACAGCCAAATCAAGAAAAAACTCCCATTCACAATTGCTACAAACAGAATAAAATACATAGGAATCCCACTAACAAGGATTATGAAGGACTTCTTCAAGGAGAACTACCAACCACTACTCAAGGAAATAAGAGAGGACACAAACAGATGGAAAAACATTCCATGCTCATGGTTAGGAAGAATCAATATCATGAACATGGCCGTACTGCCCAAAGTAATTTATAGACTCAGTGCTATCCCCATCAAGCTACCATTGACTTTCTTCATGGAATTGGAAAAAACCACCTTCAACTTCATATGGAACCCAGAAAGAGCCCACATAGCCAAGACCATCCTAAGCAAAAAAAAAAAAAAAAAAGCTGGAAGCATCAGGCTACCTGACTCAAACTATACTACAAAGCTACAGTCATCAAAAGACCATGGTATTGGTACCAAAACAGAGATATAGAACAGTGGAACAGAACAGAGGACTCAGAAATAATGCCACACATCTACAACCATCTGATCTTTTACAAACCAGACAAAAGCAATGGGGGAAAGGATTTCTTATTTAATAAATGGTGTTAAGAAAACTGGCTAGCCATATGCAGAAAGCTAAAACTGGATTCCTTCCTTACACCTCACACAAAAATTAACTCCAGATGGATTAAAGCTTTAAACATAATACCTAACACCATAAAAACCCTAGAGGAAAACCTAGGCAATACCATTCAGGACATAGGCATAGGCAAGAACTTTATGACTAAAACACCAAAAGCAATGTCAACAAAAGCCAAAATAGACAAATGGGATCTAATTAAACTTAAGAGCTTCTGCACAGCAAAAGAAACTATCATTAGAGGTAACTGGCAATCAACAGAATGGGAAAAATTTTTTACAATCTGCCCATCTGACAAAGAGTGAATATCCAGAATCTACAAAGAACTTAAACAAATTTACAAGAAAAAAACAATCCCATCAAAAAGTAGGCAAAGGATATAAACAGACACTTCTCAAAAGAAGTCATTTATGTAGCCAACAAATATATGACAAAAAGCTCATCATCACTGATCATTAGAGAAATGCAAATCAAAACCACATTGAGATACCATCTCATGCCAGTTAGAATGATGATCATTAAAAAGTCAGGAAACAACAGATGCTGGAGAAGATGTGGAGAAATAGGAACACTTTTACACTGTTGGTGGGAGTGTAAATTAGTTCAACCATTGTGGAAGACAGAATCTAGAAACAGAAATACCATTTGACCCAGAAATCTCATTACTGAGTCCATACCCAAAGGATTATAAATTATTCTACTATAAAGACACATGCACACATATGTTTATTGTGGCACTGTTCACAATAGCAAAGACTTGGAACCAACCCAAATGCCCATCAATGATAGACTAGATAAAGAAAATATGGCACATATACACCATGGAATACTATGCAACCATAAAAAAGAATGAGTTCATGTCCTTTGCAGGGACAAGGACGAAGCCAGAAACCATCATTCTCAGCAAACTGACACAAGAACAGAAAACCAAATACTGCATGTTCTCACTCATAAGTAGGTGTTGAACAATGAGAACACATGGACACAGGTAGGGAAACATCACACACCGGGGCCTGTCGGGGGGTGAGGGGGCTAGGGGAGGGATAGCAGGTGGTGGGGGGATTGGGGAGGGATAACATTAGAAGAAAAACCTAATGTAGATGACGGGGGGATGGATGCAGCAAACCACAATGGCACGTGTATACCTATGTAAGAAACCGGCACATTCTGCTCATGTACCCCAGAACAGTATAATAAAAAATGAAAATAAAATTTGAAAAATAAAAATAAATGATAAAAGTTAATATCACAGAAAATGAGACAAATCAACAGTGGATGTGCTCCAATAATGCACTAAGAAGAACACGTCAGTTCTGTGACTTTCCTGTCAAAAAAAAAGTGTAATCAACAGCCAATATAAGAAAACAGCAGATAAACACAAATTGAGGGTCATTCTACAAAATAAGTATCCTGTACTCTTCAAAAATGTCACAGTCATGAAAGACCAAAAACCTTCATTTCAGATTAAAGGAAATTAAAGATTTGCCATAGCTATAAAAAAAAAACTAATCACTACCAAAAAAAACTAATCATTCAAAAAATAAAAATCTTAAAACACGTTTGAATTGAATTCAGGTGCCGCCATCAACTAGCTATGTGACACTGGGCCCTTTAACCTCTTTGTGTCGGATTTCTGCAAGTGAAATGGGCTTAAAAAGTTAACCCTAGAATTATTGTGGAAGTTACCGTCAAGAGTTACAGGGTAAAGAGTAAATTATTATAAAGCATTAAAATGTAATTAAAACACACTGCACAATATCTGGAAGGGGAAGTCAAGCTGGAGAGAATATTTGGGAAAGAAGATGGTAAGTGCTGAGCAAATGATACCTGGTAAAGTTTTTTGACTGCAAGTAAAAGAAATTGCATTTGGCTAACCAAAGCAAAAAAATGAGGTTCATCATGAAGATACTGGGTCACTAAATTGGCTCCAGGTAATCGGAACAATCAATTTAGGGAGGACAGGCCCACAGGGAATCCAGCCTTCAAGAGGATCCTTATCCTGAGTGTTTTTGCTGGGGTGATCCAGCTCCAACGGCCTTATGTTCTGATTCTGGTCTCAGAAAATCTGCATCATGTCTTTTCTGTGTGGGAATGGAGAGTCAGCATTGTGACGGATACTTCCACCAAGACTATATTGAATGGGGCAGGAACTGAAATCTACTAATTTTTTATTGCTACTACAACAAACTACCACACACTTCAAACAACACAAATGTATTGTTTACAGTTGTGGCAGTCAGAAGTCTACCATCAATCTCAGTGGGCTAACATCAAGGTACTGGCAAGGCTGCATTCCTACAGGCTGCTATGACAGGCTTACCTAACTTATGGTAATCACAGTGTATTGCATTACTTCTGCCAATATAGGGTAACCTAATCAGTGGCACGATATCACATCGTATTCACAGGGCCTAGCCACATTCAACAGGAGAGGACTGTACACCCTAGTTGTATGTCTAAGATATGCCTTTTAGCAAGGTGGACAGACAGGTAATAGATAGTGGGACAGTGTTAGAGGTGCTGTCACAAAGGCATGTGGGAGACCTTCTGGGCAACTACGAGTGAAAGGGAAAGAGAGAAAGAAAATGGGGTCCCGGACAGAGAATAGGGTGTTCAGAAAGATGAATTCTGAGCTGTATTTTGAAGGAGGAAGATGGGAGCCATGCATGCAAACCGAGAAAACTAAACTCGGGTTTCTAGTTAAAAGGTTAATGCTTTAATTTAGACCACAGCTAAATCCTAGAAGAGCCAGAAATTAAATCCAGGCAGAATTAATCATTTAATCAGCCAGACAAGCCACCTTGATTTGCCGTGGCAATTTAAGGGAGCTTAGATAGTGCATATAAACCTGATTTCTAAAGCTTGCTGCATCTTGAAATTCTTCTTAGCTGAGGATTTGTAGTGAATTCTCAGAGTCTGTTTGCCTTTTTTTAAAAAAACAGTCATAAAGAAAAGCAGTCATATATGGAGTTGCTGGGAGGAGAAATAGTCATAATATTGTCGAGATAGAACGGTGGTTGAATTCACCAATCAGCCAGTTGCCCTGGGCTTATTAGTTTCTTTTTAATCTTACACTGCAATATAGAACTGCAGGATGGCGTGAAATGTGAAAAAGAAAAGAAGCAGAGGAGGAAGGAAACATGATTAAAGCACACACAAAATAGAAAGCAAGCAAGTGGAGAGCAGTCCCTCAAGTTCCAGCTGGCTAGTGGTGATTGATCACAGCTCCATTTGCTGTTAGATTTGTGGAGGTGGTGGGGTGGGGGCCCATATTCTCTTGATACTCCTTTTTTCATCAGTTCTAGGGTGGGCTCAGCCTAGAATAAACTAGCCTGGATATTTAGAATATTCAAAGATTTTATTTTTGTGTAAGTTTTATCCAGGTAACTCGTGCATTTCTTTAAGATCAGGTTTTACAGAGGGACTTCTAGTGAAAGACAGCAATTTCAATTGTTTGGGTAACTATCTACAAATAATGTAATTACATTATCTACAAATACATTACATAATGTAAATACATTAGCTACAAATAATGTATTTGTGTCTCTCAAATACACAAACACATTAGTGTGGACTTGCACATCAAAGCTTCTGTAATAATGAATTTATGTCACTTTCACTTTGTGTATTAATTTGAGAGATCTCCTAACTTCCTTTAGATAAGTTTCACTCACCTAAATTATCACATCAACCCCTACTCCCAGTATAGTTTTATCACTATTTGTATCACAATTATTTAGTAATATCTATTATTTGGTGATCACTATTACGTAGTGACTATTATTTTTTGTAACTTTAGATGATATGCTATAACCTTTGTTTTCCGTTCCATTGTTCACAAACACTAGTGCCTCTTTTTCTTCCTTTCATTAAAGGATTTAAAAAAAAAACAGGGATGTTGACAGGTGAAAATAGTTGCACCAGAGGTTAATAAATGGTTTGTAACAAAAGCATTTCATGCATAAATACATTTAAGACATCTGGATAAATGAAATAGAACAAATTTCTCTCTAATGGAGCAACTCAGAAACTTTGAAGTGCAAATCCCCAGTGTGAAACTTCCAAAGGATGTGCAGTGTATAGCGTTTCACAAACTTTTGATCATAGAAACATGTTTGGTTGGTTTCTTTCCCCCCGAAGAGCATCTATTCACATTTTAGGGAAATGCTTCTAAAATGGTAGAGGAGACAGTGTCCCGTTTCTTGTGATGTCAGGAGTATCAAAAATCTTTTTTTTACTAAAACGGTGCACCCTTTTTGAGCACTTGCAAAGTGCCTAAGTGGTACTGAATGCTAGCACATAGCATCCCATGAACAAAGTGCTAGTAGTATCTTCACTTTACAAATAGGAAGATCAAGACATAGAAATGGCAAATCATGTTGTCCAGCATCCCACAATTAGCTAAGTGGCCAAGTCAGGATTCTAATCACTTTAGAGCTCCCTAAATATACTATACGATTTCTCCCACTGGCTGTCACACTGCCCAGAATGAAAGCATTACAAGGGAACTTTTTATAGTTAGACATTTTCAGCCTTAGTCATTTCTATAGTCATGATGGTGTCTTTATCTCTATACTACAACGAATCATATACCAACAGCACGTACATCCATTATCTCAGTTGAGCCCTGTTAGACAGTACAGCCAGCAATAATACAGAGGGTGTATGCTAAATCAAGCTAATTAACATATGCGCTACCTCATATTTATCTTGCTGTGGGTCGAATACCATCGTAGTCCATTTTGTGCTGCTATCACAGAATACCTGAGACTGGGTATAAACAACAGAAACTTACCTTCTCATAGTTCTAGAGGCTGGGAAGTCTGAGAGAGAGGTGCTGGCAGGTTACCTTGTCTGATAAAGGCTGCTTTCCAAGATGGCAGCTTGATGCTCTGTCCTCCAGAGGAGAGAAATGCTGAGTCTCTATGTGGTGGAAGGCTGAAGGGCAAGAGAGCTGAATGCCATATGAAGCCTTTTCTATAGAGGCCTTAATTCCATCACAGGGAGAAGCCCTCATGGCCTAATTGCCTTCTAAAGGCCCAACCTCTTAACACTATCACATTGCCAACACCTGAATTTTGAAGGGAACACATTCAAACTATGGCAAACACTTAAAATCTACTTTCTTAGTAATTTTCAAGTATAAATACAGTGTTATTAACCATAGTTACCATGTTGTATAATAGATTTCTTGACCTTATTCCTCCTGCTTAACTGAAATTTTATTTTCTTTGATCAATATCGCCCCAGTTTTCCCACCATTAGCCTCTGCTAACCACCATTCTAGTCTCTGCTTCTGAGTTCAACTTTTTTAGATTTCACATATAAGAGAGATCATGTGGTATTAGTCTCTTTGTGTCTGACTTGTTTCATTTAATACAATATCCTCCAGGTTTACCCATGTTGTCACAAATGACAGGATTTCCTTTTTTTAAAGGTTGAACAGTATTTCACTGTATATATATACACCACATTTTTTATCCGTTCATCAGTTAATGGACATTTAGTTTAATTCTATAATTTGGCTATTGAAAAAACACTGCAATTAATATAGAAATGTAGATATTTCTTCAATATACTTATTTCATTTCCTTTGTAACTCCAAATTTCTATTTCTTATATATCAGTTAATTGTTCCTTTGTAGCTGATGGTGCTCTCACTAACAATCCATTTAATTTCCTGGCGAATGTTTTGCCATGCATGCTCTATAAATTAGAGCTCTCTTGTTATTTTCAAATGCTTGATATGCAAAAAAATGGCTTGCATTTCAATTCTGTTTGCATTGTTACCAAATAAAATTTAACATAGCATTTGTCAATTAAAAAAAATCTACTAAAGTCTTTAAATATAACTTTAACTCTTACAAATGTTTGAATGATTGTAAAAATGCTTTTAAATATTTTATCGCCTCTGTGTGAAACTTTTCAATGATGATGATCAAGAATTTGAAGAGAACACATTAAAAAGTCAATTAGAATTGGGTTGTACCCACTTCAACATAAAACCCAACATACAAAAAGCTATGTTGAATTCCACTTCCACTAGAGATGCAGAAAGTCGAGAACATTGTATGCACCCTAATAACAATAATAAACCAGATAATCTACAAAATCATAATTTTTAAAAGCCTGTAAAAGAGCTCAGGTTGTAAAGAAACCTAATGAACCAAAATTGAGAAAAATGACAAAAACCTCCTAGGACAGAGAAGACCCCATAGCTGCTTTTATCTTTGGTTACACAGTGAGTAAAAGAGGAAGCTGCCATAGATACAGATAAGAAAAAAAACAGCTGAACTTACTGTAGAGAGAGAGGTATAGCCTGCATGATCATTTAGAATCCCCAGGAATCTCAGACACCAGGGAGTCTCCACTTACCCACAAACTCTTTTCTACAGGCTTTCACTGAGTGCTCTCAAGAAAGATTAGGGGAGCAAGTGAGAAACCCCAAGATACAGGTTTTCAGAGCCTCTGAAGTCTAAGCAGGAGAACTGAAGGAAGTCCCACAGGCACTCTGGTCGTGGTAATTATAAGGCAGCAACGACTTGGGGGAGGAACAGGTGAGCTGAGTGCACAGAGAGCACAGCACATGGGGTCTGCTGAAGTCCAAAAGCAGAGGGGGAGAACTGAGAACTCCACTGGCCCTCTGGACATTACATCGCACACTAGACAGTGGCCATCTGCTACTGGGGAGATGCTGGAGAGCTGAGAAAAACATCCCCTCTTCTCCAAGTACAAGTTTACCAAGCCTTCTGGAGTCTAAGAAGAACTGCAGGAAACCCCACAGACATAGGAAACCCCCACAGACACTAAACCTCTCCCACCTAATAAGGTAAAGACCATCTACCTATTGTGGGAGGGGCCAGAGAGCTAAGAAAGACATCTCACCCCAAACCGAAGTGCACAGGTATTGCTGAAGTTCAGGGTTAGAAGAAACATTAAGAGAAACCCCAGATACTCCATTCCTTGCACTAAGTATGTGGCAGAAGCCATCTGCACTTGGGACAGGATAGGAGAGCTGAGACAGGTGTGAAGCAAAGGCAAACAGGGCTGGCTAAAGTACTAGGGCAGGAAAGAAGGACTGATCAACTCCCTCAGGCACTCATACCCCAAGTCCTGCTAAAAGGAAGGTTCTGATTTCTCCATTGAAGAATGTGAAGCCTGTGGTGAATTGAATCTAACTAAAGCAACAACAATTTCAAACCTAGATGAACTAAACTAAATTATGTAAAAAATTCTAATGTAAAAATAAGCTATGGCCTGCCAGAATAAAAATGCCTGCCCTTTTCTGAATATGATTATTCTTTTCTTCAGACTCTACTGTTCATTTACAATTCATCAAAAATTATAAGGCACATGAACGAGTTAAGAAAATGACTCTTCCTCAAGAGAGACAACAGCAAATAGAACCAGAGCCACAGAATTATCAGATGGGGACTGTAAAATAATAACAATGTATAAAAGGATTGAGTGGAAAAATGAGCAACATCTTTAGACAGATGGACAATTTCAGAGACAAATAAAGGTGTCAGAAATGAAAAATAGTTCATTTTATAGATAAACAATTATTTCAATGCATCGTTAGCACATAGACACAGAAAAGTAAAGAACAGTGAAAGTGAAGACAATTGGTATCTGAACACTCTATTTGCATTCAAGATATCTGATACATATAAAACAGCCAAACACATACTTTTAGTACTAGAAAAAATTTAAATGACCTAGAATTTTCTAAAATATGTGAAAGACATCAACCCAAGATTCAGTAAGTTCTGCAAACCCAAAGAAGAATGAAATTCAAAGAAATACCAGTAAAAACACCCATAGACACATCAGAATCAAACAGATGAATCCCAAACATAAAGGGAAAATCTGAAAAATTGACAGAGAAAACAAGACAGATTACATACAGGGGAGCAACAGTAGAAATTACAGCTTCTCACTGAAAACAATGGAGACCAGGAGACAGTGAAATGACATTTTAAAGTGTTGAAAGGGAAAAAAAAAATCAATCCAGAATTCTATGCCAGTGAAATATTTTCCAAAAATGAGAACAGGCAAGATAAACATATTTTCAAGAAAACAAAAGTGAAATAAATTGCCTCAAGCATATCTCAACTACCAGGAAATACTCAAATAAATTATTTAGGCCAATAGGAAACAATATTAGGGACCTAGTTCTTTAGGAAGGAATGAGAACTCTGGAAAGAGAAAGCATGTTAGTAAATACAAAAGACACTAAAACACACACACACACACACACACACATACACACACACACACATAAATATTTTAAAGACTATCTGTTTCTAAAAGTAAAACTAACAACAGTATAGTTATTTTACATTGTTCTGACATATTTAGAAGTAAGCTGTATTACAAGAGTATAGAGGGTAGGAGAATGGCAATTAAAATATATTTTTTAAGAGTTTTATATTGTCTGTGAAGTAGTAAAATAATTTTTGTTGTTGATGTGATAAATTAGAGATGCATATAGTAATATCTATATTAGAAATGGCAGAGACATAAAAGCAACTAATGATAACTAACAGAAAATAACAACAGAAATTAATGTCTAACAATACCTAATTCATACTAAAAAGAAGCAGAAAACTAGGAACAAAAAACAAATAGCAGGTGGGATAAAACAGAAACATCAGTAAATATGTACAGACTAAACAATGAATTAAAAGGCAGACAATGTAAGATTGGTTTAAAAAGCAAGACCAAAGTATATGCTGTTGACAAGGAATACATTTTAAGTATAAAAACACAGAAAAGTTGAAAGTAAAAGGATGGAAAATGGAAAAACATATACCACACAAACATTAATTACAAGAAATCTGCCAGCTGGGCACAGTGGCTTACATCTGTAACCTCAGCACTTTGGGAAGCCGAGGCAGGCAGATCACAAGGTCAAGAGATCGAGACCATCCTGGCCAACATGGTGAATCCATGTCTCTACTGAAAATACAAAAATTAGCTGGGCGTGGTGATACACACCTGTAGTCCCAGCTACTTGGGAGGCTGAGGCAGGAGAATTGCTTGAACCCGGGAGGCAGAGGTTGCAGTGAGCTGAGACCACACCACTGCACTCCAGCCCGGCAACAAAGCTAGACTCCGCCCCCCCAAAAAAAGGAAATCTGCCACAACTATGTTATGTGATAGAAAGGAGACTTCAGCAAAAACAGTATTTCATACTGAGATAAAGATAGGCATTTCATAATGATAAATGAATTACATGATGAAGAAAACATAACCATTTTAAATGTGACAGAACAAAAGGAAAATATAGATGATAAGTCCACCACTATTTTGAAGAATTGAATACCACTCTCTCGGCAGTTGATAGAACGACTAGACAAAAAAATTTAAACAAAGATGGAGACGACATAACTCGACTTAATTGACAGTACTAGAGCATGACGCCCAACAACAGCAAAGGACTGAGTAATCTTCTGAAGTGCACACAAAACACTCAACAATGTAGACTATTTTCTGCATCATAAAATGAGTCTCCAAACATCTCGAAGGTCAGAAATCATATAGAATGTACTCTCTGACCACAGCAGTATTAAATTAGAAATCAATAACAATAAAATATTTTAATAAGATTTTCTGCAATGATGGAAACATCTGTGCTGCCCAAGATGGTAGTCTGGTAGTCATATCCACATGTGACTGAGTACTTGAAATTTAGCTAGATCATCTTAGCAATTGAGTTTTTAATTTTAATTCATTGTAATTTTAATTTTAATATCCACATATAGCCAGTGGCTACTGTATTAAACAGCACAAATCTAGACAATCTCTAGATATTTGGAAATTAAACAGCGCATTTCTAATAACTCATTACATATGTGTGTGTGAATATATATCACAAGGGAATATACATATATTATAAACAGCACAAATCTAGACAATCTCTAGATATTTGGAATTTAAACAGCACATTTCTAATAACTCATTACATATGTGTGTGTCCATATATGCATATATACATATACGTACATACATATACACATGTGTGTATATACACATCACAAGAGAAATTAGGAAATATTATAAACAGAATGATAAAGCACATCATTTCACAAATCATGTGATACAGATAAAGCGGTACTTAGAGGGGAACTTCATGATTATAAATGTCTGTATTTAAGAGGAGGAAGGCTGTAAAATCAATATTCAAAGCTTGTACTTTAAGAAGCAAGAAAAGGCAGAGCAAATTAAATCCAAAATAAGAAAAAGAAACAAAATAAAATTGGAGCCCAGCGAAACAGAAAACAATAGAGAAAATCAACAAACCTAAAGTCCTTGTAAAGATCAATAAGGTTGCTGAACCTCTAGCATCAAGAAAGGAGAAAATACAAATTGCTATCATCAGCGATGTAAGAGAGGACAAAAACAGGTTCTGTAGCCATTAACATGACAATAAGGGAATACTATGAACAGTTTTGTATTAATAAAGTCGACAAGTCAGAATAAACGGACACAGTTTTTGAAAAGCACAACTTACCCAAACTGACACAACAAAAAAGAAAAATATATAATTAGTTTTATAAATAGATACAAAACTATTTATAAAACTATGATTGTATTTGTAAGAGTATACTGAGACAGCCAGGTGGGAAGGGGTCACCTTGAGAAACTCTCAACCAGCCAGGGCACCGGGAGGAGTGCGCACTGCAGGGAGTCTCGGGAAGTTCTGCTGTTTGCACAGCAGCGGGGGAGCCTGGCCCCTCCTGTTCCTGGGTGGAATGTGGGATTCAATTTGCGAGTCAGGAAGCACATTAGCAGGATTCTGGCTTTGTAGAGGGTTCCTGTTTCCCTTTTCCCCCCCGCTTTTTGCTCAATAAATTCCATTTATTCTCATTCTTCAAATTGCATGCGAGGCTAATGTTTCATGGCTGTGACAAGGACTCATCTTTAGCTGAACTAAGGAGAGAGTCCTGCAGCAGTACAAATTCAATATTTAATATCTCCTACAATATGTTATTTTCTTCTTGTAATTATTCTATATATAGAAAAGATTTTTTCACCAAGCCTTACCTAAATGTTCCAGAATACTCTGCTGTTTGTTGCAGTGTGCTGTGCAAATGTTACACTTTTCTCTGTGAGCCATAGCATGAAAACACTGGGAGGCACTTCTCTACCTGGAGTTGAAGTGGAGGTGAAGGGAATGGGAAGAAAGATAGGTTTGGGCAGCACAATGCACAAAAGAATGTGAAGGGATCTCTGTGTCATGGGTTGTTGTCAGGATTACAATGAAGAGATAATGCATCTAACGCTCTTGGCACAATGCCTGCTTGATAGCAGGTGCTCAGTAAATATTATTTCCCCTCCTCTCTAGGGTGCCATTATTTGAGGGAAGTGGGGTTTTTGACTTTCTGTATAGAAACCTACAGGTTAAATTTGGGGAAATGTGGTTCCTTCTATACTTTTATTTTCTATAAAGGACAGTTGGAATGGTCCAGGGATCCAGTGTTGGCTGCTCTTCAGAAATGAGCTATTTTATAAAGAATATTCTGGGTCTTCATAGCGATGCCCTTAAACTGTATGCAAATAAGGAATTCAACACTTATTAATTGATCTTTCTGCAATTATTAAGTTGTGAAAGAGTTGGTATTCCTACAAAAAGAAATACTTCATCATAATTCAGATGACAGTAGGGAGATTTTCAGAACTATAAAAGGACTTTCTTCTAGACAATAGCCAAATAATTAAAATACCAATGTTAGATATTCATTTACTTGTTGAGATACTTAGTGTTGAAGAAGATTAAATTTTTTCTTCCAAACAATTCTTAAGACTTTGCCACTCAAAATAATTAAGGAAGAGTATGTCAGTGTTTGATAAAAATGCCTTTCAAGGCAGTTTTAAGCCACTAAAACCTAAATAAAAGGTTATTTTTAAACTAGTATTACTGTACTTGGATAATTATGAAAATAATTCCCTGGGTGTTATTTCATGCCTTGAATAGGAGGCCTGGAAAGCTAGGCTTCTTTTTTGGCCATAATGTATTCTGCATTTCTCCAACACTTAACTTTTAAATTATTTTTTAATGTTTGAAGACATTTATGGAGCATGCCAATACATCATGGCAAACACATTCCCACATTTCATTTTCACGGCACTCCTAATCCCCCATTTTACAGATGGTGGCATCATGGGGTAACAGCACGGCTGGTTTATTTACACAGAGCCCACACCTGACACAAAACTGAGCTGAGATTGCACACAACAGTCTACTGCAAAGCCACGACATGCCTGTCATTTAATTCCAAGACCAACGGTCTTCTGGCATGATTTTTAACTAGTTTAAATCATTTTTCTTAAGAGTTGTCTAATGTCTCGGCTAACTTAGGAATTAATGGCTAAGACAATTCCTGAGGAGAGCAATCAACAGAGACCAATAGATTTTTGCGTTTCAACCTTGGTGTTGAAGACGTTTTGGCCATCTCCTCCACAGAGTCCAGGGCAAAGCTCATCTCTACCCTAACCTGTAGCTTTACATTTAACCCTGATGTTAATTTTACAAAATGGGAAATGGGGATTTGCAAACAACTTCCCAAAGAGAGACAACATTATTGCTATGAAGACTACTTATCTATACTTTTCCAATAGGTTAATATTTAGCTGCAGTTATCTGTGACTTCATTATAGAAGCCTCTAGTATACACTTGAGTCATACCATTCTTTTTGGGTGACAATATGTTGGGGACCAGACACTTTACCTAGAGTTCTCTAATTATTACACTGACACTATAACATAGATATCATTTTTTCCATTTTACTAACAAGTTAACCAAGACACAGAGAGGCTAAATAACAATGAAAACAATAATAAGAAAGGTTAACATTTAGTAAGCACCCACTAGGTAGCAAGTACTGTGCAAAGTACTGTGTATACACTTTATAAACAATACCTCTCATTTCCTCTTTACAACAACACAAGGAGATTGATACTGTTATTATCCCACCTCACAGACAGAAGTTAGAGAAGATAAGGAACTTGCCCAAGGTCACATAATTAGTGAGTACCAGAACGGGGACTTGGACACAAGTCACAGTGACAGCAAAGTCCATGTTCAGTCATTCCACTTGACAGGCTGCCTTCTCTAGAGTTGGGATTCCAACTCAAGCCTAACTACAGAGGATATACACATTCCACTACCATGTTTCCTGGCAATAAATACCAATCGCAAAGAGTCACTCGCACAGATGGTTTGAGCAGTTCCACTATTTCCATCTGCCCTGTCCTATAACAACCTCATCTAGACAACAACCTTTAGTGTTGGGAGTGTAAGCTTGTTTGCCAGACCCATTTCTACTCTGCCTCTTATTGGCTAGGTGACCTTGTATATGGTACTCAACTGTCTGAGGCTTCATTCTGTGATTCTTTAAAAAAGAACATAATAGTACTCACCTTGGAAGATAGTTGTAGGAATTAGATGAGAAAATACTAGGCAACTTGTATGGCATTTTGGCAGGTGATTATACACAGCAGCTACTATTCTAAGATATTACATATGCAATAAGGATAAGATCTATCAAAAGGCATATTTAGGAGCAGAATATCACTCATGCCTTCAATCACACTCATGCCTTTACCTAGCTGTGTGATTTTGGATAAATTACATGAAGTTTCTTGAGATTTGGTTAATTGATAAGATAAGAACTAGATTTTCCAGTTGCCTTCAAACACTAATATTTGATCATGCTACCAATGTGTATGAAATTGCTTTGTAATGTGTAAACTACTATAAAAATGTACCATATTATTATCACCAGGGTCACCTTTTTTATCATGGAGTTAGGAAAGAAAAGAGTGGAACTGATACTTATTGACAGGGACCTCACTGACCCCTTTGTGTGTCTTATGCCATTTCCTCCTGGCATTCTCCCTAAGAGGTTGGTATTTTATGCATATTACAAAAGCTTTAAAACAAATGTTACAAAAGAACCCAAGATTCAAAGAGACAGAATGAATTATCTAAGTTCACCCAGCTAGACAAGAGAGAATGGCTCTCAAATTCACACCCATCTTTATCAAAAACTTCATGTATCACCTTGAAAGGGACCTCTGAAGACTTGCCAAATTCACCAGAAACTTGAGGAACCAATAAAATGGATCTTGAGGCCCAAACAGGCCCCTCACCATGGACGGGGGTTCCATACCTTGCACGTTTCCTTGTATCTCGGCCATGGGGACAGAAGGAACCACCGGGGGAAAAAAAATGGATATGGAAATTGGGAATCTCCGCTACCCACCTCAGGTAACCAAAAAGGCAGCACCCTAAGCTATAGTAAGCAGGAGCATCCACACGAAAAGGAGAGCGAAAATATTCTTTGAAAGAATTTGCTGGCTGGGTGCACTGGCTCTGCCTGTAATCCCAGCACTTTGAGAGCCCAACGCGGGCAGATCACTTGAGGTCAGGAGTTTCAGACCAGCCTGGCCAACATGACAAAACCCTTTTTCTGATTTAAAAAAAAAAAAATACAAAAATTAGCCAGGCATCGTGATGGGTTCCTGTAATCCCAGCTACTTGGGAGGCTGAGGCAAGAGAATCACTTGAACCCGGGAGACAGAGGTTGCAGTGAGCTGAGACTCCGTCTCCAAAAAAAAAAAAAAAAGAATTTGCTATTTTATTTCCTCCCAAAACCAGATGGCATCATTTAGGAATTTTTTTTTTTTTTTTTTTTTTTGAGACGGGGTCTTGCTCTGTCTCCAGGCTGGAGTGCAGTGGCTGCAATCTCGGCTCACTGCAACCTCCGCCTCCTGGGTTCAAGCGATTCTCCGCCTCAGCCTCCCGAGTAGCTGGGACCAGAGTCGTGTGCCACCACACCCGGCTAATTTTTGTATTTTTAGTAGAGACAGGGTTTCACCATGTTGGCCAGGATGGTCTCGATCTCTTGACCTCGTGATCCGCCCAACTCGGCCTCCCAAAGTGCTGGGATTACAGGCGTGAACCACCGCTTCCGGCCCATTTAGGAAATTTTTTAAAAATAATTTTTAATTTAGTATTGTACCAATTTTGAATTACATATGAAGGATATGGGGGGAGCACCATAAACTTTTTTTTCATAGACTTTGTTTTTTAGATTCAAAGTAAAATTGAGCAGAGATACAGAGAATTCCCCTATACTTCTTACCTTCACACAGGCAAAGCCTCCCCCATTATCAACATCCCCCACCACAGTGGTACATTTTTACAATTGCTGAACCTACTCTGACATATTATCACCCAAAGTCCATAGTTTACATTATGATTCATTCTTGCGTTGTACATTCTGTGGATTTGAAGAAATATGTAATGATACATGTCCATAGTTATAGGATCATAGAGAGTATTTTCACTGCCTAAAAATCCTCAGAGCTCCACCTGTTCATGCCCCCCACTCCCCACCCCCTGGCAACTGCTATCTTTCTCCTATTGGAATAGTTTTTCCTTTTCCAGGGTGTCATATACAGACAGTCCCCAACTTATGATGGTTTGACTCACTATTTTTCAACTTTACCATTGTGCAAAAGTGATATGCCTTCAGTAGAATCTGCACTTCACATTCTGAATTCTGATCTTTTCCTGGGCTGGCGATACATGAAAGCAGACTCTGTGTTGCTGCTCTTGCCATGCTAGAAACAGCAGTGAGCAGTAGCTCCCAGTCCGCCACGCTGTCACGAGGGTAAACAATTGATGCTCTACAGCGTACTGTCTTGCCAGCATTTTTTGGATGTTGTGTCTTGTGATTTCCCATCCCATCATGTCTAACAAAAACACCCATCTTTGTCTTAGGATATTTTCAATTTACAATGGGTTTATTGGGAAGTAGTCCTAGAGTAATTAGAGGAGTGTCTGTAGTTAGCATCATACAGTATGCAGCCTTTTCAGACTGGCTTCTTTCACTTAGTAATTAACTCACTTATGCATTTAAATTTCCTCTATGTCTTTTCATGGCTTGACAGCTTATTTCTTTTTGGCGCTGAATAATTTTCTATTGTCTGGATGCACCAGAGTTTATTTACCCATTCACCTGCCGAAGGACATCTTGGTTGCCTTTGAGTTTGGGCAACTACGAATAAAGCTTCTATAAACATCCACGTTCATGTTTTTGTGTGGACATAAGTTTTCAACTCTTTTGTGTAAATACCAAGTAGTGTGATTGCTGGATCATATGGTAAGAGTATGTTTAGTTTTGTAAGACATTGCCCAACTGTCTTCCAAAGCGATGTACCATTTTGTATTTCCACCAGCAATGAATGAGAATTCCTGGTTGCTCCACAACCTTGTCAGCATTTGGTTTTATCAGCATTCTGGATTTTGGCCATTCTAATAGGTGCATAGTGATATCTGTCATTTTAATTTTCATTTCCATGATAACATAATATGTAGACCATCTTTTCATATGCTTATTTTCCATCTGAATATATTCTTCGGTGAGGTGTCTATTAAGGTCTTTTACCAAATTGTATTCTTACTGTTGAGTTTTAAGAGGTTTTTTTGTATATTTTGTACAATAGTTCTTTATCAGATATGTCTTTGGCAGATATTTTCTCCCATAGCTCAGCCTAAATACTATCTCCACTATGCCTGAGGCTAGGAGACTACAAGGAAAATATCGCTAACATTGATGACTCCCATCAATGTTCTCCAAATACCAAATGTGTTAATCAAAACAGTTACCTGAAATTTAGATACTATGCAATAGCTTCCAAGCAGTAATAACATACACAGCTAACCTTGGCCATCTTAAGTGTGCTTCTGTAAGAGCTTTGGGAGCAACATGTGAGCAGACAGCTGACTCGAGTGAAGAATCTTGCTGTGGACTTACTGTTACATTTTATCGGGTGTTTAATCTCAGCCCTAGGCCTGATGGTAGCTGTTCCCAGGATTACAGGTTAGGAGACTCTGAAGATCAGTTCCATTTGGCAAATAAGCATTCATATTATTTCATTATAAGATTTATCATGTGACCATCATATATATGATACAATATGAGTTATGAAGACATACAAATTTCTCAAGCTAGTTAAAATCTTGTAGGAACTATATGGCATGTATATAATACAAATTGCCTCTCAGCTGAGACAGACAATAAATCTTGAGAATCACTTAATGTATTTTTAAAGTATTATATTAAGGAGCGACCTTAAAGTTTATTTCACCTAATCATCCTCCCAAAACAAAGATCAGAAAAGCCTAGAATAGAATTCTGGTTCCAATTTACTTGACTTGTGATCTTAGACAAATTATTTGACAGCCTTAGGACTTTGTCGTCTGTAACATAAGTATCCTAGACTTCTGGTTAGACATGGCTGATGGAACACACACGTATGTCTTCGCTTTCTCCTGAAACCTTTCTAAAATTATAGCAATTAATTTTTTATCCCATAAGGAACAACAGAATTAGAGAGAGATAAAATCATGGGCAAAAAAAATGCTATTAAGTAGAACAAAACGTTTTTCAGTGGCCAAGCTTGGAAACTAATTCACAAGATAGAACCATAAAGAGGCTCAAAATTGGGAGGACACGACACTCCTAAAGATGGGGAAATAGAATGGGACAGAAAACAGAAGAGCTGATTAAGAAGGAGATAAACCTCAAGGTTTCCTCCTCGGTCACATGCAATTAGACTATGGCCTTCCTTTGCAATAGCAGAAGACTGGAAGAGAAATTGAATCAAGGGAGTCTAAACACCAGGAGTAGCAGAGATGGACTGCTGTCTTAAAAACAAAGAAATTATGCAAAAATCTGCTTTTTGGACGGTGAAGCCTCCCAAATCCCCTTGTAATAGGCAAAATAAATGTTGCTCCCAAACGTTCACATCCTAATCTTCAGAACCTGTGAATGTGTCACGTTACATAGCAAAGACGAATTAAGGGACCAGGTGAAACTGAGGTTGTTAATCGATTGCCATTATAATAGGAAGATTGAGCTGATGTATCCACTGAGCCCAGTGTAATCATGAAGGCACTCAAAAGCGGAAGAGGGAGGCAGAGTCACTCAGAGCATGTGACCACAAAAGAAAAGCACAGTGATGCAATGATGATGGCTTTCAAGATGGATGAAGGGGACTGTGAGTTGAGGAATGTGGATGGCCTCTAGAAGATAGAAAAGGCAAGGAAATGGATTCTGCCCTGGAGTATCCAAGAAAGAACACAACAGATACCTTAATTTTAGCCCAGTGCAACCATGTTGGGCTTCTACTCTCTAGAACCATAAGATAGTAAGTCCGCACAGTTTAAGCTGCCAAGTCTGTAGTCATTGGTTACAGAAGTGACAGAAAACTAACACAACCCCTTACAAAGCAATAATGTAGAGCAAGTGTATGATTCCAGTGCATTGACTATATAGCTATTCATTTGCTATACATATTTTAAATATTGTCTAAAACATTTTTAAGGGGCTACTTCCTCATGAACCTCTATTGTACACTTAAAAAGCGACTTGTAAGAAATAAATGTAAGTGATGGCAATGTCATCTTGCTTAGTTAATGGTAAAGCTAATATCCTGCCCTCACGATTCCTTTCTAAGACAGTGGCCACTTTGACAATAGCAGTACTCAACTGCATGCACACACATACGCTTCACGTGTATGTGAACACGTATCATAAACACATATTGCAGCATATCTGTGTTAACTCACTTCACTTGTGTTAATAAAACATCTTGGAATACTCCTAAGATCATTACTTTCTGGGTAAGGTCAAAGTCCATGGCCAGCTTATTCACTGTAGCTGGTTATAAAGGCACCAACCTAAATTTGAGCCATGAGATCGTTCAAAACAAGAAATACGACATATTTTATAAGCAATTCTATTTCTACTTTAATCCATATTAGGAAACATTGGTTATTTTAATTATTGACACTCTTTAGGGAGTTGGAAACAGACTTAATATTATGCTTTCACTAAAGCATAATTAAAAGGATTTTTCTCTAGCTCACATTATAAATACTAGCATTTGTCTTAAGAATTACTTCTAAAAAAGAAATTTTACAAATTGCAATAACATTTTCCTTCCGTATAGATGTGAATGAATGACTTGATTTCATTTTTACTTGATTTCAAACCCTTTTCACATGCCTTTCATTAAATAACTAGATTTTATCCACATGAGAACTTGTATCTCCAACTCTATCTTTGTATCTCATGAACACGTGTTCTTTTGTTAGGTCAACTGAACCACCTGGTGCTGAATATTTAAATTGAAGAAAATCTCTGGCATCTGGCATTCACTATCAGGCTCTCTGCATCTGGCTTAGCCATGATCTCTGTATATTTATGTTTAGTCTCTTCACTGACATTTTATAGAGATAAAGAACATGGGACACACTAGGAGAAAGGGGTGAACAAAGTAAGGCAACAGTCATGTGATGTGGCATAATTTTTACAGTATCTGGTAAAAAGAAAATGCAGAATTAAACAGAAAGTTTTAGAAAGCATTTTAAAGCTCAAGAACATATAGTTTAGAATTCAGCATGATACATAAGAATCCCTTATTTTATAAAGAATATCACAGGTCAGACTAGATATCAAATTCAGGTTATCTTTCCAAAGAAATCATTCATTCAGTCTGATGTTAAGCAAACCCTGAGTGTTGTTTTTTGGAATTTTTATGGAGCAGATATTATTAAGGATTTGGGATGGAGATCAACAGTAAAATAGAAAATATTACTCCTGCTGTCACCCACCTACGAAAGATAAAATAATTGAACTTCACAGCTAGAGAATTTAAGATAACAAAAGTTGGTTTTCCCTGCTATATAATAAACAAAAGGACATTATTGACTATATCCAGAAAAATATATTGAAGCAATTGGGTAAATATAACTGAAATAATCATAGTGGAAATGAAAATGTGGTAGCTTGTATTATTTGAAAATCTGAAAGAGCCACTATATCCTATAGAACTGAGTCAAAACTGAGAATTATTCATTAATTTAAAATATCCATCAGTCAATGAATGGATAAAGAAAATATGGCAAAAAAAATACACAATGGAATACTATTCAGCCATAAAAAATGAAATCCTGTCATTTTCAGTAACATGGATGGAACTGGAGGTCATTATGTTAAATGAAATAAGCCAGTCACAGAAAGACACATGTGACGTGTTCTCATTCATATATGAGAACTAAAATAGTCGGATCTCATGGAGGTAGAGGGTAGATGATAGTTACCAGAGGCTGGAAAGTGTGTGTAGGGGGTGGATGGGGGGGTGTTGGTGGGGGGTGTTGCTGGAGAATGAAAAGAGGTGAATTGCCAGGTGCAGCGGCACGTACCTGTAGTCCCAGCTGCTCGGGAGGCTGAGGTGGGAGGATTGCTTGAGCCCAGGAGTTCTGGGCTGTAGTGCGCTATGCTGATCGGGTGTCTGCACTAAGTCTGGCATCAATATGGTGACCTCCCAGGAGCGGAGGACCACCAGGTTGCCTAAGGAGGGGGTGAACCAGTCCAGGTCAGAAATGGAGCAGGTCAAAACTCCAGTGCTGATCAGCAGTGAGATTGCACTTGTGAATAGCCACTGCACTCCATCCTGGGCAACACAGCAAGATCCCATCTCTTAAAAAAAAAAAAAAAAAAGAGGTGAAGTAATGAGAACTAACAAACAGTTAAAGAAAAGGAATAAGTTCTAATATTCGATAGTAGAGTAGTCTGATTATAGTTAACAACAATGTATTGTATATTTCAAAATAGCCAGAAGAGAAGTTTTGAAATGTTTCCAACACATAGAAATGATAAATGCTTGAGTTAATAAATACCCAAACCCTGATTTGATCATTACACATTCTATGTATGTAATAAAATACCACACATACTCCAAAAATATGCATAAAAAGTATGTATTGGTCATGAAGTCCTTGCCTATGCCTATGTCCTGAATGGTTTTGCCTAGATTTTCTTCTAGGGTTTTTATGGTGTTAGGTCTTATGTTTAAGTCTTTAATCCAGTGTAAAGTGTCAGGAAGGGGTCCAGTTTCTGCTTTCTGCACATGGCTAAACACCAAAAGCATTGGCAACAAAAGCCAAAATAGACAAATGGGACCTAATCAAACTCCACAGCTTCTGCACAGCAAAAGAAACAGTCGTTAGAGTGAATCAGCAACCAACAGAATGGGAAAAAATTTTTGCCGACTACCCATCTGACAAAGGGCTGATATCCAGAATCTACAAACAACTAAAACAGATTTACAAGAAAAAAACAAGCCCATTCAAAAATGGCCAAAGGATATGAACAGACACTTTACAAAAGAAGACATACATGAGGCCAACAAACATATTAAAAAATGCTCACCATCACTGGTCATTAGAGAAATGCAAATCAAAACTACATTGAGATACCATCTCATGCCAGTTAGAATGGCCATCATTAAAAAATCTGGAGACAACAGATGCTGGAGAGGATGTGGAGAAATAGGAACACTTTTACACTGCTGGTGGGAGTGTAAATTAGTTCAACCATTGCGGAAGACAGTGTGGAGATTCCTCAAGGACCTAGAAATGGAAATCCATTTGACCTAGCAATCCCATTACTGGGTATATATCCAAAGGATTATAAATCATTCTACTATAAGGACACATGCACGCGAATGTTCATTGCAGCACAGTTTACAATAGCAAAGACCTGGAACCAACCCAAATGCCCATCGATGATAGACTGGACAGGGAAAATGTGGCACATATACACCATGGAATATTACGCAGCCATCAAAAACAATGAGTTCGTGTCCTTTGTAGGGACATGGATGAACCTGGAAACCATCATTCTCAGCAAACTGACACAAGAACAGAAAATCGAACACCGCATGTTCTCACTCATAAGCGGGTGTTGAACAATGAGAACACACGGACACTGGGAGGGGGAGCATCACACACTGGGGTCTGTTGGGGGGAAATGGGGAGGGACAGCAGGGAGTGGGGGAGTTGGGGAGAGATATCATGGGAGAGAAATGCCAGATATATGTGATGGGGAAGAAGGCAGCAAATCACACTGCCATGTGTGTACCTATGCAACAATCTTGCATGTTCTTCACATGTACCCCAAAACCTAAAAATGCAATAAAAAAATAAAATAAATAAAATAAATTATGTATTAATAAAAGAGTTTAAAACTTAAAAGCAGCAACAATGCCATGAAATGGTAAAATTACAAATACTATAAAGACTGAAATTAATTGTAGCATAATTCTACAATTGAAGCATAACAAATTATTTTATTAATTTGACATTTAAAATTACCAAATATTGTTCTTATATATAATATTGGTAACTATTATTAAATGTATAAGCTATATCTATTCATATGATTATGAAGGTGAGTAAATTTATATAAATCGTATGTCAAGCACAGTGTTTCACACATAGAAAGCCTTTGATAAATGGCAGCTATTAGTAGCCCTCTATTCATCAAACTCCCAAATAAATGTATATCTGGGTTCTGACCCAAGCTTCCATTGACAGAGACCTTAATCCTTCACAAGGTCATCCATTCCTTTATTGGATAAGTCTAATACTTACAAAAACCATTTTCATATCTAGTCAAAATCTGCATTCCAACGTTTCACTATTGGTACCAGTTTTGTCTGTTGGAGCAACATAGAACATCCACTTTTACTTATACATGGCAACCCTTTAAACATTTCTAAACAGCCGCCTCCTCTTCCTCAGAGACTTCTGTCTCTTGACCATCATATTCAGAAAGTTGAGCCTGGAAATGAGCACACTCACCACATTAGTGTGGCCAGGGCAAAGTTTAGACTTGGCCACCTGGAGATTTGGTATTATGATTATCCCACCCTTATTCAGGGCACTACAGCTGGAGCTTAAGTCATGTTCCAAAACTTGGAACATTTTGCTTTGCAAACAACAGAAACTTAATTAGCTTGAGTTGAAAGGGAAGATATGAGGATCTATTAGGTTATTAGAATACAGTGATACTGAAGGAAGAGAAATGCAGCTGAGCTACAGGAACAACTGACCAGAGGAATCCAAATGTAGACAGCAGTCTCTTTCCATCTCTCATGTCTACCCTTCCCCTCCAAAGACTAGATTCCTCTTCCACCCCAGTGGTGGGGGACATTGCTGCCTATAAATCCAAAGCTTTACTTCTTAAGAGTCCAGGCTTTCAAAGACAGACCAGCTTACCATTCTTAGTTCTGATTTTCAAATAAACAGAACAGATCCTTATTCTTAAGCTGAGTATCAATTTTTGGCCTTTTCCTGCAGCCAGGAACCAGGTCATGTTGTGACTTCAGTGCTTTTTTTCAACCATCTGGACAAGGAGAAGGGGCAACTTCTAGAAAAGGTGAACTGGGCACACAGGTCTGCAAGTGTTCACTACAGAATATGTTGTTTTAGTTTTTGACTAGCAGTTAATTGAACTGTATTCTGCAGTGTAATCTCATGTATTCTGTTCACACTTGTCTCAATGTCTACCTATGACATCATTTATACCTAGTGAATTTTAGCACATCTTTGCAGCCTTTTAAAATTTTGTGCCACAATTTCTCATCCAACATACATTACTAATACCCTCTAATTGTCTGTCTGAAGTCTGGCTTTCACATCTTCATGATAGAATGATAAAATGGAGAGGGTCACGGGCAAAACTTTGTTGCAGTCCTCCAGAAACTTCTTTTGGGGTTGACATGGATTCTTTATTAAACACCTGGGGGACACAATCATTCATTCAGCCATGATGGCTTAGAAATGAGTCTTTCCAGAAGCACATGGCTCTAAATGTCAGCAACACTGAGGTCAGAAAATTCATCATCTCTGCATCCCATGGGCAGAAACTATTTTGGGAATAGTATTCTTACAAGACCAAAGAAGAGAAATTCTTAGAAAGCGACTTGAAACACTATTTCTCCCTTCAAACAGGATGTAATGCCTGAAATACTCGGTCACATCACGTAGACCATTATCCCAACAAATTATTTTTCTCATGAAAAGAGCTTATAGAGAAGTTTCCAAAAAGCACCAGTCTTACAGCAAGGACAAGGCTCAAAAGTCCCAAATGGAAGGAGTTGGGCAGGTACTCTCAGTATGACGTGCAGATGCTGGCCCCAGGATAGCCACTCATCTAAGCCATCTTCACCCTGTGCCTTGAGATACCGTTAGCCCTCAAAAGCAAGGTAACACTTGGAACACTGATTTTCCTGAATATTTTCTCAATTGGCTGGCCTGGTAACATCTCGTTTTCTAGGTGCTTCTCAGTTTTTTAACTAGTGTGTCAAATTAAACCTCACTGTGTTATCAGTGGACTAAATGAACTATGCCATCCATAAACTGTTACTTTCAACCAAATTTTGATGCTAACCAATTGGTTCATTCATTTATCCTTTCAATCATTCAACAGGTATTAATCAAGCAATTAATTTGTGTTGAGCATTGGAGATAACTGAATTCACAAAACAGTCTCTAACTTCTTGGAACTTAAAAACCCTCTACGTCAGCCAAACAAGTCTGGTCACTGACCAATGAGCCTTCCAACACTTTCTTGATCTCCTCCATTCCCCCCCCAAACTCAGAGTTCTTTCCACATCATGGTCTCCTATTTAATCCCATTTCATTTCTCAAAGAAGTTAAAACAGAACTACCATTTGACCCAGCAAACCCATTACTGGGTATATCCAAAAGAAAACAATTTTTTTTTTTTTTTGAGATGGAGTCTTGCACTATTGCCCAGGCTGGAGTGCAGTGGCACAATCTCAGCTCACTGCAACCTCTACCTCCTGGGTTCAACTGATTCTCCTGCCTCAGCCTCCTGAGTAGCTGGGACTATAGGGGTGTGCCACCACGCCCAGCTAATTTTTTGTATTTTTAGTAGAGACAGGGTTTCACTATGTTGGCCAGGTTGGTCTTGAACTCCTGACCTCGTGATCCACCCACCTTGGCCTCCCAAATTGCTGGGATGACAGGCATGAGCCACTGCATCCAGCCACAAGTCTTTCTACCAAAAAGACACATGCACTGACATGTTCATTATAGCACTTTCACAATAGCAAAGACATGGAATCAACCTAAATGCCCATCAGTGGTGGATTGGGTAAAGAAAATGTGGTATACATACACTATGGACTATTATGCAGCCATAAAAAGAATGAAATTACGTTCTTTGCAGCAACATGGAGGTAGCTGGAGGCCATTATCCTAAGTTAATTAATGCAGGAACAGAAAACCAAATACTTCATGTTCTTACTCATAAATGGGAGCTAAACATTGGGTATTCATGGACATAACGATGGTAACAGTAGAAACTGGGGACTCCTAGAGGAGGGAGAGAAGGAGGGGGTCAAGGGTTGAAAAACTAATCATTGGGTGCTATGCCCAGTGCCTGGGTAATGGAATGATTTGTACCCCAAACCTAAGCATCATGTAATACATCAAGGTAACAAACCTGCACATGTACTCCCTGAATAGAAAAGTTGAGAAAAATTAATAATGTATTTATTAATTAAATCCACACCAAAGGGTACCTTCACCTCCACAAAGGCTCCCTGACCCACCCTGCAGTGATCTTTCTGCTGTCTACATTCTTGCAGCTGAATTGTTTATACCACACATAAGCAGCTAGCAGCTACATTTGAGAGAAAGAGATGAACTTTAGAGTGAGACAGACACATGTTCAGATACTACCTTGGCCACTTACTAGATTGTATGTTCACAGGTTATTTGGTATTCCTGAACTTCATCTGCAACTGAGGATGATAATGCCAGTTTCATATAAAAGTTGCGAGGAATAATTTATTCCACATAGCATATAGCATACTCTGTCTTAGTCCATTCCTGTTATAATGAAATACTTTAGACTGGGAAATTCATAAATAATAGAAATTTATTTCTCACAGTTCTGGGGCCTGGCAAGTCCAAGATCAAGGTGCAAGCAGATTTGGTGCCTGGTGAGGGTACATTCTCTGTTTCCAAGATGGCACCATGTTGCTGCATCTTCTGGAAGGGGCAAATGCTGTGTTCTCACATGGTGGGAGGGATGAAGGGCCAGGCAGCTCTCCAAAGCCTCTTTTACAAGGACACTAATCCCATCTATGAGGGTGGAGCCCTCATGACTTAGTCACTTCCCAAAAGGCTTCACCTCTTAAAATTACCAAAATGGGGATTATATTTCAACATGCATTTTGTAGGGACACAAGCATTCAGATCACAGCATGTTCTTCCATCCAAATGTCTAGTTTTCTAACAGAAAAGAGCATGGTGTAATGAAAAGAGCACGGTGCCTCTACGCCTCATGGTTTTGCTTCCTTAGAAACATCACCTGTGAGTCTCAGTTTTCTGAAGGGCAAAATGGAGATAATTTTTACATGAGAAGGTTGTAGTGAAGAGGAATTGAGTTAATGTACAGAGAAGTCCTTTATGAGCTAGAAATCACAGAACACAGGCAGACTGTCTATCTTAATGAATATTGTGTAGGTTTCGTCACTTTCAACTCAGTTGGGCCCAATTGTTTCTCTCCTGCACCTCTCCTTTTTCTAAAGTGTGCAGAAACAGTCAGCAATCTTGAACACTGAACACATCACACACACACACACACACACACACACACACACACACACACCTCTGTTTATATTTTGCTTTATAAACTTTCTTGTGAAATATAACATTCATGCAAAAAGTGCACAAATCTTAACATAGCTCGATGAATTTTTCCAAAGTTTATAAACAGCCACTTAGCTGAATGACAAAACATTACCAACAACCCACCTCAATTATAGTACCTACCCAAAGTTAGTCATTAGGTTGGCTTCCACAAACAAAGACTGGTTTTGCCTAGATTTTTGTGCTTAATATAAATATAATCATATAGTATGGAGTCATATGTGTCAGGCTTATTTAACTCAACATTAAAGTCTGGAAACTCACCCTTTGTTGCATGTAGCAGTGGTTCATTACTTTTTATTGCTTTATACTATTTATTGTATGACTATGCCAAAGTTTATGTATTCATTTTTGGTTGATGAACACATGTTGTTCCAGTTTGGAAATATTTCAGATAATACTATAAACATTCTTGTATATTTTGGGTGCACTGTGCATGCATTTCTATTGGTACACCCAGTAGTGAAATTGCTGGCTCATAGGATATGTATATGACTAGTAGGGGCTTCCAAACATTTTTTCAAAGTGGTTGTGCCAACATACACTCCTGCCGGCAGTGAATGAGAGTTCAGTTGCTCCACACCCTCATATTTGATGAAATATTATCATGGATAATATTTTGTATTATCCATATTCTTTGTCTGGCTATTCCAATGAGTGAGTAGTAGTGTCATATTGTGATTTCAATCTACATTCCTTGATGACTGATGAGGTTAAACAACACTTTCACATTTATTGACCATTTGTATATCCTCTTTCATGAAGTAACTGTTTAAGTCATTTGTCTGTTTTTATATTGCATTTTTTAGCTTTTTCTCCATGATTTTCAGTTCTTTATATATTCTGGATATGAGTCTTTTTATATTTATTAACAATATACTCAATATTGTGTGGCTTCTGTTTTCACTCTCTTAATGGTGTATTTTAATGAATAGGAAATTCCTAACTTTAATGTAGTCCAAGTGAACATTTTATGATCAGGGCATTTTATACCCCAATAAAGAAAATTTTGTCTACCTGAGATAAAAAAGATAACTTTTGTGTTTTTTTCCTAAAAGCATTTATTTGTTTAACTTTTGCACATAGCTCTACAATCCAACTGGAATTGATTTGTGTAAGATAAAGATTCATTCCTCCCCTGCAGATTTCCAAATGACAGCACCATTTGTTAAAAAAAGACCATCCTTTCTACATTATACAGCAGTGTTACTTTTGCAAAATATCAGATAACTACAGAGATGTGGACTCTCTGTTCTGTTCCACTGGTCTTTTTATCTACTGTTATACAAACTTCAATCTGTCTTAAGTTCAATAGCTTTATGATATGTCTCAATATCTGAGAGTGTAAGTCCCCAACATTCTTTCTTTTCATAAATAATTTCTTTGACTATGTTTTGTCTTTTGCATTCTTATACGAATTTTAGAATTAGCTTGTCAATTTCTACACAAAACCTACTGAGATTTTAATTCAGAATGTGTGTAATCTAAAGATTAGTTTGGAGACAATTTACATCCTGACTGTTTTAATTCTAAACCACAAAAATGGAGGGGAATCTCTCTATATTTAGGTTTTTAAAATTTATCTTGGCAAAGTTTTACACTTTTCAGTGTAAAGGTCTTAAACGTCTATCATTAAATACATTTCTAGATTTGAAAATTTTTATTCTAATGTAAATCATATCTTTTTAATTTTAATTTTATTTGCATTTTCTGTTGCCAATATATAAAAATGCAATTTATTTCATACATTGATCTTGGATCCAACAGCCATGCCAAATTTACTTATAAATTCTAGTAATTGTCTCTAGATTCTCTTTTAGATTCTCTATGTACACAATTATGTTGTCCATGAAGAGTGACAGTTTTATTTCAGCCTTTCCCAAACTATTTCTTTTTATAGCCTTATTGCATTGGTTCAGATTTCATTTTTCTTTTAACAGAAGTAGCAGGTATCCCTATCACGCTCCTATTCACAGGAAGAAAGTTTTCAATAATTCACCATCAAACTGACTTCCTGGTTTGCTAAGACTTCTTATCACAAATTAATACTGTGTTTTATCAAAAGTGTTTGTGCAATTGTTAAGATAATAATTTTATTTATCTCAACTTTTCTGCATATATGGTGAACTATACTGATTGTTTATTCATAATAAATCACATTAGCATTTCTGAAATAAAATTCATTTGGTTGTGATACCTTCTCCATTTGTATATCAAAGAATTCTATTTGCTAATATATTATTTAGAGTTTATATATATAATTCATGCTATATATTTGTCTGGTAATTTTCCTTTCTTACAATTTTCTTAACTAATTCATCTATCAAGATTATGCTGGTCCCATAGAAAGTCTGTGGGTACCTTCTTTTTTATTTTCTGGAAGAGTATATAAAAATTAGAGTTATCATTTCATATTCACTACAAATTACCAAAGAAACCATCCTGACCAGGAGTATACTTTGTGCAGAGGTTTTAAATAAAACATTTAAATTCTTTAGTAGATATATAAAATTCTAATTACTCTTTCTTATTGTGTCAATGTTGGTAAGTTATGTTTTTCAAGGAATTTCTTTCACTGAAATTGGCATATTATTTGTAATGTCCTTTTCTCTCTTAAATGTCTATAGCACCGACACTAACGTCTCTTTATTTGTTGCTGGTATTGGTGATTCGCTGTCCTTCACCTCAGCGTTGTCATAGCTTTGTCAATTTAATGTCTCTTTTTCAAGAAATTAGGGATTTTTTTATTGTATTAATACTTGCTTTCTACTTATTTTATTTCTGCTTCTATTTTTACTATTACCTTCCTACTCCTTTCTTTGGACTACTTTGCTGTGTGTGGTGATATTTAAAGTTATGTTTCATTTTGAGATGAAAACTTGGATTATTGATATGTTGTGTTCAATTTTTTTCTAATATATACATTCGAGAATATAAATTTTCCTCTAGGCATTGCATGATTTCTCCTAGTTTTTGCTAATCTGATGATATATTTATTTCACCATCCTATTTGAATAATATTTTTATTATTATAGAACTCTAGGTTGGCAGTTATTTCCTTGAGCACCATTTAGCTATTTTCCACGTTTTGATATGCCATGTCTCCACTATCATTTAGTTCAAAATATTTTCTAGTTTCTATTGTGTTTCCTTATTTGATTCATGAGTTACTTGTAATTTTATAGCTTACTTTTAAAGCAGTTGGTGATTTTTTGGTTTGCTTTTGTTATGGATTTCTAGCATAATTCTACTGTACTCAAAAAGCATATTCTGAATGATTTCGCTCCTTTGAAATACATTGCAGCTTCGTTTATGACACAGCATGTGCTAAACTCTAGTAAACCTTCCATAAGCATTTGGAAAACACAATGCATTTG
Source organism: Ateles fusciceps (assembly GCA_036589455.1). NCBI lineage: Eukaryota > Metazoa > Chordata > Mammalia > Primates > Atelidae > Ateles > Ateles fusciceps. The sequence goes on along the minus strand of JAZHEH010002982.1, from coordinate 3,769,587 downwards.
TCATTGTTGGATGTAGTGTTCTATATCAGACACTTAGAATGTCTTCAATTTTTCTTTTTCTTTTTGTGCCATTATAATAAATTATAAAATATATATTTAACTGTATATATAACTTTTTGTCTGTGCTGAGTTATTCCATTTTCTTAAATTCTCAGGAGTGGCATTACTAGGTCCCAGGGTTAAAAATGTCTTTTTTCTTTTCCTATTTATACAATATTGCTAACTAAAAGTATTGTATCTAATTGCAATGTCAGTCATGATGCATGAAATCACCAAATTTCCCACAGTGTTTAGTGTTGTAATTGTTTTGTTAATAGAGTGGATACTAAACTGTAACTTGAAGTTAACAGTAATTTCCATGCCTTTGATAACTAGACAAGATAAACATTTTTCTAGGTATTCATTTGCTATTTCAATTTTCTCTCGTTTAAATTGCCTATTCATCTGTTTAACAATCTACTGGGATCTTGATAATTTTGGCATAAGTTTGAATGAATAATTTCATAATATCAGCAATTTGCCTTTGGCTTAAATAGATGATGCAAATGTTTTCCCAGTCTATTATCTTTTTAATTTTAGCTTTGCTGTTTTTCACCATGCAATCATGTTCAATTCCTGATGATCTGAATCTATTTCTTTGTTGCTGACTACTTAAAACTCTAACAATGTTTCATTCTTTTTCAGCTGTATATTTCTTTATTTTCTTCTCTTAAATTTTTTGTTAATGGATGGTACAGAGCAGGACCGTCCAACAGGGACATAGTGTGAACCACAAATGCGATTTAAATTTTCCTGCTAATTTGAAAAGTAAAAAGAAACAGGTAAAATAATAATTATATACTTTAACCCAGTATCCAAAAATACAGGCATACTTAGCTTTGCATGGTTCCAATATGCATAAATTCCGGTTAGCACCACTTAATTAAATAACACTAATCTTCCAACAACATGGTTCAAATTTCAGTTACTGTGGTATATTAACTGCAGTATATTAACTGTACATTATGCTTAACTGCACTTTATTGCATAAAGTACAGTTAACATACAGTTTTACTTTATTGCATTAAGTAAAAACTTGGCTCCTAGACTTTCAGTCCAAAAATCACTACATAAACAACACATGTGCATCAATAGCAGTGACCATTTCTTTTGAAGTCTATCAGCGATTGGTCACTATGCATCTGTTTTTCAGCCCAGGCGCAGACAGTGAAGCATGGAGTTGTGATGATTCCTTGTCTCCCAATCGTAAACCCACAGGACATCTTACAGAAATGAATAATCTAAAGAGGGAATGGTCAACAAAGATGGAAGTGCAGCAAAGAAACAAAAAGTGATATTGTTGGAAGTGAATGTAGGTGTGATCAGAACACAGATCACGTAGGGATTGTTGACACTACTGCTGTTTGAGAGTCTCAAGATAACGCAGCCAGAGGAACTTAGTGAAGGCAAATGCACGGACATAAATGCAGAACATGACTGTCACAAAAAGGATGATGTCCCAGAGGAAGGGACACCAGCAAAACACTTCACATTGGGCCAGGAGCTGTGGCTCACGCCTGTAATCTCAGCACTTTGGGACACCGAGGCAGGCAGATTGCAGGAGTCCAGAAGTTCGAGACCAGCATGGGCAACATGGCAAAATCCCGTCTCTACAAAAAAATACAAAAAGTATCTGGGCTTGGTGGTGTGCGCCTGTAGTCCCAGTGACTACAGTGGCTGAGGTCAGGGGATGATCTTTTGAGCCAGGGGGTTTGAGGTGGCAGTGAGAGCCACTGCACTCCACCTGGATGACAGAGTGAGACCCTGTCTCAAAAAAAAAACAAAAAACAAAGCAAAACTTCACATTGGAAACTCTCAGATTTCACAACATTGGGAAAGCAAGGATAAAATGTTGGAAGCTGATCTTAGAAAGTAATATGACAACTTGGCAAAGCTTAGAAAAGATGCTCTCTCTATACTACAAGTTATAGGACAGTAAGAAGGCATGCTCTGCTCAAACGACTCACAAAGAAGAAAAAGAGTACTTTAATTCTCAATGTTTCTATCATTTGAAATTACTGTGTACTAAATAGTTTAGTTTTCCCACTTTTAAATTTCTGCATACATTTACAGCTGACGGTAAGAGTGTTTAAAGTTTAGACAAAAATGTTTTAAAGGTTGCATAATAATCATAACTTTCACTTATTGTTAATTAAGATCACTTGTATCATTTCAGCTTGCAAGATCATTTGCATGGTTCTGCTAAAACACACAAAGCAAGGACTGCCTCTATGACCCTTATAACATGTAACCAATATAAAAGATGGGGGATATATTACATTCTTCTTTTCACATTAAGTCATTGAAATGCAGTGTATATGTCATACTTACAGAACATCTTAATTCAGACTAGCCACATTTCAAATGCCAATAGCTGTATCATAGGCTAGTGGCTATGGTATTTGGAAGCCCGAATATAGAGTGCCTTTCCTCTTCGAATTAGAGATGAAAAGTGTTGCTGTTGGTGGGAATATAAGTACCTCCCTGGAAACTCTCTTGTCCAAATAAATAAAAGTTTAATACAGGGAACAATACAGAGATGCACTTCTCCCTCTGTAGGTAGTAATGAAGGAACTGACATTACTTCAGCTCCCTCTGGAAAAGAGGCTGAGAAAATAAGCCCTAAATTGTTCTCATAAACTCACTGGAATTAGCCTTGTTGGAACAATAAGAGACAAGAAAAAAGCACTAGTCAGTCTTCCTAAGAAGACACTGACTACTTCGTCCCCAGTGGGAGCTGAAGCAGCTTGGCTCATCTGAGCTCCAGGGAGATTTTTCAGAGCTTTTGGGTTACCACCTCATCTCTGAAATACATCACACAGGTTCTCAGGGCCACTCAAGTCATCCACTGGGAGTTTTGAACATACTTTTGCCAGTTAGAGGAGTCAGCAAACTATTTATTTGATTTCCTCCTCAGCCTCACATTCTGGGAATTCCCAGCGGCCTAATAGGAATGGCAACAACACCTGCTTGGCTGTCAGTTTGCAAGCATCCTTCTTCCCAGTATTCCCCAAATGATTACCCTGCCTATTGTCCTAATGTCTCTAGATTTTTCTCGGGTGAACAAGATTATAATGTTTCTACATTCTTGTCTCAGCTCTACCTGACAATTGGCCCATAAATATGTGTACACAGTTAAATCTTAAGTTAGGGGTGTGTGTTTGCATATGTGTGTCTGTGCATGCACACACACTATGCTGCTATGCCTATCAAATTCCTCATTCCTTAGAAAAATAATATAGTGAAATGTTAAAAGCACAATCTTCAAAAGCAAACCGAGTTCAAATTTCAGCGCTCTCACTTACTAGCTATATAATGTTGAACATATGTTACTTAACCTTTTTGTGCCTCCGTTTATATAGTTCATATAGGGATTAAATGAGGTAATACATGTAAAATGCTTAGTCAATGTCTGCCACGTTATAACTGCTAAAATAGTAGCCATTCTTTATTATTATCATTATTTTGCTAGATGTTATTATTACAACTTTTGCCTAAAAAGAGCCTTGCTTCTGGTGCCTTTAGTCCTCTCTGAGTGGAGCACATAACAAAGGAAAAAGAATCCAGCTTCAAAAGTGGCATTAAGGAGTAAAGGTTTTCTTGGACAAAAAGGATGCTGGCAAAAGTCTATACAGGACCCCAATAGTCTGCAAAACTTCTCAAAAGTCATCTTCATGACATATTTCCCAATAGGCCCTCTCAGGACAAACCCCCCCTGCCTCTTCACAAAGGTCCACCCCATACCAGCATCTTCACTTACCTGCTTTCTACTCTTTGAGTCCTGCCTTTCACATCTTTTTATTTTTATTTCACTTACTTTTTGGCTCATTAATCGCTTCACATGATACAAAATACTAAAGACATAAAAAGTAATTTATCATTCTCCCATTTATATCCCCAGATATCCAGATCCCCAGAAGAAACCACTGTAACCAGGAATATTCTATACACAGCAGATAGAAACACACACACACACACACACACAGACACACACACCATTACACCATTTTGCACCACTGCACTTTGCTTTTTTTCCCTTTTTTTTTTTTTTTTTTTTTTTTGTGAGACAGAGTCTGGCTCTGTTGCCAGGTGCCAGGCTGGAATGCAGTGGCACGATCTCAGCTCACTGTAACCTCCACCTCCCGGGTTCAAGCAATTCTCCTACCTCAGCCTCCCGAGTAGCTGGGACTACAGGCACGCGCCACCACGCCCAGCTAATTTTTGTATTTTTTAGTAGAGAAAGCATTTTGCCATGTTGGCCAGGATGGTCTCGATCTCTTGACCTTGTGATCCACTTGCCTCAGCCTCCCAAAGTGCTGGGATTACAGGCGTGAGCCGCTGCGCCCGGCCTGCACTTTGCTTTTACATTTAATAAAACTTGGAGATTGTACCATACTAGTATCTATAGAGTTACCTCCTTCTTAACACACTGCATTGTTTTCCATTGGGTAAATAAGCCATAATTTATTTCTCTATTCCCACGTTAATAGGCATTTAAATTGTGTTAATGTTTTGTTATCCTAAAAATTGCTGCAATAAGTAACTATATATTATTTTATACATTTGCAAGATAAATTTCTAGAAATTTCATCGTTGAATCAAAGGGTAGGTGAATTTTTAATTTTTTTAGATTTAGCCAAATTGCCTTCCACCTAGCTTAGGCTAACTTACCTGTTAGTAAGGTTAAGGGGTGTTAGCTTTCTTACACAGGTTAAGTTTCCTAACATTTTCTATTCTCTTTCTTATGCAGAGTAATCTCAGCCTCTTCAATTCTGCATCTCTAGCCATCTGTCCTGATGGAAGAATGTTTTTGTCTCTTCTACCTTTCCCCCTCAGTTAAATACTTGTAAACTACCTGTGGCCTCAACCCTTCTTTTTCTTCCTCCATGATACTCCTGGGGCCTGCATTGTCTGGGGTCAGCTTGCCTGGGGCTGGGAAACCTCGAATTGGCCTGAGAGCAGGGTGAGATGTCCATCCCCCACCCAGAGTGTGAAACAACTGCCAAGGGAGGCAGATGATGTCAAGCAAATCTTTTTCCTTCATGATTTTCCATATACCCTTGACTAAATCATACCACATGTGTACATGAGAATACCATACACCCTCAAAAGTAAATAAATGACAACTGTCTGCATTAGCATAGGTGGATCTCAGGAACATATGTCCAGCATAAAAGCAAGTCACAGAAAACACGTGCAGCAGCACACTATGTCATTGAGTTCTAAAATGAGCAGACTAAATTTTTACAAATACATGTACGCATGGTAAAACTGCATAAATTGTAAGAGAATGATAAACACAAAATTCAGGATCATAGGATCCTAGGGGTAAGTGAAGAACATAGGCTGATGTGATCAGGTAGGGTCACATGGAAGCCTCCCATGGTATGGTAATTTTCTATTGCTTAAGTTGCATGATGGGTTCCTAAGAGTCCATTTTGTTATTCTTTTTAATTATTTCTATCCTATTTATGCATATCAACTATTTTATAATTTTTTTTCAAAAAAGCTACAAAAGAAGTATGAACTAGAAAGATGGTTATGCTATGTTAAGTAAGAAAAACAGAATTCTGCATACAACATGATTCTGCTTTGGTTTAAAACACACACACACACACACACACACACACACACACACACACTCCAGTTGATATTCACCAAATAATAATGGTTATCTAGGTTGTGGAATTATAATTTTTTAAAAACTTTTCTTATCTTTCTGATGTGTATTTCCCAATTTTTCAACAATAATTTTTTGTTACTTTTGTAATGAGAAAATATGTTTAAATATATTTTTTTTAAATCATGTGCTAAGTACTACTACCAGGCAGTTACATAAAGCTAACACTTACTGAACTTCCTCTGAGCCAGGTTCTCACCCAAGTGCAGTTGCATGTATTTTGTAATTGGAAGTATCATTTCCATTTCACAGAGGAGAAACCAGAAGGCCAGAGAGGTTAAATAACTTACTCAAAATCAGAAAGAGAATGGTAGAGCCAGGACTCAAATCCATCTGCCTTCCTATCAAGCATGTGCTCTTAACCAAGCTGCTATGCAATATTCAACAGCCTACAGAAGCGCAAAGGAGCCATACAGCGTCAAGAAGTGTTAAGGGTTTGCCTTACTTTTTAAGCTAATAAGCCAGGCTGTTATTTTTCATGGATGTTGGCAGAAGACACAAGACCCCTCAATCAGAGGCAAAAGTCTTTACTAATCACAGCCCAGTAACAGCATGAACACGCTGTGGGTTTGTATCTGTTCCTCATGCCCCCAAGTCCCACAGGGACAACACAGTGGGGGTGCAGATGACTGCATGCACCCAGGATGAGTTGCAAGAAACTGAACATGGGAGACTCACTGCTTTTATAGCAAGCAGATGTAAGCCTGCCCTTCGTGAGAGAGGTTACTTCATCCTGCAGCATTGCTCCCTGCAAACACAATTGTGAGAAAGGCCTTAGGAAAGAGCAGGCAGGGTCTAAACTTGGTGTATGCTGCAAAAATGTGCAGGGCCCATGGCAGACTGTGCTCCCAGCATATAGCCAAGCCTCTCTGAGCTGCAAATTACAAAAACCCAGCTTAAACTTAATTAAACAAGAAAAGGGGAGGAATGGCAAAAAATGTACTGACCCATGAAACTCCTCTCTGCCCCCCCTCCCCCTCTCTCTCTGTCTGTCTCTCTCTCACTGTCTCTCTCTCTCTCTCTCTCCTCCTATCCTCTATGTGGTCTCCATTCACAGACAGGCACTCCCCTGTCATCATAAGAGAGCTGCTTGTAGTACCCAATGGAGCATAACAGGCCTTTTCTCACTCCTCAAATAGAAGTCCTAGAACCAAGTCTCAGTGGCTATGTCTGGCCTTGATTGGGTCATTTGCCCATCCTAAACCAAACTTTGGGACCAAGGGATAAAGTAATCGCCCATCCATGGGTTACCTGCCCCCTTCTGGAACCAGGATTTGGGTCAGTCCCACCCCAAGCATGTACATTGAGAGTGGGATTTTCCTCCCCCACAGAATCAGAATGCTGGTAACAGAAGATAAGGCAGTCAACACTCAGCAGATAAAACAAACATTGTGCTGTGCCCAGAGAGAGATTATCTCTAAGACATCACATACAACAAACAGTGAGCTAGTTGGACTGACAAGATGAAACGCGATATATTCCAATAACATTTGCAAAGTTCCACAAATCTCAGTGGTAGTTCCGTGGCTGACTGCTGGCACTCCCTGCGACTTCTGACAATTGAGGCAGTTATCAGAAGGCTGGCAGCAGCTTGACTACACCCACTTGCAATGTGCATGGGGATTTGCCAATAAAGAAAGAGGGAAAAAAAAGAAAAAGAACTAGGAAACCTTTTCGAGCTAATTAGTATATAACTGATTTCAATGTCCTCCTTCAATCTGATGCATTCTTTTTTTCTGAACTTACCTAAAATTAAGAACCAGAACCAGGAGCAATATTACAATATAGTCACACCCAAAGGAAAAATCAATTTGCAAGGAAATATCCGAAGTTCCCAATGTTGCCATTGTTAGCACACAATGTTTCATATGAGAAAGGAGTGTACCCTCATAGGGTTTGGGTATCCTGGGATATAAGTTACAGAACCAAAAAGACTGCACCACTCTCAATGTGTGGCCTGAGGCAGTGTTTTTCAGAAAAAAAGCCATTTCTCCTTCACAGCCACCTCCACTACCACCCTTTTCTATTTTCAATGAAGTCGTCTTTAAATTTGTTACAACTGTAACGATGACAGATGAGAATCACCTCATGTTTCTGCGGCCCCCCCCTCACAGAAGGGGTACTGACTAAGAACGTCAATCACAGCCTATCCTAGCAAAAGGCCCTCAATAAAGCATGATTCAGTACAGGCTGGGGCAGAGCATCCATGAGTATGTGAGAGAACAGCACACAGGTACAGAGCGGCCGCCCGAAAAGCAGTTGTTGATTTGAGCTAAATTCACTAAACAGCCCTGCTCTCTTATGTCTACCATGGGATGCTACTTTGCTTACTTCCACCAATCCACTGAGTAAAAATGGAAATGTCGTCATTTTAGGAACTAAGCTTTGTAATTAAAGAGAACGTGTTGGCCACAGGAAACCGATCCCAGACTCACAGACATTATTGCCTGTTCAGCACCCTGGGTCTCATCTCCTCCTATCCTTACCGCCTAAAGCCTAATTAACAGAATCCATGCCATTATGCCTAGCTCTCCAATCTTTATTGCCATGGATGCTCTTTCCAAAGAAATTCTCATCCTAGAGCAAGAGCTCCTGGAGGGCAAGGACCATGTACTGGTTATCTCTTGCTGCATAATGAGTAACTCCAAAACACAGCAACTTAAAACAGAAACATTTATTTTCTTATAGATTCTGAGGGTCAGGAATCCAGGAGGCTTAGCTGGGTGCCTCTGGCTCAGAGACCCTCCCAAGGCTGCTAAGTACCAAACAGGACCAAAGTCGTCTCAAGGTTCAACACGTGAGCAAGCCGAGCTCCCCAGCAGGGCTATTGGTGGGAACTAGGTCCTCAGTGCTGGAGATATCAGGTTCCTTTCCTCTGGACCTGTTCTTCGGGTAGTTTGCAGTATGGCAGCTGACTTCTCTCTGAACCAGCCAGAGACAGAATGAGCAAGAGGAAAGCCACAGTCTAATTATAATCTAATATTAGTGGTTTGCCTATTCTGTTTGCTAAAAATAAATAACTAGAGTCAGCCCATATTCAAGTGGAGAGCATTCACAAGGTCAAGAACACCGAGAGGTGCGGCTCATGAGGGCTTCGAGGCTGCCTACCACCAACCACTTCTCATTAACATGGCTTTTCCTGGCACCTAATAGAGGACCAGGCAAATGGCAAGCTTGACAAAGGCCTGTAGTGCCATATTTAATCCAGTTTGAAAGACTCACCAAGTCACATCAACTAGAGTGGAACATATACAAGGGATAGACAAAAGAATGGTGTGCTGGGTATGAATTTTATTCCACCAACTCAAATGTGTAAGAAATACAAAATTTCTATATAATGGCTTCAAATTGTTATTTGAGCCCTCTTCCTGCTAGGGTTGCAAAAATGTAATCTCAGTCCATGGGAATTCACTTCCCCTTTGTCCAGGGTAGTTCATCAAGAGAGAGTTCTTAGTACCAAGTCATGGAGTAAAGGAGAGGACATCTCCTAACGCTCAGTTACGGGTGTTGGCTAAATTGTGCCTCACCCCATTTTCTCCTCTATCACTTGTCCACATGCTGAGACTCCTGTCCATGTGAGCCCTTCAGGGCTGTACTTCTCTGTGCTATTTATGACCCATTGTGAAGCTTCTGGGCCAGAATAGGACACAAGAGTCTCAGCCAAGCTCTCTGTGGCCCATCTTGCTAGATGTCCTGCTCAGACATAGCCCATCTAGGCTTTTGCAACCTCCCCTGGACTATGGCCAGGGAGGAGGGCTGACAAACCTCCCTGTTCTCTAGCCCTCCAACCCCTCCGCAGTGACATGGGCCCCGGGGCCCTGTTTTTGAAGCAGATTGCACCATGGCCCTCTCAGGCCTGTTGACTTTTCTGTTCTTCTTGCTGCTTCTCTGTCTCTCTCTCCTCCTCCTCACTCTGAACTTGCCCTCAGCCTAGAGGACATTTCTCTAGTCCAAGAGCAGGAAAGTAGGGACAGAAGGTCTTCTGTCTTGACCTTAAGCATTCCCCCTCAGAGGCATACCACTTCCCCCATCTTCACGCTTTCCTATTACACCACGCCCCACCCAGGGCACCTCACTGCTCCCCCATTACGCGCCAGCCTCCAGAAACAGGAAGCCAGTCACTAGCAGGTTACCCCACCTTGTCAAGCTCCTCCCCAAGGCAATGAACACACATGGGAATCTAGCCTGCAGAGGAAGGAGAGGTAATAAGGAGGGAAGGGGGAATTATTAGAGGGGTTTTATTTAAATGGTAAAGGTTTCAATAAATATTAGTTTTTCCAAAGGCAAATCATTTGCACCAAACCAGAGGCCTAGAAAATGTTTAACTAAAACAGAAAGGATAACACGGGGTCAAAGAACACACATGAAGATGCAAGTCATGCTAGTTACATGGATAGGTGGGAAATAGGAAGGGAGGAAAAGAAGTGCTATGTTCATCTCTCGGCTGGTGACTTCCTTGCCCGCTTTCCCCACTGTCTGGGTCTCACTTTACCCAGGCCCACTCCTGCCATCAGGAAGAAACTGCTGGGCGCTGGGGGCTCCTGAGTCCTCTCTGCATGATTTGGGCACACACTGGGGAGGGGCATAGTCTCCACTTGCTCCAGCAGGAAGGGAAGCCTGCAGGGACCCATGCCTCACCTGAAAAACGTGGTCCTCGAGAAGGAGGTTGGGAATCTCAGGAGGTGTTGAGTGCATTATTTTTCTTGCAAAAATAGCACACGAGTAATTAAAAAAATAAGACTTTAATTATTTAACTACTTTACTGTCTTCAAATTTCTCCTTACTTCTCACATTCAAAAGTTAGCTATTACTAACTCTATTTAATTGGTAAAGAAACTGAGATCAGCAAGACAGGAATTTGGGACTTGAGTTCAGATATTCTGATTCTCGCATCAGTGACCTTTCCACGACAATATGGCAAAATGGATGTTTCTAAGTAGAAGAGAATACAAATCTGAACAATTTTCTGGACTGGTGTAAGCGATCAATTTACTTTATTCTTTTCTTCAATAGAGCGTCTTGACTGAGGGAAAAAAGGGCAATTTTTTATTTCTCCACTTAATTCCAAATACAAAGAAAGGTGATGCCAGCAGGAAAGACTCGAATGTTCTCATGAGATTTCCGTTTGCTTGCTTTCTTTTCTTTTTTAATAAAAACGGGTAATTGAAGGTGCCAAAGAAAAATCTTAGAGGTATTTCTGTGGCTGAATTTGTTCATCTGAGCATACTGCCAATTAACTCAATTGGCAGAGCATCCAGGGAGCAAAGTTTCCCAGGCCAGGTGAGGCACAGTCAGCTTTAGACAACAGGGGGAAGCAGCTCGGGATACAATTTCCTTCCCTCACAAGAAAGTCAACTCTTTAAAAGCACCAGACTGATCGTGAGCTACTTGGCATGTTTATTCAGTTTATGAAGGCTAGGCCTGCTCAGGCTTCCCTGTTCTGTGGCTGAGGCACTGTGGGCAGAAAGATAGACCTGCTTTAGAAGAAGAGTTTTCTTGCTAACTAGAAGTTCCCAAAGTGGAAGCTGATGTTTTTTTGCAAACTGGACAATGACTCCATAAATATACCAAGCAGTGGCTGAAGACAGAATATTTAACCTTTCTCCACATTTTGCTCTATAATTTCTGAAGTATATATAGACACTTATGAATTAATAAAATACAAATTCACTTAAAAGCATTCTCTAGTTTATAATAGTTTTTGGTCTTACGTACTTTGGCAATAAAATGATGCTTTTAATAGAAAAGTAAAAGTTTTATTTTTTAGAAGTCAGTAATAATGGTTTACATTATAAAAGAACCTTAACCCTCAAAAATGCTAGGAATCATTGACGTAAGTTATCCAGATGATCCACACTCAAAACATCTTGGAAACAAAAAGATTAAAACTGATCTTGGAATACTCTCCAAGCTGATCTTGCAAATCAATGCATTCCTTGTCAAATCCCAGCTGGCTTTTTTTTTTTTTTTGCATAAATTGACAAAGTTATCCTAAAATTCATACGGAAATGCAAGGAATCCAAAATAGCCAAAACAATCTTGAAAAGGAAGAGAAAACAATCTTGAAAAGGAAGAGCAAAGTTGGAGGACTCACACTTCCCAATTTCAAAACCTACTACAAAGTTTCAGTAATTAAGATTGTGTGGTACTGGCGTAAGGACAGACATACAGATCAGTGAAATAGAACAGAGAATCCAGAAATAAATCTTCACATTTACAGTCGATTGATTTTTACAAAGGGCGTGAAGAATGGGGAAAGAATAGACTTTTCAACAAGTGGTACTGGGACAACTGGATATTCACATGCAAAAGGATTTTTTGGACCCCTGCCTCACACTATACACAAAAATTAACTCAAAATGGATGATAAATCTAAATATAAAAGCTAAAACTGTAAAACTCTTAGAAAAAACATAGGAGTACATCTTTGTGGCCTTGGATTAAGCAACGGATTCTTAGCTTAGTCATCAAAAGCTCAAGTAACAAAATAAAAAATAAGTAAATGGGACATCATCAAGGTTACAAACTTTTTTTACTTCTAAGGACACCATCAAAAAGGTGAAAAAACAACTCACAAAAAGGGGAGGATATACCACATACTGTCTGATAGGGGACTAGAATTCAGGATATATAAAGAACTCTTACAACTTAAACCAAAAAGCAAATAACCTAATTTTTAAGTGGGCAAAGGATTTGATAGACATTTCTTCAGCAAAGATGTACAGATAGCTAATGAACACAAGCGAAATAGTCAACATCATTAGCCTTGAGGGAAACGCAAATCAAAACCACAATGAGGGACCGCCTTACACTCACCAGGACAACAGGAACCAAAAAGACAGACAGTAACAAGTATTAGCAAGAATGTCGAGAAACGGAAATCTTCATACACTGCTGGTAGGATTGCAAAACAGCATAGCTGCTTTGGGAAGCAGTTTGCCAGTCCTTCAAAATGTTAAATACACTCATCCTATGACCCAGCAATTTCATGCCTAGGTATGTGTCCAAGAGAATCAAAAGCATATATCCTCACAAAACTCATACACAAATATTCATAGTAATGTTAACTATAATAGCCAAAAAGTAGGAATAACCCAAATATTCATCAGCTGAGGAACAGATAAACCAAATATGGTATATACACATAATGGAATGTTATTAGGCAATCAAAAGAAAGGAAGCACTGATGCATGTTAAAACATGAATGAACCTTTAAAACAGTATCGCAAGTGAAAGAAGCCAGTCACAAAAGGCCACATTTTGCATTACTCCACTTTTATGAAATGTCAGGAATAGTCAAATCCATAAAGATAGAGAGTAGATTAGTGGTTATCAAGGGCTGGGGCTGACTGCTAATGGATGTGAGATGTCTCCTGGGGTGAGGAAAATGTTCTGACATTTGGTAAGTGGTAATGGTTGCATAATTCTGTAAATATGCCAAAAATTACTAAGTTGTACAGAAGTGAGCAAACATTTTCTGTGAAGGGTCAGTTAGTAGATATTTTAGGCTTTTGGGCCCATATGATCTTGTTAGACCTGCTCTGCCACTGTAGAACAAAAGCAGCCATAGATGATATCTAAATGAGGGTGCATGGTTGTGTTTGAATAAAACTTTATTTACAATAGGCAGCATCTTCACCCCACAGGTATAGTTTGCCAATCCTTACTGTAAACAATGAACACTTCTGAGGCAGAGGCCATGCTTTATTCATTTCTATGTCTCTAATGGCCTAGCCAGTAGGAAGAACTCAACATATGCTTACTTGTACTGGACTGGAATGACTTTGCATCATCTCCCCACCCTTGGGCAAAGGAAGGTACCAGCATTTTTCATTCCTCTCAGCCTTTGGCATCACCTACAGCTGTAGTGACTGGCTGTATGCTGGTTGGCTGTGGAAGAAGTCCTGGCACCTCAGACAGCTGAGCCTAAGATTGCAAACAAGGGGATAGAAATAGAGTAAGTTCAAGTGCTAAAGATTAAAACGTGGAGCCCATTTAACACTTGAATTGCCTCATTCCTAGAAGAGCAGAGCTGGGGTCTAAGTGTCCCAAGAACTACCCTACCTAGAGCTGTAACCTTAGTACAGAGCCAGCCATCCCTAACAGATCTACCGCATCAAGTGGAAACAGAGTCTGTGGTTCTTGTCTGAGAAAAGGCTTCAACCTACTGTTCTAAACCTAGTTAATAGGGCTCTGCTACAGTCCTTACCTAAGAAGCTCATCTGCAATATTTGTTCAACTTCTCCAAGGAGAGAGCATGGATAAATTACAGCATTTGCCATCCTGACTTAATGGGGTTGCTTCAGATTGTGCATGTTCTAAAACTATTTGCTCCAGCACAGGCTAAAAAGAGAGATGGAGTGATGAGATTTGTATTACATTAAGCGCGGTAAGGGAAAATAGGGCATATTTTCCCTCTCTGGGATTTCCCCCGTGATGGACGATGGGGATGCTCCATTGATCATTTCTGCTCTTGCATTTGCATGTCTTGGCTGTCCCCAAATAACACAGCCCTGCTGCCCTCCCTTTGGGAAGATATCACAGCATGAGCAGTAAGGACAAGCTTTCAGTTTTCTTCCAGTGGTGGAGATAGATGTAAGTCTTCCATACCCTCTGGCCTATTTAGAGCTTAGTGACCTAAGTACATTGGCTTATTATAGACACAGTTGAAGCTGAAAATAATTACAGATATATACCTACTCATTTCTATAATACTGTATTCCAGTTGTCGGATACTCAAGTGGAGAATATGATGGGAGATGTAATAAGGGAGCTTGTTAAGGAGTCTTCTATGCAGCAGCACATGTCAGATAGAAAAGGTGTTACAGATATGCTTCTTTTATTTGCATGAGGCTAATTTATATGTTTATAATGTCTAGAAAAACAGAGTATGAGGTTTGGAAGATATAGTTACTCAATGAATCGATCTGAGTGGTTTTTATTGTCATTTTAAAATTTCAGATATCAGAGGGAAAAACCCATTGAGCTAGAAGGGACATGAGAAGTATCTGTATCTGGTAACCTTTATAAAGCCCCCTGGGAGCAAAGATAAATAGATCACAAGCTGACAACTGGAACCAAAAAGCCTGTCTTAGTTCCAGACAAGTACACATAACTCAGTAATTCTTCATGGCTGTGATGTTCTATAATTACCAACTGGACTCCTTGCTGCATCCCAGTGGACAGTATTTCAGAAACTGGTACTTAAGGGATCAGGTAAGTAGAAGGCATGGACACAAGAACAGACTTTCCCCATTGAAGCTGTTAAGTGCCTTGCAAACATTTTTACTTTTAGAATTTCCAGCTTCAAAAAAATGTCGTTATGTGAATTTGCCTCAATAAATTAAAAACAAAAGGCTGTGGGATGTGATCAGGCTTTGTGTCCCCACCCAAATCTCATCTTGAATTGTAATCCCCATCATTATCCCCACATGTCAAGGGAGAGACCAGGTGGAGGTAATTGAATCATGGGGCGGTTCCCCCATGCTGTTGTTCTCTTGATAGTGAGTGAGTTCTCACAAGATCTGATGGTTTTATAAGGAGCTCTTCCCTGCTTCACTCAGAACTTCTCCCTCCTGCCGCCTTGTGAAGAAGTCCCTTGCTTCCTCTTTGCCTTCCACCATGATTGTAAGTTTCCTGAGGCCTCTCCAGCCATGCTAAACTGTGAGTCAATTAAACTTCTTTCCTTTATAAATTACCGAGACTCAGGCAGTTCTCTATAGCAGTGTGAAAATGGACTAATACACTGTGTCTTTAGGACATGTTCAGCTGCAAGAAACTGAGCTTACTGAGAAGTTTAAACAATAATTTATCAGTTCATATAACAAGTAGACTAGAGGTAGGAAGGGGACCAGGCATGCTGCATTATAGTCCCAGCTTCATAGCTCTGCAATTCCTTCCATTACCTTCTGTGCTGGCTTCCTCCACAGGCTTGTAGTAAGATGGTGACAGCTAGTCAAGGCATCCTCTGGCAATCTCAAAGTTCAAAGAGCACAGGTCCAATATGCAAGTGCCTATCAGGCCTCTAATTTATCCCTATCTAATTTGCTCATATCATTGGCCAAAGCAAGTTACCTTGCCAAGCCCATAGTCCAATATGGGAGATGCTGCAAAAAGAGTGTGAATATTGAGAGACATGGTCCCTTGGGGGCCATGAATGGAAAAGTCTACCACCCTAAAAATTTGTCATCCTGTAGTCCCATCTGGCCCTAATTCTGTGTCCCAGTTGTTCTCATGGTGCTTCTGCCATCTCCAGTGAACTGTCACCTTTAGCAGCTTTCTTTATACCCACAACCTAGACCACAGATAACCTACAAAAGGCAGCTACACCATGGTCTCTTCAGTCCGGGGACGTTTTTTCAGATTCGACCGCCTTCATTTTTCTTTGAAGTTCTCCTCTCTCATCTGCTTATCCTTCTCTCTATCTGTAAATGTTACCATGTTCACCCTTTCTGTCTAGCCTCTTCCAAATGACAGCTGCTACTCAGAACAAGCTGGTTGATTTTTACTGTTGGGCTTCAACTCAAATTCTGCCCCTTAGATTGCCTTATTTATTTCCATGCATCAAAGATGACTTGTAAGTGATGCCTACCCCTGGGCTCCATCTGGGCTTCTGGGTTCACCACCCTTGACTCTGCTTGCTGAGGACAGCACTCAGGCATCTATATTTGACTCATGGTCTTGAGTCCTTGACTTGGAACTCATCTGGGACACCAGTTCTTCTAGGACTATAAGTTTCTCCTCCTCTATCCAAAAGACTTGAGTTCCATCCTGAAGCCCAGCCCAGAAGTGAAGAGTCTGCTGTAGACTGACAAACTCCCCCAGCACTAAGATGCCCAACATCCCAAATGCTGGACCCCATCACTTTCCACTGTCTGCTTAGGACACCCTGACACTTCTTGTGTGGACAAGACACTCGAGCCAGCTTAAGCAGGAGACAGGAATTCATGGGCTCACATAATCAAACCATGGAAAGGGAAACTGGTCTCCGAAATGGTAGACACAGGAATTGGAACAGAGCTAGGCCTGCTTTCCAGCCTTGCCTCTCTACATGGCTGTTTATAAAGGCTGGCTTCACCTCCACTCTCTAAAGACAGTTTTCTCCAGTGGCAGGAACCATAGCCACCGACAGCTCTAGAATCTCCAGTAGGTATGAATTTCAACAGCTGAATAAAAAGCCCTTCAGTTTCTACCAGAGCAGACGATTTTATGCCAAACCATTTAGCAATAAAGAAAGAAGAAAGACAGAGGCTAATAGTGAGAAAGGAAAGAAACTTTCTATCTGAGGAATGTGAGCCTCCTTTAAATCATCAGGCCCAGCAAGGCATGAGAACGAGGCCACAGTCACGTCCCACTTCCCCCTCCTGAACTAGGTAATCATCTCTTGAATATGCTTGCTCTGTGGACTCTAGGCTTATTTTCATAAGTAGCTCAAAATTAACATAATGACACCACATACTGGATACCATTAAGTCATAATCTATATACATCAACAATATATAGCCAATAACAAATTAATGACATTTCTGTAAACCAAAGACAATTCCTGACAAGCAACTTTGTGTCATCTCCCCACGTGTTCCCCTGCTTTTGCCTTTAAAAACCTGCTTGTAACAAACAGAACTCATATCCAAGGTCACTTGGGCCTGAATCTTCTGAGCAGCTGTCCTCATCTTAGCCCAAATAAACTCCTTACTTATATATATATTTTGTCTCAGTTTCTTCCTGTAGGTTGACAGTAGCTTCTTTGATAACATTAATTTTTGCTTTCTCTTCCCACACTGTTTTGACCCGTAGAAGAGAAGGGAGAACAGAAACAGGAGGGTGAATAACAAACAGGCGAAGCCCATGGGACACCCACGTTCCTTGGCAAACAAACCCACGGGGTCGCAATGTGCTCTTCATGGAGTTCACAGGTGGCAGGGCAAGACCCATGAAGCTGTCTCCACCTTAAAAAGGCTAGGGAGATGCTTTTACACCCTTGTTTGGGTGCACAAATCCAAAAGCCCTTATCCACGGCCTTTGGAATCCGATGAGTTTAAGCACTTTTCAGATTTTTAAAACAAAATATGGGGTAGTATACAAGATATACACCCCACGGAGTATAGAGCAGCCCCCACAGTCAAATTCATTAAACATTTTATGGTAAAAATATATAAATATTCACACTTTTTAGGATAAATAATGTTTATATAGACACTCCTGTTAGTTTAGGTCAGGGCAGGTTTTGCTACTAAATGCATAACATAAAAAGTTGGTTTTCAGAGTTTGGAGATTTGAGAATGATGGTTAAGAGACTGTGGGTCTACGCTAGAGATATAGAAAGTGATAACTAAAAGCCTGGACTATTGGTTCCCAGGGTTAGAGACCAAATCTGACCAGAACTGGGGTCTGTGATTGATTGAGCCATGTGCCAGCTCCTGTGTCCTGTGCCCGTACCGCCAGCCAAGCCTCCACCATTCAGAGCACTGCAGAGCAACCCTTCCCCATCCTTCCCACCTCACTGCCACCACCTAAGAACCTACTTCTAAGAAGGAACTGAAACCATGCCAATTGTCCCATAGAACTTACGTTTATGGTCTTTTTGATCAAACATAGAAATTGACCCTCTCAGTCTTAAAGCTTAAAACTTAACATTTGTCTTATCTGAGTTCCTTCCTCAGGAAACCAACCCTCAGACCTGGCAGCATCAAAGAACTGAAATTCACCAAATCACCCATCTAGACAATTCAATGCCAGAACCTTCATTCCTTTTGATTGCTTCTTTACTCCCTCCTAACTCTTCCCTCCCCCACCATCCCCACCACTCTACCCACCACAGGTAGCTACATTCTTTCCTTGCTATATAAACCACCAATTTTAGTTCATTGGAGGGACAAATTTGAGACTCACCTCCCATATACTCAGCAGTCACACCCAAATAAAGCCTTCTTCTCTGGCAATACTTGTTTCAGTGATTGGCTTTCTGTACATCAAGCAATGGAACCTAGATCAGAGCCCTGGCATTTTGATAATAGAAACTACACTTAAAATTGTGAATCTGAAATAATCAAAAGGATCAGAATCCAGTTTTAAAGAGTTTTTTCACACAAAAAAATCTGAGAATATCCATCCTAAAAACACAGACTCCAGAGTAATGGGGTCAGTGCTTCAGAGTTAAAAGGTCTTGCTTACATAGGCAGAAAACAAAGAAATTTAGTAGGATTATAACATTGTCTACACAAGATGGGTTTATGAGTTACAACTTAGTTACAGTTTGTTGTCCTTTTCATATAACTTATTTTCATTTCCTTTCCAATTTAAAAGAGTGTAGTTACCATTCCATCTTAGACTACTAAGTAATGAAGTCCTTAAGTGAGAAAGGTAAGAGAGAACTTAATCTATAATGACAATCAACAGTTGGAAAAGAAGTCTTCCCTGGGGCCCTTTAGTCATTTACAACATTTTACAAACCAATATTGGTAAGGAAAAAGGCTAATCTATAATCAGAGACAGTTTATAGCTCCCTGTTTACCTGACTCAGTTCCCATAATCACATTCTCTTAAGGTTCAGAATATTTAAAGATTCCAACAGCTTAGGCTTTGAATTACCTATTTTGACATAGTACATCACTCACCTCCTGGTAGGAAGCCATCAGTCTCACTATCACCTGGCCCTACACTTCTGTTCCCTACATCATTACAAGATGTCCACAATTGCAGGTCTTTCCTGTCCACCTGGACTCTCACCCTCACAAAGTTCTGAACATCTCGTAATAGAACCCAACTTTCTACCCATTCAAACTGTCAGGCCATCAGGTGCAAGCCCAGACTCAGAAAGTCTAAAGTCCTGCCTGCCTCAGCTAATGAACCCCCACCCCCCACCCCCCCACCACTGCACCCCCACCTGCATTTGCCATTATCCCTGATTGCCCTGTGGAGTTTCCCCCAACATAAGCTTCCCCTCACCCCACCCTGCCATCTTAACTACTCTTACGCCTTATCCCACCCGCTACTGTAACTGAACTTATGGTAATGTATACTCCTTGCCCCTACCCCCCACCACTGTAACTGATCTCACTCTGTAACTTTCTACTGCCCACCCCAAACCTATAAAACCAACTCCTAACCCACTGCCCTTTGCTAATGCCTTTTTGGCCTTAGCCCACCTGCACCCAGGTGAATAAACAGCCATGTTGCTCACACAATGCCTGTTTAGGGGGAGTCTCTTCGTTCAAAGTGTGCATTTTAACACAAACTATTTCACTGTGACTTCTGGAACTCATGGCCTATCATCAGCAAAATGCCACTGTCCTTAACCTCTTCTCTGAATGCTCATTTCCAGTATGAAGGAGGAGAGCCTTATCCTCTTCTCTGAGTGTTTCCTTCTAGTTCTTTCTCTGCTGAAGCCAGGCTCTTCCCCTGAGGACACTTTACCCACCCAATACCCCCACACGGCCCCCTCAAGACATGTTTTATCTCACTCCTCTGGTACCACTGAGCTTGTGAGTGGGAAGGTGTCCCACCTCTCATTGCTACTTTCAGAACTCCATTCCTCCCCTATAAACTGTTATAATAATATTTATAATAAGAAATGTATATTTGGTCTTCACCTCCGTTTCTTGAAACACAATTCCTAAAACTCTTGGAGTCTCCAAAGTGATGTGTCTTTTTGTATGCCAATGAGTTGACTGATGGATGGAAGCTCCTGGGTAGCCTCAGAGTGAAGCTAGCTGTCCAAGAAACCAACCATGTGATGAGAAGTTTGAAACTTTCAGTGCCATTCCTCCACCTCCAGGGAGAAGACGGCTGAAGGTTGGATTGATCACCAATGGCCAATGGTTTAGTCAATCATGCATATGTAATGAAGCCTCCATAAAAACCCAAAAGAAACAGGATTTAGAGAGATTGTAGGTTGCTGAAAGTATGAAGGTTCTGGGAGAGGGCACAGAAGCTCTGCCCTTTCCCCTATACCTTACCCTATATACCTCTTAATCTATACCCTTTGTAATATCCTTTACAATAAATGGGTAAACATAAGTAAAGTGTTTCTCTGAGTTCTGTGATTTGCCATAGCAAATAAATCAACCCCTAAGCAGGACTTGGGAATGTCCAATTTATAACTTGTTGGTCAGCAGGGCTGATCTCAACTTGGGACTTACAACTGGCATCTGGAGTAGGGGGCAGTCTTTGTGGGATGACATCCTCAATCTGTAGGATCTGATGCTGCCTCCAGGTAGGTAGTGTCCGAACTGCATTAAATTGGAGAATGCCCAGCTGGTGTCCACTGAAGAATTGGTCTGGGGTTGGGAGAAACTCCTGCACATTTTGGTACCTAGAGGTGAAATATTCTGTGTTGAGTATTGAGTGAGTGTGGAAGCGGGTGGATCACCTGAGGTCAGGAGTTCGAGACCAGCCTGGCAAACATAGTGAAATCCTGTCTCTACTAAAAATACCAAAAATTAGCCAAGTGTAGTGGCGGGCACCTATAATCCCAGCTACCCAGGAGGTTGAGACAGGAGTACCACTTGAACCCGGGAGACGGAGGTTGCAGTGAACGGAGGTCACACCATTGCACTCCAGCCTGGGCAACAAAAGCAAAACTCCATCTCAAAAAAAAAAAAGAATCGGAAGAACAGTTTGGTTCTTCCTATCTTTTCCGTAAACCTCCCCACCCCACCCCACACAGAGCTTCTGTGAAGCTTATGCACTGTTAGATCCCTCTATTGCTCCTTTTTGTAGGAGACATTTAAAGGTCTCCAAGCGACTCCGCTCCATTTCCCTCTCTCTCCCTCTAAGACCACTCTTGTACTAACACTTGATGATTTCAATATTCACTCAGATGACACCTCAAGGATCTTTATCTCTCAGTTTCTTGATCTTCTCATCTCCAATTATTTTGTCCACCCTACCTCTGCTCTCCCCCCACCTTATTCTACGACATTACCACTTACTGCACTCCTCCACAATCTGTGTTTCACATATCCTGTTCTCCAAACATCATCCTTTATCTCCCCAGCTTATTCCCTCTGTACTGGAACACCAGTGATTCTTAGCCCAGACTAGGATGTTTAACACTGCCATCATTGCACCGTCTGCTTGTACCCTGACCTCGCTTACTACGCTCAGTGGTCCATTGTTATCATCAGTCCTTTGAAGACACAATCAACATCTTTGCCCCTCTCTTCATCTGTCACACTCACCTGGCAGAAAACCCAGCCCTGGTTAAATTTGACTTTCTGCCTGTGCCACACCCACACAGTTGAAAGTGTCCAGAGAAAAAGCATGTAGCTAGGACGACTTATCTCCATGTAAAATCATGACAGAAACCTCTAGTGGGCCTGTAGTGCCATTTGTCACTCCGACCACATTCCCTCAGTCAATTCATGCCCCTACTCCATGATGAGTAATTCACGCCCTCTCTCTTCTCAAATTGCCCACCCTCTTCCCATTCCTACTCTCCACCAAAGACCTTGCCTTTTATGTCACAGAGAATATAGAAACAAGCCGAAGAGAACTTTCACGTGCTTCTGTGTGTTTTTCTCACCCTTGCTTGCTCATACTCACGCTCTCCTTCACTCCATGTGGTCTCTCATTTCAGCCTTCCTCTGGGTGTTTAATTCAGACTTCTCCTTCTGAAGATCATCAATCTCATCTCACGTGTTCTCACTACCAGGAGTTCCGTTACAGTCACCCCACAGGGGTAGCTCCGCCCCCAAGACCACCTGACTTGTTTCTCAGGGCTCCAACTCCAAATTCCCAGTATGAAAAATCTGACTGGGTTCCCCTCCAGTCAATCAGCTGTGGCCATTGCACAATAAGGCCTTAGAAAGTGGCCGTGCTCTGAATGGGGGGTGTAGGGCAGTAGGAAATAGAGGACAGCAACTAGCCAAAACCAAACAAAACAGAAACCCCTCCAAAAGTCTGTCTACTGGGGGAAGACTACATAAATACAACATGGCACATAAAAATTTAGAGAACAAAGGTTTTCAGAAACTACTGGGAACAAAGAGATGTCATTACAAAAGGCATCTGAGGAAAGCACAGCTACGATGTATTTTGGTCTGTGTCCCCTAGACTGTGTCTCAGAGCCCAGAACTGGCCCTATTGATCTTTGTAATCCAGTATATTACATGGTAGCTAGCATTCAATATTTGCTGGATTGAACGGAATCCCCTAGAAGATAATGAAAAAATAAATGGCAGCATGATGGGCACTGCAATTCTGCTCATCTAAAAAAAGAAAGAATTGAAGTTTTCCCGGAGAATTGAACTTTTCTCTAGCACTGAATATTGTGAGGGACTGTGAAAAGAAATCTTTATTCGGGTGACATTTGGTCACATAATGGACAATGGCCTCATCTCAGGCTTTGCAAAAGATTCAGAAATGCCTTTCAACTGCCTGTTTCTTATATTATCTCTCTCTAGAAGCCAAGGACATAACACTACCTCATAACTCCAGGATGGCATTTCCATAGAGAGATGAGCTAAGCTGGCAGAGGAGGCTGCTTTCTGACCAAACACAGGAAAAGAGCTGAGGAATCCCAGAGACGTGACTATGAGCCATGGGTGGGGGCTGGGAGGCAGAAAGTTATGCCGAATCACCTGGAAGAATTTTTCAAGATATGAATCATCCCTCCAGAGTGACTCTAAAATCACCCGGGTCCCTGAAATAAAGGTAAAGAGGGGATCAGAAGATTCCTGGCATATATGTTTTGAAAAATACCATTCTCTCCCTCTCCCTCCCCCTCACTCTCTTGAATACCAATGACCTTGAGTGATGCATGTGTTTGATAAGTCTTTCTCAAATATCAGCATATATTTTATGTATGCATTTATATGCCATCTCATTCCAGAAAGGATGGCAGATGGTGCACAAGGATACATAAAATACAAAAAAGGAGCATAAAAAATAGAAACAAAATGCCAAAGAGGAAAAAAAATTGGAAATTCAAATGCTAGTAGCCCTAAGTGCACTTTCATGAAGTTCAGCTGGTGTGAATTCAAGAAAGGCTGTGCTCACTGAGAAGAGACACTAAGCCAGGGGTTCAAGGAGCATGAGCTTCAGGCACTGGAACATCTGCTGGAGAAGCTGACCATTTGTCACCAGGATGAAGACCTCTGAATTAAGTTCTCACCAGACGGAAGCAACCCCACCTGAAAGGAAGGTGTGCGGCAAGGGTCCCACTTTGTAAAATTTGAGTTATAGAAAGGTCCCCATGAGAGGGCCTGGCCAAGATAGCACTTAGAACTTCAGGAATTCACAGGGAAGGTAGAGTGTTATTAGGTCTTCTTACTACTTCCTCTCCTTCCTGGAGAGAAGCCCCAGATTGAGGCATCTGGAATTCAGGTGACTTTTATACTCAGCTTCCATCTTGATCAGGGGCTGAATTACAGATTAGATGTCTAGGTCTTTCAAATCCTGTTTCTATTTAATTAAGGCTGTCTTCCTATACATACAACAATTTATGCCTAGAATGTGGCCAGGCATTTATATAAGATCCCATGATAGAACTGAAAACACTGGCATCTGTGTGGAGGGTGCTGGGGTGTCAGGTGGAGGTGGGCAGAGATCAACTAATGCCACCCCAGGATAGTAATAAGTACTGCTCATTTTACTGACAACTTTTAAGATGCTGGGTGCCTTAAATGCATTATCTCATTTAGGCATTTTGTCCACCACCCCAGGAGCATTCTATCATCATCTTCATGTTACAGCTGAGGAGATGAAGGCTCAGAGAGATTACGTGTCTCACCCAGAACAGTTCACTTCTAAGCCGTTGAGGCAGGACCCAAGCCCAGCAGTCAGGCTGCTGAAGCAAGACACAGGGGGCAGGTGAGAGTGGATATGGACTCTAGTTCATGGAACCCATGTCTTTAACAACCAGCCTTCAGTTATTCTCTGAAGCCCAACGAACTCAGTTCTTTTGGACCAGTGAAAAAGACACCCATGGAAAAAAATTTTTTTTCAATTTCCCTTCCAAATGCTGAGCCCTGAGTGAAGTCAAAGTAAAATTTCTGCTAATAACTTAGCAGTCATCCTGGTTTGTCTCGGCTAATGGTGAAGAGTAGGGAAGGCAGAGTTGGGGCCGATGAGATGTCATTCTTGGGGTAACAGAGTCATACCATCAGTCCTGAATTCTTCATGACCATTTTTTAATGCCTTTTGAGGAATTTTTTGCCCATCACCCCAAGAATTATTGATGTGCAAGAATCTGTTTCCTTTGACATATTCGTCACAGTCAGGGAGATTTTATTCTTCATTTTATCTAGTCAAAAATTACCAAAAGCCTTTTTTGGCTTGTTTTCCAAATATTAATTTTGTTACAATTTAAATGTGAGTTTGAAATCCACCCATGCACATTCTCTTTAGGAGACCCCACCCTCCCACCACCTTTGAGGATCCCTGAGTGCTATTAGGAGCTTCTTTTTGAACATATTTTTTTTTCTGAAATGCTCACTAGAGTAAAAGAGCAAATTCGAGAAGTCAGAAAACTGGTTTCTGCCTCAGCCCTCGGTTTTACAAATTCTCATATGCCTCACTGGATTAGCAAAATCACCCGATCTGCAGGAATTTGGACACATCATTCCTTTCAATGTCTTAAAAATGATATCCCCAGATATTTTCCTCATGTTTCTTTCCTTTCTGTCTTTTTCTTTTTTTTTTCTTTCCTTTTTTCTGAGATGGAGTCTTGCTCTGTCACTAGGAGTGGAGTGACAGTGGCATGATCTTGGCTCACTGCAACCTCCACCTCCTGGGTTCAAGCGATTCTCCTGCCTCGGCCTCCCAAATAGCTTGGACTACAAGCATGCACCACCATGCCCAGCTAATTTTTGTATTTTTAGTAGAAACGGGGTTTCACCGTGTTGACCAGGATGGCCTTGATCTCTTGACCTTGTGATCTGCCCGCCTCAGCCTCCCAAAGTGCTGGGATTACAGATGTGAACCACCACACCCAGGCTCTTTTTTTTTTTTTTTTTTTTTTTTTTTTCCTGAGAAAAGGCCTCATTCTGTTGCTCAGGCTGTAGTTCGGTAGTGCAATCATGGCTCACTGCAGCTTCACCCTCCTGGGCTCAAGTGATCCTCCTACTTCAATCCCATGATGGGCTGGGACTCCAGGCACTCCCACCACACCTGGCTAATTTTTCAATTTTTTGTGGAGACAGGGTCTCTCCCTTTGTTGCCCAGGCTGGTCTCAAACTCCTAGGCTCAAGCGATCTGCCCACCTCAGCCTCACAAAGTGCTGGGATTACAAGCGGGACCCACTGCATCTGGCCTCATGTTTCTTTTACTTTGTTTGATGTACAAAATTATAGTGTATGTTCCAGGTGCTTATATAGGATTTTATCTAACACTTAGGCCATAAACACATAACAAGTAGTTAACCTTTGAGGTTTCTAAGGCAAATGTGTGCACACATGTGTAATCCTGAACTCACACAGGCTACTGAGGAGTTTTTGTTAAGATCCTCCATTCATCATTAAATGGGACAGAATGGTGTTTCTCACAGCTTTCAATTCTGGGGATTTTAAACCACAGGTTTGCAGTTCCTTGCAGGTTTAATTAGTTACTCTAAGTAGCTGGAGCTGTTCTCTAAATGTACAGCTGGATCCTGAAACGCTGACTTTTTCATTAACCTTGCAGTCCTTAGGCCGGAGCAGCTCCTGCAGTAAGACTTTTAAGAAACACCTTTTCCTAATGATGGACAGAAGGATATCCAAGGACAGGCACAGAGACAGGCTTTGGAGCCAGGAGACCTGCCTTTGTTTTACTTTGTTTTGTGCAACATTTTATTTTGAAATAATTTAAGACTCTCAAGAAGTTGCAAAAACTGTACAGAGTTCCCATGTACCCTTCACTCAGCTTCCCCCAATGGCAGTACATAAACGCAGGATATCAAGAGACCTGCTTTCACTAGCAAACACTTCCTGAGCACATATACAATGTGCAGGAACTGTTCTACAGGCTTTAAAGCGATAACTCCTTTAATCCTCACAGCAAACCTTTGGGATAGCCACAGTAACCTTCATTTTACAGCTGAGGAAACCAAGGCACAAAGATATTAGATAAATTGCCGTTAGCCAGAATTCAACCCAGACTCCCTGGCTCTGAACCTGTGCTTTGAAACACTACACTACCCTGGATTTTTTTCTATGTGACCTTGGCTAAGTTACTTGTGCCATGCTCTGTTTACTTATAAAAATTGTTTTGAAGATTTTTTTAAATTAGGAAATAAAATACCACATACAGAGGCCAGTATTCAGTGGATTGCTCTTCCCCTGTGCTCACATCTCCATTCAGTGGATGACTATTGAAAAGCACTAGAAAAAAACTAGTTTTCAGTTTTCCAATTTCCATGAATGGTGCAAATCACTCACTGGTCAAGCAGCGATTGCACTGAGGTTTGTACTGGAATAAAGCGGTCACGGGTGTGCTTCGATATTTCAGCCACAGCACCGTCCGATCCACTCTGGAATTTCAGATCTTTCAGATAGTTATCTGAAGAAATGGCAAATGGCTATAATCTGCTGACTGCACAAAATTCAGGATATGTAGAAAGAAATTAACAAACTAAAAGCAAGAAAGCTCTCAAATATATTCAAACAAAAAGGATGAAAACGGATTTTACTCCCATAGTTAGATCTAATGATAAGAGTACATGCCAGCTATGTATGACATGTCTGCAATGTGCCAAGCTCTTTATAGTCTCTCTAATCCTCACAATTTACATAAAGCACTACCCTGTTCTAAGAGGAGGAAGCTCAAGAGCTATCTACTCTTCCTACCAAGAGGAAGGAATAGATAGACTACAAGTGCAAAGGCATCCTTTCCCAACTCTGTCATCTGCTCACCTCAATACGGAAAACCAAGAAGCAGGTAACAATACAAGGAAAAGCTAACTCGGGAAAAAGTTGGCTGCCTTACTAGTCAGGAGATCTTCCTGACCAGTCTCTTAGGGCCCCTCTGGAATGTATGTCATGATGTAAATGGTCACCGGTAAGTTCATTAAATCTTCTTGAATCTTTAGTCTAGCTTTCTCAGCCACTCCCTCTCCACTCTTGCTTTAGTTCAAGAGGAAGGAGTACAAACTTGGATCAGGGCAAATTTACTAATGAGGGTGCACTGAGCAGAGAGTCCGTATCCCATGCTTTGATTCAAGACGGGAAGAGCTCTAATACTTGTTTGGTTGGTTAACTGAAATATGTATCAAAGGTGGTCTACAGTAAACGAAATCACAATGCTATAACTTCTTAGTGTACTATAAAGACAAGCATTCAAAGACCTAAGGAGACTAAAATGCTAGAATGAAGTGATCCTGCAAGACCTGCTCACCCATTCTGGAAGGATCCAGAGGACGTGCCCTTTGCCAAGGCTGTGATAAATTCCTGAGGTGACCCCTGCCTCAGCATCCTTGAAGAGTTCAGTGCTTGTTTATCTCTGTAGGTCAGAAATTACGGTATCAACTGTAATTGAATTAAGACTCCTGAATGCAATGAAGGTGCCAGGATTCTAGGGTTGCAGGGGCCAAGCGATATCAGAATCAAAGCAATAATAAAATAGTCTGATTCACAGAAATCGTTGGCATTGGCTAAGCTGATCATACTGTCCCTAGAACTAACATAGATAGGTAGTTTATTAAGTCTTCTTTATCTGTGTGAGTAGAAAAGCTCTAAGTCTAGTGATCAGAAGTTCTGGATTAAGTCGCCAAATGAGAGAATCACAGCCTCTCAATCAGTTCCCAGACTTGAACTGATTCACCAACACAGAGTTGGTGAATCCTTGAAGAAAGACCCTGCCATACCGTGAAAAATACATAAATGTGTGTCTGCCTCCCAATCTTTTCCGAAAGATCTGTGGCCATTTACTAGGGTAGTTGTGCCTTGGAGAAAGAGAAACAATTAGACTTTTTCAGGAATTATGGGAATGCCTAAAATGTTACTGTAATCCACCAATCAGAGTAGGCACTTAGGAAAGTCAAATGATTAACAGAGTTTGGGTTTGGTTTCATCTCACAGTAGGCCCAGTGGGGCCTGAAATGATCCTATGGTCATTTTCCAAATTTTGGGGTACCTTCATCAGCATGGACATTCTGAGCAGAATCCTCACATTGGTTCCCTAACCTACAGAGGAGCATGGGTTATCATGGTAGGAAAGACCAAGTGGAAGTCACTAGTACTGTTCTCTCCCTAGAAAAATAGTAAACCAAAGGCAATACCACATTCCTGTAAAGATTAGTGTCACCACCAAGAACTTGAAAGATGCAGGGATAGTGATGACTACCCTATCCCCAGATAACTGGCCTTAAATAGTTGGCCTGTGTAGAAGACAGAGGGAGCTTATGGAATGCCAGTGGATTATCCTGAAGTTAATTAGGTGGTGACTTCAATGGCAGCTGCTCTTCCAGACGCAGCTGTTGTTGGAACAAAGCAACACATCCCCCTCTACGCATGCAGCTTGTATGCCACCTTGTATGTAGCTATTGATGCAGCAAGTGCCTATTGATAAGACCATCAGAAGCTCTTTTCTTTCAGTTGGCAATGCCAGCAATACACCTTCACTGTTCTACCTCAAGACTAGGGAAACTCCAGCTCCATGCCATAATCTAGTCCACAGGGACACCACCACATTTCCATGCCATAGGACACCATGCTGGCCCATTACACTGACAAGATGATGCTGACAGACCTAATAAGCAACTACTTTAGGCACGCTGAAACAATATTTGCATCAGGGTAAGAGAAATAAACTCCACGAAAACTTCAGAAAATTTCGTGGTCTATCTCTTTCAAGGTAAAGGACAAGTTGCAACACTGGGCCCATATTATCTAGGAAAGAGGCACAATGCATAGTAGGTTTCTCTGGATTTTGTAGGCAACATCTGCCCATTTGCCAAGTGACCCAAAAATCTGCCAGTTTTGAGTTGATCCCAGAAAAAGTGAAGGCTTTGAAGCAGGTTCAGGCTGCAATGCAAATTACTCTACCACTTCGACCATATAGCCCACAGATAAAACCATGCATGAAGAGTCAGTAGCTGATAGTGATGAATCATGGAGCCTTTGGTAGGCAATATATGTGAATTATAATGCAGACTCCAGATTTTGGAGCAAAGCCATGCTATCCTCTGCAGATAACCACTATCCGTTCAAGAAACAACAACAGCTTTTGGCTTGCTTCTGGGCCTTAGTAGAGACAAAATGGCCATGGGACCCCAAGTTATTATGTGCCCTGAGCTACCCAGCATAAACTGGGGTTGCCTGACCCATTGAGCCATAAATTTCAGCATGCACAATACCACTCCGTCATCAAATGAAAGTGGTATACATGAGATGAGGCTTGAGCAGGTCCTGAGGACACAGATTGAATGAGGAAGTAGCCCGGATCCCCAAAGCCTCTGTATCTGCTACTCTAACTTCTCTCTTTCCACCTATACCTCTAGCCTCCTGGGGAGTTCCCTAAAACCAGCCTATTGAGCAGGAGTAAAAGAAAGCTTTGTGCAGGGTTTACAGATGATTCTGCTCATGAAAGTGGATGGCTGCAGCACCGCAGCTCCACATTGGGATGACCGGGACAATGATAAATGGGAACACTCCTAATGAGTAGAACTTGGAGTAGGCGCCTGATTGTCGCCTGGGAGATATGCCAGCAGCGTGGGTCTAAACTGCTTCATGGGCGGTAGCTCATGGTTTGGCTGAATGGTCAGGGACTTAGAAGGAACAAGACTGGAAAATGAATGGCAAGAAGATCTAGGGAGAGGTATGTGGATGGACCACTCCACATGGAAATGGGGTGTGAAGATATTGGTACCTTACGTACAAACTTACTCAGTGTGACCTCATCAGAGGAGGAATTTAACATCAAGTGGATAGGAAGACCCATTCTATGGATACCACTCGACCTGTTTCCCCAGCCACTCCTGTCATTGGCCAATGGGCTCATGAATAAAGTAGCCCTGTGGCTCTGGAATGTGGACTGCTATTCACCAAGGCCAGTCTGGTTTCAGCCATGCTGATTGCTGAATCTGGCAACAGAAAGACCAACACTGAGCATTTGATATGGCCCCATTCCTCAGGAGGACTGTGGCAGGTTGATCACCTTGGATTGCTTCCATTACAGAAGAGAGAACAAATTGTTCTTAGCCACTTACTCTGTTTAAGGATTTGCCTTTTCTGCCTGCAAGGTTTCTGCCAAGAATACTATCTATGGACTTACACAGTGCCTTACCTACCTTCCTGTTATCCCAAACAGCCTTGTATACGATGTGACCAAGGAACTCACTTTACAGAAAATGAAGTACAACAATCAGCCCCTGTATCTAGAACTCATGGAATTCACTGGTCATATGATGTGCCCCATAAACCTGAAGCAGCTAGCTTGGCAGGATGATGGAATGGCCGGAGTGGGCCAGCATCTTCTAGGAAGCAGCAAATGCAGCAAATCACTATCTGATATTTGGTGTCTTTTCTCCCGTAGCCAGGATGCACGAGTCTGCAAATCAAGTGCTGAGAATGGGCAGGGCTCCCCTCACTCTTACACCTAGTGAGCCACTGGCAACATGGTGCTTCCTGTCCCCTCAGCTTTAGGTTCTGCTAGGCTAGTGATCTTCTTTCCGAAGGGAGAAATTCTACTAACAGCACAACAATGGTTCCACTGAATTGGAATTGGAGACCATTTTGGGCTCCTTGTGCCTGTGAATCAATAGGCTGAAAAGGCAGTTGCTGAGAGAATCACTCCTGCCTATTAGGGCAAAACTGAGTTGCTACCACGCAAAGTGCATAAGGGGACGTATGTCTGGAATGGACCTGTGTTAGTATTCCCATGCCCTGTGACTAAATTCAACTACCTAGGTGAGGCAGGACTAGCGATGCCCATACCCTTCAGCAGTGAAGGTCTGGGTCACCCACTAGGCATGGAGCCATGACCAGCTTAGGTGTTTGGCAAAGGGAAGGAATGTGGAATGGGTAGTAAAAGAAGGTTGTTATAAATACCAGCTATGACCCTGTGACCAGTTGCATAGAAGACTACAGTAGTCATGAATGTTTATTCCTTGTTTAGACATGAATGTTTATATATGTATTAGCTAAATATTTGTTTCTTTCCCTCTCTCTTCCTATCATCATATATAAAAATATGCTAACAGATGTTAACTGTATATTTCAGTATTGAAAGTAGGATGCGTGAATCTCTCAGAAGAAGAATGAACATTACCCAGACAAAAAAAGGACTATGTATCTTCTTTTGGAAAAGGATTTCGGGTGTTTCTGTTTGTACATCAGATGGTTGTATCATGTCTTTATTTGGAGATTAAGTCTGGTTTCAGGAGATGTGTATGAGTGACAGGTGATCAAGAAGAGGGCTGTAGCAGCTTGCAATATGTCAACTTGGTTAGGCTGAACTACAGTTTCTAGAATTTCCTTTCCTATATGTTTCTGGTTAAGGTGAGCCACAAGAGAGATTCTTATGGAAATTTCGTGAGTGTAGGGAAGCAGCAGGTGTTTTGGTGTGGATGAGGAGGGTTTTGGTTTGTTTTTGAGAGAGGATCTCACTCGGTCACCCAGGCTGGAGTGCAGAGGTGCCATCACAGTTCACTACAGCCTCAACCTCCTTGGCTCAAGCAATCCTCTTGCCTTAACCTCCCAGTTAGCTGGGACTATGAGCATGTACCCCCACACCTGGCTAATTTTATGTTTTGTAGAGATGAGGTCCTACTATGTTGCCCAGGCTGGTCTCAAACTCCTGGCCTCAAGTGATCCTCCTACCATGGCCTCACGAAGTGCTGAGATTACAAGCATGAGCCTCTGCACCTGGCCAGCAGGAGTTTTGTAGCTCACACATGTTCACATATATCTGCCAGCTCACTCTTAGGTGTGAGGGAGTGGTCAGACCTGTGACTGCTCTGCCTTCTCTAGATCCTTCTTCAGCCACTGCAACTCCTGCCCATGTGTGTTTCATGCTTGATGAAGAGCCTCTTCGGTGGAACATTCATGTCACCCACCCACCCTGGCCAGAGACAATGGGGACTGACAGGGGGCTCAGCTCATCCTGTGGGCTCTGGCTTGTTCTTCCCAGCCTGTTCTTACTCTCTTCTACTTCATATATAAACAATGTGTTACAGGGATTCAGCCTCACTAAAAATTGTAGGAACGGTCTCACTCTATAAATACATAACGTAATAATAAAAATTATATATACACACATATTTATATATATTGGCTGCAGGGATTTGATCTTACCAATAGCAGAAACTCTCTAAATATAAATACATAATAATACTATATCATATTATATATAATATACATATACAATTGGTTTCAGGGAGAGTGTATGTATGTATGTGTGTGTGTGTGTGTGTCCCAGTACTTCTGCTTCTCTGAATCCTAACTGATAATAGCCCGAAGTGTTGGAGACTTGTGTGACCACCAGGCACATGTTCCATGAGCCTCTGAAGAGGTCCCATTCCATCCCACCCTGGGCAGCTGCCGTTGTAAACTTCCAGCTCTGTGTCTGAAGGAGAAACCTTTGTGCCTTCATGGTTTCTTTTCCTTCTCAACTGATCCTTTTCCCCATTGCACATCTCAGGGAGGAATTTATATAGTGATTATCCCAGAGCAAGAAATGCTTGGGGAAATGAGAAATGGCTGCTGAAACCCTTGTATCGCATCCCTGGCCTGGAATAATAACACATCAGTTGTGTTCCTCAAGAACTCGAGATTATTCCCTATCTCTGCATATTTTAGAAGGGTGTGATTTCCTGCTCACTCTCAGTGAACCATGAACCCTCTCCAGGCTTTCACCAAGAAGCACATTTTCCCATCACGTGAAACGGCACATCACATATCTGCTCTCATGCAAGACGCTCTGTGAGCTCCCATTCTAGAAGCCTCAGTCCTGTAATCTCTTGCTTCTATTGCTTTCTTTTTGCCATTGACCTGACCTTTCCAAGAGGGTGAATAATACTATCCCCCACCTTTAACCATAATAACATCACATTTTTGTGTTCCAAAGCTATTTGTTCTACTGTGACTCAGAAGCAGAGATGGAGATGGAAACTCTCCTTCAGGGGAGAAAGGCTCACTTCCTCTCCTTTCCCCCTACCCCTACCTCCCCTAAACCCCACACCCCAGGCACCCCCAACCCTGGGTTTTCACAGCGGGGACTGATGGGAACCCCCCTCTATCCTCAGGCCATTTCTGCAACTCTGAGTTCCTCAAAACTTCTCCTTTTTCTTGGAAAATGCTACCACTGAGGCATAACTAGGGGGATCTGGGGCTCAGTGATCCTCACTGCAAACTGCACCCAACCCCAAAGCAGCTTGAGAGCCTGACTGAGAGAGAGGCAGAGGCAGGAGGTGAGGTGAGATCAAAGCCAAGAGCTCTATTTGGAAGCTGAATTCTTAATACCAACGTGCTTAGCATCCAAGAGCCATTAAAAACACTCCAACTTCTCATAGATAAAGAAGTACATATTAGAATGTCCATTTCAGCATTCCTTAGAATACTAAAACTGCCGAACAATGTGGGTGTTCAATCGTGGAATGTTGAGTAGCTATGAAGAATCACGTGTTCACTATTTTTAGTAAAAAAAGAAATGCCCACAAAATGCTAAATCTTTTTTAAGAGCAAGTGGCATATAAGCCCATTTGTTTATTTGCTCTAAATTTTGAATTACTGACTATGCCCAGAAACAACAACAAAAAAAAGTGTCACGCTGTTAGCAGTGATTTCTTCTGGGCAATGAAACTGGAGTACGGGAAATATTTCTGAATCCTTTGATTTAGTTACAATAATTATTACTTTTGTAATCAGAAAATAAGAATTTTAAAATCATATTTTTTGAAGTATCATAAATGACAGAAAAATGTTCATAATAAAAGGTGAATTTTTAACAACAGGACACAGAATATATAAGAACTAAAACATCACAAAATATTACCTCAAAAAAAGACACTGAAAAGAAGGAAATCCTTCAATAGGCAAATGTTGATATTTTCTGGGTGTTAAGATTACAGGTAACTTATGTCCTTCAGGATACATTTTATATTCTAAGAAATTCTAAATTGTGAATTAGTTTTTTAATAACAAAAAATAGACATTATTACTTTTTTAGAGTCAGCCTTTATATTAGTATCCTGTGACATGCTAGGCCACAGGACTCACATTTTCTTATTATTTTCCCCACACAGTGATCCTATGGGGGAATTTTTTGTCACAGAGGCTGCAATATCTGTATTCCTGTGAAGAATGTTACAGAACTAAAGTTGGACCCCTCTGAATGGATATCGTAAACACCCCAGCTCCATCACTACACATTCTATGCGTGTACCAAAATCTCACATACACCTCAATATAAAAATAAACATACAACTACAATATACATCGTACAAATACAATATATTGTACAAAATACAATATGCAAGTACAAAAATATACAAATACTACATATCAACTAAAAATTCTTCAGTCAAAATAAAAAAAGAAAAACGTGGATGCCTCCCTCCCTAGAATCAGCTCTGCCAGCCTCCCGTGCTCCCCCGCTGCCCACCACATCCACTGTGTGTTCTCTCTTAGCCACCGCCTCCAGCTTGTGAAGACTGGTTATGAATTAACCTTCCTCTTAAAGGACTTTTTGTACTCAATTCTCTAACCCATATCTGCTGTCAAGTACCATTTCTTTCATTTGCCAACAATAAAAAATGAGCAGAAATTATTTAACTCACTGCCAAAAGAACCCGTTCAATAGCAGGACCAGAACCAGACAGCCAGCTCCATTATTCTCGCATGTATTCAAGCTCCCAGTGACTGCCCGTCATTGCTGACACTAAGGATGGCAAGCCACAGTTGCATAGTCCTTGTCCTTTGGGTGCTCAAACCAGGCAGGTTGGGGCAGAGGACCAGGAAGGAGGAAGAAACAGGTTTAAAATGAATGAGACTCAGCAATCATGATGTGAGTGAACAAAGGAAAAACCAAGGCCATTGCCATGGAGATAGGGAGAAAGCGTAAGAGAAGAGCAGTTCAGGAAAGCCAGGCCGGAGCTTGACCACTGTCTGAGAGCTGGGGTTCTCAAACTGTGGTCCCCAGACCAGCAGTCACAACATGTCCTGGGGTCTTACTAGAAATTCACAGTCTTGGGCCTGAGCCTCACCCCAAGCCTCCTGGGTATCCACAACTCCAGTGGGGGCCCAGTCATCTGCATTTTAATACATCCTCGTATTCCTTCTCCCTCTTAATTCCCCTACCTCCCACTGATTCATCTGGGCTGCTGAAGCTGCAGGCCTGCTGATCTAAAATCCAGTGAGTGCCAGATCAGGATAACTCGGGGAGGCGAACAGAGCAGGAAACCTGGCATGAGCGAGTCACCGGAGCCTCCTGCAAAGACCAGAAAAGGGACCCCCTAACAGAGGATCACCCAAGATGAGCCCCCAAAACTGCCCTGTTTCAGTTGCAAGTTAGGGTTGAGGGCTGTTTACAAGACGCCAGTTCCAAATGTAAGTAAGTTAAATGCCTATTCAAACACTGGGGGAGGACCCGCGCCCCTTATTCCGGCTATTTCAAGGAGTGTCACCCAACAACCACCAAATTCCATGAATCTAGACAATCTTGTAAATACGACAGTGCACAGGTGTTAGGATGTGTTAAGTGTCTTATTAGAGATTTGCACAACGCCACAGAGCACACAGGAAGCAATCGCTGCTGCTGGCTGCAGACAGTTGGGAGGAGGTTTTACCAAACAGACCACATTGAATCTGGAGCTTGAATTTCAAGCAGAATTTTGCCAGCTAGGGGAAAAGAGCAGGGGCAAAAGTTGGAGGTCAGAAAGGCCTCCTGGAAGGGGGAGAAGAATGGGAAGGCAGACTCAGTTGGGGGAGAACAGAGAGCCCCACTGCCAGGCTAAGGAAGATCTGCTTCATTCTGTAGAAAGGGAACTCATGGGAGGTTTTGAAGCAGAGAATGGGTGTGATGAAATTGACAAACAGAGAGATCACTTTGTATGAGTGGAAAGAGGAGACTGGAGAGGAGGCCAGTTTCGGATTCCGAGGGATTTCTAATCTTCATTTATAGTCATGCATTGCTTAAATAAAGGCAAACATTCCACTCTGAGAAATGCATCATTAGACAGTTTCATGTGTGTACATCACACAGCGTGCTCACACAAACCTAGGTGGTATGGTACACACCTAGGCTACATGGTATCCTCTTGCTCCTAGGCTACAGATCTCGATCTGTACAGCAGGTTATTGCCCTGGTTTTTGTAGCCAATTGTGTCACAGTGGTATTTATCTATCTAAATATATCAAAAAAATAGAAAAGGTACAGTAGAAATATGGTGTTCTCATGAGTTTACCGTTATACACGTGGTCTGTCTTGATCAAAATGTTGTTACGTAGCTCATGACTGTACTTGTGCTTTTTTTCCACCAGGTACGTATTCTACTCAGCACTTTCTTTGTAATTACGTAGTATGACTGTGAAGGGAAGGAGCCACCCGGGACAATGCGACAGGGACACCCTTGAGATGAGACTTAAGAAACGAGAAGAGCAGGGTACACACCTCCTGCACTGGCACGCAGGAGGGGCTGTTTGTCCTCTGAGACAGGAAAGAAGGGGCTAAGAATTCATGAGACACAAATGTGTGACGTCGAAGAGAAGTGGGATCATCTCCACCAGAGGCCTCCATTTTCTCAATAATGAACATGTCAACATCGTGGCCTGAGAACTCAGGGTCAGGGCTAAGCGTGGGAATTCAAGAAGCGCGGCCAAGGTTTGGAACAAACAGCAGCTAATACCCCTAGGATGTGTGTTCTGTGTCAGCCGCTCTACATACATACTCACTGAATCCTGGCAACACCACCAAGAGATCAATGCTATCTATCATTATCATACCCGTTCCACAGAAGGGAAAACTGAGGCACAGTGCGATTACAGTGACATAGGTTGTCAGTGGTAAAGCTGTGATTTGAGCCCAGGCAGTCACCAACCAAGGTGAGGAGTCAGAGAAGGAATGCCCCAAGAATGGGTAAAAGATCCTACAGTACACTGTTTACAATGGCAAAGAGTTGGAACCAACCCAAATGCCCATCAATGATAGACCGGATAAAGAAAATGTGGTACATACACACTGTGGAATACTATGCAGCCATAAAAAAGGATGAGTTCATGTCCTTTGCAGGGATGTGGATGAAGCTGGAAACCATCATTCCCAGTAAACTGACACAAGAACAGAAAACCACACCGCATGTTCTCACTCATAAGTGGATGTTGAACAATGAGAACACATGGACACAGGGAGGGGAACATCATACACCAAGGCCTGCTGGGGGATGGGAGAGCTAGGGGAGGGATAGCAGGGGGTGGGGGGGGATTGGGGAGGGATAGCATTAGAAGAAATACCTAATGTAGATGATGGGGGGATGGATGCAGCAAACCACCATGGCATGTGTAAACCTATGAAACAATCCTGCACGATCTGCACATGTACCCCAGAACTTAAAGTATGATAATTAAAAAAAAAAAATCCTAAAGTAGTGTTGAAAGCTCTGCTGAGTTTAAAAGCCATGTGTTTTCTGTGGAGTCAATCAGAAGGCTTGCCCTCACCCATGCCTACAGAGAGACCCTTAGAAGAAATATTGCGTGTTTTTTGAAGGGAAGACTAGAAGTCTAAAAGGGCCATCTCAAAATGTTGGTGAGCATTGCATTCACAGAAGGTGACCTGGGCTCTGACATCATGTGGGAAAGCCTCTGTTGGAGGGTGCGTGGAGAACACTAACTGCGGGCCAGCAAGTGCCCTGTTGAGTCTAAGGCCCTGCATCCTCGTAAAGCAGGGATGCTACAGGGGGGAAGAGGGTGGCTTCCCAGCCACTGAGTCTTTGCCTCATCCAACTGTGGAACTGGAATTTCTTCAAGTATTTGGGGGGAAGAGCAGTTGCCAACAAAGCTGAATCAAAGGACCTAAAAATAGTTAAAGAAAACAAAAAGACAGAATGTGCAATTCAGATTATTTGGGAAGCCAAGCCAAACTTAGAAAAAGTACAAGATAGGTGGGGAGCAAGGAAACAACCTTTTGCCTCACTCTCTGGCAATAATTACACCCCTAACTACTGTCTATTTGCTTAGCACACTCTCTCCTGCTATCTCTTCATGGTGAAAACTGTCTCTGGTCTTTAGGTCAAAGCATCTGGCTCAGGTAAGCAAACCACCTTGTCTAACAACATGCTCATACCAAACCAAATCCTAGCACAGAGGGCCCCTACACCATTTCCTGCCATCCATGGGATGGGTCTGCCTTACATGCAGGGGAAATAATTGTGAAATCTCAAGTGTCTCCAAAATGTAACCAGCCCCCTGGTCCTTACATATTACATTTTGAGGTGGTCAGAGGAAACCCAGCTGAGATTTTGGTCCATTAGGATACATTTGGCTGCCACATCAGAAAACCCTCCAAAACAGCGACTTCACCCATAAGAATATTTTTTAGAGTGTAATTTGGGAAAAAGTACTTCCAAGGTCAGTTCAGTAGTTCCACATCATCAGGGCATCAGTCAGTGCAACCGGCAGGGAGGGTTGGCGGGGGACCACCACCAGTGTCTCCCACCAGATTATGTAGAGAGATTCCCTTGCTGCTCAGGCTGATGTCTTGATACCCTGCTCTTTCCAGAGGAAAGTAACATAGGGATTTCCCACAGAGGACCTGTGTTAGCCTCCCATGCCTTTTCTAGCTTCTAGGGCAACTGCTTTCCTTGGCTCGCAGTCCCTTCTTCCATCTTCCAAATGCCTCACTGCAGCCTCTGCTCTCACCATCACATCTCACACCCTCTCCTTCTGATCTTCCTGCCTCTCTCCTATAAGAGCCCTCTCCTATAAGGGTGGGCTATATTAGGCCCACCCAGACTATCCAGGACAATCTCAACTCAAGACCCTTAGGCTCAGCACATCTGCAAAGTCCCCTTCGCCATGCAGGGTAACATAGTCACAGGTTCTGGGTGTTAAGATGTGGACATCCTTGGGAACCATTCATTATCCAGCCAATCACAGGCCCTCAAAGAGGGATCTTTGCCTATGTCCTCTATGTCCTCACTGACTCTAAGGAAATAAGCCACTCCCCCTAAAGTATTCTATCAGATATTTCTGGAAAGTTCCAAATGTGTTCTTCAAACAACCCTTTGGCTACCCTGTGACAGTTACCATTTTCCCTTTAATTTGGTCACTATGGTTCTATTGATGCAGCCAAACCTAAAATTGGGGCTTAGCTTCAGGGGGTGCTTGGCTTCACTTTGAGAGGAATCAAGAGCAAGCTGACAGCGAAGGAAAGCAAATTTAGGGCAACGGTGTGCAGCAAAAGGCTACTCCATAGACAGAGCGGGGCTGTCCCTTCGGCAGAGTGGCACTCGTGGATTGCAGGCTGGCTGTATTTATACCCACTCTTAATTATATGCTAAATAAAGGGAGGATTATTCATAAACTTTCTGGAAATGGGGCGGGGAGTCTCGGAACCATATACGGTAACTTTCAGGCATTGCCATGGCATTTGTAAACTGTCATGGTGCTGGTGGGAGTGTCTTATGCAAATGTATTATAATTTATAGCCCTAGCTGGTTTGGGCCCGCTTCTTTGCTACATCCTATTTTGATGAACAGTGATGAAAACAAGTCCTGCTGATCTCCTGCCTCACCATGGTGATGCCTCTTCAGAGTGTGAATTGATCAGGGTTCTCCAGAGAAACACTGGAAGATACACACACATGGATGCACATATATGATACATAAGTATATACATATATATATATATATATATATATATATATTACACGAGATTTATTATAATGAATTGGCTCACAAGATTATGGAGGTTGGCAAATATAAAATCTACATAGCCTATGTCCCAAAACAGGAATTTTCTGTAGAACCAGGAAGAGCTGATGTCCAGGTTCAAAGGCAGTCAAGCAAAAACTCTCTCTTACTTGGGGGAAGGTCAGCCTTTCACTGTATTCAGGCCTTCAACTGACTGCACAAGGCCCACCCATATTAGGGAGAGCCATTCGCTTTACCCAGTCTACTGATTCAAATGTTCATGTCACCCAAAAACACCTTCACAGACACACCCAGAATCACATTTGACCAACTTTCTGGGTACCCTGTGGCCCAGCCAAGTTGACACTGAAATTCACCATCACACAGGGCCAGTGGCAGAGGTGGTGGCTGCACTGCTTGTGCCCAACTGAGCCCCCTGGAACAGGTGTCAGTGAGCACTGACATGGCTGCTGGTGCCCACTGCAGCCTGCACTGCAGGTGTCCAGAGGCCCAGCACCATCACCCATCACTGCACAATCACACACACACATCCTGGAACCAGAGGGCTGATGTGGTGCAGCCCGAGGTCCCGGTAAGAATGCAGGCACATAGTTTGAGTTGTTCGCACCACACCATTTACTGTGGCTGCCTTCCCTGACAGAGGGCATGCACCATGCCCCACCTCACCTTTATCCCTTTCCCCCACACTTCCCCACTCTTTCAACCAAACTGATGCCCTTCAGCTTTCTCTTCCCTTAACACAGCTCTCTCCCCACCCCAGCCCTTTATTTTCCATATAAACAGTCCCTCAGCAGGTCCATCACATGTCCTCTTCCCCCCGTCAGCCTTCCACCCGGTCAGGCAAGCCTGAACACTTGGATGAGTACAATTCAAAATGTAAACCCAAACTAGAACCCAATTTCAGAAGCTTGCTGAAAATCTCACAAGTCTTCAAAACAAAACCAATGAGTCATCAGTGTCCTGAGACTTTGCAAGCAGAGAAGCAGCAGGAAGTTTAGGGGACATGGGATATGACTGGAGACCTCAAATTGTATGACATAAGCCCTGTCTATCTCCTGGCTGGACAGTTTTCTTGAGAATAATCCAGTCCCATGCTGCCACCTTCAGAACCTGTCCTTGGACAGCCTTTCTGGTTCTAAGCTGCCCTTGAAACACAAAGAAGCTGTGGCCAGAATTCCTCTCCCTTCCCCCTTGATAAAGCACAAAGCAGTGGAATAAGAGAGTGGCTCTTCTCAGCCTGGCCTGCCAATCAGGCCAGCTGATCTGGACAGACACAGACTTTCCAAGGCCTTAGGAGAAAGCATCCATATTTCATGGGAACCTAATCTAGTTGAACATGTGGAGGGTGGGGGAAAAAAACACCTAGCAGGTGTTTCCCTCCCAACTGGGCAGGCAGGACCCGCACTGTGCAGGTGGTGAGTTGGAAACTGAGAGCTTGAAGGCCCCAAGAGGGAGCCTGATCTTCTTAGGCCCAGCCCACAGAGGCGGAGAACAGCAGAGTCATTGATCAGGCTTCAGGTTCAGGGAGCACAAGCTGCTCAGGGGGTCTTGATAGAAACCCTTTCTGCAGAGCCAGAAAAGAAGCTGACTTTTAGCTCTGTCCCAAGAGGCTCCTGTACAGCAGTACCAGTTAGTAGCTAAGGGCACACTCTGGAATCATATAGTCCTGGATTTTAGTTCCCATTCTGCCCCCTCTTAGGAGCTGTGCTGGTTAATTTATCTCTGAGTTATAATTCTTTATCTATAAAGACTTATATGCTATTATGAAGTCAATGACAGCATCATTAACAGCTCTGCTGTGTCTGGCTTCTGTCTTTCTATTCTGTCTTCCCAGTATGTGGCTTCTATTTTCAAGGTCACCTAATGGTCCAAGATGCCCTTGAAGGTTCCGAATTCCAGGCTGGAAGGAGGAGAAAAGTCAAAGTAAAAATGGCAAAACGAGGAGGCTTCTCTCAGATTAGTCAGCTTCTCCTCCTCCCCCCTCCTCCTTCTTCTTTTTTTGGAGATGGAGTCTTGCTCTGTCTCCCAGAGTACTCCCCGTCTGGAGTACAATGGCACTATCTCAGCTCACTGCAACCTCTACCTCCTAGGTTCAAGCTATTCTCCTGCCTCAGCCTCCCAGGTAACTGGGACTACAGGCATGTGCCACCATGCCTGGCTAATTTTTATATACATATATATTTTTAGTAGAGATGGGGTTTCACCATGCTGGCCAGGCTGGTCTCGAACTCCTGACCTCAAGTGATCCACCTGCCTCGGCCTCCCAAAGTGCTGGGATTACTAGTCATCTCTTTCGAAGCAGCCTTCCCTGCCCACACAGTACATACTCTGCTTCTCTTTCACACATGGCCACACTAGGCTGGGACAGTGCTGGGAAATCATCTTTTAGGTGCTTTTATTAAAATGAGTTCATGCTCACCCCTTCTAAATTAATTTGGGCATCTGTTACTAAGGAAGAGAGAGAAATGAAGGCTGCTTCAAGAGCCTCTATCTTCCCAAGTCCCCTTCTAGGGCCTTCCACATCACAGGCATCTCTTCTCTCAATGAGGACCAGAGGCAGGACTAGGGCAGGACTTCGGCTAGAGCACAAAATGTAAGGAAGGGCTCACACTGAGTTTCCTGCAACTGCTGGCCGTTTACCTGCGTGAAGCTGAGCGTGAGCGCCTCCTTTCATTTTTGCATCCCAGGCACCCTGCTTACCCCATCCTA
The DNA here is from genome assembly GCA_036589455.1 of Ateles fusciceps. Taxonomy (NCBI): domain Eukaryota; kingdom Metazoa; phylum Chordata; class Mammalia; order Primates; family Atelidae; genus Ateles; species Ateles fusciceps. The sequence goes on along the minus strand of JAZHEH010002982.1, from coordinate 3,726,379 downwards.
GCCCCATTCCAGCCTTAGCATTGCAAAACGCTAACCCCATGGTCCCCTTCCCCACATCGTACAGGGCAATTTCTTCCCATTCCATCTGGTTTTCCAAAATGGGGAAACCTCCTATGTCAGCCTCAAAATTTAGATCAGTTTAGGGTTCACCAACACCCTCAGATCTCTGCATCGTTTGGGGTCTTCAGACCCTGCAGAACACCCCAGGCTGCACCCTCACAGCCACAGGCCCCTGCCCCTCTGAGAGCAGGCAAAACAGGTCTGGATGGATGGTCAGTCTGGAGGCCACTTTACAGAGAAGGGCAAAGCCAGTCAGCCTGCGCCACAACTTCTTGTTGCTTTGGGTTTCAGAACTCCTGCAGCAGAAGAAGGAAAGGGCTACAGCTGGCACTGTTTCCCTAGCCCCTACCCCTGCCTGAGTTCCTCCAGGAATACACCAACCATGCTAACACTCGAGTTTCACAAACCAGCTGGCTTGAAATAAGTTTGGATACATGTGGGTTCCATACACAATGGGTTAATTTCTAGTCCAATTATACTAATGGTAATAATTGGCCACACTCGGAGGAGCTGGCAATTACCACTATTTTTAACCTGCATCACTAAGGCAAATGGTTTTATGTTGAGCTGGTTCACAGAGGGCTGAGTTTTCTCCAGCTGGGAAAATTGTAGCCAAGTCACTGCCCATCCCTGTTTCCTTTGAGGTTCTTCTTCCAATGTGGTATCACCTGCAAGTCCAGGCTCATGGGACCACTAGTCCATTCCTCCCTTTATGCCCTCCCTTCCCAACTAGTTCTCCAAACCAGCAGAGATTCGATTCATCACATCCCCATCCGTGGATACTCAGTGGCTCTTAAACCCTGATTGCCCATCTTACCCCACCATTCCCAAAGGAAATGTGTATTTCTAGTTTTATTTTGACAATGCTCTCTCTGAACCCAGCGTGAGCCTGCTGGCTCTAGGTGGCGCCATCATGGGCTTGACCTCTCTCTCAAAACCTCTGCGGAGAGAGGTGCTGATGTTGGGACACCAGGGGGACTGTGCCTACTGAAAGCAGGAGGGAGGGGACAAGGCAAAGAAACACTCCCCCACCTCTCATCTCTTGCCTCATGGAGAGATTCCTTGCAAATAGCCTAGAAAGACTTAAGAGCAGACCAAAGCTCTGGGGAAGCAGGACCCCTGCTTTGCACGGTTTCTTCTGTGGCTCCACTCTGCCTGTCTTCTCTATCCCCGTCTTTACTGTGAGCCCATCAAGACAGAGCCTGTTTACTTTGCTGTTGTCACCCAGCAGTGTCTGACACCACAAACACTTGTTAAGTGAACAAATAGAAATGGGCACCTCTATAGCCTGGATATGTTCAGTCCTCACCAATCTGGGGTTCAAGGAAAGTCACACTAATATTAATAATTGTCCCTGGTCACATTAACCCCGTTATTCTGGTCCATTGCAAAAGTCTCCCCCTCCCCACCAGGAGAATTGAGGGATCCTCCAAGTAGTGTTTTCAGTGCCCCCAGCCAGTCCGGGTCATTGCTAGGTGGCACAGCTGTTATTGGATAGTTGATGACTCTGTTGTCATCTCTGCCATGATGCTCCTCGGCCCACCCTTGATGTCGTTGTTATTTAAGTGGCTGAGCTGGAGCTGTGCTGATGGTGCTTCCATCGCTGCTTCCAAGGCTGCTCTGTCCCCTGAGGTTCAGATCCTCCCGGTTCTTTCTCCCCAGCTGGTGTCAGCAGAGCAACCCCTGACGGAGTGAGGACAAACACGCCCACCTGTTGGGGGAGGGTTGCTGGACTCTCAAAACGTCACAGCATTTAATACATTAATTCTTAAATCCAGTGGTGGGGTCAGGGCAGCAAGTTCAACACCACTGCCCTCTCCTCTGTTGCAAATGCAGCCAGATCTTTCTTCATTTAGAATTAATTATCTCTCAAAGGGGGCATAACTTCACTATTACTGCATAGCAAACTCCCACAAACTTAGCAGCTGTTATCCTGAGCAAATAGCACAGGACCGGCCCACGCTAGGTGTCACATGGGGTTCTGATTGGCACCACAGTCTCACATCGATCAGCTCAAGTCCTGTAGCTCAGAGGTGCAGATGGGCTCAACTGGGTTCCCCGCTGAGAGTCTCACTTGCTGACGTCATGGTATCTACTGGGCTGGGCTCTTGTCTGGAGGCTCTGAGGAAGGATCTACTTCCACTCACTCGAGTGGGTGGCAGGACTTAGTCCCTTGCGGGTGTGGGACTGAGGTCCCTGTTTCCTTGCTGGCTGTCGGTGAGGGTTGCTGTCAGCTTCCTCAAGGCCAACAGCCTTGACCTCATGGACGCCTCCATCCTCAAGCCGGTAACAGCAAGTTGAATTCCCCTGATGCTTCTACTTTCTCTGCCTTCCTCTTCTGCCAGCAACTGGAAAAAAACTCCGGCTTTAAGGCTCATGTGATTAGGTCCAGCCCATCTGGATACTCGCTAAGGTCAATGTTGCCATGTAACATAATCACAGGAGTGTTGTCTCATCGGATTCACAGGCTCCGGGGGTTAGAATGAGATATTGGGGGTAGGGAGTAGGCATTTTACAGATATTTCCTGCCACAGGGACCGTCACCCGCCCTTCATCATTGCATCTTCCAGACCCCTTTCTCCTCCACCCAACTTTCACATATCTGAACCCTGAAGGTGGATGATATCAAAGAGACCTCATTGGAATCTTAGTGATCAATGGATTCTTCAGAGAAGGGTGCCAAAGGGTGCCACTCTCTGGATGTGTCTGAATCTCTCTGGCCAGTAGGGTCCTGTGTAGCACCTGGCTTAGGCCCGTCCCGTGCTGAGTGCTTTCCATTTATCATCTCCAACTATCCTAACAACTGCCCTCTGAGCGGGTGTCGCTGTCCCCGATGGTGAGATGAAGAAACAAAACCCCAGAAGGGTAAAGTAAGGAGCTCAAGTCCATGCTGCTAGGAAGGGGTAGAGCCAGGATTTGAACTCAGATCTGACAGGTTTTGGTTTTTTTTGTTTTTTTTTGCATTTTAAAGTGTAATGTCCCTCTCAATATTTTATTATGAAAATATTTCTGCATACAGAAGACATTAAAATAGTAAACTGAACACTTGTACGCTTTTGATTTCAACAGTTGTTAATATTTTCCCATATGTGCTTTCTCTGTCTCTCTGTCTACATCTATACAGCATACGTTTATAAAAATATTTTTTGCCAAACCGTTTGAAATTAAGTTGAAGACCCTATGATGCATGACCCCTAGATTTTCCTGCATACATCTCCTAGGAATAAAGGTCAATCTCTCACAAAACCATAATACACCACGTCTAAGAAGATTGCAAGCAATCCACAACACCCTCTAGTATCCAGTCCATATTCAGTTTCCCTTGAGTGTCCCAAGAGTGTCTTTTGTGGCTGTTTTTGTTGTGTTGTGCTTTGCCACACACAGTTGCCATGTTCTGTCCCTCCATGTCAGAGCAAGGCAGTTGGGCTGGAGGTGAGACGAGAAGGAAGGCCCAGCACCAGTGGATAATGAGTGGGTCCTAGGAGCACTCTCCACCGGGCCTTTAGGCTGTTTGGACCATTGACAGGCTCTGGGGGAAGAAAGCTCACATCACTAGGCCTCTGTCCAAAGCAAAGGGGTGGAGAAAGAACCTCCTCCTTGAGCTCCATAGTGATTGCTTTGGTCAATGACCTCTAGGTCCTGCTGTCTGTCACCCTGTGGTTGGCACAGATCTGGACATGGCCACGCCCTGTCCCTAACACTGGGCTGAGTTAGTGTTTCTGTGCACCCCTGTCATTCTGCATGCCAGCCTTGTCCATCTCCACCTCTGATTGATTGTGGTTTATTACTGAACACAGGCTTGGAAGGAACAGTGCCTGTGAGGGCCTCAAGTAGAGGCACTGTCCCCAAGGGTCAGGCAGGACATGGGCCAGGAGCCCAACAGATGTGAATTAATGACCAAAGGAGCCAATCAACAGAGGAAGCTTGAACATGCCCGAGAAAGCCAAGCTCCTTGAGGGCAAGGTCCGTGCTTCCTAATGCTGTGCTAGTCCCTGGCACAGAAGGGCCCCAGGCAGAACTTTAATGACAATTAAATCAGCAATTCTCAAAACTGGTTATACATGAGCATCATCTGGAAAGTGTTAAATCAATCCTGATTCCAACGGCATCCCTCCAAATTCTTAATTAACTGGTCTAGGGCAGGATATTGGTTTTAGCTTTTGCATCTCTCCAGGTGATTCAAATAGGCTCGGTTGAGATCAATTGTGTTAAATACATGACTAAAAATAAGCAGCACAGAAAGACACCGTCTTACCTGCCTATTTCAGCCTCTGTGTAGCGCAGAAGTCTTCCCCACCACTCTTAGGAGAAAGTCCAAAGCCCTTTGCACAGCTACCAAAGCCCTGTGTAAGCTCCCAGCACAGAGCACGTCCTCTCCCCTGTGCCCTTGACTTGGGCCCCCTGGGCCTTCTGTGAGTGCCTGTGTTGTGCTGTGGTGCTTCCTCCAGCCAGGCCCTGCACCTGCTCTCTGCCTGGCATGCCCTTTGCCTCACTATCTTCGCATGGCCAACTCACAGCCTATTGCCCTTCATGCTCCCTAGAAGCCATTCAGATCTTACCTCAGACCGGGTCAAGTCCAATCTTCCAATTCCCATAGCACCAGCTGCCTCAGAGGCCCTTACCACAATTTTAACATGTGTGCACCATTTGTTGAGTGTCTCTTCTCCTTACAGAACTTCTGGATCCACCAAGGGAGAGGCCACGACCTGCCCCTTCACTGTCACGGTGCTGATATTCCTCATAGGTCCCGCACAGAGGAATTAAACAACTCTGTGAAATGAATGACTATTGAAACAATGAAAGGAATATTGCTCATGGAGTCCAAAGCTCCAGGCTCAAATGCTTGCTGTTGAAACTAAGTGGCTGCACAACCTGAGGAGAGCTTCTTAACCTTTCTGAGTCTTCCTTTTCCTCTCTTAAGGCTATCGTGAGGACTCAAAATGACAACTTACAGCAAGGAGTGGTGGCTCCTGCCTGTAATCCCAGCACTTTTGGAGGCCAAGACAGGTGGATTGCTTCAGACCAGGAGTTTGAAACCAGCCTGGCCAACATGGCAAAACCTTGTCTCTACTAAAAATTTAAAAATTAGCCGGGCATGATGGTACACACCTGTAATCCCAGCTACTCAGGAGGCTGAGGTAGGAGAATCGCTTAAACCCTGAAGCGGAGGTTGCAGTGAGTCGAGATTGTGCCACTGTACTCCAGCCTGGGTGACAGAGCAAGACTCTGTCTCAAAAATAAAAATAAAAAATTTGTTTAAAAGTGACAATTTACATAAGGCACTGTGTTAGTCTACTCTTGTGTTGCTATAAAGAAGTATCTCAGGCTGGGTAATTTAGAAAGAAAAGAGTTTTGTTACTTTGTTTGTTTTTTGAGACAGGGTCTAGCTCTGTTGTCCAGGTAGAATGCAGTGGTGCAATCTTGGCTCACTGCAACCTATGCCGCCTGGGCTCAAGTGATTCTCCCACCTCAGCCTTCCAATTTAGCTGGGACTACAGGTGAGCACCACCACACCTGGCTAAATTTAGAAATTTTTTTTGGTAGAGATAGAGTTTTGGTATTTTGCCCAGGCTGATCTCAAACTCTTGGGCTCAAGTGATCCATCTGCCTTGGCCTCCCAAAGTACTGGGATTACAGGTGTGAGCCATTGTACCTGGCTAAGAAAAGAGGTTCAATTGGCTCAAGTTCTGCAAGCTTTACAGGAAGCACAGTGCTGGCATCTGCTGGTGAGGCCTCAGGAAGCTTGCAATCATGGCAGAAGGTGAAGCATGAGCAGGCACATCACATGGTGAGAGCAGCAGCAAGAGGGAGAGGAGAGAGGAGAGGAGTCAGCCTCTTTCAACAACCAAATCTTACATGAACTACCAGAGGGAGAACTCATTCTTCACCAAGGCGATGATGCTAAACCATTCCTAAGGGATTCACCCTCATGACCAAAACATCTCCCACCAGCCTCACATTCAACATTGGGGATTACATTTTAGCATGAGATTTGGAGGGGACAGAACATCCAGAGTATGTTATGCATTCACTCTACGGCCTGCCAAAAACCAAAATGTCTGTCAATGTTAGTTTTCTTTCTATTCCTTCAATGAATGCTCATAGTCCCCACTGAGAGTGGAGTAAACATGTGGATTCTGTCTCTCAAACACAGAACATGGATGCCTGTGCAGGGAGGAAGGGAAAATACCTTCAGCCTGAGCCGGTTTGGAAAGACAGCAGCAACATTTCCCTAGAGCATCCTTCTTCCCACGGAACTTACCCCAGGGAGTCAGCCAGCCACCCAGCCCAGAACAGTGCTGCAACAACAGGGCCGACCCTGTGGCTCTGAGGCCCCAATTTCCTTCTTTATGCTAGAAGCAACACATTTCCTTTCTTTATTCTAGTAGCAGAATTCTAAGATAGCTCCCACATTCCCATCCCATTATATATATATATATCTTATAGAATCCCCTCCTCTTGAGCGTGGCTAGGATAGTTACTTCCTTGATGGGGTTATTTTCTATAAGACTCTGTCATAGCTGACTGAAGAGAGAATCTCCTACTGGCTTTGGAGAAGGAAGTCACCATGCTATGAGGGGGCCACAGGGCCAGACCCTGAGGGTGGCCTCCAGGAGTTGAGTGTCAGCCTCAGTTGGCAAACAGCAGGAACATAGGGACCTCAATCCTACAACCAGAAATAACTAAATTTCGTCAGCAACTCAAAGGGTTTTGGAAGAGGATCATAAGAACACAACTTGGCCAACAGGTTGATTTCAGACTTGTGAGACCCTACACAGAGAACAGTTGGGCCATGCCCAGATGTCTGCCCCATAAAACTGCAAGATAATAAACAGATATTGTTTTAAGGTGCTAAGTTGTGGTAATTCATTACAGAGCAATAGAAAACAAATATATGTGCTCATAAAAAATAATTAATAGATAGGAATTTAGGCATAAATAATTCTTCCATATCACTTATCACCAACAGATACTGTTGTTTTTCCTGTTTCTGGTAAAGCCAGACATTGTTATTTTTGCAGATACTATTTGTTTTTAACATGGTTATAGTCATACTGTATAAACACTTTTCTAATTAATTTTAATTAGCTCTACAGCTAAAACATTTAACAAGCTATAATATATTTTTATAAATTTCATTTTCAATGGCTGCATAATAGCCCAATGAGAAATTATGTCATCATTTACTTAACCTTCCTCTATGGTGTGACTTTCAGTTGCTTCTAGATTTTACTATTCTAAAAATAATGCTTTTGTGGGAGAAAATATTGATGCTTTTGTGGGAGAAAATTTCCCTTCATATTTAGGATTATTCCTTTAGGTTAACTCTCAGGCCTATGAGTCCTCTGGTTCACACTGTCTTTTTAACTCTTCTCAACCTATTACATATTATCGAAATTTTGTATACCATTCATATATCATGTGTATCATATCAAAGAGCCTACAGATAATTTTTCCTCTGTGTATCCCTCACTGGGTGGTTACAATGGAGAAATTACAGGACAGGACTAGAGTTAGGATGAAGAGAGCAAGGCACTCAACTTAGGTGCAAAAGTTAAGGGGGCACCCAAAATATCAGTAATGAAGAGAAGTAATATCGTCATGCAACTGTATTACTTTTTTAGAGCTACTATAATGAAGTACAGTAGTCCCCCTTATTCATGGGGGAATGCATCCCAAAACCCCCAGCAGATGCCTGAAACCACACAGTACTGAACACAAAGGCATGTTTTTTTCCTATACATACATAACTATGATCAAGTTTAATTTATAAATCAGGCACAGTAAGAGATTAAAAACAATAACTAGTATTCAAATAGAACAATTATAACAATATACTGTAATAAAAGCTGTGTGAATATGGTCTCTCTTTCTCTCTCTCTCTAATATCTTACTGTACTGCACTCACCCCTCTTCTTGTGATGTGAGATGATGCAATGCCTACACGATGAGGTGAAGGGAGGTGAATGATCCAGGCATTGTGATGCAGTGTTGGGCCGCTCCTGACTTTCTGACGACGTCAGAAGGGAGGACCATCTGCCTCAGAGTGATCCTGGATCCCCCAAGCCATGATGGTGTCCGTGATTGGATGTCAGGAGCGGACGATGTCAATGACAAAGGGATGACCCAGGTCCAGGGCAGGATGGCACAAGATTTCACCATGCTGCAACCAATTATTATTTTAGAGAGACAATTTAACAACCACCTGACCATCACCTGAGAGTTGCCTAGCATTCTTGGGGAGGGGGTTCTCAGAATGGTGTGCAGTTTGAAACTTTTGAAGTGTTTATTCCTGGAATTTTCCAAGTTGACCGCAGAACTGAACCCTCAGAAAGCAAAACCTTGGATAAGAGAGAACTATTCTATCACAAGCTCAGTAGCTTAAAACAACAGACATTTATTCTGCCATAGTTCTAGAGGCTACGCATCAAAAGTCGAGGTGTCAGCAGGGCCATGCTCCCTCTGAAGGCCCAAGGAAGAACCCTCCCTTGCCTCTGCTAGCTCTGCTGGCTGCTGGCTGTCCTTGGTGCGCCTTGGCTCCTAGCTGCATCACTCCAATTGCTGCTTCTGTCTTCACACTGACCACCTTCCCCTTGGGTCTCCATGTGTTTGCACGGCCTCCTACCAAGGACAGCAGTCTTTGGATTTAGACTCCACTCTAATCCAGAATGACTTCATCATAACCAATTATATATGCAAAGACTCTATTTCTAAATAAGCTCACATCCTGAGGTTTGGGGAGGACATGAAGTTTGGAGAGATCCTATTCAACCCAATAGAGCAATCCTTTTTAAAAAAAAAAAAAAAAATCAAAATCAATGCAAAAAATCCATGAGGAACAAACTTTCAAAATTCTAAATAAAGACAGAATCCACCCCTGCACAAGCATGACTCACCTCATTGGCCTCTCGCTAGCCCCAGCCTCAGCTTCGATGACATAAGCTCTTTAAAAAGCCTCCAGGACAGTGTTGGGTAGCTATTAATAGAAAGACACGGTAAACATTGGTTGCTTTCTCTTCCTTGTCCATATCTTTATGGGTTTAATCAATTTCCTCTACCACTTTGCTTTATGTATATTTTCATGAGTAACTCATCTATTTCCGGAGTTTGGGCATTTCAGGTGTCAACAAATGTTTGTGGCCCACTTTGCATCAATTTGGTCACAAAGGATTTGTAAACAGGCACTGCTGGAAACGCTTCTCTTTCCCCTTGCATCAGCTGTCCATGCAGAGATGACTGTATTCTTAATGGGGGAAAAAAACCCATTTCTAGAAAAGAGATGGAGCCAGTGCTTTATGCCAGGTGAGATCTGATTGCTACCAGTGAGTATCAGAGACAGAATCAACATCAATGGGGACAACAAGAACCCCACACAGAATCCTGGCAAAACTGATGTGTTTACAAAACCCCTTCTTATCATTCCTGTAGTCTGTGCTATAAACTTGGAAAGGCCTCTAGAATTTCCAGAAGAGCCTACCTCAACCTTTACAGAAAAATACACAACCTCTGCTTGTACATTGGTTTCTCAACAAAAGAACATAAGAAATTGTGCAGCCTGGGCTGCAGTGATTCAAAAAGTAGGTCATAAATATCCTTGAATCCAATTACTGGGGCTAACGGCTGGCAGAGGACGCAACAGCAAGCAGGTTCTACATGGTTTATTTTGCTTTCTTTTCTGGAGTCATAGATACAAAAAGCACTGAAGTCTTCAAGTTTCTCTCACCCTGAACAAAGAAAGGGCAGAGAATTCAATATTATTAATATCTACAGATTTTTTCATATATAAAAAGTTGTGTGCACTTTCTAAATGTAATTTCTGTAAAATCAAACTGACAAGGTTGATATTGAATCATCCTTGGTTTTGAAACTAGTCAAGTCTGAGAGAGATATGTGACCTGCTCAGCGTGTCCCCACCCATATGGGTGATTGTGCCATCAAACACTGGAATTCTCCATCTGGTTCAGGGGCTACATGCAAAGCAGCAGTTCTAGCAGAGACAGGACTATTCTTCCTGGGGCGTTCAAAGACTTAAAATTGTTCTGTATCACTGGTGTTTACAATGGGCATAGTCATCACCATGCAATTCCTCTTCTAGAAATTTGCCCCAAGGGAGCAACCAGTAATACACCCAAAACTTTAATCTGTAAAGCTATTTATAGCAGTGTTCTAAATAGTGGAAAGTGGGAAATGATGCCCCAAATAAACGATGGTTAAGTAAATTAAAATATACTTACTGTTCAAGTACCCCAGGTTTTCCAGCCTTCTGTAATCACCCAAATGCATTATATTCCAATAAAATAACTGAACTACCCATTCTTTATGACACAGGGATTTTTGAATATTTTAAAAATTTGCAGGGAGTAGCTGTCACCTCTAGTGTTCCTGTTGCTTTTGGCTTCTCATATCTTTTGGCCACATTTTTATTCTCTCTCTAGTTTACTACAAACATGGAAACAGTCGCCTTCATTAATTTCTCAAGGCATCACTTAGATTTGTAAATAAAATTCAAATCTGCAAGTCAGACCTCAGTACTGCTAAATCCATCTCTCATACTTTAATGCAAGTTGCTTCTGTTAACAGCAGCAAAATCGTAAAGACCTGCAGCAACTCAATTCTTGCCTCTTCAGCGGAAGTAATTCATCCATGGGGCATAAGGCTGAGTGAGAGAGTAAAGCAAGTTTTAGAGCAGGAGTGAAAGTTTATTAAAAAGTTATAGAGCAGGAATGAAAGGAAGTAAAGTACACTTGGAAGAGGGTCAAGCGAGTGACTTGAGAGAGTCGAGTGCCCTGCTTGACCTTTGATTTGGGGTTTTATATGCTTACATGCTTCCGAGATTTTGCATCTCTCCTCCCTTGATTTTTCCTTGGGCAAGGCTGTCCACATGCACAGCAGTCTGCTAGCACCCGGGAGGGGCTACATGCGCAGTGTGTTTACTGAAGTTGTGCACATGCTCACTTGAGGCATTTTCCCCTTGCCAGTTGAGCCTTCCTAGAGGAGGGTCACAGATGAGTTAAAACTCGGCCGTTTTGCCTCTTAGTGCGCATGCCTGGGCCCACTCTCCCAACTCCTAGGATCTTACCGGGAAGCGGCTCATTACCAGCTTCAGGTGTTTTCTATCTATTGGGAGGCTGCCTTTCCCTGGCACCAGCTGCAACCAATTATTATTTTAGCCAGACAATTTAACAACCACCTGACCTTCATCGCCTGATGGTTGCCTACCATTCTTGAAGCGGGGCGCTCTCCTACCCTGCTCCTGTCTGCCTGGCTACCTGCTCGAACACTTCTTGCTGATCATCTAGCACCTGTTTTTCCTGGCTCACCCTCCCCTGGTAGAATCCACTCTTACATGTATCCAAGTTCTTCTCAGGTGCCTGGGTCCTAGGGCTGTAATCCCTGACTCACAGCCCCCACAGGAAGCCAAAACTCTACAATTGCCAGAACAACTCACTGCCATGGAGTCTTGCTTCTTCCCCCAGGCTGTAGTGCAATGGTGTGATTTCAGCTCACTGCAACCTCTGCCTCTCGGGTTCAAGCAATTCTCCTGCCTCAGCCTCCCCAGTAGCTGGGATTACAGGCATGTGCAACCGCCCCCCACCCCCCCACCCAGCTAATTTTTGTATTTTTAGTAGAGACAGGGTTTCACTATGTTGGGTGGTCTCAAACTCCTGACCTCAAGTGATCCACCCACCTCAGCCTCCCAAAGTGCTGGGATTACAGGTGTGAGCCACCACACCCAGCCTGCCATCTCCCTTTTTGTCTCAAACTACAGCTCTAGTGCAGGCATTGGTCCCTGCCTTTGCATAATCAAAAGGCCCATGGAAGTGTTTCTTTCATCCCAGTAACAACAACAAGAAGTCTCCCCCAACTGAAGTTTGCCACCACACCCTAGAGAGACCAAGACAAACTGCCAAAAGGTTTTAAAATAGCAATTTATTTTCCTTCCCACCACATATTTAATTGAATTCCTCAGAGCCATTAAAAGTCGTGTTGTAGAAAAGTATTTAATGACATGGAAACAGTGCTCATGGCATATGGATAAGTGACAAAAAAAGACCTATCTAAAAGTACGTGCAGTAGAATCCAAATTATATAAAAATTGTGTATATATTTGATTATGAAAGAGGGGAAGATTTGGAAACATATTGTTGTGTTTTCCTATTTTACCATCCTACATCCATCTGCCTCAGGGCAAGGCATCATTACAGATGCCAAGAGAAAGAATTGCTGTTTCGTTTTTGACATTCATGATAGGATTTTACCCCTGAAATAGGCTTGAAAGCTGGGAACTGGTGAAAACGGGCCAGTCAATACATCAGTGGCTTTGCTTAAGAGATTAGAGGGAAGATAAACAGAGAAAGAGTGGTAAAGATGTTCAGGGAGAAGAAACTGTGTCCCAAGAGCTCAGGGGATCGTTGAGGTAGACAGGACTTACCCCCTCCTTTCCCCTTGGGGTTCAGGGAAAGGACCGTTGTGCAGTGTACCCTGTGACGCATGACTTGACCCCACCTTGGCTAAGAAGGCAGAAAGTCTCAGCTGATTGGCATGAGCATCATAGGCAGGGACCCTGAGCTAAGACCTGGACAGGGAGCAGCCTAAGTGGACCAACTGGGTCAAAGGGCAAGTGGAAGACATGGCAGAAACCCAGGGTCTACAGTACCAACGGGAGCTAGGAGAAGACCTAGGTAGCAGGGGGAGGCCTCCGGATCCTGAACAAGATGAGGGAGAGAACAGGACACCTGTCAGCAGTCCACAGATGCCTGGGAAAATGCCGGCACAATGTCTAAAGATGAGCCCAGGCAAGCTGTATCTCAGCAATAGCAGGCAGCAGCCCTGGAGGCGCCAGCACAAGGCAGGGGTCCGTCTAGCCATGTGGACACGTAAGATTCATCCCCTGAACTCTCAAATGTCATTTTGAGAGGAGATGGGTGAGGCAGGTGGGGAAAGGATCTAAAAGCCTGAGCAATTGCCCCAAGCAAATGAAGTTGAATCGATAACGACTGTATAAATTGTGGGCTTGAATTAAGCTTAAATTCAACTGAGCTAAATTGAGGCTGTCTTCTAGCAATCCCTCATAGCAGATGAGGTAGGGGTCAAGAGGGTGCACTGGTTCAGAGGGTCAGATTCATTACAGAGCAGTAATTCTCAGACTTCGGTGTGCATTAGAATCACCTAGAGAGGATATTTGATCACAGATTGCTGGGCTCACCCCTAGAGTTTCTGCTTCCCAGGAGATCTGAGGTGGGGCCTAAGAATTTGCATTTCTAACAAGTCCCAAACGATGCTAATGCTGCTAGTTCAGGGATGACACCTTGAGGACCACTCTCCTGGAGTTAAGGAGCTGTAATAACCGCATGATCTCCTCCCAGCTAAATGGAGTGACGTTGAGGCTTCTCCATCTATGGATCCGTCTCTGATCAGAAGCACAAATATCCAACAGCAGCTGTGGTTCTAACTAGCTTGCAGGATAATGAATGACTCATATTTTTTATTTTGTGCATTCTAGTTACCAAAAATGAGCATGTAATACTTTCAAAATCTGAAGAAAAGCATATGACAGAATTGTTACCCAAAAAGATAAAGAGCCTCGCTAGCTGGGATCCAGCTAACAACAGCCTGAGAAAATGAGACCGACCAAACTGCCAGGCTCTCACCTTCCTTTCAGGCCTGGGCTGGTCCTTCCAGTCCTTGAACTTTTTGCTGTAGATGTTTTACTATGAAGACCAGTCCTTTTTATATACAAAGAAAATAGCCACAAAACAGGTATGATTTGAGAGATATAGAAAATCCCACAGGTCCTTAAATATCTCCCTTACCCACCTGCTATACCACGTGAAAAACTGCTCAACAGACAATTCCTAAAGTACTGTAGAAGATGTGCATTGTCACTGACCCGAACGTCTATGTTTTCTGGTAGGGACATAGTCAACTTTTCAATCAGGGAAAGCTGTGATATAATGCGACACCTTCATTGACCTCAGGTCTCTAGGAGTGAGCAGGAATCTAAGGGGTTGGGACAAGTGACAGGTAGATTTTGATGGCAGGTGCAGTACCAGAAGTTCCAGGTCACATGACCCAGCCTGGAGGAAGAGGGGGCCCAGCTGTGTGCATCCAGAGGTCAGCCCAGGAAAGGGGACCTGGAGAGAGGGAGTTAAGACAGACTTACATAAATAACACAAAGATCGAGAGCCTGCAGGCCCCAGCCTAGCAACAGTGCTGCCAGGATGCACTGCAGCTCCAAGCTGGCCCTGCCCTGCCCTCTCTGGACAGTGACCTTGCATGGGGGCTTCGTGGGGGGGCCTGCCTCAAAGGCCAAATGCCCCATAAGGTGGAAATCATTCATTTCACACTCAAGGACACTTTAAAAACAGCTCAACTACTTGTAGAAAATTGTCTTCTGAATGTCCTGAGACATCTTACTTTCCAAAGACAAAATTTTCTGGGCAAGAGTTGGTACTGGGAGCCCAAGCCTGGCTCATAATGAAACTCAGAGAATGCATAAATTCATTTTAAAAAGAAATCTTAAGTCTTGCAGAGATCCAACTTACCTCCCGAAAAAGGTGTGGCAAGCACCCACACCCTATTATTTCCTATCCACTACCTTGTTTATAAAAATCACTCAAGTATAGATTTTCTGAATTCTGTTTTGAGAATGTCCCAGGCTTACAGTCCAGACAGGATGACTTACAGCTCTGTGCCAACCAAAAGGCTCCATATATTTAGAGGTATGGAAATCCACCTTCTTGGCCATAACACTCTGCTGAGAAAAACAAATCCTTCATGGGCAATGTTAACAAGCTGTGGCGTAGTTCTCTTGAATTCTGCCGCAGGCCTGACAATCCATGGCCTTGTATATAAGGGGACATGCACAGACCAGCCAGCTAACTGTGGAGCATGTGTCTGTTCCGTTCCCTTGCTATTCTCCTTACTTGGCTGTGACTTAACCATGAATGCCTAGCACTAACCCTGGTGCGTGATAGGATATTAAGGATATTTGTTGAATGGATGAATGATTTAATAAATATGTAATAATTATCATGGCTCCCATTGAGAGAGCATTAACTATGAATTCGACAGTATGCTAAGGAATCTAGATTTTATTATTTAATCTAATCGCCTGTATAAACCATTTCACAGATAAGAAATGGGAGAAGGAAGAATGAATGAGAAAAGAGAAGAAGGATGAAGGGAGGTAATGGGAGGGCAGCCAAGGGGAAGAGAAGAATAAAGAGAAAGGGGATGGAAGGAGAGAGGAAAGAGAGAGGGGTGGGATAGAATAGAGAGAAGGGAAAGGTGGGGAAAGGAGTGATGAGGACAGGCGAGATGAGGAGAAAGGTACTAGAAAGAGAGACGGAGAAAGCTAGGGAGGGAGGGATTTAGAGAGGGACCAGCTGGTACCTATGAGTAGCTTTTCCTAAGTGAAGCCCCGGTGCCAGCAGACGGTGCTGAGGACCGCAGTGCAGCCAGCAGAGCACACCATCTGGAGGGGCTGACAGAGGAGCCTGGTGCAACAGCAAGACAGGCGCTGGCACCAAGGATCTGACTAGAGTGACCTGCTGGACAGGCCCTGGTAAAAGAACTCTCAATGCGGGCCAGATATTAAAACCTAGGAGGCAGGCTTGATAAGTCTGTCAGCAAGTACTGAAGCTGGAGACATTGGATTCGAAACCAGAGACTGGGTCTAATTCAAGGTTACAAACAGAGACTTAGAGAACACAGGGCAGGAATCCAGTTACAGAACAGAAGCACAGGGGAGGCCCAAGCAGGACGCCTCTGGTCGGATTGAGGGAAGGTGTTTAACATGTTATAGCAAAGTATTTGCATATCTGTTTGTTTTTAAAGCAAGGACTTTATTGTATTGGGGTGGGGAAAATAGTGATCATAACAAAATAAAATTAAGCAATACAAAATAGAACAAAGTAAAACTCATTAAATTGCATTACTAGGAATAAGCCTCATGACTGTTGATAGATTTCATTTCTAATAACTCTAGGCATATATACAGAGAAAAACACACAGATGGACCCTCAGACACAGAGCTAGATTTTACTAACTGGTATTTTTTAAGTAATTAAGTCTAAAATGTACTTAAATTTGTGGCCCATATTTATACTTCCTCACGTTTTGTAAAACCTCAAGGGAAATACAGGATTTCAAATCATCCCAGACTGTGATATTGCCTTAAGGTTCACAGCAGAAGCAATTGAAATTTCTCTCTGGAGGATATACCTTCCGCTCAGCTCCCAGAGAATTCCTACAGATCAAGTTCTAAGGAGCAGCTTAGAATTTAATGTCACAAAACACCCAAGAAAACAAGGGCCGTGTTTGAGAGTAAGCAGAAACAAGAAAGGGTGGAAACATAATGAAACATTTCAGATTTAGAATTATCCACAAATACGATTTAAAATTATGTTTACTATACTTGGCTGGGTGCGGTGGCTCACACCTGTAATTCCAGCACTTTAGGAAGCGGAGGTGGGTGGATTGCCGAAAGTCAGGAATTCGAGATCAACCTGGCCAATATGGTGAAGCCCGTTTCTACTAAAAATACAAATAATAAGTCAGGCAGGCACCTGTAATTCCAGCTACTCAAGAGGCTGAGGCATGAGAATCACTTGAACCTGGGAGGTGGAGGTTGCAGTGAGCTGAGATCACACCACTACATTGCAGCCTGGGCAACAGAGTGAGACTCTGCCCCAAAAAGTAAAAATAAATAAAATTGTGTTTACTGTGCCTAAAGAAATAGAGGGGACACTTGAACAGAGAACTTAAAATATGAAGCATACCCAAACATTCAAAAAGAACCAAACAAAATGTCTAGAATTTTTTTTAAAAAGTAATAACTGAGATTAAAACATTAATGATTGACTGCAAAGCAGATTAGTCATAGCTGAAGAAACACATAGTGAACTAGAAATGAGAAGTAAAGAGATTATTACAATTCGCCACAAATAGATGAAGAGATGGAAAAATACAAAAAAGAAGTCAAGAGGCATGAACAATGGCATAGGAAAGGTACAACACTTTATGGTCAGAATTCCAGGAAGAAGAGAAGGAGAACCAGGCAGAAGCAATCTTTGGAAAAAAAAAAAAAAGAGGTGAGCATTTTCTAGAACGGATTAAGTACTCTTAATTCACAGATTTCAGAAGAAAGAGGATAGAGAAATACATTCTGAGATGCATCATAATCAAACTAGAAAATACCAAAAACCAAGGGCATATTATAAAAGTAACCAGGAAGAAAAGATACATTAATATCAAAGGAGCAAAAATTATGTTACAAGTCTCTTCTCAACATAAACCAGAATACAGTGGGATGACATCTTCAATAATGGAATTAGTATTTACATGTGTCTATGATGTGCCTAAAAGTGCTTATTTACATTAGCCCATTTAATCTTCAAAATCACCATGAGGTAGACATTACTATTATTCACATTTTACACACAAAAAAACTGAAGCAGAAAGCTTAAATAATTTTTCCACACAGCTAGTGAGTGTCAGAGTCAGAATTCAAACCAAGTTGGCCTTGTTTCAGAGACTATGTTCTTAACTACTACCATCAACTAATATTCTCTGTGCTGGGAGAAATTATGTCTGCCTGAAATTTTTTTTTGCATGGTATTTTTCTGTAACAAGGCCTCAGTTTCCTTTTTCAGTAATATCAGACTATATAATTCAATTAAAAATTTGAATCTGTAATTTAAAACCTTCCCACAAGGAAAACTTCAGGCCCAGATGGACTCACTCACAAATTCTACCAAATATTTAAGAAAAATATTAAGCCAATATTATACAAACTCTCCCAGAGGGCAGGGTGGGGGTCAGGGAAAGAACATCACAAATTCCCTTTTTGAGGCAAACATAATCGTGATACACAAACTCACCAAAAAAAAAAAAAAAAAATTGTAAGAAAGCAAACTTATAAATCAATCTCGCTCATGCACATAGATGCAAAATTTTTATCAAAGTGTTAGCAAACCAAATCCACAAGGGCAATTTGGCAAGATCTGTGCATTTAAAAAGGCATTTACCTTGTGGCCTGGTAACCATAATTCTGGGAATTCATTTCACAGATTTAACTGCCCTCCTAGAAATTGACCAGTGTTTACTATAATATAGAGAATTCATTACATCATTGTTTGTATTAGAAAAAGAATGGAGACAACCCAAGTTTTCAACAATAAAGGCCTCATTAAATAACTTATTGTACATCCATACAATGGAATATTGTTATATAAAAATGAATGATAACAATCCTATATACTGATGAATTAGATCACTGTTAAATTTTAAAAATAGATATACTGTTAAATTTAAAAAATTGAAGTACCGAAGTGTTTGCATTATGCTGACTGTTGTATTTGAAAGTAGAAAAATAAGAATTCATATTCATAGTTGTGTGAATACTAAGAAATATCAGAGGATTACATAAGTCTTCTGTGTGGTGAGGTGGTAGTCTGTAGTGAAAGAAATAATTTTTTATTGAATTTTCACTTCGTATATTGTATTTTGGTTTTTGAACCATGGAAGTATACTACAAAACCAAATAAATAAATATCAGAAAATAATAATGTCTTAGGAGGAAAAAGTAAAACAAGATACAGTGCAAACATATGACAGAAATGGCATATAAGGAAAGCAGGGCGCAATTGGAATGATGGGTGTCCTGAGGTCCTGCGTTGTTTGGGATGGCAGGCAAACATGTTGGTTAACTTGAGAAGTTAAGCATTAATGTCATAATTTGCTTAATTGATATATAGGATTCTAATAACGTAGGCTTGAAATATATAAAGCAAAGTTTGACAGAACTACTAGGAGAAATAAATATTTCTCAATCACAGTGGGAGATTTTAAGATGCCTGTCTCAGAAATGTATGGTTTCAAGACAAAGAAAAATTAATTAAATTAAGAAGTAAGGATATAGAAAATGTGAACAACATAATAAACAGGTTTCATTTAACAGCCATGTATATATAACTCCGGAATCAATAATTAGAGAGAACAGATGAGGTGCAAATGAAGCATTTGTAAAAACTGACTCTGTACCAGCCCATAAAATAAATCTCAGTCAGTTTTAAACCACTGGTAACATCAGACTTTGTTTTTACTATTACACTATCAATACAGAAGCTCACAATTGAAGCATGTATTACATTACAACATTTTAAAAAATTATTTCCAATCTTGGCCAGGCATGGTGGCTCCCACCTGTAATCCCAGCACTGTGGGAGGCCAAGGTGGGTGGATCACCTGAGGTCAGGAGTTCAAGACCAGCCTGAACAACATGGTGAAACCCCATCTCTACTAAAAATATAAAAATTAGCCAGGCATGGTGGCGTGTGCCTGTAATCCCAGCTACCCAGGAGGCTGAGGCAGGAGAATCACTTGAACCCAGGAGGTGGAGGTTGCAGTGAGCCAAGATTGCACCACTGCACTCCAGCCTAGGCAACAGAGAGAGAGAGACTCTGTCTAAAGAAAAAAAAAAAAATTAGTTATAATCTTAAACCATAGAACATATTATGAGGTAAACATAACCTTAATTTGAAAACAAGACAAAGACATTATTAGAAAGTAACATTACAGTCTAACCTCATTCATGAATATCATGCAAAATCCCTACACAAACTATTATGCAAAGCAGGAGGGACTAGAAATCAGTAGAGATACTGAGGCCAGAGTAATAGATGGCACAGAAACAGCAGTGGTCTCGAGGAAAAAGGCCACCAGAGCTCCTGCTTGGCATTAGAGGATTTTAGCTCTGTTTCACAACAGTTCTGGGTCTGAGCACCAAATGCTAATTTTTACAAGTGTGTGTTGGGAGACAGGGAGAGAGCCCTCCCCTTTCTACTAGAAAATGAACTTGCCTATAAAATTCTTGTCACACTCTTTACCTCAGAACTTTCTGGGTATTATCTCACTGTGTTTTTACACGTGTTGATCCACTTGATTTTGTTTTGTTTTGTTTTGTTTTGTTTCTCAAGGCCTCTCCACTCGTCTCTTGGTTTACTGGAATTTTACCACAAAGTAGTCGATTTATTTGCTTCCAGAATGGCTCTAAAATAATTATTCCCTGATTTTTTTATGTTTGATAATTGCTGATGTTTTATTTCATACTTTCTCTCACAATTATAGACTTTGCTCCATTGACTAGATTGTTGCTATGGAAAGTCTCATAATAATCTGACCCTTGCTCAAAAGACTTGGTTATTCTGCACGATGAGCTAAAGAATGCCTACCTTTTTCTTTCTCCAATAAATTTAAATGGATACGTTGCAGAGTCTACCATCTGGATCAGTTTTGTTCTACAATGTAGTTTATCTTTTATATCAAATTCAGATATTCATTCTAGAAACATTTTTTTTTCTAGGAAATCTTTTAACAACTTTTCTATTGAGTTCTTTACTTCATGTTTATCAGCATTTGGTTGTTATTATCTCTATTCCATAGCCATTATCATCTTTTTCTCTATTTCTTTTATTCTTTTTTATAAATCATCTATGTTTTGGCCAGGCATGGTGGCTCATGCCTGTAATCCCAGCATTTTAAGAGGCAGAGGAGGGTGGATCACTTGAGTCCAGAAGTTTGAGACAAGCCTTGGCAACATGGCAAAACCCCTCTAAAAAAATAATAATAATACAAAAAAAAATCAGCTGGGTGTGGTAGTGCATGTCTGTGATCCCAGCTATTCAGGAAGCTGAGGTGGGAGGTCACCTGAGCCTGAGAATTGGAGGTTGCAGTGAGCTGAGATCACACTACTGGGTGACAGAGTGAGACCCTGTCTCCAAAATAAATAAATAAATAAATCATCTAAGTTGTTTTGTTTTGTTTTGTTTTGTTGAGACTGGGTCTCTGTCACCCAGGCTGGAGTGCCGTGGTGTGATCACAGCTCACTGCAGCCTCGACCCCCTGGGTCAAGCTATCCTCCCACCTCAGCCCTCTGAGTAGCTGACAGTGTAGGTGGTATCACCATGCCCAGCTAATTTTTGTATTTTTTGTAGAGACAGGGTTTACCACGTTGCCCAGGCTAGTCTTGAACTCCTGTGATTTATATGTCTCAGCCTCCCAAGGTGCTGGGATTACAGGCATGAGCCACTGCACCCAGCCTATGTTTAATATAGTTATCTTTAGCTTTTCCTGAATTTCAATGATTACATTTTCAGCCATGATTATTCTACTCCTTTCTGTTTTTAATTTATTACTGTTATAGGGGTAGTGCTTTATTCCTCATTTTCTTTCCCTTGGCTTTGCAATCTCCAGTTCCACTTCATTCCGATGTTTTATCATCTAATTTCTGAGCTCCTTTAAAGAGTTAATCAAGTTCTTCTTAAACTGTTGCATAGCATGAAATACAGTCAGCCCCTCTATATCCACACACTGGATACCTCAGATTCAACCAATGTCCAATCAAAAATATCCAGGAGAAAAGAATTTTAAAAGATAACAAATAATACCCATTTTAAAAATACAGTATAACAACTACGTATTTACATAATATTTATAATGGTATTATTAGAAATCTAGAGATTATTTAAAGTACATGGGAGGACATGGATAGGTTATATGCAAATACTACATTATTTTGTATATGGGACTTGAGCAGGTTATAAAATACAGTATTTATGATCATTTTATTATTACATAATCAATTTATAATTACAAATTTAATCAATCATTTTATTATTTTCTCATATTTAATCAATGTGTGTGTGTGTGTATATATATATATATATATATATATATATATATATATAAAATCTTAGTCCATTTTGTTCTGCTGGTAAAAAAATACCTCATATAAAGCAAAGAAATGTATTTGGTGCTTAGTTCTGGAGTCTGGGGGGGTCTAAGCACATGGTGCCAGCATCAGGTGAGGGCCTCTCTGCTGATTTATGTCATGATGGAAGGCAGAAGGGCAAGCAAGTGGGAGGGGACAGAGATAGGAAATTGGGCCACACTTATCCCTTTTATCAGAAACCCATTCCCATGATAACTCACCCACTTCAGTGGATAATGGCATTTATCAACCTGTGGTAGCAGAACCCTCAGGATCTAATCACCTCTTAAAGGTCTCACTTCTTAATACTATTACACTGGCAATTACATTGCAATATGAGTTTTGGAGAGGATGTTTAAACCATAATAATATCTGTATATCAACATATAAAGTATTATATTGATATACTTTATATGTTGATATACATCTAAAATTTGTAAAATTTATATACAAATATATAAATTTTTATAAAAATACAGAAAGGTACATGCCAAAATGTTAATACTGGTATTCCCCAAAAGAATAATTCTCACTTTCTTCTTTATATACGTCTACATTTCATAAAATTTCTACAATAAAGATGTATTTTTTTCAAGACATGTTATTATATTGTTTTATTGGTTTTATTTATAGCCTGCCTTTTTCCAGAATGTATTTGATGTTGTTTTCAGCAGAAAAAATACATAACAAAATTAATGAAATAGAAAATTAGAACCAAGGGGAAGACAAAGAAAATAAATAAGGAAAGTTGAGAGAAACAAAGGAGCTGCAAGGACGACCTGATTCTGTAGAAAAATACGTTGCTGCCACGTTCCTGCCATGTCCAGCCTAGATGAGCCCAAAGTCCTGTTGTAGATCTGTGGGTTCCAGCTGGGGGAAAGGAAGTCAGATGGGGCAGCGGTGAAGCAGAGACTGGACCCACACCTGCTCTACAGACTGAAGGGTTATTTCTTCACATATCCCAGCCCAGAAGTGGAACATGCAGCCTGTCACAGCTAGAGCCAGCCCAGCCACTACCATCAAAAAAAACATCCACAGGCTGGGTGTGGTGGCTCACACCTGTAATCCCAGCACTTTGGGAGGCTAACACCGGAGAATCACTTGAGCCCAGCAGTTTGAGACCACCCTGGGAAACACAGCAAGACTCTGTGTCTACCAAAAAAAAATTAAAAATTATCTGAGCATGGTGACATGCACCTGTAGTCCCAGCTACTTGGGAGGCTGAGGTGAGAGGATCGCTAGAGCCTAGGAATTCAAGACTGCAGTGAGCTATGATTGTGCCACTGCACTCCAGTTTGAGTGACAGTGGGACCCTGTCTCCAAAAAAAAGGAAAACAAAAGAAAGATCTGTGAATGTGCTTATGGGTTGATTTAAATAAACCAACATTTGGAACATTAAATTGGATATTAAAATTAAAAGCTAACATGGGGTCAATTCTGAAATTGGCTAATTTCTCTCCTCTGCAGGAGAGGGCTTTCATATGCCCATTCACAGTGTCTGAGGGAGTAGCCGTCCAGGGCTGCAGGCTGACAGGTGACCCAGCTGCCCTTCCTGCCTAGACTGCTCTTTGTTTGATGCTGCCCCATTTTTGTTAAGCATGGCAGAGTCCATTTCATCAGCTACTGCCTGCCCAGCCCCCATCCTAATGCCTCTTCATTGTCTCCTAGATAAAATACAAACTCCGCTGGGTGCAGTGGCTCACGCCTGTAATCCCAGCACTTTGGGAGGCCGAGGTGGGTGGATCACGAGGTGAAGAGATCAAGACCATCCTGGCCAACATGGTGAAACCTTGCTCTACTAAAAATACAAAAAAATTAGCTGGGCGTGGTGGAGCGCGTCCCAGCTACTTGGGAGGCTGAGGCAGGAGAATTGCTTGAACCCAGGAGGCAGAGGTCCCAGTGAGCCAAGGTCGTGCCACTGCACTCCAGCCTGGCACCTGGTGACAGAGTGAGACTCTGTCTCAAAAAAAAAAAAAAAAAAATGCAAACTCCACAAACTGATATTCAAAGCTCTCAACAATCAGGTCACATCCTGTCCACATATATTAATTCCAACTCAAATTAGCAAAGATGTACTCAGCCTAACAGTTGAGGGTGCTTGACTGCATAAACTTCCCCCTAAAAGCTGACTGTCTAGCAGGAGAGACAGATATAAAAACCAAACTGGTAATACAATGTGGAATGGCATTTATAATGGAACCCAAATAAGGGAATAACTTGTTCTTCTGTATAGGCTGAGGGGCTACAGAAAATCCTAAAAGGTCATGGAGTCTCCCGAGCTAGCTCTTGGAGTAGAAAGAAGAATCTTGCCAGTGGTTAAACTAAGGAAGTCTGTTGAGAAAACAGTGAAAATGTGTGAACATTTTATTTTCAGAGAACCGAAAGCATTCCAGAGCTGCTAAAAATAACCGGTCTATTTTGCTGCAAAACTCCATTGGCACGATGGCATTGCCATTCATATAGAAAGACAATGTGAATGGCACCCCACCCTACCGTGCTATACAGCACTGGCCCCGGTTATCGATGTGAACATGTGACTAGAAAGATGGGCTTGGGATAGGAGGGACTTTGACTTCTAAAAGAATTATACTTTATTCTGTGAAAATTAAGAGAGCTATCAGGAATCTTAAAGCCTTGGAGTGACTCAATCTCGTATGAGTATTCAAAGAGATGTGTGTTTATTTTAGCTACTTCTGTGTATCAGAAAGACATTTATTTTAAAATATCACTTTTATTTTTATTTTATGTTTTGAGCCTGAACCTCACTCTATCACCCAGGCTGGAGTGCAGTGGTGTAATCTCAGCTCATTGCAGCCTCCGTCTCCTGGGTTCAAGCCACTCACCTGCCTCAGCCTCCCAAGTAGGTGGGATTAAGGCACATGCCACCACACCTGGTTAATTTTTGTATTTTTAGTAGAGATGGGGTTTCACCATGTTGCCCAGGCTGGTCTCGAATTCCTGACCTCATGATCTGCCCACCTCGGCCTCCCAAAGTGTGGGGATTATAGGCATGAGCCTCCATGCCTGGTCAAAAGATCACATTGAAAGTAGTGAGGAAAATAATGTGAGGAGCGGGGAGAGAGAGAGACCGAGACTAGGGTTCAGGGTTAAGTTAGGAAGAGATTGCAATTGTTCTGACCAGAGACTATGAGGACCTTGAGCAGCACAGTGGCAGGGGGAATAAAGGCAGTGAGATATAAGAGGTTTTCCAAGACAGAGTCCAGTGAAATTAGTAACTCATTGATGTGAATGGTGAGAGAGAAAGAGTCGACAAGTTCAGGGATTGGGTGACTGGTTTGGGTGGGAACGGCATTCACCAAGACAAGAAATTCCAGGTAGCAGTTGGTTTACAAGGAAAGATGATGAATCCCATCTCAGATATGTACATTCAAGAGGCTTATGAAACATTAGGATACCAGAGGGGAATAGCCAAGTTCTGGCTCAAAATAAAAATAGAATTGTTACTATGTAGATAGTAATTGAAAGTTATGGAACTGTGTCTCTAGCTGTCAGTGATGACGTGGACAGTTGCAATGGGTCATCACACTCACTATAACAACTAGGAAAAGCATAAATAAGCTAAAAATCATTGTATTTTTTTTTTTTTCTAAATCCTTACGGGTATGCAGCAACCTCTATTTTTGCCTCCTCAAAAAAAGAATTTGACTGAGGGGCATAAGGCAGAAAAAGAGACTGAGGCAAATTTCAGGGGGACTGGAATTTTATCAAAAAGGTTTTGAGCAGGAAAGAAAAGGAAACCACACTTGGAAGAGATCCAGGCAGCACTGTGGAGGTCAAGTGCCTTGTTTAACCTTGATCCTAGGACTTTACATGCTGGCCACTTCTGGCATCTTGCATCCCTCTCCCCTTCACTCTTCCTTAGGGTGAGCCTCCCACATGCAGGGTACCCTCCTTGCACTTGGGAGGTGAGCATGTGCAATGTGTTTAAGAAGTTATATGGATGTTCACCTGAGGCATTTTTCCCTTTTCTGGGTGGAAGGCCCCTGGACGGTCATACTCCGCTATTTTGTCTGTTAACATGTATGCTTGTGCCCACTCACTTAATTCCTGAGATTTTACTGGAAGTTGCCAATTACCAATTTCAAGTGTTTTTTTTTTTTTTTTTTTGGAAAAAGAGAAAAAGAGAAAGAAGGAAGAAAAAAAAGAATGAAATAAAGAGAAAAAGAAAAAGAAAGAAAAAAAAAGGGGGGAGAGAGAACGGGAATCTTACTCTATTGCCCAGGCTAGTATACAGTCTACAAATGGATATTAAAAGCTTTTTTTTATACTAATAATTGTGTTATATAATGGAGACAGGAAGGAATAAGGGAGGAAAATAACAAACAGCCAGCCAAACAATATTTCATTTAAACCTATGAAATGCTATGCAATTGCTAGGGAGTGATTTACTCCCAACCATGTGGTCACTTTTAGGATAAATGTGATGTGTTACTGAAAAAAAAATGTATATTTTGTGGATTTGGAGTAGAGAGTTCTGTAAATGTTTATTAAGTTAACTTGTTTGAGGTTTAAGTTCAAGTCCCGGATATCCTTCTTGACCTTCTGTCTCATTAATTTGTCCAATATTGACAATGTAATGTTAAAGTCTCCCACTATTATTGTGTGGGAGTCCAAGTCTCTTTGTAAGTCGCCAAGAAGTTGCCCTATGTATCTGGGTGCTCCTATATTGGGTGCACATAGACTTAGGGTCGTTAGCTCTTCCCGTTACATTGATCCCCTCTACCATTATACAATGTCCTTCTTATCTCTTTTGGTTTCTATTACTTTAAAGTCTATTTTATCAGAGATGAGAATTGCAACTACTGCTTTTTTTTTTTTTTCTCTCCATTTGGTTGGCAAATCTTCCTCCATCCCTTTGTTTTGAGTCTCTGTATATCCTTGCATGTAAGATGGATCTGGATGCAGTTTACTGATGGGTCCTTTGAAGTGGCTGATACTGGTTGTTCCCCCTCTATACATAGTGCTTCCTTCAGAAGCTCTTGTAAAGCAGGCCTGGTGGTAATGAAATCTCTGAGTACTTGCTTGTTTGCAAAAAATTTTATTTTTCCTTCACTTACGAAACTTAGTTTGGCTGGATATGAAATTCTGGGTTGAAAGTTCTTTTCTTTAAGGATGTTGAATATTGGCCCCCACTCTCTTCTGGCTTGTAGGGTTTCTGCTGAGAGATCAGCTGTGAGTCTGATAGGCTTCCCCTTGTGGGTAACCTGACCTTTCTCTCTGGTCGCCCGTAGTATTTTCTCCTTCGTTTCAACCCTGATGAATCTAATGATTATGTGCCTTGGGGTTGCTCTTTTTGAGGAATATCTTTCCGGTGTTCTCTGTATTACCTGGAGTTGGGTATTGTCTTGCCTTGCTAGGTTAGGAAAGTTTTCCTGGATAATATCCTGAAAATATTTTCCAGCTTGGATTCATTCTCTTCGTCACATTAGGTACACCTATCAAACGTAGATTAGGTCTTTTCACATAGTCCCATATTTCTTGGAGACTTTGCTCATTCCTTTTTACCCTTTTTTCTCTAATCTTGTCTTCTCGTTTTATTTCATTAAGTTGGTCTTCCACCTCTGAAATCCTTTCTTCTTGCTTGATCAATTTGACTGTTAAAACTTGTGCATACTTCTCGAAGTTCTCGTATTGTGTTTTTCAGCTCCATTAATTCACTTATATTCCTCTTTAAATTGTCCATTCTACATGAACATTTCGTGAAACCTTTTTCAAGGTTCTTAGTTTCCTTGCATTGGGCTAGAACATGTTCTTTTAGCTCACAGAAGTTTCTCATTATCCACCTTCTGAAGCCTGATTCTGTTGATTCCTCACATTCGTTTTCTATCAGGCCTTGTTCAATTGGTGATGAGGCACTGCAATCCTCTGTAGGAGGAAAGGCATTCTGATTTTGGGTGTTTTCAGCCTTTCTGCCGCTGGTTTCTTCCCATCTTTGTGGATTTATCCCACCTGTCGTCTGTGTAATTGCTGACCTTCAGACTAGGTCTCTGAGTGGACGTCCAACTTGCTAGTGATAAAATTTCCTCTATTTCTTAATTTTCCTCGGCGGATGCCCCCTCCCCGCACAGAGCTGGACCTTCCCCGGCTTCAGCTGCACTTGCTGTGAAACTCCCAATCTTCAGCAGTTCCAACCGCTGTTTTTATTTTTATTTTTTGCGGAGGGGGGCACCAGCCTTCCCCTGCGGCGACCCACTACGCCGGCTAAACAGCGGCGTTAAGATTCGTGGCGCTTTTGGCCCGGGAATCTCCCGGTTTGGTTCCCCACTTCAGTCCGCTTTTTAATCAGCTGAATGGGAGACTCTGCTTTCCCCTGAGCTCCAAACGCCAACCAAAAGGGCACTCAGTCCCGTATACTCCGGACTGAGAACCACCGCGTCGGGGCGCCTGCAATGGCCGCGCCCTCCAAAAGGGTCGCGCTGGCGACCCGTGGGGCTCCTCCGCCAAGAATCTCTTGGTCCGTAGGCTATGAAAATTGGTCTGAAAATGTGGCGTCCACTCACTCTCTGCGCTTTCAGTGGGAGCTACAATCCTGAGCTGCTGCTAATCGGCCATCTTGGATCTCTCTCCTGTATTTTTTTTATTGTACTTTAAGTCCTGGGATACATGTGCAGATCGTGCAGGATTGTTGCACAGGTGCACACATGCCATGGTGGTTTGCTGTCTCCATCCTCCTGTCACCTACATCAGCCATTTCTCCCAGTGTTATCCCCCCAAACCTCCCCCACCTCCCACTGTCCCTCCCCTGGCCCCCCACCTCCCAACAGACCCCAGTGTGTGATGCTCCCCTCCCTGTGTCCACATGTTCTCGTTGTTTAACACCTGCCTATGAGTGAGAACATGCAGTGTTTGGTTTTCTGTTCTTGTGTCAGTTTGCTGAGAATGATGGTTTCCAGATTCATCTATGTCCCTACAAAGAACACGAACTCTTCGCTTTTTATGGCTGCCTAGTATTCCGTGATGCATATGCGCCACATTTTCTTTGTCCAGTCTATCATTGATGGGCATTTGGGTTGGTTCCAGGTCTTTGCTATTGTAAACAGCGCCACAGTGAACATATGTGTGCATGTGTCTTTATAACAGAACGATTTATAGTCCTTTGGGTGTATACCCAGTAATGGGATTTCTGGATCAAGTGGAATCTCTATTTCTAGGACCTTGAGGAATCACCACACTATCTTCCACAATGAAAACCATTGTATATTTTTTAATGACATCAGAGAGTTGTGGAAGCAAAGAACTGTAAAGGAACAGAGTGCTGGTGGAGGAGGCCCTCGTAGGTGAAAAGAGGTCAGAGGCTGCTCTCCTTCCTAGAAGTCTCTGCTGAGTATGTGGAGAATCCAGCCTGCTGTAGGCACAGGGACTTTACAAAAATGAGGGAAAAACTAGCCGAGCTTAGAACAACCAGTGGGCTGGCAAGAGAGACTGGAATCTGTAACAGCATTAAGCGCAGAGCTAATTCTCTGCGTCAGCCACATCTGCTGGCCGTGCAGTCGCAGCAGCGAGAGAAGCTGGGCTAGGCTGGACAGTTGGAGACACCCACAGCACACGGAGCTCAAAGTCCAGAGCCCTGGCAGAGGCAGGGCCTAGTACCTACACAGGATGGAATCTTGGCCCTTATTTCTCACCATATGCAAAAATTAATTTAAGATAGATATGTGAAATGTGAAAGCTGCAATTATATTTTTAATTGATACATTGAACTTGGTCAAAGTGAAAAACTTTTGTCCATGAGATGATACCATTAAAAGAATTAAAAGATAAGCCACAGGCTGAGAGAAAATATTCACCCTAAATATATATATATATATAAAAATAAAACATACATCATGTAACTTGTATCCAAAATATGTAAAGAACCCTTAGAAATCAATAACGGAAATCATACTGCCCAATTACAACACAATGGGCAAAAGACTTGGGAAGGCATTTCACAAAAAAAATTATCTAGGTGACCAAAAAGCTAACAGGAAGATGTTTAAAATTAATCAGGGAAATGCAAATGAAAACCACAAAAAGATGCTACTATATTATCAGCAGAATTAGCTAAAATAAGAAGTCTGACTACTGCAAACATTGGTTAGGATACGCAGGAGCCATTAGAATTCTCATAAACACCTGTTATGAGTGTAAAATGGTAAAAGCACTTTCAGAAACTATTTAGCACTTCCTTAGAAATGTAAACATAAGCTTTCTGTATGGTCTAGCAATTCGACTCCAACCTTGGAGTAGATATATAAAGATACATAAAATATATATCCGCAAAAGGCTTGTAAAGGGTTTTTTATAAAGATTTTATTTATAATGACCAAAAACTGAAAACATTCTCCAGCAAAAGGAAAATGGATAAGCAAACTGCAGTGTATTCATTCAATGGAATACTAAATGGCAGAGGAAAAAAACGAACTCCAGATCTACACATCAACACAGTAGAAACTCAAAAACATTATATTAGATGAAAGAGATAAGACAGGCTGGGCACGGTGGCTCACGCCTGTAATCCCAGCACTTTGGGAGGCCAAGGTGGGTGGATCACCTGAGGTCAGGAGTTCAGGACCAGCCTGGCCAACACGGCGAAACCCCGTCTCTACTAAAAATACAAAAATTAGCCAGGTGTGGTGGTGTGTGCCTGTAATCCCAGCTACTCAGGAGACTGAGGCAGAAGAATCACTTGAACCTGGCAGGCAGAGGTTGCAGTGAGCAGAGATCACACCATTGCATTCCAGCCTGGGCAACAAAGCAAGACTGTCTGAGAAAAAAAATAAAGAGGTAAGACATAAAATAATACTGACTGTATAATTCATTTTATATGAAATCTCAAAATACGAAAAACTAATATATGCTAGGAGAAGTGGGGCTACCTTGGGGTGGGGGAGGTAAGAGTGGGCGTCCACGGGAAGCAGCACAACAAAGCTTCCTGAGCCAATGGAATATTCTTAGTTTTGATCTTGTTAGTTATATGGGTATGTAAATATGCAAAAAGTCATCAAGCTGTACACTTAGGATTCATGCATTTTCCTGCACTTAAATCATACTCGCAGATGTTACCCTCTGAAAAGAACACATCACCTATGCAGTATTCTGGCAGAGAATGCAGAATATAATCAATCTAATCACTAGGAAATATCAGGGAAAGTTAAGGAACTTTCTATTTTAAAAACATGTAGATATTGTAAAATCAAAAAAAGGCTATGGTAAAGTTCTAGATTAAAGGAGGCTGTGGAGACGTGCCAGCTAAAAACAATACCTGATCCTACATTAAATCATATATCAGAAGGAACGAATGCTATAAAGGACATTATTAGAACAACTGAAAAAACTGGAACATAGACACTAAGATAAAATTATTCTATCAATCAGTGAAAATTAATGAAAGTGACAATTGCACTATAATTATGGGAGAGATTACTCCTATTAGAATACATATCCTGAAGAATTGAGAGATGTATATAATTTGCTTTCAAATGACTCAAAGGGAGGAGTGAACAAGAAAAAAAATAAGATAAGATGAGGCCAGGCACAGTGGCTCACTCCTGTAATCCCAGCACTCTGGGAGGCCAAGGCAGGAGGAGTTTCAGACCAGCCTGGGCAATATAGTGATACCTCAACTTTACCAAAGATTAAAAAATTAGCCAGGCATGGTGGTACACACCTATAGTCCCAGCTATTTGGGAGGCTGAGATGGGAGGGTCACGTGAGCCCACCTGAGGCTGCAGTGAGCCATAATCACACCACTGCACTCCAGCCTGGGTGACACAGCAAGACCACGACTGAAAAAAATAATAACAAACAATAAATAAATAACCAAAATAAGAGAAATCTAGGTAGGTTTCCTTTTCACTGCACTTTTTTTTTTTTTTTTTTGAGATGGAGTCTCACTCTGTCACCAGGCTGGAGTGCAGTGGAGCGATCTCAGCTCACTGACACCTCTGACTCCCCCGGTCCAAGTGATTCTCCTGCCTCAGCCTCCCAAGTAGCTGGGATTACAGGCACGTACCACCACGCCCAGCTAATTTTTCTATTTTTAGCAGAGACAGGGTTTCTGCTGAAGATTTTTAGTAGAGATGGGGTTTCACAATGTTGGCCAGGATGGTCTCCATCTCCTGACCTCATGATCTGCCCACCTCGGCCTCCCAAAGTGCTGGGATTATAGGCATGAGCCACCACACCCAGCCTCATTGTACTACTTTTAATTTTATACATTTTTGTAAATTTGAAATTATTTCCAAGTAAAGTTTTTTCAAAAAACAAAAACATTTCTAAATGCTTATATTGAGAAAACAGCAGACTACAGATCACTGTTTATTAAATGATCATCCCAAATTAACAGTTGTTATTTCTGGAGGGTTATGAGGACTATGAGGTTAACGGGGTAAGCCTTAAATTTTTCTATATTATTTGACATTTTCCTACTTTCAATATTATTGGGGGAAAGATTATTTCAATTTTTTAAAGTACAAAACAACCATCAAAATGTGACTTTATTTAGTTATTTATTTATTTTTTGATAGTTCAGGCTTCGACCAAAAGGCAAAACTTAAAACATCTAAGTCCCATGAAACCTTTAAGACTCAGGTCAAATGTCACCCACTCCGGAATGCCTTCCAATTTAGAAAAGAGTCTTTTGGTTAGTTGCAACTTTAATAACTATTACAAGTGAATATGTTGGCCAAAGAAATACACAGAAAATGCAAACAAGCAAAACCAAAAAAGGGAGAAGCTATAGCTAGGCTGCAGGGACAAATGGGACTATGGAGTAAAAGGTTCCCACACGCTCCATCTCCTAACTCTCTCTTCACTTCAGCTCCATTCTCTCTCACTGCAGCCCATTTTACTCTGTGAATGTTGTCAGAATCAAAATGGAGTTCGCTGTGTTAAAAATTCTGACATACAGAGCCAAGGAAGGTCATGAAGGGAGGGTTCTCACCCATGAATGCCCAATGACAAGAACTATCACAAAAGACTGCAAAACCTCAACTTTGCACAAAGACCATCACAACCTTACACACACACACACACACACACACACACACAATACTTCTGCAAGGACATCTGTCCAGCAACTACCTGTCCAGCCTAGGTCTAGTGTCACTCTTGTTATTAATCCTTGTAGCCAAAGATAGTATCTCAGAAGTATTATGCAATCTTCCTCATTTTTCCTTTAAAATCCTTTGTCTTCCTTTATCTTCCTGAAAGTGCACATAATTTTCCATGGCACACATATCCCCACTGCAATGCCTATTCCCAAATATAATTTTCTTTTAGAAAGTCTCCCTCTCTGTTGTTTAGATTGACACTTCCATGTGTCAGGAAATATGGCTGCCTACAGGTCCTTAGAACTTTGCGTCTTAAAATGTGCAGTCCTAGGAAGAAACAGACCTCTTAATTTTATTCTGAAATATCTCAGAGAAGAAAGCAGATTGGTCAACTTAGGATCAGCCTCCTTCCCTAGACTAAAGCCAGAGGGTATGGATCAGCTTGAATGCTGTTCCCACACTGGACCAAGAGATGAAATTGTATACAGACATGGAAGTTCCTTCAGAAACCACAGACAAAGAAGGAAATGTTATACTCTCCCATAATTCTTAGTTTCCAGCTCTAATACCACCTTCAACTTGTGCCACGGCTACTCATGTGCTTGCCATAAATCTTCAGGAAACTGTAAGTTCCTTGGGAGTAGGAATTATATTCTTTGCTCAGTGGATATTCTCTAAATTGATACCACAGTGCTTTCCACATACTATAAGCCCCAAATGGAGAGACTGAGCCACCATTTTCACTGAACCTTGAACCATGCCTGAGACATGGTAGACACTCAATAAATATTTGTTAAGTAAAGAAACAATATATAAGGCTGGGCATGGTGGCCCATGACTATAATCCCACCACTTTGGGATGCCAAAGCAGAAGGATCGCTTGAGCTCCGGAGTTCGAGACCAGCCTCCTTGAAACATGAAGAAGCCCCATTTCTACCAAAAAAAAAATAATATATACACACACACACACACACACACACACAAATTAGCCAGGCATGGTGGTGCACACTTGTAGTCCCAGCTACTTGGGAGACTGAGGTGGGAGAATCAATTGAGCCTGAGAGGTCTAGGCTGCAGTGACTCATGATTGTGCCACTGCACTTCAATCTGGGAAATGGAATGAGACCCTGTCTCAAGGAAGGGCAGGAAGGAAGGAAGGAAGGGAGGGAGGGAGGGAGGAAGGAAGGAAGGAAAGAAGGGAGGCAGGGAGGGAGGGAGGAAGGGAGGGAATATAATCAATCTATATAAGATGGATGGATGGATGGATGGACACACATTTTCCTCTAGTAAAGGTAAATTTGTCCTTCCGGAAACAAAGGCATGCTTTCTGAACTTACTAGGCTGGGTTGGTGAAGCTGACTATGGCCATCAAATAGGCACAGTTAGCTAACTAACATTTGCGGTGATCCGTCCCTGGTCTTGGCTTCATTACCTGTAACCTGTTCATTGAAGCCTTGGAATTGTGAGTGAAACAGAGGCTAAATCAGTCTTCTATAGCTTTGCCTCTGTGGAATATGAAAAGATACCTAAAAACCCAGCTTAGGAAGGCTGATGTATGGCTGGGCACGGTGGTTCACGCCTGGAATCCCAGCACTTTGGGAGGCCAAGGCAGGTAAATCACTTGAAGTCAGGAGTTCAAGACCAGCTTGGCCAACATGGCGAAACCCCGTCTCTACTAAAAGTACAAAAATTAGCCAGGCATGGTGGCACATGCCTGTTATCCCAGCTACTTGGGAGGCTGAGGCACAAGAATCACTTGAACCTGGGAGCCGGAGTTTGCAGTGAGCCAAGATCGTGCCACTGCACTCCACCCTGGGCGACACGAGACTCTGTCTCAAACAAACCAAAAAAAAAAAGGTTGACGTATGTATGTATTCAATCAGCAAATGCTTGAATACCCACCAGATGCCCAACACTATTCAAAGTTTGAGGGCCTGATAGGAGGCAGAAATAAATGTGTCAGTGTTGTGAAGGAAAAGAGCGAAGTGCTACCAAGGTTTATAACCAAAAGACCCATGTGGAAAGGTATTTCTTTACCCTTGAGGTCAGGAAGGCTCCTGGAAGAACTGACATCCTAAGCTTGGACTTGAAGGAAGAAATAAAGGTTAACTAAGTAAAGAGCCTGGAAGCAGAAGAGCTCCAGGCAGAATGTATGCAAGCCTACAGCTTGGAACTTAAGAGGAACTTAAAAATAATCGAGTAAATGGAGCAAGACTTATCTTTAAGATGTTTCTTACGGTATTATTTATGGAGAATGAAATATAAAAATAACCCAGGCATCTACAGAGAAGTGATTAAATAAAGCTGTGTGCTATGAAGATAGAACCAGCAAGCCATCAAATATAATAGTGCCGTTGACAGTGCTCAAGGTATATTACATTTTTAAAACAGGATGCAAATTTTGCTGTGTCTATATTATATTTTATGCGTGCATTGAATTGGTTCAGGCTGATTACCCCAGAATTCTACCTGTAGTCGTATCTGTGTGGTGGAAGGAATGACAGATAATCATTTTCTACTTTGTGCTTTTCAGTATTTTCCTGAAAAACATTTGTTTTACAATGACCATGTAACACTTCTGCGGTAGCAAAAATAAAAATAAAAAAAAATTTAAGGAAGAAGCAGGCTTGCTTTTTCAGTCCATTGCTCAGGGTGGAAATCAACAGGGGAGCCTGACAAAGGCCCCCGGGTTGTGCGACTTGGCAAATCCACCCCCTCAGGTCTCACATTCAGAGCTACCTAGGCCTGTGTCTTTGCTGTCCCTGCCTCCTCTTGTATAGGAGTTTTCCTCCCTCGGGAGGGTTTATTTTGCCTTCATTACACAAGGGCTGCTGCTCCGAAGGAGCTTCACTCCGGGACTTGACGGCGCTGGGGACACAGGAGATGGAGCCATGCTGCTCTTAGCAAGTAACCCACGGAAAGCCCACTTGCCCCTGGTGGCCTCAGCACCAGAAATAGGCATGCCTGAGGTTGTTTGTGACCAATACGGGCCTGCTGCTTCCCAGCCAACCATTGCCAACTGCCCACCAGATGCAGAAGCAGCCACCTCTGCCCAAAAACAATGGACTCCTTCCAACATGGAAGACCCCACGAGTGAGGCAAGAAGAGGAAGTGCTTCTGACAACTTGAGCACACGCATTTCACAGTTTCAAGCATTGGTCTCAGCCTTGGCCACAAGCTGCAATCACTTGGAGAGCTTTTGAAAATACTGATACCTTGCTGCCTTCACCAATTACTTTAGTTTAAAATGGCTGCAGCTGTGAGAACCCTTGTCTGATATATTTGCAACTATGCTCCCATTTATAAATGTACCTTCTAATGCTCAGTTGCCAGATTCCAATGTAAAGGCGGCGTGGACTCCCTTTGTGTGGGTGGAGTTTGTGGGTAGTGGTGAAGGACCAATATCAGAAAAATGCCTTCAAGTGTACTAATTTATTAATAAACATTAGGTGTTAAAAAAAAGAAAAAAGAGAGAGAAGGAAAATACCGATGCCTGGGGCCATGCGGAGATATCAGTTTCACCTGTGTGGGCAGTGACCTGGGCATGGGGGTCTAAGGAGCTTTCATTCTCTCTTCCAAGCTCTATTCCTGCACTGCATGTTCCCTCTGAGTCATTCCCTAAGCAAGAATGCCCTTTCCGCTCCATGTCCTGCCACCCTGTCTCCTTTCTTTTAATCCAGTGCTGAAATTCTATCTTCAAGAAGAACTGGAGCCCCAGCCCTGTGGTCTTACGCAGTTCTATTGGGCTTCATTTCTTCACTCACTCAAGTGAAAATAGGCCACAGCTTTCCTGCACTTGCAGGCCTCCCCTTTCTAAGACACATCAGTAGCAGCCAACAGTGGCCCCTCCTTGGAGTCTGAGTTTTGTTTTGTTTTGTTTTTTTTAAGCGGAGTCTTGCTCTGTTGCCCAGGCTGGAGTGCAGTGGTGCAATCTTGGCTCACTGCAACCTCTGCCTCCCAGGTTCAAGTGATTCTTCTGCCTCAGCCTCCCGAGTACCTGGGACTACAGGCGTGTGCCACCATGCCTGGCTAATTTTTGTATTTTTAGTAGAGACGGGGTTTCACCATGTTAGCCAGGATGGTCTCAAACTCCTGACTTCAGGTGATCTGCCCACCTCGGCCTCCCAAAGTCCTGGGATTAGAGGTGTGAGCCACCACACCCGGCTGATTTTTGTATTTTTAGTAGAGATGGGGTTTCACCACATTGGCCAGGCTGGTCTGGAACTCCTGACCTCGTGATCTGTCCACCTTGGCCTTCCAAAGTGTTGGGATTACAGGCGTGAGCCACCACACCCAGCTGTTGTCTGAGTTTTAACTCCTCCAAGCTTCTAAGTTTAAGAAGGCATTTCCAGCCCTGTGTCTTGGTTCACAAAGTCCTGGAGGTAGAAGCTGCTTTCTACAGGCACTACCTCCTTGATACCTCGGTACTGAGCAGGGGTCAGCAAACCTCTCTGGCAAAGAGCTAGATAGATAATCAATATTTTAGAATTTGGAAGCCATATAATCTCTGTTGAGACTGTTTAACTCTGTCATGACAGCACAAAAGCAGACATAATATGAAAACAAATGAGCATGGCTGTGTTCTAATAAAATTTTATTTACAAAAACAGGTGCAGGCCAGATTTGGCCCAAGCGTCGTGGTTTGCAGACCCTGCCTTCTGGTTATCCTTCTACCATTCCAGTTACCTCCTTAACAACTTTGGACCTAGTTAATAATTCTGTAGATTGAATTGTCTATGTTTGAATAACTGTAGTTATTTCTGTCCCCTAACTGGGCTCTGTCTGATACCGTTTCTCTGATGTACTTTTATTAGAGGGAAGAAAAAATTTTAAGTAATCTCTTCAATGCTTCTGTATTGTTTGAATTTTTTATAAGCACATACTTTCCAAAAATGTGTTCTCCTTTAATAAGCACTTAGTAATGCCTTTTCTCTTCCTTAGTAGCAAGGGGAGATTATGTGTTAAATATTTCATTTCATTTAAATATTCCCTCTGAGCATGGAATAGTTGTATTCTTCTCAGAAATACTACTGATTATTTCATATTGAATTTTTGTGTTTATATATATATATATTTTTTTTTTAGAAGAAGCAGCAAAAGAATAATAGCTGCATTCCCAACCCCAGGGTGGTTGTGAAAAACAAATCAGACAATGGATGGAAAAATGCTTTGAGAAGTTACAAGTGCTGCACTGATAGGAAGAGGTGGAAGGAATCACCCCTTTTAGCCTTCCTGCTACAGGCTCTTAACACATCTTAAGGAAAATATTTAATCTACCGTTTCCTGGTCTTTAAGTGCATTTCTCTTATAAGCAGATATTCATTGTGTGTTTTTAATGAGTCACCTGGTTATGAGCATGCAAGACAGCAAGCAGGAGCCCCAACTCCACCTACCACAGGCCAGCACCATGCTCCATGGAGCCATTGGTAAACGCCTTGGCACTGAGAGTCAGCAGGAGACCAGGTCCCCCAGGACAATCCACTCACATGGAAGCATTGCCGCTCAATGTAATATTTGCTAGAGACTTAACACAGGGAAGGAGGAAATTTATATTATCCCTAGATAAAGTAGAAGTTCTTTATCTAGGGTCTGTGACCTTGGTTGGACAGAAATACTAAAGTCAAGCACTTCCTTCTGATATTAAAGTAGGCAACTGTGTGAGCTGGAGCTGGAGCTCTCTCGGCAACAGAAACCACAGGGTTTTTTAAAATATCATATCACAGTTGCTGCATCTGGAAATACGTCATCTATGTTCACCACTACTTCAAAGTATGTGGTGGCTATTAGACCCACTTCTAGATCTTTTTATATAAAGTGTTAATAACAAAGTGCATATGCTATTGTATCTCAGATTTGTTTCCTTTTATATTTTGATAACTGTATTTCAATGTCATGTTTGCTTTGTAAACCTATGTATTTTATTTTCTGCACGGAAAGGGATCTGTAGGTTTACCAGACTGCCAAAGGGTGACAAGGCACATAAAAGGTTAAGATTGGGAGGCCAAGGCTGGTGGATCACCTGAGGTCAAGAGTTCGAGACCAGCCTGGCCAACAAGGTGAAACCTTGTCTCTACTAAAAATACAAAAGCAATCAGCTGGGTGTGGTGACACATACCTGTAGTCCCAGCTACTCGGGGAGGCTGAGGCAGGAGAAACTCTTGAACCCGGGAGGCAGAGGCTGTAGTGAGCCAAGATCATTCCACTGCACTCCAGCCTGGGTGACAGAAAGAGACTCCATCTCAAAAAAAAAAAAAAGAAAAGAAAGAAAAGGTTAAGAGCCTTCACTGCAGGATAGTAAATATGTAAATATATTCTCCCAAGGTTTGATTGTTTTTGTTTCCTAATCTATATCCTGATCCTCACTGGTTCTTCTCTCTTCACTCCCAGATTCTCGTACATACCCCTCTTTTCTAACCCCTTTCCACTATGCAGAGCAATTCACCTCAGCTACCTTGTCAGGGCAAAATGAGGGTCTCTTCAGTCACAAAACTCATCCTCCTTTGAAGGTGGTTTGCAGATTATGTTTTTTCCCTTGAAGACCTTGAGGTCTTAGCCACTGTGTCATGGGCTTATTAAACATCTCTCCTCAAGAATAATCTTGATGAATTGTTATAGAAAAGCCTGGTGTCTGTTGCAAGACCTCAGACACCAGGTTTTGAGTAATACTTTGTTATTAACTAAAAAACCTCCTACAAGAAAGAACAAAGCAAGGACATGCTATACAGGATCTCTACAATTTGTACACTCAGTTCCTTGACTCGCCTTTCTAGACACACAATTTAATGGAAATGGAACAGTGGATTCTTTTTAAGTACACTGAATTAAGAAGCAAGGTGATTACAGCAAAATATTACAACAGGGCAAGATGTTCTGTGATGTTCTCTTAAAATAGAGCCTAGGTTAGCAGTTTCTAACGAGCCGTTTGTAAAGCCCACTTATAACTGACTTTTGAAAAGGGTCACAGTATTTGTTCAGGCTAAGTGAAACATGATCCTTACTTGTTTTCCAAGTTTTGAATCCACAGTATCTGTGACATAGAGCTTTATTACTGGGGGATGAGGAGGGCAGGCAGATTTTTTCTGCAGGATGATATCTCTCCATCTTAGCACATCAAGTTTGCAGTGCTCTCTTTGAATAACACAGGGAAAAGTCGCATGGGAACCATCTATTGGTCAAGGATATGCAGTGTGAGAGGAAGCATGTTTTCCTGGCAAGTGATAACAAGCTACAAGAGCAA
Source organism: Ateles fusciceps (assembly GCA_036589455.1). NCBI lineage: Eukaryota > Metazoa > Chordata > Mammalia > Primates > Atelidae > Ateles > Ateles fusciceps. Next base: position 3,686,253 of record JAZHEH010002982.1, on the reverse strand, counting down.
GCAAAGATCACTGAGAAATATACAGGGCATGGTAAAACTCCATGGTCTCCCAGTCCACAACATGAGGCCTGAGATATTTGGCCTGCATCTTTGTGCGGTTCTTTAGGACTTCCTTACAGCCTGCACTACATCTCTAGTAGATGCCAAAAGTAATACCTCTTGATTTTGCCCTCATACTTAAAAGATATTTTCATTGTGTACAAAATTCTAATTTGGCAGCGGTGTTCTCCACCACATTGAGGACATGTTTTTTGCCCTCCATGTTTGCTGTTGAGAAGTCCGCTGTCGTCTACCTGCAGCTCCTTTGATAGTGATCTGTCTTTGCTCTTGGTCTGCTTTTAAGTCGTTTCTTTGTCATTAGTTTTCGGTAGTTGTGTTTCTTTCCTTTCTTTTTAATCTTAAAAATTTTTTTTTTGTATTTCTTGAATCAGTAGGTTGGTGTCTTTCATCTGTTGGGCAACAGTCTCAAGAATTATCTCTTACAACATTGCCTCCATCCCATTCTCCATCTCCTCTATTTCTGGAAGTCCAATTACATGTGTGTTAGACCTACCACTCTATCCTCCATGTATCTTAATTACTTTTTCATATTTGCCATCTCTCTGTCTCTTTATGCTGCCTTCTGTACTTTTTTCTCACCGAGATTTTGGCCTGAAAATTATTTATTCCCATGTTGGCTCGTTAGTGCTTTTAAGAATATTTTAAAATTATATTTTGCATAACATTTCTGGTGGTTTTCATTGGTATGATTGTTTTAAGTATTCAGTCAAGCACATTCCAACCATGTCTATAGTTGAAATTCGATCAGTAAAGCCACTTACATGTTGGATAATTTTCCACTAACATGGGAACTTTGGCCTATGAGATTAGTTGGAATTCTTACACATGTCAATATCTTTTCTATCTAATACTAAAGACCTTATAAATTGATACATTCTTGCATTCTGTTATACCCCCAACTACTTTACTACTGTTATTGACATTTATAAGTATATCCAATTGTACGTCAAACATTTTCTACAGCTTTCTCTGACATCATCCTACCAATGGAAAGTAAAAAAAAAAAAAGTCTGTGTGTATTAAGTTTTATACTAGATTATTTAGTAATAGTTTATATTAACATATCAAAAATCTTATTCCTAGAAAAAAATAATTTACTTATTTGCTCTAACTGACAATAAATAAATTTCAAAATAGCAATACCAATATTAATACAAACAGTGATCCTACTTAGTGAAGTTCAATAGAGTAACTGCTTTTCTTGTTACCCTAACACATCTCACTAAAAATGGCAGTCCCATTAATTTGTATTCTGGTGTGTTCCCAAAACTCTTTGTATTTGTTTTCAATAAATACTGTTGAATTAATGAATTTTAAAGTCACTCATTATCCCACATTTATGGCTTTTTAAAGTACTTATCTGGTTTGTTCTAATCTCATTATTTCCCTTTATTTTTCAACGAAGGTGTTGACATTCTAACAGATGGTAGTTTTAGGTTTTCAAAAGAGAGTAGTTTTGACTGCTATTAGTAGTATTTTCTCAGTAGCAATATTCAGCTAGTACAGTAAAGTAGAAAGTACTTCTGTCCCACCACTTCAAGAGATACGTGGAAAGTCATCTATAAGAGTTTAGGCTTCTCTGGGCCATCCACAGTTAGTAAATGCAGGGTTATATCTGAAGAGTCATAAACGTAAGATCCTGATAGGCAAACCAATTGTGCATTTTATTGTTTAATTTCTATTAAACAGGGAAATTGCATATTCAATTAAAATTTTACTTTATGGAATTCTGATCTGATATTAGAATTTTATATTATCTTTATAAATTTTCTTAACTAATTTTCCTCTTCATGTAATAAGCAATAAATATTCCCTTACCTAAAAAATTACATCAAGTGTTATTATACTAAAGTTTATAGTTCATAAATCAAAATCATTCTCCTAATTGTGTTATTTTGGATCAGCACCAGTTAAAGTCTTTAATTTTCCTTCTGGGCATTTTACAGAGAACCATAGTGTCTGGAATTTCATGTGATAACCAGGGAAGGATACATGAAAACACAAGTTATTATGATTATGTATGAGAGCATAACTTCATAGAGTATATCAGGAATGTATCATTAGGAAGTCTACCTGTTTTGAGACAGAGTCTCACTCCGTTGCCCAGGCCAGAGTGCAATGGTGACATGATCACAGCCCACCACAGCCTAGCCCTTCCCAGGGTGAGGTGATCCTCCCACCTCAGCCTCCTAAGTAGCTGGGACTACAGGCATGCACCACTGCACCCAGCTAATTTGAAATCTTATTTTAAATTAAAGGCAATCCTAGTATGGAATGCCAAATTCAAAAAAGTCTTTAAATAAATATGTTTAGTATTCTAATATCATGTAAATTTAGACTTCTAAGAGCAATTTAAGAATCTTAGGAAACACAACAAAGTATAACCAGATAAAACACATTGCTTAGTAAACAGATATTAGAAAAATATTGACAAATATTACATCTTAAAATTTTACTCAGAACAAGAGAAAGAACTTCCTATAAATAAAAATTGTTGCTTAAGAGAAAATATGCAAAGCCTACACATGAAAATTTTTAAATGTTCCTAAAGGCACAATAGCAAAAGATTGGAAACACTCAAGATCTGGCAATGAGATCAGTTGAAGAGGTCATTGTAGGCACGCAACGGAGTACTACAGGACTAAAGAAAGAATGTGGAGGCTCTCCACATTCTATTTAACCTACAGGTTAAATAGTAAGTGAAGAAAGCAAAGTATCTAACAGTGCCTTTACTATGCTACCTTTTATATGAGGAAAAGCAGAGAAATAAGAATAAATCTTCATACCTCCTTGTATTTGCAAAAAAGAAACACTAAGATAATAAACATGAAATGAATACAAATGATTACCTCTGGGGAACCAACTGGAGTGGATGAAAACAGGAGTGAGAGCAAATGTTTTAGTGCATGCCTTTTGGTATTGTTTTGATTTTATTTAACCAAGAAACTGTATTACCTATTCAAACAAAATAAAATGTATACAAAATGTTCTAGTGGAAACATTTCTCTAGATGCATATATTTTTCAGATTATTAGGATTTGGCTAGCACCAATTCACAAAAGGGACCATTTCTTACCATTGCAGCTAGCATAACACAATTACAATATATTCCAATTGAAATCCCATCTTGCATTACGTTTGCATAAAGCAATTGTTCTTTCCCTATGGAGAAAAAACAGCAAATCACATTCTTAATATTAAAGTGTTAAATTTATCATTTTCATTATATAAATTTTTTTTGCCACCTTTTGAAGTTAAAAAGGGATTGTATACAAAGGTCTCCCTATCTGAAAAATATATTTTAGAGAAAGATATACAAATGACTTTTTAAACCAAAAAAGCCAGCTCTATATCGTATTTTTGCTATTTCTAGAACATGAATGTTTTATTCCTTGGCTTGTGTTCTCTTATTAACAGATCAAAATCTTTTGAATATATGCCCAAGCTGGAGAAATCGAATTTTTTTTTTAATGCAGTTTAATTCATAATTTTTAGTTTTAGATTTAAAAATCCTCATATTTTTTATGGTTACAAAAGCACACAGACATTAGAAAAATATTTTCAAGAAGTACTTTATAGCTTTATCAATGAAAGCTTCATATTTGAAACGTATTTTTAATTGTTTGCTTGGAAAGTGTTCCAAGTAGTCAGTCATTCTTGAGGCCCTGCAATCACAAAATATTAATTTTATTCAGTATTCAAAAAAAATCTGTGTTTGTTTTGCTGCATGTTTGTGTCTTTGGAGAATTTGCTATGATTCAGTATTCCACTGTGGTCATTCCTACAAGAATGTTGGGCTACACTTTCGCCACCAAGCTGGTGGTTGGTTTATGTCAGTCCTGTGAAGCTCCAGGGGCCTGTATGTGATCACACTGATGGATATGCAGCATCTTGCTAAGCACTGTACCAGCTCTGTTTCTGTCTGGAGGACTTCACCCACCCCTGCTCCAAGACGAAATATTTGTAGTGAGACCATAAAGAGATCACTCACCACCATCACGAAGGACATACACACAAACTCAGCACTAACTCTTTTTCTATTTCAGCTGCTGAGCTTAAGAGAACTGGTAACTAACCCATTTTCTGGAGTATTGTGTGAAGGTGAGTAAGAATGCAGGTGAGCAAGAGTGCAGAGACACTGAGAACAGAGAGACATGGCTGGGGGCCAAGAGAAAGGGACTTTTTGGCAGACATAGCTAATTGCAATGACAGTTAATAATCCGATGGGAATATTAAAACCTAGAATTTTTCAGTCCACGCTCCAAGGCCTGAGATCACTGGGCCTCCATTTCCTAAGGGTTGTTTATGGCTTCTTTGTGAGCTTCACTCATGCAAATGGATACCACAATATAGCCCCCTTCCCTCTTGAGTAGGAGTCAGCAAATGTTTCCTGTAAAGGACCAGACAGTAAATATTTTAGGCTCTGTTGGCCAGACTGGCTCTGTTGCAAATAACTCTGCCATAGACAACACAAAAACAGTAGAAATGGCTGTGTACTCATAAAATTGTGTGTACTAATAAAACTGTCATTGCGATTGGCTGTTATTTAAATTTCATATAATTTTCACATTCATGAAACAGTCATTTTTTGGCAGCCATTTAAAATGTGAAAATCATTCTTTGCTTGCAGGCCATACAAATACAGATGGCAGTCCAGGTTTGACCAGTAGGCCATAGTTGGACGAAAACAGCTGGAAGGTAAACTAAAATCTCCCTGGATCATCCCCTTACAATTTCAGTTAAACTGAGCTTTCTGTCTACAGAACTACATGGTGTTATGATAATTAATAAGGTCTGGGGACACTTAAGGTCTTTATTGAAAAATCTTCTTAATTCTAGCTTAATGTCATAATTATTGCTCTCTACCTTGCAAAAGCTTTCAAGCTTATGGGTTCTGTGGTCGGATTTAATGTTTAAGCTATTACATAAAAATTGGAAGACTTGCCCCATAGCATCGGAGCCTGTGTAGAGGAATATGTTTGGACCAATGTTTTGGCAAAGTAATCATGTCTGCTTTCTTATAGAGCAATGGTTCTTGAGATGCAGTCTCCAGATCAACAGGACTAGCATCACCTGGGCACTTTCTAGAAATGCAAATTCTTCAGCCCCAGACCTACTGCATGAAAAACTGGAAGTGGAGCTCGGAAATCTGGGCTTTTAACAGAAGTCCTCCAAGTGATCCTGAGGCACACTGAAGTTTGAAAGAGTTGATCCAGGGGAAAGTCTTGGACTCTCCAAAAAATAAGCATATTATAAATAGGACATGGGATTACCGCTTGATAAGAGAAGGTCAATACCTTCAATCTGCTAGTGGGTGAAGGGCTTCTGACACCAGCTTCCCTGCATTACAGAGAACCTATGTGAGAACAAGCTGCAGTGTTGGAAAATCCAGGCATGCACAGGCAGTTCCGATTTGTTCCGCCTCTCCACTTTCCCAGGTGTCTCCTCCAACTGATATAGTGACTGGTAGAGGGGACTTAGGAATCGTGGGGATGCCCGTATGGGCATAAACAGGTAGTAAACAGGGCGAAGTCAGCAACATGCTATTTTCCTGATGGCCTCTTTCTAATCAGGGGCCTCATTCTTTTAGTCATATAGTTGTTTTATGGTTGGTAAGTGGCAAGAGGAAATAGATGGTCCTTGAGGGAAGCAGCTTTAGCAGCTGCAACAACTCAAGCAATTCCCTGACTAAGCTCATCCGTGTAATTGATGTGGGCTATTGGTCATGGTTGAAAGGGCAAGAGGAATTATGAATGGGAATGTACTGGAGAGAAAATATAATGTATTGGCCAGATAAACAACAGAGACCTGAGCTGGGATCCTGGAGATGATGGTATTAGAATTAGGAATTATAGAATGAACAAAGCTGCTGGCATACTCATTAAGGTGGCTTAAGTTCTCAACCAAACAGTAGACGCCCTGTCTGCCATCAGAGTTAAACGTCCTGACTGCTTTACTGCGTATCTAGAGGTACATGGACTCTGGGTTAGAACCAAGACACCCGTTTAAGGAGGTTTATTCACGAAGGGCTTCCTGCCTTTTATGCTTATTATAAATGTAAGTATTAAGGCATCAAAACTGCAACATAGGAAATTTGACTTTGGTTTTGGCAGGAAGTGCTCTAAGCTAATTCTCATTAGGGCAGCTACCCACAAACAGATAGGACTTCCGCAAGAGGCAAATCCAAACTGGACAGCTCTTGTGGCTTAGTCGTTAGTTTTCCACTCAAGATGGGCCAGATAGGAAGACCTGATCTGTCTATACCGTGCTCAACCTGCAGTCCGTTGCTGCAATTAATGTGCAAAGTAAATCTCAATTCAAAATCCACACAGGTCAAAAACAGATGTTCTTCATGAAGCGTTCAGGGATGGCTTGAGGCCAGGAAACTGTGCAGAGGCATACTCTGGTGGGCATATGGGGAGTGAACCTTCTGAAAGGCTTTTTGAGGCCCCTTAGAAGGCTTCTTCCTCAGTGTTGACTCAAATTTGCAGACTTTCTAGGGTATTTGTGTGGGAAGCAATAGAGCATTTTGTCTCTCATATAAGTTTCTCCTCCCACTTCCACCTTAACTCCATCTGCTCAGGACAAATATTCTTCAGGTTTCCCTACATTATGGCCCATCAAAAAGAAGATGAAATTGTGAGTCCTCCTGGTTGTACTTGTTCCATATTTTAACAAACTTTACCGACCAGGCAATCTAATACATTAGCAAAAACTAAACAGTGCTGGAAAGCCCTATTTAATCTTTGGACCAGGCAGTGGCCCCCATGGTCAACTGATTTAGCCCAGGGATAAAACAGGACACTCAAATGTTTTATAAAGTCTTACAGAAAAGACACTGTAGGCCAGACACGGTGGCTCATGCCTGTAATCCCAGTACTTTAGGAGGCTGAGGCGGGCAGATTACTTGAGGTCAGGAGTTCAAGACACCCTGGCCAACATGGTGAAATCCCATCTCTACTAAAAATACAAAAATTAGCCCGGCATGGTGGCGCATGCCTGTAATCCCAGCTACTTGAAAGGCTGAGGCACAAGAATCCCTTGAACCCAGGATTGCGACCCTGGACTCCAGCCTGGGCAATAGAGCGAGACTCTGTCTCAACAAAAAAAAAAAAAAAAAAAAAAGGAAAAGAAAAGAAAAGCAGAAAAGATACTGTAGGTAGAAATAGGTGACAGAGAGAATAGACAAAGGGCAGTCTCCATGTTTGACCTGGAATTGAAATGACAAAGCCTTTCAAACTGAAACTGTTCAGGTCCAGAGACAACTGAGTCAGTCCCAGACAGCAAAGAGGCGTTCAGAAGAGGAACTGAAAGTTAGATGGCGGGAGGCTTCACCATGTGCCCCTAGTCCTTATGATGCCAGTCCTCTTCACTTGCCTCGGGGGCCACATGGCCACAGATCCTGCAGACTACACCAAATTGATAAAGAAAGCCATACCAGTTGTTCAGATGTTCAAGTAAATTCCATCATTCACTAAAATCAGCAAACATCAAAAAGAAGGGGGAAGCACATAATATCCAAAAGTACGTGGTCCAACTCCCCAGTCTTGTTAAGACCTTAAAGCAAGGGTCAGACAACTTTCTGCAAAGGATCAGATAGTAAATATGTCAGACTTTGTGGGTTGTGCTGTCTCTTTCACAGTTGCTCTACTCTGCCCTTGAAGCAAGAAGGCAGCTGTGAAATAAGTGGGGCTATGTTCTAACAATACTGACGTGAATTTCACATAGTTTTGACATGTCAGGAAATGTTACTCTTCTTCTGATTTTTAAAAAAAAATTTAAAAGCTGGCTGGGTGTGGTGGCTCAGGCCTGTAATCCCAGCACTTTGGGAGGCCAATGCAGGCAGATCACTTGAGGTCAGGAGTTCAAGACCAGCCTGGCCAACATGTTGAAACCCTGTGTCTACTAAAAATATAAAAATTAGCTGGGTGTGGTGGCAGGCGCCTGTAATTCCAGCTAATTGGTAGGCTGAGGGAGGAGAATGGCTTGAACCTGGTAGGCGGAGGCTTCCCTGAGCCAAGATTGCACCACTGCACTCCATCCTGGGCGACAGAGCAAGACTCAATTTAAAAAGTCAAAAAGCCATTTTAGCTCGTGTGCTATACAAAAACAGATGGCGGCTAGATTTGGCCCATGGGGATTGTTTGTTGACCCCTGCCTTAAAGATACAGTACAATCATTGTTTTAGATATCCTCAAGTGGAACTAAATACTTAATCCATTATTTTATTTAATATCCACTAAGTAAGGTATATATGGTGATCAACATATTTTAGAGATGGAGAAACCAAGGTACACACAAATTCATTAATATTGTCAAGATTAGGTTCAACAGCTAGTCAATGACAATATCAGGGATCTCTGTTTTTTCTATGTACCTTTCCTTAATGAAAATTCTTTTTTTTTTTTTTTTTTTGAGATAGAGTCTCATTCTGTCACCCAGGATGGAGCACAGTGGTGTGATCTCAGCTCACTGCAACCTCCACCTCCCACGTTCAAGCAATTCTCCTGCCTCTGCCTCCTGAGTAGCTGGAACTACAGGCATGTGCCACCACGCTGGGCTAATTTTTTTGTATTTTTAGTAGAGACAGGGTTTCAATATGTTGGCCAGGCTGGTCTTGAACTCCTGACCTAGGTGATCCACCTGCCTCGGCCTGCCAAAGTGCTGAGATTACAGGTGTGAGCCCGAAAATTCTAAAAGCAAACACATATTGAGCATTCAACATGTGCCAGATGCTGCTCTACATGCTCGAGACCAGCGCTTGTCAACTGGGGCCAAAAGCAGGTATATGGCAGTGTCTGGAGGTATTGCTGGTTGTCACAGTGCTGGGGAAGGCTGCCCACTGGCATATAGTAGGTAGAAGCCAGGGGTGCTGCTGGACATCCTGCAGTGTACAGGACGGCCCCCATCACAAGGAACCATCCAGCCCAAACACCAATCACACAGAGGTTAGGAAACCCTGTTCTAGATGTATTATCTCATTTAACCCTCACAGCAACACTGAGAGGTAAATATGATTATCCCCCACTTAATAGATGAGGAAACCGAAGCTTGGAGGATTTAAGTAACACACCCAATGTCACCCGGCCAGCAAACTGAATTTGAAACCAGGCAAACTGGCTTCACCACACCATGCCATGGGGTCACTATTACAGTCTGGAACTATGCATTCATTGGTGGAGTCATTTTATTAATTCCCCCAGTAGACTGAAAGAACTTGGGCCATATTAGTCTCTTCTTGCCATTATATTTTCAGCACCTGGCTGAGGCCCTGCTCCATGGTTGATACTCAGCAAATGAATCAATGAAGCAATGAACATAATACATACATGTACACATGTGACTCCAGAACCTCTGTTCACCACCAGGAGCTTCTATCCTTCTATTTCTCAGTCTCTCCCTCTCTCTCTCTCTCTGCCTGTCTCTATCTTTCTATCTATCTATCCATCAATCATCTATCAACAAAACTTCACATAAGTAAATCATTTAACAAACCGAAAGTCATCCTTTTCCATTCCAAAACTCATTTCCTCCAATTTTGGAGAGAACTATTTTTAAATCTTGCTGTACATATTCTTTCTTCTTAAACACTGAGCTGAATAATTAAACTCAAACATTTATTCAGTGCTTTTAAACTCACAGAGGACTTTCCATCTGTATTATCTTGTCTTCACTACAAGCCTGCAGCCGGCATCCTATTATTATCATGCACCTCACCCCCATTTGGCAAACATGACCCTGAGACTCTAAGAGGGATGGTAACTTATTGAAAGTCACAAAGCTGGTACATGGTGAAACTGGGGCCGACCCCCAGGTCTTCTGAGTCATCCTCTCATTTTCCTTCCACTTAGGCATGCTGGTTCACCTTGTCTTGAGAACACAGGGTCTCCGTCTGCCTGCAGGTTATTCTGCACAGCGTCTAGGTGGGCTACAAAGCCACGCAGTGTGGTTCTGCTCCCAGAAGGTTCTGAGCACTGTATCCCATGCATGGGGCATTTGTGAAGTGTAATGTCTCAGGTCCTCCTTCCTTCATAGGCTTGCAGTCAGCCCGCCCATCTTCAGCAGCCACACACATCCTCCAATCCCTTCTAAGTCAGGATCCTAATCTTCAAGACAGAAAGGCAGCTATTTGGACTGACCAAAGTCATACCTAATTCGAGAGTCAGCAGGATCTGAGGGAGGGCCCAAGAGGCGATCTTTTGAGTAAGGCTGTGAGCTTCTGTGCAGGGTCTTCAGTGAGCCATCCTATAGCTGAATGTGGAGGATGAAGACAGCAAAGTCATCTGTGGGCCATTTGAGAAGGTCAGTACCACCAGGGGACGGAGCTCCATAGAACTTCCTAGGTTTCTACAAACCCCATGCTATATTTTGTTTGGCTGCCTGTTTCCCTGTGAAAATCCTAGGAACCTCTGATAAAATTAGACTCAGAGGTGGGAAATTTTCAGGTCGGCTCTCATAGTGAGGGTCAAAGGCTTACCCTGGAAATGCTCTCTGAAGCCTTGGGTGGCCACGGAAACAGAGATACACTTCATTTCTTGCTCCTCAAGAACCTGCTACCTTTCCCAAGACAGTCCCCTCCAGCCTGCCTAGATTTAAAGAGACCTCTCTCTACCTGACAAACTCCTTTCTTCTCTATCAGTGGTCTTCTGGTGGAGGCAGCGTCTCCCTATGAAAAATTGATACAGAATCCAGATAGTCCAGGGCTGAGATGTGAATGGCTGGGCTTCTGACTGTAACTACTGATGAGATGAAATGATGCATGTAAAGTGTTTAGTGCCATCCTTGGACACTTAATAAATGTAGTTGTTGTTATTACTGTTACTGCTTTTACTATTTTATCACTTACTTTTGAATGGACAATGGTCTATAACTATTGTCAATAATGTCATTTTGTGGGGGAGCTTTGTAATGGAAGATATCTTCTGTCTTTTTTTTCAGCTCAGCTGTAAATAGGTGGAATATCTGAATAAGTTTCCTTATAAGCTGAATATAATGTAATATATAATAAGAACTAGCATTGCATGTTTTCTGTGTACCAGGCACTTTTCTAAGTGCTTTACATGGGTTAATTTACTTAACCTTCATGTTACTAAGAAGTAGATACTATTACTATCCCCATTTTACAGATAAGGAAATAGAGGCACAAATTTACTTAATTAGTGAGTTGTGCAGTTACAATCACACTTGCTATCTCATCTGCCTGGAACATCCTCCTTTTATTTTTATCTGCCTGGAACATCCTCCTTTTATTTACATATCTTATCCCTCTTATTCCTTACTCTCAGTTGAAATCTTTTTTTTTTTTTTTTGATTGAGTTTTACTCTTGTTGCCCAGGCTGGAGTGCAATGGCATGATTTCAACTCACTGCAACCTCTGCCTTCCAGATTCAAGCAGTTCTCCTGTCTCAGCCTCCTGAGTAGCCAGAACTACAGGCACCTGCCACCATGCCCAGCTAATTTTTGTATTTTTAGTAGAGATGGGGTTTTACTACATTGGCCAGGCTGGTCTCGAACTCCTGACCTCAGGTGATCCACCTGCCTCGGCCTCCCAAAGTGCTGATTACAGGTGTGAGCCACCATGCCTGGCCCTCAGTTGAAATCTTATTGACATTTTGAGGCACATTTCTAGCCTCAAATGTGGTTTCCCTCCCTCCTACAAATCCTCCAGAACTGTCTTCCTCCTCCTGCCCTGTGCCCCAAACCTGACTCTGCCTTGTCACGTGGCAATTTATGATCTTGTCTGTATTCTGCAGCACAGCATTTCAAACTGCAGGTGTGAAACCCACTAAAGTACACTAACTGCAATAAGTTACTTCGTCTTGACCAGCATTTTCAAAAATAAATAGAAAATAGAATAGAATAGAATAGAATATCAGAGTATGTTCCATGGAGTAAGGGCAAGTATTTGTTTCATGAAAATTTTCAAGCAGTGGGGTGTGTGCGTGCACGCGCGTGTGTGTGCACTGAGGTTGCAACATAAAAAGATATTCTAATGGGGCTTTATTTTTAATGGGTATAGAGTTTAATTTTTCACAATGAAAGAGTTCTGGAGATCTGTTGTACAGCAACATGAATATACTCAGTGCTACTGAACTGTACACTTAAAATGATTAAGATAATAAATTTTATGTTATATTTTACACAACTAAATATAATTTTTTAAGAAAATATATTTTTTTACTGTGAATCAGGGCCCGAAAAGTTGGAGAAACACTTTCTAAAGGAGTGAAGTCATTTTACAGCATAGAAGATGTGTGATGTGTCTTTTCATTCTAAGCAACATACACCTAGCAGAACCAGCTCAGCATAAACGCCATAAATGTCCTTTGAATTGAATACGTCTCTCATAAAAAAGCAACATTTAAGTGCCTATCTTATGTGATTCATGTACATATATATATATATATACATATATATATATACACATGCTATGTGCCTCCACTCCTCCATCCCTCCCCAAACACACAACCTACTCATGCTTCCTCCGGCACCACAGTTAAAGCTACTACAGAGTCTCCTATGCCTGGCAAATACTAGGCAAAGAGAACAAGATCCAGGGTGGGACACAGGAACGGAAAACAGTTTTCTGGCCCTTGACAAAGTCCCTGCATTGCCTGATGGCAACCTGCACCTCTCTGAGTGAGGATCCTCTCCCCATAGCCCTCAACCCCCAGTGTGTCCTGGGCAGCTTTTCCTGCTCTACAGCTTCACAGGAGGCTGTGCTGTCTCAATGAGGAAGGGAGGTTTGGCCTCCCAAGATGTGGAGGCACTCCCTGAAGGCAGACACCACAGCTCCTCCAAGGAGAAGGCCCTGTTGCCTGCCTTTCTGCCTGCATAGCTGAGGATAGACAAATGGCTGTGACTACAGAGTGCTGGGGGACTCTCATGGGAACTAAAACCATACATGAAATCAGAGAATGAATCCCCCTCCCATATCTCAGCAAGAGACTGCTGGCACAGGAAGAAATCCTTACAGCTTCCCTAACACGTATGGAGACACCTGGCCCAGGATCTGGGCTCAGGGCTCAAAAGCAGTCATGCTTATTCTTTGTATTGCCACCAATGGTGAGGGGTGGTTTTGTGACAGGCACTACAGGATCCCTTCACACAGCTCCAGGCGAGCCTGGGAGGACTGGCAGGGTGGGGAAGGGGGATGCTGTCCTGACATCATGGTGCATAGTGACAGAAAATGATATTCCCCTTCGTGGGATGGGGTCAGTGCCTGGATCATCGTCCTACTTAGGGAGACATTTTACTAGATTAACACAGGATAGAGAGATCGTAGTATCTGAGCTACTCCCTGGATGTCTTTTACACAAAAGTCAATATTGAGTCAATAGCCCCAGAACAACAGAAGGAATTGTCTTTGTGAATAAACCTCCCACGGATAGGAAGAGCTCTAAAGGGACCCCAGTAAAGAGCCAAGGTCCCCCAGGGGTATCCTGCCCTGCCTAGTTCTGGGGGAGAGGGAGCTGGGGGCGGAGGACAGAGGGAGCGGAGCTGAGACCAGGCCGGCCTCTGGGGCGGCGGTAGGCCTCTCCTAGAGTGGGGGGTTTGAAAGGGCTTTTCCCTGGGGCTGCGGCTGCACCCCTGCAGGGGCGCCGTTCCTGCCACGCTGCAGGGAGACAGCGCACCCCGGAGTTAGGGGGCGAAGTGCGTCGTAGCCCCGGATTATCTTTCACAGGAGGCGGAGCTGAGGGGGGGACCAGGCGAGGAGCGGGACGTCACCCAGTGCGAACGGCTAACTCCGTGCCTTTCTCTGGGTGGCCCAGTCAGACCAAGCACAGTTCCCAAACGGCTTCCCCTCCGTGCCGCTTCCTCCCGTTTCCGCTCCTGCCCTGCCCTTCAGGGATGCCGGGAGTGGCGGCTGGGCAGGGGCTGGAAGGGCCGTCCGCGTGCCCTCGCCCGGGCGGAGTGGAGCGGCGCTCACAGGCAGGGCCAGGCGTCCAGGGGGGGTCCCAAAGGACGCGGGGGTGGGAAGCGGCCCACCGCTCTGAGGGGAATGGAGAGCGGAGGGCGCGGACCGAAGGGATCCCTGGGGAACACATCGGAGCCACACCTCTTCCAACTCCACAGGAAGGGATTTTGCAGGGAGCGGGAGCACTGGGTGGCACATGCCTTTTGGGACCAGGGAAGTGAATTCGCTGTTCTTTTCAGAGCTGTGAAAAAGTCTGGCTTCTGATGTGGAGAATCTTACCTTTTTTGTCTTTTAAAGAGAAAGGCATTTAATGAAGGGGGGAAAAAGCTGTCATCTTCTAAACAAGAGGAACAATTATTTTTCCAGCTTTTTTAATCTTCGAAAGAAATTTACTTCCTGTTCGTAGTTCATCCCTTCCCTCTTACACGCATGCGTTCATTGGGGAGGAGTCTTCCCAGTCGCCCCCTTGCCCCGCCCCCTAACTGCTGGAAACCAACAAGGGCATACCAGGGCCTGACTTGGGAAGAGTTGCCAATCCATCCAGGAGGGCCCAGTGAAAGCAAACGCTCTGAAGGTGGGTAGCCACGGTGGAGGGCAGCCCCTGGAACATGAGCAGACCTCCCCGAAGGAATCCTTAACTTGTGGGGGAGGGGAGCGTTGAATCAAATCCCAGCTCCCTGGGAGATATCTGACACCTCCACCTGTAGGAGTGTGCCACCCCCAGGCTCAGATAACACATGAACACATACACAAAGAGAGCACCAACCCCAAGCTTTCAGAGGAAGTGACATGTTAGCATTCTTAAAGCATGAAGCAGATGTTGCTCAGGGAAAGGAGGCAAGGAAGGATGATTTAGGCAAAGGAACAGGTATACACAGTGACTTGAGAACGTGTGATGCATTTAACTGACTGTTATCAGTAAAATTTCGATGCCACAAAAGAAATAGCACTCGAAGATAAATCCTCTCAGCAACGCAGTTTACTTCTATAGAAGGGTGCCCGTGCATGGAGCGATGGTGGCTGCAGGCTTGGACAAACGGGGAAGGGGCACTTATGCCTGATGGGGGTCGTCACTACTGCTGTGTCGTTCCCCTATTGGCTAGGGTTAGACAGCACAAACTAGACTAATCCCAATTGGCTATTTTAAAGAGAGCAGGGGTCTGAGCTGGAGTGGCAGGGTGGGTGGTTTGGAGGGAGAGGATGGTTATGGTGCGTCAGAGCAGGTAGCTAGGGATGACCTAGGTCAAAGAAGGTGACGAAGCAGGTGACTGGAGCAGGTGACCGGGATGAGTCAGGATGAAGCCAGGGGGGGGGGGAGGGGGGGACAGATGTAAACTACTGATTAGAACTGGTGGAGAAGGTTGTTTACCGGAATTACAAGAAAGTTAAACTTTAAAATAGAGAATTGAAGAATAAGAGAGCTGAACATACTGACCTACTCATTCTTTGAAGAGAAACTTGGAGTTCACCATAACATGACCTTCTGGAGGGCAGCTGGATTAGAGAGGATGCAGAGGGCACCCAGGCAGAGTGAAGAGAAGAGACTGAGCTAGTAGGGTCAAGTCCCACGTGGGCTTGAAAAGTGAAGGAAATCTCTTCAGCTCTAAATTCACTCCTATGTATTTGCAGCAAGTTAATTTTCCCTGTTTGGATAATATTAAGTATTCAGATACCAGAGAGTGGGGGTGGGGAGAACTTTCAACAATACCTGAAAGGAACCCAGACCTTGACAATTTACTTTGCTATCTGATGAGCATGAAATTAGTTTCCATATTAGCACTTTATGTGGAGATAAGACACAGAAATACGAATTATAAAAGAAATGTAGGTCTCTTACTAAATTTCTGAGGAATACAGTGTGTGCATTAGTCTGAAGCCAGGGAACCTAATGCGAGTGAGATTTGCAGGGAGCAGCGGATACAGAGATGGATTACCCGGAGAAATAGGTTTGGCTCTGGCTCCGGCGCTGATGTTTTCTTTTCCTCTGAATGGAAAAAGATAAGACATTTTTTACAAAATGTAACCATTTCTGGCATCATTTCCCCAAATTCTCACACATGCACACTCCCCAAGTGCTGCCAGGCACAGAGGCTAGCTCTCAACAGGACGGCGGAAGTTCATTATCCAGCCCTGTGGGGCTCTCCAACCCAGGCCCCCACGATCCTTGCAGAGGAATTGTGCAAATCCAGGGGGAAATGCCAGTTTCCAGTCCTCTCCGCCTTGGCTCTGTGTTCTGTCAGTCCAGCCCTGAATGATGAATTGATGAATTTCCCATTTGGCCTAAGGCTTTGAGATACCATTACCACTGAACCTAATTCTAATGGAGTTTTAACTTTTCCCCCTGCTTTAACCAGGCTCCAAGGAGAAAAGATTGCCTTGAAAATATTCCCTGGACAGGCACACAGACAGCCAGAAGGATAAATGCCATTTTATTTGAAAGACTGAAGACACTGAGGATAAAAGAGTTAGTTGTTAGAAATAACCAGTATGGGTTTCAGACCCACATGGCTGTGGCCAAGGCCAGCTTGTGGCACCCTCAGGACTGCTTGTGGCCTGCCTGACCCTCTCTACATAGAGAGGAGGATGTTTAGCAGGTTCATAGCATGTGAGCTGAACTGGAAAGAATGGAGAGAAGGGCAAGGACACGATTGGCCATGACCTTGCTGTATGGCCTTGGACAAGTCACTAAATCTTCCCTGTTCCTCCCCTGTTCAATCAGGAGGTTGAGCTACATGATCTCTAATATCCCTGTGAATGTTGGTATTTATTATTTCTATTCCTCTATTGATTAAAAGCAATGTCATGCTTTTGTGTTATGGTGGACGTGGTGGCGGGCCTTCCAGACGACCCTTTAGTGAACAGCAGTTGACTTTGTCATCAAGAAAAATGGCCTCAGCTGCAGAGGGCTGCCTGGCCAGATGGATGTGGGTGTCAAGTCTTGGACCTTTCACCTCTAGTTGATACCATGCCAAAGGATGTTGTATCTCCACAGCTCCTCACGCAGTTGCCAAGGCTGTCATTGGGACTCAGATTCTCCCTCTGCCCAATCCTGCTTTAGCCCCTTCCTCTCATGAAAGCTTCTCTTTAACAAGCAGCCTGCATGTTACCCACCTTCTCAGTGTTAGCTTCCTATGGAGCCCAGCCTGACCCACACATTTCCATAGACTCATGCAATTTTGAGCCTCCAACTTCCCCTTCCCCAGCCTAGTCTTCCTCCACAGCCATTTTACAAACAAAGAAATGACAGCTCAGAGAATGACTTACCAAGTTCACTCAGTTGGCATAACAAGGGCTGAATCTTCAGTTCTCTGAGTCTTGGCCATGTCCTCTATCCATCACACCTCACTGACTTCCCCAACCTATCTCATTTTCCTTGCATAGTGCATAGAGACATGTAGGCAAAGATAGATCGACTCATCCATCCATCTCCACTGCAAGGAGGAATAATAATAAAAGGCATGAATTCATGAGTTATTTACTGCCTCTACTTTAAATAGATAAGCCATCAGTTTTCGTTTGGGGATTTTTTTTTAAACCTCTCTGCAAAGCTGTATCACAAAGACACTACAAGCTCTGGATTAGGAACTAGGAAGCTTGGGTTTTCATCTCAGCTCCTCACTCTCACATTGCAAAAATGCTGCTGCTTGCTATTAAGCTCTTTCAGATGTGAAGGCTGATCACTCTGGGCCTCCACTGAGGGTAGAGAGAAGGAATCATGTCATGGAATAATCACCGGCGATGATGGTTATATAAGATGTTATCATTGGGGGGAGCTGGGTGAAAGGTACACAGGAATTCTCTGTGTTATTTTTGCGACGTCTTGAATTCTAAAAATATTTAAAGAGAAGAATGTTTAAAACAATAATAAAAATAACCAGTGATAGCTTCACTTATTCTAACAGAGGGTAGGTGACTTTAGAAGCAGTGAAGGGAAACAAACAGGCAGGTTACGTGACATATTCAGATCAGACTACCCAACTCCAAGGAAAGTACATGCAATGTCATTCAGTGGCATGGAGGATTAAGAAGTGTGTCACGCCACGCCTGCATTTTTTAAAGACATGTGCTCTGTAATCAAAAAACCTAAGAACTGATATTCTTAAAGCCAAAGCCCTGAAAAATGTTTGCTACAGCACCTGCCTCCCTATTCACGTTAAATCTTCCCAGATGAGTTTCACCCATGGTTTCGCTCGCAGCCAGGGCTGCCATCCACTGGGTCTGACCAACTCCCTCATTTTGCAGGCAAAAAACCTGAAAGCTCAAAAGGTAAACAACTTGTCCTGGTTGCCCATGGAGTGGCTGATTTAATAAAGGCAAACAATTTTAAGTTAGAAACAGTGGCTGGTTTAATAAAGGCAAACAATTCCAAGTAGAACTGGCCACTGCCATGGCAACTGGGGCTCAGTCTCCCTGGGACCTTCCAAGGAGCTATGTGTAATGCACCTCAGAATTGTCTACCTGTGGGAAGGAAGATGGAAGCACTTATTTATTCCCTAACTTCTATTTCCCATTGGTCAAGGATTGCCACTTAGGGTATTCATTTCCTTACTTCTATAGATTGTGCATGAGTGAGTGAGTGCCAGACTGGTTCAGCGGTCATCTCACAGAGCACATGACCAGCGGTCGATAGAGCATCCCTCTGCTGCTTCAAGAGTCCAGAGTGGGGGAAGAAGCTGGGACCCTCGGCCTTGGTGGAGTGGCATCAGGGACCCTGCTTCCAGTCAGCAGGCTCCAACCACGAGCACATGAGAAGCACAATCCTGCTGGTTGTCAGGGGCAGTCTCCCGGGAAGCCACACACCGGGAAAAGATCCTGAAGGCAGGAGCATCCACAAATCACTCAAGAATTGAACATTTTTTCATTTTGTAATGAAACTGCATTCAAGGGTACTCCAACTATAAATCAAAAGTCACCTTTTAAAAAAAAGGAAAGGAAAAGAAACTAATCAACTAAATGAAGATTGTTGCCTCTTATCACAATGTCTTGCAATTAAAGGTCCATTTCTTCTCTAAGTTCTCCTTTTCTCCTAGCAAAAGTCAATTTTTTTTAGTTATGAGACTGCTAACCAAAATTGTTGCCGATTCAGAATGTGTTATTCGTGGTGTTTAATGTCCAAGAAAAAACAATAAACTCTATTCCATGTTTCAAAGCCCAAAATCATAAGAGGACAGTTTGAAGTTTTATGCATGGCACTGGATATTTTGAGGGTAAGTGTATTTTTAATTACTTTTTAATTGAAATGTACTTTTATATAATCAAGTGCAAGGCTGGTGAATTTGTATATATTGTATACTTGGTAACCACCACCAAGATAGAGAACATTTCCAGCACTCCAGAAAGTACACAAATATTTAAATCACAGTTAAATATCATGCAACTAGGGGGCATCCAACCTTTGTCACCTGGATAACCAGCCCATCTCAACTCTAGGAAAGTGTTCCTGGGTAGCCCACTGAGATGGGAGGAAAAAATTATCCTGAAAACAGTTGAGGCTCACTTTCCCACAACCGCTCCTTCAACCCTGCCTTTTCAAAGCAGGCTCATACCTTGAGAACCTTTTCCTGACAAGGTAAAATACATCTTAAAGAAAAAGAGAACAGGAGGAGAGTGAGGATGGCAATGAGTTTGAAGCTTATGGAAAACTCAGAGTTGGGGGCAGGGGAAAGGTAACAATGAAAGCTGAGAGAATCAACTTGTAAATGATGGTTTTCAGTAAGGAATAATAATGTGCATAACCTTGTTTTATAGACACTGAGTGGCAGAAACATTGATCTTAAGGCTGAAGAGAGATGCCCTTGGTGATTTAGATCCCTAAACTGATGTTTGCAGAGACCTGCCTTTCTCTCTTCTCGATTTTCTAGTCAAGTGCCAAGTTTTCAGCTTTCATTCTGTTTTTTTCCAGTGGGAAATTCCCTTCAACTCTAAAGTCAAGATTTAATAACATATGAAGCTGCTGCCAACCCAGGATTTTGGACTTGATTCACCAATCTTCTGGGACACGTTTTAAAATCCTTCTACCCAGAAGGTTTTCTCTGCAAGGTGCGTACCTCCCTACTCTCCAAATTAGAAACTTATTTGTATCTTCCAAAATTCAAATCCTAGTTTAAAAAAGAGGTGCAATAGGTTTCCCCACCTCCTGAGAGCACAGCCTTGGATCCTTCCCACTGTTCAGCCTGGGGCCTGATTAACTCATGAACTGCGCTGAGCTGTACTGAAGACAGTTTAAATGAGACAGTTGACTCCAGGGAATGAATCAAGACCTTTAGAATTGGATGGGGTTAGCGCCCCATGTAGTGACCCTTGACCAATGGGAGAAAGAAGATAATAAATAGAAGGTATCATTTCTCAGAGGATCCAACTTTCTCTTTGTAACCTGTTGGCTTATTTAGGTCCCCTTGATATCTGTCATAAGTGAGAATTTTGAGGAAATAGCAACTCCCTGTGAGCTCAGGACTTCCATTTTCTTTTTCTGCAAGTTGAGGTTCGATTCAGCTGATTTCAACAAGATTGGAAGCTTTTGTGTATATATAACAGGGGTTCCCAAATGAACCTCAGTGGAAATCCAGCTCCTGTTGTGGAACTAATGGGCTCTGGTCACACACTAAAATTTCTATTTGCATTAAGCTGATGTATAGAGAGGTTCACAGGGAAAAATACCATTCATATTAGATTCTACTTCTTAAAAATTACATAGATGTGTACACGTATGCATAAAGAGATGATGGCAAAAATAGTCACCAAACTACTGATGTTGATTATCTTAAAATGGTGAATATACTTTATTATATCTTATATTTTAAAAAGTATTTATGGCTGGGCATAATTCCTCCCTCCTTCCTTCAGGAGGGAGGAAGGAAGATTTTATGCACAGATGCCAGGAAAGAGGAAACCCACCTTAGTCAAAAAGATCTACTTTTTTCCCCTCATCATCTATTTATACCTTCTTTCTTAAGGTGTTTTTCTGATTACAATACACAAATATCAACTATTTGTTGTAATATAATTCAAACAACTTATAAAATATAATAATTCAAATGACTTATAAAAATATAATAAATACTTTTCTTTCTTTTTACATTTTTTTAATTTTTTTGTAGATATGGGGTCTCACTATGTTGCCCAGGCAAGTCTCAACCTCCTGGGATAAAGTGATCCTTCCACCTCAGCCTCCCAAAGTGCTGAGATTATAGGCATGAGTCATGTGCCCAGCCATAAATAATATTTTATGCACAAAATAGTTTGGTGACTATTTTAACAAACATCTCTTTATGCATACATGTACACATCTATGTAATTTTTAAGAATTAGGATCTAATATGAATGATACTTTTCCCTGTGAACCTTTCTTTACCTTTCTCTGTCCTCCACTCATATCAGCACTCCATATCTATGTCCATTTTTCCCAAGGAATCCACGTATCTCAGCCAAAATGCGGAGCCCAAGACAAGGGTTTGCATTTGCATGCAGGTCATTTATTTGGAGAAGTGACCCAAGGAACAAGAGGGAGGGATTGAAAAGAATACAGCAGGGAAGGAAGGAAAGCCACCACAAGGGTGCTTTACTGAACTGGCCACTGCCATGGCAACTGGGGCTCAATCTCCCTGGGGCCTTCCAAGGAGCTGTGTGTAATGTACCTCAGAATTGTCTGCCTGTGGGAAGGAAAGACGGAAGCACTTATTTATTCCCTAACTTCTATCTCCCATTGGTTACAGATTGCCACATAGGTTATTCGTTTCCTCTTACTTCTATAGATTGTGCATGAGTGAGTGAGTGCAAGGCTGGTTTTGCAGTCATCTTACAGAGCATCTACAGAGAGGTCCCCCACGCAGACAGTGAGACATGAAGTGCTCCCGAGGGAAGGTGCTGGAAAGTCATATCTATATGAAGCTGGTTACTGCAGCAACAGCCATAGTAGAAGGTGGGTTGAAGAATTATAAGGTATGAGGCATGAGAGGTGGTCAATACAATCAGTTACAAGGTCTTTAATGGAGGAGGTCAGTGGCAATTTCTACAAGAGACACTACGGGAGAGTTACTGGAACAAGCTACAGTCGTCCCGCTGCAACTGGACCCAATATCATGGTGAATGTGCACCATTGCTTTAACCCACACACATTTCACACTCCCCCTCACTCTCAGCTAGACTTTCACTCTTCATCCCTGCTGAGTTGGAGCTGTGGTTCCCTTGGCACAGTTTTGCAGTTATGGTTGCTGCCATGGCCCATTTACAGTTTTCACTTGGCATGAAGCACCAGTGTCCTCTCATTCCAGACATGTTCCTTTCTTAACCCTACTGGGAAGTGGAAACCCAGCTTCTCATAGTAATTAGACTCAATTATTCCCACCAATATTGTTTTTGATGGCCCACTGGCTCAAGGGCTCTGAGATGACCAGGCAGTAGCTGTAACTTCAGGTTCAGCAGAACCCTCCTGGTACAAGCATACCTCCACGTTTTAGAGAGCCTCCAATCCAATAGAGCATAGGGTTGCAGTGTGGAAAGTATGAATTCCTCAAGTGGGTCACTGGGAGGGATGGTGACAGTGGCTGCTCCTTCTTTCACACCCTGGTTCCAGGATCCATGTACTCTAGCTACAGGGGACACAGACCATATACTGGCCATTGGCTCAATGCTTATATTAATAACAATCCTGAAAGCTATATTCGAAACCCACAGGGTGCCGTCCCCAAGATAATGCCTTAAAACAGTCTCTCGTCGGTCTTTCCATCCTTGTATTGGGCTGCCAAATTCCAGGTGATGTGCTAAATGGTAGAACCAGAGAGGGTCATGTATCCAGTAGCACACCTCTGCTATAAAATGGGTCTCTGACCTGAAGCAATGTTATATAGGCTCTGTGCTGATAAATCAGGCATTTTGCAGGCCCTTGGATGGCAATGCGGACAGCCAGGGATGAGAATCTCATATCCAGAGTAGTCATTCATTCCGATAAGAACAAATTGCTGCTCCTACCAAGGTTGAAGGGATCTGAAAAAAATCCAGCTGCCACCAGGTAGTTGGCTGGTTTCCTTGAGCAATATTGTCACATCCAGAGCTTGGTTGTGGTGTCTTTGGCTGGAAGTCTGGGCATTCATCAGTGGCAGTGGCTGGATCAGTGCTAGATCAGCCTTGATGAAAAGAAGTTTATGTTGCTGGGCCCAAGTGTATAGCCTTGTTTCCAGCCACTGTGGCATTCAGGGGCTCATTGCACAAGCCCTGAGGTGGCCAAGGAGCAATGAGAGCGAATGCTTATATGAAGGGAACTCCTCTATAGTAGAAGCTCTCTGGTGAGCATGAACATTACACCCAAATATCCTTATATGCTATGCCCCCTCCCACAGGTCCTCCCAAATGCCTCATCTCCTAACTTCTTGACTCATCTCTCAGTCTCATTCCTCTCATGCCCAGACACCCAGCCAAACCACTTATCACTGCCAGGAGTCTATGTGTAGCCATACTTAAGGCCATCTCTGTTTCCGTACAAATTCAGAATCACCGTACTGCTTGTAGCTCTTCCCATAATGAGAAATTCTCTTCTCACTGTTCTATAGGGTACCCCTGCGTGGGGCTACAGTGCAAAGGGGTCCATTTTCAGTTAGCACTGAAATATTGAGTTTATCCCTTAGTGAACTCCACACAGGTATCCTTATCCATTGTAGATACTTCAAGCACCATGTTAGAGCTTCTGACCTAAGTGGCAGGAAAGCTTGCCCCAAAGCCTAGAACTGCTGCAGAGCCTTCCCAAAACTGATGGGATTCTGAGTAACCCAATAAAAGGATTAGAGCAATATTCCCAAATGTGTTCAGTGCTACCTCCCAAATTGAAAGAGCCACACCAGATACAGTGCCTCTCAGTAACAGGAGGTGTAAGAAGCAATAACTTGTTCTTTACCTTGGAGGGACTGTTCTTCACATGCCCTAGACCTTTGAGCCCCCCCACCAAAACTTCACTGATGTGTTGAGTACCAGGAGTTGGTACCAACTCACCACCGCACAAAGAGTTCTTCTCACTGTTTGGACAGTGAATGAAGCAGAACCATAACATTTTGAGGTTCTGCTTCCTATGGTTACTTCTGGAACCAAGTGTCTTAGCCTAGATTTTCCCCAGAAGTTAAAGCCTGAGGCCAGGGCTTGCATGCAAGGAATTCATTTTGGGAAATGATCCTGGGGAACAGGAGTGGAGAACTGGGAAGAGCAACTTAAGAAAGGAAGAAAAACTAACTCTTCAATTATTGAGCTTACCACCACAGTGGGCAACTAGAGCTAATCCTACTTGGGATACTGTCTTCATTTCCTGGGGGGTGCTGCAATGAATCACCTCGAACCTAGTGGCTTCAAACAATAAAAACTTTTTCTTCCACGGTTCTGGAGGCTAGACAACTGAAATCCAAGCATTGGCAGGGCCACACTCCCACTAAAGGATCTAGAAAAGAATCCTTCTGTGCCTCTTTCAGCTCCCAATGGCTGTGAGCATTCCTTGGCTTATGTCTGCATCTCTCTCTGCTCCATCTTCACATCAGCTTCTCTCCTCTGTGTCTTCTCTTCTCCTCTTCTATCTCAAATCCCACCCCCTTAAAAATTACTTGCCAACCTGCCCTTCTAAGAAATGTGAAAAGAAGTTCTTTAGAGAGAAAAAATAATATAACTTAGAAACTTGGATCTACATAAAGAAAGGAGGAGCATCAAAGAAGGAATAAATGAAGGTAAAATAAAAACTGGGTTTTTATTCTTAATTTATCTAGTAGGTAACAGTGTGTTCAAAATAATGTCAATTATCAACAATGTATTTGATTATGCATATTTATATATAAGTAAAATGGGTGACAACAATTGCTGCAAGGGATGGGTGGGAGGAATTCAGATTATTTTATTATAAGATGTTCACAGTACCTGTGAAGTGGTATAGTGTTATTTCAGAGTGGGCTTCAATTAGTTGTAAATAATGCATATTGTAAACTTTGGGCAGCCACTAAAAAACTGTTTTAAAAAATAAGTATAATTGATATGCTAAGAAAGGAGAGAAAATAGAATCATATAAAATGTTTAATTAAAACCAAAAGCAGGAAAAGAATGGAAGACAAAAGTAGGAACAAAGAACAAACGTAACAAATAGAAACCAGAAACAAATATGGTAGATATTAATCCAAATATATCAATAATCACTTTGAACATCAATGGTCTAAATGCACAAATTAAGACAGAGATTGTAAGAGTAGGCCAGGCACAGTAGCTCTTGTCTGTAATCCCAGAAATTTGGAAGGCCAACACAGGTGGATTGCTTGAGCCTAGGAGTTCAAGACCAGCCTGGGCAACATAAGGAGACCCCCATCTCTACAGAATTTTAAAAGTAGGTGGGCATGGTGGCACATGTCTGTGGTCCCAGCTATGCAGGAGGCTGAAGTGGAAGGATCACCTAAGCCTGAAATGTTGAGGCTTCGGTGAGCCATGATCACCCCACTGCACTCCAGCCTGGGTGACAGAGTAAAGTCCTATCTCAAAAAAAATGAGAGAGAGAGATATATTGTCAGAGTGGATGAAAAAACAAGGCCCTACTATATATTTTCTACAAGAAACTCATTTTAAGTGTAAAGCTACTGTATTAGTTCATTCTCACACTGCTGGAAAGAACTGCCTGACACAGGATAGTTTATGAAGAAAAGAGGTTTAGTTGACTCACAGTTCCACAGGCTGTACAAGAGGTATAAATGAGGAAGCCTCAGGAAATCTACAGTCATGGCAGAAGGGGAAGCAAGCACATGTTACCATGGTGGAGCAGGAGAGAGAGTGAGGGAAGGGGGAAGTGCTATATATTTTCAAACAACCAGATTTCATGAGAACTCATTATCTCAAAAGCAGCAAGGGGGAAATGTCCCCCCATGATCCAATCACTTCCTACCAGGTCTTTCCCTCAGCACTGGGGATTATAATTCAACATGAAATTTGGGTGAGGGCACAGAGCCAAACCACATCATTCCACCCTTGGCCCCACCCAACTCTTGTGTCCTTCTCACATTTCAAACATAATCATATCTTTTCAACAGTCCCCCAGAGTCTTAACTAATTCCAGCATTAACTCCAAAGTTCAAATCCAAAGTCTCATTTGAGACATGGCAAGTCCCTTCTGCCTATGAGCCTGTAAAATCAAAAACTAGTTAATTACTTCCAAGATATAATGAGGGTAGAGGTATCAGGTAAATACAGGATACAGGCATTGGTAAACACTCCCTTTCCAAAAGAGAGAAATCTACCTAAACAAAGGAGCTGCAGGCCCCATGCAAGTCTAAAACCCAGCAGGGCAGTCATTAAATCTTAAAGCTCCAAAATAATCTCCTTTGACTCCATGTCTCACATCCAGGCCACACTGATACAAGGGGTGGGCTCCCAAGGACTTAGGTAGCTCTGTGCCTGTGGCTGGTGTTAAGTGTCTGAGGCTTTTCCAGGTGCATGTTGCAACCTGTTAGTGGAGCCACTCTTCTGGGGTCTGGAGGATGGTGGCCCTCTTCTCACAGCTCTACTAGGCAGTACCCCAGTGAGTACTCTGGGTGAGGGCTCCAACTCTACATTTCCTCTCTGCACTGTCCTAGTAGAGGTTCTTCATTAGGGCTCTGCAACTACAGAAGACTTCTGCCTGGATATTCAGGTATTTCTGTACATTCTTTGAAAACTAGGTGGGTCTTCTAAACCTCAACTCTTGCCTTCTGTGCACCTGCAAGCCCAACAGCAAGTGGAAGTGACCAAGGATTGGGACTTATACCCTCTGAAGTAGCAGCCCAAGCTGTACCTTGGCCCCTTTTAGCCACAGTTGGAGATGGAGTAGCTGAGACACGGGGTGCCATGTCCTGAGGCTGCACAGAGCAGTAGGGCCCACAGCCTGGCCCATAAAACTATTTTTCCTTCCTTGGCCTCCAAGCCTGTGACGGGAGGAGCTGCTGTGAAGGTCTCTGAAATGCCCTGGAGGCATTTTCACCATTATCTTGGCTATTAACATTTGGCTCTCCTTTACTTATGCAAATTTCTGCAGCCTTGAATTCCTCCCCCAGAAAATGGGTTTTTCTTCTCTACCACATGGTCAGCTGCAAATTTTCCAAACTTTTACTCTCTGCTTCCCTTTTAAATATAAGTTCTAGTTTCAGGTCATTTGTTTATGCAAATGAGCATAGCTTTCAGAAGCAGCGAGGCCATATCTTGAATGTTTTGCTGCTTAGAAATTTCTTCCACCAGATACCCTAACTCATCTCTCTCTCTCAAGTTCAAAGTTCCACAGATCTCTAGAGCAGAGGCACAATGTTCCCAGTCTCTTTACTAAAGCATAGCAAGAACGACCTTTACTCCAGTTCCCAATAAGTTTCTCATCTCCGTCTGAGACAACCTCAGCCTGAACTTCATTGTCCATATCACTATCAGCAATTTGGTCACAACCATTCAACAATTCTCTGGGAAATTCCAAACCTTCTCTCATCTTCCTGACTTCTTCTGAGCCCTCTAAATTGTTCCAACCTCTGCCCATCACCCAGTTCCAAAGTCATTTCCACATTTTCAAGTATCTTTATAGCAATAGCCCACTTCTCTGGTACCAATTTTCTGTATTAGTCTGTTCTCACACTGCTCTAAACAACTACCTGAGATTGAGTAGTTTATGAAGAAAAGAGGTTAACTGACTCACAGTTACACAGGCTGAACTGAACATATGGCTGGGAGGCCTCAAGAAACTTACAATCATGGCAGAAGGAGAAGGGGAAGAAAGCATGTCTTACCATGGAAAAGCAGGAGAGAGAGTGAGGGAAGGGGGAAGTGCTACACACCTTAGATCTCATGAGAACTCACTCACTATCATGAGGGGGAGAAAGAAGGAAATCCACCCCTTGATCCAATCATCTCCCACCAGGTACCCTCCCCTCAACATTGGGGATTGCAATTCAGCATGAGATTTGGGTGGGGACACCAAGCCAAACCATATCAGTTACACATAGATTAAGAGTAAATGGGTAAAGAAAGATACACAATGCTAACATCAATCAAAGTAAGCAGAAAAGCATTAGTAGCTATATTAATTTCAGACAAAGAAGGCTTCAAAGCAAGGAAAGTTACCAGAGATAAAGAGAGCCATTACATAGGATAAAGGGGTCAGTTCTCCAAGAGGACATAACAATCCTTAATATGTATGTACCTAACAACAAAGTATAAAAACATATGAAGCAAAAACCAATCCACTACAAGAAGAAATTAATGAATCCATTATTATAGTTGGAGACTTCAACACCCCTCTATCAGAAATGGATCGATCCAGCAGGCAGAAAATCAGGAAAAACACAGCTGAATTCAACAACACTATCAATCAACTGAATGTAATCAGCATCTACAGACATTTCATCCAACAACAGCAGAATACACATTTTCTCAAGCTTACATGAAACATCCACCAAAATAGACAACATTCTTGACCATCAAACATACTTCATTAGATTTAAAATAACAGAAATCATGCAATGTCTGCTCTCAGACAACAATGGAATTAAACTAAAAACAACAGAAAGATAACTGGACAGTCACAAACTACATGGAGATTAAACAAGACACTCCTAAATAACACATGGGTCAAGAAGTAAATCTCAAGAGAAATTTTAAAATATAATAAAATCTAAATGAATATGTCACAAAATGTGTGGGGTGCAATAAAAGCAGTGTTTATGGAGAAATTTGTAGCTTTGAATACAAATATTAGAAAAGAAAAAGGTCTAAAATCAATACTCTCATCTATAAAGAAAATCTGATAGAATCAACAAGCATCCCCTGGAACTAATGGGTCATTATAGCAAGGTTGCAAGATGCAAGGTTAATATACAAAAGTCAATTTTTTTCTATATACCAGCAGTTAACAAGTAAAATTTGAAATTAAAAGCACAATGCCATTTACATGAACAGTCCAAAAAATGAAATACTAGGTATAAATCTAACAAAGCATATACAAGATCTATATGAGGAAAACCACAGAAATCAAAAGAAAAACTCAATAAATGGAAAGGTGTTCCACACTCATGGATAAAAAGATTCAATATTGTCAAGATGTCAGCTTTTCTCAACTTGATCTATACATTCTATGCAATGCCTATCAAAATCCCAGTAAATTATTTTGTGAATATCTAAAGTTTATATATAGAAGCAAAAGTTCCAGTTCTATATAAAGTTTATATATAGAAGCAAAAGATCCAGAATTGCCAACACAATATTAAAGAAGAACAAAGTTGGAGGACTGACGCTATGTCACTTCAAAAGTTATGATGAAGCTGTAGTAATCAAGACAGTTTGGCATTAGACAAAGGACAAATAGATTCATGTAATAGAATAGGGAGCCCAGAAATAGACTCACATAAAAATAGTCAACTGATCTCTAACAAATGAACAAGGGAAATATGATCTGAAAAGATGAAGCCAGTCACAATGGCTCATGCCTGTAATCCCAACACTTCGGGAGGCTGAAGTAGAAGGATTACTTAAGCCCCCAGGAGTTTGAGACCAGGCTGGGCAACATAGGGAATCCTCCTCTTTATGAAAAATTAGCCAGATGTGGTGGTGTGCACCTGTGGTCCCAGGTACTTGCTTGAGCCTGGAAAATCGAGGATGCAGTGAGCTATGACTGTGCCATTGCACTCCAGCCGGGGTGACACAGTGAGACCCTGCCTCAAAAATAAAATTAAATAAATAAGTAAAGTAAAATATGATATTTTTAACAAATAGTATTTGAGAAACTGGATATCTACATGCAAAAAGTAATGAACTTAGGCACAGATTTTAGACCCTTCACAAAAATTTACCCAAAGTTGATCACAGACCTAACTGTGTAACTACATGTAAAAACTAGAAAACTCCTAAAAGATAGCATAGGAGAAAATCAAGATGACCTTAGGTTTGGCAATGACATTTTAGATATGATATCAAAGTCATGATTCATGTTAGAAAGAATTGATAACCTAGACTTCCCTAAAATTAGAAACTTATGCTCTTTGAAAGACACTGTCAAGAGAATAAAAAGACAAGTCATAAATGGGAGAACTATTTGCCAAAGACATAGCTGATAAATAACTGTTCCCCAATACACAAAAATGCTTAAACCTCAGCAATAAGAAAACAAACAACCAGACTAAAACATGGGTCAAAGACCTTAATAGCCACATCACCAAAAAAGATATATATAGATGGCAAATAGACATATGCAAAAATGTTACACATCACGTGTCAGCAGGGAATCGCCAATTAAAACAGCAATGAGATGTCACTACACACCTACTAGAATGGTTAAAGTCCAAAACACCAACAATAGCAAATGCTGGCAAGGCTTTGTAGCAACAAGAATTCTTATTCATTCTGGTGGAAATACAAAATGTTATAGCCACTTTGGAACAGAGTTCAGCAGTTTCTTACAAAACTAAATGTACTCCTATCATATTAGCCAGTAATTACACTGCTTGGTATTAACTCAGAGAAGTTGAAAACTTATGTCCACCCAAAAACCTACACACGGATGTTTACAACAGCTTTATTCATAATTACCAAAACTTAGAAGCATCCAGGATGTCCTGTAGGTGAGTGAATACATAAACTCTAGTACATCTGCACAATGGAATATCACTCAGCACTGAAAAGAAATGAGCTATTGAGCCATGAAAAGACATGGGGGAAACTCAAATGCATGTTAAGTGAAAGAAGCCAATCTGAAAAGGCTACATACCATAGGATTCCAACTATATGATGTTCTGGAAAAGGCAAAGCAATGGAGACAGTAAAAAGATCAGACAAGAGAGGAATGGATAGGCACCGTGCAGAAGCTTGTTAGGGCAGTGAAACTATGCTGTGTGATACTATTACGGTAGACACATCTCATTATACATTTGTAAAAATTCATAGAATATGAACACCAAGGGTGAACCTTAATGAAAACTCTGGACTCGGGGTGAGAATGATGGGTCGATGTAGGCCCACCAGTTTTTCCAAAGTACCATTCTGGTGGAAGGGTGTTGATAATGGGGGAGACTGTGCATGTGTGAGGATAAGGGATATATTGGATATCTCTGTACTTTCCTCTCAATTTTACTGTGACCCTAAAACCACTCCAAAAAATAGCCTTAAAAAAAGACACTTGTCATTGGTCTTAGAACCCGCCTGGATAATCCAGGATAATCTCCTCATCTCGAAATCCTGAATTTAATCACATCTGCAAAGACCCTTTTTTCCAAATTTTAACATTTGTATGTTCTAGAGATTTAACATAGATCCCTTTGGGGAGCCTTGGTTTTTTTTGTTGTTGTTGTTTGTTTGTTTGTTTGTTTTTGGCCTAGCACAGACACTTGAAGAGTTGTATGAAATACACCTGAAAATTGCCCACCTGAGGGAAGGAACAGGCAAGGGTTAATCCACCAGTTCCCAAGCCCCATTGTTCAGTGGTTGCCACATGGGTGTATCCCACCTTGAACTTCCAGGTTGGCATGCACGTGTGAATGCCCGTGAGACCCAGCAGGCATCCACACAGTGGCATCAGAAATCCTAAGTGAAAGTGAGCAGTGCGGCTGAGAGGCGATACTGTCAACTTACCTGCCTGAAGCTGGTAGCTGCAGCAAAGCTTGGCATAAGGAGGAGACTGAAGCACAGGCAACAATAGAAAAAATAGATACATTTGTATTAGTTCATTCTCAATTGGTGTAAGGAACTACCTGAGACTGGGTAACTTATGAGGAAAAGAGGTTTAATTGACTCACGGTTCTGAGGCTGTACAGGAAGCATGGCTGGGGAGGCCTCAGGAAACTTACCAACATAGGAGAAGGCAAAGGGGAAGCAGGCACATCTCTACATGGTGAAGCAGGAGAGAGCAGGCTAAGGGGGAAGAGCCACACACTTTTAAACAACCAGAGCTCGTGGAGAACTCCACCACAAGACAGCGCTAGGGTATTAATGGCGCTAAACCATTAGAAACCACCCCCATGATCCAATCACCTCCCACCAGGCCCTACCTCCAACACTGAGGATTACAATTCAACATGACGTTTGTGTGGGGACCCAGAGCCAAACCATGTGAAAATTAGAGTACATAAAAATTTAAAACCTCTGTTCATCAAAGAATACAATCAATGAAATGAAGAGACATCCACAGAATGAAAAAATATATTTTCAAACCACATATCTGATAAGTGGTTAACATTCAAAATATTATATAAAGAATATGCATTAGTTTGCGAAGGTTGCCATAATAAAGAACTACAGTGACTTAAATAACAGAAATGACTTTTCTCGCAATGCTAGAGGCTAGAAGTCTGAGATCAAGGTGTTGGCAGGAGTGACGTCATTAGAGGTCTCTCTCCTTGCCTTGTCAATGGTCACCTTCTCCCTAGGTCTCCACATAGTCTTCCTTCTGTGTCCGTCTACGTTCTAATATCTTCTTATAAAGACACCAGTGCCCACCCTAACAGCCTCATTTTAATTCAATTACTTCTTTATAGATCCTATCTATAAATATAGTCACATACTAAGGTACTGGGGTAAGAACTTCAACATATGAATTTGGGGGAAACACAATTTAACCTGTAACAGAAGTTCTGCAACTCACCACCAACAAAACACACAAACACAGAGATAGATACACAAGTACACACACACGCACGAATAAAAAATGGGCAAAAGAGTTGAATAGACATTTCTCCAAGGAAACTATACAAATGGCCAACAAACACACGAAAAGATGCTCAACTTCGCTAATCATTAGGGAAATGCAAGTCCAAATCACAATAGAATATCACCTGACACCCACTAGTAGAACTACTATTTTTTAAACCCATAAAATAACGAGTATTGTGAAGGATGTAGAGAAATTGGAACCCTTGTGCCTTGTTGATGGGAATGTCAAACGGTAGAGCTGCTATGGAAAATGGTATGACAGTTCCTCAGAAAATGAAAAATAGAATTATGATATTATTTGGTAATTCTGCTTCTGGATATAGACCCAAAAGAATTGAAAGCAGGGACAAGAAAAGATATTTGTACACCCATGTTCATAGCAGCATTATTTATAATATCCAAAAAATGAAAGCAATTCAAGTACCACTGATGAATGAATAGATAAAATTTGATATATGCATACAAAGGACTATCATTCAGCCTTAAAGGGGAAGGAAATTCTATCATGGTACAACATGAAATAAGCCAGTCACAGAAAACCAGATACACTCATATGAGGTAGCTGGGGTAGGCAAATTCACAGAGACAGAAAATAGAGAGGTGGTTGACGGGGGCTGAGGGTAAAAAGAATGAAGAGTTGGTGTTTAATAGAGTTATCGTAATTGTCTTTCAGTTTGAGAAGATGAAAAACGTTCTAGAGATGGATAGTGGTGATGGTTGCCTAGCAATGTATTAATGCCGCTGAGCTATATGCTGAAAGGTGATTAAGATGGTAAATTTCACATTATGTGTATGTTACCATGATTTTTAAAAATTAACAGAATTTTTAAGGTTAACAATAAATACAGGCACGTTAACAACAACAAAAAAAAGAAAACTTAAAATATTTAAAGAGTTTCTTGTGAGCCAATATTAGTGACCAGGGCTCGAGAAACAGTCTTTTTTTTTTTTTTTTTTTGAGACAGAGTCTTGCTCTGCCACCAGGCACCAGGCTGCAGTGCAGTGCCGTGATCTCGGCTCACTGCAACCTCCGACTCCCGGGTTCAAGCAATTCTCCTGCCTCAGCCTTCCGAGTAGCTGGGACTACAGGCGCTTGCCACCACGCCCAGCTAATTTTTGTATTTTTTAGTAGAGACAAGGTTTCACCATGTTGGCCAGGATGGTCTCGAGCTCTTGACCTCGTGTTCCGCCACCTCGGCCTCCCAAAGTGCTGGGATTACAGGCTTGAGCCACCGCGCCCGGCCAAGGAAGTCTTAAGAGGTTCTGAGAAAGTGTGCCCAAGGCAATCGGGTTGCAGCTTGGTTTTCTACATTTTAGGGAGACAGAAGTAACAGGCAAAGACATAAATCAATACATAGAAGATATATATTGGTTCAGCCTGAAAGGGCAGGACATCCCAAACGAAGCAGGGCAAGGGAGGTTAGATGGATTCGAAGATTTTTTGTTTGGCAATTGGTTGAAAGGTAGCTTTGCAGGGCCATTTAATAATATGTCAAAGAAATATATTTTGGGGTAAAATATTTTGATTTCCTTCAAGATATCCTATCTGCCACGTGATGCTATACCAGAGTCAGGTTGAAATTTGGTGTCCTATTGTCACAAAAAGTCTGTTTCTCATCCTATGACCTATATTTTAATGTTAATGCTGGTCAGTTGTACCTAAGCTCCAAAAGGGAAGGGGTATAACAAGGCATATGCAACCTCCCTTCCCATCATAACTTGGATTCAGTTTTTCAGGCTTTCCTTGGCCCAAAGAAGGTCCATTTAGTCGGTTTGACTTAGCATTTTGTTTTTGGTTTACAGGCAGGACACAAAACATGTGTGATACCATTTTAACAACCTACATTGCATCCTTCCCTTCTATTTCTTTATAGTAACAAAATTATATAAAGACCATATGATGCTTGGGGCCAGGAGTTGAAGACCAGCCTGGGCAACATAGTGAGACCCAACTCTACCTAAAATGGAAAAAATAGCTGGACATGTTGGCACATGCCTGTAGTCCCAGCTACTCAGGAGGCTGAAGCCAGAGGAACACCTGAGCCCAAGAGTTTGAGGCTGCAGTGAGCTATGATTGCAACCAGTGCATTCCAGCCTGGGCAACAGAGTGAGAACCTGTCTCTAAAAAAAAAAAAAGAAAGAAGTGTGAAACAATCCCTTAAACATACACATATATTAAAACATGAGGGGTTATATTGTTATATAAAAGGGAATTAAATTTCATAAGCATTTCTGCATCTTTAATTTGCAACTCAAATCCCTCCAAGTCATCTGAAATAGGACTAATTCATTCTTTGCAATGTCTGCATATTATTCCACAGTACAGATATAACATCATTTATTCATACAATTTCTTTTCTTGATTGAAAATCAGTTTATTTCCAGTCTTTAAATAGTAAAACCGCAACACACACTTATGCATATTTCTAATGGCTTAGTGTTAAACTCTGTAGACAAGAGGAGTTCAAGGCTGACAATCATAAGGATTCTGTGAGTTCAGATTCAAGCAGTGATGCTTTAGGCCTCGATAATAACATGTAAGAACTCACCATAAAACCCCATGCCCCTTTGTCCTCTGAGGCCACAGGCAGCTGAGGGTTGAAGAAATACTATGCCATGCAGAGGGCATTCTCTTGGAAGGCACCAGCAGCAGAGGCTGGATGTGAGCAGACATGTCCCTGAGCACAGATGATGCCCCTCTAAAGATTCCCGGAAATCACTGCGGGGGAGACTCTGCCCAGGCTTGGGGTCTCCACAGTTGTTCCACCATGAGTTGTGGCATCAGGTTGTTGCAGCTTGGGGACATCTTTGCTGAACAGGGAAGCTTCCCATGTTCAAGGTAATGATGATGCACATCTTTGCTCTGAGGAATTCCGGGGATTCAGGACTACGGAAATCATCATAGGGGTTCTACATTTTGCAGAGCAAGCTAGAGAATTGCATAAGCAGCTTTATTTCTCTTCAACAGTAAGAGTAAAATAAATCTGGCAGGAGAGGACACTGGGGATATAAATGGCAAGTGTCAGAATGAGAAACGATTCCATAAAGCATGTGTGGCATGAATAAGGGGAGAGAAAAGAATTTGGAAACTTTATTCATTTCCCCCCTTCCTCTCGCTAAATCTTAATTCTCCACTTTATTACCAGTCATTTAAATGAAATTCCCCATGAGGGACTTCCAACGAAGGAACTCTGTCCAGATAATCCTACCCAGGGACCCACTCCACCCAAGTACATCAATTGTCTGGGTTTATTCTTAAGCTCACAATATACTTAAATGGCCAGGAGAAGAATGGTTAAGTGTTCATTCTGAGAACTCTGTCTGCATTACTGCTAAGTCATTTGCATAATAATTTCCACCGATCTGTATGCTGTTTCACCTGATTCTACTCATGCATTCAGACATAATTGCAATACTTTAGATATCTTTAAAACTCAGAGGGTGGAGAGAAAGACTGGGCAGAGTGAGAGAGAAAAAATAACTGCTGAGATGGCCACAGATTTTCCTGCCCTGCCATCTGCTCTGCTGTTTTTGCTCCATCCTTTCAATTTGAAGTTTGCACACATCCTCAGGGCTCTGTGAAGTTTGCACAAAAAGTTCAATCTCCCCTGCCAAGCTGTCAAGCCCAACTCCAACCTCCCCCTTAAATATGATTTCCTGTTGCCCCCTACTACCTATTCTCCTTGGCCTCTCCCCCGAAATCTCCTTGAGTTTCCTTGAGTCTAAGTTTCATACTTGCTGTCCCCCACCGATGTTGTCTTCTCTCTTCGAATCAGGCCTCCTCTTCCTTCCAGATCCAGCTCAAGCCCCCATTCCTCCATGAATGTTTCCAAAAATGTAAACTCCCCATAGGGAGAGACTTTTTTGTCTATTTTGTTCAGTGATGTATCCCCCACAGACACTGACACATGGTAGCTGCTAAATAAATATTTGCTAAATGAATGAAAAGTTAAGCCTACTCCTGACTCTCAGCCCATTTTACCACCTGCCAACTATGGTGACATCTGTAACTCTAGCACCTGTACTTACATCTTTCCTCATTCACTGTCTGATCTGATCAGGCAACTGTGCCCATTTTGTTCATTTCATCTCCAGTAGACTGAAGCACCATCTAGGATAAGAATCTCTTCCAATTCACTTTTCTTTGAGCCACCATGCACATCCACATCATTCAGTTATGCTGTCAACTGAGTACTTTAATTTTAAATGATTCAGCATCAACAATGTGATAAACCTGTTAGTCAGTTTTCATCCTCTGCTACCCCCCAAGTACAGGGCATAGTTTGAAATCTTCAATCAAGAATCCACACACCACCAGCCTTCAACCGCCGTTATATCCAGTCAACACTGAAGGGTTTCCCAAAAGCTTAAAGGATTCTAGAAATTATTTTTCATCACTGAAATGCATATTGATGAAGGTATGTGGATTGCCTATAAATATTGTTCAAGCATTTCTGCCATTCCTTGAACAAATCATCAGCATCTTTCTCTCGAAAAACTACAACAGCTTCCTAACTCGTTTCTCTGATGCCCCTTCCTTGTGCCATCTTGCCACACCTCCAAGTTCAACCTAGTCTTCACTCTGTAAAGTGATGTTTATAAACACAAAGCTAATTGTTCATATACTCTCTTAAAGCTCTTCAGTGGCCTCCGTGCAATGCACAGCAATTGAAGAGTTCAAGGCCTCTGAGGATTCATCCCTTACATATCTCTCTAGCCTTATTTCTCAATATCTGCCACCTTCACTCCCCAGCCACTCACCACACACACACACACACACACACACACACACACACACACTATAATTTTACTGCACATGCGCTTAGACAGTTCACACAGTCAGGTAAACCAAATTTGGAGACTCAAAGAAATGCGGTTTCCCACTTTTTAAATAAATTACTACTTGTAAAATACTTAATACCATGCCTGGCATGTAATGAGGACTCAGTAAAGGTTTAATTATTATACTCCAATTTGTAAACCGAAGGTCACCATATTGTTACCCTGATGGTATTGTCATGTGAGAGAGTGATGGAGCATGGTTGAATGAGCATTGTCCCAGAGACCTAGTTTCTAGTCTTTGCTCTGCCACTCACTAACTGTGTGGCATTAATGTTGAGTCTCATCTTAACCGTAGTACCTGATTTTCCCAATAAGAGTGTGAATGAAGCAATGTTATTCAAATTCCAGCAATGGAACCCTCTTTCTAATAACATATAATACATATATCACATATATGATATATATATATGATTATATATAGATATAGATATAGATTACTTTGCATAGTGAAGACTGAATTGGACTTGGAGGTGGGGCAAGATTCACAGGAAGGAGTGACGGTGGTCAGAAAAACAAGTTAGGAAGCTGTTGCAGTTTTCCAAGAGAGAGATGCTGATGTGCCTGAACAGTATATACATTTTTTTAAGTTCCAGGGTACATGTGCAGGATGTGCAGCTTTGTTACACAGGTAAACATGTGCTGTGGTGGTTTGCTGCACCTGTCAACCCATCACTTAGGTATTAACCCCAGTATGCATTAGCTCTTTTCCTAATGCACTTCCCCCCTACCCTCCCGAGAAGCCCTAGTGTGTGTTGTTCCCCTCCTTGTGTCCATGTGTTCACACTGAACAATATTTTAGGCAATCCACATACCTTGATCATAA
Source organism: Ateles fusciceps (assembly GCA_036589455.1). Taxonomy (NCBI): domain Eukaryota; kingdom Metazoa; phylum Chordata; class Mammalia; order Primates; family Atelidae; genus Ateles; species Ateles fusciceps. Next base: position 3,647,953 of record JAZHEH010002982.1, on the reverse strand, counting down.
TGATGATCAAGGGTTTTAGCAATGAAACCCTCTTTCTAATTATATATATTAGATATAAATATCTAATTAAATATCTAATATATATGTCATTGCTAAAATATAGTGTTAAATATACAAATATTTAACACTACCAATATGGAAGATAGAGAAAAGTGATGCTCGTTTAGTTGAAGCAGGGTTTGAGCCCCAGCTCTGAGGTCTCCATCTTCCTCCTCGCTATTCCTGCCCAAACCCTCTGAGATAGTATGGACAACCCTAAGGCTCCTAGGTGAGATCACTGGATTACACGACTTCTAAGGATTTTCAATTTAGGAATGACTTTCCCTTTCAGAAGTTCTAGCCACATAGTAAATACACAATAAATACTATTATTACAGTTGATGATGATGTAGGGACATCCTGACTGGCCGCTTTATTCATGTATGTATTCAACAAGTAATTTTTGGACAGCCTACTATATGTTCAGATGCTCAACTAGTCCTAGAATCATTTGAAGTCTATTGTCATTCTAACACAAGAATGGTCAGCCTCTTATGGCTACCGGCAGTCACAAGTTAGTATTAATAATAGACCTAACACAGTGACAGACATCTGCAGGGATCAACCCCAATCCAGGCTCATTCCACAGCCACCTTCTTAACTGTCCTAAAGCAAAACGAGTCTCTAGCAACTAGTTATTTGCTTGTTCAAGAACAGCATTGTAAAAGGTAGCACTGAGAAAATTCCCTGAGTTATAGACCAAGGAGCCTCCCACATGAGTCGGTCTGAGAATAAGTCAATCTTGGGTGTCCAAGATAGCGCAAAGAAATAGCCCTCTCCTGAGGAGGTTGCAGTGAGCTGAGATCGTATCACTGCACTCCAGCTTGGGTGACAGAGCACAGCTCAGGAAGGAAGAGAAGGAAGGGAGGGAGGGAGGAGGGAAGGAAGGAAGGAAGGTAGGAAGGAAGGAAGGAAGGAAGGAAGAAGGAAGGAAGGGAGGAAGGAAGGAAGGCTTTCCTGTGTAAATGAGTTGCTTGTATACATCAGAGAACAGAGAAAAGAAAGTCAGGGGTATCTTTGGTAGTGGGATTGTTAAGAGGCAACAGAAATCCCCTAGGCCATCATGATGATTGTCAGTAGCAAGCTGGAGAGATTTTCAGAGACAAGAATAAATCTTTGAGTCTCAATTTCCACTTCCAACCAGTTCCCCCAGTCCCACATACTTGGAGTTTCTCCCTTTCCTTCCAATCTTATAGAATTGGGTGGTGGTTTATTAAGAATGCCAGTGGCAGCCAGTCACGGTGATTCACACCTGTAATCTCAGCCCTTTGGGAGGCCTAGGCGGGTGGATCACCTGAGGTCAGGAGTTTGAGACCAGCCTGGCCAACAAAGTGAAACCCTGTCTCTACTAAAAATACAAAAATAAGCCAGACATGGTGATGCATGACTGTAGTCTCAGCTGCTCGGGAGTCTAAGGCAGGAGAATTGTTTGATCCTGGGAGGTGGAGTTTTCATTGAGTTGAGAGAGCACCACTGCACTCCAGCCTGAGAAACAGAATGAGACTTCATCTCAAAAAAAATTAAAAATACCGGTGGCATTCCCTTACAGATGCCCTCGCCACCAGATGTCACCCCGTGTCTTCCCCACAACTGTGGCCTACCCTTCATCTACCTCCACAGAGGCCTGTGTCCTTTTCAATGCTGTTCTTCAAAGAATTCACCTCTACAGGGGCAGCCAGAATGAGGGCTTTGGCAGTCTTAACCCCACAGAGAACAAGAAGATTAGGCTCTCTCTGAAGTGCACTCTAGTGCTATGGACTAAATTGTACCCTTCCCAAAATTTATATATTGAAGCCCCTAACCCCTCATGTGACTTAAATCATGCACCACTTAGCAACAGGGACACATTCTGAGAAATGCATCGCCAGATAGTTTCATCACAGTGACATTGCAGAGTGTACTTACACAAACCTAGATGGCATGACTACTAAAATACAGCATTATAATGTGGGACAACCACTGCATATGTTGTTCATTGTTGACTAGATCACTGTTATGAAGCACATGGCTGTATTTGGAAATGAGACCTTCGCAAGGTAATTAAGATCAAATGAGGTCATAAGGGTAGGGGCCTGAACTGACAGGATGAGTGCCCTTATAAGAAGAGACACGACCAGGTGTGGTGGCTCACGCCTGTAATCCCAGCACTTTAGGAGGTCAAGGTGGGTGTATCACCTGAGGTCAGGAATTTGAGACCAGCCTGGCCAACATGGAGAAACCCCTCTACTAAAAATTCAAAAGATTAGCTGGACGTGGTGGTGCATACCTGTAATCCCAGGTACCCAGGAGGCTGAGACAGGAGAATCACTTGAACCCGGGATGCAGAGGTTGCAGTGAGCCGAGATTGCACCATTGTACTCCAGCCTGGGCCACAAGAGTGAAACTCTGCCTCAAAAAAAAAAAAAAAAAAAAGAGACACCAGAGAGCTGGCCCTCTCCCTCCCACACACCTACCAAGGAAAGGTCATGTGAGGACACAGCAAGAAGGCAGCCACCTGCAAGCCAAGAGGAGAGCCCTCACCTGAAATGAAGCCCTGCTGGCCCCTTGATTTTGGACTTCCCAGCCTCCAGAACTGTGAGAAAATCAATGTCTGTTGTTTAAACCATGCCCTCTGTGGTATTTTATTACGTTGCCTGAGCAGACCAACAAAGAGATCTTTGGTTTTAAGGGATATCTTACATTAGGGTTTTGGGCTGTTGAGCTGCCTAAGGAAACATTATCATCCTCTGGGCAGAGACTTTATGCTGGCAATCAAAACCAACTTCGTTCCATCTATAACTCTCTGGAAGTGTTTGAATCCACTCTGGCAATGTGTTTATTTCTTTGCAATGTGCCAACTGGAGCTTCAAAAGCCTTCCTGAAATCAAGCTTTTGAAAATGTGGCTTAGTGTATGAATGACCGTCAGCAAAGGTCACTCCCCAACCCTGCCAACTGATCCAGCCTGCAAAAGCTCCTCCACTCTGCTGGGGCCAGGAAGGTATGCAGAGGAACGTGGCTTCCAGACCAAAACAAAACACATTGGAAAATAGATAGTCATGCATATACATACATCGATAGCCTGGTTATAACAATAATGTACGCATGTTGTAGAAAAATTGAAAAAGTCATTTAAGTATGAAGAAGAAAATTTAAATTACCTACAATCCCACTGCTTAGACGCACTTCCTTCCAGTCGTGTGTGTGTGTGTGTGTGTGTGCGAGTGTGTCTACAGAATTGGGATCACACCATATATGTGTATATATATCCTCCTTTGTCAATTAACATCATATATCAAGGATGTATTGTCAACTCATTAAGTGTTCTTTAAAAAAAATGCAGTGTTAGTGGCTTTTTCAATGTATGACCTTTGCCTAAGTCCATGAATCTATTACTGTAAAAATGCCAAAGGGAAAGGGGCTGATGGCAGCTCTGACGTCCTAGTGCTCTGCACTCCTTAGCAGTGATTGCCAGATACCAAGGCGTGCTACCCGGAGAAATGGTGGGATCTTTTTTCTCTAGAAAAATTTGAGAACAAAAGAGTCCCCTTCAGTGGGGGAGTGCAACTTTTAAAAAAGTTTCTCAGGCATGCCAGTGATCTGGTGTCATAACCAGTCATCTTAGGTTTTTATTCTTTCTCTCACTGGGCCATCCAGACACAGTCTTGAGAGGACCCTGACAAACAGATGTGCTTGTCTCTTTCCTGACGACCAGTACCTAAAATCCTAGACTGCCGGCTCCACCTCTTTCCATTCCCTGGAGGAGGACACAGAGACCTAGAGAGTGGAGGCAGGGCTCGTGAGGGGCGGCCCTGAGACAGGAATGCAGGCCTAGTCCCTCACGCTTGCTCCTTTCTCTTCCTATTATTACAAAGAAATTTTTTTTCAAGCATACAAAAAGGCATAATCCAAGAAGATAAATACCTTGTTTCCACCACTCAACTTCAGAAATAAAAATATCTCTGAACTTCCTGAGTTCCCCTTCCCATTTCTTGCCCTTCCTCCCTAAATGGTGACTACAGTCCTGAGTTTTGGTTCTCATGCCACAGAGATTTCATATCTTTACTGCATATGCATACAAAGGATTATATATATATATATTTATTTATTTATTTATTTTTGAGACAGAGTCTCACTCTATTGCTAGGCGCCAGGTTGGAGTGCCGTGGCACAATCTCGGCTCACTGCAACCTCTGCCTCCCGGTTTCAAGTAATTCTCCTGCCTCAGCCTCCCCGAGTAGCTGGGACTACAGGCTCACGCCACCACGCCCAGCTAATTTTTGTATTTTTAGTAGAGACGGGGTTTTACCATGTTGGCCAGGATGGTCTTGATCTCTTGACCTCGTGATCCGCCCGCCTCGGCCTCCCAAAGTGCTGGGATTACAGGCTTGAGCCACAGTGCCCGGCCAGATTATATATATTTTTAATTGAGTTTGAGTTTTGCTCTTGTCGCCCAGGCTGGAGTTCAACGGCGTGATCTCGGCTCACTGCAACCACAACCTCCCAAATTCAAGCAATTCTCCTGCCTCAGCTTCCTGAGTAGCTGGGATTACAGGTGTGTACCACCACACATCTAGCTAATTTTTGTATTTTTAATAGAGACGTGGTGTCACCATGTTGGCCAGACTGGTCTTGAACTCCTGACTTCAGATGATTCACCGGCCTCAAGCCTCCCAAAGTGCTGGGATTACAAGTGTGAGCCACCATGCCCGGCCAAAATCACATTTTTTTACATTTTAAACTACATATACTTGCTATCATACTTTGGGACCTTCTTGCAACTTTTTTTGTTTCACTCAATACTTTTAAAGATTCACCTACATTTTAACATCAAGAGCATTCTAGACTGTGAATGTGTCACAACATTTTTACCTATTCACGGGTTTGTGAACATTCAGGACACGTTTTACCACCACAAAGGCACAGTAATAAATATTCTTGCACAAGAATATTGTACCTAATTTTTCCTGGGCTGAACTCACTAAGCTAAGTAGCCTGTGATCGTGAGCTATTCCCCAGATATGCATAGACTCTGATTACATACCACTCTGCACAGTTCTGTAATTACTAAATTTGTGTTGTGCCATCCTGGAGAGGGTGGAAAGGAAACAGCAGTAGTGGAATGAATGAGTTGGACCCAGAACAACTTGGCAGGTGGAAATACATTTAGGAAATCCCCTGCTGAAAAATAGAAGAGGAAAAAAGAAATTCCAGGGGGAAACTACACTCCCAACTCCACCCTGTGATCAATTCCCAAACTCCTTTCCTGGAGGAGCTCTGAGGTCCATAGGAGATAGAAGGTCATATACTCAGACATTTATTGATTGAAAAACGGTGAAGTTCAACTGTTTCTTTGTCTTTTTGATCATTAAATGAAGAAATGTCATAGATGCTAAAGTTTCTCTGAAACATTTGACTAATTGCTTTAATTGGGAACAATTTTTTTCTATCATTGCCTCAAGTTTTTTAGTAGCTTTTTCTTTTAAAGAGAATGCTCTTGAAGAATTCAAGCAACACCGTAAAGTAACGTTTATTCATTTGAAGTTTTATCCTCTCTTTCTGTTTTTAAGATCCTCTGAAAAAGCTTAACGTTTATCCCCTCCAATTTTGCCCTGCTTTAGCAAGTACTAAAATTTTTGCCTTGAGGTTTTTTGTTTTTTTTTTTTTTTTTTAACAAAGCTGAAATTAATACTGCTCCCTTGTCCCAACTGTGAAAGCTCTTCCTCTACATAATGGCTTTCACCCATATGGGAAGGAAGCTGATGAGTCTATCATAAGCCACATAAAATGAAATTCTCTAAATCTCAATGAAGTAGTGTCTGTCTTTGGCCTTTCTTAACTAAAAGAGTAAAGGATTTAGACACAAAGAAAACAGATAGTTGAAATCTGGGCTCCTTTCCTTCCCAGAATGTGCTTGCTCCAAAGTAGGTCAGACTGCACTGCTACAAATCTTAACAATTCTTTTTAATACTTTCACTGGTTACATCTGAGGGCTTGGAGGGAGAGAGATTCCTTCAATTAATTAAAGAAAAATTACAGTAGTGAAAGAAAGGCTCTACACGTGCAAAGATCTCTATCTCTACCCCCAGTGAGTTCATCAACATTAAAATTATTATCAAAAGAATCACTGGTAGTGATGCAATTAGTATACAATAGACGCTTCCGTGGCCTGCCATGGTTGACTGCGGACATTCATTCCCCCTCCTGGTGTCTGAGCTGACGCAGCTTTGGAAGAAGCCAAGACCAAGCTGCAAGAAGAGAAAACTGGAACAAACCAGACCACTCTGAGTGACATCCTCTCCAGGGGTGTCCAGGGATGGTGTTTTTCAAACCCGCAATTCAAGAGAAACTTACTAGAAGGCACAGATTTGGATGGAGGTGTGTGGGTGACACAAATACACTGAAAGCTTGCCTATTCTAAGTCTCTAGGGGGCATATTGTTTCTGAATCCAAATCCTTTTCTTTATTTATTTAGGCCCCTAACTCTGATACTTCTTCCTTAACCACAAAGTAATACAGGTGTACCTAAGAGCAGCATTGCCAGGAAGTAAACAGTACAATTTTGTCACAGAATCAAAATGTTGCCAGTTTATTTTCTTTCCTTTATTCTTTTGGTGAGGCAGGGTTTCACTCTGTCGCTCACCCTGGAGCCTAGCGGCACAGCTCACTGTAGCCTCGATCTCCCAGGCTCAAGCTAAATTTTCTTACTAATTATGTATTTGTGACTTCAAAATCTTTTAAACTCCTTTTCTAAATCATCACAAGCCAGCAAAATCTGCTGGGCTTTAAAGAATTTTTAAAAGACCTCTGGCTTATTCTCTTAGCACATCTGAGTCTCTGCAAGACATTATCCCAGAAAGATGACTCTTCATTAAGCTATCCAGAAGCAAAATTTTCCAGTGTTCCCCCAATTAGCCAATCTAGGACAACACAGATACCATCAACAAATTCTGTCTTCTTTGCATCTAAAAGATAGCGGCCTTATTTCAGTCCTCACTGGGAGGGAAATATTGTTCTTATATTATTACTTATGTCCGTGACATTACTTTCTTAACTGTAGTTATTAGCAATTACCAAAAATATACTGCATAAGAAGCAATCTGAAGACTCAGTGGCATAACAAAAGTATTTGTTCTTGGTCAGGTATTTGCGTGTTGTTAGAGAATTGATGACTATCTGGGCTGACCTCAGCTAGTCTGGATTCAAGCTGTGGGTTGAGACCAGGTCTACTCCACTTGTCTCTCCTTCTCCTCAGATCAGCAGCTTCCAGAGGTCTGGTCTTCCTGTGTGAGGAAAAGCAGAAGCACAAACGAGCAAGCCCATCCCCCACTGGTAGATGTAAAGCCTATGTCTGCTTCATACCCGCTGACGTTCCTTTGGCCAAAGCAAATCACACGGCCAAACCTAACAGCAAAGGAGCCAAGAAATAAACCCTACTTCCCGTGGTAGAACCACCAACTAACATGACAAGAGCGTGGACTGGAGGGCAAGTGGGAAAAGTAATGTAATCTACCTCCCAAATCTTTTCTATTTTAGACTAAAGCTAGGCTGTACATAACCATTTTTGGAACCTTACAAGACCCCACAGAGAATCAGATAAGCTTCTGAATTTCCCCATTACTGGGTATATACCAAAGGGAAAAAAGTTACTCTAGCAAAAAAATATATGCACATGTACATTCATCACAGCACCATTCACAAGAGCAGACATGAAATCAACCTAGGTAACCGTCAGTGGTGGACTGGATAAAGAAAATGTGGTATATATCAATAAGGTTTAGCTCTGTGTCCCCATCCAAATCTCATGTTGGACTGTAATCCCCAGTGTTGGAGGTAGGGCCTGATGGGAGGTAACTGTGTCACTTTGCCAGCTCCTTTGTGGCCAGTAACGCCTTTGCCCAAGTTTTTACTCAGGCCCACTGGGCTCGTTCCACCTGCTTTGCCCGACAGGCTGCACTTAGCTAGCACTATTGGCCTAGATCTCACGCCTGGCAAGGGTAAGCCAGGCACAGAGCAGCGGGAGGTGTGTGAGCAAGTGAGCATGGGGTCCAGCCACTAAACACAGCCAGGCATGCCGGTTGCAGTGGGGTGGGCAGCTCCAAATGCTGGCACTGACACTGGCTTCCTGTGAAGCTGCAGCTGGACCAGGCATACAACAAACAGCTTCCACAGCTGGCCCCAGGAAATATGGCGGCGCCGGAGGCTAGAAGACACCAGGAACCAGAGTCTCAAAAGGGCGTCACAGCTCTGGCTTGGGGAGCTCCAAGATCTGGGCTTGCTGAAGGGCCACAGCTCTTCTCTCTTCTCGCGTCTCTCCTTGTCACCTGCAATGTTGCAAGCAAGGGGCATGTTTCAGCCCTGTTTGTGTTACAGCTCTTTTAGCCCTGCCATTCGGCAGGTCTCAAGTTCTTGTCCTGTGACCAGGAAGAATGAGGTGCACAGAACAAGTGTAGGATGAGTAAGGCCAAGAGGGAGTTTTACCTGAGTGACAGAACAACTCAGAGGAGACCCTCAGGCAGGTTATCCCAAAGAGTGTTCAGCACTCAGCAGAGAGAAGCCCCTGGAGTGGGTAGCTCCTCTCCACAGGCAGGCCATCCCACCGTCTCTTCAAGTCTGGCTGAGTCTGGGCTTTTATGGGTTTCAGAGCGGGGGGAAGTGTGTGCTGATTGGTTCGTGGGCGGCCATAGGCAGGTTCAGAAAGGCACCATAAGCTCACATGCTGGTCCATCAGTCCAGTGCCCAGGCTTCAGGTTGTCCCTGGCTTGAAAGTGGGGCTTCACCCGGGACCCACCCCTTTCCCACACAGAAGCCTGTCTGCCTCCTGCTGTTGCTCAGGCTGCCTGTGTTGAGATGCACCTGCAGGCCCATGCGGAGCCTCCCTGAGCACGTCTCAACCTCCCTCCCATGCTTGCCAGTGCCCAAAATCTGGAGGGGGCTGAGACAGCAGGGGGCTGATGTGTCAGCACTGCCCCAAGCATGTGCATACCCAGACAGGTTACAACAGCACCTGGACTCATCCTCAACTTTGCTCTGAGATCAGACCAGGCACCGGGAGTAGGGAGAGGCCAGGCAGCAGGAGCAGGCACTTGTGAGCCTGTGGGGGTAAGGGGGTCTCCCCAGATCCCCAAGAATGTAGATGCCAGGTCTGCTGCTGCAGCTGTGCCTAGGGAGCATAAGGCTCTTGCCCCATCAACTCATGAGTGGGCAGGGCTTCCAATTGTTCCCAGCTCCCACCGACTCCATGGAGCATGCAGTCCCAGCCCTGCCTTCCCCACTGCAGCCGGCATCATGGCAGCGGTCGCTCCAGGTGGGTCGCTGCTGCCATCAATTGGATCACAGGGGCAGTTCCTAATGGTTTAGCACCATCCCCCTAGTGCTATCTTATGATGGAGTTCTCATGAGATCTGGCTGTTTAAAAGTGTGAGGCACCTCCCCTGCCCACCTCCTACTCCAGCCATGTAAGAGGTGCCTGCTTCCCTTCATCTTTCGTGATTGTGAGTTTCCTGAGGCCTCTTCATCCATGCTTCCTGTACAGCCTGTGGAACGCTGAGCCAATTAAACCTCTTCTCTTTACAAATTACCCAGTCTCAGATATTTCTTTATTGCAGTGCAAGAATAGGCTAATACACAGATACACCATGGAATACTATGCAGCCATAAAAAGAATGAAATCATATCCTTTGCAGCAACATAGATGCAGCTGGAGGCCGTTATCCTAAGTGAATTAATGCAGGAACAGAAAACCAAATACTGTATGTCCTCACTCATAAATGGGAACTAAATATTGGGTGCTCATGGACATAAATATGGGAAAAATAGACACTGGAGACTACTTGAAGGGGGAGAGATGCAAGGGGGAAAGGGCTGAAAACACCCATTGGGTAGGTACTATGCTCACTCTCTGGGTGGCAGGACCATTCATACCCCAAACCTCAGCATCGCGCAATATATTCATGTAAGAAACTTGCACGTGTATCCTCTGAATCTAAAACAAATGTTGAAATTATTATTTTTTAAAAAAAGCCTGGCCCGGTGTGGTGGCTCATGTCTGTAATCCTAACACTTTGGGATACCAAGGCGGGCGGATTGCCTGAGGTCTGGTGTTGGAGACCAGCCTGGCCAAAATGGCAAAACCCCGTCTCTACTAAAAATACAAAAATTAGCCTGGCATGATGGCACGCACCTATAGTCCCGACTACTCGGGAGGCTGAGACAGGAGAATTGCTTGAACCTGCGGGGCCTAAGGTTGCAGTGAGCCGAGATCATGCCATTGCACTCTAGCCTGGATGAAACAGCAAAACTCCGTCTCAAGAAAAAAAAAGCTTTTGGATTTCAATGTTGGCTCCTTCACGAGGTGGTGAGGTAACTTTGGGCAGATTATTTATGTTTTCCAGGCCTCAGTCCCTGAGTGTGTAAAATGAGAGAAACAAGCCTACTTTACATGACTGCTGAGATGACTAAATGAGGCAGTATAGAGAGCTTAGCCTGAGGTGTTGTGCATAGAAAATGGGCTCGATAAATACTAGCTGTTAATAACAGCTATTCAATAGACATTTGCTGGAAACTTACTACATTTATTTGAAAATGCCAGGAATTTTTCTAGGCTGTGATGATATAAAGATACCTGGTGCAGTCCCTGAAACAGGTAATGGTAACTAGGGGTGCGTGGGCAGGAGCATCAGGAAAAGCCCCTAGTAGAGATGACATAGACAGAGTCTTGGAAAATGAATGTGAATTTGTCAGAGAGGTGGGGAATTTGCCAGACACTGGGAAAGGCAGGGAGGGCATTTCAGGCAGAGGAACAGCCAGAAAGTATCTGGTGCGCTCAGAGGAGATATGCCCTGCGTACACAGTGGAGAGGAAGATAAGCTGGAGGAGTGAGATGGGAAAAGGGACAAGTTTAGTTATCATAATTATTTTTTGCTAAGGAGTTGGATTATATCCCAAAGGCCATTAGCAAACTAATACTGTTCAAATTGGAATCAATCATTTAATTGCATCATCTCCAGCCTACATTAATGCTACACAGTCTCATTTAAACTCCTGTGACACAGAGAGGTCTGGAGTCTGCTGGAAGTGAGATCTTCAGTCACAGTTGCTAAGAGGAAAACAGGAACCTTCGTTGTACTTTCAATCTCACACAATTCAGCAAAGGTTTAATAGAACCTCTTTCTGTGTCCAACACAGTACTTGGCACTTGGGATAGAGAGTTGGGGTGGAGTGAAAAGTGTGAACAGACATGATCTCTGCTCCTAGAAGTTCCAAACTAAGGGTTGGGTTCCAGCAAAAGACAAAGCAAAGCATGTCTCATAGAAATGCTGCAGCTGTGACATGTGCCCTGACTTCACCCCTCAGCCTGTCCCATCTCAGACCATGCCCTCTTTGAGGTTATATTTTCTGGACAGTAAACAGGGCTCACCTCCACTGAGCAGGGTGGGCTCTTCTGGGTGTCACCCAATGCCGGTCTTCCCTCTCCTGCTGCATCCCCCTGGTTTTCTTGAGGAAAGAAGACAGGGTCAGCAGGGGAGGGTGGAGGGTTGGGAGTGAAGGGAGGCTTGGACTCACTGTGCCTTGCCTTTCCTGCAGGGGAATAATTAAACAGCTTGCGAAGCCCAATTCTGTGTCTCACAGGCATTGAAGAAAGGGATTTTAAAAAGCTGATTCTAGGCATGAATTCGAAATGAGTTTCTGCTCAATTTTTTCAAGTTGTGCTTGTCACACCATTCAGGGGTCATTATCCTTTTTTAATGAATCCACAAGATTAGTTTTATGATTTGCAAGAAATTCAGTTTCAAGAGAGACTCTGTATGTTAGAGAATCCCTCAGACCAAGGTCGTTCTTTCCAACAAGTAAATAAGCAGCCCTCTTTCTAGGGTGCTCCAGCCTCGTGGGGACTCCTTGTGGGGCAGCATCCTTCCCCCTGGATACCACCTCTCCAGATGCTTCCAACTTTCAGGCCCAGCCTGCTCTGCTTCCATACGAGGTCACCCAGTCCTTTCGTCCCTTGACAGACTCCAATGCTGAATGCCTGGACCTCGAAGCAAGTGCTTCTCTCAGCTCCTCTTATGAGTGTGGGATGCCACCTCATCTTTCCCCAAGACATTAGAAGCCAAAGGTCAGAGATGCCTTCTCAGACCTTCCTGCTGCCCAAGCTCAGAGCCAGTGGGTGGGATCCACCTTCACTTGATAGAGATGATTTGAGAGCCAACCCCCCAGCAGGAGGGTTCTGTAGGCAGGCTCTGCCCTGTCCTGGGTCAAGCAGGACCCACTTTTCTATTTCTAGTTATTTCTCGTTGCAGCTGTAACAACATACCACAAATGTGGTGGCTGAAAACCACTCAGAGGTTGATTATCTCACCCTTCATTATCTTCTGAAGATAGGAAGGCGGATACAGGTGTCACTGGGCTAATACCAAGGTGTCAGAAGGCTGCATTTCTTCCGGAGGCTCTAAGGAAGAACGCTTCTTCTTGCCTTTTCCAGTTTCTAGAGGCTTCCTGCATGTTGTGGCCTCAGCCTCTTCCATCTTCGAGCCAGCAGTGGGTGATCGAGGCGTTCTCACATGGCAGCACTCTGGCACCGATGCGTCTCCCTTCCCCTGCCATAGTTAAGGACCCTGTGATCACAGTGGGACTGCCCAGGTAATCCAGGACCACCTCGTTTTCTTCAGGTCAGCTCATTAACAATCTCAATCCATCTGCTCCCTTCATTCCTCCTTGCCATGTAACATAACATATCCACAGGCTCCTGGGACCAGGACGGGGATGCCCGTGCGGGCCGTGATTATGCTTGCCACAGTAATCAAGGTGAAGGAGATACGCAAAAACAAACGAACAGACAAAAACCCATTTCCCCCAGCTCATTTAGTGGGACAGACACAACCAGAGAGAGCCCCACAAGGCGGAATGCTCCCAAACAGGAAGGGAAAAGGAATTACTGTTACAGAAACATTTCATTTCCTCCACTTAACTTCTTTTATCCTCCCAGGATTTGAAGTTGCCAAAAAGGTGGGGAGCCTTTCCTTTGTTTATGGCTGCGACTTTGACACGTTAATGACAGGGGACTTCGCTAGGCTTGAAAGAGCGGGGAGGACCAAGGAGACAGCCTGCCTTTCTTCCATCTGCCACGGGCCTATCGGAGCCATCATTTCCCCTCGCTCTTCGGAGGTTTTCTTCATGTATTCCACGAGGATGAGGCCATCTGCTTCCCTATCTGTAATTAGTTGCACACTTGTGTTTCTGCTGCTTGCACTGTTATTATGTTCAGGTTTTTAAAAGTATGATGTGCGCCTCCCCTACTTGAATCAAGATTTCTTAGAGAACACTGCATGTTTTCAGTGCCTGAGGGAGGGCGTCCAATGGGGAAGGAACCTCTGGGGAATGTTCTGAATCCTGGAGGGGGCAGTCAGGCTTTTGTCTTACTCTTACCTCCTGGGAAGACGCAGTCACAGTCCACAGGGAAACATCTTACCATCAATTCTGAAAGCCTCGTGCAAGCTGCTTGGCTTTGTAATTCAGGAGACTAAGGCAGGCCTGCTGGTTGTCCAGAGCAGGAGATAGGGACCAGAAGGGGAAGACAGGATCCTGAGTGTGAGTCATTCTCACCATTTTGTCCTCAAACAGAAAAATGTGCTGGTGGTGGGAACCAAGCGGAGGAATAAGCAGGTTCTAACATTAAGGGCAGGGAGAAGAGAGGGGGTGAGGATGTAGTAGCATGGGAAAATAGTCGGTAAGAGATAGCTGGGATAATGAACAGGTTTAAAAATTAAATTAAAAAAAAAAAGAGCAACAACTCCTTTTGCCCCCTTGTCTGGTGTTACATGGTCTTGCCAAGATTTTTTCAACATGGTCCTATCAACAAATTACCTGGTAGAAAAAAATAATGAAAAAGCTTTCCTTTTAGAGAATGTGCTCACAGAAAGCAACTGTTTCCCTATGGACTTGCTCCGGTCCCATCTCTACATCTGGGACCTGGAGAAGAGGGGAGTCAGAGCATGTGGCCTGATGGTGGACGTTCTGTGGCAGTGCGGGAGCCACACTTCAGGCAGCACCTGGTCTGTACATGTCTTCGTGGGCAAGCTGATGTGGGGACTGACCCCAGCTCCCTCCTAGGTCCTGCTGCTCTGCCACTTTTTGGTGGAAAGGGAGGGAGGGAGACCCAAACTGAATAGTCAGAGCTCAGTTGTATCAGTAGACCTTAGCATAGATGCTGGGGGTGGTCGTGGCTTCTATAGGTGAGCCATTTTATTTTTGAATAGTCCCATAGTATAAAATTGCAAAGGAATAAAAGAATGCATAGTGAAAAGGTTTCCTTCCACCGTTGACTCCAGACACCTAATTCCTTCACTGGAACCAACTAATGTAGTTAATTTCTTGCACTCCCTGCCAGAAGTATTTAATGCATATATGAGCAAACATGTTTAAGTATCCTCTCCCCCTCCTTTTGAAATGTAATTGTATGATTTTAAAGGGAATGTATTCTTTAGATCGCTTTTAGGTTCATGGCAAAATTGAGCAGAAGGCACAGAGATTTCCCACATGCTCTCTGCCCCATACATCCACAGCCTCCGCCCTTATCAACATCCCTCACCAGAGTGGTACATGCTGTTACAATCAATGAACCTACACTGATGCCACATTACCACCCAAAACCCATAGTTTACATCAGGGACACTCTTACTGTTATACATTGCAGAGATTTGGGAAAATATGTAATGATAGGTATTCACCACTGCATTAGTTTCACTGCCCTAAAAGTCTCTGTGCTGTGAGTATTCATCCCTCCGTACCCCAACCCCTGACAATAACTGATTTTTTCGCTGCCTCTATAGTTTCGCCTTTTCCTGAATGTCACATAGCTGGACTTATACAGTATGCAGCCTTTTCAGATTGGCTTCTTTCATTTAGTAATACACATTTTAGGTTTTCTCTGTGTCTTTTTTTGACTTGACAGCTCATTTCTTTTCAGTGCTTATACTCCATTGTCTGACTGTACCAGAGTTTATCCATTCACTTACTGAAGGGTATCATGGTTGCATCTAAGTTTTGGCAATTATGAATAAAGCTGCTTTCAATATCCGCATGCAGGTTTTTGGGCAGACATGGGTTTTCAGCTTCTTTGGGTAAATATCAAGGAGTGTGATTGCTGAATCACATTGTCTCCATCACCTTCTTTTATCCATATACAATGTTCTGCATCTTGCTTTTCTTGTTATATTTTAGAGATCATTCCATATTATCTCCAATGAACTCTTTATGTCAGTAAAAAAAAAAAAATTGCATGGGAAGGATTATGCATCTAAGCTTATGACAAGAACACTTTTCTCTTTGATGATAGCCGTTTTGTGAGACATGGTCATGGAAGATGAAAATCCCCTTGGGAAAAAAAAACATCCTGTTGAGAAAAAACCTATGGTGTAAATAGTTCATTAAATTTAAATGGGGGGAGTGGGGAATGGGAACATTCTGGAAGCAGGGGACATCATCATGGGGCACAGGGGACAAGCACACTGTTTGATGAAATGAACAAAAGATATAGAGTCAGAAGCTGGTTCGAACTCCGGCTCCTTCTCTTGCTATGTAGCCTTACAAGTCATTCTTGGACCTGGATCCTCACCTTTGTCACCTATAAAAAAGAACCAATGAAAATGCCTATTTCACTGGTTTTTGGAAGAATCAAATGAGATCATGCACAAGACAGAAGTCTTTGGAAAGCATTAAGTGCTAGATGGATATATTCAGTCTCTTGGCAATACGAGAGTTCCAAGCCCTGGATGCTGGGTGGAAAGCTGACATGTCCCCATGCCCCATGGAGCTTATATTCTCAGGGTATGGGCAGGATAAATGAATAAGCAAACGAGAGTTTGAAAGATAGTGCTAAGGAAATAGCACACAGGTGAGTAAGTGGTCAGATGGGTGCCCAAGTGAGACAGAGAGGCCAGAAGTATGGCCTGCTCAAGGGGTTCCCATAGAGCTGGTTGCCACCCAAGGCAAGGAAGGAAGGGTATGGAAGCCAGATGTAAATTATCTGTGCCCAGAAGTGCCAGGGGAATGGCAGCCTTGGGAGGAAGGTAGGCAGACAGCCAGGTTGTTTTCTCCTTTTTCAAACTGAAGCTCCTCCCCCCTGGCCTTTTCTCTTCCTAAGGCTTGTCTGGGGCTGGTGGCACCAAGCAAGGCAGTGGAGGCCACAGGCCAGTGTAACACGACTCTCATCCATGCACAGATCTGGAACAGGAGCCCGAAGGAGGTCAGAGGTAGCAGGGAGCCCAGCCAACTACATGCTTTCCTTCCACACTGCCTCTGCAGCTGGGCTAAGCTGTTTGTTTGGATTGTAGAGTGGTTTTTTAATTTTCTGCTAACACCGCAAAGCAGCACATTTGTGCATGTTTATGTGTGAATATTTAAAATGAAACAAACTTTTACATAAATGTACAAATGGACAGAGCTGTATTTCTAAGCTTTTGCTGTACTTCTAAGTGCAATGAGAGCAAAACAGCTTCTCAGATTCACCCTTCATTCAAAAGAAAGCCCAGAGTCACTAGGGTAGGGGGCGGGGGGACAAGAACGGGCCTGGGGTGTCTCAGGCTGCAGGAAGAGAATCCAAGAGGGACCTGCCTGAGCTCCTATTGCAAATGCCCCGGAGGTGACTGAAAGGCTCCCAGCCTAAATCCAAGTTTATTCCAGGCCACCTTGTGAATAATAGAGGTAATAGTCATCCTCCACGAAAGAAACACTATGTGCAGAGTACAAAGGTTAAGGACGTTCTCCAGTTCTCCCAACACACCCAGGTTGGTGCTGCCCAGGTGGGTCTCAGGGACTGGTAGGTAAGGGGTGGAAACCAAAGGGAAACCTGTACCATCCTCTGAGAAAGCCTTGATTTAAATAAAGTTTTGTGACCCGACTAAGGGCAAAAGCTAGTCAGTGGCCCAGCTGGGATCCCAACACAGGTGGACCTAGTTCTAGATGCAGCATCTCTCAACCCGTAGCAGTGCATTTGGGCCCCCTTTTCCATTCACAAGTCACCAGAATCCTCAGGTTGCTGGTCTCAGGGACCCCTGAGAGGCTGCTCAGGGATCCCACCAAAGACCGCCAGGCAGACCCAGTTTCCTAAGCAGAGTCTATAACCCGGCGATGATGGTGAGAAGTTCCCGGGTAACCTCTGACTGTGCTTTGCAGCATGCAGGGAAGCCTGGCTCCATTGTGTTGTCTCACTTGGGTTCCTGCCTTCTGTCTACCTTCCACTCATCAGCCTTAACGAGATTGGAGACCAGGGTAGGAATCTATTCTGATTTATTCTTTCTCACTAACCACCTATCAGAAATTACCTATCCCAGGTCAGGTGTGGTGGCTCACACTTGTAATCCCAGCAGCACTTTGGGAGGCTGGGGCCAGCAGTTCACCTAAGGTCAGGAGTTCGAGATCAGCCTGGCCAACACGGCGAAACCCCATCTTTACTAAAAAAAAAAACACAAAAATTAGCTGGGCATGGAGGCACACGCCTCTAATCCCAACTACTCGGGAGGCTGAGACAGGAGAATAACTTGAACTCAGTTGGCAGAGGTTGCAGTAAGCCAAAATCTCACCACTGCACTCCAGCGCTCCAGCATGGGTGACAGAGCCAGACTCCATCTCAAAAAAAAAAATACTTATCCCAAAAAGAGGTGAGTTGTTGCCTAGGGCTGAGGGAATGGGGAAGAAGGAGAATGATTGCTGAAGGAAGAGTTATCTCTAATGGGTACAAGGTTTCTTTTGGGTTGCTGAAAGTATTTTGGGATTAGATAGTAGAGATTGTTGTACAGCACTGTGAATATATTAAAAACCACTGAAATGTACACCTTATATTGGTGAGTATGTGATATGTCAGTTACACCTAGAAAAACTGTTAACAGAACATTACCTGTCTCATCTCCTGTCTTTTCATGACTATTGAGTGATTAGATATGGTAGGTTTTAAATATGTCTATAAATTATTTGGTTCTCTTCCATTGAAGAGATGGAATTTAGTAACACTCCCCTTGAGTATGGGCTGAACTTACTGACTTTATCCTAAAAATTGCATGTGCCAGGCTGGGCACAGTGGCTTATGCCTGTAATCCTGACACTTTGGGAGGCCAAGGCAGGAGGACCACTTGAGCCCAGGAGTTTAAGACCAGCCTGGCCAACATAGGGAGACGCTGTACCTTCAAAAAACCATAAAAAGTAACTGCATAGTCCTAGCTACTGAGGAGGCTGAGGCAGGAGGATCACTAGAGCCCAGGCTATCAAAGCTGCCGTGAGCTATAATTGCACCACTGCACTCCAGCATGGGTGATAGCCAAATAATAATAATAATAATAGCATTTGCCAGAAGTGAGAACGTTTAACTTCCAACAGCAGGCATTACAGCTTTCCCCTTGTTTCTCTTCCTTGGATCACTCACCCTTGAAGGAAGCCAGCAGCCATGTTGTGAAGACACTCAGACAGCCCCGTGGAGAGCACATGTGGTGAGGAACTGAGGCCTCCTACCAAAAGCCACCTGGTGAGCCATCTTAGAAGCAGATCCTCCAACCACAGTCAAGCCTACATGTGACCGCAGCCTCGGCCAGGATCTTCACTGCATCTTCACAACAGACCCTGAGCTAGCTAAGTTGCTCCCAAATTCCTAACCTGCAGAAACTGTAAGATGATACATGTTTATTAAGTCACTAGATTTTGGGATAATCTGTTAGGCAGCATTAGTTAATGTAAGATACAGTAGAATACATGATTAGATAGCAATCTGTTAGATTGTATTGGTAACAATTAGCTAATCTGGGGTAAAGTTTGGACCAACACTGGTGGGTGATGCTTTATCCCTCCAAATAACACCTTTCTATTTTAACAGAGTAACCTGCGTAGAGCCACAGTGCCCCAATTCAAACACACCATGACAATGGCGAGTATTTCCACCTTGGTGGTAGGCCTGTAGGGAGATTATTTTTGATCCAGGGCTGGGGAGTTTCTGTGACTTTCTAATTATGCCATGCAGCCAGCTGCCTGTTCTTCCTACGAGTGTGTCTGCAATCATTCCTCAGGTGGCACAGAGAGACAATTCCTGTCAGAGGCAACACGGGCAGAGACTGGATAATGCCACCAGCCTCCAAGTGGCAGGAAAACGCTCCTTTCTCTCTAGGGTTCCTATTTCCCTTTCTTTTCATAGCACCACTTCCTTTGACTACCTGATCTCCCCACAAGCAAAGGTCAGCCACTCTGTCCTTTATGTCCTTCACTCAGGGGCCTTTCCATTCTGGGTAAGTTATGCCTTTGCTGCCTGCTGACTTTTCTCTTTTTTTCATGTCTTCTGTCTCCTTTGACATTTGTTGCTGCTACAACCCTTTGGAAAGCCTGGAATTCTACTAAGAATGTACTGAAAGCTGGGGATTGGCATGTAAGAGGGTTAAAGTCCACAGCAGGGACTTCAGAGTGTCTTTATGCTTGTGTGAAACAAGCAAAGAGGTGCACCCACACAGCACACCACCAACAAAACAACAGAAAGGAAAGAAGTGAGTGTAATGGCTACCCGGGGTCTGCCACCCCAGCCACAAACCTGGGCGAGAGGTCAGGCTTTGACTCTACACCCTCCTCCACACAGAGGTGACACCTCCCACCCGGGCTGAGGGCTATTAATAGGTAACTGACACCAAAATCATTTACAAAGGATCAATAGTGATCTCTCAAGCACACAATATCTCCTTTGCTATAATCTTTACCTTTGAGTATTTTATTTCTCCTTCTGCTTTGCATATGTTTGAGAATTTTCTTTGTCTCTCACTATCAATGCAAACAATTGCTTTATATCCCCAGTTACTTACTCCAAGTTTTGCATTTTGTGGTTTCACTGCTGTCTCTCTTTTAGAGACCATGAACTACTTGTGGCCCAGGAATTTCCAAACTGGGCTGAGGTGCATCAGAACGCTGTAGGGAACTCACAAGGGCACTGGAGCTATTTTAAATTTTTGTGGGAAATGCAGCAATACTTGACATTGACAGACACCTCATGAACTGAGGTAGTTCAGCATTAAACCCAATTATATTCTTTTCAATAACATCCTCTCTTTTCAAAGCTGACTTTTAGGTGGTTACTGTGGTAAAAAGGAAGTGTCACCCAAAATTTAACATGGCACAGAAATGAGGGTGGCAGTGTCCAATCTAATTCCAAAGTTTGAGAAACTGTGCAGTGTGCAACAGGTACGTGCATCCTATTGGTAATTGTGAGTATTTAAGAATGGAATAATAATGTTAGTTTTTGGCCAGGCGCAGCGGCTCACGCCTAGAATCCCAGCACTTTGGGAGGCCGAGGCAGGTGGATCACCTGAGGTCAGGAGTTTGAGGCCAGGCTGGCCAACATAGTGAAACCCCATCTCTCTAAAAATACAAAAAAAAGAAATAGCTGGACATGGTAGCACGCACCTGTAATCCCAGCTAGTCAGGAGGCTGAGAAAGGAGAATTGCCCGAACCCGGGAGGCGGAGGTTGCATTGAGCCAAGATGGTGCCATTACACTCCAGCCTGGGCGACAGAGCGAGACTCTGCCTCAAAAATAATAATAAAAATAATAATAATTAGTATTTGTTTCAATTTATATACTTTGTTTTCAAAAGGCTAGAATTATTAGGACATAAATATCCATTAAGTGGTTTAGACCCAACTACTCAATAAATGGAAGTGGCAGGTGTTTCTCTTGGCCTCAGAGCACGATTAATAATATGTCTGCTGCACTAAGAGAGCAGTGAACTGAGGAAGTTTGGGGACCTCTGTTATGGCCCCTTGTGAGCTATCCCCACCCCATCCGTCTCTAGCGCTCCCCTGCTCCCCCATTCTGTGCCTTTCCATGGGGCATGGGTGCCGTTCGCCAAGCTTGCCATGCCTCCTCAGCCCTAGGACTTCACAGGCACTCTTGACTCCACTGCGAATGGTCTTCTTTCTCCTCTATGTATATACATCAGTCTCCTGTAATGCCTGTAACTGTACCCATCACCTTGAATTGCATTGATGTGGTTGTAGATTTGTTTTCTTACCGGACTGTGAGCTTCTTGAGACTAAGGAACAGATCCTATTTACCTCAGTGTATATACCCAGCATTGAAGAAAAAGGGCTATGTCTGTTACTAGAAGCTGTCTAGAACTCTGCTGGTTATGTACTGCCTCTTACCCTCTCCTCCCACAGACACACCTATTCTTTCCAACCGCCATTGCATCAGCAGTACTTAGTACAGAGACCAACCATGGAGCGTGTGGTCTTCCTTCCTCCTGAAGTTATTCCTTTGACAGAAAGTTGCCTATGGGCTGGAACCTGGAGATTTTGCTTGGGATTCTCTGTTTTTCCTTGGGATGCTCTGGCCTGGCTTCGGGAGGAGTTCTAGAGCAGGGTGCCAGGCCAGACACTTCTGGTTGCAAGAAACAGAGACTCCTAAAGGAAGCAAAGAAGATTGTTGCGTTGTGTGTGTTGTGTTTTGATTGGTTGATTGGTTGGAAACCCAGCCTTACGCTTCTCTGGGAGCAAGTATGTGCCAGAAACAGCATCAGTACCAGGATTCCTCAGCAACTGGGGCTTCACAGAGCCTGGGACTCCAGTCAGAAGTTCAGAGCTTGCTCTGAATCCAAGGCAGTACTGCTGCCCAGGTCACAGTGAACTTCACCCCAAGGCTCCATAGTCAGTGTGACAAGTTTTTCCCTCCTCTCTCTCAGGCCCCTCTCTAAGGTGCTCCCATTACCAATTCACATTCTAACCTTAGCCCTAGTTCAAAGTCTAAACAGAAGGAATCTGATTGTCCCAGGTGATCAGTGAAGTCTGTTAGCAGGGATATTTGGTAGTGGCCTCCACCTGGCTGTGCTTGAGTCAGGTGTCTGCTTCTCATTCAGTGAGCTGAGGTTCACAAAGGAGGCTCAGAGGCACCAGCGTGATGACTCACTGGAAGAAAGCCCTCGCCGGGAGTGGGAGCGCAGCAAATGCACCAAGAACTTTCCTCTCTGGTCCCCCACAGTCTTTACTGCTGTGTAATATTAACTAGCTGTTTTCTCAACAACAGTGCTTGTTCTATTACAGGATCCTTATTTATCATCTTGAAACTGTCAGTCACAGTTTATGCTCTGACAATGCTCAGACATCCGGTTATAGAGCTATCGGTATCAAGCTCATTATTTAACGTATTAACAACAAGATGACACTCTGTTTCCTTGAGCAAGTCTCTTTCTCACTTGGGATCTTAGTTGAATTGCCTATGAATGTGAGCACAAAAATGCTTTATTTGGCAAAGAGAGGGTAGGCTCCAGTTCGCCTCCTAAGGTGCTGTTTCATACCCAAGATCTAGAATTCTGTAGTGATTTATGAACTCAGAGTTTCCAGCCCACTGACTCAGGATCTATGTGCAAGATAAATGAATCAATGAGGTAGAAAAAGAGAGCTTCTTAATTTGAGCAATGAAACCCATTAATAAAGGAAACTGTTTTAACTGGTATGTCCAAATAATTGAGGACTTTGTCCTTGGCCTACATTGGTAGGTATTTTGCATTGTGTAGGCCAGGCCTGAGTCTCCAGTGAAACCCTCTCTGGATCCAGTCTCATTCCCAGGGCTGACTTTCAACCCCAAAGATGGATTTTTCCCTAGGCCAGGCCTGAGTCTCCAGTGAAACCCTCCTTAGATTCAGGCTCATTCCCAGGACTGACTTTCAACCCCAAAGATGGATTTTTCCCTACTTCTCCCATGAGTCTGTGGTGTCAACCACACCATGGCCTCTGCCACTGAGTTACTTGATGTCTTGAACCATTTATTCACAAATTTCACTTTCATCCGAACTGCTTCTCTCTCTTAGACCTTCTTTCTTTTGAAGCATTAAGCCCTGTTCCAACTGGCTCTCTTGCCTGAACTTATACACATATTCAAGCCTCGTCCAAAAAATAAATCCCCTTCCTTGGACCCTGCATGATCTCCTAGCTTTCACTCCAGCCTTTATACCCGAGCTTAAGGAAGAAATGGTCTATACTCAGAGTTCTCATTTCCTCTGCCTCCCCACCTCCAACCTGAGACAGGGGCACTTTTGCCCCCTGCACACCCCTAACTCTGCCTTTACCAGTGTTACCAGGAATCTCCTAATATCCACCTAGAGCATCCCCCTCTTCAGGCCTCACATGCCTGGCCCTGTCCTTAGCATCTGACCTCAAGGATTCCTCCCTCCTGCCTGGAACCTGTGATTCTCAAATGTTAGTCAGCATCCAAATCACCTGGAAGAGCCTATGCAGCCAAAACTTGCCAGGCTCCACCTTGCAGTTTCTGACTTAGAGGTCTGGTTTGGGATGCTAGAGTGTGCATTGCTAACAGGTTCCCTGGTGACGCCATGCTGCTGGTCTGCAGATGACACACTAGCTAACGTTGCTAGGGGTGATTTTGCACCGCTCGAGACCTTTTTGGTTGTCACAGCTGGAGGGGAGAGGCAAGGGGAGGGGGGAGATGCTGCTGGAATCTGAGAAGTAGGAAGCAGAGGACACCCCCATCCCCCCGCCAACAAAGAATTATGTGACCCAAAATTCCAATGGTGCTGAGGTTGAGAAACCCTGCCTCAAACACTCTTTCCTGGGCGGGCTCATCTCTGCTATCTTCTCCCTCTCCGTCTGTCATCCCCACGGCCTTACAATACCACCTGTCCTCCCCTCTTCATTTCCACTGTCCTTCCTTGGTTCCAACTTTATAACCTCCCGTATGGATTACTTACTGCAATAGCTTCTTTTATTTATTTACTTGTTAGTGCTTATGTTTCATTATTTTTTCCTTCTTTTTTTTTCTTTTTTTGAGACAAGGTCCCCTCTGTCACCCATGCTGGAGTGCAGAGCCATCGTCATAGCTCACTATAACCTTGAACGCCCAGACTCAAGCAATCCTCCCACCTGAGTCTCCCAAATAGCTGCTACTAAAGGTGCATGCCACCACATCAGGCTAATTTATTTATTTATTACTTCTTTCTGTAGAGATGGGGTCTCAAGGTGTTGCCCAGGCTTGTTTTAAACTCTTTATATCATGGGATCCTCCTGCCTCAGCCTCCCAAAGTGCTAGGATTATAGGCTTGAGCCACTGTGCCTGGCCTAAAATAGCTTCTTAAATGAACTTTCGGATGACAAGGTCATCCCTCCTAAATCAGCATAAACTCTCTGAGCATGTGGCTTCCCAAGTTAAAAGCCATCGATGCTTCCCCCTCCTCACCCAGTGCCAGTATGAGACCCCAGACCTTTGGGACTCACAAGCCTCTGTGAGCTGCCTCTTGCTGGCGTCACCCATCTGGCCTGCCCCACTGCCCTCCCCCACATCCCACACTTCTGCCTACCAAAGCTGCTTACAATTTTTGCTTTCTGTCTGCCAGTACATATTGTGTTCTACCCCCACCTAGAAAGCCCTTTCCTCATCTCTGCTGGGCGAATTCTTTGCCCAACCTTTGAGACTCAACTCAAGTGTTACCTCCTCAAGAGCCTTCCCTGACCCTCCTCATCTGCTAACTTAACTGCTCCAATTATGGGCTTTGCAGAGCCCCGGGCTGACATCTGTGCTCATCTGTCTTAATGCTTATCCCCCGGGAGGTGCAAGAGAACCCAGCGCTAAACACACAGACTCTGAGCAGAAATTTTAGCATCTGAATCCCAGCTCTGATATTTACTAGCTCTGAGACCTTAGATAATGCACTTAACTGTCTGTGCTTCAGTTTCTTTTTTTTTTGAGACAGTCTTGCTCTGTCGCCAGGTGCCAGGCTGGAGTGCAGTGGCACAATCTCGGCCAACTGCAACCTCCGCCTCCCGGGTTCAAGCAATTCTCTTGCCTCCGCCTCCCAAGTAGCTGGGACTACAGGCGCGCGCCACCATGTCCAGCTAATTTTTGTTTGTTTGTTTTTTTAATAGAGATGGGGTTTCACCATGTTGGCCAGGATGGTCTCGATCTCTTGACCTTGTGATCTGCCCGCCTCGGCCTCCCAAAGTGCTGGGATTACAGGCGTGATTCACCGTGCCAGGCCGCTTCAGTTTCTTTATCTGTAAAATGAGGTTGATGAGTGCCTACCTCATTAGGTTGTGAGGACCGAATGAGTTACTGTACACAGAAAGCACTTAGAACAGGCTTGGCAATTAATAAGCAGTTTAATAGAGTTGGTCCTTGTTACTATTACTGACTTGTCTGTTTACCTCACTGGGTTGTAAGCTCTGTGAAGATAGCAGTATGTTTTTGATTTCTATATCCCCTTGTCCACAGTAAGCGTTTAATAAATATGTTAGATTTGTAAGCTCCCCTGAAGGCAGAAGCATGAAAAACTGATGTATTTCTTCTCTTTCTCCCCTCCCTCTCCTTCCCTTCTTTTCTTTCTTCCAGTCTGTCTGACATCATTTATTCATTCAACAAATGTTTACTGAACATTTGATATATGAGTCATTATTGTCCACGTCCTTGGTTTCTAGGAGCATAATACAGTGCATGAGGCACTGAATTAAGAGTTGAAAAAAAACAGGCTGGGCACGGTGGCTCACGTCTGTAATCCCAGCACTTTCGGAGGCTGAGGCAGGCAGATCACCTGAGGTCAGGAGTTCAAGACTAGCCTGGCCAACATGGTGAAACCCCAGCTCTACTGAAAATACAAAAAAGTAGCCAGGCATGATGGCACACACATGTAGTCCCAACTACTCAGGAGGCTAAAGTGCAAGAGTCGCTTGAACCCCGGAGGCGGATGTTGCAGTGAGCTGAGATCGCGTCACCGCACTCCAGCCTGGGAAACAGAATAAGATACCATCTCAGAAAAAAAAAAGTTGAAAAAAAATCTTGAGTTCTGGCTAACCCCCTTATAGTCCTTTCACAACAAACAAGGATAATAGTGTCTTTCACCCTCCTCTGTCTCCATAATGTTGTGATGCTATCATGAGATAATGAATTTATAGAAAGTATAGGACAATCGTCAAATGTAAAAGATTTATTTTCCTAACCCACCTTATTTCTTTTTAATGACTCTGGAACAAAGGCATTGGTCTGACCTACGATTATTTGCATACTGCTCTTCACAGATGAGTTGGAGAAAATGTTAAGGGAGAAATAAATGTGCTGAGGCTGTGAGAAGCAAGAAAGCTAAGAGAACGGCTTCATTGTACAGAGTCACACAGTCAGCAATCAGCAGTTTCCAAGGTGTGTTTCAAACAACACTTATTCCAGGTGATGGTAACAAGTACTGGGTGGGGGAAGTTACCTATAGTCAAATAAATTTGGGAAACACTGGGTTAAGCAAATCCAAACCAGTGTCTTTGTGGTAGGACTTTCTAGCACCTTTAAGAAGCTAATGTGCACCGTGAATCTCCAAGAGGGGGACCTCAGATGTATGTAGGGTGCAGAATTTTCTAAAGTTATTGACTTCAGAACTTTTTCCATTAAATGTCTTGAGAAACAAGTGTTCCATGGTACACAGTTTAGACAAGCACAATAGAAAACACTGTTTTGGACCATCTTTCTTACCTACAGACATTGTAAGTGAGATCCAGAGAAATTAAACGACTTGCTCCAAGTGACACTGTCAGTAGAAGTCTGATTATCAGTCTAGGGCTTTCTCCAAACAACCACACTAATGCCATTCTCTTCCAAACTCTCAGAAAACAAAGGCCTAAGGCTTCTGATTTAGTTTCCAACTTCAAATTCCAGAATCTCAAGAAAATTCAAAGTAAAATTGTGAAGAAAATAGATAAAAGTAGATTTCATTGTCTTTACATTTAGATATTGAATGATCTCATCCCTTCTCTGAAATTCTAAGTTCAAACTGTCCTTCAAGTCCCCTGCTTTCAAGGCCTAGCATAAGAGAAGAGCTTAAACAATACTTGTTGAGCATGGACTCTGCCATGTTTCTCCTATGGCCAGGGAATCAACTCCCTCCCCAACATTCCCATCACACATTATCTGCACTATTCAATGGTAGTTTTCATAATCTTCCTTATAGCTATTTATACACATTCTCTTTCCAGCACTAGATTATAAAATCTTAGAAGAAAGGGTCTATGTCCAATTCAGGCCTATAAGTTGATGATCAAAACCATGTCCCAAGAAAAGAGCTACCATAATCATTTAAACTTTACTGTAAATTAATATTAGTCATTTCTTATGCTGTAATAGCCTGGAAAATTAGGTTTATGCTGCAGTAACAACCCCCAAATCTCAGTGATTTAACCCAATAAAAGTTTCTCATACATGTTACATATCTCACATGAGTCAGCAGAGGGCTCTTCTCCACACAGTCACTCAGGACCCAGGCTCATCATGGTGGCTTGACCAATGGCCTCCTCAGTTACTGCAGCTAGAGAAAGAGTGCTAGAGATCTCACACTGGATGTATCGTGCCTTGGCCCAGAAGTAACATAAGTCACTTCTGCTCACAGCCCATTAGTTAGAACTAGTTATGTGGTCCTTCCCAACTGTAGTGGGGCAGAGAAGTCTAATTATCTCATGTGACCAGAGGAAAGGAAAATTGGATGTGGGTGAACCACAGAAGTCTCTATCACACAATGGGTTTGTAAAAATTAAGCTTTCTTTGTAATAGTGGTATGATAGGCATTGAACACTTAACAGATGCTTGAAATCAATTTTTATTGATGAATGAATTGAAAGTTAGAGGTATTTAAAGTAACAGAAAGTGTTAAATGAATAAAGCATGATATTGGAATTCTAAACCAATTTTGTCCCTACTCTCTGACATTGGCAAAGTTGATCACCATTCTAGACCTTAGTTCTCTCACTGTAAAAATTAGAGATTGATTCTATAATTTCTAAGTCCCTTCTAATGCAAATATTCTAATATTTTATGGTGGGGTAGAGGGCATTCATCCCAAGAATTACTTTCTCTTTCTCTATAAGAGAGCTCCTGTTAACAAAGGACCCACCACAGTCAGCAGAATTATGTTTTTAACACAAGCTGGGGTTTTGTCCTAAATAAATGGAGAAGCCACAGAGGAGAGAACAGCTCAGACAGGAAAGATCCAGAAATAACCTTTCATTTCAAGCCAGAGTCAAGAAGGACCCTTAAGCAGACTGGAGATGTCCACTTTTGTTTTGGGAAATACCAAAGTCGTCTCTTTGATCAAAGATTTTAAAAGAAGCAAAAAAATTCTTTCATGTTCTCTGAGCTGCTCTCTGGCCTGATCCCTGGAAACATTGTTGTAACTGAGACGGGGGAACATTGAGTAGTGTTACATTCTTATTTGGCCTGGTACAACTCTTTATTTTATTAAAGCCTTGGGGCTCTTCAGGGTAGGGTTCAGTTTATTAATGTATGTAGTTTGCCTCCCTAGACAGAAGACAAATTTCAAAACCTCTTGCTTTAGGGTGACCCATTTTAAGCCAAGATATTAACTCTGAAGCTTTTTCTGTCTATCTTCTTATGCTGTAAAAGATATTTGGGGCCATGCTAGCAAAAGGTCAAGATTCAACACCTCACTGCTCCCCTTACCAATGCCTCTCTCCACAATCACTACATGAATTGTTTTTTTGTTTTGTTTTGTTTTGTTTTTTGAGACAGAGTCTCGCTCTGTTGCCCAGGCTGGAGGGCAATGGCGTAATCTCAGCTCACTGCAACCTCTGCCTCCCAGGTTCAGGCGATTTTCCTGTCTCAGCCTCCTGAGTAGCTGAGATTACAGGCACACAACACCACGCCCGACTAATTTTTGTATATTTAGTAGAGATGGGGTTTCACCATGTTGGTCAGGTTGGTCTTGAACTCCTGACCTCAGGTGATTCACCCTCCTTGGCCTTCCAAAGTGCTAGGATTACAGTTATGAGCCACCGCACTCGGCCATGAATTGTATTCTTAATGTAATCTGGCCCACCAGCATTTCTTGAATACTAGCAATATGCAAACTACATGCTAGTGTGAAATGAGAAGACCCTAGTCCCTGTTTGCATGGGGCTAGGAAGGTCCTGGGGAGACAAACATGAAGACAAACCACTCCAGGAGTGTGGCGGCTGCAGTACTGGAGGAACCTATAGCAGGGTGGGGAGGTGGGCGTGCACATCACTGCTTGAGAGGCTCACGGGGAGATTTCTGGGAAAGAGTCCTTAACTTAAGGCCTGAGAAATCAATAAAAGTTTGCCAGAGGTAGGTTCTGGGGAAGGGTGGGGAGACAAGGGTGTCCCAGCCTTAGCCCAGGCCAAAGCAAAATAGAATAAAATGGCATTCCATGCTCAGAGAACTTCAAATAATTTCAGGTAGTATAGAAGAGAGTTGTGTAGGGACAGAACCAGGGAGAGATCAGGAAAATAAATTCCCCAACCTCCAACGTCCTCTCTCTCCAATATTCTGCCAAATCTCTTGGGAGGTTCAACTCAACAAGAAGCTGGAACCTATTGACATTGACAATAAAGAGCACTAGGTCTGGAGAGACAAATGGAAGCTACCCAGAAATTTACTGCTGGCTCTGTTGACACCGTTGCTGGCTATGAGGGAGATATTTATGGTTAGAACTCTGTCCATCATGCTCGTAGCATTCTCCCCCTTTCATGGTCTTTTACTTCACATCCCAAGCAATGCTGCCCTATCCTATCCTTCTGGGCAGCTGGAATGTACTCTACGGGGTGTGAAAGAAAAAATGTGCCAGGTAACCAAAGAGATGATTTTATGCAGGCTGTTGCAACAGAGAGAGCACTCATGAGCGAAGAACGCTAAAGAGCAAGGGGGGGAGTCTGGGGTTTCATGATGTAGGTAAACAAGAAAATCGTGAGAATGAGTGGAGGCAGGTCTTACCTATGTCATACAGAGGAGGATGATTCTTTGTGGTTAATCATTTCCCAGAATACAAAACAGTGGGAGGATTTCTTAACTCACTGGTTTCTGTGAGGACAGAGGCTCAGATAAAGTTTAACATTGCCAGATCCCCCCCTCAGTTCAAAACAAGTCAATATTATGCCTCGCTGAACAACTCAGAAGTGATCATAAGCCCTCTGGGTGGGGCAAAGCAGGGTCTAAGCAAGTTTCTCAGGGACTCTTCTTGGGATTGTTCTTGCAAAATTAATTGAGCCATCTGTTGACAGGTGGTGGCAAAGATCAGTTCTTTTCAAGTTCTGGATATCAGGCATCTTACATTTAAAAAGAGAGATAGTAATGTAAAAGACTGCATTAAACCAAAAAGCTAGGAGTTGAAACCAGATGGTAAATAGTCTGACGGATGCCAGGAGGTCAGTGGAGGAAAATCTCTCACCTATGCAACAACATTCATTGAGTTTCTTGACGTTAGGACGTCAATACTCTGGTGATGTTGTCCACAGTCTTGGTCGCCTCCCATATAAGAGCATGCATGACCTGAGCATTTTGCTGCACTTCCTTCTTTAATGGCCCCAACAGCAGCCAGACAGCAGTGTGTCCAGGGAAAAGTTCAGCCCGTGAATAATCTGTTGCAATGATGAATCCTTTGACATTCACATCAAGTTGTTGGACCTTAGTTCTCGGGGCTTCTTTGGATCCTAGAGAAAAGAGCCAGAGCAAGGCAACCTGGAGTTTCAATAAATAGGAATTTGGGTAATCAGGTACTCACCCTCCATGACATCAGGTCAGGTGGGAGAGATGAAAACTGGAAAACTTAGCATGGAGTGTCGTAGCTAGATATTGAAAGAAACTGGAAGAACTGAATATTTGGTGTGGATTGACAAGTTGGGCAAGGTAACAGGATCCAATCTAATTTGCAAATAGATACCACAAGTGATTCTTTCACCTGATAAAAAGACAGAGGGGGACAAAGACAACCCTAAATATCTACCAGAAAGATAGATTGTGAATATCCATGAAGTATGTGCAATTTACATAAAAGTGCAAAATAACTCGAAAGTCATAAAGAGGGTCAAAATCTGATAACTGGGAAAGATTTACTCTGGGAAATAATTTTCCATTGATACACAGAATTTCTCTCTACAGTCACCTTTTTCTTGATCAAAAATATTCTCAAAGGCCGGGCGCAGTGGCTCATACCTATAATCCCAGCACTTTGGGAGGCAGAGGTGGGCAGATCACCTGAGGTTGGGAGTTCGAGAACAGCCTGACCAACATGGAGAAACTCCATCTCTATTAAAAATACAAAATTAGCCGGGCATGTTGGCACATGCCTGTAATCCCAGCTACTCGGGAGGCTGAGGCAGGAGAATCGCTTGAACCTGGGAGGCAGAGGTTGCAGTGAGCTGAGATCGCACCATTGCACTCCAGCCTGGGCAACAAGAGTGAAACTCCATATGTCTCAAAAAATATATACATATCTATATATGTATATATATTCTCAAAGAGATTATCCTTCAACACAGAATAACGGTGGTCTCATTACATTTGGCCTGCTTATTTATATAAGTGCAGCAAGAAGAATATAAATTACCATATATAGGTCTTTTTAAGTTTGCTTTGATGGAAGTGTTCATAAGGAATCTCACATTGGACTTTTAAAAGCCACATAAGTTTAGGAAACCAAGCCAAGCACTTACCACCAGTTCTCACCTGCAATACCTATAGATTTGAGTGAATTTCCCTTTCTTCAGGTTCCCAAAATATCTTCACATTCCTGAACCTCCCAGGAAGTAACTTCTCTACTTAACTGAAGTGCTAGGAGTCCTACAAGCCAAGCGAAGGACAGTTTTCCCAAGAGGGCTCTATAAGCATTGGCTCCATAATGTCAGCCTTTGTTCCTTAAAAGTGTTTGGTCACATCTAATTAAATAAGCATCATTCTCAAATATGACATTGTAGGTAAAGCCACAATTGCATAACCAAGGTTTCTAATTATATCCTGCTAACAAGGAAGACCTCATTATTGAACCTATTCAAATAGCTATAGTGCCACGAAACGAAATGCTTAATAGTTCCTGAATTCTGAAGAGATCAGACAGGGAGAAAGAGATAAATGTTTCATTTCTGTTTATAAAAGCATAATCAATTAAGTTGTTATGAATTATAGATAGCCTAAGAGAAAAGACAGCTTAGAGGATTCCTCATATCCCAAAAAATAAAGCATTAAAATAGTAACAATATTCAACAAAAACCTCATCAGTTCATTCAGTGCTATGTGATTAATCCCTGCTCCTTTCAATGTTGGGTTAGCAATCTCATGAACCTATTTAGTTTTTTAACTGAAATCCTGAAAATTCTGACTCAGTCCACTGATAAGGATATGGCCTCTATTAAGCAAGGCCTTCAGAAGCCTCCACCCAATGTCCCTCACAACGTTGTTTCCACAGGGCTCTGAGATTGCCCTTTGTTGAAGAAAAACCACTCAGGCCTACAGCTGATTGTAAGACCTCTCAGGGAAGCATCAGAGTAAAGCAACACTTATCTGTAGATGACAAAATATTTAAACTGGTTGTGTTTAATTTATTACTGGTCATTTTCAAAAATGAAAAAATCCTGAGGAAAGTTTATTATAGGAATAATGTAACTGACAAGAAAATTTGGTTGTTTCTATGGTGTGCAAAACAAAATAAAGCCAATCCAAAACACGTTTTAGATAAAATATCCATAAACATAGTGATTAATCCTATTTTCAAAGAAGAGTGGGTATTATATCTAGTTTGTGAAAGTGGATGAACATAATTTTTACAGAGAAAAATTTCTTTGACTTGTCATGGTGGCTCACACCTGTAATTCCTGCACTTTGGGAGGCCAAGGTGGGCAGATCACCTGAGGTCAGGAGTTTGAGGCCAGCCTGGCCAACATGGTGAAACCTATCTCTAGTAAAAATACAAAAAAATTAGCTGGGTGTTGTGGTGGGTGCCTGTAATCCCAGCCACTTGGGAAGCTGAGGCAGGAGAATCACTTGAACCTGGGAGGTGAAGATTGAAGTGACCCGAGATTGTGCCACTGCACTCTAGCCTGGGCGACAGAGCGAGACTCTGTCACAAAAAAAAAAAAGAAAAAAAGAAAAAAAAATTCAGATACAGTATATTACAATCCTGAGATATACACCATGAATATTAAGCATGTAGTTAGAATATACCAAAAATATGTGGAAAACATGAAGTTCAGGGATTCACTAAGTCTGGAGTAAGTCCTAAACATTTGTATACTAATAAAATTCCATAGGCAAGTGATGTGAAAACCACTGGTCTAAAAGATGCTAGATTGAAATTAAAGAAGTAAAGTTCTGACCGAGTTAGCACTGATAAAAAGTAAATGAAATGACGACTGCTAACGCCATACTGTTGCTCTCTAATATGAGGCAAAATAGTACCAGGACTCTGGGAAATAGAAATATATCATGGACAGAGAGGGCATTGACAATTCTCCAGGAACTTCCCATATAGCCATAATTTCAAAATATTTACAGTAACAACATTTAACTCATACAAATTTCACCTAGGGAGGGTCATGCTTCTTTTCTGATTTGCCAACACTTTCCATGAACTTCATCGACAGTAACATATCAAATAAACCTAATTATTTCTAGACCCTTCCTTTTTTACAAGGTAAAAGAACAAATCCCTTGTCATTTCTCCAGAGGCCCTCTCAAAAACCTAAAAGACAGTCTTAGGTATAAAAAATATCATTTAGGATTCAATTTAGGAAAGGCAAAATATCAAAAGCTGTCAGGAGATCTGATCATTGATCAAGAGATGATCATGGATTACCGAGAATAATACTTGGCTATCAATGTCATCAAAGTGATGATAACAGCTTTAAGAAATAAATGTAGGAGGTAACATGACGGTGAAGAATCTTAACTCAGCTCTTTCAGAAGTGAGAAGACTTTGTCTCTTAAATAATCAAGGACATGACAAAGTCAACATAAAGCACAGTACATTTTTCTTATAATACTCAGAATCTTTGTTATCTAGGCAGATTACACAGAAGGTAAGAATAATTGCTTTTAAAATTGCTTGTTAAAAGCAGACCAATAATAGTAAAATTCTCTCAAAATATTGTTTGAGACAATCAGACTATAGTTTTGCATCAGCATAATCCCTGCTACTAAAGATCTTTTTGAAAATCTTACAAATAAATCGCAAACCTTATCCAGCTTTGACCATGGCATACAAAATTCAATTTCTATGAACCTTCTACAACTTTCTATATTCATTTGTGTTTTGTCCTGAAGTTTTCTCTATCTCATTTGGAACAACCAGTCATTTAACTATAGAACAAAACTACTCTCTTTTCACTTCACAAAAGCACATCCCCTTTAGTTCAACTTCTGAAAGTGGCACAAAAAAAAATTAAAATTAAAAATAAAAACACACACACACACACACACACACACACACCCACTTATTAACAGACCCAAAGGTATACCCTCTCCATATCATACATGGGAATTTCAGGAATACTCTATTTATATAAGCATTTATTTATTCCTAAGCCAATCAATATAGAGGACCTTTAAAAGATTTTATAATGTAATGCCATCCAGGGGTAGGAAAATGTTACAAACTCATTGATAACGTGTACACTGTACATACAGATACAGATAGAGAGCTTATAGATTCAATTTTAAAATTTTAGCCATGGGGCTGGGCATGGGGACTCACACCTACTTTGGGTGGCCAAGGCAGATGGATCACTTGAGCTCAGGTGTTCAAGACAAGTCTGGGCAACATGGCAAGACCTCGTCTCTACAAAAAAATGCAAAACTTAACTGGGTATGGTGGCTTGCGCCTGTAGTCCCAGCTATGTAGGACGCTGAGGTGGAAAGATCACTTGAGCCCGGGAGGTTGAAGCTGCAGTGAACTGTGATCACTCCACCGCACTCTCGCTTGGGTGACAGAGACCCTGTCTCAAAAAATGAATAAAGTAAAATGAAATTTTAGCCATGGGTCAAGCATAAATACAGATATAAAACTCATTGTTTCCTTAATTGATCTGAGCCCAAAGTAGACAAATACACAAACAGAAAAGAGTAACAAAGCAGATTGTCGTGCCTCTCCCAGCAGAAACAGGATCCTAAAACCAAACGAAGCTGGCAGTAGAAATCATGCAAGTACTCAAAATCAAAATCACATTTTACCGTATCATCACTGGACAAGAGTCTCAAATACAAAATTGAGAGGTAGACTCACCATCGGCTCCTCCTGCCAGTGGTCAGGGGGAGCAAACCCAAGGACCTGAGGACTCATGGGAAAGGCCCAGACCTGAGTCATGGCCCCAATCTGTCAAAGACAAAATGAACTAAACCATAAGGAGATTATTTAATTCAGTCTATTGCAATAGGGAAAATATACTTTAGTGAGGAATCTCAAAGAAAAGGAAGTAGATCTGGGTTTCATAAAATCAGGAATTGTCAGGAAGAATGGAGGTAACTCTTGCCTGTTGGTAGCGGGGGAGAGTTAGTTGAGGCTAGCAGTTTTCTGGAACACAAAGGGGTAAAGGATTTCAGGAAACAAGAGAATAGGAGGATCTTACCTGTTCCTGTTTTCGTGGAGTATGGCGGGGGTCAGGAAAAGTTTAGTATTGTTGAGGGCTTATCAAGCACCTAAATGTAAACCGCTGTAGAATGATACCCAGGATGAAAGTCATTTTAGTGACTTTCAACTTGGGCATCATTCCACAGTGATTATTGTAATCTACTGTAAAATCTTAGTAAGAAAT
Organism: Ateles fusciceps; assembly: GCA_036589455.1. Classification (NCBI taxonomy): domain Eukaryota; kingdom Metazoa; phylum Chordata; class Mammalia; order Primates; family Atelidae; genus Ateles; species Ateles fusciceps. The sequence goes on along the minus strand of JAZHEH010002982.1, from coordinate 3,612,382 downwards.
CTTCTTTTTTTTTTTTTTGAGACAGTGTCTTACTCTGTTACCCAGGCTGGAGTGCATTGGTGTGATCTCAGTTCACTGCAACCTCTGCCTCCCGGGTTCAAGCAATTCTCCTGCCTCAGCCTCCCAAGTAGTTGGGACTACAGGCTCCTGCCACCACACCTGGCTAATTTTTTGTATTTTAATAGAGACGAGGTTTCGCCATGTTGCCCAGAGTGGTCTTGAACTCCGGAGCTCAGGCAATCTGCTCGCCTTGGCCTCCCAGAGTACTAGAATTATAGGCATAAGCCACCATGCCCAGCCTGAAGAAATTTTTTTACCCTAAGAGTCAAACACTAAAGTTTACAAATGATCTATCTTTTTTTTTTTCCCGAGCTAACTGAGATTTTATTTTGAACCAAAAAAAAAAAAAAAGCAATTGAATTGTTTTGCAGCTGGAGGCATGGGCAAGGGGGGGCCCCAGGCAGTAAATTCCCCACGGGTGGGCTGAGGGCTAGGGCTGAGCCTCAGGTGGGTCTCCTGTTCCTTGTGCTCCCCTACACAGGGGCCTCCCTCCCAGGCTCTGGGACAGCCTCAAAAGGGGCAGGCTGGGAGGGGCTGTTGCAGCTGTTCACTTGGGAAGGACGTCAGAGGACTCGGACACCAACCTCCCATCGCGGGTCTCAGTCTTCTTCACAACCAGGGATTTGGTGGAGCTGGTGTGGCTGAAGGAGCTGGAGCCCATGCCAGAGCCAAAGCTGGAGCCCGGGCCGTAGCTGAGGCCGGGGCTTGTGAGGCCCCCATAGGCAGAGCTCAGATCACCTGCATAGCCTCTGGGGGTCTTCGTATGGAGATACTCATGTTCTGCATCCCGGACTCCAGCCGGCTCTCCTCGCCCTCCAGTAGCTTGCGGTAGGTGGCGATCTCGATGTCCGGGGCCAGTTTGACGTTCATTAGCTCCTGGTACTCACGCAGCTGCCGCGCCATGTCCTGCTTGGCCCGCTGCAGGGCGGTCTCCAGCTCCTGCTGCTTGGTACGAGCATCCTTGAGTGCCTGCTCCCTGCGCTGCTCAGCATCTGCAATGGCGGCCTCCAGGGAAGCCCTCTGGCCTTTGAGACCCTCAATCTCAGCCTGGAGACGGCCGATGTTCCGGTTCATCTCGGAGATCTCAGTCTTCGTACTCCGCAGGTCATCCCCGTGCTTCCTAGCCAGCGTCTGCAGCTCCTCATACTTGATCTGGTATACGCTTTCCACCTCAGCCCAGCTGCGGTTGGCGATCTCCTCGTACTGCGCCTTGACCTCAGCGATGATGCTGTCCATGTCCAGGGAGCGGCTGTTGTCCATGCACAGCACCACAGACGTGTCGGAGATCTGGGACTGCAGCTCCCGGTTCTCCTCTTCATATAGCTGCCTAAGGAAGTTGATCTCGTCAGTCAGTCCTTCCAGGCGAGACTCCAGCTCTTCCTTGTTCATGTAAGCTTCATCCACATCCTTCTTGATGAGGACAAAATTCATTCTCCATCTCTGTACGCTTATTGATCTCATCCTCATACTTCTTCTTGAAGTCCTCCACCAGCCCCTGCATGTTGCCAAGCTCTGCCTCCAGCTTCAGCTTCTCCTGGCCCAGAGTCTCCAGCTGCCGCCTCAGGTTGTTGATGTAGCTCTCAGACATGTTGTCCATGTTGCTCCTAGCCATTTTCTGCTGCTGCAGGAGGCTCCGCTTGGTCTCCAGCATCTTGTTCTGCTGCTCCAGGAACCGCACCTTGTCGATGAAGGAAGCAAACTTGTTGTTGAGTGTTCTTGATCTGCTCCTTCCCCTGGGTATGCACGGCCTGGATGTTAGGGTCCACTTCCACCTTAATGGGGTTCAGCAGGCTCTGATTGACGGTGACGGCGGTGATGCCTCCCACGCCTATGCCACTGGCCCCAGCATAGCCTGCACCCAGGCCACCCCCGGAAGCCACTACTGCTCACTCGGGAGAAGCTTGAGGAGCTCAAGCGGGCACCGGGTCCACTCGTGAAGGAGCGGCTGCTGAAGTCCCCGGGGCCAGAGGTGGACACCTTGTAGGACTTCTGGGTCACCCTGATGGACATGGTGGAGGCAGGAGTGGAGGCAGGCGGGCTGAACTAGGGAGAGATTCCAGAAGGAGCGGAAAAGCTGCTTCTTCGATTTATCTTTTAAAATATTACTGCAGACAGAGTCAGTGACATTCCTACTCCCTTAAGGAGTCATGTGGAAGGGAAGAAGTTGTGCAAAAGCATCTACAGTGTTGCAACTTCAGGGCACCAAGAGTTCCAGACAGGGTGCACTGAGGTGGCGTCAAGGAAAGGGGAGGCTGAGAGGTAGCCAAGGACAGGATCGAGAGGGACATCTGGGCCTCTCACACAAATTAGAACTCAGTCTGCAAGGAAGTGGGAAGGGTTTAGAGTTAGGGGTGTGATGCCATTTTGCTAGGAGCCTGAGCAGCAGGGTCAAACTCTCTGGGTTTGGATCTAGATTTTACCACCATGGCTCTGTAATCTTGAACAAGATATTGTAAAATGATGTTAACTGCATCTATTTCAGAGGAGTGTTGTGATACTGCAAGTAAAATGAGCAAAATTATGCCTGGCATGTAGAATTAGCCATGATTACTGCTAGAACTTCAGTTGTTGTTACATTTTTGTGCTTTCTTGGCTAATTGTTGCTGCCTGGGAGCTCTGACACCAGTGGGTCTCCAATATTCCCTTATAGGAGTGACTAACATCAATCTGGTTGGAAGTTGTGGAGGTAGGTAAAGACTCCACTTGATACCTCATCTGCATAGCTATTTAGCAAGAATGACTGAAATTAATTGATAAATAAAATAATGAGGTTCTGGAGGTTAGGGTGTGGTTAAAGTCTTGCCGATGTTACACGTATTGTGTTGGGGTGGAAAGCAGGAAATGAGACTAAGATCTATGGCAATGGCTTACACTATACAGCTCTAGGAAGGTTCCTTTTACATCAGTATCTACCTCGTGCTCCTGCTTAAACCTCTGCTGCAATGAAAGCAGGGAACTCAAGTAAGATGGACAGGAAGAACAGTCTAAATATGCCTGAGGCTTGAAATGCAGAGGAAGCTACAAAGCCATGGCAAAGGTTGAGTTTGTTTGTTAAAATATACGATATGTGTCTGCACTCGTATGTTTACTGCAGCCCTATTTATAATATCGAAAACTTGGAACCAACCCAAATGCCCATTAATGATTGACTGGATAAAGAAAATGTGGCACATACACACCATGGAATACTATGAAGTCATAAAAAAGAACGAGTTAATGTCCTTTGCAGGGATGTGGATGAAGCTATCATTCTCAGCAAATTAATGTGGGAACAGGAAAACAAACACAGCATGTTCTCACTTATAAATGGGAGTTGAACAATGAGAACACACGGACACAGGGAGGGGAACATCACACACCGGGGCCTGTGGGAGGATGGGGGTAAGGAGAGAGAGCATTAGGACAAATACCTAATGCATGTGGGGCTTCAAATCTAGATGAGGGGTTGATAGGTACAGCAAACCACCATGGCACATGTATACCTATGTAACAAACCTGCACATTCTGCACATGTATCCCAGAACTTAAAGTAAAATAAAATAAATATGTATACGATGTGTTTCATCAAAATATGAGAAATTCAGATAACAGCATCTCAGCCTCCTCGTAAGGATGCACACACAGGAGATTTGTTTTTCTCAGAGATTGCTCTAACTCTCATTAGTAATGCCAACTTGATTTGCTTCTAGTTCCCAGCCTAGCTGAGCTGGTAAATTTTTTTAGAGCACGAGGTCTCTCATAGTGCTGTGCAAATGTCTGCTGGCTGCAGACACAGGCCACCAGCAGTTCAAAGCCAATTTCTGTCCCCTCACCTCAGTCAGGAATGGCACTGTGGGGGCATGTGTCATGGTCTGAGAACAGGGCAGCAGGGGACCACTACCATTTTTTGATGTCATGCAAGCAAAATACCCATTCTTTTTCCATTATTGGATATCTATTCTTTTCCTATAAGTTTCAAGTCATAGCTTACTTAAAACATTAGAATAAAATATTACCCCCACCCGACTCCTTCAGCTGGATAGAGGACAAAGAGAACACAGAAACCTAAACACTCATGGCAGAAACATCCATAGAAAAATGCCTCTGTTTCCAAATTAATTTGGGTAGTATCACCATTTGCCTTGCTACTGTGTCAAGCCTTGCTTCCAGGGGCAGAAAGGTTTTACACAAATAGATTGTTAGTACTGCAGGGAGTTGAAGTTTACTCAATCACTACAAGAGTCATGGCTTTCGGAGCTTCTGACCATGACCCAGTGTAAGAAATACACATTTATTACGACCCAATGCACACATCCATAACCAAAGCAAAACTTCCATGGTATAAGTACTCCCACATTGGCTCATTACTAGCCATCAACCTCATGTCACAGAACCACTGAACATGAGTTGGGAAGAGGCGTGTACAACCAGCTGTCAGCACACAACTTCTACACACACACAACACACAATAACAACAATTAAGAAACTGCTGAACTAGTGTTGCAAAGAACACATTTTGGGGGAACTCTATCTAAATTGCAAACTTGTAAATTGAAAAAGAGACTATGCAATACCTGAAGGTTTTCTTTGCAGAAGTCTTTTGGAAGCCTGTTTCAGCAAAACACCTTCCCCTGTAAGTTAATCTGTTGGTAATGTTCTAAGAAAGGTGGTTCCTCTATTTTAATCTCTGGCTTCTCTGATTCTTCTGTAGTTCAGAAACATTTTGCTTCAGCCAGATGATATTTTCTTTGGAGGCAGTTTTTACAAAACACTAAAAATTAAGTCTGATATGCTATAAAGTGAAGGGTGAAGGGTATGTGTGTGTATAAATTCATGTGACTCCAGGTATTCTGAATAATTGAATGAACATTGGCAGCTTTCCCTTAGACCTTCAAATTATTTTCCAAATAAAATAATCATATTGCTACATAACAAACCATCCTAAAAATCAGTGGCATTCAACAATAAGCATTTCTTTCTCACACAATTGAGGGTTAGCTGCAGGGACTATCTGCCTACTCTCTTGTCTGTGGAGCAGTTGGGGGCTCCACTCGGAGCTGGGTTTGGTTGGGCAGCTTTGCTCCAGACAACCCATCTCTTGGGATCACAGGGCTAGACTGAAGAAACCGTGCCTTCTCATAACAAGAGAGCAGGAGGAAATTAGAAAGATCCCTGGAGGGCATCACTCTTGCCTCTTTCTGTTAGCCAAAGGAAGTCACTCCCTCTTTCTCTCCCACCAGTGAGAGGGCAGCGCAAAATTATATGCCAAAGGGCATGGTTCCAAGGAGGAGGGAAGAATTGGGGTTTGTGGAAGGCTGAATAATGCACTCCAAAAACCTCTACATCCTAATCTCTGGAACCTGTGAATTTACTTTACATGACAAACGTGATTAAATTAAGGATCTTGAGATGGCTAGATTATCCTGGATTTTCTGGATAGGCCCAATGTAATCCCAAGGGTCCTTCTAAGAGGGAGACAGGAGATTCGAGTTAGAAAAAGTATATGGGATGACGGAAGCAAGAAGAAAAGGCAACGTAATGTGAGGTCATGAGCCAAGGAATGAGAACAGCCTGCAGAAGCTAGAAAAGTCAAAAAGGCAGAATCTTCTCTGAAGCTTTCAGAATGAAGGCAGCCCTCCCAACACCTTGATTTCAGGCTTCTGACCTCCAGAAATGTAAGAGAATAAGTTTTTATTGTCTTTAATGTAGACCAAAACGTATCTACTAGGTTTTTGGTAATTTTGTTACAGCAGCAATAGAAAACGAGTACAGATTGTAGTATCAGGAAGTGGGGTGCTGATGTTAACAAATGCCTGCAAATGTGGAAGTGGCACTGGGATTGAGTAGAGAAGGCCTAGTTTGCACTGAACAGACTGTTAGTAGAACAATGGATGTTAAACACTCTGCTGGTGAAGGCTCAGGAGGAAATGAGGAACATATTATTGGAAACTAGAGGAAAGGGGATCATGTTACATAGTGGCAGGAAGGTTAGCAGAACCATGTTATATATTTATGTGGAATAAAGAACTTGTCAACCATGTACTTGGATATTTAGCTGAGGATAGTTCCAAGCAAAGTGTTGAAGGTACAACCTGGCTTATTCTTTATAACTTACAGTAAATGTCAGAAGAAAGAGGTAAATTGAAGAAAGGACTGTTAAGCAAAAGAAACCAGAATTTAATGATTTTGTAAATTCTCAGCTTGTCCAGATTGCAAAAAAGGATAAAATTAGGAGATTTACAGTCAGGAAAGTGTGTTCTAGAGAGAAAGCTACAGGTATGGATTTTTTTTTTTCCCAGCTGGAATGCAGTGATGCAATCATGGCCCACTGCACTGTGGAACTCCTGGGCTCAAGCAATACTCCTGCCTCAGCCACTCAAGTAGCTGAGACTACGGGTTGCTTTAAAAATTTTTTTCATAGAGATGATGTCTCACTATATTGCCCAGGCTGATCTTGAACTCCTGATTTCAAGCAATCCTGCCTCGGCCTCTCAAAGTGCTAGAATTTATAGGCATAAGCCACCACACCTGGCCTAGACAACCTTTTGCTAGTGTCTGAGAAGAAACAAAATGTCACAGTATTCTGTCACACAGAGAGCTCTTTGAAGAAATTAAATACATGACTCATAGATTCCTTCAGCCATCTCATGGGGCTATCTAGGAAAGATCTGTGGAAGAGCCTCTTATCTAATGGACTGAATCCCTGTGACATACATAGCAGACCCACAAGATTCTTGATGATGTTATACTAGCAGCAACACTGCCAACTTAGCCAGAAAGGGACAAAAAGAAGACAAAAATTGTAATAGGTTGTTGCACTCCCAAAATTCTACAGGCAGGAAACAGGCTGATAAAACTATTTAGATGGGCCAGGCATGGTGGCTCACACCTGTAATCCCAGCACTGTGGGAGGCCATGGCGGTGGATTGCTTGAGGTCAGAAGTTCAAGACTAGCTTGGATAACATGGTAAAACCCCGTCTCTACTAAAAATACAAACATTAGCTGGGTGTGGTGGTGCACGCCTGTAGTCCCAGCTACTCAGGAGGCTGAAGCAGGAGTATCACTTGAACCCAGGAGATGGAGGTGCAGTGCGCCGAGATCGTGCCATTGCACTCCAGCCTGCACAACAGAGCGAGACTCCATCTCAAAAAAACCCAAAAAACAACGAATAACAACAACAACAAAAAAAAATGACTTAGATGACAACATGAGCAATCTTCATGAAAAAGGAAGTATGATTCAGAGGAGAGAGCCTCAGGCTCAAAAAGAGTAGAGCCAAGAGCCACAGAGAATTAATCCCAGTTTTTGAAATGGAATTTTCACAGTTGGATTTCAAAATTGCTTGGGACTGGTAAGCCCTTTCTTCCTTCCACATTCCCCTTTTTGAATAGGAATATCTGTAACCGTTGTCCTGTGCCTGTCTCATGGTGTATTTTAGGAACAGATAACTTATTTTCTAGTTTTATGGGTCCAATAGTAGAGAGGAATTTTTCCCTTAGATGGATCATACTCAGAGTCTTACCCACTTTTTATTTAGATAATTTAGATTAATAACTTTGGGGCTTTTGAAATGGTAATATTCAAAGAGAATTTGGACTTTGAATTGATGTTATAGGTTGAGATTTTGGGGGGATATTGAGAAGGGGCAAATGTAGTTTGAAATGGAATGGATGTGAATCTTTGGGAATCAGAGGGCAGACAGTGGTAAGCTAAATAATGATCCCCTAAAGATGTTCCCAACATAATCCCTGGAACTTGTGAACATTACATGGCAAAAAAGGACTTTGCACGTGGTTGCTAAGGATCTTTACATGGGGAGACTATCCTGGATTACCGAGGCAGATCCTAAATATGTCACAAGAATCCTTATAAGAGGGCAGCAAGAGGGCCAAAATGTGATGAAAAAGCAGTGACTTGGCCAGGCACAGTGGCTCACACCTGTCATCCCAGCACTTTTGGGAGGTGGAGGCAGGCAGATCACCTGAGGTTAGGCGTTCAAGACCAGCCTGGTCAACGTGGTGAAACTCTGTCTCTACGAAAAATACAGAAATTAGCTGGGCATGATGGCGGGTGCCTGTAATCCCAGCTACTCGGGAGGCTGAGGCAGGAGAATCACTTGAACCTGGAAGGCAGAGGTTGCAGTAAGCTGAGATTGTGCCATCACACTCCAGCCTGGGTGACAGAGTGAGACTCTGTCTCCAAAAAAAAAATGCAGAGATTGAAGAGATGCTGCCTGGAGCCAATGAGTACCACAGCTCTAGAAATTAGAAGAAGTAAGGAATAGATTCTCCCTGATGGTCTCCAGAAGGGACTAGGTCTGCTGACAATTGATTTTTAGTCCTCAAGACTCATTCTAGACTTCTGACCTCCAGAGCTGTGAAATAATACATTTGTATTATTTTTAGTTGTTGTGTTTGAAGTAATTTTCTACAGCAGCAATTGAAAACTAATATAGGGTCATTAATACAATCTTCTGTAGAAATAAACCTTGCTCCCCCTGTTTTTACATATAAAATTGTCTTAACCATTATTATTATTTTAAAAATATGCAGTTTGTGAACATTTGACATTCTCAAATGTGAGCTGACCTTGTGCTGGGCCAATCTGTCTTCTTAAAGAAAGCATCTTTACTTTAAAAATAAAAGTCAGTGAGTAATTGAATTGGAAATGCAGAAATGTTCATTATAAGCAACAGTAGCAACAGTTAGTTGAAGGTTAAAATAATGTGTGATGGAATAACAACTATTAATATGAGTATTTGAAGTCACTAAGAGGGATTTTATAGTTACAAATGCCCCCTCCTTCCTCCTCAGTTTTGCTGGAGAGAGGCTGGGGAGTCCACATCATAAAGACAGAAACAGTGGGGAAGGAGAACAGAGGAGAGAGCTGGAGACCTACGGAACAGGATACTCTGGAGCAGCTGTACCATGTGATCAGTGCGGCATAGATAGAAAGGGAAAGAGGACTTAAAAATATATACTGCTGCAAATTATATACATGTATTTGGATTCTCCTTGAAGTTTTCAAGAAATATAGGGTAAGAATAAGAACTGTCTGGACATTTCTTCTGATTGTTGGATGGAAGATACATAGTACATATCAGTGGTATTATTTGGGGTCCTTCCTCAAAGGTTGCTTGATCCTTTAGAAATGTGTTTAGGCTATAGGTGTTAGAAAAGTGGAACAATAATACCATAACAAGTAGGAATTTGTTTCCTTCATGTAGCAAGAAGCCTGGAGCTACAGAGTTGTGGAGCTTCAAAATGGTTCTTCAAAGACCCAGGCTCCTTTCATCTTTCCGTACTGCATTATCCAAGTGGTCTTTCAGTTTAGGCTTATACCTTGCATTTGAATGATGGCTGTTGAGCTTCCAGCCTTCACGACCTCATTCAAAGGCAGGAAGTCCAGGGGTGTCCAAGGTAAGCACTTAGAAATCCTCCTGCATTTCTTTTTAAAGGAAACAAAATATCTTTCCCCCGAATTCCTCAGTGGACTTTCCTTTGGCCACAACTGGACCACATGCTGCCTCACCCCCTCGCACTACTAGAGTAGAGCCTGAGAAAGCAAATACCTGGTTTTGCAGACTCCAAAGTAGGATGAGCAAAGGAAATGGGACTTGAAATGGCTTTAGGTTGACCATCCAATGGTGTCTGCCACAAGTATATCCACTCTTTTTTTTATTTGAAGGGCTTGAGGCTAACAGGTTTGGGAACTGAGTGAGAGCCACACTCTTTATTAAGAGGTCTGTCTTCCAAAGAAACGCCACTAAGAGCTCTCCAAAAATGCTGGCATTCCGCTCACCAGTGGACTCCTCAGTGCTGAGATGAATATGTGTCTCTGGGGCATCTTAGAGAACATAATATGGAGGTAGATAATTAGCTAACACTTGATATATCTATTAGAGCATTTTCTTAAATTCTTAGATTCTCTCTTTACATAGCAAGGTATCCCTGGCATCTCACTTTCGTAAATTGAACTTAGCATAGACCTAAAAAGCTCAGACTCTGGAACCAGGCTATCTGATTTGAATCCCAGCTTTACCACTAACAAGTGGCACGTGGGAAGTTGTTTAACCTGTATATATCTGTTTTCTCTCTTATAAATGAAGATGATACGATCTGTCTCATAGGTTTACTATTATGATTAGACAATTTGATGCATGAAAGCACTTTGAAAAGTTCTTGGCACCTAGTAAGGGTTACTGTGTGCCAGCTAGCATTATTGCTTGCACCCCAGTCTTCATGAGTCTAGACTTCAGCAGTCAACTAAGCAGATGATGAATAGTACTCCCAACTGCTCAGGTGAACACATTGAGTCTAGAATCTTCGCCAATGCCTCCGTGTAGATACATTCAGCCTGATCTAAGGCTATGTTCTTCCCTCCTTGGTCTAGCATTCTCAGAATTTCTCTCCACATGTATTCCCCAGATTTTTGCTTTTATAAATTAGCAGAATTTCACACTTCCTGTGACGGGTAAATCTTTTTCTTTAGAGCTTGCCTTTCTAAATAGCCTTTTGAGGTGTGCTGGGCTTTGTAGTGAGAGAAAATGAGGAGTATTTGGCATAGGGTATAAAGGTTCAAGGCCACACCCTCAAGCCAGATAATTAGAGGAGCTCAATCAAAGCAGCAAGAACCTCATGACTGCCTTCATTTGGCAAAGGAAGCCAACATAAGGACCTGAAGGGTGTGGAGTACATCAGTTAAGTCGTCTGAATTGTCTTGTGTAACTCCATTCAATCCTCAGGGTCCTACTGAATTCTAATCAATACTTTCTGTTTCAAATAAGAGAGTGGTTAGGCTATGAATGCAAGTGATTGTGTAATTCAGCAATCCAAAAGATTAATATTTGGGGTTTTTTTTCACTTACTTTGGCCTCTAGCTGCTAAAAATCAAAAGGTTTTCTGCTTGTCTGTTTTAGAAGTCATAGAAAAGCCCTGGTTTATAGGTACTTTGAGCTAAGAATGTAAGAGTTTGAGCTCATAATTCTTTTTAAAGCTGTTCAGGCTGGGTGCGGTGGCTCATGCCTGTAATCCCAGCACTCTGGGAGGTCAAGGTGGTGGAATCACAAGGTCAGGAGATCAAGACCATTCTGGCTAACATGGTGAAATCCTATCTTTACTAAAAATACGAAAAATTAGCCCAGCATGGTGGCACATGCCTGTAGTCTTAGCTACCTGGGAGGCTGAGGCAGGAGAATCCCTTGAACCTGGGAGGCAGAGGTTTCAGTCGAGATCATGCCACTGCACTCCAGCCTGGGCGACAGAGTAAGACTCCGTCTCAAAAAAAAAAAAAAAAAAAAAAAAAAGCTGTTCAACTCCTTAAAAAACAACCACCTTACTTTCACCATCTTATTCCTAAGTCTTATTGCTCAGTTGTCACTTGGTCACTCAAAAGCTTAATTTCAATGGGTACTTCATTGTAGATGTATACAGTTGATAACAAACTTTTGCCACTGTATACCGTAGGCTGCCTGCAACCAAGACCTTGAAAGAAGCTGGGCTTTCAACCCTCAGCCTTAATCAGACTAGATAACCTATCCCTGATTTCATTTATTTCCCTTAGGGTCTAGGCCTGTTAATTGAAATGTCTGTATCAGTCAGGCTACTTAACCACAAGTAACAGAAACTTCCTCTGATCAATTAAGGAAGATCACTTGAGCCCAGAGGTTGAAGACTAGCCAGGACAAAAACAGAGAGACTCCACCCCATCTCTATAAAAAAAATTAAAAAGCCAATGTGATGGCTTGCACCTGTAGTCCCAGCTACTTAGCAGGCTGAGGTAGGAGGATCACTTGGAGCCTGAAAGGTCAAGGCTGCAGTGAGCTGTGATCATGCTACAGCCTGGGCAAAAGAATGAGAACCTGTCTCAAAAAAAGAAGAAGAAGAAAAAGAAGAAGGGGGAGACCAGAAATATGCATATAGCAAGAACTCCTAAAATCATGTCATAGAAACTGGCAAGGTGAAGATGCTGCCACCTGAATCACTATCTGCCAGGCATCACAGCTTATATCATCAACATTACGGCATCCATCAGTCACTGGGCACCACCACTAGCAGTGCTGCCCTAAAAATTTGGTCAGCACCTTTGCCATCAGAGGTTTTACCTTGCACCAAGATTACATAGTGGTTAATTCCTCAAGCCATTAGAGTTCAGGTCCTGGGCAGAAAAAACAAAACAAAACAAAACATTTGTTTATTTCATAGACCAGTTCCTAGACTGAACCACATGGGGCCCAGCTTTATAAGGTTTACATACATAATTGTTATTTTGTTGCTTATAATTTTCATGCAATAGGTTAAGAAACCTGGTCTACGTAGAGTATCGTAAATATCCCCTTTAGTATTTATTGTATTCTTCACAGTAGTTTCTACATGGATCTTCCTTTCTTCCTGGTTATCTGGGGTGAAGAGCATGATAAAATAGAAAGGTTCTGGATTTTGGAGTCAGAAAACCTTTGGATTCAATCCTGGCTCTGATCCTTATCAACACTGCCTATCCTGTAAGTATATTACTTACCTTTTCTAAGTCTTGGCTTCTTTTTCTGTAAAATAGGTATAGTAAAATCTGCTCCATGAATTGTTAAAATATAATTCACATAGAGCTTAGTGAGAGATGCTGAGAAACAATATATAGTTGGCCCTCTGTGAGCATGGATTTGGAGGATCCTAAATCCTCAGACTCAATTAACAACAGATAGAAATCCGCAGATACAGGGGGCTGACTACACTTGCTTATATGTAAAGAGCTGTGTTTACTATGTTTATAATTGGGCAATTATTTGAAGTACTGTACATGGGACAGACATATGAAAGGAAATGAAGCAACACAGAGTAGACTTAGCAATACTAACAGATACTGTTGCATTGTTGTGAAATAGTCCTAAATAGCTTTCTTTTTCTAACCTGACACCCATTGTTCACAAGTGGTGGAAATGCTAAAAATGAATCTCTGTTTACCAGGAATGCCTTGGCCATCAGCTGTCAGGGCTTTCATTATTGAAATCCCGCTATGTTATTTCTTCCTGAGTTTGTAATGAACTGTTTCTTGAGAGGATGTGATGAAATATACAGCTGGATCCTAATAAGCATCCTTATGTCTAAAACAGTGTCCTTTAGCAATTAATGATCAAAATTGTAATCTTAACTGTGGGTAAAACAGTTTAGATGATAGTATTAATTTTTCTTAAAGGCATTACATGTATATTATTTATATAAATAAATACAATATATAATACAAGTATGGAAAATGCATATTTGTGTATACATATGAATGTACTAAATTTCTCTATATACATACGCACTTTTTATAAAAATATCCTGAAACAAAAAAAATCTGTAATATCCTCCATAGCAGGGGGTTCATAAAGTTGAAATGATTGATGCCTTTCAGAAATCTCTAGGCAACCAGGTGGTACCATTATTAACCACCCATGGGAACTTGGCTTCAAATCGAATCTATTATGATTAGAATCTGCATGATCTGTATCCAGTACAGCAAGTCCCGGCCACCAGATGTCACCATTCTTCTATGTCCCTCCTGGTGCTTGAGGAGTGCTAGAGATACTATTTTCTCTCAAGGGACTGAGGGAAATACGTGCCTCAGAGCATTACTGGGATTTCACCCAAAGGTCTTTTCTTAGGAAGACCAGTCATCCTGCCCTTGCAGATTTCCCTGTGGCTTTTGACTATCTCAACTCGACAGTTTCTAATAGCTGAGGAGCCAAGTGGCTGATAGTTTGGGGCTCATCTGGTCAGGAAGTGTTAGAGTCATTTCCTCCAGCTAAACTTGAAGACAGGACTGACATAAGGTGCCCAAAGCCCAGAGCTTGCTCAGTGCAGGAGAGGCTATGGACATGCCCTATTAAGGTCCTGGGGTCAGGAGACCTCAACCAGCCATAAGCTCACTTACAAAGTGAAGGAGAGGGACTGAATCATTTCTAGGGTCAAAAAATTCCATAATCCTTAGTTTGTAAATGCCTCTGGTGGGGGTGGGTGGGTAGTAGGGTGGGTGGGATCTAAGTCCAAGAAATAAGACCCCAGAGAGGATAACGAAGTAGGGGTGAAGTCCTGCAGGGCAGATCAGGGGAAACTGAACATGAATCCTTATGAGATCTGGATGTAGTGATCAGTTATGGGGTCTGGTACTTGCTGGGGTTATGATCTTGTGGATTCTACCACTAGCTCAATAGCCCACTCTTTCTCCATTCCAGATACTACTTAAAAGAAACTAGAATGCTTATTGATGTAAATATATGGCACTCTCTCTCCTGGGGCTTGGTTGGATTTAATCTGTCATGTCAGTCAATGTTCTCTGTGGTGCTTTCAGGGCATGGGATGTGTTTTATTTGTGAATTTACAACAGTGCAGTTTTCAGCTAGTGCATCCAGAGTGTTCCTAAAATCCGGGAGTGGGAGCAGGGCAGAAAAAGAATGGCTTTCATTTATTAAGTGCCTACTATGTGCCAGATGTCGTTACGTATTTCACATATATTTCTTATCCTCTTCACAACAACCTCTTGAAGCAGCATTTATTATGCTCATAGATAAAGATGGATTCAAATGGTTAAGCGGCTTGTCCAAGGTCACAAAAACCAAATGGCAGTATACATACTACTTTGTGTAATGCGTTCTGCGAAAGAGGAAATTGAGCCTCAGGGTGTTTTGTTTAAGTTGCCTGCACCCCTAAGATGGTTGAGGCCACAGTCTCCCCAACGCTGGGCTTCGCTGCTGGAAGGCCCATTGTCCTTTGGGGCTTGAGCTACACCACTCCGGAGGATGCATTGTCATAGCAACATTTGCACACCGCCCCTGACCTTGTTAGAATATTATTTAAGGCCGCGATCAGACTGTCCCGCTCGCTCCTTCTCCCCTTGGGCTGCGGAACAAGAGAGAGGCTGGAAGAGTCCTCCTAGCCAGGGTTGAGAGTTTGCCGACGGCCCCTGAGAAGCTGGGGCGTTCCGAATTGGGTGAGCGCGCGGCCGGGGGCGGGAGTTTGCCGAACGTCCCCGGCCGGAATTTATGCCTCCTAGAGCCGCGAGCCCAGAAGCGGGGGAGAAGTTGGTGAGGTCGGCCAGGGGAGGGTTGCCAGAAATTGAGGACGGACTCCCGCCCCGGTCGACTAAACCTCCGGAGGAGCGTCTCTGCTGCGTCGGGGCTCAGTGTGGACGCGCCGTGCGCGGCCCCGCTAGGGCTGGGAGTTTATAGACCGTCCCTGCCGCGGCCCGCTCGGCGGCGGCCCTGCGGCTCCCGCGGCGGCGGCGGCCCCGGGCGCGATCCAGCCCAGGTAGCCCTGCCGCAGGCTCGGGGCGTCGCGACCCCGCGCCTCAGGTCCCGCGGGCACGGCGGCCGGCGGGCACTCCGGCTGCTGCTGCTGCCCAACAAGGAGGTAAGAGCTGCCAGGTCGGGGTGATAGCGTCGGAGCTCGCCATCCTCGCGGGGAGATGCGCGCAGAGGGGACCGCGGGGGATGCGGGGAGCCGAGCGCGGGCGGGGAGAGCCCGCACTGAGGTCGGCGCGGCCGGGGCTTCCGTCCGCCGCTCCTTTGCCGCCTGCGTGGGTGCCCCGGCCCCGGCCGCTCTGCAGGACGCCAGAGTGCAGCCGCGGAATGCGCCTTGAGGAGCCCACCTGCCCCGGGCAGCCCTTCCCGGCGGAGACTGAATCCCTCAGGCCCCGTGACGAGGGGGCTTGAAGGCTTTCCTAGAGACAGTCCTGAGGAAGCTCTGGTTGCGCGGGCTGGAGGGGAGCGGCCAGGAATGGCAGATGGGCGCTCGGACCGCGGAGGAGCCCGGTGGGGTCACGCTGCAGGCGTGGGCCGGGCCGGGTCCTCGGGACCCAGGAGCACAGGGCGGGCTCGGCTGTGGGCCAGTGGAGGAAGGAAGAAGAAGGGAGGCTGGCCCCGAGCCCCTAGGGAGGAGGGATGCGGCGAGCCGGCGCTCCGGGCCAGGGGATTCTGGAGGCCCTGGGGCACCCCGGCCGCTAGGGGACGGCCCGCGGGTCCGCGATCCCGCCGGCGCGCTCAGCGCTGCTGCTGCCGGGTCTGGGAGGCTGCGGGGAGCCCAGAGCCCACACCCGCGCACACACTCCCCGAGAGCATGCTCAGTGCGGCCCTGGGAACTTCCTGCCGAGTCGCGGGCCGCCCCGGCCCCCTCCTGGTCCCCCTCCGGGCCCTCGGCTCGCAAAGTTGGGGGCGGCGGGGCTAGAGAGTGGTGGGCGCTGCTCCGGCCTGTGGCTCTTCCTCGCTCCCGGCCCGTGCCTCGCCTCAGTTGAGCTCTGCGCGCTGCTCTCCCCGGCCGCCCCCGCAGCCGGGATTGGGGTCGTGGTGTTAGCCCCTGCTCCCCGCTGCGGGGTGGCCAGAGGCCTGGAGCGCGGCTCCCTGCCCGGTGGACCCGCGCACTGTACGCCCGCCTCGTGCCCGGACCTGGCGCGGCGAGCAGGTGGGGTGCAAGGGGGTGTGTGAGCCCAGGGACGCTCGCGCACACACTTGCTGTCACACACAAAGCCGCGGTTTTGTAGCCGCCGCGCGGAAGAGCTGATGAGGGAAGGGGGTGGCGCTTGCATTGTCCAGAGGCGTAAGAAGCGCCCACGGCATGCTCGCCTTCTCAGGGTTGCGCGAACCGGGCGATGTGGATGGATTCGGTCTATGACCCGGCACTTCTGGGACTGACTGCCACGCCTGGCCCTGAGCGGCTGCTGCTCTCTGCACTTGGCTCTGGCGGCCCAGTTAGGGGTGGTTGGGTACTTCTGGGTCTGTGAAGTTGGGAGGGGTGAACTCAGGTTTGTGTGGGGTTCGGGTGGATGGCAACACCGAGCTTGTAAACACACCCAGACCAAAGTATTAGAGATAGCATCTCATTCTAAAGAGATGCGAGTGGGAAGCTAGGTGGTTGAACTGAACCCCAACCCCAGTTTATTGTCAAGACCTGATCAACTTGGTTTTTACTCCAAGAGACTCCCCATTGTTAACCTTTGTGTCATGCACATCCTAAGCCTTGCGGCTGCATCAGAACCCCCTTTTCTGGTCCGAGAAAATCACTGAACAGTTTTTCATGAAGGACAAAGCATCTGAGATCTGTCGTGAGTGAATTTTATCCCCCCTCCCCCGTCCCCCACTTTTTTCTTATAAATTATTTTTGTTGCTATTGTTCAAGGCTGAGATGGGCATCCTCAGATTTATTTGGCAGTATTAGAGCAAAGCTGTCCTTTCTAGAGCTTTTTAGTTTTTTCCTCTTGCTGTCCTCCATCACTGTTTTAAATGCTCATTTAAATGCCCATGTGGTCAGCCTTGAGTGGAGAGACCCTGAAAAGCAAGGTGATGGGAGACGGGCAAGAGGTTGACTGTTTCACCCTTTGTAGGGCCTGGGAGAAGAGGAGAAGGAAGTTGCTCTGTCTGGCATCTGCCTCTGCAGAGGTGGCTCTGCCTGAGTATAGGGTTTGGGCTTTTTCTTTCGTCTCCTCCTTTGTTTCAGCCTGCCTTCTTCACTCTGGGACACTAGTGACTGGAGTCATTAGGAGAAAGGAATCTGCAGTCCTGGTTTGGAGCTTTGCAGTGTTTGCACCTGCACAAGCGGCCACCAGTTGGTCTTAAGGTGAACTGCAATGGCAGGAGGGGGTGAGGGGGTTCTGCCCAGATCTGCTGGTGGCAACCGTGTGTGCTTCCAACTGCTGCTGCAAAAAGTTGGCTTTTTGATCTCCCCCAGCAGTGTGCATTTCAAGTGCTTTGTGTTTGGAAGTGTGAAAGCAGTACTCATTTATATATATTCCCACATGTGTATACATTTTTATAGAGGTGTGTGCATATGTATGTGCATATGCCGTATTCTTTGGTAGAATCTGGAAGCTGGTAGGGACCTCAAGAGATCACAGGAATTCACATAATCTCTCATCCCATTCAGTTTTCTTAGTTTAAAAATAACCAACCCACCTTCTGCCCAGCTGGCCTCCAAAAGCATTGAAATGCTAGAATCCTGTGACCCTAGCTGACAGGGAGGCTTTTGGAAGTATGAGTGCCCAGGAACCGTTCTAGGTGTCACTCTGACATTTGACACAGCTTTTTCCTAATGTTCCGCGTGTCTCAGGATCTGAGTCACTACAGAGACATCCCCCGGATTAATTTTGGCAGGGACAGGCAGTGACTAGTGTACCCTGCAGAGATGTGTGGAAAACCGCAAAAAGCAGTTATCTGTAAGATCTGGGTTGGAAAGTTTATGTTCTCTCCCTCTCTCTGGGTCATACAGACAGGTGGCTGCTCTGCTCTTTCTCAAGAGGCTTTAAGAGCAGTGGGTATTCATTGTCTTCCTTCCTCCTTGTGTGTCCTGGGCTCCCGGCCCTAGGAGGCACGGAGGAGGGGTGATTGGGGGTGGCTTTCTGTGTTATAACAATAATAGGCCTCAGGAAAGTGTGTGCTGTTAGCTTTGTCTCTGGGGGTTTCCTATGGTGAATTTCAAAGTTTGGGGAAGGGTCCTGGTGTCAGGTGAACAGGGTGATGGGTAGTTTTGACTGCTGTAATTCAGGTGAGACTTAAGAAAGGGAGGAAATAATTTTATGCAGGGGTTATTGCTATTTGGGTGACAACTGAGAAGATTGGGTGAGAAATAAATAAGCATTTGAGACTTGTCAGTGCAGGTTTTACCGGGCTGCCTTTAAAGTTAATAATTGCTTTGAAGCATAGAGTCATTCTTAGTAGCCAGAAGATGGCCACACTTCCAAATTTCTCTTTGAAATTAAGTAAAGATCTCTTTAACCTTAAAGTCTCGCATCTAAGCCATATCCCCTGTACATGTTTTACATCCTGTGTCAACATCCACAGTTGTGACTGATGCTGGCTGCCGATGAGCATTTATCCAGCATCTGCCGTGTGCTGTGCACTGGGCTGGTGCTGGATATAAAGATGTCCTCCTAAATTATCTCCTCACTTTTAATTTATCAGACCTTCTCTTACTATGTGTTAATGCAAACTAATAGCTCTTGGAAAGCCGCCAGGGTGGGTCCCAGGAGCGTTAGCACTCTCACTGTGTTCTCAGCTGGAGAAGTTTGGACTTGAGCTGTGCATTTGTCCATTTGGGCTGTTTTATTTTTTTTTTTCATTGCCACAAATAAGCATACCCTTCCCTGACTTTGTCATATCTTCAGGGCTGTGTGTGTGCATGGGAGGGGTTGGAGGAATCACTTTATTTGTTCAAAATCCCACAGTTCTCTTGTCTGAATACACAGTCTTCTGGAACAGGAACAGGGCTTTCCTCTCAGGACTCTGTCCAGTCTTAAAAATCAGGACAGGCAAGGGTTATAAGCTATTGTGGCTGGAATGGTGGGAGAAGTTTATCTTGTAAACTGGCACTGTCTCTGTATCGCCTTTGCTGCCAGGCTACATTAATGCCTGCTGGACTCTGGCTCTTGCTGGGCGGCTCCCTGCAATGGGTAAGGAATATTTCTCCACTCAGTGAGTTCACCCAAGTTCTTCTGTTACTAGTAAGAGTTAACTACTGGTGCTTGTAATAGTTTTACTTTGTAAAATGTCAGCACTTCCAGGTTATCCCTAGAATAATAACAGCCTCACTTATTTGCATCCCTTTGTGATTTCTGTGGCTGGCCCTTGAGGGAACATGTGCCACCCACTCCTGTTCGAACTTCATGCTTTAATGTTTTTTTTTTTTTTTTTAAGATGGAGTCTCCCTCTGTCGCCAGGCTGGAGCGCAGTGGCACAATCTCGGCTCACTGCAACTCTGCCTCCCGGGTTCAAGCGATTCTCCGCCTCAGTCTCCCGAGTAGCTGAAACTACAGGCACATGCCACCACGCCTGGCTATTTTTTGTATTTTTAGTACAGATGGGGTTTCACCATGTTGGCCAGGATGGTCTTCATCTCTTGACCTCGTGATCCGCCGGCCTCTGCCTCCCAAAGTGCTGGGATTACAGGTGTGAGCCACCACCCCTGGCCCTTTTTGCTTTAATGTTGTCGTTCAGTGCTCAGACTGCTTATAAATCCTGTCATGCTGGTAAAATATTTTTTAAAAATTACCGTAAGTATCCTACACAGAAGAGCCTTCCACTCTATTAGTTTTGGGTCTTTTCCATGTCTGGGTCCCCTCATGGGAGTGTGTTATGTTGATGATCATCATAGAGATTGTATTCTATGTCTTGGTGGAGAAACATCAAGAAAAGGTGGGCAAGAAAATAGGAATGATGGCGATGAAAAAAAATCCATCTTCTCCGTTGGCATTATTTCAAACGCTTCTTTTGTACCACAGGTATTTTGTTTAATCCTCACTGCAACAGTGAGGCAGATTCTGTTGTTGTTCCCAGTTTATTGATGGAGAGACCGTAACATGACGAGATCAGAAAATCTAGCCAAGGTCACAAACGGCTACTGAGTGGCAGAGCAAGGATTCGAACCCAGGTGGTCTAGGTTGAGAGCCACTGTGGGTTGGGCTGTGAGTAATGGTTAAGGCTGATGAGCATGCCCTGTGTACTAGCCAGCACCTTCTTTCCAATCCAAGCGGAGAGGGCTTCATAGACACCCAGGGGCACCACAGGGAGGTCCCTGCTCTTTCTAGCTGAGGTTACCAAGGTGCAGAGAGGTAGAAGGACTTGCTCAAAGCCTCACCAGCAGGCAGCAGTGGCAAAGCTGGACCTCATGTCTCATCTGTTTTCCCACAGGAACAGTTGGTAACAGCTGATAACGGGTGCCTGCCTGCTTTGTTCATAGAGATGATACAGGAAGAGAATGTGACAGCCACTGGGCATCTGTGCTGCAGCCCCTGGAGCTCCCTGGAGCCCACAGTGTGCTCTCACGCAGTGTTACCTTGGAATGTGGTGGGGGAGCAGGTTGATGTGGCCCAGTTCCCTGCCACCGTCCCCAGCTGGAAGAATCTAAGTGACATATGTCCTTTAATGAGGGGTTCCCTTTCTCATGTCACCTTTTAAGTTTGACATCGTAAGAATACAGTCCAGGCTGGATTTTACATTTTACTCTTATTAATTCTCTGTGTGTTAGGGCTCCTGGCTCCTCTCAGTATCGATTTCCTTTCTTTAGGAGCATAGGGTGGGTGGGGGTGACCTGGCAGAGGTATCGGGACCATTCCTTAACATTTCCAGTAAAGAGTGCCTGTGAAGACATTCCCACAGTGTCTGCGGAATCCTAGAAAGAGAGCAGACGCTACAGAAAACGCTCCTCTGAATCCGGGATCACCATACTTTGTGGACTCTTCCCATTGGACATAGCAGTGAGCACCCATTTCCTTTCCTGCTCTCACCTGCTCCTGATTCATAATGCTTCTGCTGAGTAAATAGTCCCTAGCTGGCCAAGGAGTTTAAAGTGTAAGCCTGTTCAGGGCACACCCAGAAGAGTTAAGCTCAGTGATAAAGGGAAATGTAGATGAAGAATACACTAATTCAGCCCATGTGACGACTTTGGTCCTCAGTTGTTAGGTTGAGAAGTCAGAGGGGATTGAATGCACTCCAAAGATCTGTTCAGTCTCTAATGTTGCTTAATCCTATACACGTGGCAAAAGAGGTGTAATATAAAGAAATTAAATGAAATTCCCTTATTAAATTAAAAAGAAGCTTGAGAACACATTTAGGTTGTTTTTGCCCCTGCCGATGGACTTTCTTTAGCAGACAGCTGAAAAGCATGATCAACTTCTACAGGTTCACCATTCCTCCCTTGCAATTCTTATGTCCAGTGAGCTCCATCAAGGGAAAGGTTTTTTTTTTTTTTTGCTTTTGTTTTCTCCTAGGCTTATTCCAAATAACTGCCCCCGCCCCCCGCCCCAAACAACAACAACAGCAAAAACCCATGTAGCTCCAATAAAGAAAGGAGCGTCATGGAGCTCTCACGGATGCAGGCTGCAAGCTCCAGGCCTGGCATGCCGGAGTGATGAGAGGAGCTGTCCAGGCAATGTGGCAGCGTGAGTGAACGCCGACCGTGGCAGGTGAGGCTTCTGTAGTTAGCTGGCTGTCTTCATGTGGGCTGGTTCTGTGCTTTGTGATTCTGATTTCTTATCTGTCAAGCGATGCATCACTCAGCTTCTCCTATATGTCGGGGGTTCTACTAATGTGCCTGTGTGGCTGCGTTCTGCACACTCAGTTACTTTAGCTTCTTTATCCTTAAAAAGATTCCTAGGTATGTTCCTGATTTTGAGGTTTTGTTTGGTTGTTATACTCTTTTAGAGTTCATCTTTTAAAATTAATCTTTCTGTTGACATTTTTTTTACCTCTTAGCACACTTCATGGTCTCATGCAGGTCAACAAATTGGGACTCTGAATGTGAGTGTGTGTGTCTACACATTACTAGGGCTTGTTACCTTATTGTCAATGTTATCTTAAGAAAAAGTGGAGGCTGGGTGCAGTGGCTCATGCCTGAAATCTCAGCACTCTTGGAGGCTGAGATGGGAGGACTGAGCCCAGGAGTTTGAGACCAGCCTGAGCAACAAAGCGAGACTCCTGCCTCTACAAAAAAAAAAAAAAAAGAAATAGAGAGAGAGGAAGGAAGGAAAGGAAGAAAAGGAAGGAAGGAGAAAGGAAGGAAGGAAGAAAAAAGAGGGAATGATCAGAGTTAGAGCTGCAGGTTTGGAGTAGCCATCAGTTAAAGGAAGTCTGCAGAAAGTTTTTGTGAAAGGATTTTGTTACTATGGCTTTTCCCCTAGTGCCAGCTTGTTAAGAAGTGTAGGTAGGGGATCCTCAGTAATACTGTGTATTACGATTTTGTTGTTCTTCCTGTGGAGTGTTTTTCATGATAATGAGTTGGCTTATTCTATAATACTGCCTTTTCTCTATTTGTATAAGCAGAATCAAATACAACTTCCCAGTTTAGTTTTGTTTTGTTTTGTTTTGTTTGTTTTTTGGGACAGGGTCTTTCTCTGTCACCCAGGCTGGAGTGCAGTGGCGCAGTCGTAGCTCACTGTAACCTCCAGCTCCTGGGCTGAAGTGATTCTCTTGCCTCAGTCTCTTGAGTAGCTAGGGCTACAGGCGTGTGCCACCACGCCTGGCTAATTTTTTTAAAAAATTTATATTTTGGAGAGACAGGAGTCTGACTATGTTGCCCAGGCTGGTCTCGAAGTCCTGGCCTCAGGCGATCCTACTGCCTTAGTCTCTCGAAATGCTCTGATTACAGTTGTGAGCCACCATGCCCAGACAGCTTTTCATTTTTTTATGCCATTCCTGGTTAATACTTCTTAAGATTCGGAGTTTCTTCTTCCTAGTTCGGTGGTTTCAAGTACGACTTTTCTATTTCCTCATTGTCAGTCTCTAATAGAAACACTATAAGAGTACTTATATTGCTGCTGTAACAACCACACACTTAGCAGCTAAAGCCATACACATTTATTCTCTTTGAATTCTGTAGGTGAGAGGTCCCTTTTGGGTCTCACTGGCTGAGATCAAGATGTCTGTTCCTTTCTGGAGGCTTGAGGGGAGAATCGGTCTCCTTGTCTTTTCTAGAGGCTGCCTGTGTTCCTAGGCTCTTGTCCCCCTTTTCCAGTTTCAATGCCAGCAATGTCCAGCCGAATCCTTGTCTCTCTGCCATCACACTGATACTCTCACCAAGCTGGGAAAGATTCTCTGCTTTTCAGGATTGATGTGATTAGATTAGACCAAGCAGGGTAATGCAGCATGATCTCCCCCATCCCAAGGTCCTTGATATAATGACATCTCCCTGTAAGGCAGCATAAGCACAGGATCCAAGGATTAGTATATATATGGTGAACATTTTTGGGGACCCTTTTGTGCCTACCACAGTACTCCAAACTCTTAGTAAGGAACTGGTTCTTTGCTCTTTATGTAAAGGAACTATTCTTCTTTGTAAAGAAGGTTTGCTGTTACAGGACCTGTTCTTCTCCCTTTTGAACATATTCAAATCAACTATTTGCAAAACACATTGGTATCTAAATAAGGTTTGAGGTCTGCTGAGGCCAGATGTCGAGCCGAGTACTTTTACATGTTCTGGCTTATATAATTGTCAGCCGTCCTACTACAGTGGGGAAAGTGAGGTGCAAAGGAAGCTTGCCCAGGGTCACACAGCCAGAAGTGGCAGAGCCAGGGACCAAAGTCTGCATTCCCGAAATTGCCATTCTTTTCACTCTGCTTTTCTGCCTTACAAGCGATAAGGCAAAAATACAATGAGAAATGATAATAGAAAATCTTAAAATAATGTAAAACCTCTCTCTGCGTCTGCCAGGATGATGATAAACAATAAATATTTGCCTGTGGTAGATTGATTTTTTTTTAACTAATGGCCTCCATTAATGGCCTCCCTGTATCCACACTCTTTGCCCTGTAACTTTGCAGCTTCTCTTCCTCCTTCCCTCTTCCCCAACCCTGCTCCCCACCACCCTCGTTTGCCTGTGTGACTTGCTTTGGCCAGTGGGATGTTAGCACATACTGTGTACAAACAGAGTTGTAAAAAGTGGCTGTTTCTGATTGCCTTTTACATGACTGGGCTTGCTCTTTCAGACCCCGCCACCTCCATGAGATCATGCCCAGGCTAGCCCAGTGGAGGAGGAGGCAGGTTTGTGCTTGTGGATTCCATCCTAGACCAGCCAGCGCCATCTGACCTGCCAGCTGCCTGCTATCTCCTTAGCGGGACTAGATCAGCCAGAGTCACCGGAATCACCCACCGGCTGACCTGTAGAGATGTGCAAATTATCCATGGTTGCTGTAAGCCACTGAGTTTGGGGGGAGTTTGCTGTAGAGCAGTTATTAACTGATGCACAGCTCATGCCAGGTGTTTGAATAGGAAGTAATTTTAGTGTCCTTTTAAAAACCTTTTCATTAGTTACTACTTATAACTAATATTCTTTTAAGATTGTACTTAGGTTCAAGAACTTGCCCATTATATCTGCCCCTTTTTCCCTTTTTAGAAAACCATTAAAATCCTTTCAGAAACAGACTTATTTTCCTTCTGAAATTGTTTATCTTGTAATATGGTGGCTTTTGACCCCAACCTAGAGTAAGAAATACATGCTGACTCAGAACTCACATATATAGGTAGATAACACCAAGAAAAGTTTCATATAAAGTACTTAACCTTTATAGTGCCTCTGGTTTTTCTGTTTTGTTCTGTTTCATTGACTTAAAAAATTCTGGTCAGGGTTCAGGGAATAGGCAGCCTATTTTGTAAATAAAGTTTTATTGACACATAGCCAATAGCCAATCCCACATTTGTTGTTCTGTTGTTTATGGCTACTTTCACACTACAATGGCAGAGGTGAGTAGTTGTGACTGATAGAGATGATCTGGCCTGCAAAGCCTCAAGTATTAACTCTCTGGCCCGTGAAGAAAAAGTTTTCTGACCTTTGCCCTGAATGGATTTCATAACCCATCAGTTAGTTGTGACCTGTTCAAGTGACCCTTCGCTCTCCTGATACCCTTCTGGAAATGACAGTGAACACGTCTGGCAGATGTGAAAACTCTCTGTTCTCTGTTTACTTGGAATCAACAATTAAGCCCTTGCCATCTAGCATGATACCCGATTGGCTTATATAGGAAACTTTTCAAGCATTTCTAAATTGTTTCATTACAAGTAATGTTATGCACCCCCCTTCTTAATTTATTTTTAAATAAGGCTTTCTAGTGGAAACTAACTGGAATTAAAATGGACACAAATTCCATTCCAGTGCTAGTTATTTATTCATTAGATCCCAGCAGTGCCTTTTTTGGTGATATAATGGAGTCCATTAGTAGGAAAGGCAAAGAAACAGTGATCCTGGCTTCTTTTACAACACCTTTCTGGCAGCTGGGCCTTATTGCCACGTTTCTGAATTAGGATGGTGTTGTTTCTGAGCAGAGTAAAATTTAGAGACATTAAATCATGGACTTCTGTGGTTGAAAAGACTTCGGAATTTTTTTTAAGCTCAGAGTTAATTGGATCCTTAAAGGCCATATTCTCCAATACCTTCATTTTTCCAAGCCCGTCAAGAAAGGACAACATCGTTATTTATGTTGTGTGCCTCATGGGATTGATGAGAAACAGCTGAGGCAGAAAAAGCTTCAGAGGGATCTGGATATGTCTTTGTAGAATCTGAAATGCCAGGTGAAGGATGGTCCCTGGCCCATTTATTTATTGTCAGTGAGAATGGAATCAAAATAAATGAGCTTGAACTACAGCATGAAGAGCTTAGGTAAAATCTCAGAAACATCCCCAAAATAAGGTTCGTCCTTTGACATTGGGTTAGGTTATCCTGTAACCGTAATAGGTTAGTTGCACACAGCGAGTCAATATGTAGAGAAACTGGGTTGCAGCAGAGAAAGAGGATTAATCAGAGGACCACTGAATGAGGAGAAGGGAGGAAGCCTCAAGTCCATCTCTCTGAGGAATTTGGGTTAGGGTTTTTAAGGGTTTTGGAGAGGGCCAAGCTTGGAGGTTGCTGATTGGTCGGAGAGTACAGGGTAAACTTGAAGGAGATGAAACAGCTGCATTCTCATGCTGATCTGTTCCACTGTGGAGGTCTTCAAACTGGCTGCTGGAATTTAGGGTCTGAGAAGCATTTTAAGCCATCCTTTAAAAAAGGCCTTATGGTACTACTATCAGAGATCCTGTCTATAGGAACAGTGGAGTTGCAGATCAGTTCCTAAACAGTCTTACGACCCCAGTATCAGAAGTCCTACCTACAGGAACGATAGGGATGCAAATGGCCACTATTTAGTGCTGTGTGACTTTTAGCAACAGGGAAGTGGGCCAAGGTGCAGCCTTGCTGGTGCTTCATTGTAACTATATTTCAGTCCAGAAGTCCACATGCAATTCTTACCAACCCTGTGGGGGATGGTTTCACTCCTAAGCATTTTTGATGTTAGCTGCTGCCCTTAGTTCAGATGGATGGCCATCTTTCCAGGTGGTTGGGTGCACTTAATTAATAAAGATTATTCTGGGTCTTAGCAACAGAAACCGGCTGGAGCTTGCCTCAGCGGAAGTAGAGAACTCACATTAGGAACATAAGGATAAGGGTCCATGAACCCTCTGCAGCCTGGGATCAAGGCTCTAGGAACCCCAGAAATCCTCTTTGCCCTCCTCTCTGCTTCCAGCTGCCTAGCTGCTTAATTCTCCTCCCTGCCTTATTCTGCTTTTCTTGTCCCAAGGACACAACTCTGGGTAAGGGGATTTGTTACAGGGTATAAGCCACACAAGACTGATCTTTCGTAATGCCAGTTCTGGTTTTCCCTCAGTGCCCAGCTTGAGATCACCCAGAGGTGGGCAGGGGTTGGCACCTGGAGACAGGACTTTAGTCTAGGTCCAGGCCCTAAAATGTTATTGGGGGCATTTCAGCATTTAGGGGGGGGCAATTTTGATTGTCAGTGGTTGAGGGATGCTACTAGCATTTATTGGATGGGGACCAGGGGTGCTAAAGACCTGTAATGGGTAGAGCAGTTGTGTATCACAAAATGTTTCCTGTTACCCACTAGACAATCAGGGACAAGCAAAACCTGAATCTAGACCTAACTTACATATAAGCAACTAATTGTTGCACATTTTAAGTAAACATCAACTTTTCCAGTTAATGAAGTAAGATAATGCTTTCTTTTGTTAGGAAATTTACCATTTTAGAAACTCACCCTACCCATACATAGCATTAGCACATCACCATTATCAGTCCACCTTTGTAGCAGACACATTTTAAAAATTTTGCATTAGGTGCAGGCATCTAATAGCTCCATTGTGTCTTTTAGAGTGGTCTTACCCAACTAATTGCATATTGAAATACATTAGGTTTGTCATAAATTACTTTCCTTTATTGTCTTTTCTGTCAGTCTTAAGACATTAAATATATATGTTTGAAATTGTGTTTAGGTAGGTTATCTAAGCATTTGGTTCAGATAGTAAAGGGAGTGTTATAAGCTCACTGTAAGCCCCAGGGGCTTTGGGGCTGATAGGGTTTAGAACACAGCACTAGGGGAAATGAATTGTAAAGGAATATTTTTTCTCTAGCCCAATGATTCAGCTGAATTAATACTTTTAATGTGAAGCATTAAAAAAAAAAAAAGCAGACCGTGGCCCATGCATAGGGTGTAGCAGGAATTGAGATGTTGGCCCCATAGTGCTTCTCCCCCGGCCACCCCATGGGTAGTGGACTGCCCTTGGTGTACAGCCTCCAGCCTCCTATACATATGGTGGATTTTGGCTGTTGCTGGGCCACAGCTCCCATGTAGGTCTCTGCATTATTCTGGAAGAGGTGTAGGAGTGGAAGGTGAAATTAGATTGTTACCTGAGTTTCATAACTGCACAAGGTTTCAGGGAGACCTGTGAGCTTGCATGGAAAAATATTAATATAAGTCATAGTAGTATTAGTGCTGTTTATGATTTTGTCACCAATAGAAATCTAACGTTTTCATGTCACATAAGAGATGGTTAACAGATGTGTTGAAATATCAATATTCATCACCACTTTGAAATTATGGTGGTGGTTGCACCTGTTGCTAGATAGTGTTGTTTAATGTGTTAAGAAATAAGCTGCAGGTATTGCTATATCACAATTAAAAACAAAGTTTGGGGGCCGGGCGTGGTGGCTCGCCTCTGTAATCCCAGCATTTTGGGAGGCTGAGGCAGGCGGATTGCTTGAGGTCAGGAGTTCAAGACCAGCATGGCCAACATGGCGAAACACTGTTTCTACTAAAAATAAAAAATTAACTGAGCGTGGTGGTGGGTACCTATAAACCCAGCTACTAGGGTGGCTGAACCAGAGGAATCACTTGAACCTAGGAGGTGAAGGTTGCAGTGAGCTGAGATCACACCACTGAACTCCAGCTTGGGCAACAGAGTGAGACTCTGTCTCAAAATAAATAAATAAATACTTTGGTAACTATATTTAAGTATGATTGATTTCTTCTGCAGTCCTACGTACTTTATTTTATGCTTTAAAAAAAAAATCCTTCTGGCTGGGTGCGATAGCTTAATGCCTGTAACCCCAGCACTTTG
The DNA here is from genome assembly GCA_036589455.1 of Ateles fusciceps. Classification (NCBI taxonomy): domain Eukaryota; kingdom Metazoa; phylum Chordata; class Mammalia; order Primates; family Atelidae; genus Ateles; species Ateles fusciceps. The sequence continues at coordinate 3,583,447 of JAZHEH010002982.1, read as the reverse complement.
GAAGGCTGAGGCGGGCAGATCATGAGGTCAAGAGATCAAGACCATCCTGGCCAACATGGTGAAACCTCATCTCTACTAAAAATACAAAAATTAGCTGGGCATGGTGGTGCATTCCTGTAGTCCCAGCTACTCCGGAGGCTGAGGCAGAAGAGTCGCTTGAACCCAGGAAGTAGAAGTTGCACTGAACGGAGATTGCACCACTGCACCCCAGCCTCAGCTGGGCACAGAGTGAGACTCCGCCTCGAAAGAAAAAAAGTCCTTCTGAGAAGGAGTCCGTAGTCTGCCAGTAGTCCGCCAAGGGGTGGAATAGAATTGTGGTGTGTTCTAGACTCTGCACACCCACTGCTCCCCCTTTCCCTCCTCTTCATCAAGAGTTGACCTCTCCTGACTTGGCCTTTCTCTAAGGCTGTCAATTGGGAGTGTAAAGTGGGTGTGGACTTATCTCCAGCTGGCTCATTTTTTTTTCTTAGACCTGGTCAAAGAATTGAGCTCTGTCCTTGGCTCACTCTTTTGTCATACGCAAGGAGGCAAGTTTGTCAGAACATTCCTCCAGCAAGGCTGTATCTGTCAGTACAAGGTGTGTGATTCATTTAAAGCCAAATGTCCTAATTATCTGAATCCTAAACAGAAGTCTGATTTCACCTTCTGTTTCAGTTATTCAAGTGGAGAAAACCTACAGACATTCTGCAGGAAAATGCCCTAAATACACATTAACCCCTTGTTTTACTCTTGGTATGCTTCAAGTTATATCATCACCAGTAGCACTCTAAGAAATACCCCATTGTCCAAGAAATATGTTGTGTACATGGTTGCCAGGGGTGTTTTCCTGTTGCTGTTGACTTGAAGGTGTCAGTGCTATAGGAATGCACTTCCTCTTGGCTGCCCGCCAGCCACTCAGTGAGTCCAGCCCAGAGAGTGCTGTGCTGCCACTGTAACTGGATTTCTGGAAGTGGAGTCAGCCTTTTTCTGTTTCTGGAAACTTCTTTCCATAGGAAGTAACTCTGCTCACAGAAGAGCTTACTATACTGAGCCTCGCTGGGCTTCAGACTCAGTCATTGCTGTGCTGCCATGGGTATCTCTTTCCTCTCGTAGCTATATTTAGAGCATGAAAATGCTGAACATTTCCTTTCTCCTTCTTTTTCTTTTTTTTTTTTTTTTTTGATAGAGTCTCTCTCTGTTGCCCGGGCTGGAGTGCCAGTGGCACAATCTCGGCTCACTGCAACCTCTGCCTCCACAACCTCTGTCTCCTGGGTTCAAGTGATTCTCCTGCCTCAGCCTTCTGAGTAGCTGGAACTACAGGCACATGCCACCACGCCCGGCTAATTTTTTGTATTTTTAGTAGAGACAGGGTTTCACCATGTTAGCCAGGATGGTCTCTATCTCCTGACCTCGTGATCTGCCCACCTCGGCCTCCCAAAGTGCTGGGATTACAGGTGTGAGCCACTGCACCTGGCCTCCTTTCTCTTTCTTTGGAAGTCAGAGTGGGGAGGGATTTCTCGTATTCAACACAAATCCCTCGGACAGCCATATTAAAAGATAATGGGAATAATTTTTCATTCTTTGTTTCAAAAAATATTATGCTGAAGATTGAAATAGAATAGTCTCAATTTTTTTTTTTCTGGTTTATTTTTCTGTGGGTTTTGTTGTTGATCAGTTTTATCATTGAGGCAGTTCCATTACATTATATTCTTATTGTTTAAAGAGAATGTATGTGTATTTAACAAGTTTATCGATGAAGTGATAGCATGTCATCTTTATTTTTTTCAAACAGAAATAGCAAAGTTCTGTTGCTTTCTGAGTTACTGATTGATATTACAGATTTGTGTTCAAGATTGTTGGCACAATTAGGCCTAATTTTTTTTTTTTTTTTTTTTTGGGATGCAGAATCTTGCTCTGTTGCCCATGCTAGAGGGCAGTGGCACTGGTCACTGGTTTCAAACTCCTGGGCTCAAGTGATCTTCCCACCTCAGCCTCCCAAAGTCCTGGGATTATAGAGGTGAGTCTGACTTAGGCCTAATTTTTAAAGTGAGATACAAGATTATTTCATTAAGAAGCTGTCCTTCTATCAATGGCTTTTTTTTTTTTTTTTTAGCTTGAGAAAGCAAGAAATTCACCACATTTACTCGCTCAGCGGTAGTGGTTCAGTCTGTAGGATTTCTGACCAACTCCTCTCCCCCCACTCTGAACCACATTCACTTGGACTGTTTCATAGAGGTTTGGCTTGGGGTAAATTTTGATCTTAATCCTACTTTGTGGAGAGCATAAATAAAGTCCAGAAGGTCTAAAGTATAAGAGTGAAAATACCCATGTGCAGTCCATCTTCTGGTCAGATGGATGACAGAATTAATTGTGCAGCTGCTGGACACGGATAGATCCCATTACCATTTTATAGAACATATCACAATAGAAAGTGGGAAATACAGGTCCTATCTTCAGCTTGACAACCAAAAGGTGAGGACTTTACACATATGGATGAACACTTTCTCCCTGCGAACAGACCTTTTGAGCATGTTAGCTGGTGTACGGGGAATATTGGGTTCTCCTGTGACCGTGTCTTGTGCACACGAATTTCATGCTTGGGATAACCATGTATGTTAGCTTCCCCTTATTTTCACTGAAGAAACGGGAAACTCGTGGGAAAGTGAAGTATGTTGTCTGGGGTGGCTCACATAATAAGCAAGGTGGTCATATAATTTATCATCCAAATCAGGATGCTTTTGAAAGTGAAGGGGGATGCTTTTGATGATTATGCTGGGATAACAGGCATAAAAGGTGAAATATGGTCCCCCTACTGATAAGATACAGATTGGGGGTTAAATGCAGGTCTCTGATCTTAAAGCTCTTAAAGCGTGCCTACTTTCCATTACATGCTGTTAGGCCACTCTCTCTGCAGATGAATTGGTAAGGCACAGATGGAAGAACCTTCTGAAGATGAGTTTGCTCTAAGAATAGAGCCAAAGAGAAATTCTCTAAGGCTAGGCGAAAGGTTTTTTTGGCCAGAGAAATGTCTAAGAGATCTTTCATGTAAAAACATGGAAACTGTTTTGCTGGAAAGAGAGTTTCTTCCTTTTTAAAAATGGTTTTCCATTGATTGTTTAAAAGAATGGGTCTGCTTTAGCATTTATAAGAAAGACAGAGTAGGAGTCACAGAATCTCATATCCAGGGCAAACATCTTCATAGCCTGTGGCTGTTAATATCCAGAAGGGGAGATGAATTCTTTACTAGTAAGGTGTGTAGATACAAATTTACTACTCTTGTTTTTAGCACTCTGGCCGTGGCTGCTGTTTTCTGTACAGTATAATCATTACTCTGAGATGTTAAGGTAAAAATCCCAGTCCTCAAATAGACTGCACTCCCAGACTTGCCATACTGGGGTTTGTGACAAGCCTTTGTGCCTCTGTGAGCTTCAGACACAGGCATGCAAACACACCCAGCGGAGGCTCAGACGTGAAGACGGATGAAACGCAAGGCTCTTATAAATGATATTACAGCCCAGCCATGAAAAGGAATGAAAAACCTCGCACAGCACCCCAGGAATTATTTGTTCGCAGTGTCGTGTTCTCTTGCAGCTTTCTAAGCCAGCTGAGGTGTGAAAGCAAAAGTTTCATAACAGAGCTGTTCTGTAAATACTGAAGACTATAAAATAGCCCTGCTAGATTACCACTTGTCATCAGGTCAGCAGTGCCAGAGGATGACATGCCATCCACAGGCCAGGTCACACTGCTGGCAACCCAGAGCAAGCCAAGGGAGGGGTGCTGGTTATGCACTTGCTAGGCCATTTGTAAATAGCTTTTAGTTGAGAGCTGTGACGTGGCCTTCCTTCTACACCCATGTTTAGGGGGGACCTGCCTTCTGACCCTTGGAACACCTGGAAAAGCATGAATCCTAAAGTAGATAAAGTGAAACTTGGCTGGTGATGAAGAAAAAGTCCCTGCATCAGGAGTGACCAGCAGGACCTGGAGAGGGACTTAGGGGGTCATGGCCTGCACCTGCCACCGTGGGTTGCGTGAACCACGCCCTGAAGAGGATAGTGATCTCTGGCTGTCTTTATGAAGGGCCAGCTCTTTGTCTGGAAATAGGAGAATTACCGGCAACAAAACAAGGAGAAAAAGAAAAAGGAGCGGCATGAGAAGGCAAAGCCAGTGGAGAAGGAGGAGGCCTGGGTGTGGGAGCTGCGGTGGTTCTACTGTGGGAAAGGAGAGATGGCACAATGCGGAGCAGCTGTGCTGCCATGGGCGCCATGAGTTTGCTTAGAATGGGGGATAAGGCACTGGCTGGCAAGTCAGGAGATCTGGGACTGACGCTTTCCCTGCTGCTAACTAAGTTTGTAAGTCTTTGTCTCTTCCACAAAAGTGGGTGAGTTGGGTCAGATGTTATCCAGCGTGACTGCCAGCTCTGAAAGTCTTTAATGCCAAGCCAATGAGCCATTCTTGTAGGGCTTACCAGTGTGACACAGTAAACATTGCTGAGTACTTTATATAGAAACAGGGCAAAAAGGTTAATATAACACCTGTGCCCACATCCAGGGTGGGACCATGTCATAAACAGTCCCATTGCTCTAGTAATCAGAGAATAGCTCATTTTGTACAAAGCATTTATGATATACCAGGCAACGTTCTGGATACTTTCCATTGATTTATCTATTTGTGAAATAGATTAGCAAAATGAATTAGCAGATAAACAAGTGCCAGCTGGGCACTACTGTTCTAATTAGAGAGAGGAGGAAACTGAGGCACAGAGAGGTTAAGTAATTTGCCCCAGGTTTCATAGCTAACAAGTGAAGGAGCCAAAATTTCAACCCAAGGATGCTGGCTCCAGAACCCACACTGTGCGGCTGCTGTGGGGTTGCTGTAGTTTAAATGTCCCCTCCAAAACAGATGTTGTGATTTAGTTGCCATTGTAGAGAGTGAAGTGGGGCCTTTAAAAACTGGTAGATCATGAGGGCACTGCCCTCGTGAAGGGATTAATGCTGTTATCCTGGGAATGGGTGAGTTTGAGAGTTATTGAGGGTTCCCGAAAGAAAGGATGTGTTCAGCCCACTTCCCTCTCGGTCTCACATGGTTTTCTACTATGTTCCGACTCAGCAAGTACCACACTCTTAGACTTCTCAGCCTTCAGAACCATAAGCCAAATAAACTCGTATTTTTATAAATAACCTAGTCTGTGTGGTACTGATATAGCAGAAAAATGGACGAGTGTGGGGGGATGTGGTATTCACATGTTGTTGTCTGTCTCCATTGATGGGCAGCAACCTTGTCTGTCTTTTTAGCTATTATATTCGTACTGCTTAGCCCACTGTAGGCTCTCAGGACGTTATTGTTGAATGGATAGATGGATAGTTGGGTGGGTAAATGAATGGATAGATGGATAGATGGATGCGTGGGTGGATGGATGGGTTGAGGGATGGGTAGATGGAGGAAATAAACAAGGTCTTCAGGGTGCTTACAGCCTAATGAGGAAAACAGACCCACACTAATGTCAGTGAGTTGCAGGCAGGGAGGGGCTTAGTCCTATCCAGGGCATCAGAAAAGGCTTCCTTGAGGTGATGGTGGCTGAAGTGAGCCTTGAAAGATGTGCGGAATTTGGGAGAATGGAGTGGGAAAGACATTGCTGGCGGGGCTACGTAGGCTAACTGCAGCATTGTTGGCAGCAGTCAGCATTCCCAGAGCCTAGAGGACAGGGCAGGAGCCGCTGGGGATGGGGCGAAGTTAGGAAAAGCCTTCCTTGGGAGTGCATTTGGGCTTGGTCCTGAGAGCAGTGGAGAGTGCCTGAAAGGTGCATGGCTTGGGCACATTTGGTTTTCAGATGGTCTTTTCTGCCTGCACTGTGAAAAGGAGGGAACAGGAGCAAGCCTGGCACAGGAGGTGGGGTGGGGGGTGAGGGGAGGCCAGCGCAGTGGTCCCCATGGGAGAGCAGGGGAACTTGAAGTGGAGGGGGTATGGAGAGGTGGCTGAGGAGCACAAGGGAAGGATCATACTTAATTTTGGTCTTGCAGAGTTCAGGGCCTCCCAAGGTTGCTGACTGTTGCCCAGGTATTCCTGTGTGAGTGCAAAGCTGTGCTGAGCCTGAGAGGGGAAGGGCAGGGCCCTGTGGTTTAGGTGTTGTCGGCATTGATAGTGGTTAAGGTCAGGAGACCAGATGATACCATCCTAGAGAGTGTTACCCTGGAAGAGTCAATTCTTGGAAAATGCCTGCATTTACAGGCTGAGCCAAAGAGAACCTGTGGCCAGAGAGGCCTGGCCCCACCGGAACAGAGCAGGGCTGTGAGTTTTCTGGGACAGGTCATCTTGACCATAGTGATGGCCTTGGAACCCTTACAGTGTGCCTGGTTCATTTGTGAGCACTCAGGTAGTTCTGACTCATGATACAAATCCAGTGAGGTAAGTGTTAGCCCATTTTACAGATGAGTGAACTGAGGCATGGAGGGGGGCAAAACCAATAATTATCTGAGATCACATGCTTCACATGACCAGAGGGCACTGGGGGAGCCAAGTCCTTCTGCGTTTTTACTGCTTGTGTCAATTTGGAAATCTCTGAGGACCTCTGCAAATCCCGTGGAGTGAATCAGAAGCTGAGAAGGGAAGGAAGGTGTTGGGGCTGTCTTGACAGAAGAAGAAGGGTCAGGAAAGTGTTCGTTTTGTTTTTTAACACTTTTTTTTTTTTTTTTTTTTTTGTGGAGAAGGGACAGGATAAAGACAAGGTCACACTGTGTTGCCCAGGCTGGTCTCAAACTCTTGGCCTCAAGTGATCCTCCTGCCTTGACCTCCCATAGTGTTAGGATTACACTCACTGCACCTGGCCCTGTTTTGCTTTTTTCAAGGGTGATAGAATTGCTCAAAGGCTTAGAGAGCCTGTTCCGAGATTTTAGAGATACAGGCTGGAGTGGGCTTGGGGGTATGGGGACAGATGTGAGACAGGTCCTCCTAGAGGAGCAGAACTGTTTCCAAATTGGAGTGGTGACGGGATGACTCCACCGACATGGAATACCCAGAATAGGCGAACCCACAGAGATAGGAAGCAGATTCGTGTTGGTGGGGGCAGGGGGATGGGAAGAATGCTTGATGGACCTGGGTTTTTTTTTCAGGGGGGACGATATAAATATTTTGGAACTGGATAGAGGTGATGGTCGCACAACATGGTGAATATACTCAATGCCACTAAATTTGTGTACTGTTAAAGATTGATTCCATGTTATATGGATTTTGTTAATACCTCAATTTGGAAAAAAACTCTGGAGGGCAGAAGTGGGCAGGGAGTGAAGTGGCCCCTGCTTGCTCCCTGTTGTGGAGCAGCTTTGTTTTCATGATCTTCCCGACTCCTGACATGTTCTTGTTTACTAGGATGTAGCAGCACTGTGAGCTGAAACCGCGCTCCGAGCATCCTGGGTGCCCAGGAAGCGTTGGAATGAATGAAGGAATGGTTGAGTGGATGGATGAGGAGCATCATGCAGGTACCTGGAAATAGAGGGATGGAAGGGTGGTGCTGGACTGGAATGGTTGGCTGATGATAAAGGGAAATGGAGCTGGCTGAAGACGAAAAATCCTAGTTAGTATTTTAGAAGACCTGCAGAAGAGGCAGGTGCACAGTAACACGGTAACAATGTTTATGTAGTTACTGTGTATTTGTTTAATCTTTCTGGTACTACTGAACTGCCTAAATGCAGAAGAGAAGGCAGACTATGAAATGAAGGCACCGTTTGCTGTTACAACGTGAGCATTTTGCTGGGTAATTACTACAGTGGGAAGACAGGGATGTGGGGGAAAAGAAGATATTGTCATAAGTTCAGGGAGGTGAGGGAATTTAGGAGGAAAAGGCTGTGTGGGGGGTAGGAAATGGAAAGAAGTGATTCTGGGATGCTCAGGGAGGAAGAGCAGGCCATCAGCCTTGGGAGTAGAGGCCAGGACAGCACACCAGGACGAGGTGTGTCAGGGATGTGAGGTGAAGGTGAAGCTCCTTGGGCTCCAAGCAACCACTATGTTGCATCTAGGGCACTGGATTAGTTTGTTCTCACACTGCTCTAAAGAAATACTTGAGACTGACTAATTTATAAAGAAAAGAGGTTTAATTGGCTTACAGTTTCACAGGCTGTAAGGAAGCATGATGCTGGCCATCTGCTCGGCTTCTGGGGAGGTACAAGGAAACTCAAAATCATGGCAGAAGGTGAAAAAAAGACTGCACTTCACATGGCCAGAGCAGGGAGAAGAGTGAGTGAGGCGGGAGGTGCTACACAGCTTTAAACAACAATGTCTCACAATAACGCACTCACTATCAGGAGAATAGCACCTAGGGGATGGTGTTAACCCATTCATGAGGACTCCACCCCCATGATTCAGTTAGCTCCCACCAGGCCCCCACATCCAACACTGGGGATTACAATTCTCTGTGCGATTCGGGCAGGGACACAGATCCAAACCATATCATGCACTAAGCTCCAACATTTGATGCTCAAGATAATCCTTTGGGGAATGGGAAGAAAATGTAAAAGCTTTAATTTATGTATATTTTCTTCCGTACAAAGTAAGGTCTTCAGTTTTACTCATATTTATAAGTTGGCAGCAGAATATGTTTTTAATTTTAAAATAAGTCATGTATATTAGGGATGCATGCTCATTTTTGACTGATGAGCTGTGGGACCAAAATCATTCTGGAAGGTACTTGCTTGGATGGCTCCTGGATGAGGTCCTTCGGAGTGATGATGTCATGATGTGGGAAATGGGTCTTATGGCTTGTTGAAGCAGATGCCCTGTGTTCTGACAAACAAGGGATCTCCTCCAGTACAGACGGCTGTGACATCACGCTGGCCTGCTTGGTTCTTTCCAAATCCATTCTGTTGTGCAGGCCACCTTTTAAAAGTGATCACAAACCATTTGTTGAATACTCACTCGTGGAACTTGAATCCTCACCAATGTCACTGTTTTCTGGAATCTATCCCAACCCCCACCTTGGTCTTTTGGAAAATTTGGCTGTTTGCTTTTTTTTTCCCCCTCCTCTCTGACTTCTTGGATATGCATTGATGTTTTCCCCTTCCTTCTAAGGAATTATAACCGGAGTAAGTTGTGTGTGTGTGTTTTTGTTTTTTAGAGAACCTGGGATGCGATTTTCCTGAGCCTTGACACTTGAACTGAAAATAACTAACCACATCCAAGGAGTGAGGGGCAGGAAAAAGAGCGAGGTCCTGAGGCAGGTTTGACCTGCCTTCTAATTCTGACTCTGCTGGTTATAGCTGTGTGCCTCTGGGCATGTTGCTTAACCTCTCTGATTTCCAATTTCGTTTTAAAGTTGAGGAGGTGATAATCTATCTGGTGAGGCTGTGGGAAAAATTAAGAGCGTTAATGACACATGTGGAAGTCCCTTAAACTTGCTAGGACTTAATAAATGCCAGTTCTGTGTCCTTCCTAATACCTACCCGCCATCCCCCAGTCCCTTCACCTCACTCTCAGACATCCTGCTGGAAAACAAAGTTGAGAACAAAATGTGCATTGCTGAGACTTCCTGTTAGACTGTTTTTAAAGTATCCTTGATTTGGGTTAGCCTGGTCTTTTCCTTGTGATCTGTCTTTTGTGGGCTCTTTCCTTCAGTCTTTTTTTTTATTTTTATTTTTGAGATGGAGTCTCACTCTGTCATCCAGGCTGTAGTGCAGTGGCGAGATCTTGGCTCACTGCAACTTCCACCTTCTAGGTTCAAGCGATTCTCCTGCCTCGGCCTCCCAAGTGGCTGGGACTATAGGCGTGTGTTACCACGCCTGGCGAATTTTTGGTATTTTTAGTAGAGAGGGGGGTTTCACCATGTTAGTCAGGATGGTCTTGATCTCCTGACGTCGTGATCTGCCCACCTTGACCTCCCAAAGTGCTGGGATTACAGGCGTGAGCCACCGGGCCCGGCCTCCTCCAGTCTTTGTTCAGCTTTAAGGAGAGTTCTGGGCATTCTTAGTTATGTGTGGTGTTTGTCTGATGTTGAAATAACTCATTCATTATGAGCCTCCCCACCCCCATTAAATTCCTTAATGAGGACTAATTTCATGGGAGGCAAAAAATTTTTAAAAATAATGCCATTATATACCCCCCTACCCCATTGCAAGTGAAGGAAATGAGTTTTGAGAATCAAAATGTTTGACTAGGCCAGGTTCAGTGGCTCATGCCTTTAATCCCACCACATTGGGAGGCCCAGATGGGAAGATTTCGTGAACCCAGGAGTTCCAGACCAGCCTGGGCAACATAGTGAGACCTTGTCTCTACAAAAACTACAAAAATTAGCCAGATTCGATGGCATGAGCCTGTAGTGCTAGCTACTCAGGAAGCTGAGGTGGTAGTGTCTTTTAAGCCCGGGAGGTCAAGGCTGCAGTGAGCTATGATAGCACCACTGTGTTAAGTGCGCTGTGAATGAAGAAACCACTTAGGCTGTTTATTTACTCCTTGGTTAGCAGGCTGAATCTGAAAGAGAATCAGCAGAGGCTGGTGGGATAGGAGCTGGTTTTATAGGTTGGGAGTAGGTAATGGAAAGTTACAGTTTAGGGCATTTTTTGCAAGCCAGGCTGGTGGTGCAAAAAACTGTTCCTTATCAGTTGAGGCAGGAACAAGGTGGAATGTCGCAAGGTCGGTTAATCAGGCATGCAGGAGTTGTCTATTCTTCTCATTTTGCAGTGTGTCTGTTACCTTAGACTTTCCGGCTCCAGGAGGCCATCTGGAGGTGTACGTGTGGGTCACCATGGCTTGACTGTGGTGTAGTCCATAGTGCAGTCAGTTCAAAGAACTTTGCACACTGCATTCCAGCCTGTGCAACAGAGCAGGACCCTATTTCAAAAATAAAAAAGTTTGATTAGGCTCATTTGAAAAGCCTTCTGGTAGTTATGGAATGAGAAACTTACAGTTTGAAGATAATGCTGGCCTGGGGAACCTCTCTAACCTGTGTGCTGCTTTACACAGGCCAGGGCTTCCTGAATCGCTGGGTACCTGCATTGGCAGCTGGGTTTCTTCCAGCTTTGGGGACTGGCCACTGCTCTTCCACAGCCATGTGCCTGCATGCTGGGTCTGCGGGTGCCCTTCTCTCCTGCATTTCATTGGAGTGTTGTATTACTTCACGAATGGAAGGAATTTAAAAAGTCACTCTGGAGTCATTAGAAAAGTGTGGCTATGAAGAAAAGTAGGCCTTGGAGTTTCTTAGCTTAGTCTGTTGCTAGGATAAGTGGGTGTGGTAGCCCCTTTCCACCCAAAGAAAATATTGTATTATTTAGTTTAAAAACCCTTTTAATTCATAACTGGAATTTCAACATGGATGTTAATGTAGTTTGGGCTCTTGCTCTCTCTCACTCTTTTTTCCTGAGAAAGTGATTTTGTACCATCAGGCCGTTTTGAAGTTCTTAGTAATTTTGTTTCTTTATTAGTAAAATGGGATAATGGTACAGCATGGATGTGAGCATTACAGTACTGTGATTTGGGAAGAGAACCCAGTGCTGTAATGAAAGTCTAATAGCTACTGAGTACATAGTAAATGCTATTTCAAATTTAGATGAAAGAAAAAACATGTTCAGGGTTTACGCAGGCAGAGGGTAGCTCTATATGAAAAGGAACCTATTGATTAAACACTTAGAAAGTTTCAAAAAGCCCCCTTTTAAATCCCAAGATGCTGGCATTCATGTGATGGATGTCTTGAGGCAGATAACACAGTAGAGTCTTTTTAGTGAAAGAAACACATATCTTTTCACATGAAGTGGTACTTGAAAAATATTGCCATAATTAAAATATACAGTGTAGTTAGTTATCAGGAAATGCACATTTTTTGTGTGTCTTGAATGAGCCTTACAGAGTTAATGACAAAAAAAAAAAAAAGGAAATAAAAAAAAGGAACAGCCTCTAATGGAAATTAGCATGTGATTGAAGTTATTTTTGTTTTTTCTTTCCCTCTGTCTGAGGTCTTACACCCGGTAGTAGAACCAGAGTTGGGACGAGCAAGTCCTGTGACCCTGTTCAGTGATGGCATCCTGCCCCCCTCCTTCCACCTCTATGCCTGGAAGGCTGTAAGCTTGGATGGGAAAAAAGTGTACGCTGAGTTCTAACTGAAATTTGGCATTTTCTTTCATTGCGAATATAGGCAACAAACCAAAGTAGTATTAGAAGTACCTTGACCTTTGTCATCAGTAAGTCCATATCACATTTAGTTGTTGCAGAGATCTCTAAATATTTTTTACATTAATCACTACTTCAAAATGATGGTAGATAATAAAGCCATTTTTAGATCTTGTTAATAAAGAAGCACTCATACCGTATCACAGTGGAAAAATACTGTGATATCTAAATAATCTTTGGTGTTTTATTTTATGCATTTAAAGACATTATTTTGAGGAAACATCCACGGGCTTCATCAGATTGCTGGTGGAGTCCAGAGCATACAAAAGTTAAGACCCCTGCTCTGTCCCCTCTGGTCTAAATTTTATACTGACTGATAAGGCAGTGGTCCTCAACCCTTGCTGCCCATTGGAATTGCCTGGGTGTGTTTTAACAATTCCAGCACTCTAGCCATACCCCAGACCAATGAACTGCAGATCTCAGGGTTGGGCCCTGGTGATTGCACTTGATTCCAGGGGATTCCAGTGTGTAGTGAAAAGCTGAGAACCATTGGTCTAAGTGTTCATACAAACCAGACTTCTTCCCTCTCTTCTTCCTTTCTGATTCTTCAGATAAGAAATTAAGTTTCGTGCTTATGATAGAAAATTCAAACTGTACAGAAGAGCATGGATCTCTCACCTTTCCAGAAACAAATATTGTTGACAAGTTTTGTGCATAAACCATCATTGTAGACATACACATATCTATACATTATCCACGATGAGATTATACTATACATGTTATACACATAGACACTCTGTACGCAGTTCTTCACTTCTCTTGTAGAGAGCTTTCTGAGCTAGCTGTTGTTCCTTAAAATTAAAGTTCTCTTTCTTTAGTGGTTTTTTTTTTTTTTTGAGGAGTCTCTGTTGCTCTGGCTAGAGTGCAGTGGCGCAGTCTCTGCTCACTGCAACTTTTGCCTCAAGGTTTCCAGCAATTCTCCTGTTTCAGCCTGCTGAGTAGCTGGGATTACAGGAGCCTGCCACAATGCCTGGCTAATTTTTGTTTTTGTACTTTTAGTAGAGGCTGTGTTTCTCCCTGTTGGCCATGCTGATCTCAAACTCCTGACCTCAGGTGATCTGCCCACTTTGGCCTCCCAAAGTGCTAGGATTACGGGTGTGAGCCACCGTGCCTGGCCTGGTGTTTTTGATTTGCCTGGGGGAGCCTTATCCCTCTAGGCTCAATTCAGGAGTAACTTGGAGACCGTGGATCCTATTTCCTCCTTTTAAGAAATAGTACACTGAGAAGGAAAGAACAGCGTTGAGGTCAGGCCCAGGCAAGTTGCATCTGTTAGATGGAGATAAAGAAAGCTTCCTTACAGGGCTGTTGTGCAGTGTACAAGATCAATGACAGGCAGCTATTACCATTATTCCCCTTGTGGATTCTACTCCTCAGAGTAGCTGAAATGTTTTATAGGCCTCTCCGAGGTTTTTCTGCTCTCAAGCAGGTGGTAGAAAGCAAGGATGATTAAAAAACAAAATCCCCGTGCACCTACTACAGACAGAGTTTAGAGGCTCTACACCCATACCTCGGGATTGCCATAGTTATCTGGTTGGATTTGGAGTTGGGTTCAAGGCCACACAGATGTTGGTCTTGTCAGCTCTTCTGTATTAACTTAGTACTTATACTAGGTTAATAAAGTCTTGGAAATGCCCCCCACATGCTTATAGACCCACATCTGTGCATTTCATCTCATTTGCAGAAGCAATCATGTTGAAAATGAGAGTCAGTATCAGAGTTTCTGGCAGGAAACAATTCACCTCAGATGGTTTGAATGAAGACTGATGAAAGCAATAATTATAGAGGTTGAGAGATCCACCGAGGCACTAACAACAGTGGAAAAGCCCTGTCACCTCTAGGGCTGAGGGGCCTGGGGAGGAAGTAGAGTTACTGGAGTGCAGTGAGATCTGGAACTGTGGAAGAGGAGACAAGGAAGAATGTCACCCAAAGATGTGGCACCCAATGAGAGACTGAGCCAGAAATACCCGGACCTCTCTCTTCCTTCCTCCAATTTCCACTGGGTGCCTGGTTGGCTGAACCAATGGGAAGCCAGCAGGCAGGGGAGCCAGGTGTGGACAGGAGTTAGCTAGTTGGAGGGTGAGAATGGATGGCGGTGGGGGCGGGAGTGGGGCCAAGATAATCACCAGATAACCCGCAGGGAGGCTGTCAGATGTCAGCACTGTGAGGCTCCTGGCAGAGTGCTGAGCACTTAGGTGCTAGATATAAATGCTCCTTTCCCTGGCTTCCTGGCATCTTGATGGTTGTGTGTTTACCCCTATCTTAAAGAAGCATCAGCAAGGCCATTGAGGCAGAGAGAGGAGGAATACTAAAAGCAAACCCTCTGGATCATGATGCTATATTTTCCTGAGCTCTGGCTCTCCTGGTGTCCAGCAAAGAAGTTCTCCATGTTAATCGTCCCCTGGTTTCTGCTCCCTATGCCCAGAAGTGGTATAATTCACAGCCCATGGGTGCCCCTGGGCACGCAAGACAGCCACGACACCAGCCAAGGAGATGTTATTAATAATTGGGAGACTCCTTCCCTTGCTTCTTCTGACACCTGTGCCTGGAGATTTCCACTCATCCCCTGTGGTAGATAGAAGACCATGCTGGTGCTGGATTTGCTCCATCAGCCACTCTGTAGGTTGGGCCTCTCAGAGCTTAAGAGAAGAGTGGCTGCCTCCATAATTTGAGCCTTTCAGTGTATTTAAAAAGTAAGAAAATACATAACCTAGGGTTAGAAACATCATAGACAGTTTTAAATGTTTATGTTTAAGAACTGGATGCTTTTTGACACAAGGAAACATAATAGAATATAGTCATGCTTTTCACAAGATAATAATGGGAGTTACAAAAATATGGAGACATAGCACATATGGGTCTATAAGCAGGTGCGGACATTTCCAAGAGTTTATAAACCTGGTATAAGCACTAAGTTAATAAAGAAGAGCTGACAAGGCTCCTTCAATATCTGTGTGGCCTTGAACCCAACTCCAAATCCAACCAGATCCACATTATACGTGGTGTGGCCTGGTAATGAATATATGTTCAAAGTTATGTGATGAATGTCTTCTGCTTTCAATGCCATTGTTCGGTTCTCTGTGAGCTCCAGAACTCCACTGGGAGAGAGGATCAAAAGTCTGAATCTGAGGCTGTTATGAGTTGGGCTGGTGCCAAATCTGTACCCTACCCCTGCATGTTCTGTACACTGGGATTCCCCTTGCCTCTAGGCCTTCTCAGTCCCAGGTTTGGAAAGGCTCAAGGTTGGGGCATGCCTGCATTTTGCATAATTATGTGGCCTATAGGGCATGAGTGACTGAGGTCCCACTCACCGCCATGGGACCTCACTCATCCATGCCCTATGGGACCCGCTCACCACCGTGGGACCTCAGTCACTTTCAGCTTTTCTTTCTTTTGGCAAATGTTGCACTGCTAGTCTTCCCCAAAGGAAATGAAGTAAATGTAAAATCAGTGTCTTTTAAACTTTTTAAAAAATAATGAACTATCTGTTGAAAAATTTGGGAAGCCAGAGACTTGACTGATGAACATGGTAACTGTGTTTGTCTCCAAGTTATGTGCAAATGTGATTGAGTTTATCTTCTTAGTTTTAAAAGAAAAGTATGAATCGTTCTCTGACTTAAGCTGTATGTCAGCAGTATGTTAATGAAATAGGGCAACGCTTTGGAAATCTCAGTGGTGTAAGAAAGCCCAAAGGAGCTTGTTAAAAAGGGAGATCTCTAGGCATCCCTTTCCAGGCATGGAGTCACTCCCCCCCTTTTTTTTTTTTTTTTTTGAGATGAAGTCTTGCTCTGTGGCACGGACTGGAGTGCAGTGGTGTGATCTTGGCTCACTACAACCTCCGCCTCCTGGGTCCAAGCAATTCTCCTGCCTCAGCCTCCCGAGTAGCTGGGACTACAGGCATGTGCCGCCATGCCTGGCAAATTTTTTTGTATTTTTAGTAGAGACGGGCCTTTCACCATGTTGGTCAGACTGGTCTCAAACTCCTGACCTCAAATGATCTGCCTACCTCAGCCTCCCAGAGTGCTGGGATTACTGAACTGAGGCACCACGCTGGGCCAGAGTCCACATCTTTAGTCAAGACCCCAAGCGATTAAAAAAAATAACTTAGAGAACACTGGAACCTGGGAATATTGATCCCCTTAAGCCCTTTTTAAAGTGCAGAGGCCTCATCAGGAGACCCTTGGTCTTCTTTTCTTTTTTTATTGTTAAATTGGAATTGTAAAATTCCTCCCCAGACCTTCTCCTGACTAACGGTTTTGACCTCTGTACTTCAGGCCTCCTGTCATTGGCAGGACGACGCACGAACGCACAAGAAGTGATTTCCCCAGAGACGGTTCTTGGTGTCACATGGTGGGAGATGCTGTCTTGTTTAAAAACAAAGAAATAAAACCCTCCATTGAACTCGGTGGTCTCCCTGAAGAGGCTGGAAACGTAATCCAGTGCTGTCTGTTTGTTTCCAGCCCGTGTTGTTATTAATCCGGTTACAAATGATAATGTTTTTGCCTTTACAGGCTTGCCGTCTCGGGAGGAGTCTTCTGTATTGCCTGCTAGACCCTGCTGGGTGATTAAGCCACTCACTCAGCATCTTACAGGCCACTTGAGGACTATTTCCTTAAAGCAGACAACTGACTATACTTCTCGAGCAGCGTTCACTGAGTGACATATTAACTCTTGCTTCTGGTTCCTTGGGGAAGAGAAGGCCCTAATGCTATGGGGGTTGAGGCCCAGAGACATGGGCTTCTCCAACTCCACCCTCTCCCTTCCTTCCCTCGTCATTGGAAGCTTCTCAGCCCCTTCCCATAGGGGCAGGGGCAGGGATGTCGCTCTTTGTTCTTATGCCCTATTTAATTTTTTTTATCCTATGGAAAGAAATACTGAGAGCCCTGCAAAACAAGAGGTACTTAATTTTCATACTTTTATAAGTAAGAGCCATAGCATTTTTCACCCACCAGGTATTATTAATAGTTTCAATTTATAATACATAGACTTTGTGACCAATTAAGGCAGAAAGTAAGGAGGAGGAATATGGGGAACGGATGGCACACAGGAGAGAGCTTCAGAGGGGCACTTGGTCCTCTCCACCCATCTCATGTGAAGTCTTTCAAAACTCTGAAATGCATGTGGACTTTTTCACAACTGTTGCAATGCGAGAGGCTGCAACTTATTTAAGGAAGTGGCTCTGCTCCTCCCCCACTCCTCCCTGTCTCTGTCCTCCTCCAGATCTTGCCAGGCTTCACCCCTGGCCTGTCTGTGCTGTGTCCAGACATGCAGGTCAGAGGGCACAGGCAGGCCCCGTTTTGCAGAAGTCCTGATTAGACCCGTCATGAGAGACAAGCAACCCAGTGGTTCCACCAGTCCAGGTGTCCCCCATTGCCAGCACAGAGCTGTCAGTGGCTTTGATTCTTGGGCTATGTATGCTGGTGGTAAGCCTCCAGTATCTACCCCCCCAACACCCTTTTTATTTGAAGTCAGAGGACATGGCCCACACCCCTGAGACTAAATCTCATCCAAGGAAATGGCCTCTCTAAGACCCATACCATTTTACCAAGCCATAGGTGGGAGTTTTCTAGAAATGCAAGCCATCCTGATGACTGTGCTGTCAGACTCTCCCTAATGAGCTGTGAGGTGATCAAATTAATTAAGGAGAAACTGCTTGTTAAAATTCAAGCTGGAAGCATCTTTTTATATCTAAGTTTGAATCTGGTCAGTGTTCATCAGGGCACCCCCCTGAGGTGTTTTGGCCATCTGTGACCTCTCCTGGAAGATAGACATCCATTCTAAACAAAGAACAGACTTTTTCCGTAATGCTAATGCTTAGGAATAGCAGTGGCTCAGTGACCGCCCTGTGTTTTGGGTCAGTCCTGCAGAAGAGGGAGAACTCTCCTCGGCGCTTATTTGCATTGTCTGATGGCGGGTGGAGGGGGTGGGTTAGGATGCGCACACTTTGCTCATGGTCAGCAGTTTGGAACATGTGAAGCAGTCCCTAGGAGAGTGCACTCTTTCCTTGCCACCCAGAATTTCTGTGTCTTGGACATCTTTGCTGCCACCACCCTGGCCCAGGCTCCTGCCATTTCTGGCCTGGAAGATGCCTCAGCCTCTGCTTCCCTTCTCACTCCCCCTGTCTGCACGGCATCCACACTGAGCTTTTGAAAATACAAAGCAGATCATTGAGGTCCGTCTGCTTCTCCATTCTCCTGCAGAATGACAAAGTGGTTCAGGGCTTGGTTTCTGAAGTTGGTCTGATTACCTTCCAGTCCTTAGCTAGGTCTGACTTGGAGCAGCTTAACTGAATTGTGTCCTCATCTGTAAAGTGGCATGCTGATAGGAGCATGCTGATGGAATGTTGTAAGGATTACCTTTTTTTTTATTTATTTTGAGACGAGTCTCACTCTGTTGCCAGGCTGGAGTGCGGTGGCATAATCTTGGCTCACTGCAACCTCTGCCTGCAGGGATCAAGTGATTCTCCTGCCTCAGCCTCCCCAGTAGCTGGGACTACAGGTGCATGCCACCACATCTCGCTAATTTTAGTATTTTTAATAGAGACGGGGTTTCACCATGTTGTCCAGGATAGTCTCGATCTCTTGACCTCGTGATCCACCTTCCTCGGCCTTCCAAAGTGCTGGGATTACAGGCGTGAATCACTGTGCCCAGCAAGGATTACCGTTTACTATGGAGTACTTAGGACAGGGCCTGGCACATAGTAAGTGCTGAAAAAAATGTTGTTTGTTGTTTTTATTGTCAGTATCCTACTAAAATTCAGTGCCATCCTATTTAAGCTTAGATGCCAACACAAACTCTTGGTCACACCCTTGGCTCAGGTGGCATCTCCAGCAGCTTCATTTTCACCTGTCCTCCTGCCTCCCTCTGTTTCTAGCCACATTGGCTCTTGCAGGATCTCCAAAGTACCATGCTCTCTCCGGCTCCAGGGCCTTTGCACATGATTTTCTTTTACTCAGAAAGTTTACTTCCTTCCCTCTTTTCCTGGCCAACTCCTGCCTCCACCTATCTTTACTTAATTGTCCCTTCCTTCCACAGGGAGGCCTCCCTGGACTCCTGAGTTGAGAACAGATCCCCATCATTCTCCGCTGCTCTTGTCTCGTGCTTTTCTTTCATAGTAGTTGCCACCGTTTGTAATTCTGTGTTCGTTCGTAGGCTTACTTGATTGATATCTTCAAGCTCTCCTACACTTTGTGCTCCAGAAAGCCTAGAACATCCAGCAGCACATAGCACAAGCCTGGCCTCTGCTGCTCCCTAACTGTGAGATGAATGAATGTCCTCTTCCAGATCAGCTTGTGTGCTTCTCCATGGCCCCTAGTCAACTCATGAGGTCCTGTTTATTTGCATACAGAGACCTTTCCAAATACATTTCTAGGTCACAGATTCTCAAACTAGTGTGCATCAAAAACACCTGGAGGGGATCATGGAGTGCCAATAAGGAAATGAAGGCTAGAAGAAAAGTGAAAAACATGGCTTGTTATGGGCCATCTAGATAAGTTTGTCCAGGTCTCTGTCTGCTTGCCCTGTGTAGTTCTTCTCAGTTCTTCTATATAGGTTGTTAGCAACTCCTTCTGCCTCTTTTGTTGCCCAGGTGGTAAAATCTAGGGGCTAGAAAGGACTGAGCTACAGGATCCCCCAGGAGAGGAATGTTCTAAGAGTTCCTTCTAGAGGCCCAAAGTAAGGATCTCTGTGGTTTGGTTGTAGCTAACCCCCTTTACAGTAGTTGGTGGCCGCTCCTTCTGCCACTCATTCCTCTAGATATGCTCCTTGTAAGGCACTCTACAGTGGCTCTCTGTGTCCCTGTTCACTGATAAGAGCCACAAGAGAGCTCTTAGTTTTTCCAGTTGCCCTGGAACAAGTAGGCAGTTTCGAGGACTGTGATCCCCCTCCCTCCACATCGCAGCCACCACGATATTCCTCATGGGTTTCAGGGGCCTTTGCACCGGCCCTGAGCGACTCCTCACCTCTCTGTGTCATGGAGGGATATGGTGCTGTGGCCAGACTTTGGACTCGGACCCATCCAGGTTTGATGCAGCGAGCCTTCAGCTAGCTAGCTTCTTGTCAGCGTTTCTCGTATTATAAAATGGGAATGATGGTATCTAGGTAAGCTTGTGGTATAGGGATTAAGCAGAGCCTCCAGATAGGGAGGAACCAAAATCATAATCTAAGCCTTGCTAGTTTTTGCCATTTTATTATTAACATAAGCAAGTGATTGATTCTTACTAAGCCTCAGCATCCTCCATCATATCAGGATTAGAATGGTACTTCAGAGGGTTCTTGGGAAGATAAAATACTTATGAAAACTGATAAAATCTGTAGTTAATAGTATCATACCAATGTTAATTTCTTTGTTTTGACAGATATATCATGGTTTTGTAAGATGTTAACTTTAGGGGAAGCTGGCCAAAGAGCACACAGGAACTCTGTACCATCTTTGCAACTTTTCTGCAAATTTAAAATGATTCCACAATGAAAGCTTATTTTTTTAAAAAAGCTTGTGGCACATTTGCAAGGTGCTTGGGGGTTTAGTAAGCCCTTAGTAAATGGTGACCCTTACTAGTGTTACTAACAAAATCATGGTCACTACTGTTGATACTTTGAAGAGTTATTATAACCAATGTGTTGTTGTCTAGCTCTGTGGTCCCCAACCTTTTTGGCATCAGGGACTGGTTTCATGAAAGACAATTTTCCCATGGACTGGTAGATGTGGGGGATGGTGGTTTGGGATGATTCAAGTATGTTACATCTATTGTGCACTTTATTTCTGTTATTATTACATCGTAATATATAAAATATATAATGAAATAATTATACAACTCACTGTAATGTAGAATCAGTAGGAGCCCCGAGCTTGTTTTCCTGCAACTAGATAGTCTCATCTGGGGGTGATGGGAGGGGGAGGCAGTGACAGATCATCAGGCATTGGATTCTCATAAGGGGCGCATAGCTTAGATTTCCCACATGCAAATTCCCAACTTATGTCGCGACTGATCTGACAGTAGGCGGTGCTTAGGTGGTAATGTGAGCAATGGGGTACAGTTCTAAATACAGACAAAGCTTTGCACGTTTGCCTGCCACTCACCTCCTCCTGTGCAGCCCAGTTCCTAACAGGCCTATAAGAATCGAATGTCATGGCTGATCTGACAGGCGGTGCTCAGGCGGTAATGTGAGTAATGGGGAGCAGTTCCAAATACAGACAAAGCTTTGCACACTTGCCTGCCACTCACCTCCTGCTCTGCAGCCCAGTTCCTAACAGGCCATGGACCAGGATTAATACTGGTTCATGGCCTGGGGGTTGGGGACCCCTAGTCTAGCTGTAAGTGGAATATTAATTTCCTATGGCTGCTGTAACAAATTACCACAAATTTAGTGGCTTAAAAACAACACACACTTGTTCTCTTACAGTTTGGGGTCAAGATCAAGGTGCTGGGTCAAGATCAAGGTGCTGGCAGGATCACATCCCCTCTGGAGGTTGTTTTCTTGCCTTTCCAACTTCTAGAGGTGACCCTATATTCCTTGGCTCATGGCCTCTCCTTCATCTTCAAAGCTGGTCACCACATCACTCTTGACTTCTGCATCTATTGTTACATTTGCTTCCCTGCCTGTCAAATTCTTGTTCAATTGACTGTGTCCCCTGTCCCTGCAACAGCTTTCATTATATTTCCTTTGAAGATCACTGGTCTATATTCTACTCATAATACAGAGTATGTGTGTGTGAAAAGAGAGAGAGAGAGAGACAGACAGACACACACACACACACACACACACAGAGAGAGAGAGAGAGAGAGAGAGAGAGAGAGAGAGAGGAGAGGAGGGTCTCTGTATTCCCAGTGGTGTCTTGTAAAAGGGAAGGGAGGGACCTGTTGTTTTACTTCTTTGGGTGGAGGTTAGGTCCACTGTGCAGAGAGCAGCTTTGCTCTCCAGCCCATTTCCTAGAAGCCAGTGCTCTATGTAGGTGGGTGCTACAAGGGTCTAGACTCTTGCTTGGTTCCTGGCAGGTATGTGACAGCTGTATGAGGCACAGCTGGGTCATGATACTGAGTGTCCTTATGGCACTGAGCTCTGACCTTTCAGTTGCAGGCTTGATACTTGTGGGCACTCAGTATGGTGACACCAGCTATCTCTTGGTTAACAAATTGCGCTCATGTAATCACTGTTGAGCTTGAAAAACGATTACTCCTGCTCCTTATAAACATAGGTTGGGGGTTATAGATGAGCTAGAGGGCCACCTAGATCCTAGATGGAGCCATATTCCTTGGTGCATTGTTCAAAGCCCTCACAAGCTGGGCTTCACTTTCCTAGCCTTCTGCACAGGTCTTGTTTCTGCAAACATAAACTACTACTGTCATGGGATCCTTAGAGTATTGCTTTGCCTGTGGGGGAAACCTCTGTGGCCAGGGACACCTTCTGCCTGAGTATTGCTCGCACCTGTTGGGCTTGTTCTGCCCACTTGGCCCGGCAGGCTGCACTCAGCTTATGCTCCCAGCTCAGATCCCACACCTGCCAAGGGTGATCCAGGCATGGAGTGGCAAGGGGTGTGTGGGCAAGTGAGTGTGGGCTCTGGCCACTGTTCACAGTCAGGCATGCTGGCTGCTGCAGCAGAGCAGGCAGCTCCAGGCGCTGGCACAGGTGCTGGCTCTGTGTGAGGCTGCAGCTGGACCAGATGTACTGCAGACAGCTTCTTCTGTGGGCACCTGCATCTGCACAAGGGGAATCTGGTGGTGCCCTAAAGCTTGGAGATGCCAGGAACTACAGAGCCCCAAAGAGGGTGTCATAACCGGGTGTGGTGGCTCACACCTGTAATTCCAGCACTTTGGGAGGCTGAGGCAGGCAGAACACCTGAGGTCGGGAGTTGGAGACCAGCCTGACCAACATGGAGAAACCCCGTCTCTACTAAAAATACAAAATTAGCCGGGCGTGGTGGCACATGCCTGTAATTCCAGCTACTTCGGAGGCTGAGGCAGGAGAATCACTTGAACCCAGGAGGAAGAGGTTGCGGTGAGCCCAGATCGTGCCATTGCACTCTAGCCTGGGCAACAAGAGCAAAACTCCATCTCAAAAAAAAAAAAAAAAAGAGAGTGTCACAGCCCTGGCGTGGGGAGCCCCGTAGATCTGGGCTCCTGAAAGGGCCACAGCTCTTCTCTCATAGCTCACAATGTGGCAAGCAGGGCAGAGGTGTGTTTCAGCCCTGTTTGTGTTACAGCTCTTTTAGTCCTGCCATTTGGCAGGTCCTGAGTCTTGTCCTGAGTCCAGGAAGAATGAGGTATACGGACAACTGGAAGGTGAGCAAGGCAGAGAGGAGCTTCACTGAGCAGCAGTACAGTTCTCAGAATACTTGAAGTGAGTAGCTCCTATCTGCAGGCAGGGTGTCCCCTGAGTCTGTTCAGCTCTCAGCTGAGTGGAGACCCACAGTGGGTAGCTCATCTCTGCAGGCAGGTTGTCCTGATATCTGCCTGAGTCTGGCTGAGTCCAGGGTTTTTATGGGCTTCAGAAGGAAGGAAGTATGTGCTGATTGGTCCATAGGTGGCTGTGAGCGGGCTGGAAAAAGCACCGTAAGTTCTCAGTCTGGTAGGTGGAACTGGCAGTCTGGCCTCTAGGCCTCAGGCCATCCCTGGCCTGAAGGTGGGGTTTTACCAGGGACCCACTCGTTTTTGCCTGGGAGCCTATCTGCCTCCTTCTGCTGTCCATGGCGCCCAGACTGTTTGTGCCAAGGGACGCCAGCAGGCCCATGCTGAGTCGCTCTGACCCCCCTCTAAGCCCCTACTTGGCTTACCTCCTGTGTTTGTTGGTGTCCAATGTCTGCAGGGGGCTGAGGCAGCAGAGGGTTGGCATGTCAGCACTGCCCCAAGGGTGCTCATATGTGTCCAGGTTGCAATAGTGCCTGGGACTTGGGCTCAATTTGGCTCTGAAATTAGAGTGGGCACTGGGAGCAGAGAGAGGCCAGGCAGCAAGAGCAGGCCCTTCCAAGCCTGTGGGAGCTGGGGAGCTAACTGGGCTCTCAAGAGTGCAGGGATGCCCAGGTCTGTAGCTGTGGCTGGGTGGCTGCAGCTGCACCCGGGAGGCCTGGGCTCCTGCCCTACCAACTTGGGGAAGGGGGCGGGGCTCTTTCCTGTTCTGGGCTCTGCTGGCTCTGCAGTGCACGGCCTTGCCTGTGTCTCCCGTGCTACAGCAGTGGCTGCTCCAGATGGGCCCCCACTGCCATCACTATTACTGTCTCCCCAAACGGACCCTCCCCCAAGAGCTTTTAGGGTTTTATTCTTACCCTTCCCCTTTATCTGCCCTTCACTGTCTGAATCTGGGCTGTCTCAGGTGATAACTAGTAGGCACATGTGGCTATTGAGCACTTGAAATATAGCGAATCTGAATCAAGGTAGACTATAAATGTAAAATACACACCATATTCTTAGTATGAAGAAAAGAATGTAAGCTATTTCATAAGTGTTTCAATATTGATTACATGTTTTACATGGTGATATTTTGTATATATTAGGCTAAATAAAATACATTTTAAACATTAATTTTACCTGTTTCTGTTTACCTTTTATGTGGCTGCCAAAACATTTAAAATGACATATGTGGCTTGCATTACATTTCTTCTGGAGAACACTGGTCTAAATTCTTACTCTGTGTGTGTGTGTGTGTGTGTGTTGTTATGTGTGTGTGTATGTGTTATGGGGCCCTGTATTCCCAACATAGTGTCCTATAAAAGGCCCCAGGATTCATCCATTCCTTCTCTTCTCCCTTCCCTTCCTCCCTTTTTTCTTCGCTCTTTTGCTTGCAGTACGTCTGCTAAGTGAATCTCTGGAAGTGAGAATGTTAAAACATTTGAACTCCGACAAATTGCTCAGACAGAAGGTTTTAGTGGTTTATACTGGCCGAAAGAGTTAAGACAGTTGTGTTTTCTTTGATTTCAAGTCAATAGCAAGCATCTGTAGAGGAGTTTTTGTAGAGTATCTGTACTTTCACATGATCTAATTTCACTATCTTCCTAAGAAATCAGTTGAGGCTGGGCGTGGTGGCTCATACCTGTAATCCCAGCACTTTGGGAGGCCGAGGAGGGCGGATCACTTGAGGCCAGGAGTTCGAGACCAGCCTGACCAACATGGTGAAACCTGGTGTCTACTAAAAAGTAGCTGGGTATGGTGGCACAGCCTGTAGTCCCAGCTACTTGGGAGGCTGAGGCAGAAGTACTTAACAACCCCCCCGCCCTCCCTACCTCAGGAGGTGGAGGTTGCAGTGAACCAAGATCACACCACTGCACTCCAGCCTGGATGACAAATTGAGACTGTCTAAAAAACAAAACAAAAACCAACAACAACAACAGAAAATAGTTTGCTACTGGAAAAGCATTGCCTCAATAGTGGGGTATGATAAGGATCCTAGAAGTTAAGTACTACTTTAGCTCCTCTTCTCTCCTTACTCCCTAGAAGATTTGGTTGCTGGGGTGGCATATCTCTTTAAAAGTTCCCTATTGGATTCTAACATCCTTTTCCCAACTGCCCTGAAACTGAGTGCTCTGCAGAAGGGTGGTGGTGCCATGGATCCTAAACTGCATCAGAGTCCTTTGGGGAGCGAAAGTGCAGATTCCTCAGCTTGCTGCTGCTGTGTTTTCCTAGGAAGGGGGGATGGCTTTACATCAGACAAGTCAATCAGCATATTTGCCTGACTGGTGTGGTGGTTGAGTCTGGGGTAAGTGGTAATACGGTTTCCACTTTTGCAAAATGCAGCCTGGCTCGCCCGAGCTGCTTGTGGGGGGATGCGAAGGCTGGGTGCAGCTGTTGGTGTAGGTTAAGGATTGGGTGCTGGTGTTGTGCGAACATATCTGGTCCTCCACTTCTCCCCCAGCACCTGGTACTGGTTCGTTGGGTGTAAGCGGTCATTGTTTCTTCCAGGGGTCAGCAAAAGGACAAAGGGTGGAGAGTGGCTACAGGTGTAGGTGCTGTGTAAGATTTACATCCTCGCTTCACTTGTCAGCTGTGACTTTGTACAAGTTGCTTTAACTCTCTGTGCTTTAGTTCCTTCATCTGCAAGTGGAGATAAGGGTAGCTCCTAAAAGGGGTTGTGGGGAAAGTTACATGCAGTTCTTCGGAAGCATCTGGCCAGCTGGTGAACATTGGGTAATTGTCCAGCTGCTCTGCCGTGATCATTAGTGTTATCTGACACTTCTGGTGAACTTCAGGCTAGGATCTTCCAGGAGGATCTGAGCAGACTTAATAGTTTTAGCAAAGAACATCTGTGAGCCCCAAGGCAGGCTCCAGCTTAAAGAAATGAGGACAGCTGGAGGTGCTACAAGGAGGTGAAGAAGCTTGGAGGCAGGGAGGCCACCTGTAGTACTAGGGAGTGGTCATGGGTTTGCAGCTCTTTACAAGATATCTAAGCCCTCGTGAAGGACAGACTCTCACCATGGATTCCAATAAGGCTTCCTCAGCCTGCATCAGGAGCGAATGATCCTGTTGAGCCGGAGCCAGGCCAGTACTTTGCCAAGACTCTGGGCCCCAGCCTTGGGGGCTGGGTTGGGCCTCGGAGCAACGGGAAGGAAGTGAAGTCATTTTTCAGCTTTGTGTAATCAGACCGTTGCCTAGAAGACATATTTCTGGTGGGAACCGTGTTACCTGGTTACTCATTTAACTTCTGAATGCTGGCCTCTTGCCCTCATCTTGTCTCCCCCTCCTGCAGGGCCTCCCAGGGCCCTGGACTCTGGCTGGCAGGAGGCGGAAGCCTGGACCCCTAGGAAGCAAGGAGCAGGAGCTCAGGACTGTCTTCTGCTCTGACTTCCCCCTCCCAGTTTTCAAAAACTCCCAGTGTGGTTTGGAAGAGTAGAGTTTATTTTTCTTTCTAGTAGTGGTGTGATCTTGGCTGGGGGGTTTTCATTAAGTTGTCATATTTTATCTACTTATTTGCGTATCCAGTTCAATCTGTGGATTTTTCTCTTAGCAGTTTGGGCTCTCTTTTTGTTCGAATAGTTTCATAGATTTATTTTTTAAATAATAGTATCAGTGTTTTTATTTCCAGAAGGGCCTTGCTAAATGTGTAAAATAGGCGTAAATATGAATATTTGGAGATTGGTGAAGTGGTAAGAATGAGGATATACATGCTTGGCTGGGTGCGGTGGCTCACGCCTGTAATCCCAATATTTTGGGAGGTTGAGATGGGTGGAACACGTGAGGTCAGGAGTTTGAGACCAGCCTGGCCAACATGGTGAAACTCTGCCTCTCCTTAAAAAAACAAAACAAAACAACAAAAAAAACGGGCATGGTGGCGCATGCCTGTAATTCCAGCTACTTGGGAGGCTGAGGCCGGAGAATTGCTTGAATCCAGGAGGCAGAGGTGGTATTGAGCCGAGATCACGCCACTGTACTCCAGCCTGGATGACAGAGCTGGACTCCATCTCAAGAAAAAAAAACAGAATACACATGCTCCCCTTAAATAAATGGGTCTCCTTGCAGCTCTCCATGTAATTTTCTTGTACTTGTGGTGTTAGGACTTTTTGCTGAAGATTGGCGGTTGTCAGTTGAAATGCCTGGGCCTCGTTTAGGGACTTCCCTTGAAGAATGTGACCAGAAGGAAATGGCAGTGAGGCAAGCGGGGGAGAGAAGGGGTGTGGTTTTCTTTTATAGTTGTTAGGGCTTTAAGGGAGTTAAAACTACTCAATACTAGTAATTGAGCCGCTGACTATGTACTGGGAACTTTAGGTATATTCTCTCATTTAATCTTTAGACTAATCATTTGAGGTTATCAATCTCCTTTTACCATTAAAGGTAATACAGCTGAGTGATGAGTGACTTCCCTGAGTTCCCACAGTTAGGATCTGAACAGAGTTGGGATTTCATCACAGGTTCATTCTATCCTCCCAACCATGTTATTTCTGCTGTGTTACATTGTCCTCTTAAGGAAACTTACTAATATTAGGAGGAGGAGGGGTAAAGATAACATGTATGGAATGCCTACTATGGACCAGACACGATGCTAAGTGCTTCGCTATTATCTCTTTAACCCCAATGACCTTGTGGGGTAGGTGCTATTATTACTGCAATTTCACAAAAGATGAAACTGAGGTTTAGAGACGTTAAGTGCCTTGCAAACTGTGTATTGAAGTGGGATGACCTTAGTGGTCTGAGAATCTACTGTTGGAATAATGAACTTAGGAGCATTAATAGAAACTATTTTTAGTGGATTGTCAAATATTTGGGGAGTGTCGGTTTTGCTGAAGTTTCTGTGTCTCAAATACTCTTTAGAGACACTGAGAAGTGTAAGACGTGCCTGGCTCTTGAGGAGTTGACAGTCTGGTTAAGAGAGTTACCACACCCAGGAGGGAAAGTTTCCCAGAGGAGATGTTTGAGTTATGCAAGGGAAAGTTGGGTTTGGAAGGGGGGATGCACTGGGGGCAGGGAAGATAACCTGACTAAGATGTGGAGAAAAGGTCGATTTCTTAAGCAGCCCTTCTTGATTCTGGAGGACCTTGGAGGCCAGGGCTTGATCTTAGAGATGCTGGTACCTAAGACACCTTATTGAAGTCGGAAGGTCCTACTTCAGTAAGGGGGCTGGAGTGAGGGTGTCGCGGACAGTTCACCTGGCAGATGTGCAGGATGAAATCGGGGAAGGGGCATAGGGCTGGAGAAAGGCCCATCCGGTGAGAAAGTTGCCTGTAAGCTGCTGAGTAGGAGACAGTTAAGACAGGGACTCTTGTCAGGGTTAGTAATTCAACTAGCTGTGGTTCTTAAGCAAAGGTGAGTAATGCTGAGAAAGAGGCAGACATCTTAACTGGTGGGATTGAGTTGAATGCTCAGAGGAGAGAGGTACATTTGTCCAGGACTGCATGATTGTCAGAGGCTGTAAGAGGAACATGTTAGTTTATTTTCCCCTACTCGGTGCCCACAAGGATGAATTGATTTGCATTCATCATTAGAAAATTCTCCAGTTTGGTTTCCTGTCTTAGCTCTACACAGTTCTCATTTATTACCTTAACATTGTATTGAGAGAGACCCAGGTCTGACCTGTATGGCAGTTTGAGTCGGGGGCTGTCAAAGGGGTTGCCAAAATCACCTAAAGGAGTTGGCAACAGAGGAAGTGGCCTTATGACTTGGGTTCTCTTCTTTATAGACCAGTGTTGGCAGCCATGAAGGCTGGCTTGTCTTGGGTGCAGAATTTAGTTTTAGTGGCTGAATGCACAGACAGCAGGAAGAGAAAAGAAATGCAGTGTGCAGGGAACCTGCAGGTGGTAACAGTTGAAGTTCACATCAATGATCTTGCCTATTTACCACTCTACGTGCCTCACTCTGGCTATTCTAATCCAGCAGTAACCAATATTGTATACTAGGGTCCTTTCCCAAATTTGAGCTACCCCCAGAATTTCTCAGGTTTTTAATTCCTGAAGATCTTTTAAATTAAAACTCTTTCTAGGTCAGTTGTCCCTGAGGGAACTGAGGCTCTCTTTTCTAGCCTGCTGTCATTGTCAACAAAAGCTTGTCTACTTGCTAATTACTCCAACTTTTAGCGAAGCAATTCAGTGAGTGGTCGGTAGGAAATATAATGATTTGAGAGTTGGTTTCCCAGCATTGTCCTCTTTAATAGAAACAAGAGACCAAATCTGGGGACCTCATCTTGTCAAGGAAGAGTTGTAGAGGTTCACTTCTCAGTGGAGAGAGCCTTGATGAGGACGTGCCTCAGAGATGTGCCTGTGTGGGCAGTTCTGCTTGTCTGTGGGGCTTGCGCTTGGGTGCTTCCCGAGGTGCAGTTGCACAGGGTGGTTATTCCTGAATGCAGGCGCTTACTATGATTTTCTCTTAGTGCCTCTCATTTCTGACACTTTCTGTCCTATGAGATCAGGCCACTTATTAGTTAGTATGCTAGATTAATAAGTATGCCAAATGACTTAACTCCTCCAGGAATGTTATTCCTTCAGAGATGAGATCTGCTGAGGCAAGAGGATTGCTGGAGTCTAGAAGGTTGAGGCTGTTGTGTGCTATAATTGTGCCTGTGAATAGCCACTGTGCTCCAGCCTGGACAATGTAGTGACATCTGTCTCAAAAAAAACAAAAACCAAAATACACATGAGTATGGCCATACCTAGCATGACAATCCCTTAATTCTGTGGTAAGGAGGCTCTGTCCTCTAGCATGGTGTTGGTAGGGTGTAAGATGAAAGGATGCTGCCCTGAGATACCTCTGCACCAGGGCTGTGTGGTGGAACTTTCTGTGGTGATAGAAATGTTCTGTATCTGTGCTATCCAGTATGGTAGCCATTAGTCACAACCGGCTTTTGAGCACTTAAAATATGGCTAGAGCATCTGAGGAATGAAATCTTCAAATTTTCTTTACGTTGAAATAACCACATGTAGTTAAGTGGCTACCACATTGGACAGCACTGCTCTAGCTGATGGCCAGAGATAACTGATTGCTCTATTTAGCCGTAGAGCTGGGATATAAGTCCTAGTGGGGCAGGCTCATTTGAGAGTGGAGATTTAAGACGTAGGATACTCTAATGCACATTAGAAAATTTAATATATTGCCTGGGATTGTGAGGTTGTATTTTCATGTTGGAATTCAAAGATGACTTCGGTGAGTTGAAGCTGGAAGTAGATTTTTTAGAGGAAGATGGCGTGCTGGTAGCATTCAGTTCGTCTAAGAAATCGTATCTAGGGAGCAGAAATGTTCTGTAATTTGTGTTCCTAGGAAAGCAGTGTGATATGGAAGACTCCAGGCTTGGGAGCCTGGCAGATCTGTGTTAAGATGGGGATCAACTCTGCAAGATATTTAGCTTTCTGAGCCTCAGTTTCTGCTCCTGCAAGATACGAAAAGTAGTACCTCAAAGAGGTACAGCTATGCTTGATAACTTAAATGAGGCTCCTCGTGTCTTGGCAGGTTCTCACTATCGGCAGTATTAAGGGGAATAGGATTGGCCTGTAGACACAAAGGTCTCTGATGATCTAAAACTGCATAAGACTGGGTTCTTGCTCTTTTCCTTCATAGCCTCTGATGAGGGCGACTTGTCTCTTCACACGTATTGAGCCAAGAGAGCTGAGATGATCACAGAGACAGTCGAGAGAAGACAAGGAGAAGGTGTGAAGACGCTGAGTGATACACAGAGGGACCCTTGGAAATGTAGGAATTATAGTGTGATAAATAAATCCATGTCTCTGGTCAACAGTAAGGGCACAAGTTTATTAATGCATAGTGCAGTCTTCAGAATTCTGGCGTTCATTCTCTTCCCCTCCCCGAGGAGTATTAACTGGAGTTTACAGCATAAACACTCTGGGTTTCTGGGCATTTATTTACATCGCACTTTGGACATTTTCTAGAGCCAATTCAATTATCATTAACTGGGCTTTCTATTTACTTGAACACGTGAGGTTATTTAGTGTATTACAAGAACTGAACATTGTCTCCCAAACATCATAAGTCTCTCCTTTCTTGTCCGGTATTAAGTCAGAAATTAATCAAAAACGAAAGGGAATTTAATAACACGTTGGTATTCACAATTCATCAGGAGACTTCACAGCAGGTATGAAATTAACTTCTCTGAATTAATATACACCTCAACAAATTAAAGGTATAGAAAGGTTTTATTCAATATTTAGGAAATGTCCCTGAATGCTTCCTACTTTGGTAATTAGTTAGATGTAGGGCAGTGTTGAGACCATGCACAATAGATGTGGTCATCTCAGGACCCATAGAAAGCTTTAAATCAACTTTTTTTTTCTTTATTAGGGATTTCACTTAGAGTAAAACCAGATGGTTGATACAGACTTGTTTCTTGCCAGTTGAAAAAGGTTTGCCCAAAGACTTGCAGTTTTGATCTCTATTAACTATAAATTTGATCCTGGCTTCTGTGTTTCCTTGTTATGACATGTGGTAAGATGGGTTTCAAAGGATACCTTATGAGGAACACGTTATGGAAACTAACGGGGAGTTATAAGTCTCTATTACAGCTTTCACTGAGGTTGATGAAGGACAAGCTTTTGTTACTGTAATTACATCAGAAATAACAGGCAGCAGTCACCTTCCATTAGGGGTGGGAGGGAAGGATCCTTACTATTTAAGTGATCACATAAGGTGCTGAATGAATCATCCTCAGCCTCATCATGAGGAATTAAAAATAGAAAGAACAGTTGACATCATCCTATAGCAGGTTTCTAGGGGACAGAAAAATGCCAGATAGTTTTTTAGGAATAGAGCTGTCTGAAGTAATGGTCCAGCCTACATGTTTATATCGTGTTGGCAGTGGTTCTCCACCTTGAGCAGGCATCCAAGAAACACCTGGAGGCCTTGCTAAAACAGAGCGGTGGCTCCACCCCAGCGTTTCTGATTGAGTGGGCCTGTGGTGGGAGAATTTTGCATTCCCAACTTCCCAGATGATGTTGATGTTGCTGGTTTGGTGTCTACAGTTTGAGAACCATTGGGCTAAGGGAAAGAAACAGATGTCACTTGAGGATGGTTTAGAAAATAGAATTTTAAGATTAATTCCCTAGTCGTTGTTAAAATTTTGATGACAAAAAATAAAATGAAAGGAATAAATGTTGGTTGAAAATGGGATTTCAAGGCTGGCACAATGGCTCACAACTGTAATCCCAGCACTTTGGGAGGCCGAGGTAGGAGGCTTACTTGAGCTCAGGAATTTGAGACCAGCTTGGACAATATAGTGAGACCTCATCTCTATAATACGTATATATATGTATATATAAAATTTTGTTGTACTCCCATGATATCCATCTACAAATGCTTTCACAGCTTAGGTATGATTAAGAAAGGGAGGAAAATTACAGCATAATCCCAAGAAGAAATTGAGAGAGCCAATTAATCCCCAAAAAATACTTTGGGTGAAACCTTGATGAATGCTATGGTGGTATGCTGTTTTGAAAATTATGAAGGAGAAAGGACTTCCTTCAATATTTTCTTTATAGACACAGCTAGAAATGGCTATAAATTTCCATTAGTGTTATGTACTTGGCTCTGCAGGAAGTGATATTGAAGATTAGTTGAACATTAAAGATTCTGCTGACGAGAGAATTAAAGGGCCTTTTGGTTTCTTGGTGACCAGGCTTTTTGCAAATGAACAGAGCCAAGGGTGATGCAATGGTTTTCAGGTGACTCAGGAAGTAGCTTGTCTGATTCTTAAGGTAATATCAAGATTGGGTTCTTAACTACATGGCCGGTTGTTAAAGCAGAAATCCAGATTTGAAAGCACTGGTGAAATAAGGATAATAAACTACTTCTTTATATCATGAACATTTTTTTTTAATCTTACAGCCTTATCACTGGTGTGATTCATAAGTCACCTGCCACCCATGGACAGTACTCATAAAGAAAATTGCCATATGCTGAACCAAATAGGTAGTTATGAAAACATAAAAGGTTAGAAGCACTGAAAGTAAGTTGGTATCATTTAGGCCTGAGGCATGTGGGTATATATTCCATTAGCCTACACCACTACTTATGAGTGAAGTGTTCATGATCTGACCAATATGCTGAGGATTGTTTTCTAGGAACAAATCTTGATGACTGCGCTTATTAGAGTTACAGCTTTACAACTTTTTCCATATCACAAGAGCCCATTTCCAAAACCCATTCCTTCACCTCAAAGCTATCTCAGACAGAAGCTAGTGTAATAAGGGTCACTGGCATGGATTCAGTTATTTCCAACCTTCCATTTTTTAGTAAACATTTATTGAGCTCAGACTGTTTCATAGAGATGGTGAATTTGGAATGACTGTGGGTTGAGCCTGTTCTCCTAAGTTGCCCAAGGGTACAAACCTCTGGTATTATTCAGGGCTTGTTGACACAGACAAAAATGTTAATACTTTATGTGGTTTGCGGGAATTGGCTTCGTTGGGATTAAAAATAATGAAACTCTTCCAGAAACTTTTCAAAAGATTTTACAGTATGCTCTTCCATAAAGTCCTTAAGAATAAGGTAGTCTTAAGACAACAGCTTGAAAGCAGATTTGTCCTTCCGTCCCTTACTATTGAGGTCTTTCTCAGTTTTAGAATTTTCTGCTCATACAGTCCATAAACATCAGAAAAATACTATACAGACCTGTTAATGGACATATTTTTCCCTGGCTTCTTTTTTATAAAGGAGTTTTATAGAGGGAAAACAGCCAAATCAGAAGCACATAGTAGATATATTTCTTTTTTTTTTTTTTTGGAGATGGAGTTTTTGCTTTGTCGCCCAGGCTGGAGTGCAGTAGTGCGATCTTGGCTCACTGCAACCTTTGCCTCCTGGGTTTAGACGATTCTCCTGCCTCAGCCTCCCCGAGTAGCTAGGATTACAGGCACGTGCCACCACGCCCAGCTAATTTTTGTATTTTTACTAGAGACGAGGTTTCACCATGTTGGCTAGACTGGTTTTGAACTCCTGACCTCAGGTAATCCGCCTGCCGCAGCCTCCCAAAGTACTGGGATTACATGTGTGAGCCACGATGCCCAGCCTAGATATATTTCTAAAATGGCTTTTTATTGCTTCTTTTGATTTTATTCTTCAAGGAGAAATGGCTACAAGGAATCTATTTGAATAGCCTTGTAATTCGATTGGGTTTATCCCATACTGTAAACTCCTTAGTTTTTTGTAATGGAGCTATCTATTTTTAAAATTGTGGATATACATATTCTTGAGACTGTGTGTATATATTAACACAGGCTAGTCGGGAAAGCATTAGGATGGTAAGAGCTTCGGTTTAGTGCCTCCTGAGACCTGGAACAAAGAGCAGTTTTGTGCCGATGCTCTGTCTTTGCCAAGTGTTGCCTTACTCCCACTGAACTAATAATGGATGGATTTGGATCCTAACAAGTGAGATAATATTTTTTAGACAAATGCCTCTGGGTGTTGAAGTGATAGGGCCGCCCACCTAGCTATTTTTAAGTAGCTTTTTTTGGGAGACGATCTTAAAAAAGGCAGTTGGGCTCCAAAAACGGAGAACCAAAGTTCATATAAGCTCTTTGTCAGTGTGTTTGCAATGGATCAAGTCCTTAAAGAGGAGGAACTTAAAAATGGCCTTGTCCTTGTCCTTATCCTTGTGATTTCAGAAGTGATTCTTACTCTAAAGTGGACATTGGAGGAGGCTCCATTAGGACATGTAAGTACTATAGTAAGCAGATATTCACTGGGGCTAAGCAGAGAGCCGGGGATATTTGCCCTTGTGGGAGAGAGGACCAAGTTGTATAGTGTAGTCCTATGTTATGATTTTGGGCCATCAAAATACACTTTGGCACTCTGGTTCCAACGAGCAAGGGGGTGGCTCTCTTAGTGCCACCCGTAATCCTGAGGGGGACATCTCTGGCTATCTGGTGAAAGCCTAGTGGAATTTTTTCAGGTAATTGGACAAGATTCTTTTATATGTATAGAATTAGTGAAGTCACTGGAGCTGAAGGCTGTTTTTTACTTCATTCAATCATCAATACGGATTTATTGAGCTTGATCATGGCCACTTACTCTTACGCAGAAACGCTGGCCCTTTAAGCAGCCCTGGAGTGCTGGGCCCGACACATGCATAATCACGGGGTCAGTGGAAGGAAAGCCACTGACCTGGAGCGTGTGGCTCCTAAGGACCGTACAATCTCTGAACTGTGTGTGGAGGAACCATTGCTCAAGAAGTACGTTTTCTTAAGTTCTCAATTCTGAGCATATTTTATGGAGGAAGGAATTTGCTAAGTATTTCTTTATTTTAACCATCTGAATTGTTTGTAGCACTTAAACCCACTGCCTAGGTGGACCCTCGAGCAGTTACCTTGGTAAATCACATGTTCACCTTGGAGCAGAACATTTAGATTTCATAGGCTGATAGGATTTAGGTGTCAAGGTTTTGGGGTCAACAGAATAAAACATTAAACATTCCTAATTCTTGCTTCTTTTATGTATGTGAGTCTTTGAATACACTTTGTCTTTGACAGTATCACAGGAGAAAAAACATCCCAGCATCCCACAACTAGATGAATGTCTTGATGTGAATGAAAGCATTAACATTAGAGCTAGGAAATCATGTGACCACTTGACTTTGATCTAAGGCTTCTCTCTAGCTGTCACCTTGAGACTTTGTCCCACTGGGTGAGACCAGAGAAACAGGAAATGTGTCCTTTGGAAACTCAAAGGGATTTTTAATTTCTAAAAACATGAGATTTTTGTCTAAAAATACAAGCGTATTTAATCCATCCTTCCCCTGTCCCCCATATACGTATCTCCCACCCTGCTTAATAGGAATGTGACTTCATTTTAGCGACTGGACAACCGAATCTGTCTTCCAGGGTCTGTTTCCCCTGAAACTGGCTTAGGCTGCTAGGTAGGGAAGTCAGCTCAGTGCTCTCTGAGGGTTGCCAGGCAGGGCAGCTGGGGATAGTAGGCTGGCACTGGGGAGGCTGGAGCTGATTGTGTCAGCCCTGCCACCTAGTGCTGTGGTTTATGCTCTGGGAAAGATGAGCATCTATCTGCATTTACTGTGCTGCGATTCTCACGGCAGTATCTGCGCCCCCTTGTTCTCAGCTCTGCACCATGTGGGTTTGACAGCCTTCATGAGGCAGGCAGACGTGTCGGCGTCATGTGGGACTCCTGGGCTGTGTCTTTCTGCCACCAAATATGTTGTCGCTTTCCCCCTCCAGCATGTCATATACCTAGCTGCCTTTGGAGAGGCCTCTTGGCTTTTTCAGGAATAACTACTGAAAGAGCAGCTGTCTGTCAGCCTCCTCCAGAGCCGTAGGCTTGGGCTGTTGTCAACCTGTTGTTGGAGGAGTTCCCAAAGCAGCAGACTTAGCTGCCATTGACATTTATAACTCGAAAGCCATATCACAGATGACATTACATTCCTTATAATCTGTAAATAGCCTTTAGCATATAAAGCATATGGCCTCTACACCCTTTGGCCACTTTAGTGAGCAAATAGTTGAGTCATCCTGAACGTGGTGAAGTGGCTCACTGTTCTCCCCACCCATGTTATAAATCATCTCTCTTCTGACTTAGGAAGAAGTTGTCCTGGCTTTATGCTTAGATTTACATGAGACCATACGAAGTCAGTCTAGATTGGGGAAGAGTATGAGCTTCTAAGCCTAAATGAGCCTTTAACTCAGCAGCCACAGAGCCTGTGATAAAGAGAGGATATCCCAGGGAATTAGATGTCAGGAAACGTTTCAGTGGATCCTGTATCTGGTTAGTTATGCCCTCGTCTCTCAGAGAGCCTGTTTCTACATCTCATTTCTTAAGACATAACTGGAAGAGAAAGATGCCATGTTCATTAGGCCAGTAAAAACCAAAGCCACCCTAGTGGATCTGAGAAACACGTACTGCCAAAGAAGGTAGAGAAAGGGCAGAATTGGAATGGATTTAGTTACTGTGGGTCTGTCTAGACATTCTTTGAGGGCTAGCACTGACTTCATTCCTCTCTGTGCCATCCGTGGCTAGTGCCAGTGCACATAGAAGCATATGAGCTGAATGAATGAGTGTAAAGCAGTTTTATTTTTAGGTAGTAAAAGTTCCGTTTCATTTTATTTTTACCTGGGTAGCACAGACATTGAAATGTGTTAATCAACAAATGCAGAGTATAAGATTAAAAACTAACGGCGTTTTTGTGTTGGCATCAAAGATGAATAGTTTGAGATAGGTCATGGGAACTAGATGGCAAGTCTTAAATGTGATTAAAATAAAGCACCTTCATTGCCTGTGCTCAGATTTCTTCCTGTGCTTCCCAGGATGTTGGTCAGTCATATTTTATAAAAGGCCAACACTTGATCTTGGCTGGGGTGCATAGCTTGCCTAGCGTTGGACAGAAAATAGGACCCTTGAGCCTGCTTGATGGTGGCCATGGGCTTTGGCAAGATTGCTAGCTGAGGAATGTCCTTCACCTCTTCTGGGCACTTTGTGGTGCAGGTCAGTATCCCCCTCAGCCCTCATTCTCAGAGCCTGGGAAGTGGCTCAGAATCCCTACGGTTGCACTTTAGACACTACTGCCCATTGACAGAGGGGGATGGTGGGTGAGACCTTGTGTCCGTCCTGGCCCATGGGCAGGGTGGGGCTGTGGGCCAGCCCATATCTCCCTACCAGGAGTATGTGTCCAGTTACGTGGAGCAGCAGAGCAGTGTTCTTCACCAGCAGAGTCCAGGTCTACTGCATCTAATTAGAATTCCAGTTCATGTCAAGAGGTTTTCATATTTCTTTGTCTTTCCCTAGAAAATGTCTAAATATTATTAAATACTTCAAATATCCACACAAGTACAGAGACTGAATAGGGTAGTCTCTCACGTACCCATCTTCCCATCTTCCCTGCCTTTCTGATCTTGCTGCTAATAAGTCTTATTAACTTTGGAAGATATTTGCTTCGGCTTGTGTTAAAATTACTGTTACTTTGTCCCTGTAAGTTCTGAAATGTGTGGTTGGCCTGCGACTCAGACCTATCAGGAACTCTAGTGTACCTCCTCTCGAGGAAGGTTGGCACTACCTGGATCCACCCTTACTTATGGGTTCCTTTGTTTTGTTGTAAGGTCCCTGCCATCTATTTCCCCCTCTTAATTCAGTTTCAAGGAGCTGTGAGTGTGTGAGAGAGAACCCTCTTCCTCTTTCCTCCCTCCTCCTCCAGCTAGCTCCGGACTCCCCTATGATGGGTAATTCACTGGGTCCCACTTGGCGGAGCTAAGGCTGTCTCCACATCCTGTTCCCTTCCCATAATGCTTCATCATACCTGATGCTACTTCGTGAATAATTTCTCATTTCTTACCAAGCCATTTATGGGATTTCTCCACGTGTGTCCACCTCCCTGGAGGGGGTGGAGGCCACTTTACTTTGCCATTGTGGTTTAGAGTGATGGATAGACGGCATCTGTCGGGCAGGTGGAGTTGCTTCCTCAGGATGATTAAAGTGGGTAGGGCCCATGGACAGGTTTCTCATTCTTTCTTCTTTTAGCTGGCTATTTTCTGGGAGTAGAGGCCTGGGTTATTTTGTGATAGGTCACGATCACGTTATTATCTTATTGCTTATGACTAGTCATCCATTTAACTGTTTGTTTTGGCTGGAACCTCAGGATGGCTTATAGGAGTGGGTGTCCATGGCTAGCACACTGGAGGGGCTGGGGAAGGTTAAGACCATTGTGAATGGAGAGAGGCACCACCTTTAGAGGAAGGCTGAAAAGGGGCTACTGGGCCAGAAGATCGAGGAAAGCCCCATGAGAGTAAAGCAGGAAGGATTGGGAAGTGGGTGTGGAGGCCTTGGGAATTGGCTGAAGAATTTTGGGACTCTGGGAAGGGGGAAAAACAGTTTTAAAAAATTCTAGGCTGGATTCAGTGGCACACGACTGTAATCCCAGGACTTTGGAAGGTTGAGGTGGGCGGATCATGAGGTCAGAAGTTCGAGACCAGCCTGGTCAACATGGTGAAATCCCTTCTCTATTAAAAATATAAAAATTAGCCGGACATGGTGGCATGGCTTGGGGAGGCTGAGACAGGAGAGTCGCTTGACCCTGGGAGGTGGAAGTTTTGGTAAGCCAAGATCGCGCCGCTACACTCCAGCCTGGGTGACAGAGTAAGACTCTGTCAAAAAAAAAAAAAAAAAAAAGAACAAACGACTGGAAAAATGAAATAAGTCTATAACCCTCTAATTTTATTAGATTCAAAGACGTAATATTACCTTAGCAAATGGCTGTAAAAGTTTCTAGAACACTTATACTCAATTGCAGTATTGATCTCTCCATAGAGCAGAAACAAATACTTGGTGTAGTGGCATTGTGCTGTGGGCTCCCCTTGGAGTGGCACTGACCTTGGAGAGGTGGGTCTCAGCTCCGTTTCTGCCCTTGCATACCAGGAGGCCCACCCTGACCTCTAAAGGTCTTGGTTTTTAGGCTACAGAATGAAAGTGGTGGTTTAGCAGGTCACTGGTCTCCCAACAGGACATGTGGGACCAGCAACAGGGGCTTGTTTCTGAGCCTTTGCCCAAATGCATTCCCCGTAGGGCTCCTTCTGGAAGGGACATGCTGGGGTTATCTCATATACCCCTTCAGCCACCATGACCAGATATCTGACCAACTCATTTGAAAGGCACGTGTCCTGTGATAGGGATCTCCTGAAACAAACCCGTGTGTGTGTGTATCTCTGTCTATATTAATCTTGTGCCCAGTGTTAAGATTTTTCTTGTTGATAGTTTTAGGTTGGAAAACAGTTCTGTGGGGTGGGAGGGAATAACCTCTTTAAGTCATGTAGGCAAAGCACAGTGGCTCATGCCTGTAATCCCAGCACTTTGGGAGGCAAAGGTGGGTGGATCATGAGGTCAGGAGATTGAGATCATCCTGCCCAACATGGTGAAACCCCATCTCTACTAAAATACAAAAAATTAGTCAGCTGTGGTGGCATGCTCCTGTAGTCCCAGCTACTCGGGAGGCTGAGGCAGGATCACTTGACTCTGGGAAGTGGAAGTTGCAGTGAGCCAAGATCACACCACTGCACTCCAGCCTGGCAACAGAGCGAGAGTCGGTCTCAGAAAAAAAAAAAGAAGTCAAGTAGCAACTAAGGCTAAATAGGCTTTGACTTTTTGAACACAGGTCCTCTAGGTCATCCTGCTGTAACTGTCATTCCAGCCCACTGGCCTGGGGGGGATCTGATGGAGAAGCCAGCATGGAGATTTTTTTTTTTTTCTTATTTTCTTTAGACTTTTTATTTTTATTTATTTATTTATTTTTTATTTTATTTTTTTAAGAAAGAAAAGAAAAAGAAGAGAGAAGGAAGAAAAGAGAATGAAAGAAAGAGAAAAAGAGGGAGAGAGAACGGGAATCTTGCTCTATTGCCCAGGCTTGAATGCAGTCTAGAAATGGATATTAAAAAGCTCTTTTATACTAATAATTGTGTTATACTATGGAGACAGGAAGGAATAAGGGAGGAAAATAACAAACAAACAGCCAACCAATATTTTATTTAAACCTATGAAATGCTGTGCAATTGCTGGGGGAGTGATTTACTCCTAACCATGTGGTCACTTTTAGAATAAATGCGATGTGTTACTGAAAAAAAAAATGTATGCTTTGTGGATTTGGAGTAGAGAGTTCTGTAAATGTTTATTAAGTTTACTTGTTCGAGGTCTAAGTTCAAGTCCCGGGTATCCTTGTTAACCTTGTCTCATTAATCTGTCCAATATTGACAATGTAATGTTAAAGTCTCCCACTATTATTGTGTGGGAGTCCAAGTCTCTTTGTAAGTCACCAAGAAGTTGCCCTATGTATCTGGGTGCTCCTATATTGGGTGCGCATAGACTTAGGATCCTTAGCTCTTCCCATTACATTGATCCCTCTACCATTATACAATGTCCTTCTTATCTCTTTTGGTTTCTATTACTTTAAAGTCTATTTTATCAGAGATGAGAATTGCAACTCCTGCTTTTTTTTTTTTTGCTCTCCATTTGGTTGGCAAATCTTCCTCCATCCCTTAGTTTTAAGTCTCTGTATATCCTTGCATGTGAGTGAGATGGGTCTGGATGCAGCTTACCAATGGGTTTTTTGGAATGGCTGATACTGGTTGTTCCTTTCTATATATAGTGCCTCTTTCAGAAGCTCTTGTAAAGCAGGCCTGGTGGTAATGAAATCTCTGAGTACTTACTTGTTCGTAAAAAATTGTATTTTTCCTTCACTTATGAAACTTAGTTTGGCTGGATATGAAATTCTGGGTTGAAAGTTATTTTCTTTAAGGATGTTGAATATTGGCCCCCACTCTCTTCTGGCTTGTAGGGTTTCTGCTGAGAGATCTGCTGTGAGTCTGATAGGCTTCCCCCTTGTGGGTAACCTGACCTTTCTCTCTGGCTGCCCATAGTATTTTCTCCTTGGTTTCAACCCTGGTGAATCTAATGATTATGTGCCTTGGGGTTGCTCTTTTTGAGGAATATCTTTTTGGTGTTCTCTGTATTACCTGGAGTTGGGTATTGTCCTGCCTTGCTAGGTTGGGAAGTTTTCCTAGATAATATCCTGAAGAATATTTTCCAGCTTGGATTCATTCTCTTCGTCACATTCAGGTACACCTATCAAACGTAGATTAGGTCTTTTCACATAGTCCCATATTTCTTGGAGACTTTGCTCATTCCTTTTTACCCTTTTTTCTCTAAACTTGTCTTCTCGTTTTATTTCGTTAAGTTGGTCTTCGACCTCTGAAATCCTTTCTTCTGCTTGATCAATTCGACTGTTAAAACTTGTGCATACTTTGCGAAGTTCTCGTATTGTGTTTTTCAGC
This sequence comes from Ateles fusciceps, assembly GCA_036589455.1. Classification (NCBI taxonomy): domain Eukaryota; kingdom Metazoa; phylum Chordata; class Mammalia; order Primates; family Atelidae; genus Ateles; species Ateles fusciceps. The sequence continues at coordinate 3,541,155 of JAZHEH010002982.1, read as the reverse complement.
TCCATTAATTCACTTATATTCCTTTCTAAATTGTCCATTCTCATTAACATTTCGTCAAACCTTTTTTCAAAGTTCTTAGTTTCCTTGCATTGGGCTAGAACATGTTCTTTTAGCTCACAGAAGTTTCTCATTATCCACCTTCTGAAGCCTGATTCTATTGATTCCTCACATTCATTCTCAATCAGGCCATGTTTAATTGGTGATGAGGCACTGCAATCCTCTGTAGGAGGAAAGGCATTCTGATTTCGGGTGTTTTCAGCCTTTTTGTGCTGGTTTCTTCCCATCTTTGTGGATTTATCCACCTGTCGTCTGTGTGATTGCTTACATTGAGATTAGGTCTCTGAGTGGACGTCCAGCTTGTTGGTGATAAAGTTTTTTCTATTTCTTAATTTTCCTTCGGTGGACGCCCCCTCCCCCCACAGAGCTGGACCTTCCCGGGTCCAGCTGTACTTGCTGTGAAACTCTCAATCCTCAGCAGTTCCAATGCTGGTTTTTTTTGTGGAGAGGGGGTACCAGCCTTCCCCTGCGGTGACCCACTATGCCGGCTGAAACAGCGGCGTTAAGATTCCTGACGCTTTTCTGCCCGGGAATCTCCCGGTCTAGTTCCCCCACTTCAGTCTGCTTTTCAATCAGCTGAATGGGAGACTCTGCCTTCCCGGAGCTCCAAACGCCAACCAAAAGGGCACTCAGTTCCACATACTCCGGACTGAGAACCGCCGCGCCGGGGCACCTGCAAAACGGCCGCGCCTGCCGAAAGAGTCGCGCTGGCGACCCTTGGGGCTCCTCCGCCAAGAATCTCGTGGTCCGTGGGCAATAAAAATTCGTCTGAAAATGTGGCGTCCACTCACTCTGTGCGCTTTCAGTGGGAGCTACAATCCTGAGCTGCTGCTAATCGGCCATCTTGGATCTCTCTCTCCTATTTATTTATTTTTCTTTGTGAGATAACTTTTTATTTTATTTTATTTTTTTATTTCATTTTAGGTTTGGGGGTACATGTGAAGAACATGCAAGATTGTTGCATAGGTATACACATGGCAGTGTGATTTGCTGCCTTCCTCCCCATCACCTATATCTGGCATTTCTCCCCATGCTATATCTCCCCCAACTCTCCATCCCCCACTGTCCCTCCCCTATTACCCCCACCACAGACCCCAGTGTGTGATGCTCCCCCTCCCTGTGTCCATGTGTTCTCCTTGTTCAACACCCACCTATGAGTGAGAACACAGCATGGAGATTTTTATGGCTGGGCCTGGCTGTGGTTAACATCACTTCCTACTCGCATTCTGTTGCCAAGAATTCTGTCACCTGGCCACCCCCTGTCAGGGAAGTGAAGTCCAGCTGTGTGCCCAGGAAGATGACGAGAGTGTGGATTTCAGTGAGTAGCTGGCATTCCCCCTCGCCTGCTCTTCCCCATTCTTCTCCCATTCACTGATCAGAATCTTACTGACTACTGCATTCTTCTGTCCAAATGAACTCATTTATTAATGTGTTACGCGTGGGCATGATGATGGTCAGGCATGAAATTTGTATGCACTGGGGTAAGAAACAATGGAAAGAAGAGAGAATGGAAGTTGCCTCAGAATTAATGGTCAGTGTTCATGCAGGCTCACAGTCAGTAGCACGGAATGGCCGATGCTGACAATGAGAGTGAATTGGCGATGTGCCATAGGCTGCTTTTGGCTTTTGTTCAAAAAGTCAGGATATTTATGAGTCAAGAGTAGAGCTTGGTTCTCAAAAAGTAAACAGCACATAAGCAGAGGGAAACTGCATGGGTGTATCGGTGTGAGGGCAGTCGGTAGCCCATGATGAAAAATGGCAGAAGTAATGTAATGTGATTTTAAAAACTTAAATAGCTGTAATATTTGCGTAAGTGTGCTTTTTCTCTTACTACAGTAGTGAATTAAAGACAAAACCAATTTTTTTTTTCCCCCCTCAAATCAGAGGCCAGAGTCAGAACATAGAGGTGAGACTCTGGGAGAGAACAGACTTTGGGAGAGATTCTAGGCAGGAAACCTTTAGGCTGTAAAAGCTTCCAAAACTAAAACTTCTAAAAACTCCTTCTACAGCCAGTGTTTCATAGGGCATCAGTCAGGAAAACTGGACCAGGCATTTCTAACAGAGATTCTAATACAGAAAATTGGATATTTAGGTGATGGAAGAGAAGAGTTACCAAACAGACGTTAGAGCAACCTAGAGATTTGTAACCTCAGGAAGATGTCCACCCCCAGGACTGTGGAGGCAGGTTGGAGGTGGCAGTTGATGGAAAGGGCAGTAGGGTCCTTTAGAGAGAAGCTGTTTCCCCTGGAGAAGGTTACCCCACCCAGCAAACTGAGCTGGGAGAGAGACCCAGGCTGCTTCCCCTCCCAGCTTCTGCTGTTACCTCCCACAGGCCAGCACTACTTGAAACCAGGAGGCAAGGGAAATGTAATTCCAGTGATATCTGCAAAAGGACAAAGTACGCAGAGAATGGATTTGAGAGCAAAAAGGCAGAGATGGCTGTGGCACAGGGATTATTACCTTGTTGCAAAGGAAGATAAGTAGAGGAGTAAGAGGTTGCTCTAGGAAAAGAACTTGAATTCTTGGTTCCCTTCCCCCATGCCATGTTCCTTCCACTGTGGCTTTAACACCTGTGTCCTCTCTTTGTTTTTGTCATGCTCTTTATGCTGCTTGATATTTACATATTTGGCTCTCTGTTAATACCATTTATTGAGCGTTTCCTGTGTGCTTTATCTGCATTAATTCATTGACTCATCAAAGCCATCCGTGAAGGCAGGTATAGTCCATCTTCATTATTCTCAGATTTCTGTATTTGTGAATTTGCCTCCTCATTAGTACTTATTTGTACCCTGAAATCAATAGTCAGCACTTTCCTGGTCATTCATGGACACAGAGTGGAGGATTTGAGTTGCCTGGTGTCTGTATTACCAGCTGAGGATGAACAAGGCGACGGCCCTGCCTTCTGGCTTCATCTCTCATATTGCAAATAAGTGTTTTTTTATTCCATCTGGTTAGTGCTGTGTTTATCCCTTTTTTTTGTGCCTTTTTTTTTTTTTAAAGTGATTTTGCTGCTTAAAATGGCCTCCAAGCATAATACTGAGGGGCTGTCTAGTGTTCTTAAGCACAAGAAGGCTGTGATGTATCTTAGGGAGAAAATATGTGTGCTAGATAAGCTTCATGCAGGCGTAAACTGTAGTACTGTTGGCTGTGATTTCAGTGCTAAAGAATCAACAACATAAGGTGTCTTCAAACACACACATCAACTATGCATTGATTAGTTGATGAAAATGTGTGACCAGAGGCTCGCAGGTACCCAACCCTGTGTTTTCTCTAGGAAGTATGTTTCAGGATTCACTAATTCAGTGTCTGCAGAGACTTTATAGATCAAGGCCACTGTGGGCACTCCAAGTTGGCTGTCCTGTTATCCTCTGCTTATAGAGACTGAGGCAAATAGAAGTCTAGAAGTTGTCCCGGGTCACCCTGTAGGATTGGAACCCAGGCAGTCTGGCCCCCAGCCCTTTATTCTTCCGGCGCTCTGCTTTCTTACCCTTCATATCTGCTTCATGCTCTTTTCCACTTCTGAATCTGTCAGAGGTGTTCGAACCAGAGTAACTCCATCTTAAATAGGGGCTAAATGAAATGAGAATGAGACCTGCTGGGCTGCATTCCCCAGGAGGTTAAGGCATTCTCAGTCACAGAATGAGGTAGGAAGTCGGCACAAGATACCGGTCACAAAGACCTTGCTGGTAAAACAGGATGCAGTAGAAAAGCTGGCCAAATCCCACCAAAACCAAGATGGCGAAGAAAGAGACCTTTGGTCGTCCTCACTGCTCATTACAGGCTAATAATAATGCATTAGCATGCCAAAAGACTCCCAGCAGCACCGTGACAATTTACAAATGCCATGGCAACGTCCAGAAATTACCCTATATGGTCTAAAGGGAGAGGAACCCTCAGTTCCAGGAGCTCCCCACCCCTTTCCCAGAAAATAATTCACCACTTGTTTAGTATATAATCAAAAAATAACTGTAAGAATACTCAGCCAAGCAGCCCATGCTGCTGCTCTGCCTATGGAGTAGCTATTCTTTTGTTTCTTCTCTAATGAACTTGTTTTCACTTTATGGACTCCCTCTGAATTCTTCCTTGTGGGAAATCTGAGAACCCTCTCTTTGGATCTGTATTGGGACCCCTTTCCAGTGACAGATCTGCTGTGCATGCTGCTGGAACCAACGCTAGGGCTATTTTTAATACTAAAATTCCTGTTGATAAAGCCAGCAGGTACCCCTGGTTAAGAATCAGGATGTGTGTAATCCTGGAGTAAAAGTAGTAGTTGACATTTGTATGAAAACCTCCACGTATTTCATATGATCCGTTCGCACAGCAACACTGTGAGGCACGAGTTACCCTTCGTTTCAGAAATAAAAACTGAGGCCTTGGAGGGCTGTGATTTGGTTAGGGTTCCATGAGGGACAGCGGCGGGTAGGGAGTTGGGGAGAGATAGCATGGGGAGAAGAAGGCAGCAAATCACACTGCCATGTGTGTACCTATGCAACAATCTTGCATGTTCTTCACATGTACCCCAAAACCTAAAATGCAATAAAAAGATTAAATAAATTAATAATTTAAAAGAAAAAAAAAGAAAGTGCCAGAACATGCCTCCAAATGCCTCACTCTTGTTACCATACCAAGGCTGGCTCAGGACCAGGCTCTGTGGGGGACCACACCCCAGCCCTCACCACTGTTCTCATCTACTGCTTCTGCTTTGCTTTGACCTGGCCAGGAGAAGGTACATAGTGTCAGAACTGTGTGTAAAATATAGAGATTCCAAGAAGGGGACCAGTAATGTTTTCTTTAGGGGCCAGGAATTTTTTCTTTAAAATGCCCATTTCCATGTTTACAGAAAATCTTTTATAGGGTGGAATGACCTTCTTGGACAGATGTTAATTTTTTTTTTCTGTTCAAGGGGCACATTTTGAAAGAAAACAAAGGGAAGATAATTTGAAAGGCTGTGAACACTTTCTGTGGTATACTCTCACCTAAATGTTCATTCTCATTTCTTTCTCTAGTTTCCTTTGTGTATTTAAATGTATTTATTTGAATAAGAAATACATATACATGTTAAAAATTGAAAAGGTACTGGAAGTCTTCCTCCCCCGAAGAAAGCAAAGTGCCTGATTTCTTGTGTACTCTTCCAAAGATGTTCCAACAGTGACTCTCAACTGGGGACAGTTTTGTTCCCTATGGACGTTTTTCACACTCGGTGGAGGTTGGGAGAGTGTTACTGGCAGCATCCAGTAGGTAGAACCCAGGGAGGCTGCTAAACATCCTGCAATGCACAGGATCCGCCCCCACAGCCCAGATTTATCCAGCCCAAATAGGAGTGCTGAGGTTGAGAAACCCTGCTCTACTTTCATGTAAACCAGAAGGGCTTACGTGTGTCCACAAGAGCTTTTTGTACCTAAACTTGTTTTTCTTGTGTGGTCAGGAGGTTTTTGTTGGTGTGGTTCTTTTGTCTCCTGAGGGTGGGGCAAAGGAAGAGGTCCTGCCCAGGTGCAGCTGTTGTGAAGGGGCACATTGTCTGTAGAGACTAAAAACAAACTGGCCTCAGCCAGTCTGTTTTTTTAATCATCACAATGCATGGGCAGTTCTAAGCTGGTGATAAAATGCTTCCTGAAAAAAAAATCTTTTGCTTGTCTAAATTCTAAACAATTGCTACTGTCACTAATTATATATGTATAGATGTACACATATATATTTACATGTGCACTTCAGATTAGTGCACTTCTTACACCTTAATCACTGCATGCCACATGAAAATTAATTTGAAGAATCTCCTGTTAACACATTTGGTCCCAATGCACTTGGTCTCAGCTCCACACTTTGCCTTGAGTAAATTCCTGTTTAGAATTGGTGGAGCTTCCTCTAGGTGCAGTTCACATCTCTAACCCTTGTGGTACAATATGCTGTTACGTTTAAATAGAGATTTGTAATAAAGAATGATAGCACAGTTTAAGACGAAGAAACAGAACTTGAGCTTCTTCACTTCTCTCGTTGTGTGTGATCAGTGGAGATTTTATGTGTGATTAAAATGTAAAACAGTGGAGAAGTGAACCGAGAGTATAACATCTGGTTAAGTACATATGGTATGCTTTGGTAGTGCATAGAAGAAGTATAACACTGAGTTTCAGAAATAACTTGAAAGTTGACACTCTCGAAATAGTTGTTTCAAAACTGAAGACTGATTCAAAAGGATGTTTGATTATTGATTATTACATGATTATTGTTAGAAGTAATTTTGTGTGGAGGAGGGAATTTCCAATAGTGATCTGACCTAGTGTCGTCTATGATAGGTACGCCATTGTTAGGATGGTTGAGATCGTTAAGAAAAGTGAGTGAGAGAATGAAAGCAGGCCTAATAAAGCAGTGTGTTATTCCTGTTGATCTGGACTCTGTCCACAGGAAACTGGTGCTCTTTTAAATGCTACAGAGAATTGAAATTCTGACTCATTCTGGTCTTTCAAGGGTAGATCAAACTCTTTGCCCTTCACCCTTAGTATTTTAAGACTTTGTATTGATTTATACAAAGAACAGTGCACACTTCATTGGCATGCAGCATGATTTACAACCAAAGACCACCTGTGTTAGGAGTACTAAGGTAGAGAAACAAAACACGCACAGCCCCTGGAAGCTCCTCATGTTCCCCTATCTGGTCACTGTCACAGCCAGCCATCTCAAGCATACTTAACTACTGCATTGACCTATTTTTCTTTGTCACATAAATGGAATTGTATAGTACAGAATATAAGATTAATTTTTAACCCATTTCTTGGTTTTGATTTTGTTGATACTTGGAATATTCCCAAATGTGGCAATTAAACAACCTTGGCGTTTTCAGTGGTAGATTAACAAAAATTCCTTGTTTCGTGCATGGGTTCACTGATCGAAACATTGTTCTTCAAGGTACTAAAATGTAATACGGTTGCTTCCATAATGAAGAAAACAATGTAATTACATCACTTGTTGGGCTTTAGAACTTTATTTGCAAGGAAGATAATTGTATAGAAATTAGATTTGTGTTCATGTGTGTATTGGAGCAATTAAGTTCACTTGAAGCTAGAGTAACTTACAAGCCTAAGGTTTGACCAATAAGCTGGATGCACTGTATAGAAACTTATCGCTGGATTTGAGTTGGAAACAATAGCATTGCAGTGCAGTCTTATTACATCAGTATGTTATATTCTGAACACCCTTTTCTGAGTAGTAGTAGTCCTGTCTACAGAAATGGAATGGATGGGATGTTTAATAGCTAAAGTCCGGGCCAGGAGGATCTGAAATTGCCCTTCACGCCATGGGGAAATTGAGCAGTTAGTTTGAAGGCCCGTGGTAATGTGGAACTGTTAAATTCACTTTATCGTTTTAAAAAAACAGCATTGTCTGCAGCCATGATCCATGGTGAGGATTTGTATTCTCCTTCTTGGATATGTCACAGGCTGGCTCGTTCATGTTGAGCAAGGCGGCCAAGTTTGGAGCTTGATGTGGCTTCCACTGAGGTGTTATGTGGGCAGCAGGCCATGCGGGACATGAAAAGCGTTTGCCATACAGTTTCTGCTGGTCCCAGCAGAGATGAAAATGAACAGCTCTAGCAAAATTGCTAAGTCAGGGATGTTTGTCTCTGGAAAGCTGCTTTTTAGCTCACTTAATTTTTTTTTATGAAAGCCTTTCTCTTTTTTTCTTTTCCCCTTCAGTGGTTTCTAGCCATCTTCTCTAATTGAAACAAAGAATCTTAGCTTTATTTTTTGAAACTTACTTGAACGCACTTTCTAAAGCTGCCTTTATGTTTTGCATTTTCAGTCCTCTGATGATGGAGAAGCAATGGTTGCAAATAAAAAGCAGTTCAGGAGGAAATTGTATCTGAGATGGGAAATGGATTATGTTGCTTTTGAGTTTCAGGGCTCTTCAAAGTCAGCCTTGGATGACACGAGAGTCCTGAGTCCTACTGTGGCATTTCAGGCCCCTGCCTACCTTGTCTGGCCTCTTGAGACTCGCCTTGACCACTCCCTGCCTGCCTTTATGTTCCAGCCTGCAGGGGAGGGTACCCTGGAGTGTGGCTGGTGCTAGTTCTTTTGCTCTGTGCACGAGCTCTAGTTCTTCTGCTCTGTGCCTGTGCTCTTCTCTCTGCTGGGGGATGCCTTTCCCACGTCTTCTCTGTCCTTCAAGGCTCCTTCCAGAAGCTTGAACTCATTCCTTTGCAGAGAAGTCTTCCTTCATCCTCTTAGATCAGATGGGAAAAGATGGGAGATGTTTCTTCTGTGTTCTTGCACTACTGTGTGCGTATCATGCACTGCTGCATTTGCACACTGCTGTGAACCCAGCATCCAGAATGGTGCTTGGCACATGGTAGAGCCTCAACAGATACCGGTTGTAGTAGGGTACAGACACATCAGTAGATAATTATAAAATATAATTACTGATGGATCTGTACTTGACTACATTTTGAGGGCAGACAGCATGCCTGTTCATTGTCACATATTCAGTGCCTGACAAAGGTGCTCAGAAATGTCTGCATCTCCATGCAAAGCTGGCCAGAGGGGGGCACATTTCAGAGGCAAGGGAGATTTTTCTTTACTCTCCAGTAATTTATTTTATTTTATTTCAGTAGTTTTGAGAATAGGTGGGTTTTGGCTATATGAGTAAGTTCTTTAATGGTGATTTCTGAGATTTTGGTGTACCTGTCCCTCGAGCAGTGTATGCTAAGTGAAGGAATTCAGGAATGGAAAACCAAATATTAAATGTTTCTCACTTATAAATGGGAACTAAGCTGTGAGGGTGCAAAGGCATAAGAATAATATGATGGACTTTGGGGATTCCAGGGGAAGGATGGAGGGGGGAGAGGGACAGAAGACTACATACTGAGTAGAGCGTACTCTGCAGTCACTTATAGGAAGCCTCGAGTTCTTACGGGCAGAACCTCATCCTGCAGCCCTGCGGTCAGTGAGGGAATTCCAGAATGCTGAAGGATGAGAACTACGCCTTTCAATCCCCTATCTTCACCGCGCCCCCCGCAGGCCCACCTTGTTTTCCAAATGGGAATGGCTTTGTATATATGAAGGTGTTGATGAAAGTGTTTGTGTCTCAGAGAAAATGCTTGCCATTGATGTTGATTACTTTGCTGATTGCCGATGCGGGAAAACATCAGTAAAAAAGAAACTTAAAAGTGGGTTATGTAAAGGCAATGTTAATTATCATCCTTTAAAGGAACTAATTGCCATTTTTACATGATTACTGTGCAGCCAACAAGGGCCCTGTGTGTTGCATGTCTTGTTTCATTTCTGCAGTAATTTTGATATGAGTGCTTACCTGATTCAGGTACTCAGCCCCTAGGATCATATCAAAGTGATATTTGTTTCAGTTCCCAGAAAAAGAAATTAAGCCACAGAATAGAGCTTTTCCAATGTTAAGACCGTCTTTCCCTAACCTGCTTAATTTCTGGCAATTGTTTATCTGCCAGTGAGTACCAATGGGTGGCAAAATGAATAACCAAGGAAAAATCCAAATCCTGTAGGCAAGTGTAGAGATGGAATATCTTCTGCGTTCTTTGGACATGCGGGGTCTGCTGTGCACAGCATGGTCCTGTTTCCCCTAGTCAGATTGCTCCTGGTTCAGAAGAAGAGAATCCATTGCAGGATTGCCTGGTGTTCTGAGAGCCTGTGATGTTTGGGCTCTGCTGTCCTCATGAGGATGAGGACCCGTAGATTATGAATAGAGGGACCTGTGTGGGCCCTGGGGCTCACACAGCATGATTCACAGTTGGCAACTTGGGGTAAAGAAAGCAAGAGAGGGGTTGGGTGTGGTGACTCATGCCTGTAATCGCAGCACTTTGGAAGGCTGAGGTGGGCGGATCACGAGGTCAAGAGATCGAGACCATCTTGGCGAACATGGTAGAACCTCATCTCTACTAAAAATATAAAAATTAGCTGGGTGTGGTGGCACACACCTATAGTCCAAGCTACTCGGGAGGCTGAGGCAGGAGAATCGCTTGAATCTGGTAGGTGGAGGTTGCAGTGAACCGAGATCGCACCACTGTACTCCAACCTGGTGACAGAGTGAGACTTTGTCTCAAAAAAAAAGCAAGAGAGAAGACTGATCCCAAATCATCAGAAGATGATTCCTCAGTCCTGCCTGTCTCCCCAAATGGGAAAGAAGAGGTCAATGTGGAAGGGTCCAGTTAAAATCCAGTTATGATTTTAGCCTGGACTGTGTAAGCCTTTTCTATAGTGAGAGTTACTCTGGATGGAACATGCTGTGTTGTCCAAGTGACAGGGGAGATTTGCCCAATCTAATGGGCAGAGAGGAGGTGTGTAAAGACTGAGCAGCCAGAGGGGGGTAGTCCGTGGAAAAAAAAGTGAGCCCTGGAGTCAGTTCTTCTTACTTGGAATTTCTGCCCACCCTCTTACTGGCAGAGAGGATTTGAGATGTCAGTGCCACTTACCTCACATTTAGAGAAATTCATTAATTGGGAGCACTTGTTGGCTTTTGTGCATGCATGTTGGGTTGTCGAATGATTTTGTAGGGAGTCCATGTCTTCTTCGGGTCAGAATCGGAGAACATGCTTATTGGAGCAGTTGGCTGAGTCTGATGGATGATACTGCCTTCTGGGCTTGGCAGGTGACAGGATGTGAACCAGGTGTGCCTTGTCCCTGGCAGCTGGTGTGGATAGCGTGGATGCCCAGGATTGTGGATCATGCCTTGACTCTGTATAACCCAGTCAGTGATGGCATCATCAAAGTCATTCATTCCTTCATTTGATGTGCGTTTGTTGAGGTCCTACTCTGCACCCAGCAATTGTTCTAGGCACTGGAGGTATAGTGGTGAATAAAGACAGAGGAAGAAATAGGTAAAGCTGATGTCAGGTGGAGATTCAGGCTGTGAAAAAGAACTAAATAGGGCAAGAAATAGGGAGTGGTGTATGGGGAGCTATTCTAGATTGGGTGGTCCAGGAGGGTCCTTGAGGGAGTGATGTTTGAACAGAGCACCAAGGCAGTATCCAGGGTGAAAAAAGTTCCATGAGGAAGAGAAGGCACCTGCAGGGGCCCTGCAGCAGGAAAAACCTTGACCCAGCCTGAGGGACACATGGGTGGAGTAAAGGGAGCCAGAAGCTAAGTGTGGATGGCAAGTAGTGCCCGTACATGGAGAGCCTTGCTGGGCAGGGCACAGAACTTGGGTTCCATTATTATTGTGTTGGATATATGTGAAGGATTTTGAGCAGGAGGATATCCTGAATTGATGGGATTTATTTTTACAAGGATCATTCTGCTTGCGTGGAGAAGTGTCTGTAAGGGGCAAGAATAGAAGCAAAGATAACAGCTAGGAAGGTATGACAGTCTTCCAGCAGAAGCGATAGTGGCGTGGACTCAGGAGAGAGGAGGGAGATAGATATCATTGTCTCCCTCTCCTGAGTCCATGCCTGAGATATAGATAGCTGGATGCATCCATTCAGAATGAATTGGCCCCTGTCTGACTTTATCTCCTGCTACCTTTCCTATGATTTATTTCACTCCAGCCGCACACGTCGTCTTTGTACTTCCCCCAGATATTCCTCTGTTCCTTTCAAATCTCTTATGAGTTCTTGAAATTGTACACACACGTGCATGTACATGCATACACATATATGTTTGCTCATTCCCTCTTTGTCCTGCTGGCATGCAAGTGTCATGAGGGCAGGCAGGGACTTTGTCAGCTTTGTTGCTGTGTCCCGAGTGCCTAGAATGTTGCTCTGCATGCAGCAAATGCTCAAAATATTGATCAGATAAGTGAATGAAATTGAAAGGTCACCCGCTCATGTCCTTATTATATAATTTTTATTTGAAAAATTGCCACCGTGACTGCGTGAGGTTTTAATTGCTACACTAAACACACTGAAAACTTCAAATTGTATTATCAATTTAATGAAAGTGAAGAAGTATTTAACACTTTAGCGTTTACGTAAAAGGGAAAAATAGGGGAGAGGAGGTTTGTGTCAGCCGTGGAGAGATTCTGCCTGTGGTGAAGGAGACAATAATGAAAAGGAAAAACTTTGAACCTCTTCATTTATTGCAGTGAAATTTGTCACTTTTATTCACATCCAGTACCATCCAGCAGTTAATTTGTGTTTTTGTTGGAAAAGACTTTCAGGGAAACAGTTAACCTCCCTCAGTGCTGTGTTCTCAAAATTAGTTTTCCTGAGCTGCAGTCAAAGCTGGATAATTTTGCCATCACAAAGCACACATTCTTCCCTAAGGAAATCGGCATGAGGCCATTCTAAAGATGGAGAATGGGGGCAAGTGGGGGATGGAAAGTAGTGGCTGTCCAAGGGTCCTCAAGGGTAGGCAGCCACAAGGCACAGCTTTTCCTGTAGACTTGTGGCTAAGGGACAGCCTCTAGGGATGGAGGAGATTTTTTTTTTTGAATCCTGGCACTTCTGCCATGTGGCCTTGCACAAGTCCCTTAGCCACTCTATGCCTCAGTGCTCTCATCTGTAAAGTGAGAATGATACAGTTTCTACCCTGTGAGGTTGCTGTGATGTTTGGGTTAACACATGTGGAAGGTCTTAAAACCATGTCTGGGGTAGCAAGTACTCAAAACATTACCTGTTACCAAATGGAAGAAGATTGCTAGTCATTAACAGTTCGCATACATTTTGCCAGATAAAAGTTGTGTTATTTGGATCTAAGTGTTGAACTGGTGTGTAGCACTTGAATTGACTGGAAAAGTGAGGTGGTGTGGGTATATTCTAACACCTGCTTGTATACTACAATACAATTCTATTGTAACCACCCAGAGTTAGTGCAGACCCCATCAGTTAAAGGGTATGGTTCCCAATAAGGCTGTTCCCACTTCAGATGCCCACTGTAAGTGGGATTTCCAGGCCATTCACCCTTTTGACTGACTGCTTACAATTTAGGGGGTTACCATGGCTTTTCAGGTTTGATAATTTACTAGAAGGACTCTTGGAACTCAGGAAAGCACTGTATTTTCAACTATGGTTTTATTATAAAGGGTATAAGTTAAGGCCAGTCAAATGAAGAGACACATAGGGTGAGGCCTGGGAGGGTTCCAAATGCAGAGCTCCTGTGTCTTGGGGGGGGGGGGCTCATCCCTGTGGAACTAGGGTGTGCTACCTGCCTGGCATGTTGTTGTGTTGACCAACCAAAAAGCTCCAGTGAGCTTGGTGTCCAGAGTTTTTATTGAGGTTTCATTACATAGGCAGGATTGATTGAGTACAACCATGTGGCCAGTTATTCAATTTCCGGTTCCCTCCTTTCCTTCTCTCAGGGATTGTGCTGGCTTAGAACCCTGATCCTCTAATCGCATAGTTGGTTTTTCTGGTGGCCAGACTCCAGCTTGAGTCATCTCATCTTAGTGTAAACTCAAGAGGTTCATCAAAAATAAAGGCACTCCTACTGCTCAGGTAGTTCCAAGGATTTAGAACCCTCTCTCTTCCCAACCAGGGGCAAAGACCAGTCAGAGTCTTTACTGTACAATAGGGAGATTATATGTGAAATAGCAAAATACAAGACAGTGGCCTGGGAAGGACTGCTAAGGAGAAGTGGGCCTAGCTCTTTCTCATCTCGGTGCTGTTGCTCTAATCCAGTGTCATGTTGGGCTTCTGGTTAGGCAGCAACATAGGATTAACCTCATGGCTCTAGCTTTCCTTTTCTTTCTTTCTTTTTTTTTTTTTTTTTTTTTTTTTGAGACGGGGCTTGCTCTTGTCGCCAGGCTGGAGTACAGGGGGCGCAATCTTGGCTCACTGCAACCACAGCCTCCTGGGTTCAAGCAATTCTCCTGCCTCAGCCTCCCGAGTAGTTGGGACTACAGACACACGCCACCACACCCAGCTAATTTTTGTATTTTTAGTAGAGACGGGGTTTCATCATGTTGACCAGGATGGTCCTGACTTTGTGATGTGCCCGCCTTGACCTCCCAAAGTGCTGAGATGACAGGTGTGAGCCACCGGGCCTGGCTGCTTTCCTTTTTCTTTAGAATAACTTTATTTAGTCTCATGGCAATTAAGTTGTCTTTTGGAATTTTATGGCGTGACCTTTCACTAAATAAACCACAAATGCTGCTTTGGAGTCTTTCTGAATTTGAGTCTTTTGAGAATGTGGTTTTGGAACTTTTCTGTGACACTCTTTGTGAATCCAGTGAGTTGCTGGCTGGTCAGAAGCTATCTTTCTGGCTTCCGGATATACCCTACTGAATAAATGGACCCCAGCTTTTGATGGACATGGGGTGCTGGCTTGTAGATGGACAGGCAGTCTTTCTGCTTTCTGCATCCGAAGTTCTTGGCCACTGACAACTTGCAGTCTGGTGATGTGCAGCTTGTGTTTTGTGGTCTTCCCTACTATCTCAGTTATTAGTGAGCACTCACCTGATTCCATGTTGTTCGATTTTCTGTAGCAAGTGTGGTTTCTATAGTTCATTTCTTTGACTTGCTGTTTTTCCCTTGCTACTGCAGACTTCTCATCATGAATTTCATAGTACATGTTGGTCCCTGCAATTAAAGATTGAGTATTTCCAGGGTTATTATCATTTTATCTGAAGAGTTTGTAGTCCCAGCTCTCTTCCCCCACCACCCAACCCCCAACAACAAAGAGATTCTGTGCAGTAGCATTACTCCAAAGGACTTGATGAGAACCCAAGTGGCTGGAGCACCCTAACTAGCTACAAATCTCAAAGGAGGCACTTTGCTTTCAAATCTCCTCTCTGTTTTTGTTTTTTTTTGAGACAGAGTCTCTCTGTTGCCCAGCTGGAGTTCAGTGGCATGATCCGTGTAACACTGCAGTCTTGACCTCCCCAGGCTCTGGTGATCCTCCCACCTTAGCCTCCTGAGTAGCTGGGACTACAGGTGCATGCCATCACGGCTGACCAATTTACGTATTTTTTGTAGAGATGGGGTTTTGCCATGTTGCCCAGGCTAATCTCAAACTCCTGGGCTCAAGTGATTCGCCCATCTTGGCTTCCCAGAGTGCTGGGATTACAGGTGTGAGCCAGTGCACCCAGCCAGCTATTTAATAAAATATTTTTAGAGACAGTCTTGCTAACTTGCCCAGGCTAGTTTCCAATTCCTGGGCTCAGGTGGTCTCCCTGCTTCAGCATCTCAAAGTCAAGTGTTTTTTTTTGTTTGTTTGTTTGTTTGCATTTTATTGTGGTAAAAGATATATATAACATGAAACTTATAATTTTAGCCCCTTAAGTATATGGTTCACTGGCTTTAAGTACATTTACCACCATCCATCTCCGTTTTCATGTTCCTAAACTGAAACTCTGTCCCCTCCCCTCCAGTCACTGGCACCCCTTGTTCTTTTTCTGTTATGTGTCTGGCACATAGTACATGTCCAGTACATGTTGTGATTGTGGTTTTTATTAGTAATAGTCGATCGTACCTAGTTGGCATGTGATGTTTTAAAGTGACAATCAAACATACATAACAGAAACTTTGAGAGGATAGAATATTGTCATGGTTTGAATGCTCATGTGTTGGAAACATCCCAATGCAGTAGTGTTTCCAGGTGAGGCCTTTAAAGAGGTGATTAAATCATGCAGACTGAACCTCATTCATCCATTCAGAAGGGCAGTCGCTGGAGCGCGTGGGTTATCGCGGGAGCGGGTTCCTGATGAAACGGTGGGTTCTCACCGCCCTCCTTGCGCGATCGGGTTCCAGATGAAAGGGTGCGTTCGCGCCCTTCTCCCTCGCGGCGCGGGTTCCTGATGAAAGGGTGGGTTTGGCCCCCTCCTCTTCCTCCTCGCGCAAGTGTGCTCTTGGCTTGCATTGTGGGGTGACTTGGCAAGAATGCCCTCCTCAAATGCAGGCCCCTCGAACTTGGGCTTCGCATCCTCTAGAACGGCAAGAAATAAATCCCTGTTCTTTACCTGTCTCAGGTATTCTGTCATACATAGCAGCACAAATTGGAATGAAACAGGTACGTAGGCATACTTATATATTGCTAGTTGGGATATAAATCAGTAAAATTTTACTAAAAGAAACGCAGAGTATCACTGCTTCAAAAGCCTAAAAATCCTTATATTACTGAATCAGATAATTCCTTTGTTGTAAGGAAATATACAGAGGTATAATATACAAATGTAGGAGTGAAAGACTATTGCATTACTTTTTTAAATAGAAAAATTGAACAAAATAAATGCCCAGTACTGTGGGATTATTTAAATAAAACATGCAGTTACTACTTGGCTTCTAAATTCTGGTAAAATATTTATTATGGGAAAATGTTTAAAATGTGTTGCAATATAAAAACAGTCTCTAAGAAAGCAAGTATAAATACAAGTGTATTTTTGTGATGTATGTGTATGGATGGTATACCACATATGGGAATATATATGAAACGTACTAAAATTTTACCATCTGCAGGGAGTGGAATGATGACTGATCTTTAGAAAAATCTTTCTTTGTGGTTTGGTTTTCCAATACTTAATAAATTTTTTGGCATTGAGCAAGTATTTTAATTCTGTTAGAGAAAAAACAGTAATTTCACTTGGAAAAGTGATATTCTGGTTAGCTATGTGAGGTTACTTTATTTTTATTTTTATTTTTTGAGTCAGGGTTTTGTTACCCAGGCTGTTCAAGTGATCCTCCTACCTGAGCCTCCCAAGCAGCTGGGACTACAGGGACACGCCAACATGCCAAGCTACTTTATTTTGTAGAGATGGGGTCTCCCTTTGTTGCCCAGGCTGGTCTTGAACTCCTGGGCTCAAGCAGTCCTCCCACCTCAGCCTCCTGAGTAGCTGGGATTATAGACACGTGCCACACCCAGCTGTTGCCTGAGGTTAAAGAGAACTATCCGCAGAGGGGAGAACCTGGCAAAATGGGCCAGGTTTATCGGGATCCCAGCACTAAGGGGGCTAGCTGACTCTTCTCACAGCAGCTGCCCTTGTACCCAGGTGGTGGTGAACATGCCCCCCAAGCTTTCCCCACCCAGCCGTCTTGGGAGTCCCAGCCTGAATGCCAATGAGCCCTTCTGAGTTTTTTGGCATTAGAGGATACAGGGCAGTCTCCCCCTCTCTTACATGCCCCAAATCTTTTTGGGTTTTTTTTTTTGACAAGTTACTAGCCAAGGCCCTGGGGGGCTTTCTGGGGAGGGGGTGTGTTTTAATCAATGGTGTTGGAAGTTGGCTTCTGCTGGATCCCATTTTTGGATTCCATTTTCCAGGCCTGTTAAATCTTCCTGGCACACCTAGCTGAGACGTTTATGTCCTTGTACTTTTGTGCATAAAATGTTAAAACGAGTAAAAATAAACTTGCTTGCTGCTCAGAATCGACCCTGAGCGATATATCTTCCGATGGACACTGGTGCCAGATGGTGTCGCACCTCCTACGGGGTTAATGAACGGGCGTTTTGCCCAGAACCTTGAGTTGCTCTTGAGTCATTCCGTGCACTTTCAAGTTTCTTTTTCTCTCCATCTTTCTATTTTAGGAAGGAGAAAGAGGTGACACTTTCTGGAATAATTTCCTATGAATGAATTGAATTAGTTTTATTGCTAGTATTGTTATAGATCTGTATCCCTCAATAACTATATGTTGTGCCAACTTCTGGGCGCACAGTACTTTTCTTCTCAGAGCTGTTGCAATAATGGCTTTAAAATACACTTCACCTTCTGCATTAGGTGGCACAGGATGCTTACATAATAGTTTGATGGGGGGTGGGGGGCAGAAAAAAGTGGTCCTTGTGCCTTTAATACTACTGCTGTTCCAGTTTTCCGGGTGCATTCTTGATCCTTTATTCTAGCTACAACCTTGGACAGTTACATGGGGGAAGGGGGTGGAATATTACCTCTAAGTCCACTTATTAGTCAGTGAATTGAAGATGAGATGTGTCTGTGTGCTTTTCAGTAATAATAAATGTTTGAATCAATTTAATCTTTTGCTCACACTAGGAAACAGATGATAAGGGGTGTTTAAGAGTCCTTGAGTTTTGGTCCTGCTAGCATGCATTCTGTCCCTCCCCCAGGAGGTCTAGATACTTCAGGGTAGATATACAGAGTACTATCTTGCTTCTGTCATTGAAGCAGATTGTGAAATCTTGCCCCCTTCACCAGGAGTTTCTGGAGAGGCAGGAGTGTTCTTCAAATTTGCACTCACTCTGTGTACTGTTCAAGGCCCTGGTGGAATGTCTTCCATGACCATTTGTGCTGCTGCTTGATATTATTTGGTATTTTGTGGTTCAGGTGGTTCATGTTGTCATAAGAACCTCACTTCTGGAAACTGATAATGAAGTTGGAGTTGGGTGCTAATATCTAGTCTTTTCTCTGTAGTCTGAGTGGATTGTGCAGACTTACAAGGTCCAGTGGCATTTTGAGACTGGCTGTGAAAGTCACATATCTATTTTATTTTTATGGCCTCTGATCTCAAATATCTCCCAGAATACAGTTGGCATCTATATAATGTATAGTGGAGGTTGTTAACCTCCAGGACTGAAACACCCTTTGGAATATTCTGTACAGAATTTGGATTCCTTCAGGTTCCTAAACCAATGGCTCATTTCCCACCCACCTAAGAGGGTGACTTGAATCTGAATTACCAGGTACTGTGTTAGACTTGAAACCTTATTAGTCATAAAAAAATTTACTACCTCTTTACATTTTTAAACTCAGAAAAAAAGTTCAAGTGTGAATTTTCTGTCTTTAGACAAGGATTTATCTTTTCAAAAGTTCTGAAATCGCCTTTCAGTTTTAGTCTAGGCATTATGTGTAACAATTCTTATGTTTTTATTTGCTTAAGAGTATAATTTCCTAGAATTACCCTAGAAATGACAGAAGAAGGATCTAAAGCTTTAAATTTTGGAGTCTGAAATATCCCATAATACCCTGTTCTTATCTCTCGTATTGGCTGCAGCATGTGGTTTTATAATTTATGTGCATAGGTTTCCGTTTGCTTCACTAAGCTGCTTGTGGAATTGTTTGCTTCACTGAACTACTTGTCGAATGAGTTTCCTTTGGCCTTACTCATTTTTTAATTCCTAGTACCGACTACATTAAGTTAATCTCATTGTGAAGTTCACGTAGAGCCTTTTTAACGTCTATAATCTTCTCTGTGTTTGATGTCTGGTGTGTGTGTGAGCGTGTGTTTTGGGAAAAACTTGGGGAAAACATCGTAATGGGCTGGGTAATCTCATCTTCCACAGTAGATTTTATTTGTGACAATTGTATTAAGAAGTGGACTTCATTCTGTGTGCTGTGCTGGAGAAGCCACTGGAAGACCGGGGGGTCTAGGCTTTGCTGTGCCTGTAACTGGCTTGTGCTCTCCAGCAAGTCACTTAATATACTTGAGTGTCTAGAACAAAGGTCTAGAAAGCCCCATTCCAAAAATTCCAGGGCAAAAAGTCAGGATGATCCTTATGAAACTAAAGCAACTTTTTGCCAACGTATTATTCAAGGTGTAGTCCTCTGGAGATTCCTTTGTAGCACTCTGGACATGGTGTTCTTCAGAAGTCGAATTTGCTCATTGCCTCTATTGTTTCTTAACCATTAGTTAGGCATTTATTTAGTCCCTGTGCCAAGCTGTAAGCAAGTTAGCAGAAGTGAAAATTTTTGAGGAGCATAGAATTAATTGTGCTTGGGAATTTACCTATTGTTGGTGTTTGAAAGTACGTTTTCCCCCTTTCTTTGAAAAGATTTTAGGCCGTTGATTCTGGTACTCAAGTACCAGTATGGCGGGAGGCGTGGGGGAGTATATGTGTGGTACATAACCTTTTATCTTCAGATCTTAAGGCTTAAAAAAAAAAAACAACTATGGATCCAAGGGAGATTTTTAAAGCACTCTTTAAAATACATGTGTTTTCTTTTCTATTTAACATAGGATTCGTTTTCAAAGCAAAATGATCATTTAAAAATATGACAGCCCAGATTTGTTAATGAGCTAGCAAACTGTTCCGCTGTTAAGTGCAAAATTGTTTTCTGATAAGGTTCAACTCCTAATAAATGATAGTTGATGTTTGTAAGTGACATGGGTCTTTAGCTCCACCTTTATAGTTTAAAGCAAGCTTGTCTAGCCCGCTGGCCACCTGCGGCCCGGGGATGGCTTTGAATGCGGCCCAACACAAATTCGTAAAGTTTCTTAAAATGTTGAAATTTGTTTAGCTCATCAGCTATCATACTGTTAGTGTATTTTATGTGTGGCCCAAGACAGTTCTTCTAATGTGACCCAGGGACACCAAAACATTGGACGCCCCTGGTTTAAAGGCTGTGTCTCCTATGTCATATTTTAATAGGCTAAGTTGTACTAGTTTAACAGGAATATGTGTGTTTGATTTACAAGGAGATTTCCTAAAGTTGTAGCCTCTGCCTTTGAATTTTCAGCTACTTTAAAAATTACTCTAAGGACACCCTTAACACAGTTTAATGATTTCTTAATTAACTGATCAAATGTTTTTTGAATTTTTACTGTGCCAGGTACTGGGATATATGTAGTGGATGGTATGGGGGGTGATCAGAGATACAAAGATGAAAAACTACTTTTTCCTTTAGGAACTCCACAGATTGGTGGGTTAGGAGGTATGTATGCTTCAGTATACTTCAGTCCATTTTTCAAAGTCTTCCAGGCCCTTAGGAGTTGGAACATTTTTACGTTTAAACTTGACCGTGATGTT
Source organism: Ateles fusciceps (assembly GCA_036589455.1). Lineage (NCBI taxonomy): Eukaryota > Metazoa > Chordata > Mammalia > Primates > Atelidae > Ateles > Ateles fusciceps. Next base: position 3,520,519 of record JAZHEH010002982.1, on the reverse strand, counting down.
GTGGAATTTTCTAGGTCAGGAAGGGTGATGCTAGGCTTGTTCCAGAAATTCTGAGTAATTTACGTGAGAGAGGCTGGTAGAAAAGTCAATTCAGAAGATAGTTTGAGACATTGAGTGACCAGAAGAGCAAAGCTTATGTTTTCAGGTGGATCTAGCACTTAAAATTTGGGATTTGTGATTAAAGAGAGAGTTCTTCAACCTCCTGGTATAACTTGCTTTCCTTTGGAGTCAAAGATGATGATGTCAGCCATGTTGTTAGGCCAAGAAGGAAAAGGAAAGTATGAAGGATTTGCTTCTTGATCAGTGGTTCTTGTCATATTCCATGTAGGACAGAAAATCTTTGTATTAAGGTACATGTTCAGCTGCTCTAACAGAAACCTCCAACAATTCCGACTTACATAAGATAGTTTAGTTTCCTTTTATGTTAGAGTCAGCCAGAACGGCATTTCTGTCCTGCTGAAGTTTTAGGGGCCCAGGCTACTTTCTTCTGGTTGCCCTGCCACCTCCAGTGTTGCTCTTCTTTGTATGGCCTGAAATAAGGGAGGAAAAAAGGATGGGAGGAAGGGCAAGGAAGAATGATGACCCAGAGGTTGGTTGGATTTTTTTCTACTCCTGTTCCACTTGTCAGAATATCACCTTGCCACTCAGCTGCAAGAGATAATTATGCTCTGTGTAGCGAGATGCTCTGCAAAGTTCCTAATCCTATGTAAGAAAGGGAGAATAGCTTTGGGGGAGCAAGAAGGATCAGTACATCCCATTTGGGCCTTGTCATCTGTAGCAAAAGCTATTGGTAACTGGAAATGCTTTTTAAGCCTGTATAGCTAAGAAGAGTAGCAACAGTCCGTGTTCTTCTGGTTCTTCATATTGAAAAATGAAACTGACTTTATAAGCTGTGTCTGCCTCTGCTAGCTCAGTGAACCTGTTCACCAGCCCTCAGTCGCCCTCCCTGAACTTTGCCATCATAGGCAACCCATGTGCACTTTGGAATGTGCACTCTCCTTACTGTCAAGCTCTTGTAGCTGTGAAGATCGCCAGCATTCTGACCCAGTGTTCTTCACACTACCAAGCAGCTTCAGAACTACCAAGCAAGGCCCAGGAAGTTGACTGGGAGACACCTTTACCCTTGAGCCTAGCTGGGTGTGAGGCTTAGTTGTTTTGGCCCATCTGGTCTCCTTCCAAGGTGGCTGACTTAAGATCTTTTGGGCATTCCACTACAAAGCAACTTGTCGAGCTGGAATTCCCTTGGTGTGGGGGAGCATAGTCCAACCTACTCCGGCCACGTTCCTTATGGCAGCTGCCCCCATACCTGCCTAGTGGTCAAAACTACCTGGAGAAGACTCATGGGTTTCTATGATATATTGTAGTGGATCAAGTAGTGCAGGTTCTCAGGGAGGTGCCCGGGAGTGGACATTTAAGCAAACACCTTCTCCAGGTAGGTCTGATCATGGGCCCAGTTTGGGAACCACTGCTTTGCATTCTTTGTCTTACTACTTAAAACTTTTGTTAATGGCATCATGGTTCCCTTCCTTTGAGGGGTTTATATTACAGCTTAACTTGTAAATGTTAGGTATTGAGTTGTTTCTGACACTCAGCAAGTATAAAAGAGGCCAAAGTTTATTTTTTGAATGAATGGTATTTGTGCGTAGTTCCATAGCTCCCTTGAAATGTATTCTTGTGGCATATTAAGTTGTCTTAAAACATTTTGGTTAACAGAAGGTAAAAATTAGCACACTAGGAAATGCTGCATGTGTACCATTTCAGAAAAACTAAATACTTCCATATTTTCCAGAATTGGTGATATATTTGAAAGTAAACATTAAACTCCATTCTGGACGTGGTATGTTAAGCCACTCTTTCTTGGGGAAATCTCATGTACATAATTTGACTAAATTATTGGAATAACTGTCTCCCCTTCCTTTCTTAATTGCATATCTTTGCCTCTCCTCCTCCTCTTATAAGAGGGCAGTGTATTTTCCTGTTCCTTGATATGACTCAGAAGCATGTAAATATATCCTAGAAGACAGTCTCTCCCAGAATGGAGCTGAAGTCTCAGGAGGGAGTCCGGGCATAGTGGTGCAAGCTTTGGGACCAGCTGTGGACTGAAAGCTGTTCTCCTTCTGTCACCTGTGGACTGTCAGTTCTCTGGTGGAGGCTGGCATTTTAGGGCTGGCTGCTGGCTGCGACTGTATTTTGCTTGCGTGCTCCTTTTTTATCTTTCTGAAAAACAGTGGCCTGAACCTCCTTCCACTGTTTGTTCTGTGAGGATGGAGCATTAAATCCCTGCTTAGAAAAAAGTGATTTTTGCCCTGTTCAGTAAGCTGGTCCAACAAGCTCTCTGACAGTATTCCAGGATTTTTTTTCTCTGACTTTTTGATGACTGGAGTACTCATTTTGTGGGTTCATTCCCCTAGTGGTTTAGAATCCTTTGCTTTTTCCTTGCCTCCCTTATTATTTGAACCTTCAACTGTGGGAAACTTACCCAAAAATCTTTTGCTTAGGAAATGCTCCTCTGCATATGGTTACTGTCCATTGTTGCTCATGAGTTCTGTTGGAGTTTGGGGGAAGCAGATACTGATTGGTGCACGCTATGTGAAGGTTGTGCAAATGGCAGGAATGAACATACTTCTTGCCTGCAAGAAGCTTCAGTGTTCCAGCGAAATAATAAGACCCACAAACAGTTAGTCTTAAAATCATTAATTAGAGGTACATTTTGGTAAATACCTGAGGACTTTTCTCTCTCTGTCTTGGGTAAAGGATGTGATGGCGAAAAGAATTAATTACATGAAGATAGTAAGTCGTTTATTTGGGCAATGAGGACTGTTTTAGCTAATGTCCCTGCCTCCCTCCACCTCCTACCATTCCCTCCCCCACCATCACCCAGCAAGGCTGAGAAAGTCACAACTTGCAGGAAGTATTCCAGAAATATCTGACTGACTGACCTTGGTAAGGACACCATAGTGGTCATGCTTCAGGAGTTTAAACAGATTTTCTGCCAAGGGAATGTACCCTCTAGTGTGAATACTTCAGACAGGGATGTCTGCAAGTCCCCTGACATCTTCCTTCCTTTGTAGATTCTTCTGGAAATTTCTCTCATGTCTGCAGTGATGCTGCCTTCACAGGGGCACAGCTGTTCTTCCTGGCCGAGGGCAGTTGTTGCCAGTTCGTGGTGTTACAAGTCTCTGTCTCTTCTTTTCTCTGTGGAGCCACTCTTTGTCATTCACTCCCTAAATGCAGTCAGAGAAACCCTATTTGTAGACTAAGTGTCTTTCTATATAACTTCTATTAGCATTAGCCTTTCTCAGTTGAGCACTGAGTATGCCCTAAACTCAGTTTGAATCACCAAGTATAGAGTGAGCAAAACAGATGAATTCTGTGCTCCTGTGGAGCCTGTGTTCTGGTAAACAAAATAAACAAGATTTGCTGGGCATTGTGGCTCACATCTGTGATCCCAGCCAACCTGGGAAGATTGCTTGAGGCCAGGAGTTTAAGACTATCCTGGACAGCATGGTGACACTCCATCTCTATAAAAAAGAAAAAATTAGCCCAGTGTTGTGGTATGCACCTGTAGTGCCAGCTATTCAGGAGGCTGAGGCAGGAGGACTGCTTGGTCTTGCTCTGTATCCCAGGCTGGGTTACAGAAATAACTGGTGGCAATGGCGTGATCATAGCTTACTGGAGTCCAGTGGCGTGATCATAGCTTACTGCAGCCTTGAATTACTAGGCTCGAGCCATCCTCCTGCCTCAGCCTCCTGAGTAGCCGGGACTACAAGCATGTGCCACCACTCCCTGCTTGCTTTGTGTTTTCTCGTTCAAATACCTTTATTAAGGTGCCCTCTGTGCTTGATCTTACTCTGGGAGCTATTTCCTAAAAATATAATCTGGAGAGGCTGTGGTCTTGGCCTCTGCAGGGCCTCTTTGGTTGAGACAGGTTGGGTTGTGAACCAACAGCTACAGTCGAGTGTTAAATAAGCAAAAGTAGGCCCAGGGGTCTGTAGGAGCTGGAAGAACTATCTTTTCCTCTCTTTGAGCTGGTGGACTGGAATACGGGATTGGGATGTTGTAATCCTCTTAGGCTTTGGCCATAATAAACAAATTATTTTTCTCTATCTTTTCTATTTAAAAAGCCTTTTTCTTTTCTTACTGTTTTACATTAGGGAACCAGTAGATGGGAGGAAGGATGGGATGATGGGGGTGTGAGGAGTGAGTAGTCAGATGCCCCTTCAGCACTCTCAGAAAAGAAGTCAGCATCTTCCACAGCACCGGGTCAGCCTGCGATGGCTCCAGACAGGGTGAAACAGTTTTTATGATTTGTCTTCACATCCTTTCTTCCTTTCGCCTTCAGGGTGACCTGTGCTTGTCAGATCCTCCACGCGGTTCTTATTGTCAAGTGAGGTAACAGTGGCACAATGCTAATGAGAAGGCAGAACGCTTGTCCAGGGTGGCCTTGGTGGCCGCCAGGCACCAGCATCTTTATCAGCTCTGACATGCTGATCAGAAGGCCAGCTCTCTGGGCCAAGCACTGCTTTTTTTTTTATCTTTTCTCTTTTCTAAATGAGAGGAGTGATTACTCACCCCTCCAAAAGCTGCTGATTAGCACTCTGGCTTGAAAGACTCCATGCTAATATGTAGTTTGCTGTCTGTAATACAAGATGCCAGGGTTTGGTATGGTCACTGAATTATTTTCCCTTCTCTGATAATTGGCTGGTTGAATAGATGCAACTATTTTCATCATACTTGTTTAAGTTGGCCTCACACCTCTCTGAACATTCATTTCTTCACCAGAAAAATGTGATGGTAGCTGCTTTGCAGGTATGTTGTGGGGGATTTGATCTGATGGGAGTTATTCCCTTCGAGTACTTACTACCTGGCACAAGCTGGAGTTACACCCAGGCCAAGAGAAAGCATTCCATTTAACAGTGACGCTTTGTACAGGTACTTATAAAAGGGTTAGATTAGTCTAATCACTGTAATTTTTCTTAATTAACCATGCTGTTTACATGGAGATTCTTTATTCTTTTCCCCCGCAATCTTCATTCTTATTCACCTCGTGCTCATTTCATGCATCCTGGTGATTCCCACCATCTGTGGGGTTTGACAGCTCTCCCACCCTTTGGGAGGATGGTGTAGTCACGTATTTATCTATTAAAGGAGAATGAATGGAGATGCACTGGGCCTTACTGCTGTTGCATTTCTTCATCTCAGTACTAGAAATTCTAATTTCTGCCTAAGTCCCCTGTTCTATACTATGCCCCTTTCTTCCTCGGCCAATAAGATTAAGTCTCAAGTTGAATTGAGAGATTAAAAAAAAAAACTTGGTAGTTAGCAAGTGGTGTGATTTCCTGGGGTTAAGTAAGGGGCTTGGCTAGCCAGAGCTATGATGGAGCGAAACAAGATGTCATGGAAGGTTGAGAGAGCTGGCCAGTTGGTAGGGGGGGAGAATTGGGCACACATAAAGAAAAAAACAGATGGTGGGAGAGGGAGTGAGAATAAAGAAAGAGGGATTGAGAAGGAACCCAGGAAATCACAATTCCTGAAAAGCAAGGAGACTGACTAACACTGTACCTTTTAAGATGACTTGATATTGCTTTGAAGTTATGAAACCATTCTGTCAGCTCTGAACAGGTACCTCTTTGGGGATACTGTGGGAAAAGCCCTGCCCCTCAGTGAGCATGTAGTTTGCTGGAAGGGAGTCACACTCCACTGAAAAACAATTAAGACTGCTTCAGGTCTTCCAAAGTGTTCTGAAAAGACAAAGGCAGGAAGAAAGAGTGGTAAGTGGTTGCTTTTGGTAGGCTAGGGTGATAATTGAAACATTGCAGGTAAGGCTTCAGGGAGGGAAACGATGGTCATACATAGACCTGTAGGAAGAGTGTTCACAGCAGAGGCAGCAGCAAGTACAAAGGCCATGAGTCAGGAACAAGCCTTGGCATGTTCCAGGAAAGGACAGAAGGCCAGAGTTGTGTGCATGCCATGTAAGTAAGAAAGAAAGTGGGAGAGAGGTCAAGAGGTAGGCAGTGGCCAGACCATGTAGTTCATGGTCCAGTTTGGAGTTTGTGTGTAGCCAGAAGCCCCTGATAATTTTATAACTGTGAGTGACATCCCCTGACATTTACACTTTAGAAAGATGGCTTTTAGCCTTGTGGAGGGTGAGGGCTGGCTGGGGACCAGAGCAAGCAGGCAGGAAGACGAGCTGGGAGCCTATTGCTGTAGTGTGGGTGGGGAGGTGATGGTAGCTTGGAATGAGATTGAAATAGTGGAGACAGTGAAAAAAGATTTAGGATACATCTTGGAGGTAGAGCTGGTAGATACTGATGGATTAAGTATGAGGGGTAGAAAGGAGTGAAGGGAACGTACACATGAGGGCTAAAGGTCTTATTGGAGCAGCCTGAGTGGGAGATGCTGTTTTTTGAGCTGCTGTGTGCATCTGAAAGCAGCAGCTCTGTTTTGGGCCTGCTAAGCTGGGGGATGCATACTAACCACTGAAGTGGAGCTCATGAGTGGCACGTGGCTGTTGGAAGCTGGAGCTTGTTCAGGTGAGGGGTCAAGGATAGATAACATGTAATTTGAGAGCCTCCACTTAGAGTTGGCATTTGCAGTCCTGGGATGGTGTACTTGCTAAGGGAGAGAATACGGATAGAGAAGAGATTTGAGGACAGAGCCCAGGGGCATCCCAAAAACGTGAGTTCTGGGAGAGAAGTCAGCTGGGGAATTGCTGCAGTGTCCGGAAGGCAGATCAATGAGAAGGAGCAGTTCTATAAATAGAAATCCTTACAGAGATGATAGAAAACCAGCATTACAGCATGCCAAGAGATAGAATAGTGATTAATAGGTGCTTAAAAGTGTATGTTCTGCCACTGGAATGCTAGGAAAGCTACCCAAAGAGGCTGTGTCTAATTGAGGAATATGGTTCTTAAGTGTTTACATTGCCTTTTATTTGTGATAGGGATTACTGGCTTTGTGAGCAAAGCTCTTTGACATTTGTGGATGTAGTGTACTCATTATTGAGAGGAATTCTCTGAAATGAATGTCAGTTCCTTTTCTCCTGTAAGCTTTGCTTTGAATTACTATACAGTTTACTTAAGAAATCTGTGATCCGCGAGAGGAAAGAGAAGTGATTTCTGAAGCTTCTAATGGCCACTTCCTGCTGAGTCTCAGCATTCTATCATGTCAAGTATGCTAATGGGAGAAGGAGCGGCATCTCTGGATACAGAGGATCCCCAGGATGCTGATGTGAAGAGTAGGGGTGAGCTAGCTGTGTCCACTTGCCCAGACCTTCTCCTGATCTGTAGCACACATTTGGGAGATAGGAGCTGTATTAATTGCCTGTCGCTGCTGTAACAAATCCTTATACTTAGTGGCTCAGAACATCATGTTTACTGTCTTACAGTTCTGGAGGTCAGAAATCTGAAAGGGCTCTGTAGTAGGCTGAATAACACCCTCCAGGTGTTAGGCTCTAACTTGCGGAACATGTGAATGTAACCTGTGGGAAAAGGGTCTTTGCAGATGGGATTAAGCATCTTGAGATAGGGCAATTATCTTGGATTATCAAGATGGGCTCTAAATGCCACCTCAAATGTTCTCACAGAGATGCAGAGGAGGATTACTCAGAAGAGAAGGCAGTGTGACCACAGAAGCAGGAGTTGGCATGGTGTGGCCACAAGCCAAAAAATACATGCACTCACTAGAAGCTGGAAGAGGCAAGGGACTGACTGTCCCTAGAACCCCTGGAGGGGGCACAGCCCTGCGCTGCCGACCCCTTCACTTCTACCCATTGATACCGACTTCAGGCTTCTGGAGTCTGGAACTGTGAGAGAATAGTTTTCTGTTGTTTCAAGTCACTAAGGATAATATGTAATTATTAATGACAGTTTGTTATAGCAACAATAGGGAACCAATACAGAGCTTCTCTGAGCTAATCCAGTGTCAGCAGGACTATGTTCCCTTCTGGAGGCTCTTAGAATCTGTTCCCTTGATTCTTTCAGCTTCTAGAGGCTGTCCACATTTTCTTCACTCATGGCTTCTTATGTCTTCAAGCCAGTCTTTCTTGACACTTTTTAAATACTGATTCTTCTGCCCCCCTCTTCCACATTTAAGGATGATGTGATTGCATTGGACCCACCTGGGTAGTTAAAGTCAGCTGATGAGCTACCTTAACTCCGTCTGCATCCTTAATTACCCTTTACCACTAAGGTAACATACTCAGATTCTGGGGCTACGACCGAGACCCCTTTAGGAGGCTGTTATTTTGCCTTAAAAAGGAGGCAATTATTTAAGTATATAAGGTGAAGAGATAGATCTTTCTCTCCAGGAAACCTAACTTGACATTCAGAGGTTATCTTCTTCCAGTTACCTGAGCCAGCCAGACTTTCATGTTTGAGCATTCAAATTGGGCTTTATTTCTCAAGGCATGTGGCATACCTCACGATGACATTGAAAGGTTAAAAAAAAAAAAAGTTGCTTGCCAGAGATACTGATCATTTGCTTCTGCTAGGCTCAGAAGAGTTTTTAAGAGCTTAGCAGCAAATCTTGACCTTGGGAAGCCCTGCCTTACTGGGAGTCTTGTGCACAGGTGTATTGAGATCAGACGCCAGGTTGCAGTGATATGTGTCATTTTTGCTCTTGCCATCGACTGCCTCCTGCCTGCCACCAAGCCAACCTCAGGAGGTCTTTTCCCAGAGGCTTGGCAAGATGACTTTCTATAGCCCAGGGAGGTTTTGAGGAGAGGGATTAACATTGACTCTGTTGCCTTGCTGGTTTGTGTGTCACAGCTCAAAGTTCCATGCTTGTCAGCTGGCTAGTGGTCATACCTGATGTGAAGGTGAAAAGACACTTTGTGTTATACTTGTGAAAGTTTCACATTTGTCACACTGTTGTAACTCTGTCAGCTTTGTTGCTGTCATTGTAGTGAGGCCTGCCTAGGGATGATAAGTGAGAGATCCCCCAAGGACACAGCAAGGCAGTGCTTAGATCCAGAGCTTTCTGACTCTTGGCTAAACTTTTTTTTTTTTTTTGTGTGTGTGAAAGTAGACTAGTATTTTCCAAACTTCAAGCTTAATTTCCACCATATTCATGTTACCACCTACACTAGTTACTTAACATATTTTCTTCAGTTTATCCTGAATCAACTCATTTATTTTAATTTGGTCTCATTCTAATTGACAGCATATAGCAGCTTATGAATTTGATGTACTTATGCATGTTATGATAAGTACTTAACTATTAGTATGTATGCTACAGTGTAAATGTACCACACTTGGGAAAAAACCTTTATTAGACCATCAGGACTGTTCAGGAAGCTTGGTGTCTAAGGGAAATAGTCTTTCATGACCATGAGCCAGAATTTGGTTAGTTTCAGCAGGTAAGAGAGTAGCTGGTCAGTTATTTAGGCACATTTTAAGTAGAATATGTGAGAAATGAGGATTGGACATGTCTTTATTTCCAGCAAGCAAAAACATGCATTTATTTACTATAGTTGTTATAACATAGATGCATATATATATGTACCAGAAACATGGTCTTTATCCCATTTGTGGATAAAAGCTAAGGAAGAGCTTGTATGACTTCTGCAAGAAATGTCTAAGAGAATAGAGCCTAGGTAAGTTCTGAAACTTAATATGTAAGGAATGTAAAAATTTAATAAAACATGACCTTACCCACTTATATGACCTTTCGTGGCTGGGCTTCTAAAAATTTTTGTTTTTATACCATATTCTTTGTTTCGGTAAAGCTTTATCTTACTCTTAGCCTCTGGGGAAAATAAGTTAAATAACCAAGAGAATCAATAAGGAAATGCCTCATTGTTGTGGTCAGTGTCTGTTTTTCCATAGTGTCCTGGGAGCAAGGAGGCCATGTGCATGGAAAGACCCAGACCTCTCCTCCCCTGTGTCACTTGCAGTCATTTGTCTTCCTCTTTCTTTTGTTTTTGTGTATTTATTGGGGATGAGGAGGTGGGTGGGCAGAGGAATTGTGTATAGAATTTGCTTATTTTTATAACAACATAAAACCCCTTAAAATGATCAACTTGATTTTTGATCTGCCTTGGAAGAGTGTTAAATCAGAGACTCTCTGAAAGTTTGGGACATCTCCAACTTCCTGAAAAATCAAGGATCCAGTTTTCCATGGAAAATTTTGTGGGAAGAGGTGGGATTTCCCCAGCTTTCAGACTATTCCCCCTCTTCATTATATTCTTGTACTTCTCCAGAAATACTCCTCTATTATTCAGTTCCAAAGTATCAAACTATTATCTTCCAGAGAGAGGGAAGATATGAATGAGACCTTGAGACTTGCATGTCTCCTGAGTGACGGTGTAAGTGAGCCAGCTTGAATGCTGAGCTTCACTGGGCATAGAATGCCGATTTGCTGAAGTTGGTGCATGTGGTAAAATGTTTGCCTCATCTTCTGCTTGGCGTTGAGATACTCTTTTGCTCTTCGGAAGAGTCAGGTCTGCATAGGCCTTTTGGATATTTGCATTTTATTTTCAGGTAGAATCTTTGCTGCTGACTTGGGTGAAAACATCACTTTGCATATCCCTCACTTCATTTTCTTAGAGGAAAGAAAGGCAGCCAGATGACAAACTGGTAACCAACTGGATTATTGGGCTGACTTTGCAGGTTGATAAATAGGTGGCCCAGGTGGTGAAATGAAATGAAGTTGTGTTTAATTAGATATTGGACTGGCTTTGCAAACATATTAAACACATCAAGGTGAGGGAGACCTGGGAGTCCCCCCCTTTTAAATCTCATGTTCTAAAATGAAGAAGGTCAGTGTCAAAAATTCTGTTTCTCGAAATACTTGTGACACCAAATGTGGGTGTTTCCCCCCCTCACCAGTGAATTATCCAACTCTCCAGGTAATAACTGGGTATTCCACAAATCAATTCTGACACTACCAGGGATTACTGCGTACCCTACAAGTTTAGGGCTCAGTCCCACAAAACTACCCCCACTTCAGACACCAGTCACAAGTCTCATGTTGTTACCTGTACTTTTGACCAATTGGCTATACACTGGGGAGTTCCTACAACCCCCTCTTGAATTTGATAGTTTGCTAAAATGGTTCACGGAACTCAGAAACATTTACTTATATTTGCTGGTTTGTTGTAAAGGATATTACCAAGGATACAAAATGTTCAGCCAGGTGAAGAAGTACATTTGATGAGGTCCAGAAGGGTCTTAAGCACAGGAACCTCTGTCCTTGTGGAGTAGGGGTGCGCCACCTTCTTGGCACATGGTTGTGTTCAGCAACCTGGAAGTTCCCTGAACCCTGTCATACAGGGTTTCATGGAAGCCTCATTATGTAGGCGTGATTGATTAAATCAGTGTCCACCCTTCCCTCCCCAGAGATTTTGGGGGTGGACTGAAGATTCCAACCTTCTAGTCTTACCTTGGTCTTTGTGGTAGCCAGCTCTATCCTGAAGCTGTTTAGGGAGCCTCAGCCAGCAGTCATTAGCATACAAAAAGACACTTCTCACTTCAAAGCAGGAGTGTTCAATCTTTTGGCTTCTCTGGGCCACCACGGAAGAAGAATTGTCTTGGGCCACACATAAAATACACTAATGATAGTTGATGAGCTAAAAAAAAATTGCAAAAAATGTATTAAAGTTTATGAATTTGTGTTGGGTTGCATTCAAAGCCATCCTGCGCTGCATGCAGCCCTTGGGCTGTGGGTTGGACAAGCTGGCTATAGAGCTTTCAACGGTCTCGGACGCTCTTTTGAAGAGAACTAGGGAGTAAGACCAAATATTATAACAAAAGATACTCTTCTCACCCTATCACTTAGGAAATTATGAGCGTTTTAGGAGCTCTGTACAAGGAATACAAGGTAGGGTAGGGAGGAACAAATATTTCTTACGTCACAACCTAACAGCTAACCAACATTTTAAGTCATTGAGGTAACTTAGTAAACAAACCAGTATCCTTGATTTTATTTTTAACTTTGATATATGTTATATCCAGAAAAATACACATCACAAATGTAGAGCTTGTTGAATTTCAAATGGACACCCACCCAACCGTCAGATAAACAGAGCATTCTCAGCCCTTCAGAAGCCCCTCATGTTGTCTTCCAGCCACCACCTCTACAATCCCCATCCCTCAATCCTGACTGTATAAGTGAACTCATAAAGTGTAAACTATTTTATGTTTGCTTTCTTTTGCTCAGTATTATGTCTGTGAAATCCATCTATGTTGTTGCATATAATTAATCACTCATTTCTCGTTGCTGTATAGTATTCCATTGTGTTCATATACCACAGTTTATTGATCCACCCATTCTACCATAGCTAGGCATTTAGATAATTTCCAGTTTTCAGCTACTATGATTAGTGCTTCTGGAAACATTCTAGTATATGATATACACATTGCCATTGAGTGGTGAACATGGGTACACATTACAGTTGACTATTGTCCTAGGCCGTTAGGTGTTGCTATAATACAACACTTGGGACTGGAGAGCTTATAAAGAAAAGAGGTTTGTGTTTTTTTAGCTCACAGTTCTGGAGGCTGGGAAGTTCAAGACTGGGTGCCTACATCTGCTCAGCTTCTGGTGAGGGTCTCATGCTGCATCAAGACATGGCGGAGAGGTAGAAGAGGAGCAGGCATGTGTGGAGAGGGACCAAACATGAGAAGCAACTTGACTTTATAACAGCCTGCTCTCAAGGAAGCTTCTCCATTCTCAAGAGATTGAGAACTCAGTCCCTTTCTTGATACTACATTAATTCTATTCATGAGGGATCTGCTCCCATGACCCAAACACCTCCCAACTACCATCAGCTAAATTTCAATAAAAGTTTTGGCCAGGGAATCCATATCCAAACCATGTACTTAGAAGCGGGATTTTGGGATCATGGGGGGTACACACGTTTAGCAATATGAGATACTGCTACTTTTCCTAAGTGGTTGTATCAATATATAATTGTACCGGCCGTGCATGAAAGCTTCCCTCTCTCACATCCTCACCAGGGTTGGTATTTATCTTTTTCACCTTAACCATTCTGGTGAGTGTGTAGTAGAATTAGGTTGAAGTTTTAGTCCCATCCTTTATTTGTGATTCTGAAGGACTTGGTTATCTGCGTTGTGCTTTTAATGGACTCTAATCGCCACTGTTTTTAGATGGTGACCTTAGAAAGGCATTATTATTAACTCTTCAGAAAGGCTGATGTGTTCCAATAGATTCCATCATCTCTCAGAGGTTCTGTAAGAAGCTGGTAAAGTAAGTGTCTTGTACTGAATTATATTCTGCTCTCATCATATATTTGGTTTGTTGCAGTGAGATCAGCAGAAATAAGAAACCAAGTCCGAGTGGGGCAAGCTCAATTTGAGCTGGCAGAATTTATTAGTACTAAACCAGGACATTTATAGTTCTATACAGGGCAGTCAATGGGTAAAAGATGGCTCAGTCTGAAGCTTGTTCATGTTGTGGTCCTATGAGATCAAACTTGATTTTCAGGTTTTGAGTGGGAAATTTCCATGTTGCAATCCATCATTTCCAGCATAGTGAAGAAGAGTGAAGGTGAAGTAGTTTAGAACCACTTAACAACTGAAAACACAGCCGTTGTGTTTCTTCCTTATCATGGAGTTCAGGTTTTTCTGTTTGTCAAGGCAATTTCAGGATCTATAGAATTTACTGTGAAAATCTTGAAGGAAAATTCAAGCTTGACTAGGAAAAAGAGCTGGCACGGGAAGCATTCTGAAGAGACCCAGGTCTCCCTATGTGATGGCAAAATGTGATTCATCCTCGAGCTGTGTCCCTGAGACAGTTCACACCCGACATAGGAAGGTGATTAATGAAGATAAATTTGGTATCATTTTTTTATGCTGCTACTTTTGCCATTTCTGCTCTTCATCTAGCGATGATCCTTGTGGTTTCTCAGGTGCCCAGTGAAGGAAGGAGGTGGGAGTGGGATCCTGAGGGGGCTGGGGAGAAGATGTGACCACTGCTGTGCTTGACAGTTGGGAGCCATAGGAATAGATTGGCGCTCTAGTCTGCACATGACAGGAATCTTGCTTAGCATAGGGACCCTTTTGTCAGGAAATAAAGCCATGATGGCCTTGGCAGAAGACCATCTTTAGTAAGATAATGGGATGCTGTTTCCTAGGGCTGCGGTGGCTGGTTTCTCATAAACTGTCTCTGTGAATTGTATGTGGAGGTTGTTCGTATCCCTTTGAGGAAGAGAATAGTCCCAGGAGGCTGGCAGGATTCTTAGGGGCCCCATATTGACCATACCCAGCATGGTGTTGGGTAAAAGTTTGTTGAATGAAATGTGGTTTTTGGATATGATTTTCATAACATATGCTATTGCTGGTATTGCAAATGTGACTTGGGCAGAAGGGGATGAGTAAGGTCTGAGGGTGAGGAAGAGTGATATGTATGTGAAAAACATACCAAATGTGTTTTTGTAGCCAAAAGGAAGGAAATACATCTTTTTTTTAAGCACTTACAAGGGTCTGGGCTGTGCCAAACCTTTGGACTTTCATGTTAAATTATCTCATTCAATCTTATTTGAGTTTTCATTGTATGTATATGAAACTGAGGCTCACAGGGCTTAATCTGCTAGACCAGAGTTACCTGAGAGTCAAGAGGAAATACATCATGGCAAGACACTGCATCAGCTACCAATGCAGTAATTAACCTCAGTAAGAACGTTCATTAAAGTCCTTCATTTAAGAAATATGGTTGACTTTGAGTGATTCCCCAAATAGAGGTCTGTAAATAAGGTTGGTTTTGTTACATAGGCTTTTACATTTTAGAAGACAGGCCCTGGGGCTCACCACCTGCTGTGGATTTCTGATTTACAGTCAGAAAGAATAAGGCTGGGCTCTTATTTGGTCCTCTTCTGAGAGAAAGGGACCGTTTAGTTCCACCAGATGAGTCCTTGAGGGCAGAAGACCACATCTTTTGTATGCTGGATATAAGTACAGTACTAGATATTTAAAGATGTTTTTATGGCTTGCACTTTCCCTAAAGGATTTGACATCCTCAACAAAAACGGAGATTCTTTGAGAGCTGGTTCATGTGACAGATAACATACATACAGGGAAAATAAGACAGGTGATCAATAAACACTGTCGTTACTGTCGTTGGCTGGCAGAAGGTGTCAGTGGAAGTGAGAAGCAGGTTCTTGGCCCTACTCTTCCACTTTCCGTCTCAGGAAAGACTATCCAAATGCACAAGTGAGTCACAGTGGTATAGATGAGAGTGATGATGAATCTACACTAGCTTAATCACTTGCAAAATTCAGAAGTACTTTATGCAAATGCCCCCACAGCAGATCATGATGTATCTCGACTTACTGCAACACCATGTTTAAGAACTGTGGTTGTCAGTGTGACACAGAACAAAGACTCATAGCCCCAGCCTTCTAGGAACGTACTGTCATAAATTAGACTGTTCATTAATTCAACATATCAGTTAACTGTTATCACATGACACCCTGTCCCAAAACTTAATGGCTTAAAACAGTAAGGCTTCATTGGTGTTCACTAGTCTATGAGTAAGTTGGGTGGTTCTTTTGGTGTTAGCTAGATTTACCACTGATGGTGGGGGGTGTTCAGGCTGCTGGTCTCAGCTAGGCTTTCTCATGTATTTGAGGGATAGGCTGGCTGGATCTGGTCTAGGATGGCTTCTGTGGGGCTCCCTTCCACGTGGTCTGCCGTCCTGTGGCAAGCTAGCCCAGGCCATCTGTTTTGTTCTAAAAAGGAAGTAGAAGCATGCAGTACCTTTGGAGCCCCAGGTTAGGACCTGGCGTACTGTGACTTACGCGTTTTATCAGCCAAAGCAAGGTGCAAGACTAGCCCAGATTCAAAGGGAAAAGATAGAGACTTGTTGATGGGAGTTACTATTGGGTCTTATTGCAAGGGGGAAATGGGATACAGGGAGACTGTTAATTGGGACCATCCATTTCATTACTCTGCCACATCCTTTCTTTTATTCATTCATTCTCTTATCCGTCATGTGGTTCTTTAAGCAGTCCTTCCTTCTGTTGTTCCATTCTTTATTAACTAAAACTTCTTAAAGGCTGTGTATCATTTACTGTCCATAGTGTCTGGGAAGACCACAGAGATGAGGAAGATACCAGTGGTTTGTAAGCAAAGGGCCAAGGGAGATGGACATGTGAATGGCCAGTAATTAGAGAATTTGAGTAAGCCCAGGGAGGTATGAGTATGGCACAGTGGACTGGGAACCCAGAGGAAGGAGCAGCGAACCACCTCTGTGGGTGGAGTGGCTTCGCAGAGGAGAAGCTCAGTCACCCAGGAGCAGGAAATGGCTGAGCGAGAAGGCAAGAAGAGAGCACACATGGGAGGTGCAGAGGGGCCCAAGGTGGGCAACAAGGCCTGCGTAGCTGCTTCCTGAGTGCAGAGTTTACTGTAGGGGTAGGAGTGGCAGGAGGCAAGGCTGGAAAAGTTCACCTGGGCCAGGTGGAAAGGCCTGCTGTGAGAGCTAAGGGGCTCAGACATTTTTGCTGGCTAAGAAGGAAGTTAATGGGATTCTTTCTTTTTCATGTTGGTGACTCATCTACGTTAAGAAACAGGCAGTTCAGTTTCTTATGACCTTATCAGAATGACCTTATCAGAATGAGGAAGCCAGGATAGTACAGCTCTGTGAATTCCAAACTGTGTCCTGAAGCGCCCCGGAGTAGCACAGCAAAGTCATAAGGTTGGCATGGGATATTTGAAAACTTTGAGGAAACACAGAGAGACATCTATCAGACACCAACTTCACCACCACTAGTAAGTTGTTGGGACCTAACTACTCAGTAAATGGAGCTTTTATGAGTTCTTTTAGGACACCTTGAAAAAATTACAGAATCACTAACACACAGTAAAGTGGAAGTGTTTGAATTTGGGAACTTCTGGTGAAGTTGTTAGGAGTATTGGTTTCAAAGCTTGTTCCTGCCTCCTGTCCCTTGGGCAAGAGAGTTACTTTCTTGAACTGTTTCCTCTGTAAAGTGGAGATGGCACTACTCCCTCATTCCGTGGAGTTATTGAGAGGAACAAGCGAATTCATATGAGTAAAGGAATTTAAATGGAGCTTGGCACAGCGTAAACACGAATATTAGCATTATTTAAGTAATGCCACAGTACCTGGGCTGTTTCAAGTTCATTATCTTGTGAAGGCAGCAAATGCATGGCACAAGTACCCCTGCTGGGGGAGGGAGGACTGGCAGAGTAGTTCAGGAGGCTCAGAATGAAGTAGAACTTTATATTCTGCATGAAATTACAGTGTAATAGTGTTACACGGCTTTATGCTCTTCGATGGAAAACGAGTTCTTCCCCAGCCTCTCATTTCAGGAGACTGCATTTCCAAATGCGCCTCTAGTTTCAGAGTAATGTCCTTGGGCATATTCATTCCTTTTCTCTCTCTTCCTTGTATCCCCCACCTTCACCAAGTGAAATGACCTGTCTCTGCCAGAAATGGTTCAGATAAAAGGCACATAAGATGGTGTCTCTGCCTTGTTTCCTGCACTAATGGAAAGGAGCATGGCTTAATAATAGTTGTTGGGAGGGCGGGGGGCGGTGTCTCCCACAAGTGCCAGGAAATCTGCTCCACACACCCGGAAGGCTTCAGTCTGTAATTGAGCTGGTTTGTGATGGCTTAGCCAGCCCATTTTTCCCCATCTCCATTTGGTCTCCTCTTCTTTTACCTTAAGGGGGCCTCAGATTACACTGGGTTAGATTTTTCTGTCCTTAGTGCATATATGTATGTGTGTGCAAGCTGCTGCTGTGTTTTGCTTTCTGTAGCAGGGATCGGCCTTCTCCGCTCCTCACCCTCCTTCCTTTGCTCCAGTCTGTGTTGCTCGGTCTTGTCCAGGGCACTTCCTTTTTCATCTTCACATACGTTATTGACTGCTTCTCATTCTGACTTGTAGCAGAGAGTTTAGCTGTGGCCTCATTGCTCATTCTGATGGTGTGCTTTTTGGATTCTGCCAAATCTCTTTTGCATTTGTTTTTCACCTCAGCACTCCATGCTGTCGGCAGTTCAGCAAGCCCTTTCCAAGCTGATTTTTCCCCCGTTTATTTTTTAATTAGTTTTCTTCTCCTGTGTCTCCACCCCATCCTGCAGTTTTTTGTGGATAACAGTTAAGAGCCCCACTCTTTCTTGTGTGATTTTAAGAAAGTGTGAGTGTTGACAAAAAGAGTCAAACTCTGTAAAATATTTGAAGAGATTTATTCTGAGCTAAATATGAGTGACCATGGCCCATGACACAGCCCTCGGGATGTTCTGAGAACATGTGCCCAAGGTGGTTGGGTACAGCTTGGTTCTATATACTTTAGGAAGGCATGAGACATCAATCAAATATGTTTAAGAAATGCATTGGCTTGGCTTAGAAAGGTGGGACAACTCAAAGCAGGGGCTTCCCGGCTATAGGTAAATGTAAACATTTTTGGGTTGACAGTTGAGTTTATCTGAAGACCTGGGATTAATAGGAAGGAATGTTCAGGTTAAGGTAAAGAACTGTGGAGACCAAGTTTTCTTGTGCAGAAGAATCTCTCAGATAGCAGACTTCAGAGAGAGAGAGCAGGTTGTAAAATATTTCTTAACAGACCTAAAAGGGTGCCTGGCTCTTAATTGATTATTTCCTGGATATCTCCTGGGGAAGGAAGGAAGGAAAACAAAGGGGAAAGGGGATTCTCTATAGAATGTGGGTTTTTCCCACAAGAAACTTTGCAGGACAATTTCAAGATATGGCAAGGAAATATATTTTGGGGTAAAACATTTTGATTTTCTTCCTTGTTAGGCCAGAATCAGATTGGAAAGTCAGTCACTATATACAGAGTCAAATAAAACTCATCTGATGAGAATTTATGGTTTGTAGGGCATGACTCCCCAGACCTCTTAGACAGGAATTTGGGCAAGATAAAAAAATCAGAGCTTAGTCCCCAGTCCCCGCTCTTAGCCAAAAATCATTCTACAGAAGGCATATGCAGGCCAACAGCAGTGGGTCCCATGGTGCTAGGAATGCTCATTCCTAGAATTGTCTGATCTGGTCATTTGGCGAGGTCCCATGGTACTAGGAAGGCTTGTTCCTAGAGTCTTCTGATTTGATGGTAATAGTTTTAAATATTAGCGATTTGGGTAATGGGGAGAGGACATGGTCTGACCTGATGTAATAGCTAATTCTTTAAGAGGTGAGATGGAGTCAGGACTAGGGTTTAGTCTAAAAAAGTCCTGGATCAGATCTATTTTCTGAGCTATCACGATCCAGGTCTTTAATTGTGCCTTTCCTTCTGCTGTATCTGGCATAACATCCACAAGGAAGGTCTAATGTTAATATAGTAACAAATATCATAAACATAGTGAAGATTTGTACATCCAAGGCTATAGGTAGAATCTGAGGGCAGTAAACAACCCAGTCAGCCGGAAAAAAAAAAACCCTGCATACATCATTATATTCTTTGATCAGACTTACAATGTGTTTATCCTTCTTATTAAGGGTTATTTGAACCCTATAATATACCTTATTTTGAAAATTGTGGGACCAACATTTAATTCGAATTTAATAAATTTAATTTCTTTTCCAGCCAATTTATCTCCCTAGGTATAGCATCCTGAGGGAGGGTATAAATTAAATGCAAGACATGCCTGGTCCTTGGTGTTTAAACTGTTAACAGACTTGTTAACAGTAACCACTTTTGTATTGCACCATCTACTAGTATTTGGGAGAGAAAAGGTTTTGGCCACAGGAGAAGTCATATAATTCTGCAGTGTTATTTTTTCCTTGGCGGGACTCTGTATGGCTGAAGGCTTTAAGAGTCAAAAGACTTATAGCCAATAAATTGTTCTAGGCCATATAGGAATGGATGTGGACAGGCATTCATTACTTCTTAAAATTATTAAGTAAAAAAACCTAACAGTAATACCAAAAGGCAAAGTTACAAGACTGACTTATTTTTAACTTTCGGTTCCTGTTACAGACTTACAGCAATTAACTATACAAAATGTAAACATTGTTTTGAAAAATAATTAAAAATATGTGTATGTATATATATTTATCTTCACAACTTATAATTGGGAGTATTACATCCAAGAGGCTTTGTTACAGAGTATTTTATCCTGTTAGTAAATATTTTCCCTTAATTTTATAGTAAGAAGAAAATTTTTATGGCTGGGAGGATGCAAAAGTGACATAAATAGTTTAGAAGGCAACTGAACTTGTTTTACCAGCTGTTTAGGCATTTTTTTGTACCCCCTTCTTGATTTGGAGGGTTTGATGTTGTCCTAATTTTATTCCTCACACAGGCCCTTACAATCTTACGTGCCCGTCTCTTCTGCGTTAGTCCCTGGGCCTAGACGGGGGCAGCTCATAAAGTTTTAGCAGCAGAGCATTAACAGTGAAACAGATCCGGGGCCAGTGGGATGCCAAATGAGGGAGATTCTTATCTCTGGTCTTTAGAATACCACGATTTTTGTTTCCTTGGAAGTAAAACAAAGATAAATAACATTTATATTTTGACAGTTACAAGAATAATTCGTATGTTAGAACAGAAAAAGGAACCTATTCCATTAGGGCACCTATTAAAAACGTAAAGAAAAATTATAATCTGATACTTTCTAAAGGATTATTGTAGCCAAGAAATAATAATTTAATCTGCACTCAGAAAGTTAGGGCTGAAATCTATTGTACCCTTGAAACGGTTTTTTTTTAGCTGCCTTTTTTATTAAAGAGTATTACAGCCAGGCCAATTTGTGTGCAAGGTTAGTTTTAGGCATATTATGCTTACCTGATTATTTGCATAAAATGTGAGAAATTTCTTGACTGACCATATAGAATCCTTTTAAAGTTGATTTGCTGAAACTTTACCTAAAAATAGGCTATTTTAGTTTCAGTCTTGGTAAAATAACCAGTGTCTCCAATTGTTTAAAAAACTGTTACTGAACTTATGCAGACAACTATATTTGTCATAAAATTACAGTCTGAATTTTGGAGAACTCAGAAAGGTAAATCTCACAAAAACATACTTTAACAAAATAACGTAAAAGAAAAAGATTTTCTTGACCCTTCTTTAACCAGAGCAGCAGCTTTTAAAACAAGGTATTTGTTTACCTTGGAAATGGCATTTGCAAACCAAACATGGGTTTGAGCAATGCTGGTCATGGCATTTATTTATTGTTCCCAAGATTGTGGCTTTGTCTTGAAATTTTGGGTTTTATTCATCTGTCATCTTGCTCAATGATAGATAAAATATGGGTCCTATTTGCAAGCGTTTCATGATCTGTGGGAAGTTTCCAGAGCGGTACTTGGTTATCTACCGTAATTATTAGTTGGAAAGGATTTGTATAAAGTGCTACGAATGAGTGATAACCTGTGTCTTTAAAGTATGTCTTCTGGAAGACAGGCAGCTTCCTTTTATAAATGAGATTGGGATATAGTCGATGAAACACCTAAAATATTAACTTTTAGCATCTGAATTTTGAGGGAGAAGAGTGTTCATAGCTTTTATTGTAAACACTGTGGCCCCCAAATATTAGGATGTCCTGCCTGGGTTATTTAGAAAGCCTTGAGAGATTTGAAATGATAACAAGTGATCTGAAAGAAAAGGATAGAGGCTACAGGAACACACAGACATGTTTCTTATAAAAATAAAGCCTAAGCACCTGGAGTTATACCAGTCTAGGTCTCCAAAACTGTGACATCCAAAAAAGCTATGGTAAAGAGTTTTCTGCCTGTATCATTTCTTACCTCTTAGGGTTGATTGCTGATAGACTTTTAGACGCTGAATGGAGTAAAACACAGTGATCGTTGGATGCCTTAGGAATTTCCAATCTAGGTCAGGTATGGTGGCTCATACCTGTAATCCCAGCACTTTGGGAGGCCAAGGTGGAAGGATCACTTAAGACCAGCCAGGGCAACATGGGGAAACCCCATCTCTACAAAAAAAAAATTACAAAAATTAGCCAGGTGTGGTGTCATGTACTCATAGTCCCAGCTACTTGGGAGGCTGAGGTAGGAGGATTGCTTGAGCCTGGGAGGCAGAGGCTGGAGTGAGCTATGATCTTACTGCACGCCAGCCTGGTGACAGAGACCTTGCCTCAAAAAAAAGGCGGCGCGGGGGGGTTGCGGTGCAGAATTTCCAATCTAAAGTCACCGCATCAGGCTCTGTCCTCTGTGAGGAGCTCTGCTAACTCAAGGAATGTGGTGTCTGCTGCAAGGAATAAAGGTAGTTATCGGTTCCCACTGGTGCTCCTAGATAGATCCTTTGTTCTCAAGGGTGGGCCACAAACTGGCAGTTTCAGCAACACTTGGCAGTCTCCTTAGACCTGCTGATTCAGAATCTGAATGACCACATCCCCAGGTGAGTCACACAACAGTGATGTTCAAGGAGCAGTTGTAGGCTCAGCCTGTTTCATGGGCAGCAGTGGCCACATCTCAGAGGCACCGTGTTGTAGGCATGGCCTGGCTGTATTTTAGTTTAGATTCTGATTTCCTATCATTTTTATGATAAATTCTAATACAAAGTGATCTAGATATATATCCATATGTCAGTTTGTGATTTGGTTTTGTACCTTTCTGTGGGTATTCATGTGCCAGTGTGTAGATCATGAAAAGAATTCTTTATTGATTGTCTACCATGAGGTCTCAGGATGAGATGATAACAGTGCCTGTTGTATACAGTCATCGTAGAATGTGCTGGAGATAGAAGCAGTAAGACACTGCTGCTGCATTTGAGGAGTCTGGTCTGGGGAGATAAGTATGTAAAGGGAAAATTTTATCTTAAACTATGTCTTGTGATAACATAAGGGACCAGAGAGAAGAGCTTGTAGTTCTTTATCCCACCGCTTGCAGTATACTTGGATAGGTGGACAACTTTATATGATAAGACATTTTTAGAGCTTTACCTCTTTTGGGAGCTGTCAGATTGCTTTTGACCTCTTTTGGGAGCTGTCCTGATTGCTTTTTAAACCAAATGATCGCACCTTTTGTGTTTTAAATAGCCTAAACAGTCATTTGTTTAGTTACCACCTGCTGCTGTGTAGCCTTAGGGGGAGGAGTGTTTACTGTTGAGTTTCTGCTCCACTCCTTGACTGTGGATTCCTGCTTTCTATTAAATGAAACGACTACCCTCTCTTTTTGTTTTTGAACTCTAATGGAAGGCATGTTATCTTTACATTTAAAGCTTTTTCTTCCAGATTGCCTAGTTAATGCATGGTCACTAATCCTTGTAGTAGAATTAACCCTATTTGAAGATTTAGCCGGTGGATTTTGGCTCTCTTAATGCAAGATTTCTCAAGAATTTTGCAGAAGAGAGATGCAATAACCATATCACGTATGTACTTTTTGTCGATAAGTATGGAACAAAGACTGTCTGGGAAACCACCGTGTTTGCAATCAGCCTATTTCCTTTTCCTAAAAACTAGAAGTTCTTTTTCTATATTTCTATTTACTTTTCCTGTATTATTTTTCTATATTTCCTACTTTTTCTATATTCTTTTTCTGTATTTCTACTTGCTTTTACATACGCCTTTGCTTTGGTATCACATAAACTTGGGATGAAGTCCTATAATTACTTATTAGCTAGATGGGTTTTGGAAGTTCATTCTCTGAACCACACATGTAAAATAGGAAGCAAATATTTCCAGATGATGTTAAGAATGAAATGAACTAGTGTATACGGAGGGTCTGGTAGAGTTCATCCAGTCATTTATTTGATTTGAGCCCCCAGCATCTAGCAGGCACAGGTCCTGGGAACTGTATGCTAGAGAGTGTGTTGTAATACGCTTACAGATAAAAACGGACATGCCCTGCCCTTTATGGGGTTTATGGTTCTTTAGTATATGACCAAAATGCCAGCAGGGGCTGGGCAGGTTACACAGGTATGTAAAGCAGCCTGCATGGGTTCTGTGGCAAATTGGAAAGCCATGCCTCAATTCTCGATTCCTGCCGGTCTTCTCACAGGGAAATGGTTCGGTGGTATCAGATAGTCCTATTTTTTTAAGGAGAGTCCAGAAACTCAGATTTTTACGAGAAATCTCCATTTTTAAAATGTTGGTAACTAATAAACTTCCTAACCTCTGACTTCTAATTTACCATCAAATACCAAGGGTATATCCGTATCAACTAATGTAACTTTGATGTTGTGTTCTCTCTGGCCCATCAGTGATGACACAAAGAATGGCTCCCATCTGCCATCCCATGCTCTCTCTTACTGATAGGAGACATTCCTGGGCTCTGTATTTCAGGGCTTTGCCTCTTCTGTCCTTGTGAATCATGGACTGCAACAATGAGAAACTTGACCCTGGGGTGGCCCCTTGTCTGTGGGGGAAACAAATATTTTAAAAGGTCCATACTGGATTGAGCTCTGGATATGGTCTTCTTACTGCTCTGGCTTAGTTGCTCCTTTCTCTTGAGGCCAAAGATGACAATGTGCAGTGGTAAGCTTCAGAGACTAGCTGTTCCTGGCAGGTAGGACCTGACTTTTTACTTATTCACTGCAGGGTTTAGCTTGTATGAGCACTCAAATACTGAACTACAAATTATTGCCTAAAACAAATAAAAAGTAATGCCTTTCAGACCTCTTTGTCAGTATGGGTATAGGCTGTATTCTGGAAAAGGTAAACTCTAACACATGTCTACTTACCTTTGAATTGCATTGTCCATTCCTGGGTGTGAACTTGAGAGGGGAAGCTTTCTCAAGAAGGGAAGGCTCTTGGTTTACTGTAGGGTCCTCTTCAGCTGTGATTTTCTTAGCATCTTGTATGGCCTCAAAAGGGTTCTGGTTCATGGCAGGTAGGAACCGTTGTATTCTTCAGACAGTCCATGAGCTTTGGAATGGCAGCTGATGGTGTTAATGAGATGGTTTTGGCAATGGCTGTGGGGCAGAACAGGTGGGAATGAGCCACAGGATTTTACCTAGGCAGGGCCGGTTGGCAAGCTTTTCACTCACTGCCAGCCATTAGGTGGACAAAATGCAGCCTGGTTTAAATACTTGAGGCAGTGAAGAATTGGACCCAGAAAATAACAGACTCAAGGAGATGATTTCCATGTGAGAATTTAGCACAAAATGGGACAAATTTTTACAGAAGGAGTAATCTTTTTGATAAAGAGGAAAGATTGGGATCCTCTTAGTCGTTGTTTTAAGGCATAGTTCCAGAAGGTCACAGCATTTGTATGAGACCAGTCACGGCAACAATGTATGTTAGCGATGAGTGTGTGTGTGTTTAGGAATGCAGAAAAGAATGGGTGCAGTGGAGAGTAAGAAAGGTGTTTCTTGGAAGGGGAAAGTCATAGATTTCACAGAAAGTTGGGAGTGGTTCTTAGCACTGTAGATGTTTAAATGCTTAGAGTCTGCCCTCGTCAAATTACAGGGTAAGAAAAGCTCTGGTAAGAATCCTTATTTTTACTTTTGGTGCCCCAGTTGCCTAAAAGGTCCTCTAGCCAGAAGCTAAACAAGTGTTTTTCCCCCTGGGTAAATATCTGACATCTCCCAGATGTTTTTGCTCTAGTACAAATGCCGTTTATTGATTTATGGCCTCTCAATTTCACCCCTGTTCCTTGCTCTGTGAAAATGGATCTGGGCCCCTTAAATGTTTTTCCTTTGCAGCTGGAACATGTTAATCTTTGCCAGTAGAGGGCGCTGGAGAGACATTCCAGGAGGGGGAAAGGGGTTTTGCTTCCTGCTTCCAGTGGTTTCTGGGAAAGCTCTTCCAGAGTGTGTCCTCTCCGGTGACCTTTTGTGATGTGTGGTGGCCAGCAGCTTCCTCTGGCACCCCCTTGGGGTGTCTGGTAGCAGAGTGCTGCCAGTGTGCTACCTCCCTGTGATCAGCTTTCCAGCACCATAGAGGGCACCACAGTGACTTTTCTGCCATCTAGTAAGTTGTAGTTGTGTCTTCTCCAACAAAGTCAGGGTCTCAGCCCCACCCACAGTTGGGTGTTTTCATGGATGTTTCATCCACTTAATGGATTTCTCAGTCTGAGGGTAGTGGCTACTCCTTATATCTGGCCTTTCTGTATGCTCCAGAGTTGCTTGCATTACTTCTTACTGGTCAAATCTTCTTAACAGAATCCCAGGTTGTGGTTAATAATTGTTTATATTAAGCTTTCCTTGTTCAAATTAGTATGTTTTCCATCTGCTCATTGGACCCTAAGTGATTGAACAAACCTAACAAAAAAAATAAAGAAAAATTGTGGAAGACTTAGAAATGGGTAAAACATTAAAATCTAATGCAACCTTCTGGGTTATCTGTGTCTTCCATTTTCTTTGAACTGTTTTATATTTTGGCAAGTTATAGGAAAGTGATAGTAATGGAAATGGTTCTTGCTCATAGAATTGCACATGAATTTTGCCCAATCATTTAGGAGGGAATTATTGATCCCTCCCAAAAAACCATTTTTATGTATAACAGATTGACATTCCTAATTGTCTACACACATGTATTTTGTATTTTTTGGACCTGTTGTAACATCTTTCTGGTTCCTACATTAGAGCTAAACAAGATCTTTGACGTGTTTATTTTATATTTGTAAAAGTCATGGTTTATCTTTTAAAATATTCTATAACTATGATATGGAGTTTGCAAGATATGCACATATATGTTAAAAATGCCACAGAAAATGGGATATGAATTGTTAGAAAAATGATTTAAATGCATTTTAATACTTTATAATTGGACAGACATGGATAAAATCATCTTATGAATTAAAAAGAAAAAGTATCACTATTATGTATTGAAAATAAAACATTCATAACATACCCACAGATTGGGAGAAAATATTTGCAAATAATAGCTGATAAGGGTTTAGAATATGTACAATATGTAAATAACTCTACAACTCAATGACAGACAGATGAGCCAATTAATAAATGAGCAAAGGATCTGAACAGATATTTCCCCCAAAATAAATAAAAATAATAACGTGAAAAGACAAGATTCTCACTCTCTTTAGTCAGCAGGAAAATGGAAATCAAAACCACAATGAGATAGCACTGTACATCTGTTAGGATGGCTGTCATCAAAAAGACAGATGGCTGGGAAAGATGGGAGAAAGGAAAGAGAATAGGGAGAGAATAAAACAGCAGCCCCCAACCTTTTTGGCACCAGGGACTAGTTTCATGGTGGGTAATTTTTCCACGGATTGGGGGGTTGTTTTGGGATGAAACTGTTCCATCTCAGATCATCGGGCATTAGATTCTCATAAGGAACATGCAGCCTGGATCCCTTACATGTGCAGTTTACAATAGGGTTTGTGCTCCTATGGGAATCTCATTCAGCTGGTGATCTGACAGGACGTGGAGCTCAGGTGATAATACTCACTTGCAGGCTGCTCACCTCCTGCTGTGTGGCCCAGTTCCTAACAGGCCAAGGACTGGTAGTGGTCCACGGCCTGGGGTTGGGGACTCCTGTGTTAAAGGACACAAAATTATAGCTAAGTAGGAGAAATAAGTTCTAGTGTTCCGTATCACTGTAGGATGTCTGTAGTTAAGCATAATACATAGTTTCAAATAGCATCTTGAACCTTCCCAACACAATGGTAAATATTTGAGATGATGGATATGTGATTCCCCTAATCTACTCTTTGTACATTCTGTGTATTAAAACATCATGTACCCCTTGACTATGTACAGTTATTATTTGTCAATTTAAAAAATTGTTAAAGAGACAGATAAGTGTTGGCAAGAATATGATGAAATTGGAACCTGCATACACTGGTGGGAATGTAAAATGGTTTAGCTACCATGGAAAACATTTTAGCAGTTCATCAAAACGTTAAATACAGAGTTATATGACCCAATAATTCTACCCCTAGGTATATACTCAAGGGGAATGAAACACACACACACACACACACACACACACACACACACGTCATACACAAAATGCTCATAGCAGTTTTATTCATAATAGCATCAACTGATGAATAGATCAACAAAATGTGATACATCAATTCAATGGAATGTTATTTGGCTATAAACAAAATGAAGTACTGATATATGCTATAACATTGGACCTTGTGAAGGTGAAAGAAACCTGCCAAAGAACACTGCATATGATTCCATTTATATCGTGTCCAGAATATGCATATCTATAGAGACACTAAAGTAGATTAATGCTTGCTTAGAGCTGGAAGGGAGGAGGAGGGGTTAGGAGATAGTAGCTAAAGGACATGGGTTTCATTTGGGTATGATAAAATGTTACATGAAATTCTCTACAGCCACACTACCTTGAATGTGTCCAATCTGTTCTGATATTGGAAGCTAAGCAGAGTTGGGCCTGGTTAGCACTTGTATGGGAGAAAAGTTATAAAGCTGTTTGTTATAATGCTTATACAACTCTGAGCACAGGTAAAACCATTATATTATACATTTTAAATTGGTTAGTTATATGGGATGTGAATTTTTATCTCAGCAAACTGTTGCCAAAAAAGGTTTATAACCTAGACAAATAATTATCAAATAAACCACATTCCTCTGTGGTGGGTGGTAAATACTTCCTGTGTAGCAATGTACAAATTCATATGTGAGGATCTTCATAGGCTTTCTTGATGTCCTCTCATAGAATTCTTCCTTTCACTTTGGAACACCATTTCTTAAAGAGATTATGGCAAAGTGACATGAATAGTTGCTTGATTTCTTGATGGATGGTTCCCCTTGTCTACCCTCTGGAGTTTAGTCCTTTTAATAGACATGTTAGAAGCCCAGAACCTCTAGAGCCTGAGGGGGAGCAGCTTGGTTGAGTAGCTCTCTACCCACTGGAGGTATTTGGGGTCAGATGACTGGATTTGTTGCTGGCTGTGAGAATGATCTGACCAGGGCAGGGCCAAGTGACTGACATGGCTGAGCAGTGACTGGCCTTTCTTGCTTGCTGTGTCAAGTTGTCTGTCTCCTGGTACTTCCCACCCAGTGAGATGAGGAAGAAGGAATTGCCTCTCTAGACAAAGATGATTCTGTCTGCAATATATGATATAGCACTATTGCTCTGTGGAACCTTCAGGCAGCCATCCTCCCTAACAGACCAGCTCCTCCATTTTCCTGTTTTGATGAATGACATGTCACCTTTTGCTCAGCTGCCCAAGCTGGAAACCTAGTGTTCATTCCATATTCCTCTTCCTCCTTCCTCCTTCCCCTCCAGTTAGTCAGTCATTGCCCATTGTCCTGCTGATTTGACCCCTTACATGTTTTTAGCTTTTGGTTTCTTTACTTATTATGACTGGATTGCCACTACCCTGTTCAGGCCTTTATTGGACTCATTTCTCACCCAGATTTTCATGAGCCACCCCACTGGGCTCCAACCCTGCCCCCTTCAAACCTATCCTCTGCACAGTAGCCAGTATCAAATATGGCAGCCTCACCACTGTGAAATGTCTTCAGTGATTTACCTCCCATTTGATGGTGGTTCTCAATGAATAGGGGAGGAGTTTCTGAATCATCTAGGAACCAGAGCCCTTTTCAAAGTATTTAGGTGTAGATCTGTAACCAGGTTTTGTCTTGGATGTTGTGAGTTCTTGGCCTACAACCTCTTAAAGAATAAGCAGAGTGGGGCCGCTTCAGCTGCACCGTATGCTCACAAAGTAAAATTTCAGACCCAAAACAGTGTTGCAGAAAGGTGATTTTATTTAGGTAGAGAAAGAGAAGGAAAAGGGGAAGAAGAGAAAGGCTTCCGTGAAGAGTGTGGAAATGGATTCCAGAGGAGAAATCCCGGAGGGAGCTCCAACGGTGTGGGAGGGAATTCCAGAAAGCTGGAAATCCGGCGCAGGTGAGCACGGACTTTTATCCTGGGAGAAACCCCCACCTTCTCCAAGACCCTGGGCCAATGAAAGGAGTTCCTTAGAACTTCCGCTGGAGTGATTGACTTTTAGTTTCTTCCCGTGCCTGTGAAATTCAAACATAAACCGTTGAATCTCCTGGTTGGAGAGAGATGGGGGGGGGGGTGTGGCGCTGGGAAATTCTTGCCCTTAAAGCTACGCCCCCTCATGGACCTGGAAAGGGAACACATTCCCTCAGATCCTATCCTGGACCCATAAGCTGAAGAGGGGCCTTGGGAAAGGGCTTCTGCATCTTGAAAAAATCTCTCCAAACAGGACAATACTCAGTAAGTTATGCTTAGAAAACAATTTATTTTTAAATAATTCCACAGGAAGTTGTAAAACTAGTACAAAGAGACCCACGGGCCCATCTTTCCCCAAATTTTACGCTCTGTTACAATGCCAAACTAAAAAATTGATGCTAATAGGTTACTTTTTATAGACCACAGACCTATGCAATATTTTTTTAATGCCCATTTCTCTTGCCAGGTAAGAGTGTGGCACTTCGTGCTAACATGAGATGTTGGATTATTTCTTAACTGGGACACATTCTTATTTAGGAATGGCATGGGTGGTGTTGATTCTGTGCATGGTGGTGGTTATGGTGTGTCTTGTATGTACATGTGTGAGAGAGATTGGTGGCAACTACCAGTTTTTCCTTGTAGAGTGAATTATATCCCCAAAGAGCTTGGCAAGGAATACATTTGAGTAATGTAATTCTATCTAGTGATCTGAGGTCATGACTTTCTTATGTTAAAAAGTTAGAACTGCCGCAACAGGTTTTATGCTGGAAGAATTGTATAGACATTGATTCTTCTTGAATACAAGATTCAGTTAGCTTAGAATGTCATTGTGAATTGTTTTCCAGGTATGTGTAAATTTGACCTTGTTTTAACTTACTTAGATTGTAAAATATAAGGGTTCAAAGCTGGTTTTTTGTTTTGTTTTCTGAACTTGTTTTGGTCAAAATTGTAAAATACGGTGTCTGCCAGGGAATGGCTCTTTGCAGTGAATCAGAGTGGAGTTTTGTTTTGAGAGATGAAGTATTATTTTGGGTCATAATGAATTTAGTGGAATGGATTTCAGACTTTCAGGTGCTGACCCAGAAAATTATTTGAAGCAACAGTCTTTACCCATACTAGGAATTGGGCTAGTCTGCTTTGCTTCCTCATCAAAACTGATGGACAAGATAGAAAATTCTCTTGTATCAGTTGCAGTAACATTTTGCTGACACTTGGTGCATTTTTGTGTGTGTGTGTTTCACACAGATACGCTTACATCCTTTGAGAAAGGAACTGAAGGGGAGAAAGAAAACCACAACCTGCTTCAGAATAAAACTAGGTCAGCAAAGGCAGATTTTAATGTGTTTAGATCAGGCAGAAGGCTTGGTCCTTCCACTTTGCTCGCAGAGGCCTCTGGGGCTCATTGTAGGAGTCATGAGACTTATCCAGTAACACCTATCTCTCATCAAGGATCAGTCACTAGACTAGGCCCTTTGCAAATTTAAACCCTGCAGGTAGGCATATTACAGATGAGGAAACTGGATCTTCATTTCTGTAACTTCAAGGGGGCACAGGGCTGGCTTATGTCAGTGCAGAGATTTTAATCTGGATCTAATTGCCAAGCCTCTCTACCGCACCAGATTGCCTCTCCATCCATGCACAACACTCTAGGTTTGGCTCTGGCCCTCTTGAATAATTCCAAAGCAGGCTTCTAAGAGAGGATTGCAAAGACCAACTTCTTTCACAGCTGAGAAGCTGCCTTCTGAAGTGTATCTCTAGCGGAGAATTCAGAACACTAGATGCTATGTCCTTTCATGATGGGTGATGATCTCATTAGAGCAGGGAGACTTTGTGGTTCAAAGAGAGAAGAAAACAGTCCTTTGAAAGTTCCTCATGTGTTTCATTTATCTGTGTTTCTCCTACCTTGTTATTGATGTGATGAAGCAGTTGTTGGGGGCTGAGATGGAAGCTGGGGGGTGGGGGCAGAGGTTGGTGGGAGTCAAGGCTTACAGGTTCTTCCAAGAGACTCCTAGAGCAGTGATGCCTATAGTTTCCAAGGATACCACCAACAGCCATCTTTACTGACCAAGGGGGCTACAAGGACTTTTCCCAACAAATATTAAGTAGTCAATTCATAGAAAGATTTGAATCTTTTCCTTCAAGAAGTTTGAATCTCAACAGGGAGCAGATTGTAAAGCTAAAAGTCAAATGTATGTATGTATCAAGAATTATGAGACTATGGATTTGCATGCACAAGACACAGCAATGTGGCCCTATCCTTCAAGCAGGGTGACCAATAGGGACAAGTTTGTTCACCCTACCTTGATAGTCTTTGTGGCCCTGAGGAAGTCACTTAGGCTTTCTGGATTCTGAGGCCTCTTTCTCTCTCACCAGGTGCTTTTAAATTTCCTTTCAGTTTCTTAGGATTAGCAGTGAGGTGTGACTGAGTCACAAGCCTGTGTTGGGTGGTGAACTTGAGGCCTGGAAGCCAGTGCTCAGAATCCTTTGAAAGTGCTGATCAGAAGTCAGTATTTGATTGAGAACAATACCAGCTACTGTTTAGAAAGTCCAGAGTAGTCGGGATAAAGTAACACCTATCGTAGACTGAGCAGGTGAGGGAGACTGTAAACTGTTCACCATCCAAAGTCTTGTATATTTCCCTCAGTCTTTAAGACTTCCACAGCTTCAAGTGCTTAGGGTGGTGGTGGTAAAGAAGGCTGCAGATGTGTTTTATTTGGGCCACCCCAGAATTTTTTTAAAAAAATTTAAATTAGCACTAGCATTTAAAAATAGGCAGATTTGACCAAAACTCTGGGTTTCTGGCTTCTTTGGAAAATTGGAAGATCTGGCTATCCCAGGCAGTCTTGGTTGCCCTAACAGAGGGGTGCCTGGTCCTTGGTTCAACACAGCCCCTGCCTCTCTGCCATGCTCCCCTACCTCATACCTGTTTCTCTTCGCTCAGTACGCTTCTACCTGCTTATTGACCTGGGAAGATGGTTAACTTAGCTCAATAGGTCTCAACTCTGGCTACACCTTAGAGTCTCTTGGAGTGCTTGAAATTATACTGCTTTTCTGGCCCTGTCTAGACCCATTGAATTACGATCTTGGGGAGGGCTACCATTTGTATTTAAAAGGTCTTCCAGCATGATTGTGATGCCCAGTGAGGGTTGAGATACTGGTACCTCAGCTTGATCCTGGGCTGGGTTTTGATGGAGAGAGAGAAGAGCCACAGAATTGAGGAAAATAACCTAATCTAGTTGATAGGGCCAATAACACCATGAGCTAAATGTTAACTGAACACCCTGGGAAAAATCAGCCACTTTAAAAACGTGAATATCCAAATGATGTATTCATGGCATGTTTTGCTAAGGTATTAATAAACTCCCCCTTAGATCTTGCTGTATTGCTGTAGGCATTTAAATCATTACAATAATAGGGTGTTTTTTTGGCATGGAGTGATTATTAAAGTATTTTTAATGGGCTTATAAATCTAGTGTCATGAGAGGCAAGTGACAGATTTAGTGTATTTGAGGAAAGGGATAAAGGGGAGGGGGCACAGTCAAATTAGCTTTGGTTTTCTGTTTTGCATAGTGACTTCATTCATCTCTAATTCTCACTGAAACTCAGTTTCTGTCTGTTGCTCCTCTTCCCTTTCCTACCATGATCACATTCTAGGCTATGAGTGTCATCCCGAATTATTGAAAACATTCAGATTTTCAATACAAACCTGTTTTTTCTCAGTTAAGTTTAAAATGTAAGAACCGCAGACACCACCTATTTCTGCTGCCTAATTTTAAGGGCAGACAAAACCAAGGTTTTGAGATAAGTGACTTGTTCAAAGCTCTGCCCCTAGCCCTGGAACTCTGTACAGTGTTTAGAGTTGTTCTTCACAGGTCCCATGACTGCAGAGAAAGCTTGGAGCTTTGGTTTCAGGAACTTCTTTTCTTTACCTTTTATTCCTGGTGTCTAGCCTGGACCTTGAGATTAGTTGGAGGAATTTGAAGGGTGAGACCCAGTTTAGGCCACAGAATCTCCTTGAAACCTCTTGAGGCTTCTCTGCAGCCCAGAAGAGTCTCTGATATGGTTTGGCTGTGTTCCCACCCACATCTCATCTTGAATTGTCGTTCCCATAATCCACATGTGTTGTGGGGGGTAATTTAATCACAGGGGGCGGTTACCCTCATGGTGTTCTCGTGATAGAGAGTTCTTATGCAATCTGATGGTTTTGTAAGGACCTTATCCCCCTTTTGCTTGGCACTTCTTGCTGCCACCATGTGAAGAAGGATGTTTTTGCTTCCCCTTCACTGAGACCTCACCAGTCATGCTGATCTGTTAGTCAATTAAACTTCTTTCCTTTATAATTTACCCCATCTTGGATATGTCTTTATTAGCAGCGTGAGAACAGACTAATACAGGGACCCACCAGTAGAGTCCCTGATTTCAGCGTGTTATGGCTGTTCTGTGGGGGGTGGTGGGTAGGTGTGTGCATGGTTGGAGGATGTTTCCAAGTGCAGGGACTCTGTCTTGTAACCTAGGTGTTTTCTCCTCAGTACTTTAGCATCACTGGGAGCACCCAGCAAGCCCCTTCAATAAATATTTGATGAGGTTGCAGCTCTCTAGTTGGCCTCTTACCACCTTTTTATATAGTTTTCATCCTATGTCACTTTGATATAATTGCAAGAGAAGAATAGTAAGATTTGATATCTTTCTAAACTCCAGAAATGTGCTAGTAATCTCTCTTTTTCCTAAGGATAGCCTCTGTAGTTTAAGGTAGATAGATAGGTAGGTTATACAGAAGGGGAGAGAGAGAGAGAGAGAGAGAGAGAGAGAGAGTGTGTGTGTGTGTGTGTGTGTGTATGTGTGAATTTTTACCCTCTTGGTCTGTACTTGACTGCTGAGCTCTGAAAGAATTGGTTTGCTCACTGCCTAAATTTTACTTGCACCTCCTAATGACTTTGAAATTAAGTCCCTCCTGTGAGACTTCCCACTTGGCCATAGATAGATTCTACTCTCTATCGCGGAAGGCGAGACACCTCCTAGCAGAGATGCTCCACTGGCTAAGTAAATGTTTGCAAGATAATCTGGGAAATTTTCTTTTTAAATTTCCAGGTACAAACCAAACCTGCAATGACCAAAGCAGTACTGGGGGAGTAGGACAAAGGAGAAAGTGTTTTTTGAAACATTCTCCAGGTGGGAATTAATAATACCTACCTGGCTCCTCATTTGAAAACAGCTGACTAGCAGAGTTTCCTTGATGAAATCGGGGGTGGGGGGGGGAAGCCTATCACTCAAAGGAACTCATCTTACATAAATCAATGATTTAATGCCACCCCCCCCCCTTTTTTTTTTTGAGAGGGAATCTTGCTCTGTCACCCAGGCTGGAGTACAGTGGCGTGATCTCGGCTTACTGCAACCTCCGCCTCCCGGGTTCAAAGGATTCTCCTGCCTCAGCCGCCGGAATAGCTGGGATTACAGATATGTGCCACCACGCCCAGCTAATTCTTGTATTTTTAGTAGGGATGGGGTTTCACCATGTTGGCCAGGCTGGTCTCAAACTCCTGACCTCCTGATCTGCCTGCCTCGGCCTCTCAAAGTGCTGGGATTAGAGGCATGAGCCGCTGCACCTGGCCTCCTCTCTTTTTTTTTAGACGTGTTCCATTTATTCATTTCATAAATTTCAAGACCTTCTGAGTTTGAAGTTCTCTGAGAGGTACTGGGGCACTAAAGAGCACTGATTAGAGTTAGATGCCCAGTCTCCAACAGCGGTGCTACCTGGTAACTGTGTGACATTGAACAGATTGCTTAGTTCTTTGAGCCTTGATTTCCCCTACTCTGAATGGAAATAGTCAGCACCTACTTCATAGGCTTAGAGTGAGCATTAGAAGAGAGAATGTCTGTTAATGATCACTGTCTGTAATTGTTAGCTTTTCTTACAGTGGTAATTAAGATAATCTTGCCTTTATAGAGCATAAAGTTAGGTGGAAACATAGAAGAGAGGTTCAGAGGAGAAGCAATGTGATAGTAAATGACACACATGGCATTTGACCTTATCTGTGCTTTCCCCACCCTTGTCATGTCTTATTTATCTATCCTTGTCAGGAGTTCAGCTGTAAGAATTTTCTGGTATCATCCCGCAACTCTGTTATTCCATCGTGTTTAGGAAAGATGTGGTGTCAATGTGTGATGCTTCCAGGAAGTTTTGAGATATACAAGGCTGTTGCCCTGATGAAATATGGCCCTAGGCCAGGCTCTGTGGCTTGTGTCTGTAATCCTAGCACTTTGGGAGGCCAAGAAGGACAGATAACCTGAGGTCAGGAGTTGAAAACCGGCCCGGCCAACATGGTGAAACCCTGTCTCTACTAAAAATACAAAATTAGCCAGGCATGGTGGCACATGCCTGTAATCCCAGCTACTCAGGAGGCTGAGGCAAGAGAATCACTTGAACCCAGGAGGTGGAGGTTGCAGTGAGCTGAGGTCACTGCACCACTGGACTCTAGCCTGGGCGACAAGAGTGAAACTCCATCTCAAAAAACAACAAAAAAAGAAATATGGCCCCACACTGTTGTTCTTTTCTACTCTGTGTATCTTGGGCTTTTCCCTTTAGTATTTTCAATTACTTTTGGGGACTGTTACCTTTGTTAGAGAGCTCCCTCATTCTTCTAAAATTCTGAATCTGATTACTACTAGAAGAACCAAAGGTTATTGGAGAAACCAAATAACCAGACTTGTTAAATTAATGACCTTGGTTTATGCAAACCACTTAATAGTCTGAGCGGTCTTGAGGAAAGACCTCAAGGCTGACCTCCTTCTGACCTACCCTCTGACTGCCTCTTCTACTTTTAATGACCCTGTGATGACACTGAGCCCACCTGGGTAGTCTAGGATCTTCTTCCCCTTTTAAGGTCAGCTGATTAACAACCTCAATTCCATCTAATACCTTGATTTCCCTTTGCCATGTAGATTCTGGGGATGAGGATGTGGATGGATTTAGGGAGCCAGTATTCTGTCTACCACAGCTATCTTGCTCTTTTTGTTTAATTATGATATGTTCCAAAAAGTAGTAAAACATGTAATACAAGAAGATAAAAATACATTTAACATTAAGAAAAAAGACAAGGAGAAAAGAGTAGGAAAATGAGTCAGGAGTAGGATTTATACAAAAAAATTAGTTCACTTTACTTCCTGGAAGTGGATGGTGAGCTTTCCTGCCAGCCCTCTTGAAGAGGATAACCACATCACTGTCAGTTATGCTGTGGTGTGTCGATCTAGTAAAACCCAACCAGTTGTTCAGATACCTAGATGAATATTCTTGATATGAAGATGAAAGAAAAATTTCTCCCCTAAGTCTTCCTGGATACACAAAATGTATGATGAGCAAAACCTTTGACATGTTTACAGTAAACCCAATGGTATGTTTCATCTGGACTTTCTGTTCGTTCTTTTACTGCTTTGTATTTAAGGTCGAATATACATTGCTTTGAAAATCTCTTATAAGACGTGGTCCAGGGTCAGGCCAAATGCAGGAATTTGGAACAGCTGGAGCAGTGATTGCCATCTGGGGGCTCTCACCCCCTAGAGGTTTTTGAGGGTGCCCTGAGCTTTCATTATAAAATGAAAGTGTGATATATTTTTTTAACATTTGTATTTTTGAAGGACATAAAGTATGTATTTATGTATATAATCCCTGATCTCCCCCTCAAGATGGAAGACAGTGAAAGCCTACCAGTATTTATCAAGAGCTTAGATATGGTATTTATTTGTAGTTGGAAGAGTGATCTGCACTAGCAATCTGTGAGGTTTTGGACCATTATATGTTACATTATGATAAAAAAAATTTATGTTCTTAATGGAGTGTTGTTTAAAGACAGGATGCATTAGGAAAAGTTAGATTGAAGTATAAATTATTGAGGAGTATATGAGAATTCTGTTGATTTTCCTCCATGTTATTTTCCCTGTAGTCAGAAGTTGCATTCATCTGACCAAAAATCTTCTGGCATTTCTGATAGTAGTTTTTAAAAAATCAATATTTAGAAATCAAAATATGACTGTTATAGTCATTTTGTCTTTTAATTTATTAGGACTAAAGATTCATACACCTGCAATGTGTTATTCGTGGAGGAATGCTTTCAAATAGCTGCCAGAAAACCGCCTGTCTTAGCCTGATATTTAGAAACATAACTGGAAAAAAAAATATACAAATAAACTTAAGAGGTATGGGAGACAGCATCCTTCCTTCCCTTCTGGATTCTGAACTAGAGGAAACAGAAGAAGCTAGACAAAAATTAAAATACAGCACCAGTTTTATTAGTGCAAAGCAAAGTTGGGAGATGTGTTTTGGGTGTAAGACTTCCTTATCCACCCTAAATGTAATCTTCATAGCCACTCAGGTGATGACTGAGCATCTGTGGGTGGGCTCTGCCCACTTCACCCATGGGAGCAGGAACAGTGTGTGTGTCCAGCAGCCCCTTAAAGCTGAAATGTCGTCCTTTCTCCTCTGGGGGAACTGTGAGTACCCCAAAGAAGGATGAGGCATAGTTCCCCACTATGTTTTCTTCCTGGGAAATGGGGTGAATGTTCTGCCGGAAAACAAGTTCAAAGGAAGCCATGAGTTCTTTTATAAACTCTTTGATTTGTTTTAAAGTCCAGATGTAAAAAATACAAACATTGGCAATTTGTCTGGTTGGGGGTGGTAAGTGGATTACTCTCTGTTTTGAATATGCATTTGGTCCTCACACCAGATACGCACTAACAAGTACATAAATTCAGAATGAATTTTATTGACATATTATACTTTTTTCTCAACATAATTAAATGCTATATGTTACAGGTTAAATGGGCAAAAGGTAGTTTGCCATTAATCATTTGGAACATTAGTAAAGATGGTATCAAAATGAACTTCATAAACTTTTAATACCTTGTTTCAGAAATGGATTATGACTTTAATACCCTATCTTCTTATATATATGTAAACACTGAGAAATGACTAAAAAGTTCCTAAGGGGTGGGAGTGTATGTGTGTATGTGTGAGAGATTGTACATTATTGTTAAAAGGCTCACTGATCATAGAGGTTGGGCAAAGCTGATCTAGAACAATGGATGGATTGTGTATCCCTGAAGTCATCTTTCAAATACAGTTTCTTTCCACCAAATTTTGAAAGACTTTGAGGGGCTATGAAGTCACTGAAGTACCCTGGAAAATATCGGAATTAGAATCATTTCCAGAAACTTTTAACTATTGGTTGAAATACTCTTACGCAAAATTAAGGCACCTAATGAGCATGCTTATCTCAGCTGAAGGCTGTTTCACTTTGAAGTCAGCTGGGGAAGTACTTGTGATTACAAAGCACTTGTTCTAAAGAGAGAACTTTGGCAATTATAAAACCGTAAAACTCAAACCCTCATGATGTTGAACTTTGAGCAGTGCAAGGTGTATGTTGGGTAGCTGCATAAGGTGCTTTGCTGTGTGGAATTATTTGCTTTATCAGAGTTAGATGTTGGAAAACGTGTATCCAAGCTGTGTCTTTGTTTTTAACCTAATGGATCAAAACCTTTGCTTTTTGTCAGCAACTAGAAAGCAGGACCAGTTGTCCTGTAGGCACTCCTACTTCACAATGATTAAACTACGCCGTTTATGTATATAATGCTCATCTCAGCTTAAGATGTACATCTAACTTATTCAAAAGTGATATAAGTTCTATATGTGTTTTAAAAAGGAGAATAGTGCCATGTTCTCTGTCATCCTCCACTGGAAATTAGGATCTGATATGCCGCTGCTCTTATTATTCTAGATAAGATAAATTTAGATATCTAGAAACATAACTGGAAAAAATATATAAAAATAAACTTATGCAGTATTGGAGCAGTGCTTCTCATGTGCAAACAAATACACTTGTGGTCTGGTTATAAACACCAATTGATTCTGTTGTTTTGGGGTTGGGCCTAAGAGTTTGCATTTCTAACAACCTACCAGATCATTTCGGTGCTACCTCTCCATAGACGAGAGTTTGCTGGTTGCTAAAAGCATTGTAGACATTGAGGCCATTAGGCCAGTCTCAAATCATGTCTCATCTTTGCAGCCAAATGCTCAGGAAAGGTTAATACAAGCTGTATTAGTTTAGCATTATTCTCTACAAATCCTTCCATAGTGTGGGATGATCCAACAAGGCTCTGTGGTAGACTAGCTGTTCAAAGTCTGGCTCCTCAGGCACGGCCTTGACCTCATAAGACCAGCTTATGATTACTTTAAGGAGAAAACAAACCTACCTTGGCAGATGAATTACCTAGAAAGCCAGTGACTGCATTTGTGGGATGGGGGAAGAGCAGACAGCTTATCTCTTGAAATTCCAGAATGGATCACATTTTGGGCTTTACTGGATAGGGCCCATAGAGTTGTTACAGAATGTCTTTTAATAGTTCTCATGCCTGGCTGCGTGTTAAGATCATCTAAGCAGCTTAAAATAAAAATGCCTCTGCTTGGGCCATACCTCAGACAAAGTAAATCAAAATCTTTAGGTGTGAGAGCTGGGCATCTCTATGTTTTAAAAAGCA
The DNA here is from genome assembly GCA_036589455.1 of Ateles fusciceps. NCBI lineage: Eukaryota > Metazoa > Chordata > Mammalia > Primates > Atelidae > Ateles > Ateles fusciceps. Next base: position 3,480,232 of record JAZHEH010002982.1, on the reverse strand, counting down.
GTCCAGGTGATTCTATGTACATCAGAATTGGGAGGTCCTGGTTTAGTCAGTTCTAAGCCCTGAAGGCAAGAAACTCTCCTGAGATGCTCCATTTTAGCTTGAGCTGGTTTCTCATTTGTGCACACTGAGAGTTTGTGACCAGAAACCAGTGAGGATGACCCAAGTTATTGGCAGTGTTTGGGAGAGTTGACCTTGCTCTGTACATCAAGGAATGAGTGAACTCACCAACTGTCATCTGACCAGTGATTTCTTCCCTAAGAAAATTCAGACCTGGGCTTTTATGACTCTGGGTCTGTTAGAGCTTGGGGCTGTGTGATCAAATGGCTTTATTTTAGAAGTGATGACAAATTCTTTATAAGGTTAAGTTGGATAAGCCTGAGTGGTCACTTAAGATAGTGCATGTGTGTGGACACACATGTGTTTCCTTAGCCATTAGCTAGTGCAGTTTTTAAACCAAATCAAATTTGGGGAGGACTGTCCGGTTTCTACAAATAGGGCAGCCAGAACACTCCTGGGGTAGGCCAGCACCCAGCCTGTGCTCCTCCCTAGGTGGAGGAGAGGGTTACTAGGGATCTGTGTGATTGGGCTGGAGGGTTCAGGAAGCAGTTGTTAAATAATGAGCTTTATTTTGAAGGCATTACCCATATTTCTGAAATAAGTGTGGTGATTTTTGTGACTGTGATTTTCTTTTTTACTGGGGCCATTTTGGCCTGTTGTCATTTTCCTAGATGTAGAGAGTTTCCAGAAGTCTGATCCTCAAAGAAAAGGTGCATTTTAACCCTTAATATAAAATTTCTTTGTGGCTTTACAGTCCTTTGAGAGTGGAAGTGAATCTTTTGAGTATTTTCACTCGACATTGAGGAGACCTACCCGACAAATTGACATGCTGTGTGATCTTTTCACAGACGATTCTTTATTTCTTAGAGAGTCATTATCGACCTGTCTTAAAGCCTGTTCATGCTTTCCTGGGCCGGAAGCCAGGTGACAATCCTAGGTTTTTTTAATGGCTGTCTGATAAAGCATCATCCAGATTTTGTCTTCTTCAAAGCTGCCTTCTCTATGCTCATTGATTTATGGACTGGATCTTTGGAGCAGAGGCCCAGTGCCTTATACTCATTAGTAAATTGGGCACAGCTAGCCTAGGAATGAGATTCTCAGTTGGTGCCCAGACAGCACTGGGAGACGTGGGGAAAATGAGACTCATTTATCAGTCACCTCGAGACAGCATCAGGAATTGGCCACCTTCCTTCACTCTGAGGCCTTCCACAGCCTCAGCACAGGCAGGGGTGGTGATGGACTACCAGGTTCACCTTGGTTTGCTTCTCTGTCACTCTGTAACCTGGTCACAAGGGCAGAACCTGTCTGAGCATCTTCTAGCAGGTAGATAAGATCCTGTTGATTGGTAAGGCAGTCCCTCTCAACTGAGGCAGTTTTGGCAGTATTGAGATACGTTTTTTGATTTTCACAACCCCCTAATTGTAGAGGGTTATTGGAGGGCTCTAATGGCATCTAGTGGCTAGAGGCCAGCAGTGCTGCTAAACATCTAATAGCTTCCCACAACAAAAAATTATTCATACCCGTATGTCAGCTGTGCAAAGATTGAGAAACACTGGATTAAAGCGATTTATTTCATTTTCAGGGACCTGTGTTTTGTTTTGGTTTAGTAGCTGTTTTCAGAATTCTTGGAGTTGCTGTTTCCTTTTTTTGTTGATGGGAAATTCTGTCAACTGTGAATATTGTATGGGCCTGATGAATGAAACTCACAGAACACATGAAGATCTTATCTGCTCCAACAGCAACAGCTTCCTTCTCACTCTCGTCCGCTTTCCCTTTGTCCACCTGCCAGTAATGTGCACACCCAGGATACTAAGTCAGGGTAAAATCATCAAATGTTTGTTTTCTCTTCCCCTTCCACGCCCTCTAGTGGCCTGCTTTGCTTAGGTCTACAGCTGCTTTGCCTGTCAGCTGGGGTCAGTGTGGCAGAACCTGGGAATGGATAGGGCAGGAAGGAGAGTGCATGTTCTGGACCCAGATTCACCAGACACAGTGTTTGGATATTTATTTTGCTATTGATGCTAGATATGGAGCCCTGAACTCCACTGAGTGGATGGCATAGCTGTGAGACAAATATCCACTTCAGGCGGCATTGGAGGTTTTCCCTTCCCTGCCCACAGGAAAAATACACGTGTAGCATAATGAATGAAAACTCTGGGTACAGGACTGTCTTGTTTTGATCACTTCAAATATAAGTGGGGGGGGGCTGTTTAAAACCCAGATATTCAAAGAGCCTTCCCAAGATATCAAAGGTATGTTGTTTTTAGCTGGTGTTTTTCAGCTAGTTAATTAAAATAAGACTAGCCAGTTCTAAAGGGAACAGACTGTTTTCACTTAGAATGTGTTTTTCTTGTTTATATAAAAAAAAGACCCAGGTCCTGAAAGTGAAGGGTCTCTGTTCATACCTGTTCTTGGGCTAGCACCCTTGTCTGCTCCTGAGCTCCTTTGCTACCTAGAGCTAGAAGAGAGTCGATGGCATCACAGCTGTCAGGGATTCACAGCTGAGCTTTGGGCACCTGCTGAGTGGGCTCTATCAGGTTGGTGGCACTGGGCCATCTGTGGGAGTGAATGACCTCAGAGCTTCTTCCGAGGAATTTGGATTTATTTTAGAGAGAAAGCTGCTTTGCCTGTCCCTTCCTCCTCCTCTGCTTCTCCTTTTAATACCAACTGTATTTAGATGAAGACTGCCCCCGCGTCCCTGTTCCATCTGTCTTCCTTATACCAGTAATTCTGTAAATGTGTATTTTTCTCCCTTTCACATGTTGATTCTGTTAATCCTTGAGATTGGTGGGACATTAGACTCACAGCTTCTTAATATTACTGGACTTTGGTTTCTGTTTTGTGTTTCATGCAGAGAGGTCTCTTCCTCTCTGAGTTTCTGCATGCAGCTGGTGACTCACCTTGGTTTGGCGGAGGCCATGTAGTATTAGGAGCAGGACTGGGGTGCTGGTTTGATTCTGATTCTAACAGGAAAACATAACATTTTCTGGCCTCAGGATCTTCCTTTGAAAATTGAGGGTTTGCATTTGATCCCTAAGCAAAACCAGATGTAGCCTTCCAGTCTGTAAAAAAGGTATTTTATACATTTTAATTTATCATGTTGTCTTTTAAAGTTGATTGTTAGACCAGTGAGATGTGGTTCTGTGGTGAGCACAAAACTGGGGGTTTTAGAAGATGTTGTGCAGTCATTGCAAGGTTAGCACCCAGTTGATTTCTGCACTGTGTTTTGGTTCAGAGTAGAAGCAGCCCAGATTCATCCAATTACGAAGGGGAGTGGCTATTTTAAAAAATAATTTGCCAAGCACTTTAAGTTGCTTTCAATGTAAATTGAGATGGAGACCAAAAAGAGAAATAGTAGAAATTGTTTAAAAGTTGAATTATTAACATGTAAAGACAATTGTCACTTGTAACATGGAAGTCAGCCTTGGAACCTTAAGATGTGTGACCAGCTCTCATCTGGCACTTAATTAGGTAGTGTTTTTGTCATACAATTTCATATAAATAAATGGGCCTGAATTTTAAAATACATGTAACTAGACCACTACTAAGCATTAATTTTGTCAGCAATAAGATGAAAATTTGAAGTTTAAACTCCAGGTTCGGAAGTAGCCAGGGCAGTTTTGCTGATCCTCTGCAGTATCAATTGATATGTATATTGATTGTCTCTGGTATCTTAGGATTTGGGATTTTAAAACATGTAAAACTTGTTTTAAAAACAACAAGTGTTTAAAAACGTATTTTAAACAAAACCAAAAGTCAAATAACATTTGTGGAACCTCTGGAATATCTCTGAATCTTTGATGTTCTTTGTAGCACAGTTTGAGAACCAATAACTTGGTGGCTCACCCCTACTCTTCTGGCTCTAGCAGTGTTCTGTGATTCTAGAACTTTCTCCATTTTATACATGCAGAAACTGAGATGGACACATAGGATCACACAATGCCAGTGGAGAACAAGCTGCAGATTAAAGATTTTCAAGTTTTTGGTGCAGGGTTCTCTCGGTTCCTCCTTGTCACCCTTTCAGGTGTCATTTCCTGCGATCTTCTAAGCATAACAGTGATAAGACAAGTGACTTCTGAGAAAGGTTCCCTGGTGCTTTCCCCTCCATCCCTTGTCTTGGACATACTTTGTTCCTGTAATCTCACTGCCCTGCCCCCCTCTAGAATTTTTTTCTGGAGTGTTTTTTCCCAATATTCTTCTCTGTTAATACCTGACTACCATCATATCCACTTTAGTTTAACCCTGCCTCTTCAAGGGATTTTTTCACTACTAAGGGTAAAATCTTGCAACAGGTTAGGTGCAAATGTAGTGTCAGAATGCTCAGGTTCTGTGGCTCATACCAGAAGGAGGTCTTGGAGGTCTTTGCTAATTTGCATTTCTTCACCTCATTTTCACCATCCTGTCCTTTCATCTTGTGAAAGTGTCCAAACACTTAATGCACACCAGCCTCTGTGTGCAAGGCATGGCCATTGCCGGCATTTCTTGTATTTGGGGGCCTCACAAACTCCACAGGCGAGATGAAACAGGATTGTCCTGTAGACAGTAGATAAGAGCAGTAGATAAATGGTTTTTCAGAAGGAGCACTGCTGTGAGTACTCCAAGGAAGAGGAGCTCTCCTCAGTCTATGGAGTCCTGGAGCCCTTATGCGGGAGGTGGGGTGAGGTGATGGGAGGCTGGAGATGTGAGTAGGATTTTCCAAAGCAGTTGGGTGGAGACAGCAGACTTGGGATTTCTTGAAGGTTACCGCACAGAATGAAGCTAAAGATAGGCCCCTAGCCACCATTTAAAGATGAATGAATATGAAATAGCCCAGGTGGTGTGCAGTGAGGACAGAAGAGGTCTGGGAACCACTAAGTTAGAGCTGCGCTGTCCTATGTGAATGTGTCACCGTTGAGCTGTGATGGAATTGTCCTGTGCGACTGTTGGAAGAGACCGAATCTCTGCCTGGAGCTGGCATTGCTTCTGAAGGGATGGATGTTTCTGCCTTTGTTTATCCTTTGAGGAGGCAGACCCTTGTGTAAGAAACAGGGCCTGCAGGGATGTTGGATGGCCACCTGGAGAAACTGCTCCATTGGTCCGGTTCTCACTCCATTGGAAGTGGGCTGCTGCTCAGTGTTGTCAGATGGGCTGAGAAACTGGCATTTGCTAGACAAGGTGGGCCAGGAGCCTTCTGAAGGGGGGCCTTCGAGGTTGATCCAGAGATTGTAAGAGCAGTCGGATGGGGTGAACTGGAATTAGATCACTGTGATTTCCTTCTGTTGCTAGGCCCATGGGCAGCCCTTAGTGTCGGCTTAGCCTGGGGTTGGCTGTGCTGGGCCAATGAGGACTCATCTGCCTGCTCTAAGCAGAACTCCTCCTTCTCCCCCACAGCTTTGGAGGTGGACTTGCTTTTTTTTTTTTAAACTGCTTTTTTTTTTGAGATATGATACACATATCATACCATCTTCCCATTTAAAAGTATACAACTCCGTGGCTTTTAGTATGTCCACCGAATTATGCTTCCATCACCACAATTGTAGAACCTTTTTGTTATCCTCTAGAAAAACCCTAGAAACCTTACCTATCACCTTTCATTTCCTCCATTCTCCATACCCCAGCTCTAAGCAATTACTAACGTATTTTCTGTCTTTACAGATTTGCCTATTCTAGACATTTAGTATAAATGGAATCATACAATATGTGGTCCTTTGTGACTTTTTCACTTAGCATAATGTTCTTAAGAGTCATCTGTGGGTGGCATAATCAGGTCATTCCTTTTTATAGCCAGATAATATTTAATTGCATGGATATGCCAATTTTGTTTATCCATTTCCTCAGTTGATACACATTGGGCTGGTTTCACTTTTGTTTATTATGGATAATGCTGCTGAGTATGGATACTGCTGCTGAGTACTTTTGTGTACAAGTTTTTGTGTAGACACATATTTTCATTTCTCTTGGAAGAATTCCTAGAAGCAGAATTGTTTGGGCCGTACGGTAACTCCATGTTTAACCGTTTGAGGAACTGCCAGATTATTTTCCACACTGGCTGTGCCATTTTACATTCCCACCAGTGGTAGATGATGGTTTCAATTTCTCCACATCTTCACCAACACTTGTTCTTATCTGTATGTCCTTATGAGTGTGAAGTTGGTATCTCATTGTGGTTTTGATTTGCATTTCCCCTGATGACTAATGATGTTAAGCATCTTTTCATGTGCTTTTTTTTTTTTTTAAAAGCAGGAGAATTGACACATTTCTTTGCCAGAGATTGCTGACCATCTTTAGAAAGGTGGAAGATGATTTTGTTGTGTTGAGGAGTGAGTGGGAAGGAATGAGGTGATTGTTACTCTTTTAGGAAGTAGGAGGGTGAGATCGAGGGATGCATATTGAGGTGGCAAATTCTGCAAACTGACTTGGTGCACACGTTTTTCTCTGGAGTGAATTGATGAAGTCATGGCCTTGAGCTGTCATTACTCTGGTTGGCAACGAGGTCTTCTGATATCTACTGTATAGTCCCACTGTGCCCATTGGATGCCCTTAGCTAGAGGACTCAGCTGTTAGAAGGTCTGGAGGCAAGCATCTTCTTAGCTCCAGCAATAGAACTTAAGACTTCTCAAAGCATTATTCAAGAGACACCCCTAACTCTCACAGTCACAGGTGGACAATGAGGAGGATAATGAACAGTCATCCTCACAGAGTCTTGGTGCCACAAAATGACAATGAGGATCATCAGGAATGACCAGACAATTAACCAGGAAGCCCTAGACTAACAGTGATCAAGAAGCTGTTGCCTAGATGATCAGTCCTCTGTCACATAGCTGGGTGACCTTTGCCAAATTAATCACCTTTTGCCTTTATTTTCTCATGTTTCTCCTAAAACAGAGATGATAATATTCTACTTCTTACCATATAGGACTTCTACGAGGATTCAGTGAGCTAAGCTACAAAAGATTATCATAATGTCTGGGACACAGCTAGAATTTATAATTTATTTTCATTAATAGTAGTACTACCAACTACTGGTTACTCTGTTGATAGGCAAGGGGAAAACAGTAAGAGGCAGACCAACAGTGATCCAAGACTCTGAAAGCTCATTGCTTCAAGATCCTGCTACCATTTTCTTTGGGGCTGCTTGCAAAGAAGAATCCTTTGACTGAAGCATATATGTACACTCTGAAATACATCCTGGGTTAGTCCCTTATAAGGGATCGGGATCACTGCTCAGCCTCTCCCTTGAATGGCACTTAGAAAATGGCACTGTTTATAAGCTGACTTCCCAGCATACTGGTAACCATTTGAAACCTATGCTCAGGTCCTACTTGTTGGGAAGCCCTGATTGAAAAGGGTGGCCTGATTTGTGCTAGTATTAGATAGGATCTGGCTGCATTAATATTGAAACTACTCTGCCTTTTAATGTCTCGTTTTGCCTCATGGTGGGAGTGAAAGTGAGAACCACAGAAAATCTGCCTGCCAGGTGTTCCACATTTCTTGTGCTGCAGCATGCAAGTGAGCAGTGGGGTGTAGCTTTCCCCTCATGTAGCTGGGATAGCAATACCACTGCTTGTTCCTCTGGCACGTCTTCTCTGTGCTGGTGCACCGAGAGAGGCTGCCTGATGGCCCTGAGGGAGCCATCTTGTCTCTAAACACTGATAATGAAAGCTGGCGGTGCTCAAATACGATGGGGCACTCTACCTGTTTCTTGTCTAGTTACCCTGAGGGGCATCAACTTCTTGCTCACCTCACCAGTTGCATGCTCTAGTCCTTGCCAGAAGCACATAATAATGACTTTGTAAGCTTAAGTTACAAGCACACAAAAGTGCCTGATAGTGATATAACTCCACCCTCTGCTTGAGTTTTTGCTGACATTCAGTAAAATATCTTTCTGTCTCCTCCCCACCTCGCAAAACAAACTTCCTGTTTTGCATTTGGTCCAAGCTGGAACAGTCCCACTACACCTGTGAACACACGTAGACACACACTTCCCCCTGCATATTTGCTTAGCTTCTTGTTGCCTAGCCAGATTTCCCCTCAGCTTACAGAGCCTGAATCATAAGATATTGAACCAGCAAATTGAAGAGTGGATATTTTGTTTAGAGCTATTCAAGTGAATACATGGCTTCTGGTTTATTTTTCTGTATTGTGCCATGACCACTTTGCTAATTGTTCTCTCCTTCACAGCAGAATGGAAGAGAGGAAAGGAAATCGGCTGACACAGGAGCCAGAGTGAGACCAGCAGACTCTCACACTCAACTTACACCATGAATTTGTGTCTATCTTCTATGCTTTAAGAGCCAAGGACAGGTGAAGTTGCTGGAGAGCAATGGCTGTCTTTACTCCATGGAAGTTGTCCTCTCAGAAGCTGGGCTTTTTCCTGGTGACTTTTGGCTTCATTTGGGGTATGATGCTCTGCACTTTACCATCCAGCAGCGAACTCAGCCTGAAAGCAGCTCCATGCTGCGTGAGCAGATCCTGGACCTCAGCAAAAGGTACATCAAGGCGCTGGCAGAAGAAAACAGGAATGTGGTGGATGGGCCATATGCTGGAGTCATGACAGCTTATGGTAAGCACTGTGCTACTGGGACCTCTCCATTAATGTGTGCCTTGGCTTTGAAATGGCCCCAGAAGCTCCCAGACATGGTCTTGTCATGGACCAAGTGTCCTTTGCCACTGTCTTCATAAGCAGTGAATTGCACACAGAGGGGCAGCTTTAGAAAATTAAAGCAATGCCATTTTGGGTGCTCTGAGCTGGTGTCTGCAGAGACACTTTCCCCTGGAATCAATGGGTCAGTGTAGTTGGGGTTCTGTTGATTGTATTTGCAGCTAGCTCCATGTTCCCGAACACATTTCTGGAACCACGTAATCTCATGTAGGAGTGAGTTCAGGGAATGCTGAAAAATACTCTCCTTATCTTTCCCTAAACAAACCTTAATTAAGACTGGTGGGGGTGAGGTGATGAAGATAGGGAGGAATGTTCTGTGGAAGCCAGTAATCTTAGAGCCAATTGTGTGCCTCCCCTCCAGCTGATAAATAGGACGCTGGCACTTACTTACATGCTGGTGAGTTTTAACCTTTGGCTTCTTGAGGTTGTATTGCTCTTCTTCTTGCCCTTGTCTCTACTTGCACTCTCTTTGAAAGGAATCTTTGTGTACTTGTTGCTTTTCTTTAAAAGAATTTTTTTCAGAATGCTTTTTAAAATCATGCAGAGCAAAAAAATACACATATGGAATGCAACTTATTTTTCTTTTATGCTTAATATAGAAAAAGTTGGAAGCTGTAGACAAGCAAAAAAGAAAAAAATTACACATAAGTCTACTCCAGGCAATCACCACAATTAACATTTCAGTGTATATTTTTCTGATATTTTACATATACACACACACAAAAATATATATATATATATATATATATATAACACACACACACACATAAATACTTAGAAAACAAAAATTGCAAATGGAATTTAGATCATGCTGTTTTTGCAGAGCAGACTTGGTCTGTAGAAGATGACCTTTTGTCAGTGACAGAGTCTGATCATTGAATTGAGGTTTTGGTGGCCTCACTGAAATGGTCTCCATGATAGTATAGATGAGATACAAGAATGGGGTTGGGTGAGGTGGAGAAAATGGAGCTCTGTTTTGTGACCCACTCAAGGAAGGTACCCTGAAGTATGCAGAGTTCAAATCATGATGCCCAAAAATGTACAGCAACAGTTCAGTTCAGTGCAGATTGAGTTCAAGCACAGGAAATTATATTCAGTTACACATATAGTTCCAAAAGGGGAAAAAAACCTTGTATTTTGAAAAAGTATGTAAAATTTTATACACGTGTGTGTGTATATATATATTTATTAAAAGATGCTTACTTTTAAGGAACATTGTAGAAATTTTTTCCAATTATTACTATATAAATAATCACATTCTCTGCTTTTAATCTGTTAAAAGTGTATGTAGGCATTGGCTTTTAATATATCTAAATAAAATGGTACCTTTTTTGAACTGATGGATGTAAAAAGTGAGACTCTACTGTGGGGAGCTTACACTGAAAAACAACTAGGTAGTTTTTCCTAAAGTTGCATTTTAAAATTGCTCATTGATTGACACTTCTTCTCTAACATTTCCAGAGTGGTTTAGATAAACCAACAGAAAGTAAAGCTGATTGTCACCATTAGTGTTACCAATGTATATGACATAGCAGGTAACACAGATGCTGTTTTAATTTCTGGTTGTTTGCATTTGATGTTGTAGCTTTGAAGGGGAAGAGGTATAGCTCAGTGGTAAATTTCTCCTGTTTCTCTCAGTCCGTCAAACCTTTTCATGCTCAAGAAGAAACCCCACAAATAGCAGAAGTATAGGCTTTCAATTTATCCAGTTGTTTTGGCTGTTTTTATTTCTTGTGTACTGCTAAAAATCTCATGGGGGAATGCGTCCCCCACATTTTAAAGAACAATAATTTGGTCTTAGCTTTTCAGCCTCACAGAAATATTATTTTTTAAGTTACCAAAAATCCCAGAATAAGCTGTTAGAATTTCAGCCACCTTATATGCCTGTAATCATATGACTTTGCATCTCAAAGAAACTAGAAATTATTATTCCCACTTACTCCTTTCATAGCTGAACCTTAGCAAAATAACTTGTCTTTTTCTCAAAAACAACAAAGAAACAATCAAACAGGTCACATCAGCAACTCTAACTCAAACTGCTAGTTTTCTCTTTCATCTAATCAACTTAACATATCAAAGTGGTTTTTGGAGTTGAGTTTCTGGAATTTAATTGGATTTAAATATATGTGCTTGAGGTATTTGGGATCATCACATGGTGAGATCCTGCTAGTAAGACAGGGTGTCTCATTTGGAGCTGTTCACATTTTGGTCTAAATAGATCTTGATTGTGGTAGCTGTTTGTGTGTGGTAGGATTTTAGCAGCATCTCTAGGGTCTGTATGCACTAAATGCCAGTAACATCTCCCTAGTTGTAACAGTCAAAATGTCTTTAGACGTGTGATAATTGTCCCCTTCTTGCCACCTTGGAGAACTACTGTACTAAGAGTGGAAACCACAAACGCTATCTGACACTATCTTGTTAAGGATGTTCACAAGCAGATAACTGGTTTTAGGTTTTTTATTTATTTTTATTTTTATTTTTCTGAGATGGAGTCTTGCTTTGTTGCCCAGGCTGGTGCAGTCTTGGCTCACTGCAACCCCCACCTCCTAGGTTCAAGCGATTCTTGTGTCAGCCTCCCGAGTAGCTGGGATTACAGATGCACACCGCCATGCCTGGCTAATTTTTGTATTTTTAGTAGAGATGGGGTTTCACCGTGTTGGCCAGGCTGGTCTTGAACTCCTGACCTCAGGTGATCCACCTGCCTTGGCCTCCCAAAGTGCTGGGAGCCACTGTGCCCAGCCTGGTTTCAGTTATTTTAAACTTGAAAGCCTAGTCTTCCCCCTGGTTTCCAGTTCTGGCACCAACAAGTTGGATTCAGCGAGAGGATTGTACTAAGGATTGGTATAGTCCAGGGCCAGTCCTAGAAAGCTGGAGAGCCATTTTGATGACATATGCTCCTCCTGGAATCTGTCAGTATCAGTAACATTGTGTGACATGCAGGCAGCTCTAGCAGTTAATGTCACATGGTGGTGCAGAGACTGTAGGATTCTCAGTGGTATAACTGGGCTAGCAGAACAGTGAAGGGGATGCATGGGCCATTAGTTTGCAGTCTCTTTTTTCTGCCATAAATGCAGCCTATGTGCAGTGCACTGCTTACATACCCGCTTCAAAAGAGTGAAGAGTTGATCTGGTATGGCTGGGATTTGTGTCTGTTTGAATGAATCCAGCTAAAAGAAGGAAAAAATTCCTTCTTTCTCTCATCTCCATATTGGTGTAGTCAGAGGCTCTCAGTATAAGTGGGTCTACAGTAGGCATTTGAAGGATTGTAGTAGCTAATTCTAGATGACTGCTGATTTATTAGAATTTCTGGTTAGAGATTGCAGGGCAGCGGGGTTGGGTAAACTATGACCTATGTGCCAGTTCAGACCTTTGTCTGATTGTGTAAATAGTTTCATTGGAACACCTCCACTCCCATTTGTTTGTAACAATTGCAGTAACAGAGAAACATGATAATTCCGGTATTTATTTCATAAAACATCTGAAACATTCTGAATCCATCAATCAGCAGTCACTATAGGTTATTCTAATACTCACCTGATCAAGGTCCTTATTGATTCAACTACTTCCCGGGACTCCCATGGTCTAAGGCAGAGTCAGCAAACCATGGCCTATGGGCCAAGTCTTCCTTGGTACCTGTGTTTATAAATAAAGCCATGCCCATTTGATTATATGCTGCCTGTGGCTGCTTTTGCACTAGTGGCAGAGCTAAGTAGTTGCCATAGAGACTGCAAAGCCTAAATATTTACTGTCTGGTTCTTTACCAAAAATGTTTATCAATCTCTGACCTAGATCGTCTCTGGGTGAGTGTCTCTATCTACTGGATTTTGTGTGTATGTGTATGTCTCAAGTCTCTTTCATGCCTTTGTTTGGATTCGCTCATGCCATCTTCATAAGGTGCACATGTAAATGCAGCATTTCTCTGGCCTCTGGAAATGCTGCTTCTAAGTGACAGATCAAGAGTTGTAGTGGGTTTTGGAGCCAACTGGTTTGGCTTTGCCACATCCTCTCTCCGTGGCTTAGGCCCTAGAAGCACAAAACTGTTTTAAAGTGGGGTGTCAGTGCCTCTCCCCAAGGACTATGACACTTGAGTGAGGCGCTGTGTGTCAGGTGCCTGATACTGTGGGCTTGTTGGCTGTTAGTGTGACTTGTGACTAGTACTCAAACAATAGCAGAACTTGAAGAGTATCTTCCCTGCCCCAACCCTTCCTTGTTTTGGTGATTTGAAAAGTGACTTCTGAACTTCTTTTGGGATTTGGTAACTCCAAAGCGATACCCAGAAGATCTCCTGGGCAGCCCGCGTGGAACATTCAGTATATTTGTTCTTACAGTGTGGAGGGCTTTTCTGTGTATTACTCTGTCAGTCCAGAGCGGAATGTGTTGGCTTTTGCCTCCCAGCCATGTGTAGAGCCAGAGGCCTCCACAGGTCAGCCCCATCTGCATCTCCCAGCCACTGTGGCAGGGGCCATGCCTGCCAGTGATGTCTCGGTAATTGTGTCATGGATGGTGCCACTTACCCGAGTCAATGCTGTTCTTGTTTCTGAGGTGAATTGATCTCTGTCTCCAACAGCCTGACCCAGATTCTGATCCCTAGTGGTTACCTCTTATCTAACAGGACAGACCTGGTCCACTTGCATTCTCTAATGAAAAGTAATAGAAACCCAAGGTGAGGTGACATTTCCCCCTCATGGTCCATCCACACCTTGTTAACCCTGGCTTCTCTGGGCTGGGGCATTACCCTAGAAAAGCTGCCAGCCCAGGCTCAAGCAGCTGTGGGCTCCCCAGCTTCTCTCTACCGACCCCTAACCTACATCTCCTTTGCCTGGCTGCCTGATTCCTCCTTGACCTCCAGGTTCTGCATGCCTGCTCTTCCTTACCTACCTTCTGCCTGTCTCCTAGCTCCCTGAGCTACTTAGTCCTAGACTGGACCTTTGGCTTCTGTCTTTCAAGCCTGGTACTTCAGGAAATGTCTGTGTCATTGGCTGGAATATTCCCTGTGTTTTGTGCATACAGTGGGGGAGAAAGATGGACAAAGGCCCCGCTCTCATAGATGCTTTATTCTCTTTGGAAGGAAGAAATGATAAGAGAAAGTCAGATAGCAGTACATTCCAGGAAGAAAAGTGGGGATAGGATTTAAAATATCTGAGGGGCTAATTTCCCTTGGAAGGTCACCTGTCTCTGGAGGTATCTTTTAACCAGAATGACACCAAGGAGCAGCCAGGGACGGTGGGAAGAGAGAGAGAGGTAGAGCATGCCAGGGAGAAGGCACGGTGTGTGCCAGGCCCTAAGGCCAGCATATGCACTCTGGGGCAGCAGGGAGGCCACTGTAGTTAGAATGAAGTGAGCAAGCAGTGGCATGGAAGGTGTTGAGGCAGGGAGAAGCCGGCAGTTCATGCACAACCCTGTAGGCTGCGGCTTCTGGTATCAATATGGATGTTCTTATGCGTAAACCAGACCTCGACCTCACCCTATAGTTCACTGCTTTCTCTATGGGAGGAAGGAAGTTGTTATTTCCTTAAGGAGACACATACTGAAAATTGGAGAACCAGCATAGGGCTTTTAGTTGCTGGTGGGGGGGCAGTGGAGAGGTAACTGCTTTGGGCTTCTGATTGGCCCTCATTGGCTTGGGATGCTATGCCTAAGATGTTAACACCATTTAGGGCTGCCACAGATTGCTCTGAAAGGGTAGCAGCTGCCCTGTGTTGCGGATCCAGACAACGTTCTGAGATTCAGATGAGAGCTCTTGCAAGTGTTTCCTTCCACCTCTCTTGTGAAAAAGAAATAAAAACAGGTTGAATTTCATTAAAGAAGCAAGCATGTAAAGGGTTTTTTAGTTTTAATTTTTTCACCTTTTTCTTTTGTGTTTTTGTTCCTACAAATATGGAAATATGGTCAAGGAACTGTTTTTCTTTTTTTTTTTTTTTTTTTTTTTTGGCGGGCAAGGGGGAGGGCTGGGACTGTTGTGGGGCAACATGGAAAACCACTGTTGCCGAAGTAGAAATTCCCTGCCCTTGAGGGAAGTACACTGTTCTTGGAGTGAAACTGGTAGGGAAAAAAAACAGCTGGGCTGTTTGGTGTGACTGAGAAGGCTTCAGTTACTCTACAGTGACGTGGCTGGTGTTATTGAAGAAAGGGCTTTCTGCTTTAAAAAGCTTGGAATCTAAAAATGGGCTTCTCTGTGGCTTGGGAGTTTTCCAGCTATCCTGTGGTAGAGTCCAGCCCGCTCAGTATCCTCATCAAAGCCAGACCAAGTTCACAAGCACGCCCAGGCCAGTCAGGAGGTCTGAGGAAGACCTTGTTTTACAAAGGAGGAGTAAACTCAGAATAAGGGGCTCTTTCTTCTACTCCTCAGTCATTATGACCTTTCCTTTCATGCAGCACCACTACTTCAAGTCTGGGTTGAGGAGGGATTGCATGCACACGTGTGGGGTTGGAGTCTCAATCTCAGTGTGATTGTCATTGCCATGTTCAGACGATAAGACTTAGAATGTCCCTTGTCTTACCTGGTGGCCATAGCTCTCTATGACCCTCTGCTTCTTCCCAACTGGGTCCTGGTGCTCTTTTGCTGTCATAAGTGCTTGGCCAGACGTCGTGCTGCTGCGGACACCCAAAAAGCTCTGCACCCTCTCAAGTCTACTAAGACACTGCAGCTGTCTTCTAGGACAAGACTGCTGGGTGGTGACTGAGCATTCACCTGTCTCTGAGCCTCTGCATTTGCTCTCTCTCCCGCACCTCTTCCTCTTTTCCTTCTTTGTAAATAAAGTTTCTTAGAACACAGCCATGCCCATTCCATTCTGTTTCAGAAAAGTTAGCCTTCCCTTCTTCACAAAACAGGGCCCAAGCCCACTGTGATTCTCATTCTTTGTAACAAGCTACTTAGCATCACATATTTGTTGTATGAGCTGATCATGTGTCTCTCCCACTTAACAATGTAAGTCCTGAAACAGCAAGGACTTTGGTCCTCTTTGTTCCCTGCTGTGCCTCAGAGCTTAGTACCTTTTGCCTGGCACATAGTAGGAGCTATGAATGAATAGCAGCAGCTCCTGGCAGAACTCTGTGATGCTCTGTGTGGTACAGTTACAGCTGGGACTCATTTGAAAATCACAGTAATGTTTTTAGTGAAGCAGGAAATGAGATGAAATTCCCTATGGGCTCTGCATCCAAGAGGCTCCAAGTAGCTATTATACATAATACTGACATGGGAACCATTGTTTATTCTGGAAGGTAGTTAGAGAATGTTTCTGTTGTGAGGGTGGAACACATTGTGTTCCTTTCTGACATGTGACCTTGAACAAGTCACCAATCATCTTAAAGCTCACTTCCTCTTCTGTAAAACGGACAACATAATATCAGTTTACCTCATAGGCTTGTTGTAAGAATTACAAATGACAAAGTGTATTAAGGTGCTTAGATTAACTTAGATTATTTTTGTTTGTTCTGTTTTGTTTTATTTTTATTTTTTTCGGTAGATAGAGTCTTGCTCTGTCACACATGCTGAAGTGCAGTAGTGTGATCACGGCTCTTACAACTTCTGTCTCTCAGACTCAAGCCATATGCCCACCTCAGCCTCCAGAGTAGCTGGGACTATAGGCACGTGCCACCACACTAGGCTAATTTAAAAAAAAAAAAAAAAAAAGGGGTTTTTTTGTAGAGATGGAATCTCACTGTATTGCCCAGTCTGGTCTCAAACTTCGGGCTTCAAGTGATCCTCCCACCTCAGTCTCCCAAAGTGCTGGGATTACAGGTGTGAGCCACTGTGCCCAACCAGCACTTAGATTATTAAAGTGCATTCTTTGCTATTATCACTAACTCTTGCCTGAATGTACCTGCATCTGTTACCACCCAACTATAACTGTTCATGTAGCTCTGACATTGTTCATGCATTTGAACACAAACCTTCAGCAACCTGTTTATGTAGCTGTTCTTAGCATTTACAGGGGTGGAGGCTGAACAGACATAAGAGGAAATACGCTCCGTTTCAGAAGAGAGCAGGCTTGCCACACCCTCCTAAACTAGGAGATGTGGTTGTCATTGTCCTGTTCAAAAGATACAGCTTTCCTTTGTGGGTTGTAAAATAAGCTGGGTGTGGCCAAGTTCATCTTTTGTCTAACCACGGCATTGGCGGTGGTAGTGTTTCTGGCATGGTACAGTGAGCAGGAAGGAGTAGTGTGCAGCCCTACAGGAAGGTATGGGCCCTGATGTCAGGTGGGAGACAGTGGATGACAATAGGCTCGACCTCTCAGCACTTCTCTGATTCCTTATCTTTTTTATAAAAAAGGCTAAAATTCTTGGGTCCTATTCCATGCAGCTGGCTATGTGTTAGGAAAATTCAGAGAATAGCCTAAGAACTCTATTCTGAATGTTTACAGATTCCATAAAGCATTTAATATCATCAGCAGGCCTAGATACGATCTTTTACCAGATTCTGATTCATGGAAAGTTCCCTGATAGTAATAACACCCTCTGCAACACCTCAGGAAAAACAGTCACTTCTGGGTACAGGTTCTGGTGACAGCTTAAATCTGTGGTTCTAATCCAGAAGAGAAAGCTAGTCAATGTTCCTGAGCATCTGAGCTGCTCTTTGACTTTGGTGATGATTGTTTCATGCTCTTCCGTGTCCAGAATCTGCTGCCTGGGACAACCGCAGGGTGGAAGCCACGTTTGTCAGTTCAGGAGCAGGCAAATTATCCAACATGTGGCTTTAAAATTCAAATGAGATAAGGCAGTGAGGGTCACTAAGATGTTTCTGTTGAGTGTTGCCTTACATGACTTTAGGGTACTGATGGCATTATCTATAAAAGTACAATTCATTGTACTATGTATATATTTAAAATAACAATGTCTTTGCGCTTTTGGAAAAAATGTGAATTTTTATGTAAAATTAGAGCATATGAGGAAGTATGGAGAAAACATAAAGAATAAATATACTCCTTACCTCTAAGTACAGATCTGAGCAGATAAAATTTTGATTTCACTTTAGTTCTTTTTTTAAAAAAATATGATACATACACATGTGTATATGTGTATTTATGTACATGTATGTGCTTTTTAAAATTAAGATATTGCATTTTCTTATACCATTAGGTATTTTTGATGACTGTACACTTTTCCTTTTTTATCCATCCACTTAACAAATATTTATTGAACTCCTGATATTAATAGCTGGTGTCCATAAACAGAGATGACAAGCAGATTTGGTCTCTGCCCTCCCTAAGTTTACAGTCTAGTGATTTATTCTATCTTATGAATGGCTGACATAATGTAATTTAATATTTTTGTTGTGTGTTTGGGTAATTTCCAGTTCTTATCTGTAACAACGCTATTTTATAAATAGCACTGCTTTGAATGTCCTTGTGCATAATAAATAGACTATATTTGGGTCATTACTGTAACTATATTATCTTTCTTTGGAAAGGGCACTCTAAAATTAATTTAAAAATATATAATTGATGAAACTTGACATTCCTGACAGTCAATGGAAATAAGAGGTTGAGGTTAATTCTTTTTTCATTAGCACCTTCCTTTCTCATTAACACCCTGTCGGTGCCGGTTTCTCCAGAGCAGCAAGTGAAGCTTTTCTGTGGCTCTGTCGTACATGCTGTGCCTCTTGGGCAGCCATGGTGAAAAGGGATTTGATTTAGGAGCAGGCACGGATGTAAATTATTTTGGCAGTTCAGTTGTAAGACCTTGCTCATTGCATGGTTGGTTCTGTGCCATAGTATCGTGGCAGCTGCACCTTCACAGTAGATCTCAGCATCGGCTGTGCCCTGATCCTTGACAGACTCTGCAGATCAGGATTTAGTGCATTTTAAGATGCAGCCTGGTAACTCTGACTGCACAAAGTGAGTCTGATGCACAGCAAGGCTGAGAACCACTGCTTTAGAAGCATGTTCCAGGAAAAATGGGGTAGTGGACAGCATAGCTCCTAAGCATGGGCATTTTTGGTAATTCCTCAAATATTGATTGATTTTGATTATCTGGAAAATGAAGGTTTACACCCAGTCTCACACTGTTAGCTGTTAGATCTATAAACCTTACTCCACCAGCAGGGCCCTCCTTTTTACTGAGATCCCATCTCCTTGGTTTCCAGAGATGGAGAAAAGTGTAACTAGCAGTTATAGCTCCTTGGCTGTCCTGCTCAAGGATATGTCTCTCAGCCCCTTCCAGCTGCTGCTTATGCATTAATGCCATGGCTTCCTAGAAATGAAAACTTAATAGAAGCTGTCAAATAACCTGTTCCAATGCAGTTTAATCGACCTTACCATTTATCAAAGAATGCCGGCATGATAGAAACCAAAGCCTACTTTCCCCAGGGAGACATTTTAAATGTTTTCAACTACTTTGATCTCATCTTCATGATGTACAGTAAGTTTTAGGAATGCAGAATTGTGGTAGTAATGTTGGGATTAATTTTTTTTTGCGAAGGCTTTGAAGCACAAACAGAATTTTAAAAGTTCATTAGTAATTGAAAATGATAATCTTGCTGAGGACACATTTTATGGCTGTAATAGCTATAAAACACAATGAAAATATTAAATATTATACTGGAATTTGGAGAAATATTTTTCTCTCATTTTTATTAAACTATAGAAATTCTTTGTACAGTTGTATTGAATAAAAGGGTTACCATTAAGGTTAAAACGCAAACAAAAGTGCTGTTATTTATTTTATTTTTTGAGATGGAGTGTCACTCTGGCTCTACCCAGGCTGGAGTGCTGTGGTGTAATCTCGGCTCACTGCAACCTCTGCCTCCCAGGTTCAAGTGATTCTCCTGCCTCAGCTATCTGAGTATCTGGGACTATAGGCGTGCACCACCATGCCCAGCTAATTTCTGTATTTTTAGTAGAGACGGGGCCTCACCATGTTGGCCAGGATGGTCTCGATTTCTTGACCTCATGATCCACCTGCCTTGACCCCCCAAAGTGCTGAGATTACAGGTGTGAGCCACTGTGCTGGACTGTTATTTCTTGAAAATTGTGATAAAACTGTTAACAGTTTTTGGAGGTTTAACAGTAAAATACAAAGATGCAAAATAATTTCATTGCCTGGAAAGGTTTAATTTATTTAGCCTTATTTGTGAGAGTACTGTAGTTTGTTTCACTCATTTATTTGTTCACTTACATAATACATACCTAATGTGCCAAGTGCTGTATAATGATACAGATATGGGCTTGGCATCGTCTCTGTACTGTGTGTTTTATTAACAGCATCCTTAATCTTGGGTTGGCTGCTTTGACATGGTGACTCAGATAGCTGCTTGAGTTGAAAATGAACTTTTTTCTTTCATATTGGGAGAGAAAACATGCCTACCCAGGTAAAGTGCCTGGAGAATTTAAGGTTTTTAGTAGCCTTATATTACATCTTCATTCTAAGGCAGAAGATGTAGAAGGATTCTTAATTTTAAAAAAAATCTTGGATCATTTGATGTATTTGGTAGTCTCCAGTGTCAACTGGTGGATGTTTAGTGATACTGTGTCAGGTGGACACAGGACAGGGACATGAGTGAGTCTTAAGAGTGGTGGGTATATGTTTTCCCACAAATACATGGCAAAATCCCAGAGGTTATTCCCTAACAAGTAGATTCAGGGGGAGCAGATCAGAGATGCTTGCTGGTGGGCAGGTCTGTTGTAGTTCTTAAGAGGCAGTGAAGCATGGTGGGTAAGAGCCTTCGGCCCTGGAACGAACTGGGTTTGAGTCCTGGGTCTGTAATCATCTCTGGTAAATTATTTAGCCTCTCTGTGCTGTGATTTATTCATTTGTAAGACAGGCATAGGGATGATCACATGCTCCTCAGATTGTCTTGGTAGGATCAAATGAATTAGTTCATGTAAAGTGCTCAGCACACTGCCTGGCATATAAAAAGGGTTCAACAAGTGGAGAAAGTAATATTGAGGTGGCCGAGATGATGGTGATCCCTCCTCATCATCATGAATCCCCTTATTCACTCCATGTCCCACAGTCACAGAAAGTCAATCTTTGGCAGATGGGGTCAACAAGGGCTAGTAGGTCGGTCATATTTACTGGTCACTGTAATTTGAGAACTGAGGGAGAATATCTTCTTAATTGTAAGTATGACAACTTTGTATCCTACCTAGAGAGTGGTCCACTAATGACTGTCACCAGTAACTATGGATTGAGGACTATGTCCAGTAGTCTCTTGAGAGCCCATCAGCATTGGCTCATGTTCCGTTAGCTCTCCCATAGGGAGGAAGTCAGACTTCCCCTCCCTGTACCTTTCCGTTGTGTTTGTAGCAGTGCCTCCAGTAAGTGGAAATCACACATGATGCAAGTTCATTCAGTGGGCCTTTCTCACTCTTGCATTTCCTATCCTATAACCCCTCTATCATAGTTCTCTCTTGATGTCTCCACAGAGGGGCAATGGGGAATGCAGGGTTGAGAGAATGCACCTAATTGAATTCTCTGGTTCTCAAATCAGGGCAGTTTTGTCCCTCCACGGGATATTTGGCAATGTGTGGAGACATTTTTGATTGTCACACCTGAAGAATTGCTGCTGTCATTCAGGGAGCAGAGACCAGGGATGCTGCTAAACATCCTACAATGCAAGGACAGTTATCATGACAAAGAATTACGAGGTTGAGAAATCCTGAGTTAAGTTACACTAGAGGGCCAGGGCTTCTGTGTTTGGCCAACTACAATTACCAGTGATAGTTAAATGCTATTCTAGATTCTATTCAGATTCTAGTTGGTTGATGACACAGGCTCTAGGCAAAGAGGCTATAAATGGGGGGAGATTGATCTTTTATATCTGAGGATTATTTCTTTATACCGAACATTGCCACTTCTCACTGGCATGACTGCCCCCTTCTGTGTGGCTGGCCTCTGGCACTCTTCAGAACTCTGGAGAGCCAGTTGATGAATTAGACTCAGTTACAGAACAGGTGACTGACTCCCGCTGTCTATGCCAACTGATGATGTGCCTGTGACAGACTGAGTCATGCTGACCATGGGACTGCGGACCCCAGAGGAGAGTGCTCTCATGACCCCTTGGATAAAGCAATAAAGCTTTGCATCACCTGAGGAGAGATTTCTTTGGGAAGGATGAGAACATTTTCCAGTGAAAGGTTTTATTTTACTTATATATTTAAAAGGCAGTTATGCAGTGCTTATTATGTGCCAGCCGGTATTCAAAACATTTTATAAATAATTAACTCATTAAGTCCTCTTGACAACCCCAAAGCTGAAGCATTGTTCATGTCACTCTTTTACAGATAAGGAAACGGGTGCAGGGCTAGGACCCAAACCTAGGAATTCTAGCTCCAGAGTCAGGCTTTTAACCACTGTGTTATGGATGAAAAACTCTGAACTTCACCCTTGGTTTCTTTTTCTACCCAGATCCTTGACTTCTGATTGGTACCATTGAGGCACTGGGGAATTAGGCTGTCCTGAGGCAAGCCCTTGTTCTCATCTATCAGCTCATTATTTCACATCTGTGAACCTCAGTTTTCGTATCTGTAAAATGGAGCCATACCTACCTCAGGGGGTGGATGTGAAGATAAAACAGGTGTCCATTTTGCATTGCTATGAAGAAATACCTGAGCCTGGGTAATTTATAAATAAAAAAGTTCTTTAGCTCAAATTCTGCAGCTGTACAAGAAGCAGAGCACCAGCACCTGCTTCTGGTTCACCTGGCAAAATGGGACAGGCTGGTGCACCTTGGTCGAGGTTCGCTGGCTGTGATCTGGGCTGCTGACTGGACCATGTATGTTTATTTCATGGCCAGATTACAGCATCTGCTCAGGGACAAGTTTGCTCTGTTTTTAGGAGAATGGAAGGTGGCACCTTTCCATTTGTCTTAACTCAGGGCTTTTCTCAGTCCTGCTACCCACACTGTGCCCTTTTCCCCCGGCCCACTCCCAATTCAGAAATGGGTCTGGATTCTATTTCCATGGATGGTTATGCAGTCACCCGCCTGCTTTTCTGACACGTACAAGTCAGTGTATCCTTCTATGATTATGAAATTTTAGAGGAGAGAGTCTAAATTCGTCTTATTTTTCTTTGAATATCTTGTCTACAAACAGTAAATGCATCCATAGGGGTGAAGGAGTTCCTGTAATTTATCCAGAGGGAAATGCACCACTCTTTAATGTGTAGTCATATGTGTGAGAAAGGGAACCAACTCTTAAATGTAAGAACCGTGAGAGAACATCCCAGCATCTAGAATAATATCTGGCACATAGGAGTAGTTTAATAAATATTTGTGAGCAAATGAATAACTCTAATATTTATTTTAAATATTTTCTAAATCTGATTATAGTTAACTCTGGGTTACCCAGCAGACCTGGAAATCTGGAGCTGTAGCTTTTATGAAGTGTTAATGTATGTAACTAACAGAAATAAATGCTTTAAAAAAAACCTGGGACATGCTAGAGTAAACAACAAGAAAAATAATGAACTTGATCCAGAGGCCAGTTTGGGATCTTGCTGTATCCTTGGGGTGTGAGAAACCACCATGCTTTGTGTGAGAAACAATGGTGCTGTATGGAGGAGGAATTTAATGTAGTGCTATAGTAGAATGCTAAATAACAAGGTGTTTTCCCTGTTGACCAAGTAGCTGGAAATAGTTACACCATGTCACTTATTGCCAGACTTGCATTCTGCAACAAACTGATATGTTTAGTAGGATCTGGGCCAATTGAAGATGGCCCTTGTCGTCTTTCAGATGTGGTTTGACATATCTTTTGTACTACTTCAGAAACATTTGAGAAGTTTTGTTCTCCATGATAAAGAGAGAGCAAGCCAGACAGATATGCAGAGGCCATAGAATTTTAAAATTGTCTGCACTTTCTCTTACAGATCTGAAGAAAACCCTTGCTGTGTTATTAGATAACATTTTGCAGCGCATCGGCAAGTTGGAGTCAAAGGTGGACAATCTTGTTGTCAATGGCACCGGAACAAACTCAACCAACTCCACCACAGCTGTTCCCAGCTTGGTTGCACTTGAGAAAATTAATGTAGCAGGTAAAATAGCAATTCTCTGCTCTCATATGAAGTCACACCCTGCTTTGGACCAAGAAGAGAATAAAGGAATACAGTGGTTCTTACTGGAACCCACATAATATAAATTCTATAAACCTGGCATGGCCATGGTAAAGATAAGTTTCAATTTATTATTTAATAGCAGATGTTAAAATGCTTTTTATAGTTTTGTGATATGTAATATTTGGTGGTTTCTTTGACACATTTGCTCTTAATGAGCTCCTGGAATTCACTTCTAATGAGAAGATTTATAGCCTAGATTAAATGAAATACAGAAGTTATCTGAGAAGCTCATGCCTTTTAGAGTTCCTTCCTCCTCCGTACTCCCATCAGACAATTTTGAAAGTCTGTTACATATAATAGTTTCTCTCCTCCCTGTTGTTAAAGAAGAGCCACCACTGGAGAAAATGCCTCCTACATGTATATGGAGAAATAGAAATTCTGGAAATGGCCTTTAGGTGATAAATGGCTCCCGCGTAATCCTGGGCAGATTCTGTAGCCACTCATGTATACCACGTGTCATTCCCACTGGGATGCATTTTGTTTGGCCCCTTCTAGAAACTGGAATATTGAATGAGACCAGGAAAACTGATGAAAAACAACACAACACCCAAATTGTACATAGCATGTTGTTGCCTGCCTCTCACATTAGAACCCCCCCACCAGCTCCCCCACTGTCACACTGCTCTGAGGTCAGCCCCTGGGTCTATGTGCTTGAGCCAGGACTGCTCTTGTTAGGGTGACTGCTGTATTTCCTGGGGACCCAGGACAAAGTGAAGAGCCTGAAGATTAGGATTCAGTGCTTTGGGTGAATGGTTGTGAATAAGCTGTCTCTACTTTTGGTGGGTGGTAGTCAGTCTCTGGCTATTGCATAAAGTAAGGAGCTAGGTTACTTTTGACATCAGTTTCTGCTTTAAAATAAATCTTGTTTCATATACTTTTAAACTTACTTCTTTCTCTTTCCCTCTTCTAAAAGTTCACACACTTAAGTGGGAGAGTTTCTTTTCCTTTCCTACTTCCCAGTGTCAAAACATTTAATTGTTTTACATTATACAAGCTGGTTGTCATTACCTTTTTTAATGTTCTTTGCCCTTTAGCAAATTTCAAATTGCAAAATATTTCTAATAATTCTAAGTATCTAACCAAACAAAGGTATTAAAAATAACTTTTAATTACAACACAGAAGCAATGTCATCTAGGCCATAAATCCTGTTTTCCTTGCAGTTTTCAACAGCTTCTGTAATTAGACAAGAGAACCTCCCACTGTGTTTAGCTGCTTATTAATAAATGAAACCATGCCTCTTCAGTCTCCACTTAGCACCTTTGTACCCAGTAGAAAATGCTACTGGAAAGGCCCTATCTAGTTTCATCACTATTCTGTGTCATATTTCTGGAGGTGAGATGGAGTGTTCTGCCTTTAACTTTCCTGCTCCCCACTGCCTCCGAGGTCCTGTGGCTTGTGGGCCCCTATAAACACATCTGCTGTCATTCTTTCCCCTAACATGGGATCTTGCTACCTCTGGTTGTCCTGTTTGCTGCAAGGCTCACAGAGACTTTGCTACCTGGACTTTAAGCTGCAGAGCACAGGGTAGTGGGTACACCTCGAAAAAGGAAATGGGAAGGACTTGGTGACTACTTCTTTCAAACAAAATATGGAAATATACCAGCCTTATGTATTGAACTAGTTTACCACTTAACAAATATTTCTTGAGCATGTTCTCTAAGCCTGTGGTTCTGAGTGGGACTCCTTTAAATGTGCCACTGGTGCTCTGTAGGGTCCAGTCCTACAGGGTTCTGTGAGCCCCTCTCTGCTGGTGTGGAGATGAGAAATTGTAGAAATAAAAGACACAAGACACAGAGATAGACAAAAGAGAGTTTGGGCCCGGGGGTCCACTGCCGACCAAAGCACGGAGTCCGGCAGTGATCCCGAGTGCCTAACGCTCTGACTTCTATTGAGTGCAAAGCTGGGGTCACGGTAGGTAGGGTGTGGCCTTGGTGGTCGGTGAGAGGGTCAAGTACATCACGTGTCATATAGGTAAGGGCCTAAGACTTTCAGGTAGCCGAGATGAGGTAAGGAGCATAACGCGTCAGCACTTTTTCCACACTTGTTAGGAAATAGCAAAGACATTAAGATTCATATTACTTTTACTGATTATCTCTTCTAAGAAAAACGAATCAGGTGCAGAAGCAGATCATGAGAGTGGACATGGAACATGACCACTGAAGCACAGCATCAGATAGAGACATTTAACTCCCAGATGTCTGTGGGTTTACCTGACAGCCGTCAGGCCTACCACAAGAGCTCAGAGGAGCGGAGTTCTCTCCAACTCCCCCGAGGAAGGAAACGTCTGGGCCATCTTGGATGCCTCCTTCCCAAGATGGCTAAACAGTGGGCGCCTTCCCAGCGCTGGTGCTGGCGCTGGCGCACAGCCGAGGTGTCCTCCAGCAGCCCTTCCACAGGCATGACAGAGGGCTTAAAGCGTCTTGCCTTGGTGTCAGATAAAAACAATGTCACCCCAGGTTCCCACTTCCAACCTGAGAGGCATTAGTAAAAGAATTAGGATCACCTATGAATAACTAAGATCACCTATAAATAAGATCACCTGTGAATAACTAATTACTACGATTATATTTCTAGTTACTTTCTTCTTCATTATTTATATGGAAATAGGCTGAGGCTTCTGGCTCCTGCCTTGGCACTTATGGGATCTTCTCCCTACAGTGCTCTGTTTTTAATATTTAAAGAACCAGAGTGTTGTGGGTGTTTTTTTTTTCTTTTTGGGCAATGGGAGCAAATCTAGAGTTACACAGTGAATGATGAACCTCATTCGCGTGACTTTGCGTCTTTCAGGTATGTGTGGGACACAGTCCATACCATCATGATTTTTACTGGGCAATTAGGAAAAGAATACACATGCATAAAATGACACAGACCATGGTTTCTGTAAAGAAGGGGTGACTCAGAAAAAAGTTTGGACGCAGGGAAGGAGAGGAAACTGACATTTAGCAGCCATCCAGTAAATACAAGTTCCTCTTTCTGAGCCTCCAAGGTACATGATTTTACTTAATCTTCTTAGCATCTCTGAGACGTGTTTTCACAGGTTTTATTGAGTTTAAGTACTTGGGAAAGGGTAACCATTAGTACTGGAGTTCCCTGAGCTCAACTTAAGATCTGCTAGTGCTATGTAGAGAAAAGATTCTGAGTGTTAGCTCCATCTTTCCTTCCATTTGTAAAGGCATGTGTCTGCAAAAAGGTGCCACAATTTTCTTAAAGGTACCTAGAAGAGAGCTGCCAGTTTCCTAGATTTAATCATCTGTCTCATCAGGAATTGCTCTGTCTTAGGGTCTCCTCTCAGGCTGACAGTTGTAAAAGCTGGTCCGTGTGTGTGTGTGTGTGTGTGTGCGCCCGCGCGTGCATGTACACACACATGCAGAGGCATCCCTTTCATAGACGTTGTCTTTGCCTGAGTTGATACAGACATGCTGGGCATCCCTCTTCATTTCCCCCAGAAGGTGGAGGGTCCTTCATATCTTGTCACTCAACCACATAGTTTTTAAAAATGATTTGTCATGTCTGTAACGTAGGGTACCAGAAAGAAGGACAGGGACCAGCCTTTCCTTGCTTTTCTGCCCTCTCTCTGATCCATGGCCATGCTGTTGTCTTCAGACCCCTCTGTCAACTCAGGAATGGCTCCTGAGCTGTGAGAGTTCAGTTTTATGGGGTTCCAGTCCTCGCTGAGTGAAGTTTTTCTCTCTCCCTTCTTGAATGAAGACGTGGTAATTGCTCAGAAATGTTCTCCCTGGTGTGTTTTTACTGCTGACTCTGGTGTCTTACTGCTCACTGATGTTTCTGATTGCTTATTGTTGTATCTTATTGCTTGCTGATATATCTTCTGGTTGGTGATAAACTGTCTCTAAATTGGGTACCATAGCAATTGAAGAAGGATTCCCCTAAATTTATTTTATTTAAAGGGATAGCTGTGTGTGTGTGTGTGTGTGTGTGTCCCCTTATTTTCTCTTTCTAGCTGTGTTCTGTGTGGCTTTTATCCGGTATGGCTTATCTTTGCAAATTTATCACCAAGGGTTTTTTTTAATGTGAAAGTAAATGTGCTCCTAGAGAAATTTAGGTGTAAATGAACTTTATTAAAATCAAGATAACAGATTGAACTGGATTTTTGAGCTGTTTGTCTTGTTGAAGATAAAGGGGACTCAGTGGAATGAAAAGCAGATATTTAAAATCCCCACCCTTCCACCAATCACACAGTAAATCAATTTCTCTATATTAACTTTCTGAAAGGGCTTGAAAGGCCTTCATCAAAATTCTCTCCTTTTAGAATGATGCTTTGAATTTTAGAAAGGCCCATTCTGTCTTTCTCTAGTTTTGTGATCTTAAATGAGGAAGTGAAGTGAATAGGAATGGATCTGTGGTTTTTTGCCATGTACCTGAAGTGGGGAAGGGTAAAAAGTGTACATATCTGATAATGAAAATGCTTGCCTTCTAAGGACTGAGACAGTGTCTGATTTATCTTTGTTCTGCCCATAATGTCTTGATTGTAGCCTTACCTGTTGAAGATAATTCAGTAAATATTGCTCACATGGATTGGATTCTACTGGAGGGAATAGCATGTGGTTTCACCACCTGGAGGAGTGTCTTCTTACACTTCTTCTTCTCCATTTACATTTGGGGTGATTTGCCTGGAAGTAGGACTTGGTATTTCATTTCCCAGGTTCACAGACCTTAGCAGACACCACCTAAGAAGTGGGACTGCCTTTTTTGTTGGTCAGGACTGAACTTCCCGTCGATGGTTCTAGGATGTGGAGCCTTCATAGGAGGTGATAGTTACAATTCTAGATTGTGATATTTTAAAGGACAAGAACATTGTGCAGCTCTCTATGGGGTAGTGTGTGTACATGTGTACACATTCGTTTATACTCTCAATAACGAGTTATTATTCAACGTCAGCTGAATAACTGGCCGGTGTTGACTGTTCCCTAAAAGCCAAAACCATAATGATAGCATCCACTTAGTGTTGTGATAACTTAACAATTGCAAGGTCACTTGGGAAGCAGAATCACGAAATCAAAGGTACAGGCATAACTCAAGTGACTGTTTTCTGGTATTTAATCCAAATTGAACTTCCGGCAACCCTGCATGTTTTCCAAGGTCGGTAGCAACATTCAACGCTTTCCAGTATTTGGGGTTGAAGTGCAATGTATTTGAATTTGGAAACTGTTTTTAAAAACAGCAACCATTATTATTATTATTATCATTTGAAAGTTGAAAATGAAAAATGTCCCTGCTGAGTTCCAGGGCTTACGTTTGGAACTGCAATTTTCCCCCCCTTTGTGCTGCTAATGGACCTTGAAATTAAGTTGTTCCTGTGTTCTTTCCTTGTGTGTGTACCTGTGTTAACAGTTTTTGAAGTAGCACCTGAAGTGTCCCACCTCCACCCCCAGGCAGTAGCTCAGCAGATGGCTTTCCCAGGGTCAGATATTGGCATGTCAGTGGGATCCCAGATGCTACTGAGAGATGGGAGAGAGATGAGATTGCAGGGTGCTTTTCTATTAATTTGAGCAAGAAGCAAATATGATCTATCTACCTGTCACTTTCTGTTTTGTAATTTGCAGCGGTAACAATAAATATATGGACACTTGTCAGAAGCTATTCTTTTGGTGTCTTTACAGAAAAATGCTTGTCTTTGTTGATATGGTTTTCACTATGTGTGGTCAAGGATATTTTGATTTTTATTTAGAAGAAGAAAAATATAGTGCATAAGTGATGCTGATCTTCAAGGCTCTGTAGCCATAGCAGTGATTAACAGTTGAGGGTGATTTTGCCCCCAGGGAACACATGGCAATATCAGGAGACATTTTGGTTGTCACAATTGAAGATGTGCTATTCATTTATTTAATTATTATTTTTTCTTTTTTTGAGACAGAGTCTCACTCTGTCACTCAGGCCAGAATGCAGTGGCACGATCACAGCTCTCTGCAGGCTCGACCTTCCATGCTCAGGCAGTCCCTTCCCTACCCCGCCTTAGCCTTCTGAGTAGCTGGCACTATTGGCAATGGGCCATCATGCCCAACTAATTCTTTTTTCTTTTTTTTTTTTTTTTTTTTGGTAGAGAATAGTGTCTTCCTATGCTGCCCAGGCTGGTTGGGCTCCTCGGCTCAAATGATCCTCCTGCCTCGGCCTCCCAAAGTGCTGGGATTACAGGCATGAGCCACTGCGACCAGCCTATTTAGTTCTAATAGATGGAGACCAGAGATGCTGCAAAGGATCCTCTATAATATATAAAACACCACCCCCAATAGAAGTATCCAGCCCCAGATGTTAATTGTGGCAGGTTTGTGAAATTCTGATCTATGAGATATTGTTAGAATCTGATGCCAGCAGATATTTTCACCTATGGTTAGTGCTGAAAGATGCCTGAGACACTGAAGTTTCCTGATTGGCCAGCTGATACCTAAAGTTCCTTTCCCTTTTCCTAGCAAGGCTGTTGACAAGCCCCTCAATCTCCACTTAATTTAGCTTTGCCACTGGTCTTTGAGGCCTCCAAGGAAAGAGAGTTTAGAAACTCCCAGAAGACTGTTTTAGGATCCTGACTTTAAGGAACTCCTTTCCTACCTCATGGTATGTTTTTGGCAATGTGCATTTTACTTCTGCTTCTATAGAATGTAATTATTTCTTCTCATGAAAGGGCCACTAATTCAGAATAACAATGCTTTAAAGTAGTCTAAGTGAATGGATTTAAATTGCAGAATGTTTTAGAAGAAATTCTGTTTTATTTTAAGCAAAGTATGTAATAATTATCAAGATATGAAAAAGTAAACTAAATAAGTCAAAGAAAATGATAGGTCCCCAAAGATCTACTGTACATCAGAGGGTACCCTTCACAGCATATTTGGAGCAATATTGAAAAAAATGAGACTAGAGAGTTAACTGAGATTTGTGAAGCATTTTCAGTGTTAATGAAGGAGCTTCTATTTTGTTCCCTGGGCGGTGGCAGCTGATGAGAGGTTTAAAGTAGGAGGATGAATAGGTGAGGTCTGTATTTCCAGAAAATAATCAGTGGCCATGTGGAGTGAGATGCGTATGAAGGGGTCCAATCAAAAGCTATGTGAGAGAGACTTCAGTTAATCTCCAGTTAGGACGAGAATGCCCTGGATTAGACATGTTCATAATGCCCAGGGAGAAGGAGAATTTGAGACCCACGTTCTGGCATGGTGGGGACCCAGACAGACCATGGGAAAGGGCAAGGGAGAAGTTGTCATAATGATTTCCAAGGGTGTAGCTTGAAGGATAACTGGTGACTCATTATTGAGGGAAAAACTGGCAGAGAGATAAAGTTCTGTGAGGACCATAGCTGCAAGCCATTTGTTTCAGAATATCAGTTTAAAGGTAGTTGAAACTTTGGTGCTAGTGTTGAGGGGACAAGGGACAATGAAAAGCAGCATGTGTGGAACCAGACTGGCCTGATTCAAATCCTGGTTCCACCACTTTATAGCAATGTGACTTTGGGTTAAGTTTCTTAACCTTCTCTGCCTGAGCTTCCCCATTTGTAAAACGGGGGAAATAATAGCAATGCCCATTTCACAGTGTTGTTAGGAGGTATATTAGTCCGTTTTCACACTGCTCTACAGATACTACCTGAGACTGGGTAACTTATAAAGAAAGGAGATTTAACTGATTCACAGTTCCACATGGCTGGGGAGGCCACAGGAAACTTAAATCATAGTGGAAGGGGAAGGAAGGCACTTCTTACATGGCAGCAGGAGAGAGCAAGTGAGAGAGCAAGGAAGTGCCACACTTCAAAATCATCTGCTTTCCTGAGAACTCACTACCATGAGAACAGCATGGGGAAACTGCCTCCGTAATTCATTTACCTCCTACCGGGTCCCTCCTTTGACACGGAATTAAAATTCGAGATAGGATTTGGATAGTGACACAGAGCCAAACCATATCAGGAGGATTAGGTGAGACGAGTAGTGTGCTTAGAAACATGCCTGGCATAAAGTTGGTACTGTATGAGCATTTGTTAATTACAGTTTAAAAGTTATGTATTTAGAATCTTGACGTAAAAATGGAACACTGTAGTGACTAGTTATTTGGATATCACCACTGGTAGTGAAATTAATAATATTTGTACAGTGCTTTATAGATGAGAACATAATTTTTTATATAGCATTTCACTGGAACACTTTAAATTTGCAGTTCCCAATTTGACCTTTTTGTGCCTCTGTTTCCAATATTTGGCTCATCATCAAATTCATGTTTTGTTAATTTCGTTGCAAGAGGCCAATCACCTAGCTTATATTAACTTAAACCAAAGGGGAACTTGGGGTTCATGTCATTTGAAGGTTCGTAGAATGCTGGTGAGAGATTCAGACATCGGAACCATCTTCAAGTACTTTAGCTGTGTACTCTCAGGTATGGGATACTTGTCAGAAGCTATTCTTTTGGTATTTTGGGGGAGAGGGTTCCTGAAGAGATCCCAGACAGCAGATAAAATGCATATGACTACTAGAGACCCTGGTCATGTCATGGTTTGGCTTTCTGGAGCCATCCTAAACCTGACTCAAGCTTTTCTCTCCTTGAGGGTTTCTCTCCTTGAGGGCAAAACTTGAGGACTGCTAACTTTCTGCAACCATTTTAAGCCCTACTGTGGCCAAATGTGCTTCCGCCCCACTTGGAACGAGCCCATACTCCTGCATGCAGTTTATTCATGCTCTTACACACTTACATGTTTTTGTCCACAGCCTGGCCTGCTCTGTTGCTCTGGCTGACCCTTTATCATCTTTTTCAAGTCTCGTGTGAAGCTCCGTCTCCCTAAGACTTGCTTGATGCCCCTCACATCCCAGGGGTTTGTGGTATATTGCCTTGTATTCCTACCATGTATGTCCTTGGACTTTTCCACTCTTTTCTTGTTTCCGTAGCCAGTCTCTAAGCTCCTCAAAGGCATGGGCAGGGTCTTACATTTTTCTTTTCAATTCGATGCTGAGCTTGGAGTCTGGCAAATCACAGGTTTTATCAGTAAGTGTCCAGCTGAGTGCACTCCTCCCTCTCCTGAACACGCTCCTGCTGGTCAGCCACTGTGTCCTAGAACCTTTGCCATGACACCGATGGCCATGCTTTCACTTCCAGATCTCCATTTCTGCCAGTTGTATGCTTTGACAGTTCCTGAATCCTTTTGGAATTCGCACCTGGTAAATTTACTGTTACATTAAGACCAGAAGAGCTTTTGCTTCACTTCCCTTTTTGAAAACTGAGATTCCATAATAAGAATTTATTTTGTGTTTTTTGGTGGCTAATTATAAGAATGTAAGTAGGATTAAAAAAATTGAGGCCACCTCCACTACCTGAGAGGTTGTTCTGAATGGATAGTTCTTGCAGAAAAGAAACAGGGACCCAGAACTTCTAATTCTGTTGGGCTAATTACTGACCCTTCAAGGAATACATGGCTTGTTTCATTGCAGAAAGTGAGACTATATATATCCCTGTCAGGAATACTGTTCCTCCCCAGCCACTTGATGAGGAAACTCAGTAATATACACTGCAGGGCTGTCCTGGGGACCTTAAAAGTGCTTCTGCTCAGAGTTGTTCTTTGTATTGGTGATAGGACACACTGAAATGAGACTTGTTTGTTTTAATCAGAAGGCGACAGATCCTACTAGCTTAATTTGGCTTAATGAGGTATGTGTATACAGTTGTGATATCAGCTTACATATGGTATTGATTCAATAGACATTCCACAGCCACAGCATAGCATATGCTTTCTCACATAGTCCCTTGTCTGTGCTGTTTCATTCTTTACCTGTTTTCACTAACATGTATTTCAGTGAACTCATTGTAGAGCCTGAGATTTTAAAATTTAGAAAAATATTTGGAATAAAGCTGATTTGGTGAGCCATGGGAGAGAGGTATCTGACTCCATGTTTTTGAAAAGGTTTTGTAGGTTTGAAGATTTCTGGCATTTTGAGAGATTTTTCCTTTAAGCTGTGCTTTTGGCTTTGCATATCCACAGCTTCTAAAATTAGGCAGCCTAAATAAAAATCAGTTGCTAGTTTTTGTTTTTCCCTTCTCGCTTATATCCCAGAAAAAGAAGAAAGAAAGCAATGTAGGGTGAAGATGTTTTGAAATTCTTTGGGTTTAGAAATGACAGAAAGAGGGATTCAATTAGGAATGTGACTGAGAAGGGCTGAGCTGGCCCACAGTTCAGGACAGCAGGAATACTCTTCATCTCACATCCTCCTTTTTCTGTCCCTCTTTTACCCTTGAACATTCAGCAAGTCTCACGTGTGGGATCACAAACCCCAAATCCGCTTATGTCAAGTGAAGGACCCATGGTGTGGACAGAGCCAGCTGAGGACGACCTGTCTAGGGTTGACGAAGCATCATAAACTGCATTTTGATTTGCATTGTCAGTGTTGGGCAGCTCACTCTTCGCTGGTTTTAAGCTGTCTTGAAGTTTCATGTTGGAGAGCTTTTCTAGTCAACGTTTACTGTGGAAACTTTCTCTTTACCTTGATGCAGCTAGAGATGCTCCTGAACCAGAGCCAAGTGGACACCCAGTGAAGGCCTAGTGCTAATGTTTTCCCCCCCCACTGGGGGGATTTGATTAAACAGGAGCCATAGAACTATGGGACTCTGGATAAAGCAGGTCAGTTCCCTCATTTATAAAATGAGGTCAAGAACCTGTGCCATGGTATTGTTGCTAGAAGTATGAGTTAACATATGGAACACACTCAAGGTGCTGGACACAAAATAAGAGCTCAGTAAGTTTTGGCTCTTGCTTCATACGCTTCTTAAGTGTCTAACTCAGGTTTTGACTCTTGGGCCAGGCGGGTAGCAGATTGTCAGTGCTTGATGGGCATGCAAACTACCCAGTCCCAATGCTGCGTTTTATACAGCCTGGACCTGGCCTTTGGCATCAGACATTTTTGAGCAGAACTCTGGATCCACTTGCATACTTGCTGTTGGCATTTTATTAAACTTATCATTGCTGAGCCTCCGATGTGTGCTCTGTGCAGTGGTGATAGTGACACCAACACTGTCCTCATGGTGAGGATGCAGTGAGATGATGCATATTGAGATCCTGGTCCAACATCTTCTCCCTGTGACCTACCTTCTGACCTTGCCCTCTGTGACGAATACCCTGTTAGAAAGGAGTGGTCACAAATGTAATGTAACAAACACTGATGTATCTTTTATCCAACCTACATGACTATATGACGCCAGGTCTGTGTGAGGCAGTGGAAATGCTGATGGGGGAGGAAACCAGGGCCCCTTTTGGGAATGTTGAGTTTACCGTCTACTGGTGGAGAATGACTGAGACTATTGGCTGTGCTCATATCTTTTTTGAGCCTCAACTTGTAACTGCTTTCATCCTAGTCCAAGAGAACCTATTGGCTTTGCTTGACCTTCTGGCCTTGGAAATGACCTCAAACTCTATAGCCGTCTCCGGTAGGGATAGCAATGACCTACAGGAACTGGCACAGAAGGAATTTTCTCCTGTTACAAGGCACAAGTCCTGTGATTTCCTGTGCTACTTGTCACAGCAAACTTAAGCAGATCCAGAAACTGCCTGACCCTTTACTGTACCTTCCCACTCCGAAATAGGGAAGGGAATTCCTGTGCGGGAGTGCTCAGCTCTCAAGGGAAGACAGTAGTTAACCTGTCTAAACCCTATGTTAATAGAACCTTCTCGATAATTGCTTTCATTAAATGTGATTAATGTGAACAGTACAAATTATAGCAAGATTTGCAGAACAAAGTAAATATTTGAGACTGTTTTTCATGGTGCAGTTGGGTTGAGGCAAAGAGAAGATTAGTAAAAACTGTATCCGATGGTATCTTAGGTTGAAACACAGTGAACCTCTTGGCAGAAGTGCCAGTTATTTCTCATCAGCAGTTCACAGAATCTTAACTCTGGAGAGGCAGATGGCTGTATCCTGGAGACAGTTATGAGTTCAGGTTTTCTCCTTTTGCTTCTGGCCTCTGTCGGACACCAGTGACATAGTGATGAAGATAAACTACCTTCCCTGTACCGCCCAGGAATGCAATGAGGATTAAGAGAGTGGCTTTTAGCCCATGACTATGCCACATGGGGAGGATGGTTGCTCCCTGAGGGCAGAAGGCCATTAGTAGCAACTGAGATGGCCAGGAAAGCTCCTGAGTTGGCCAGGAGTGTGTACCATGCCAGGCTTGGGTGTATGGAGCTGGCAAACCAGGTGCCTGGGGGATTAATTTAGCATGGGTTTTCATGCCTCCAGGCTACCAGTGACCGTGCAGCTATCATCTCTACCTTTGAGTTTATGTATGTGAATAATAGTGCTGTGTTTTCAAGAGAAAAGGCTTGACAAACAGTGCTTTTATAGTACAAGGAGGGATACTCTGCTGAAAATATGGAAATTACAGCTAAACAAAAAGATGAAAATACAAAGCAGCTGTAGTTCTACCACCCAGAGACTGACTGATTTGATTCTTTACTAACAGATAGGATAAGTGCCTGTTCTGTGCCAGGCACTGTCTAGGCACTGGAGATAGTGATGAGCAAACCCAAGTCCCTTCCTTCTGGAGGTTACACTCCAGCAGTGAAGGCAGGAAGTAAACAAATACATAAACATATCTAGTGGTGGAAAATGCTTGATGAATAGCAAAGCAGAGTAAGGAATCAGCAAAGGAAGCGGGTGCTATTTCAGGTTTGGGGCTTGTCAAAAAAGCCTCTCCGAAGAAGAGAGACTGAGCAGAGACCCATATTACTCAGTGAGGGAGGCCTGGGGCTCTCCAGCTAGCTGCTGGAAGGATCTGTCTGCACAACAGCCTGGGGCACATTCTTCCTGGGTATGTTTAAGAACCACTTTTGGGCCCTTTTAATCCTAATACAGAAGGAGGCCTATTAAAACCAAAACTGAAAAACAAAAAAAACCATTTACTGTATCATCTGTCATTTACGTTTCTGCTGGGTTCAATCTGGACTTTTGCGAGAGCAATGTTGGAACCACGGGAAGGTCTGGATGTGTTCATTGAGTGGTTCAACATGTGGTGAGACGTAAGTGTGCACTATAGACTCAGGCTGCTGGAGTTCAAGTCTGAGTTCTGCAGTGGTGCCACTGTGGTGAAGTCTTTTAGAGAGGTTAAGTCTCAGTTCTCTCATCTGTGCGGCAGAAACTAGCTCATGGGACCACCTAAGAAAGTGTCTGTGGAGGGCTGGCACATGGTAAGTGCTCAGTAAATATTGACTGTTGCTATAATTAACAAAATGTGGTTTCGGCAGATGGTTTTAAAAGGGTCTGTACCTTTGTTCTATAAGTTTTTAACCAAAACGAAGGAGCCTCAAAAATTATATTAGAGTCACCAAAGCAGGAGCAGGCTCTAGTTATTCGTTAAAGAGTTAAATAAAATCAGGATTTAACAGAAGGATCACACATTTTGGGTAGGGTTTGGAGTTTCAGTCGTGAAGTGGTTGTGGAGTTTCCAGGGGTCAACTTCTTATCTGTAGGTGCCTGTCTCTGTCCACACTTAAAGCCATTGTTGAGGAATGTAGTATCTGTTTTTTATAGAAACTGTTCTCAGTTTGGAGAATGTGGGTGTGTGGCTTTGAGGCTTCAGAATCCCATCATGAAGTTGTCATTGGTCTTGGTATTTATGAGGCTTGACCTAAACTGGGTCTTGTTCTTAACAGGAGAACGATACAGCTTCTCCTGGCCACTGGGTTCTCTCTGTGTGATGCAAGGATCCATCACTGCACTAGGTTCTCTGAGAAATTTGTGATTGGCTAGCAATTAGAGTTGAGAATGTAAAATGGCCACAGATTGAGGAACTCCAGGCTAGGGACTGTGAGTCCTAGTGAAGAAATGTAGGGTCAGGGTTCAGGAGGCTGGGATTAGGTCCACTGCTGACAGAACTGATGCTGAGATCTTCAGCAAATCACCTCATCTTTGTTTTTCCTCTTTCAGAGCCAGAGATTCATGAGCTTTTATAAGTGGAAAAATTTAGATGTTCTAACATTTCTCCCAAATGGGAGATCACAACTTTCCCAAATTCTTGATGGATGGTTCTCCAGATTTATCTCAGCAATTCTAGTGCTGGAACTTTTAGCTGCCATACTGTACTAGTGGGCCACATTCATGTGGCCTGTCAGGGGTCAATCAGTTGTGGCCCATGGGCCAAATCCAATCCACTACCTGAATTTATAGATAAAGTTCTATTAGAACATAACACCATGCCCATTTGTTTACGTATTGTCTGTGGCTGCTTTCATGCTACAACTGCAGAGTTTAGTAGTTGTGAAGGGGAGACCATATGGCCCACAGAGTTGAAAATATTTACTGTCTGGCTTTTTACTGAAAAAGTTTGCCAACCCCTGGTCTAAATGAATGGTGCTCTCTGGAATGCAGTACATAGTCTGCATGCAACCCTGTATGCTAAACATATTAGATTTGTAGAGTGTTCATAAAATACAGCAAAAAAAAAAAAAAAAAAAAAGAAAGAAAAAAAAGCCTCTGTTTATGAGAGATCTCTGTTTCCCGGCACAAATAATAACTTTAAAATATTTTATTAGTTCTTTCCTCAGAGCAAACCTGCAGAACAGTTACTTCAATTGAATAGACAAAGAGTATCAGGGTAGGAGATGATGCATAATCTGCTCCAAATGGTGGACGTCTGAGCCAGGGTTCAGATCCTGGCTGGTGCATCTCTAATGTGCCCAGAGATGCGGCCACTGCTGGGACAATCGTATTTCATTGTGTATCACATCAGAAGGTAACGTGGCATTTTTAAAAATGAAAATAGTTTAAGGCTCAAGAATGGGAGATAACCCAAGAGTCCAAACCTTTCTGGTCATTTGGATATTGTTGTAAATGCTTTAGGTGTTAAGCATACTTAATTTTGTGAGTTTTGATTTTTTGTTTGTTTGTTTTGGTCTTTTTGCTATTGTGTATTGATTGCCCTTTGATTTTCTTCTTTACCATTATATATTTTAAGTGAGGCCATTGTCTCCAGAGAAATATCGAAATCTTTTTCAGTTCTTGTTCTGCGTTAAAAATTAGAAACACTTTTTATAATGCTTGATAAGATAAGGCCAAGTTATCGTAGGAAATTGGAAAATACAGAAAAGAATAAGGAAAAAAAAGTCTCGCAATCCTGTTTTCTAGAGCACTTGACTGTTAGATGGTTTTTCTTTCCAGCTCTTTTCTGTGTGTATATTGCATAAACATTGTAAGTATGCTCTTGATTTTAAAATCTTGATTTTTAAGGAAGTGTTCTCTTTATTCTTCAAAAGCTTTATTTTTAAATAAGCACATAATATTTTATTAACTAGGTTCTCAATTTTTTTTTTCTGTTACAAAGATCATTGTGGTGAACGTAAATCTTTGTATTATTCTCTTGGGAGAGTTTTTTAGAAACAAATGGCTAGGTCAAAGGGTATAAGCCCTCTTTAAGTTTAATATTTATTTCTATCAAATTAGTACGTGTATATAATTTTTAAAGTATAAATTTAAAAGTCAAAACAAAATCAGTATTCTGCTATATACTTTATTCCTTCTTACCCTTTTGGTCCTCAAACACAAATACTTCTAACTTCTGTTTCTTCCAGTAATATATTTTCATATTTCTCAATAACATGTTTATGTTGCTTTTCCTTATCTGGCATTTTTTGAGGTTGTCCACTGATTTTCTATTATGGAAGATGGGAATTTAGCGCTTGAACACCGCCACCGTTGCCAGCAACCCCTCCCCCCACATGGCTGCTTTCTGTTTCCCAGAATCAGAATGTCCTAAATATTTGTTGGGGTTAGATTAGTGGTCAGTGCTTACTCGATAAGGACACTGCTTAGCCACCTACTAAAATAAAATAGGATGATAGTAAATTGCCATTCTGATACATCTTTCTGTTTTGTCCAGAGTTAATAATTTACTTATGTTTGCATAGTTTTGATTAATTACGACAATATTTACTAATTTCATGCTATGTTCTGTGTGAAACAATTAGTAAATATTGTCGTAATTAATCAAAACTATGCAAACGTAAGAACTTCATTTCATTGTGTAGCATATCACAATGTATGAAAGGCACACATCAGTGAACAAAACACACAAAAATTCTTATCCTTACCAAAATTCAGCCCTAAACATTCCATCCGAGAACCCTTCTGACTGTGGCCCACAGATCAGATAGCTTACCAGGTGGATTTTTATTCAGTGGTCGTCTTCCTGACGGCTTCTGCCCTCCTGCTGCAGGCTGGCCTGGCTGTATCCTGGGCCTACTGTACAGTTGTCCTGGGACTGACTGTTTCCAATGCCTTTCCTCTCTTTGGTGCTGGGCCTTGTCGTTCTTAGATTCCACATCTTCCTCTTTGTTGGTTTCTTGCCTCATCCTGTGGTAGTTTTCTGAGAGAAGAAGGTAAATGGGGGGGAAATTATGAGATTTCTTTCTTTCTTTTTTTTTTTTTTTTTTTTGAGATGGAGTCTTCCTCTGTCGCCTAGGCTGGAGTACAGTGGCACAGTCTCAGCTCACTGCAACCTCTGTGTGGCCCCTGCT
This sequence comes from Ateles fusciceps, assembly GCA_036589455.1. Classification (NCBI taxonomy): domain Eukaryota; kingdom Metazoa; phylum Chordata; class Mammalia; order Primates; family Atelidae; genus Ateles; species Ateles fusciceps. The sequence goes on along the minus strand of JAZHEH010002982.1, from coordinate 3,439,999 downwards.
CCCCCCTCCCCCAGGTTTAAGCGATTCTCCTGCGACAGCCTCCCAAGTAGCTGAGATTACAGGTGCCTGGCTAATTTTGGTATTTTTAGTAGAGAAGGGGTTTTGCCATGTTGGCCAGGCTGTTCTTGAACTCCTGACCTCAGTGATCTGCCTGCCTCGGCCTACCGAAGTGCTGGGATTACAGGCATGAGCCACCGCACCCTACAGAGATTTCTTGAATGTTGGAAAATGTCTTTATTTTGCCTTCCCACTTGAATAATACATTTGTTGCATATAAAATTCTAGGTTTGAACATGTTTTTCTCTAATCAATGTGAAGATCTTGTTCCTTTGACTTCTGGCTTTCAAAGTCATTTTTGCTAAGTCCAGAGGCATTATCACACCTGGATGTGACTTTCGGCCTTGTGGAAGCTGGTGGGATTTGAGTTCTACCTTCTGTTCTCTTGTTTCCTGTGCCTGGTGTGGACCACATTTCATTCTTATTCTGACTCTTCTGTGATATCTTTCTTGTCTCTGGGAAATTTTTGTCAACTGTTTATTTGTCTCATCTCCCCCACAGTCTTCCTTCTAGAACTCACTGGGTGGATTGTGCACATTGGGGCCTTAATTCTACCCCTTCTGTTGTGACATGGTAAAAGCCCCATAAAACTGCATACCTCAACCATACCTCAGCTTTCTGTTGAAACTGCTCTCTGTAACCCTGATGTGACAGGCAAGCAGTCCAAACTCACGCCATCTTGGCCCCTGCGACTTGTAATAAGTAACTAAGGTCTGTAATTTCCACCCTACCCAGGCAATGTGTAAACTAACACTTATCTTAGCTTCTGTGAACCACTTTAGTAACAATCGGAATGTCCAAAGTCCCCTGGCCCTCGGAATGTCTGAAGCCCCTCACCCTCACCCCCGCCCAGGAGGGTGGTTTACAGAATGTCCAAAGTTCGCTGGCCCTCAGAATGTCCAAAGCCCCTCGCCCCCACCCCTGCCCAGGAGGTGGTTTACAGAATTTCCAAAGTTCGCTGGCCCTCGGAATGTTCAAAGCCCCTCGTCCCCACCCCTGCCCAGGAGGTGGTTTACGGGCATAAAAGGTCTTGACACTTCGTTTCAGGGCCACGGGTTGGAGAGATGTGAGTCCTCCGTGGCCGCCAGCAATAAAGATCCTGCAATTTGGCATACTTTTGTCTTGGTGTTGATTTTCTGTGCTCGCTGTGGTACAACACTGTCATATCACTTTTCTCTCCTGTTATCCTTCTGTTCATCTTCTGGCTGAATTTTCTGTAAGAGTTTCACAACTTTACATCCATCTCCTCTTCTGAATTTAATTCTTCTATTTTAGTCTTCCTTTCCAAGAGTTCTTGTTCTCTCAAGGTCTTTTAAAAAACAAAAATCCTGTTCTTGCTCAGGTTTCATGGTTCTCGCTCATCTGTCAGGTATTATGTTTTTAAAATATTGTTAAATCATTTTCTGTTTTCTGTATCGTCTGAGAATTTTCTCTCTTCCTCTTTCAGTTTGAGTTCACTTTCTTTTGTGTGAGAATGTTTTCTCACATATCTGGTGATTGGTAGTGCTGTTTCGTATTTGAGGGTGAGGTTGGCTATGAGTGAGGGCTGGCAGCTGCTGGGGCACCTCCTAGGGAACCACAGATGATGTGAGACCTGAAACATCTATTTCAGTCTTTTCTGCGCCTGGTTAGTTTCCTCATAGATGGATCCTTTAGTCTCCTGCCCAGAAGCTGCCAGAACTTTGCTTCAAAGCTAGAGACTGGGACCTTTTAAAATTTGTTGTAGAGAACTCGCTTCCGTTTCTCTACCCTCTCCACTGTTCTGAGTCCAGAGCCTTTTTTGGTTCAGTCTCCCTAGAAAATAAGACTTTGCTATTTATAACTAGAAGGCTAGAGTATAAAGCATCTTAAGACTTGATAGACATTACTAGTTATACTCTGATCAATAATGTATGAATATCCTGTCTCACATCCTCTGTGTAAATACTTGGTATTTTCCTTTGAAAAATTCACCAGTATAATAAATGGAAAATGATATTTTACATTTGTTTCTTTGATTGCTAGAGAGGTTGGATGTTTTCTATATGTTTTATGGGATTTGTATATTTTGTGAATTTTCTGTCCATGTCTGTCTTTGGTTTTTATTCTCAAGTGCTTACCGAAGTTAGAATTCTCTTGCTGATGTCAAGAGAAATAAAGGCCTCTTTTATTTTTGCTGATTTTGTGTAATTTTGTCTCCGTGACGTGGCCCTGGTAGTTTCTTATGAGGATGGAGGCACCTGAAACACTTTATCGAGCACATGATACACATTGCCTATCAAATGGCCCAACATCATTTCCACAGAAAAAACCTAAATGGCCATTCAAGACCATTCAGACTGTTTCTGCCTAAAGAGTTCCATATAGGAATTAGGTCAGTGGTTGGCAAGTGACGGCCTGTGGGCCAAAATCTAGTCCAGTTTGTAAATAAAGTCATAGTGGAACACAGACATGTTCCTTTGTTGATGTGTTGCCTGTGGCTACTTTCCCACCACATTGTCAGAAGTTGAGTAGTTGATACAGAGACTGTGTGGCCAGCTAATCTAGAATATTTACCATCTGACTCTTTCAAAAAAAAAAAAAGATCAACCCCTGAACTAGATGTTAGTTTGGTGGTGCTTGATACTGTGTAAGTACTTGCAAAGGCTTACGAAAATTTATGGTTCATTGTTCTTATGAATAAAAACTTATAAGCACGGGTGTCATGCCTTCTGCAAAAACCAGTAAATGACAATGTCAGGCATCTTTCTTCAAATGATGTATGTGAGTGTAATACTTGCATCAGCCTATCTTCCTGTGAATTCCCCAGATAACTTGTTTCCAGAAATATGGCTGTTGTAGCCACACTCTCGCCTGACAGCCACCCATTTCCCTTCCCACTCTTCTCCCTCTCCCTTACTCCCTTACCTTCTGGAAATATCAGATGTACAAAATGGGCTTTACCTGCTCAAACCTCTCGTTGTCACTGTTTTCACAGCAATGTAAAACACATTACATTAAAAAACAAACCAGAGGGTGGAAGCCAGCAGTTAACACCTAGAAGCTGAAAGACTTGGTGCGTGTTTAAACTGCCAGTCTTTTTTGGGTGTCTTTCATCTCCCTTGTCTCTAGGGCCCCAGTCTTTCTCCTGTGGCTTCTCTGCGTACCCCTGTGTGGGCATCGCTTCCATCTTCTTCAGGACCCAGACTTGCTCCTCAAGGGCATTGCTTGCCCTGGGGGTTGGGCACCCCAGTTTGGCTGTCTCTCCTTCTCTTCCCACACGGCTTTCGCTTGGCAGGACTGCTCTTCTGTTCCGTTGGCCTGTCTTGCTCCCCTCTGACTTGGAGAAGGCAAGCATTGCTGGGCTGCATGCTCTTGGGCAACACTTTTCTCTTCCAGGGTGCCAATCTCTCTTCTGTGGCCCTTCCTAAGTGCTTGCCAATAGTGCCTCTTGATAGTGGCCTGGGCACAAAGCCATCAGCCAGCTGCTTCCTGCCGGTCTCTGTGTGCTACCTGAGTCAGTGGAACACTGTGTGTTGTGTGCATATAGATGTTGAGGGACTTTGGTGTGGTTGTAGGGCTCTGCCTTAAGTTGTCAGCATAATAGGCCTGATACTACTGTCTTTAGAAAGGTCTGCTTGCAAGACTAACCATGGACTAGCATCTGAGAATTTGGGTCTTGGATATCCAGTTTCCTACCATACCCTGATTATGAGTGACTGACTATGCTTCAACTATTTGTGCAAATAATATGGTTTATCCTAAACACCTTTTTCCTTCCGGGAATCTGGAATCTTGGCACATGTTAGATGTGGTGACCAACACTCAGTAAGATGTGGAATCTCTAATGAGCTTCCTTGGTAGGCCACGTTTGTTGTCACAGCTTGTTGCTGGAGGAATTTAGCATGTCCTATTTGATTCCATTGGGAGAGGACTCTTGGAAGCTTATACCTGGTCTCTGGAAGTTGCCCCATGCACCTTTCCCCTTTCCTGATTTTGCTTTATATCTTTTTGCTATAATCTCAACTGTTAATACATATTCATGAATATGTACTGTGAGTATATATGCCGAGTGCTGTGAGTCCTCCTAGCAAATCACAGAACTTGGAAGTGGTCCTGGGACCTACCCCTGACACAGGACTTATCAGCTGGAGAGCTCTCCATACCATGCAGATTCAAGGCACACTGTGAGGTATTTGATAGTCCTGCTCCTGTGTTCTCGTGTGCATCCCATCGTTCTAAAAGAGCATGCTTGAAACAGTGAGGTGATTTGGAGAAGAGCTGCTTCCACCAGCTTGATCTTGGCCACTTGTTGCATTATTGTGCATTCTTAGTTTTGCTACATTTAACATTTCTGGCCAGAACTGTCACTTTTAAAAATTACTCTGATGATAGTTGCCTAGTAAGAGCCACTCAGCAGTCTCTGGGGCCTTTGTGGAGAATTAAAGTAGGTGATAGGCTGAGGCCAGTTGCACTTACTGTGCAGCAGATTGGGGGCTGATGGTCTGCTTGTTCTCTTCCTTTCTTACACTCTTCTTCCTGTGTCTCTTCCACATGCAAACATGAGGTATTGCTTCCTGTCTTTAGTCATTTCATACAGTTTGGTTTGTACTATCTTTGATCATAGAAATTGCTCTTCTAAAACCTCTCCAGATCATCCTTCATTTCTGCGTTGAACATGCTGCCTCCATGGCTGGTTTTACATTACAAGGGGTGCTCCCCCTGAAAACAGGACTGACAGGATGGTCAAGCAGAATTGATTGCTGTGACAGAGAGGCTTGCGGATCCTTTGGCTTTATCCCTATCTAGTGTCTGCTATGAGTAGAGAAACATGGGCAAGATTGAGCTGCAAAGCCAAGCCAGTTTCTCCAGTGCTTTACAGTTGTGGTAAAAAATACAATTAGAAAGCGTGGCAGAACTTTTCTCAGCTGAGCCATGCAGAGGAAGCCCACTCAAGGATCAGATTGGCTATATGGAGTCTGAGAATCAGTTATGGGACTCAGTAAGTGCTTATTGAGCCTCTTCTAGGTGCCAGGACCATAATGCAAAACAAAATACACAAAAAGACTTCACCTCACAGAGCTTATATTCTAGTGAGGGAGACTGCCATGCACAGACAAGTTTACATACAATGTCAAGTAGTGAGAAGTCTTACCTAGGATAAAACAGCAACAACAACAAAACCATAAAGCAAGGTTAAAGGAGAAAAGGGGTTGAAGTGTGTCCTGGACTGAATGTTTGTGTCCTCTCCAAATGCGTATGTTGAGTTCCTAACCCCCAAGTCAATGGTGTTAGAAGGTGTGGGGCCTTTGGGAGGTGATTAGGTAATGAGAGTAGAGCTCTCATGAGTGAGATTATTGCCCTTGTAAGAAGACACCAGAGCTTGTTTTTTCTTTTCGTCTGTGTGAGGATACAAGAAGACATCTATTAGCTAACCAGGAAGAGGGTCCTCACCAGACACCAAATCTTCCCATATGTTGATCTGAGAGTTTTAGTCCCCAGAATTATGAGAAATAAATTAAAGGTCTGTGGCGATTTGTTGTAGCAGCCCGGACTGACTAAGGTAAGGTGCATTTAGGATGGGGAAGGCCTCTGAAGGAGTGCTGTTTGAACCAAAATAAGAAGGAAGTGAGCCACTACCTGGAAAAGCATTCATGACAAGGAACAGCAGGGAGAAAGTCCAGGACATGAGAAGTTCCTTAGCATGTTCATAGGGCAAAGTGAGGTCAGTGTGGCTGGAATGCAGTGAGGGAGGGCAAAAGGCGTATGAACTAGGTTGAGAACTCTGTAGGGCAAGTTAGGGCATAGCAGCTGTTACCACACTTAAATATATTCTGACAGTATCAACTGCAAGAATATATTTAAGTGTGATAACAGCTGCTGTGACTTACTCGCTTAGTCAGTTTTCCCTAGAAGCTTATAAAGTTTGGGCCCTGCTAGAATCTTTTGATGTTTTACATTTGGTGGTCACTCAAGTGGCATTAAGTATAGTGCCTCGTCTCTCCCTTTATATTGGCAGTCGGAGTCTGGTGCATTCTGGAGCTTTTTGTGATTGTTTCTCTAGAATATTTCCCTTTCAAATTCATTCACTCAGTGGTTCTGTCAGGCCTGGTTGGCATATATGATTACCTTCTCTTTTTTTTTGTCTGGAGATTGGCATTTCTAATTTTTAAAAGGGTTGGGACCACTGATAATGAATTTTAAAATAAAAGGAAACTTTTCTTTATCTTGCAAGGCAACTATTGCCTAATTTAGTAACTATCAGCTTAGTGAATATCATAGCAGTAGTGTGTGGTTTTCAAATGGTGTCTGGGTCATCAGAATTAAGGGTTCCCTTAGGGAAGGTATTTACTGATATGTAGAGAGCATCTGGAATTGAGAAATAGGAAAATGCATTCTGAGACTCAAGGCCTTTTACTCAGTGCTGACTCTGCTTCACATATAGCATCTCATTTAATCCTCTCAAGTCTCTCCTCTTCGGAAGGAGATCAGTGAAGGTCAAAGAGGAGTGGTTTGATTCAGGTCCCTCAGTTCACAAGTGGAACAACTGACTATCTTCAGTCCCACAAGGTACATTGAGTAAAAGGAGAACTGGTTTCTGTTGCCAGGTCTGCTGCTAACTGAAAGTTTAAATGTGGGGATTAAGCCAGGTTCTAGTTTCTTTATTTTTTTAAATTGGGAGCTTTGGGTTTTCTTTAAGGTCTTCAACTTCTGTGATTTTAATAGAATTCAGGTTTAGCTCCTCCTATCCCTCAGCTTTGCCCTGCCAGTCATTACTGGGTGTATGGTGGTGTTTTGTTTGTCTTCTTGTTTGTTTTTCCCATTAGGATCTGTGTTCATCTGTGTTCTTTGCCTTGGGCCACAGCTGGTGTTAACACCCTGAGCAGGGGTAGCTCTTGTAACCAGTGGTTGTGCTGTAGACGCTCAATGACATGCAGAGGATCTTTATCAAAGCATGTTATGTGACTCGCTGCTCTTGCAGCTCTTTGAAACCCCGTGCAGCTGAGCCACAGACCTGTGATGAGCAGAAGCAGGTATTCAGAAGGCCAGGCTTCAAGGTGGGGTTCTCCAAATAGATATCAGATGGAGGTCATGGACCTTCACAGATCTGTGCCTGGTGTAGGGCAAATCCATTGTTGTCACTGGGAAAAACAGCTAGCAAGTGTGCCTCCAGGGAGTGTGGGTCCTTAACATGTGAAAGGTACCTTCACACATGAAAGGTAGCCTGTTTGCATTTCATTACAATTCGTTTTGGGTATAACTGTGCACCCTTGCTTCTCTTGAATGTTTTTATAACATGTATATAATAATCATTACTACTCAGTGAATGGAAAATATGAAAATTGAAAATGGATGGTTGAGTCATTAAATTGCAAATGAATACATTATCAGTGGGCACTTGGTTCCAAGCACTAGGCTGGTGACTTGTGCTGTGATTTTAGTGTAAGTATGCAGGAGAAATAACACTGAAGCTTGCAGATGTTAAGAGTAAATGCTCTGCTCCCTTGCTTTTCTTCCCTCTTCTACATATCTGTCTCTCTATTCTTCCTCCCTTCCTTTTCTTATTTTTCCCTTTCCTTCCTTTCTCTCTCTCTCCCCTTCCTCCCTCCCTGCTCTCTTTCTCACTCTCTCCTCTGTCCTCCCCTCCCCCTCCTCGTTCGACAGAGTCAAACTCTGTCACTTAGGCTGGAGTGTACTGGTGCCATATCGGTTCACTGCAACCTCTGCCCCCCAGGCCCAAGCAAACCTCCCACCTCAGCCTCCTGAGTAGCTGAGGCTATAGGTGTACACCACCATGCCTGGCTAATTTTTTGTATTTTTTGTAGAGACAGGATTTCACCATGTTGCCCAGGCTGGTCTCAAACTCCTGAGCTCAAGCGATCTACCCACCTCTGCCTCCCAAAGTGCTTCTTTGCTTTAAATTGAAGAAAAGCCAAGCTGGAAAACTGTAGGTTTTGATTGAGGCCAAATCCCTTGATTCTGCAGTTGGCTGACACCATGGTGTGTGATGGCTTCCGGGTCTGCGACTCTGGCTTTGCTAGAATGACGTGAGACCATCTTCTCTCTCCATACAGAAGGGTGTGGAGTATGTGAAGCACAGTGGGGAAGTGGGAGGGCTGGACCACACCCCCAGGCAGGTAACTTGCCCCCTTTGTTTGTTGGCTTCCCAGATTCCTCGTGGTTGTTTTAGGTGGATCTAGAAAAGATTGCCTCACACAGCACTGCCTGTTCAGTAGAAAGATGTGTCACTTTTTTTTATGGCCTCAAATCTTTTGCCTCTGATTGAGGAGGCAAACAGGAGAGAGAAGTTTTGTTTTACCTTCCTTGGGGTGGCTATTCTATACTGTTTTAGGTGTCATCACGTAGAGAAAGCATCCAGTGTTGTCTGCGGTTTAGCCCCATAGACCTTTTAAGTCACTGAAAGATTTCTGCACTAGCAGTAAAGTAACTTTTTGTTTTCAGTGTTTTTATTTTTATTTTCATATTTCCAAACCTTAATATAAGGTTTTAACATAGGGACTTTTTGGAGCTGCTGGATGATTTTGCCTCAGAAACCACTAAGACTGAATATTCAGGGCATGATGTTCATATATCTGAGACAAATTTAGAAATACACATAATCTAACAAAGGATTTTTATCTCAGGTGTATACCACTGCAGGTCAAGTTCTGTATAAGGGGATTTGTAGTTGTGAATGTCAAGGGCTTGATTTTATAGAAGGTAGGTTTGAGTATATAGTTTAGGTGTTCCTTATGTTGGTTGACATTTGGTGGCTCTTCAGTGGTTTGAAGATGCCAGAAAAGAACAATGGGAATGGCCAGAAAAATCTAAAAACTATAGTGAAAGTACTTACGAGTTGAATATAGCCATAATAGAGCTGGATTGTGCTAGAAGTGACTAAGGTTGGCAGTGGAATGGGGAGTTCATTAGGCCCAGTCAACTGTGTGGCTGTCTTCACTCAGGCAGGGAAAATGTGATATCTTGGGATCCTCTTGCAGTAATTTCCAAACACAAGAGCTGTGAAATAAGTTCTAATTGGAAATAAATCTTCATTGGTGTTGAAAATATTTTTCCCTCTGGATTGGCCTTCTCTTTTATTCTCACTCAGTCATAATTTTAGTAGGGAGTTTTGTTATCACTTTAAGGGTATTCTTTCCATTTCGACTTGTCACCCAGATTCTCTTCGAGGATGACAAGAGCAGCCAGTAGTGGCTGGCTTGGCTCTTTTGCGATGTTGCTGGCTTCGGCTAAACAGTAAAGGGCTGTTCAGAGTTTCTTTTGGAACCTTCAGGAGTACTGTTTGGGCAGCTTTGCTACCTGACAGGAATGGTTTTGGGAAGCTTGAATTAGACCAAGTTGCAATCTGTTTCAGTTCAGCCTCTTGCGTTAATATAACAGATACTCCCCTGTCTTAATCTAAACAGTGCTTAAGGGTGGGTAGATGGGTTCGGTGGATATACAGCATTCCTTCTGAACCCTAAGAATCTGTGGTTTTATTATTTGTAGTGCAACCAAAAAATAACTATAATTTTTATTTGGGAGGTGGAAAGTAACGGTAAAATTCTTTGGAAGGGAAGGGGGTTTCATCTTGGAGTATTTGGCAGCCTCATGAAACATGTTTGTTCTTATTTGAATTTAGACTCTTGAAATACTGTGAACTTGGCAGCTGAGGCCAAGAGGTGGGTTAGAGAGAGAGGAGGATGGGAAACAGACTAAATTCATGGAATTTCATGTAGCTGGGTAGGCCAAGTCGATTCTAGTTTAGTTACCATGTTTTCTTTGTGGCTGTGTCAGGAAATTGGGGATGGACACATGGAATCTAAAAAATAACACACAATTTTAAAAGTTTCTACCACCATATAAAACTAGCTGAACCTGGGAGTCAGTTTCTGGAATTTGTGGGAATTAAAGAAATGCCAAATATTAAATTACTTGGTTTGGTATGAAGGAGTGGCTGCCTGGCTCTTAACAGTTTTTGTGAATTTTCTGCTCTTTTTATTCTTGGCTTCAAGTTTCTATTGATGGAAAGTTAAATGTTCTTTTTTTTCCTTTGTTGCATATGACTAAACCTATGGTTCTTTTGCTTTCTCTTTTTTCCCCTTGCTTTGTTTTTCCCTTTCACCCCAGGAATTAATTTTAGTACTTGAAAGAAAAACCGCTTTCCTTATTATAAAGTACATAAGAGACAGTAAAAAATAGAAAATCTTTTTATACAACTGACCTTGTTTCTGCAGATATTGTAATCTATTCCACTAAACCGCTCTTTCTTCTTTTATTTATTTTACTTTGTTAAAATAGACTTGACATTTGATTAGGAAAAAAAAATCTGTATTCAAGTGTTAAGAGATGTAGAATCCAGAAAAGGGAAAATTGCAGAAATTAAAAAGAAATTCAAAAGATTATAAAATAAATATGTTCATACCATCAAACGAGACAACCTTGATGACATGGAAAAATTCCTAGAGACCTTCTATCAAAATCATCTGAAGGCAGAGTGTAGTGGGTCATACCTGTAATTCTAGCACTTTGAGAAGCGGAGGCAGAGGAGTGCTTGAATCCCAGAGTTTAAGATCAGCTTGGGCAATGTAGTGAGACCCCGTTCGCTACAAAAAATAAAATTAGCTGGGTGTGGTGATATACACTTGTGTTCGTAGCTACTTGGGAGGCTGAGGTGGGAGGATCACTTGAGCCTAGGGGATTAAGGCTGCAGTGAGCCCTGATTGTGTCCAGCCTGGGCAACAGAGTGAGAGCTGGTCTCAAAAAAAAAAAAATCATCTGAATAGCTCAATAACAAAGAATTTGAATTAATTATTAGAACTCCTCCCACAGAGAAAAACGCATGCTTCAATGGCTTCATTGGTGAATGAATGTTAACAGGTAATGACAGCGATTCTTCACAGATCTTCCATGAAATACAGAAGGAGGGAATACCTTGCAGTTCATTCTGCCACTATTACCCTGTTACCAAAGCTAGACAAAGACATCACAAGTAAACATGGACTCCTGTAAACACTGACACAATTCTTAAATATTAGAACCCCAAATTTGGCAACATATGAAAAGGGTTATATATAATGAACAATTGGAATTTATTCTAGGAACACAAGGTTGGTTTAACATTCAGAAATCTATTAATATAATACTCCATAATAGAACAGAGTTCAGAAATCATGTTATTATCTTAATGTAAGCAGAAAAGCATTTGAGAAAACTCTGACTTTGATTTATGAAAGCAATTCTCAACAAATTAGGAAAAACCTGCAGTTTAACAACATACTTAACAGAAAAGAACTTTTTTTTTTCTCCTGAGATTAGGAAAAAGGCAAGGCTGTCATGATGGTTCACCCTGTTGGCCAGGCTGGTCTTGAACTCCTGACCTCAAATGATCCACCCGCCTCAGCCTCCCAAAATGCTGGGATTACAGGCATGAGCCACCTTGCCTGACCTATCTCTGTATTATTTATCACCAAATAAAAATTATGGTGTTTATAAAAAATTTAGAGTTAGAATACTATTTCTTTTCATAGTAAGTATGTCACTTATATTTTTTCCACTCCTAAGAATGATCAGACAATCAGAGGAGCTGTTTATAAGGGCAATTAGATATCATGCAGATCATATTCTGTTGTTACATATCCTTTTTTAAATCACAATTTAATATCAGCTAAATATAGTTTTGAGTTTCCTGATGTTGGAAGGTGTTTTCAATAAATTTGGTATTGCAGATGACTTGGGTGGTCTTTAGGAGTCCCTTTTGATTAGATGTGATCAGAAGTACACCTGAGAGCTTAGTCTAGGATAGGAATTGGAGAAGGGGTAGTTCATAATGGTGATGGTTGAGTGTGTATATGTAGGTAGGAACCATGGGTTGAGATTGGGGCTGGTTGAATGTTCTGTTTGAAGGATGATTTCCAAGCAAGAAGCATGAAAGCAGTTTAAGACTCTACCTTCCCTCTGAATGAGAAAGACAAAAGAAGAATGGAAGAAGGAAGTGACATTTAGAAGATAAGAATTCTTCCTCTTTTCTGTGAAAGTGAGATGTTCCATTTAAGAATAATATTCTTACCTAGGTCTTCCCAATTGTTTCCATTTTGCCTAAAAACACTTGCCCATCATTTCTTCTTCTCCCCCAGAATTTATATGTTTCCAAGCTTCAATACCACTGTCACCATCTGTAGTCCACAAAAACTCTATCAATTCTGTGAGCCAATGTTATTCTAGAGAATACAAAAGAAGACTGACACATGGCCACTAACTTTGTGGAAGTTAGTTACACTGACTTTGCAGTCTTTTTAGGTATGTGCATTTATGCACACAAATTCTAGTTACAGGATGGTCAAAGCAAACAGCAGATTTTTAGTTTCAGATTGTTCAGTATAGACTAAAAATTTTATAGGTGTTCACAGGCAGCCTGGAGGTACCTGTGCTAGTTGGAGTACTCTTGTGAAGTTTCACAGATAAAGGAGAGTTTGAGCTAGGCCTGCAGGTTAGGTAGGATTTGGAATGCTATTTGCAACCTTCATCAAGTTGAATAAATGGAAGTGAGATTTGTATTTAAGGTTGTATAGCTTTTTTATTTTTTAAGACGTAGTGTGTCTGAATCAGGATTTTCTTTATTTCAGCAGGATGAACTACAAGTGTTGATAAAGGTAGTTACACCCTCTCTTCCGATTTCATAGTGGTAGGGCCAAACCCAGTAGCTAATGTGTAGCTCCTGTCCCATCTTTTATTCAATAATTTTTTCAGATTGGATGGGTACAGACTTCATTCAAAAACTTTAAAAAGTTACCGTTTCAAAGCTGGTTTCCTTTAATCCCATAATCCATGTCCAAAGGCCTCTTGTTGCTCTTCTCTCTTCCGGTAGCAAACACCCACCCTTGTATCTTCCCTGGAACACACAAACCTTGCTGCTTCTGAAGAAATTCGTCCCTGGCTTTCCAGTTGACTTGCACTAACTTTGTATATAACTCTCAGTAAGCTCATATCATTAAGTTTTGTCATATCATTATGGAAAAGCATTGGTGTTTACTCTTTGATCTGCAGTTCTGTTGCGAAGGTTGCTGTTAAGTTCATTTCTCTGTTCTTGTGAGCAGAACAGAAGTAAAGTGAAGATTAATTCCTTACACTGTTGATTGTTCGGTATAACTTTTGCAAGAAGCAACCATTGGGTTTATTAGCACTGACCCTTGGATTTATTAGCACTGCATGATGCTGGAAAATAATATATTCCTGATTACCTTTCAGATTTCCCTCATTTAGACCATCTTCTCTTTTCAATACTTACATTGGTGCTTACTGTGTAAGACAAGAGTTGGGTCCTGCAGATAGGCTGAAAACTCAAGATTGTATATTATAAAATCGAAGTCAAAGTCTACAGGAATGAAATCACATCCTGCCTTCTGTTGAATGTCTTGAGGGTGAATTATTTCCTAGTACCAGTGACTCCTTCTGCACATGCACAGTGACTTACTGGAGCAAAGGCTGTTTTTTAAACCTCTCTTCAGCTTTGGGCCCAGCACTATGCACAGTTAACTAGTTCACTCCAAATAGGAGACACCTAAATGTACTCGGTGACAGAGAAGAACACTTTACCAACACTTTCTACTTAAGTCCAAGATTATAATTTCCAGAATGAAGATTAAACTTTAGTTTTATGCACTTTTATAACCAAAGTAGAGATGGACCCCTTCGCATTGTCAGCCCACAATGAAATGTAATGTTGGAACTCATGGAAGTTATTATTTGAGGTGCTTTAGGATGCATGTGAGCTTGTTGAAAAGTAAGTTCTTCATCAAAGATGGTTGGCAAAGGGTTAATAGTTAAAGATGAGCAAAGGAAAATTATCCTTCATCGGTGTGCTTAAGTCACAGAGAAGGCATACGTTTAAGTAATTTAGCTTAATTTTCATATGAGAGCAAAATCACATATACTGCACAGCCCAGATCCAAAGTATACAATTCGATGAGTTTTAATAAATGTATAAATCTATAAAATCAGCACCACAGGCAAGATAAGGAACATATTCATCCCAGAATGTTCCCCCATGCCTCCTTCTATTTAGTCTGCATTCCCCACAAGCAGTGTCTACTCAGATTTCAATCACCATGGATTAATTTTACCTGTTGTTGAGCTTCATCAAAATGAGATCATATAGTACGAACATTTCTGGGGAGTCTTGCCTCTTTTTCACAGCATAATGTTTTCAGGATTGATCCATGGTGCTGCATATGTCAATAGTTTCTTCATTTTTAAAAATCGCAGAGCAGTGCTTTGTTGTATGAACATACCATAACTGGTTTGTCTGTTTTCCTGATAATGAGCATGTGAGTCATTTCCAGTTTTGAGTTAAGCCTGTCTTTTTTCTCTAAGTAGTAAATTTCTGTTGCCCTAAAGTTGTTCGTAACATTCTTTTATTATTCTTTCAACATCTATAGGAATTTTAGTGATAATCCCTCTTTCATTCTTAATATTACTCATTTATATTTTCTTTTTCTTGATCACTCTTGCTAGTGGTTTATAAATTTTATTCATCTTTTTAAAGAATCAACTTTTTTTGTTTATTTTTCTCTATTTAGGATTAAATCAGGGAAGCAGAACCACCAAGAGAGGTTTGTGTCTGTTAAGGAATTTGTCAAAGGGGTTTGACCTTACACAGCTCTGGCAGCTGGTTTAACATTTTCTGTAAGGCTGTTGCCTTTATGTCTGATGATGTAGTTGACATCCACAGGGCAGGCAGCTAGGAAGGGAAGATAAATTGTAACTGGAGGACAATAAGAACATGCTGGAGCTCATGATGACGAAGTAACACTCATGTCAGTTTGCTTTTGGTTTTGGCTTGATTTTACCTCCAGCCTTAGAGTATGGATGTCCTCCACAAGCTGGGGCCCTTTGACTCAAAATGAAAGAGACTTGGGGGATGCAAGTCTTCACTATTCCACTTCCTAGATACCAAAAAAATTCTTAAATAGTAAAATTGACCAAATAACTGTATAGGGTAAGGGCTGACAAACTTCTTATGTAAAGCCAGATTTTTTATATTAGCCAAATACTAAATATTTTAGCTTTGTGACCCATATGTTCTCTAATCTGTTGCAGTGATTGAATTCTGTCATTGTACTATAAGAGCAACCCTGGACAATATATAAATGAATGGCTTGGGCATATTCCAATAAAACTTTATTTACAAAAACAGGCAGTAGGCCAGATTTGGCTTAAGGGCTTTAGTTTGCCATCCCTTATTAGAGAGATTGCAGTATATTTTCTTTTCACAATATACTTAGAGGTAATATTATACATTCCATGTTAAATTCATATTGATTCACCATCCTTTGTACTGTTGTTAAATATCTTACGTCTACAAAGCCCTTAAATTTCCCTATGCCGTAATATGATTTTTATATTTAGCAGTTAATTGTCTGATAAATGAAGAGAAGGAAAACATTATGTTTTATATTTAGCCACATATTAATATTTCTGATTCTCTTAATACCTTCTGTAGTTCCAAGTTACCATCTGATGTCATTTCCCTTTCAACCTAGAGCTTCTTTTATTATTTCTTACCATACAGGTCTGCTGAGGGTGAAATCTTTGTTCATTTATCTGAAAATGGCTTTTTTGGGTGGGGCTGGCATTTTTTCAAAGACATAAATATTAGAATTCTGAGCTGACAGTAAGTTTTCTCTCAGCACTTAAAAAATGCTGAGTTTTTTTTATTTTGTTTTTCAGCCTTCTTTTTCTGATGAGATGTCAGGTGACATTGCTATCTTTGTTCCTTTTATGTAATGTGTCTTGTTTTTCTCTGCTTTCAACATTTTCTCTTTCTCATTTGCTTTTAGCAGTTTGATTATAATAAATGTGATTGTCTTTATCTTGTGGTTCACTGAGTTACAGGATCTGAAGTTAAATGTTTCTCACCATATTTGGGAAGTTGTCAGCCATTATTTCTTCAAATATTTTTTGTCCCTAGTTTGTCTCTTCTACCTCTAGGCATCCCTTTATACAAAGATTTGCCTACGTCATGTTCTCCACAGGTCATGGAGGCTCTATTTTATTTTCCTTAATCTTTATTGTCCTTACTCTTTATTGTCTCTGTTTTTTGGATTAAGCAATTTCCATATTTTTTTCAAATTTACTGATCTTCTGCCATCTCCAAACTGCTGTTAATTCCATTCTGTGAGATTTTCACTTTAGGTAATACACTTTTCAGTTCTTGAGTGTTTTTTAAGCAAGTGCCCATTTCTTTGCTAAGAATCGTTGTATTCACTGATGATGACCGTTTTTCCTTTGTCTTCAATCCTATTTATAATAGCTGCTTTAAATTTTGTTCTCCAGCAGTTTGCATCATCTTGTCTTTGTTGACCGTTTTTCTTGCCTTGTTCACATTTTCCTGTTTCTCCACATGTTTAGTAATTCTTTATTACATATTGGACATTATAAGGAAATGCTGTAGAGTGTCTGGGTTCTATAAACTTCTTCTGAAGAGTATTGATTTTTGTTCTAGTAGGCAGTTAAATATCTGACTTACTGCCTTGAACTTCAGACTTGATTTCATGGTTTGTTAAGGTGTGTCTGTTTCAATTTTTTCTCTAGTCTTAGACCATCTTAAGTCCTGGTCCTGATGTGAGGCCCTTTTGGCGTTTCAGTGGAAAGCCTGAAATTTTGACCTGTTGAGAAATACTGAGTGTATGATTGCTGAGTAATGCTGAGTGTATGATAAAATATATTGTTTGCTAAGAAGAAAGATGGCAAGGAAAAGCTAGCACCCCCCTCCCCCCAACCCAGGTAGAAAACTACTTGGGGCATCCTAAAGTGGAAAGACGGTATATGTATATCATACACTGGTTAAAATAATTTTTTAAACACAGGATATGTGACCCTGCCCCCGTGGCTTCCTCGTCGAGAATGCTTTCTTTTTGTCTGTGGTCAGTGATCAGTGGTAAGCAGGCAGCAGCTGCCTACTAGTTTCTTTTTTGTTCCATGAGAAAATACCAAACACCTGTTTATTAATGATAATCCACCTGTTCAGAGAGGAATAAATGTGTGGGTCAGTCTGCTCTAGGCCTTCAGCTTGGAATGCTGTCAGCCCTCTGAGGCTGTCAGCTTGAAGGCTGTTGCCCCCACCACCCCCAACACCCCATAGTCCCACTTTGTTGTTCTGTCTGGGTGTCTGCTTCTTAATTCCTTCAGCACCGCATGGGTGGGGGCTCTACCTCCGAGCTGGGTTCAGTATTGACCCTTTGACTCTTTGGGATTTAAACTGTGGCTGCCCCGCAGTGAGCTGCAACTGAAGTCTTGTGGATACTTTGAACTTTCCTTGGAGCCTCCCTCACAAATGCTTAGTTTCAGGGTCACTCAAGAAGTTTAAGGTAGTTTATATACAGACTTTGGGGTTCTCCTCTTTTGGCTCCCTCTTTTTGGGAATATGCTACCTTAATTTTTCACTACTGCCCACAGATTCATTCTTTCACACCTGAAGTCAATGAGACTGTAGCCTTTTGTTTACTACCATCAAGACTTAATAGTTCCCTCTGGGGCACAGCCATATAAATGTGAGTCTTATTCAGTGTAGTTTCCAGAAAGAATTCAAGGATCAAATCTAGTTTCTGCTCACTTTCACTCACTCTTCAGTGTCATACTCTATGTGTTATCTGTGGGAAGATTATTCCAGTATAAGCTTCTCTGCCATTGCCAATGCATAGTTTCTCATCTTTGTTTTTAAAGAATCCCAGGTTAAACTGATACATGGTTCTTACACAGGTAGTATAGTTTAGCAGTTTGCTATGGGCTGGGAAGCTATCTGAGTTATCTGTTACCACAGTGCTGCCTTCCCCCTGGTTTTGGTATGCATGCTAGCTCTTATATCTTCGGTACAATATTCAATAACCACCATTTCTAGGTTGGCAAGGACAGTGTGTATTTAACAGTTGCTCTCCTACTCAGATTCCATGGCTGGAGGGTAAGCAAGGGACTGCACTTTATCCTGGATACTGGCATGGTGAATGGGTTTTCAGGTAGTAATCCCACCACCTGAGGATCAGTGCCTTCTAAGAGCTAACTCAAAAACCAAATATCCATCTGGGAACAGACTACTTCCTGAAACAAATTCCCAGGCAGTTGAAAACCTTTGTGCTTCCTACTAGGAAGAACTTGCATTCACATATTCACTAGCTTTTTTTGTGGAGTTGATGAATAGGATCCCAGGATTATAAGAATACTTACAACATCGCAGAATATGCACATTAGTCTCTTTACAAGCAGAGTATTGGTATACAAATTTACATGGTCTTAATACAAAGCATGTTTCCTTTCTACATGAAGGAATACCTGCTAAGAGCTAGGGGAAGTTATAAGGAATTCAGTTATGAGATAGTCTGATTTTTTGTTTTTTAACATGGGAGTCTTGCTGTGTTGCCCAGGCTGGTCTCAACGTACTGGGCACAAGCAATCTTCCTGTCTCAGCCTCTGCAGTAGGTGGGACTATAGGCATGCACTACTATGCCTGGCACAGTCTGGTTTACGAGAGGCATCCTAGCCAATGACATTACCTAGCAGGCTTGGCATGTATATTTTATGCCAATGGCATGTGGGTTTCATGTGACTCTGGATCAATCACAGGAGACTTACAATTTAAATAGCTTTTAGCCTTTCTTCAAACTGTACCCAAGAATTTGGTGTGCTGGTGGGTGTTTGAAATATTCTGGCTTTTGGCTTCTTTTATATGTTCTTTCTGTGATACTTTATCTAGTACCAAAACCTTATTATCAAGGTGTCATCTCAATTCTACATTATCTCACAATTTATTTTTCTGTTTAAAAAGTAAGGTGAGAGATCACAACCAAGTAACCACAACGAAACGAAAACCTCAGTTTATGCGAGACAGTGAAAACAAAAATTTATCTTGATCTCCTGTTAAGAGAATAGTCAAAGCACTTCCGCTTTGCCTGTATTATGTCTGGCTGGCTAGATAGAATCCCTGTTTTTAACCAACAGCTACAGGAGGCTTGTGACAAATGATCCAGATAGTAGGCATTGTGTGACATGAAGAGCACACACCTATTTTGGGCAATTTATACACTCTTAAAACAGCCCAGGGATATAGCTAACCTTCTCTCAGTTATTGATTCCATATTTCTTTTCTTCTTCAGTTGCAAGAAGGAAATACAAATATACACACATAAACTACATCTATTTCATTGCTTTTCCATTTTAACAAAATCCAAACTCGAAACACCTTTGACAGTTTGATAAGAACAGTCAGAAATGTATGAACTGTGCTTAACATGAAACCCTGTTTTAGAAGAAAAATCAAACCTCAGTTTGAGAGGTTGAAGTGAGATATGGGTGCTCTGTATTGTGAGGACATGTCACTGTTACAGTAAGTTATCTGCGTGACACTCTTCCGTTCTGCGTGACACTCTTCCGTTCTAGTAAACTGCATGTGAGAAGAGGGGACTTGGCAAAGGCTTGGCACTATTTTGTTTATTGGAAAAGAAGAATAGTTATAAAAATCACCTTAAGCTCCCAACTTGAGAATATGATACCGTTTTGCAAGTATCTTGAATTTTTAATGTCTGCCACCTACTTCTCAGTATATTTTCTTAAATCAAAATTGACAGCTGAGGATGTCTCAAAATATTAGCATATCTTATTCTTTTAAATGTATATATATAGAAACAATTTTTTTCCTGGGAATATACCTGTATAACTTGTTTGTTTGTTTTGATGTATAAAACTAGCATTCTCCCAATTTATTGACTTTCAGGCCAATTCGTTGTAACTAAGTACATATATGATACCCATGTGAAGTATTTTATATCCTTTACATCATTACTTAAAATACTAAGGAACATTTTGTTGCAGAGGAAATGATAGCAAAAATTAAATATAAACTTACAGAAAATGGCATTTACGTAGAAATGAATACATGTAGAGTCTTGCATTAAAAAGCACTCTAATTATCCCAACCACATTACAAACTCAGTTTTGTTTTCCAGTCTCAAAGCTACTAGAATATATAAAGTATATGCTGTTACGCTGTAATACTTGTTTAAAAAGACTTAAATTTTTACCTCCCATAGATCTAAAGTATTTTCATCATTGACTATACCTCACACCCCACCAAGCGTTGTGACAAAATTAATGAGGGATGGGCAAGACAGGCCCAGAGAATATATAATAGGATGAATATATTGTACAGATAGATTAAATGATCTAATGAGAGCTAGTGTATGATGTTTCCATGTGGTGCAGGCAGTCTCTCTTTCTCATGGCTTTATCGTTTTCAGAATCCTGTATTTTACTTTGGAAGTTTGTCCTGAAGGTGAATGAGGCTATAAATGAGTGCCAGGTGCAGTACCTGGAGCCAGGGTGATGTTAGAAGACTTTGCTGACTCTATTTTTTTGAGGGAAGAAACATAGGCTCCTGAAGGTTAAGTAACCTGCTCAGCTTATGTGATGAATAAAAGGCAGAGAGATAATCCCAGCTGAGATCTCTTAGAAGACAAAGCCCCTGCCTTTTCCAGGGCATCGTCATTATTCACGTTTTCTGCCTTTTTCATTGCTGAGGTTGAATGTGGTCAAAGACTTTAAAAAGATCAGAACATGCAGGTGCTACTCTCTGCTGGCACATTTCAGTGTCAGTTCCAGGGGCAGGTGTCTTCCTAATGAGGAGGCATCTTGCATGGTGGCCAGATAGTGTCTTATGAGAGGGTTGATCTGTGTAGAGATTAGAGAAGCAGACTTTTATTGCTTTATAACTTTAGAGACTGATGGGATGACAGCATTTTGAAATATGTTTAATTAATTTTCATTAATTAAATGAAATGGGTATTAAAGTGACTATTTAAGAAAAGAATTAGAAGCTGCTGTTAATCAAAGTGGTTGAGCATTCATAATTTGTTTTAAAGACCTCGTGTTGGAAAAATACCCCTGACTTCCTTACCAATGAAAGACAATTTTCAACTCCAGGGCCATTTCCAATGTTAGATATAAACTCTATTCAACTATAAAGATTTTATACAGTAGTATCTTTTAAATTACACATGGTCACATTTTTATCCTCAAAATGTCACTTTCATCTCCTTTTCCTTTAGAGTTCACCTTTTTTCAAAATGATGTTTCTCTACTCAGAGACCATCAGTTACTTCCCCCTGCCATTGTACTGAAACTCTGCAAGTGTTTTCAGTGGCCTTCCCATTTCCTGCTGTGATAGAGTAATAAATTATGTTCTGAGGCTGGAATTCATGATTCTGTGGCAGGTCGTGTCAGCTTACGTTTCCAACCGTACTTCTTACTACCCTACCCTGAGTCCTCTGCTTTAGCCAGATTGCCCTCCTCTGCTCTCCTGTGCCCTTTTAGACAGAGATGATTGATTGGTTATGCATACCCACTGTGGGAGGATTTGCTGACCTGGTAAAACACTGGTTGTTGAAACATAACATAAAATCCGTTTTCCATCTCTGGCCTTTCCTTTTCCTCAGTGTTATTTCACCTTTTACTCTCTTGGTTCCCTGCTGTGGCTGCCCTTTAGAATCACTGGAGTTTGGGAGAGCAGTAAAAAGAAAGGGAGTGCAGAACCACTGCCTGGGAGCCATTTAAATAAGAATGTCTGGAAGGACATTCCTAAAAGCTCCCCAAGTAATTTCTAAATGTGCAGATGGGGCTAGGAATGGCTAACTTGTGACCTTGGCTAATTACTTAATCTGTCTGGACCTTAGTGTCTTCTGCAGTAGAATGAAGGATAATAGTACTTATTATGGTGAGGCTCAATCGAGTAATCGGTGTACATAAGATAAGTGGTGTTCCTAGTAGATCCTCAGTCTCTGTTGGCTTCCATCATTATTACTGCTGTTGTTCAGTATACTCATCTTCCCTTTCTCTCCTACTTCAACTTTAGAGCTCAACTCAAATCCCATTTGTCTGGTGGTTACTTAAGGTTTAAACTAAGCTGCTGCAACAAAGAGACCCAAACATGCAGTGTTGAAATGAGACAAAGGGCGATTTCTCTGTCACATGATAATCTAGTACTGAGCAGTCCAGGCCAGTAGAATGGCTCTTCTCTACACTGACATTCAGGGCTCCAGATTATTCCCATTTTGCTGGGTCATCGCATGTCTCATCTGCTGCCCATGGGAAGTGTATATTGCATTGGACTGTTAACTGCCTTTGGTGAGCAGGTTTTGGGCTTCTAAGCATATTTAAGGCTCCCTCAAGGTGGTTAATGTTTGTGTTTCTCTCTGTGCTTGGGAAGGTATTGAAGTCATAACAAATGCTCTAATTTAGGTGTAGTGTTTGGTGAATGAGTCAATGTCAGAAATTTTCTGGCTTTTGTAACAACTTTATTGAGAAAATTTACATACCACTCATTTCACCTATTTAAAGTGTTTAAGTCTTTTATGGCCAATTGTGGTGGCTCACGCCTGTAATCCCAGCACTTTGAAAGGCTGAGACAGGAGGATGGCTTGATCTCAAGAGTTTGAGACCAGCCTGGGCAACATAGCAAGACCTCATCTCTACAGAAAATCAAAATAATTAGTTGAGTGTAGCAGTGTGTGCCTGTAGTCTCAGCTGCTCAGGAGACTGAGGCAGGAAAGTGGCTTCAGCTGAGGAAGTCACATACTTAGTGACCCATGCCACTGCACTCCAGCCTGGGTAACAGAGTGAGACCTTGTCTCAAAAAAAAAAAAAAAAGGCTTTTAGTATATTCAGTTGTGCAACCACCACAACAGTCAGTATTAGAATATTTTCATTTCCTCAAAAAGAAGCACCATATCACCTCCCCTCCCTTTCCTCAACCCCAAACAACCATGAATTCACTGTTTCTCTAGATTTGCCTGTAGGTTCTGAACATTTCATGTAAATGGAATCATATACGTGGCCTGTGTGACTGACTGTTTCCATGTAGCATAATGTTTTCAAGGTTCATCTGTGAAGCATGGATTAGCACTTCATTCCTTTTTGTGGCTGAATAATATTCCATTTTATGGATATATTATATTTGGTCTATTAATTGATGAGTATTTATGTTGTTTCCAAATTTTGACTGTTATGAATAAGGCTACTATGAACGTTTATGTACAGATTTTTCTGTAGATATGTTTTTATTCTAGTATAAACCAAGGAGTAGAATTACTGGCTCAGATGATAAGTCTGTAACTTTTTAAGGATCTGCTAGACTGTTTTCCAAAGCAGCTACACAGTTTTATATTTCTACTAGTTGAGGGTTCTACTTTCTTTACATCCTTGTCAACACTTGTTACCTGAATTTTTATTGTAGCTTTTTTAGTTGATGTGAAATTGTACCCCCTTTTGCTTTTGATTTCCATTTCCCTGATGACAAGCTCTGCCCACTCTTGTCAGTGGCAATTATTTAACTCCAGCTGTGTTCTTCCTATCACGTGTGTGCTCCTAGGTGTGTGATAACCAGCCTTTTCCCTTGCTGAACATTTATAATAGCAGCGTGGGGCTTATCAGAATGGAGGGTTGGTGTATATATGATATTGTGGCTGTGTGTATGTATAGCATTCTTATATAACTGTTTCTCATACTGAAAATCTCGGTCCTAGGTCCTCTTTTTAATACTAATTTATTGAAAAAAAAAGGAAAAATCTTATTAATGCTGGCTTACCAGCTTAATTAGACAACAATCGTGCCATAAAATAAATGACAAAGGGTATGACAAAAGGAAGTATAAATAATCGAGTTATTTAGCTGAATTGTGATTTGAAATTTTCTGACATCTTTGGCAGTGTCATCACAACTTACTCTTTTTATATATTAGTTCTATTCTTGAAAAGCTGTACATAGAGAAGCCACATATATATATATATATATATATATAACACACACACATTGAATTTGATTTTCTTGTTGACTTCCATTATGTCCATAGTCTTTGTACATGGGCCGTACAGCTCCAAGTTTTTATACAGCAACTCCATGAGGCCCTTGGAGGTACTTCTTCAAGAGGGAATAAGAATTTGTTACTGTGTTCACTCTTGAAATTTCCCATGCAGAATGTGAAGGTGGTGGTGTACATTTCAACAGTGTGGTGGAAATAATTGACTCAGAAGGCAAATGCCTGGTTGAACATGCAGAGTGTTTTGCACATGGAAGGTGCTCAGTGGATTTTGTTTAATCCATGAATGAGGAAGGCACTTCATCTCTCTAGGCCTTACTGTTATGAATTAGGAAAAGTAGAGGGTTGAATAGTGTGGTTTCAGAAGTCCCTTGCAGCTCTAAAATTATTTTATGCAATGATGATTCCATTTTCAACTTAGATTAAAAAGCAAAAAAAAAAAAAAAAGTGATATACACCCAAGTCTTTTCAAAAATCCCAGTATACATCTCTTGGGGTCCATGAGTGAATCTTGCCTGCTTCCCATATCTTGACTTCCCAATTGCTTTGGTAGAGAGGGGAACTTCCTTTTGCTGTGGGGCCCTGGTCCTGGAATTCATGTACGTAACTCAGTTACAGAAATCAAATTACTTTTCTATGTTGCAAAAGTAAAGCATTCCTAAATGAATATTTGCCAAGTTGATAGTGACTGGTGAGGTCATTTTCAATGGGAGACTGTATTCCACCATAGCTGGTTTCAATGTGATTTATTGTCATCCATTCCTGAAGCTAAGCCAGCTGATGGAGGTGCTGGCAAGAGCTGGGTCTACAAGTCCGTTGTGGAGATTGAGTCAGTTCCCAGCCATTGCTGAGCAGCCAGGCCAGTGGCAGGCTCATTTGGCCGCACTTTGCAGGGGTCCTCTGATCAGCATGGTCCCATGTTCATATCAGGTGTGCCAAGAGAAACGCTACCTTGTCTGATACAAAATAGAATCACTGGAGACCTTTATCTTTTGAGAGAAATATGTTTAGGGTGTCATTGCACTGAATGGAGCCCTTGCTTGTGTGGTTATTATCTTAGCAGTCAGCAAAACAACTGGGTAAGGAGATTGAATCAGTTTCCTGTAACTTCCTGGGGTCAACAGATATGCATGTTCTTTGAGGTTTCTGAGAGTTTTTATAAACCTACATTTTCTATTTTTTTTCTTTCCTCTTTTTACCCTTTAAAATGGCAATGGTGAGGGATTTAGATGCCCTTAATCTATCAGATGCCTGTCCAGATCTGGATAAAAAGTTAATGATACTGTGTTCTACAGGTTCTGAAAAGGAAGTGTCATCTCAAACACCTGTCGCCTTTGCTATATATAATTAGTGTATGGAAAAGTGACTTGGTAAAGGTTCTGTTCCTGGTGTGGTCAGCCATTACTCTGAAAGAACCGTCTTCTGTGTGAGGCTTGCATGTAAACACATGTCTGTTTCTCCCTCCCCCTCTCCCCTCCCCTCTCCCCTCCCCCTCCCCCTCCCCCTCTCCCCCCTCCCCCTCTCCCCCTGTCCCCTCCCCCCTCTCCCCCCCCCTCCCCCTCTCCCCCTCTCCCCCCTCTCCCCTCTCCCCCCTCCCCCTCTCCCCCTCTCCCCCCCTCCCCCCTCCCCCTCTCCCCCTCCCCCTCTCCCCCCTCCCCCCCTCCCCCTCCCCCCCTCCCTCTCTCCCCCTCCCCCCCTCCCCCCTCCCCCCTCTCCACCTCTTCCCCCATCCACTCCTCTCCATTCCACTCCTCTCCATTCCACTTCCTCACTTTATCATCCTCACCCTGGAACAGCTAGTTGAGTTTCTTACACATGGTGTACCATCTTTAAGCATTGGCAGAATTGGGATTAACCCTTGAGATTCTTTTTATAACCATATTTCCAGATCTCCTTTGTTCAGCAGTGAGGAGTGGTTATTAGTTTAAATAAGTTTGTAGTAAGTGAATGTTTTACAGTGCTGCATAGTTGATAGTTGATACTTTTTAAAAAATGGATGACATCTTTATGTATGTATAAATATTGATCCTGGGCAGTTAGAAGATCAAAGTAGCCTTGTGTGACACCCAGTGCACCTAGCATCTGATTTGTGCAAGAAGTGAGGCAGTTAACAAATGATTTCTTAAGATTATATCCAAGCCGCTCATTCCTGTAATCCCAGCACTTTGGGAGGCTGAGGTGGATGGGTCAGTTGAGGCCAGGAGTTTGAGACCAGCCTGGCCAACATGGCAAAACCCCATCTCTACTAAAAATACAAAAATTAACCAGTCATGATGGCACATGCCTGTAGTCTCAGCTACTCAGGAGGCTGATGCAGGAAAATCGCTTAAACCTAGGAGGCCGAGGTTGCAGTGAGCTGAGAGTGTGCCACTGCACAGATTGTGCCTCTGTCTAGTGACAGAGCCAGACTCTTGTCTCAAAAACAAACAAAAAATTATCTCTCACACAATAATAAACCTCTCTTTTTTGAATACCAGTAAGATGTGACTGTCAGTAACTCACACAAGGGCCAGCCATATCCCTTCTCCCAGCATCAGGAATGACTTTCTCTCACTGCTGCAGCTTCCTGCTGTTTTCCTCAGCTGTGCAGCATGTACAGTCCAGAACTTGGACTCTTTGAGTCAGTAACTTCTGGTGAGGCTCTCCCCACCCCATTTTATCTGTGGCACTTTCTTTCCTCTTCAGTTCTTTGGAACTGGGCTCAGGGGAGGACTAGACTGAGCAGAGACTCCCACCAGGCCATTTCTTCATTGCATTTGTTCGTTTCATTGTTAAACAATAGGGAGTCTCCAGTGTGCTGGGCGTGTATCCTGGGAGTACCAGTGGGTAGAGAAGGCTTTGCCGCTGGGTACCTCGTTCACTGTTGTCTGTGGTTTCTCCCTTGTTCCCACGTGTGCCAGACCCCACAAGGCAGGACTGAGTCTTAGAAGGGTACAGTATTGACATTTCAGCATGTGGCAGGCAGCAGATGCCCAGTGACAGTGGGCAGAATTTGGAGGTCAGTGCTGAGAGTTTTAAAGGTTTTTCTTTTCACACTGTCAGATGAGGTAACCATCTTCCTTTTTTCTAAAAGGGGATAATGTATGTGATGTATCAAGGCAAGTTATTATCCTCCATCCGTTTCTTTTCCTGTCCTGTATTACCCTATTTCTGTTCTCACTGTTCCTTGGAGACTGCCGTACCAATTTCTCCTGCTCTGACTCTCCCCTTTTCCTTCCTTGCTCAGAGGCCACAGACAGCAAGAATATATATATATATTTTTTAATCTGTCTGGTTTTGTATTTCTTTGTCCCTCTCGCTTCTTAATATGTATTTAAAATGCCATTGTCTCCCTCTGTACACATCTCTCTCTATGTGTGTATGTCTGTTGGGACTGTCGGGGAGAATCTGGCTCCACGCCTCACAGGAACACCCCCTCTGTGTGTGTGTATGTGACATCTCGTGCTGCTGTGTGTATGTTCCTCCTGAATCTTAAGCATTTTTGATGGCAGGAAAAGTGTGTTCGCTTAGATTAAACCCATATTCGAACACCCACTACATTGGGTGGGCATAAGTGACTGATAAAGCAACAGAATTTTTACACCTGCGTAATCTGCCTTCTGTGTAGACACCTGGTTGCCAATGCCGTAGAATCATACAGAGGTGAAGTTGCAACTTGGACTGGTGTAAGGGTACCGGATAAAAATAAATCCCAAACAGAGCTGAGCTTCATTGCTTACATTTAAAATTTTTATTTTCCCTTGCCCTTTCAGCATTTAAAATAATTGACATGGGGAAAGCTCAGGATAAACAGCAGGCAGAGCATTCACGTTACATATCTTGGCAGGATCTTTCTCCTTTTTATGCCCTCACTTTTTATTTTATTTTATTTATTTTATGTCAACTTTTATTATAAAGAGTCCACGTCATACAAGTTTATTACATGAGTAAATTATGTGATATTGAGGCTTGGGGTCCTGAGGATACCGTCACCAGGGCCGTAAGCACAGTACCTGCCTCCCTCTTTTGAAGAGAGTTTTTGTATAGTAAGCTTAGTCTCCTCTGGAAACCAGTAACATTAACATTTTTTTGGCCCAAAGTTTTGTTTTTTAACCAAACTTAGATGAGAGGCATTTCCACAGGTAGGAAGATCTTTCATGGACACAAACTAATAAAAATGTTTATAGAATTTTGGTCATTTGATACAAACAAAATGAGGAGCCATCCTCTGAAAAGGACCTGAAAGTCCTTACGAGCTATGGTGTGATGGAAAGTCTTGGTCAGGTTATTCCTGGTCAGGTTTTGGATGCAACTCTGCCCCATCCTGGGGAAGGCTGGGACTCCCCGGTTTCTTCCAGTCACAGATTCCTTCCACCCAAGAACCTTGAACATTCTTAAACCAATGCCTCTGGAAGCCCCTTGTCTATTCAGACCCATTGCTGTGCAACTAAATAATGGAGAGAAAATTTGTGTATAAGAACATGGAGTTGCAGAGGAGACTCTGTTGAATTAGCTGACAAACTGCAAGTTTGAGGAAGAGTAAAAGCCCTGGCCAGGTGGGAGTCTCTGCTCAGTCTAGGTCTCCCTGAGCCCAGGAGTCAGGCCTGTTGGGCAGCGGGGGAACATGCCTGTGTTTATTCAGTCAGATGGCACTTAGTATCTGAAGATCCAGCAGGAAGACATAGCCTTCCCATAGGTTTCTCGTGTGCTAGGAAGGGAAATGGACAGACATAAAGGAGTAACGCAGTTGCTCACTGCAGTAGGAGAGATGTGAGCAGGAGGCCAGGGAAGCCCAGAGGAGGGCAGGATCCCTAACAAAATCCTGACTGGGCATGGGAAGGAAGGATTAAGGACTGTTTGTTCACAGAGGTGTTGGTTTAGCTGAAGAAAGAGGAAGGGGCTTTAACTGGGCAGAGGAAGAGTGGTGGCCTGGAGGGACTGAGGAGAAGGACATTCCAGGAAGAGGAAAGCCTGCAGGGAGCCTTGAAAGAAGTCAGTCCAGCAGGCTTTGGCAGAAATGAGGGGCGTTGTTTTGACAGTCTCCTAGCACAGCAGCATGGGGGTCTGTGCCTGTTTCTGTAAATAACGTTTCATTAGAACACAGCCTGTCCATTCGTTCAGCTATTATCTGCGGCTGCTTTTTTGTGACAACAGCAGAGTTGAGTAGTTGAGACAGGGACTTTGTGGCTCACAGAGACTAAAATATTTTCTGTGTAGTTCTTCACAGAAAAAGTTGGCTGACCCTTAACATTTTTATTCCTTAAGAATTCTATTGAAACTCTTAATGAGTGGACCCACACTGTCAGCGCTGGGGCTTTGCTTGCAGGCCTTCATGGACCTGTTAGTTTATTTTCTCATTCAGTGAGTCCTCTTCACCCCGCCCTCCCACACCACCATGTCAGTAGCGTCTAGTTGGCACTGAATATTCCAGAAGTAGAATAATATCTGTGGTTTAAAGGGGATGGCATTTCCTGCCAAGTATCCCCTAAAATGTCTTTATTACCAGCTCCGGGGTCTCATAGACTATGCCTAATTTCGTGGAACCTCTGCTCCTGCTCTATTTGCTTGGCCAAAACCCCCGATCATGCCAAGTAAATGTTGCCAAGCAAAATCAGAATTAAAAATAGTGACAGGAATAGTAGTCATTGCAAAGCACTGTTCTACGCTGAGGCATTCCATTTGTTAGGGCTTCTGGGAGCTGGCAGCTGGAAGGAGAGCCCTACCTCAAGTCTGCATCTATTTCAAAAACACAGAATGCATTTCCAGAAGTGTCTGTGCATTTGAAATGCTGTTTTCCCAGATATAGCAAGTAAAAGTTGTGTGGAATTATATAGCAAGTGCCGAGCTTTAAGCACCTGCTGTGGTCCATGGTCTCTGCCATTGGGTGAGCCAGGCCAGCCTCTTGATGCATGTTGACTTACTTAGTAAGAGCTGGGTGAAATAGAAGCAGAATCCTTCCCATTTTACAGATCATGCAAGAGGGACTCTCGACGAGCCAAGTACCTTCCATTTTAACTACCAAGTGACCCATGAGAAAGAGGGTGTTTATTTTTATGCTCTAATTATTCTTAGCATGTAGAGAGCTTGTTGAAATATTTGAATCAAGAGGTCAAGAATTTTGGTGAGAGACTATCAAAAGAACTGGTTTTCAAGTGACAGGTAAAATCCTCCTTAGCACGAACTTCTGTCTCAGCCTCAGCAGCCACTGAGTTATCACTTCAGTACCCCTGTCAAATAATATTGCAGTTTGGAATCTAATTTCTGATTAGTGCTTTCCTTAGAAAACTATCAGATGAAAGTAATGATATTTTGCAGACATTTCTTGAAAATATAGTAGGTCTGAAAGAGAGGCATATAGGTTTAGGGTTGTCCTGTTTTCCAGCTAAAATTGTCATTCCTGCATAATAGTGTGATCGTAATCTTCCCCTCCATAACATTGTTCCACCATGTTCTTAGGGTGAAGATCAGGGTCCTTACTGTGGCATTTGAAGCCTTTCCTGTTTGGACCCTGTCTGCATCTCCTGTCTGACCTGAGTACCTCACACTTCTTTCTGTTTGGGACCACCTGAGTTCCTCGAGCAGCATCTTTAGATTGTCCCTTTGGCTGGCTCACTCCTATTTTGTCTTCATATCTTGGCTAAGATATCACTGGATGCAGGAGGCCTTCTTGGACCGTTGGAGAGTGGGCTGGGTGTCCTTCCTTTCCCAGCCCTGCCATAATGCCTGTTACACTGTTGTTTCATTGTTCTTTTATTTGTATGTTATTCACCGTTAGGTCGAAAGCTTCATTTAAAATTTTTTAATCGACATAATTATGCATATTTATAGGGTACATAGTGATGTGATGTTGTGATATGTAAACTGTATAGTGATCAGATCAGGGTAATTAGCATGTTCATCATCTTAAACGTTTCTCATTTCTTTACAGCTAGACAGGAGGATTAAGTTCTGATGTTCTGTAGCACTGTAGGATGACTGTAGTTCACAATAATATATGGTTTTAAATAGCTAGGAGGAGGATATTAAATGTTTCTATCACAAAGAAATGACTCATAGCTTCTCGATGACATTTCTTTTAGTTTTGACCATATAGCTACAAGGAATAGGAACTCATTCAAGGTAGCTAATAAAGAAGGAGTTTATTGTGAGGAAATCTTTAAAACAATAAGGAGACCTTCATGAAAATCTTAAGGACTGGGTCTGTAAGAAGCTGTATCCTATGGAGGCAGAGTGGGAGTTCCTTAGGATGGTACAGATACGTCTCATGCCTCTCTGTGCACCAGCTCTATTCACATCTCTCTGGCCTGCTGGCTTTCTCAGTTCATGCAATTGTCTTCATGAGGTCTGTTCATGGCCTCAGCCTGCCCGCATAGCCTAGAACGGCCCTACCAGTGCTGGAGGACCCTCCTAATCACATGACTTTATTTCCTGCTCCCTGCTTGTTTGGTTTCTTAGTTTCATAATTGCAAATTTCTAAACAAGTGCTCTGGTTGGCCTGGCTCACTTTTTTAAGCCAGGCCACACGTGTTGTCATAGGTCTCTGGCCAGCCTGTAGGTAGGCTGTCCTCAGGTCAGTCATCACTGTGGACCAATCAGATATGTTGGAGCTGGAGGGGCTCCATGCATCAGAACATGGGTGCCAATAGAGACCTTTCTTTTTTGGTTTCTCTCCCTGCCTCTTGGCTTACGAGAATGTTAGTCTTGTGTTTTATAGACCTCATTGTATCCTTTGTTGTTTTTCATTCTTCACAGATATCATTAACGGAGCTCAAGAAAATGTGTATTGCCTCCTATGGACGGCTACCCCCACTGTGAGGGGAAGATCAAGGTAAGGCAGAGGCAAACAGGGTCATTTTCATCAACCCCAATGTGCACAAACACCCCTTCTCTTTCCCTCCCCGTCCTTTTCCTCCTCAGTGATACAAATGGGTGAGTGAGCCCTTGCCATGGATCAGTGACGGGGTGCCTCCATGCTGCCGACATTGGCTGTGGCTATGACAGCTCTACTCTGCCAGTGTCAACCCTGTGGGGTCGGTCAACAGTGTCTCTCAGTGGTCAGCATGAGAGAGCCTGGGCCATTTCAGGCACCTGCTGAGTCTTTGAGGCTGACTTCCCCCTCTCCCTTTCCCAGCTTCCAGCAGGTGATCCTTCAAGGACCAATGACAAGGAACTTCCGTTGTTTAGTGTCCAGCTCCCCCCGCCCTTTCAGTCCCCAGGCTCCTGCTCTGAAACCTCCAGGTTGTGCTTTAAGTGTCACATTTGTATTTGTGGTTGACTACCAAGAGACACTTGGCTGCTCTTTAACTTGGCTGCGTTTCTTAAAACCCTGTTTGTATGGCCTGCCCCCAGGGAGACCCTCCCTGCTCAGTAGTTTTCAGAGAAAAGTGTCCATTCAGGGATGTAGTTAGGACAGTGGGACCAGCCCCAGAAGCATTTGGGTGGTATCCATGTGGGCCGTCTGTCAGTGCTCACATGTGCCCTCGTTCGCACACTGTTTCGGGTACTGTGCTGTGGGCTGGTGGAACTGGAGTTCCTGGAGAGGGTGTAGATGTCAGAGTCCCATTAGGCACTTGATCTTGATAAAAATCCCTAGCCACCACCTCTCCTGGGCTTTATTGCTTGCTGTGTCACAACCTTGTTCTCCACTCTAAGCACTTCTGCTGAGGCCTAACTCAAGCCAGTGTCTACCTGTTAATCATCCAAGGAAGTGAGCTGCGCACATGACTGTCTTGACCTCAGCTCAGTGACTCCTTCACTCAGTTCTTTAGGCCACAGCTTGAGCCATTCACTCCGTCTTCACTTTCCTATCCTTCCCTTCCCTATCAGCAGACGTAGAAGGCCTATGAATGGGCTGCTCAGAGATGTTCTTCTTGTTTCAGTGGATGAAAGACATGTGGCGTTCAGATCCCTGCTACGCCGACTATGGAGTGGATGGGTCCACCTGCTCTTTTTTATTTACCTCAGTGAGGTGAGTAGCTTTCTGTGGCTCCTCGGAGTAGATGTCACTGGTTGGGCTGTTTTGTAGCTGAGTCTGAAATTTGAAAAGCTTAAAAACGTGTGGTATTTTCATATGGAGGACCTATGGTTCCGTCCATCATCACTCTCCCTACCTCCCCCAGGAAGGATGGGTTTTTTTTCCCCCTTGAGGGAAAAATAAGTGGAGTTAGTTAGCTATTTACTTTTTTTCCTAGTTTTTTTTTAATTGTAGTAAAATAGACATAACATGAGATTTGTCATCTTAACTATTTTCAAATGGATAGTTCAGTGGCATTAAGTATATTCACATCACTGTCCATTACCACTGTCCATCTCTAGAATTTATTTTATCTTGCAAAACTGAACCTCTATACTCATTAAACACTAACTCCCCCATTAAAACCCTGCTTTCTGTTATTTTGGAAATATACCCAGAAGTGAAATTGCTAGATCATTTGGTAATTGTATTTTTAATTTTTTGAGGAACTATCATACTGTTTTGTACAGCAGCTGCCCCATTTTATACCAACAGTGCACAAAGGTTTTAATATCTTCATATTCTCACCAACACTTGTTACTTTCTGGTTTTGTTTTTTGAATAATGCAAATTATTTAGGGAAAGGAGGGTCATTCAGCTTGGGTAGGTATAAAGAGAGTTAACATCAGGAAATCTCCTGGGTTTGTCAAGAAAAGATGCCATATGAGCTGAATCCTGAAAAAAAATGTTAGAAGTAAGTTAGGTAAATGAAAAACAGAAGTGTATTCAAGGCAGAGAAACAAAAGAGGGAAAGTTATGGTATCAGTCCCCTCAGTGGCAGTGACAGGACAATGGACACAGGTAGGGGCCACCATTTGGGAGCTATGGAATACTCTACCAAAACCTGGGAGTGGGGGTAGACCTTCTGGTTGCTGATAGGCTTTATCTTCAGGGCCTCTATGCTGTCAACGTACTCATCCATGCTGCCGTGGAATTCAGTGTAGCTGAAGCTCCTGCTCTCTGACTAGCTATTTTTGGAATCTCCCAGTGACACTTGAGTACACTGGGGCATTCTGGGCCCATACAAATGCATGTCTGTAGCAGTCATTTCAGTTGTCATTAGCACATGTATGCTCAGTTTTGTACCCTGAGATTTAGATGAACATGTGAGAGCTCATCTTTTAAGAGCACTTCTTTTTCTCTCATGAGGACATCACATCTGTACTGTTGGACTTGCTGTTTTATGAATTTCCTGCAGTAGATGTCCTTCCTGTGTACAAGCAGCCTGCATAGGATCAAAGCAGGGCCAAGATTGGGCTCCAGATCTTAGAGTTTGCCATCTCAGTCACCAGGGCCACCCTATTCAGATTCAGTGTTTGGGTCACTGCTCATAGTAAGAATCAGAGTGTGGATCTGAAGAGCATAGTCTGTGTCTTCCTCCTTCTTTTAAAGCGCAGGAAGCATTTACTGGTTTATTACAAGAGAAACAACTCAGAAACAGCCAGAGGGAAAAGATGAGTAAGGATAGATATGGGAGGGAAGTAACTAAAGTAAATTACTTTTACCTTGTTTTTTCCCCTAAATCTGAGCCTCATTTTCATTTGTACCCTTGAATTTAAATAGCAGCTTTTGTATTTTAACGGTTGCAGAGGATTTTAAGGGCCACTTGCATTTTTCACATGCTTTAGTTTCTCTTTCACCTAGAACCTACTAGCGAATCAGAACCGGTTGGCTTCCCATTTATAGACTGGGGGAGGTAGGGGTTGGAGCAGGGTAGGGAGCTTTGGGGTCTTGTAAAACAGGTTCTGGCCAATTCCAAGGTCATGCCTCCACAGCCCCTCTGCTGCCCTTTCTTTTTATTCTGTCCCCCTTTTTGTGTGCTGTTGTTATTTGACGAATAACAGCTGGTGATGCCATGCAGGAAGGAGAATACCTTCATTTTTGAGGCTAAATAAAATACTCTTGCCATAGTTTTCCTTATGGGATTCAGATACCTTTCTTTTCTTTGCCATAGGGTGATAGGGACAGAGGCCAAACTTAGTAATGCTAATAGGGCATGTGGCCCTGATTCTGTAGGGTTTGCCCCTCTCTCAGACTATTACCTCTTTTGCCTAGGTACATTCAAGTCAAATTTTTTCGGGGGTCCAACCAGGCTCCATGACTTAGCAGGGGAGACAAGGTGGTTTTGTTGCCATCATGAAAACCCCAGAGCTAAAGATAGTTAAAATACCTCTTGGAAATGAACAGCTCTGAGAGTTGGGTGTGTGAGGCTCCTCATTAGGAGGCTGCTGGCAAATTGACTTGGCAGCGTTTATTTGAGTTTCTGTCTTCTGGCTTGGGTGGCCTGTGGCCTGCCTTCTCATTTCCTTCTCCAGAGGAGTAAAGCCTGGGGCCACTCGTGAACCTTCTTTCTAGTTGAAAAGTCAATTACAAGTACCTCTCCTGCCCTGAGGAAAAGGTTCTTCATTTAGTTTAATTTTCAAAAGTTTTATTCCCCTTTCTACTTGATAGAATTTAGCCAGACTCCAACCGGGCTCCATGATTGATAAGCTGAGCTAATTTCATGCCTTCCTAAACCTTTGCATGTTGGGGTATGCTTGAGGTAGAAGATTTTACATTCCCATACCTCCATCTCCTGGGAAGGCGTGGAAAGTGATCCAGATGGGAGAGACTGCAGTTATTTGTGACTTCTTTCCCTCCCTTTGATCACACCCCACCCCCGCTCCCAATGAAGGATATGGTGAGGTTCTGAAGAAGGGAAGTAGAGAGGAATACGGAATGAAGAGACATGATAGATCACGTGCACTTGCTATCTGAGGCTATTTCATTTTGGGACCGGTAACTATGTTTTCTCTTCCTGAGGTGTGAAATACACTTCATTAGCTCATTCCACTCTCTTTTATGCAGATGATCAGGTATTTGTTGTCTTGTTGTCGCTCAGCTGAATTCTGTTCAGTGAGCAATTAATGAACATCCATTCATTCTCAACAATTAATGAAAACACATTTTCTTGACCCCATGTTATGTGTTTATTACCTTAAAAGCGAGAGGAAGAAAGGATGCAGATAACTGAGCCAGGAGAAGGGGTGGAGATAACTAGGAACCCCTTTTTAAAGTTTTAATCTGAATATAACCCTGAACCTTTGGGCTTTTTTCTGTGTTAGCATATAGCATTGTAATAAATACCCTGGGACAGTTAAAGGAGAATTTCATCAGTATGGTCCCTTCAATAGGAATACTACCTTAGAGTCTTACACCTGACTTACAGCTCTTGTTTCTGCTGCTTTCTAAGCTCTGTGATTGTAGAAAGGTGACTTAACCTTTTGTGCCTAAGAGGTTTCCTTTATAAAATAATGGGAATGTAGTTAGAATAGAACCTGGCAGATAAGACACTCAATAAGTATAATGGACACTTCTGTGGGTTTTAAATGTTGCCATTATTTGAGAATAGTTAATGGGGTGTCACATACTCTTGGACATTACATGTGGGGACATTGTTCCCTTTTAGAATTAGAATCCATTTCTGGTTCTCATTCACCAACGTAATATAACTTTAGATCCTTTGACTTCTGGTAATGTAGAAATTCAGTTGTTTCCCTTAATGCCTGTTTTTAAATTGACAACATTTGTATGTATTCGTGGTATACCTGATGTTTTGATATGGGTCTGCATTGTGGAATGGCTAAATCAAGCTAATTAACATGTGCATTACTTCACATACATTTATTTGTGGTGACAGTATTTTCCCTTGACTTGTCTTTTCTGGATATGATACTTGTGTTTGCACTAGAATTAGCTGCATGTATGGCGCCAGTGCATTCTACCACTGTTAACATGAGATTAATAGAGGTGTTTTGTAAAACCAATTAATTCCTTTTTAGTATTTTTAAAATCCTGGGCACTATCTGTGGCTTTGTAGGTGCCGATGTGGTTTTATTCTCTCTTGCTGTCTTGAAACTTTCCTTATTCTGTTAAGTAAACTCTGAAACCTGCGCTTTTATTTCCTGTATCATCTGCTAGGTTTCTCTTGCAACTGGGGAGATGATTGAGAGACATCTTCATATGACTTGTTAACTTGATCAACACATGCACCAGTGACTTTTATTCTATTCTTCATACTTATTGAAAGAGCCAGTTCTTGTTTTGATCTATGTTTAACATCAGAGCTTTGACAGATGCCAAAAGGACATGAAGTAAAATGTCTCTTGTATATTCGACTAGTGACTAGTTGAATTGGAGCTTTTAGATTCAGACCCATCTTAGGAGATGGTACTCTTCTTTCATTTTTCTTTCTTACGATTGTCTCAGTGCACCAGCTTCCACTGAATTATGGGATTAGAAACTTCTGTTAGTACTTTCACTCTCACCAACTTATATTCTATGGATCTTTTTTGGTTAAATCACAAGAAGCAAGCCATCAATATTTTTCCTTAAAATATCTCCACAGCTGCTTGTTATATGTCTGACACTGAACTAGAAATGGTAGAGATAAAAGCTGAGTGGTTGCCCCTATTTAGGGGTGGGACTTTGAGGGGCAGACAAGAGAATAATGAAATATGATTGCTCCTCCACTGTACCAGACATCTCAAATACAGAATAAGTTCCTTGAGCCTCTGAGGATTTTGGTATCCACAGGGGTCTTGAAACCAGTCCCCAGCAGATACTGTGGGTTAACTGTACACGATCTCATTTAAACCTCTCACCAACTCTAAAGAATATTGGAGAGCCAAGTCACAGATAGCTCAGAGAGGTCAAGTCGCTTAGCCCCAAAGTCCTGCACTTTTCATTCTTGCTGTCTTCTTTATGATGAAGGAAAACTGAACTTCGGTAGCTGACTTGTAGCCATTGACTTTGCATTCAGTTGTATGGTTAAATTCACTTGTAATGAAAAAATGGCTCTAATTCAGCTAACTTCAGAAGTCGATCTCCATTGCTAGTTTTCTAATATTCCATCATTGCTAGTTTTCTAATACTCCATAATTTTGATACCCTACACCTCCAAAAAAACACAGACTCTCCTGTGGCCATAACTCATGAAAACTGGGTGTCAGCCATTCCAAGTGGTAAGAATGAGCAAATGATTCATTAGGCAGCCTTGTATTTCCAGAACATCAGGCAGTTCATTTTCTGTGTCTGTTTTTGTGAGCCATGTAACTACTCCCGTTATAGAGACAAGGCCCTATAAAGTAATTACTCTGAATGTCATTGTTTCAGGTATATTAACTTAACCGTTTGCAGAGCCTTTTACTGCTATCAGCTTTTACAAAATTTAGAATGAATTTCTTCACCTCTATTGATATTATGTTGATAGATGATACTGATATATTTGACACTGACACATTTTTTTCTTTTTAGACAGTTATTACGGAACCTAGGAAGCATCCGTCATACCTTTCCAGACCTCCTAATTTGTTTGTGCTTTTCTTGTAAGCACTTCTGTTGCCATTGCAAGTAGGGTTGCTCTGAAATAATCAAATTGCCCCGTGATCGATTGCCGGATCTTAGGATGTGTACAATCTACTGCTTCAAATGCTAGTTTGGACTGAATGCATGACAGTGTGTCTATGACTCCTTCATAAAGGAGCAAAAGAAGTAGTTTCATGCCTTACTTGTCTATCTGTTTTTTACATTTCATAAACAGACATAAAGGTCTTTGCTTCTTTCTGTTCTCCCTTAACAGTATGTAAAACTAATATTGGCTGAGCATGCTATTAACCTTGAGTTTAAATTCAGTGTACTTAATCCCTTGATTAATGCTAAGATTACTGCCCAGCAGGAAAGGTTGAAAGCTTAAATGTTTGTGAATGCAAGCATGAAATGAAATCCTAATAACCAGTACAATGATTTGGATTTATGAGCTGTGTTTTCTGCTAAAGATAGCTGGAAACGGTGTTGCACAGACTAATTTGTCAAAGTGGGCAGCGATAAAGAATGGACTGTTTAGGTCACAGGAGAAAACCTGAATGAAAAAACAACTAACATTTTGGGGTGGGTCAGGGAGTACTTTAAAAATATCACCAGATTGTTGCCCGAGAATACCAATGCACACCCTTGAAATGTTCAGCCATTTGAAATGGGAAATTCCCTTTCCTCAAGATAATATTTCTGGGCAGTAAAGGAGGTGGCAGAGATTTACGATCATGTTCTTTTCGCTTTCTCTGTTTAGCCTTTGTTGGTATCTTTTTCATCTATGTGTATTTGTTGCACTTACTACCTGAGTTCTAAGACATCCTTAATAAAATAATATTTTTTAAAAAAAACAATCCTGAGGTTGCAGAACAGTATTTGTTAGTCAGCCTAACTCATCTCTCAGTTTCTCTTTTACCCCTCACCCACTAAAGTTCTTAGTAATACTTCCTGTTTATGAATGTTATGTACCGCAACATGTACATTTAGACTTCTTGTTCTGGCTTCTACTCTACAAAAATCAGAGAGGCAAAGGACAAGACTTACCAAAACCCAAACCAACACTTCTTTGATGCTTCTTGGAATACATGTGGCAAGATGGGGCTTCAATGCTGTCATCTCCAATTTGTTTTTTATACACATTTAAATATTTTCTCCTGTAATTTCTCTTGTATTCTCCTAAAAGTCTTCTTAAAATTACGTTTTAAAACTTTTTTAATATGCAAAATTTCAAGCATGTACTACGGAAGAGTGCAATAAACTCCTGTGTCCCCATGACCCATATTCCACAGTTGTCGGTTCATACCAGTCTCACTTTCTTTATACCCTCCTCTGCTTCATTATTTTAGAACCAGTCTCAAATATCATACCATCTATGTTTCACTGTGTATCTCTAAAGAGACTGTTTTAAAACATACTGTACAACTGTGCTCATTATAACTTCTAATACTATTTCACACCTGAAAATTAACCTAATTCCTTCATATCAGATTAGTATTCATATTTTCAGGCCATTGTGGAAGTAAAAGTTTATTTGTTTGAACTGGGTTTCCAGTAGGGACCCTAAATTGCAATTGCTGATGTCTCCTAAATCTGTCTCAATTTTTGGTTCTCTTCAATCTCTTATTTTTCTTTCTTCTATTTTTTTGTTACAGAAACTGCTTCATTGCCTTAGAGTTTGTCTTACTCTGAATTTTGATTACAGCCCATGTTGTTGCATAACCTGGCTCTCTGCCCCCTTGTATTTCTAGTAAAGTGATAGCTAGATCTGAGGTTTGGTCAGAGTAAGACCTAATATTGTTTGTGCAAGTTATTTCACGGATAATAGTGTAGTATACTTCAGTTGGGAGGCACATAGTGCCTGATTTCTCTCTCTTTTTTTTTTCTAATGTTAGCAATCATTGATCAGTGCCCAGGTTTGTTAATTCATTAAAGGTTCCTTCTTAATATGTCAGGAATACTTTTGTGCAGAGATGTGACTCTTCATCAGGTATGTGATCACTCTGAGAGGAAGTTAATACAAGAAGCCATTTATTTCCCAGTTTATTTCCTAGCATCTTACAGCGTTTTTTCTTTTTGCTTGCTTGCTTTTTGTTTTTTATTATCATTATGAAGTAATGGATTAAAACATTTGAACAATCCATTGCAGTTATTTTCTTACTGATTGTCAAGTTGTCCCGCTTTGGCTAGTGAGGACCTATTCATACTGCTTTCTCAGACCTTTTGACATGACTGTGGTAGTTTTTAATAGTTTTCTTGTGCTGCGGTATGCCCAGATCTTCTAGATTCATCTCATACAATTCCTGCCCTAGGCTTAGAACCAGGCTAAGAACCACCTTCCTCCCCTGGCCTGCATACCACCCCAGTTTCTCTTAGAAATAATGCCTAGGGACCACAATCTGAGTGCCAGGAGCATTAATTGCTGTTGATTTTTTTCTGGCTGCTGGAGATTTAACAATGAATAAACACTCCTCATTATGGTTATGTTATGTAAGGAGAGATAGCTAGCAACATCAAAAAATAAGGTGTATCATCTCCTAGATTTTAGTACATGCCCGTGGAGAAATACTAAAGAGAGTGTAAGTACTCAGAAGTGATGGTGTCAGTTTTGGATAGAATCGTCAGCATAGGCTCTACTGAGAAGGTGAGAAAATGATGTTTGACCCGATTTGAAGGAGGTGAGAGAGTAAGAAGTGCAGATATCTGACAGTGCTTAGCAGGCAGAGAGAAGAAAAGTTCAGTGGCCCTGGAGTAACTGTTAACATACAATATTAACAACAAGTACAAGGAAAGTCATCTCCACAGAGAGTTTTGTCTGTTTTCTTCTCACATATAATGGTGCCTGGCACATGTGTGTATTGAATGAATGATTCTATCTGAAGCATTTAAAAAAATTGGCAATAGTTTTTTGTTCTCAGTGGGTAACTTCTTCTAGCCCTAACCCTTCTCATCTTAAAAAAATGTCATTGTAAACTTTGTAACATTAAAATCTGCTTGGACATTCAAGTTGAAACATGAAGCAGAGGCATTTTGAGCACTCATTAACATGTTTACAGTAGTATATTAATTTTAAGACCCAGTGGGACCCGAAACTGAGGGTAGTACCAAACCCCCTATATACTATACTTTTTCCTTCTTCACAATGTTATGACTTCTCTTTGGCATATGTGAATTGCCAGCATCATTACTCCTGAGGTTTGGGGCTGTTATTAAGTGAAATAAGAGTTTATTGAACACAGGCATTGAGATACTGAGACAGTTGATCTGATAATGTAAAGACTACTAAGTGATGAATATGAGTGGGTTGTGTCTGTAGCATGGATCCCCTGGACAGAGGAGCTATTCCAGCCCTGGGCATGATGGAGCAGGAGTTGTGAGGTTTCATCATGCTATTAAGACCAGTGTGCAATTTAAAACTTTTGAATTGTTTATTTCTGGAATTTTTCATTTAATATTTTCAGACTGTAGTTGACTATGGATAACTGAAATATCAGAAGGTGAAACCATGGATAAGAGGTGACTACTGTAATGCTTTCTAATATTAGAGAGCACACAAGGGATCAGATTAGACTGGTAGAATGGAATGAGCCAATTGTATTAGAAGGCACAGCTTTCTTTCCCATTTTTATTCTCATTGTCACTTAGCATAGTTGCACACTAAACACAAAAAAAAGGAGCTGTATTATTGGTCTCTACAATGTGACTACCTCTTTAAATTAAGTGACTTTAATTGTCAAAGTGTCC
This sequence comes from Ateles fusciceps, assembly GCA_036589455.1. Lineage (NCBI taxonomy): Eukaryota > Metazoa > Chordata > Mammalia > Primates > Atelidae > Ateles > Ateles fusciceps. The sequence continues at coordinate 3,398,045 of JAZHEH010002982.1, read as the reverse complement.
TCATGTGGATACAGACCAGTTGGGATCAGTTTTGCCTGCATGCAGTGGGAGGTGTGCCTAGTGAGAGTTGCTGTAGAAAGTATCTCTATGCATTATCTCTTTGGTTGGCTACAGAGGAATTTATTTGCTGCATATGTAAGGGAAAATCAGCTTTTCTCCTCTTGGAACAATTTGGGATGGATTATTGAAAGTGTCTCAAACTCTTGTTAGAACCCCACTGGTTTTGTGGCACTTTGAACACTTACTGCAGCATCTCTTTAAATTCTGCGCACCTCCTCTCCCTGGATATGCAGAGCAGAACTCTCATGGATCACTCTGGCCCTGGACTCTGTCTCTTGCAGGTAACCAGTTCTGTAATATTCCTGCCTGTCTTGGCAGGGGCTGTAGTACAGTGTTATAGGAAACACATAAGACCTGATTCCCTGTCTGGATCCCCACCGCTTCCCACTGTGCCTTTGAGCTTTCCCTTGAGTTTTCAGTCTGGTTTCTCCTCTTTGAGGTCAAGATAAAACCTGCTTTGCCTCCCTCAGTGTATTGCTGAAAGGTTCCAATAAAATGAAAACAGTAAAGTGCTGCCTAAGTGGAAAAGAGACTCACTATCATGAGTCTCTTTAGTGCCCAAGTCATGCTTGTTGATTATTCATTCACTATAACAAATACTAATTGAACATTGCCTGTGTGCCAGATACTATTTTCAGGGCTGGGGATAGAGCGACGAACCAGGACAGATGAGGTTTCTGTCCTCAAGGAGCTTACATGCAGATGGGGCAGCAAACAGTAAAACCAGTACATAAAAGAATTACCACAAGGGATGAAGACTCTGAGGAAAAATCAATTAGGAAGGATGCAGAGTGGCCAGGTCAGTGGGTCAGGGGAGGCTTCCCTAAGGAGAAGTTTGAGCACAGTGTGGAAGGAAGTAAGGGAGTGAGGCATGGAACACTCTAGAAGGAAGAGGGTTTCAGGTAGAAAGAAGAGCAAATGCCCTGAACTATAGGGTTACCAGATAAAATACATTACAGCCAATGGAATTTGAATTTCAGATAAACAATGACTTTTTTCAAGTTTAAGTATGTGACAAATGCTGTGTGGGACATACTTACACTAGAAATCAAAAATTGTTGTCTACGGTGAAAATTTAACTGGGTATCCTTTTTTCTTTTTCCTAAATCTGGCAACTCCACTGAGATAGAAATGAGCTTGCACGTTCTTGGGACTTGCAAGGAGGTTGGCTTATGTAGGGCAGGGTGAATGAGGCAGACAGTGTAAGAGTTGAAATCAGATTTGCACAATCTTGGTATAAATTCTGGGTTTCATTCTGAGAACAAGGAGAAGGCTTTGTCGCATTTGAGTATGTGTAGAATGTGATCCAATTTTGGCTTTTCGTTTGCTCTTGCTACGTAGAACAAATGGTAGGAGCAAGAGTTGGAAGTGGAATTGTTATTACATTCATTAACCATACAGTACTGCCACGCACTAGGAGTATAGTAAGGCACTTTAAAGGACTTCATATAGAAGACCTAGGCAATAATACTCCAATATTGAAGACTGGACTGTGCTTATGGGACTATGGGAACCAAAAGTTTGGCCAGTATGCTTTAAGGTAGTGATTGAGGGTACCAGCTCTCGGGCAAGACAGGTAGCGTTTCCGCCTTTAACTTTTTCTAGTCTGTGCTTCAGTGTCTTCTTCTGGCATAATAATTAGCCTTTCTCAAGAGGTTATTTGAAAAGACCAAATGAGATGGCGCTGTGTGTAAAGAGCTTATCCTCATGCTTGGCTCCTAGTACATGGCAACTTTTATTCTTTGTCTCTCCCACGTGCTCCCCCTACACAACTCTTCAGATGAAGAGTTGGACCAAAATATTAATCAGCTGAGGTGTTGGTGCAGAGGACCGGTCTAGAAAGCTGAACCACTTACCACTTCATGAGTAGATGTCCTTTACTATCTGCATTTCCTCATTAAAACTTTAGAAAGTGGAGTAGTCAGGAGTTGGCACGTGGTAGAGAGAAGTGCAGGAATTACCTCTTTTTAGCATATCCCTTAATGAGTAACTTCATTTGATGTCATCAGTATAACAAATGTGTATATGTTTATGTATCTGTGTGTGTGTATGTATATGCATAATCAGTGTGTCAAATGAATATTTAGATATACAGTCAACTGTATTCATTTGATACATGACCAGCTAGCCTAACAGGATGACATAAATGCTATCTTTCAGATCTTATAGGATAATAAAATTAAGAGGGTTACCTGTTCCAACTCTGAAGTAGATAAGACTTGAAAGACAAATGGTTTAAGATTACATGACCAGTTATTTGCAGAGTTGAGCATAGAGTCCGTTTTGACTGATCGCAGATTCAATCATCTTTCCCCCACTCGAAATAGCTCTCTTATTCCTAAGTTTGGCCTAAACGTAACTCTAATGTATCCTGGTCAGGGGAGCAACAAATTTCAGTTGTCACTCAGCCCTGCCACTCGCTAGAGAAGTTATAGTGGCAAATTCACATTAAGCCTTGACTTCATCCCATGTGACATGTTGATAGTACCCATGTTATAAGGCCTTATGGGGAATTAAATCGTGGAGAGAGAGAGAGAGAGAGTGAGAGAGTGTGTGTGTGTGATGGAGCCTGACGTATTGTAAGCCTTCATAAATGATGGTATGCTTATGTAACTCCTTTAAAAATTATCTTAATGTTTGTTGTAAAAATGTATAATATATAGATTAGCAAAAAGAAAATGGAAAGCACCCAGAACACCGTCATCCAGAGATGATGTCAGACTTTTCATACGCATTTTTCTCATTTAGTTTCGATTGCACCTAAATAATCTGAAAAATAAAGCATGAAATCCTGTGTATGAGTGATCCATTAGAACACAACACTTCACATTAATCACTTCACATTAATCGTGAAAGAAAAAGCCATAACAGAGACTAATCATTATTCTTTCAAAAGAACAGAACGTTACTACTAAGAGTTTTGCCAGATTATATCTAACAACATGCATATATACATTGAATCTCCTATTAGTTTTCACAGTAACTTTATTACTTTTTCTTTTCCTCTATAAACTCCAACTTGAGCTGTATATGTTTCTGCTAGCAAGTTTTTTCCCTTAAATATAATGAATTGTCCATCCTGCAGACCTTGGAAATAAGTCTGACCAGATGAGACTTCTAGGGACTCAGAGAATGTTTTGATTCACAATGCTCATGTTTAAGTTGCAAAACCCTTTTGGTTCAAAGAAGTTTAAATCACTGCGAGGAAGAATGTCAAAAAACAGATTGTTAATCTCCTCGTTCAAGGAAAGTGATTTAAATGGTCCTTTCCATGGAATATCCATTGATGTTCTAAAGTTTTAGCCTGGTTGGTCTTAGTCTGTTTTTGTTGCCTCTTCATTTTGTGGCCTTAGGCTAGTGAGCTAAAGAGATTAGTTTATGTCAAAGAGTTTTGCTTTGCAATTAAAGGTTACTGGAGGAATGATTCTCCTCAGTTGATTGTTGTCTGTGTGTTGCCATGAGCTCAGACAGTTTTAATTTCTTAGACTTACAGTGGTGAATTGTAGGCTACTTTTGAGGCTGTCCAGTCCCTTCCCTGGCAGAGAGTTCCAGGCAGGTCTTTCCCAGGCCATAAAAGCTGGGCAGAGATGGGGGAGGCGGGGCACCCAGTATGTCTGTGCACCAAAGGCAAATATAAAATTATATCCCAGGAAGAGACTACCAGGAGCCACAGCTGAGAAAGTGTGAAGGAAGGTAGCCATAGGCAGCTGTAGGACACTAGGGTTCTGAGAGTCAAGAGTAGAAGAGCTATTGAGAATGACTTGAAATAGAGCCATTTTCAGGTCAAGAAGATGGTGGGGCTCACCTTGGGGTCCAGCTTTATTGGTAGCATCCTGTACTGGTGGGTTAAGCTTGTTAAAGGACCCTGGACAGATCAAAAGAAAACAAAGTTAGGGATTAGGAGGTTGTTACTAGCCTTCAGCAAGATTTTCCCTGAGTGTTATTAATGGTGTTCTTATTTAGGAAAATGTTGCTCATTTGAGAGCTGTTTGCATCAGTACTTGGAGTTACTGCCAGTGCTGGCTTTCTTCCAATCCTGGTAATCCTCCGAGGTTTCGCAAAGAAAGAAATGCTTTGTTTTGTTTTTCGCTTCTCCCCATGGGATAGTTGGTTTATGTATAATTTAATTATTTTGTTAACCAGTTATCCTATCACAGCATACAAAAATAACCTTAAAAACCCACCTTCCCACTCTGTGCTAAGATGTTCATAATTGATTTTTCCACCATTATGGGTGCAAGTGTAACAGTGAAATTTCTTGCTAAAAGCTAAATTGGACTGACTGTGTTTTATATTTTCGGGAGTGCTCTTGGAGCCTTAGTAAGTAGTAGCCAGTGATTTAGAATAAGAAGAACTAAGATAAATGATTAATTTCAAAGAGGCATTACAGTCTTGAGGATTCTGTAGGGAAGTCATATTTTAAAAAATCACCTGGGACTGTATTTTCATCACATCAATCTTGAAAGATTCTTCTTGCAGTGGCAGAGTGAGGAGGGAACTTTATCAAATATCTGGTCTCTCTCATGCCTCTCCTCTTAGTTGATTTTCTTTAGTCTTGTTTCATGTTTCCCTATCATGCTATTCATGGGAAAACTCTTCGTCCTGGTGGGTGGCTGGTAAATTTGGCCATTTATTTAGTGTGAGGTTTATTGTAAATCTGTACCTTCCTTGCTCATCCTCATTTTCTGGGGGAGTAGGGGTGGGACGGGGTGGTGAGGTTAAAAATCTCACAATCAAGTCTGCAATCCATTTGAAGCCTTCATGTTATAAATATGCTTTATTGAGTGCATTTGCACAAATCTAATTGGAGCTAAATAATTCAGTCTGGCCTAAGAATACAAAGTACAGATGTGCATAATGCTACTGACACCAGCTGAGGCTTCATCCACTTGCAGGCTTTTTCTCTGCTGTTTTCCTCATTTTTCTCATTTGTGGAGCTGCAGATATTGCCTTTCATGGTCATGTTGTTGTCAGATCCCAGTAATTAGACCATAGGCCTCCGGCAAGTTGGTATTTTCTTTTTTATGAGTAAAAACCATTTCAACTTTCTTTGTGGGGGAATCCTTTTGAGTCTCTGAATCATTCACAAGTATGGCAAGGTCTAATTTTATTCCATAAGAAGAAAAGAGAGTATTTTACTATTCCTATGTAGAGATTCCACCCTCCCCACAAGCTTTGCTCCCCCTCTGCTTATTGCTTTGGGATCATCTGCAGTGGCAGATGGCTCTATGCAAATCAGGCCAATTACTTTGGTTATAGTAAAAATCACCTTGCATTATGAGTAACTTCCAGATTAGTGAAACTGGCATGTTTCTTTGATAACTTACCCAGACTCAGAGAGCAAACTATCTTGTGCTGACCCATGAGGCTGTGGTCCCACACATGTCTCTGCCATCTTAGTGACCCCTTTAAGGACATTCCCTCACTCTCCTGCTCATTAATTTTTATAGGTCTACCTAGCCATAGAAAAATTATGTTCATTGCCTGTTTATTAGCCATATTTCATAATTTCATTATTAGTAAAGGGTAATAATGCTATCTTCAAATTTTGTGGCTAGTTTTTACAGAGAACAGATACCAATATAATTTTAATGCATTCTTCTCATTTTTTTTTTGCCGGAAATTAAGTTGCCTAATAGTCTTTGATAACTTTTGCTGAAATAATTTCTATAGTCAAGTTCTTTTTTCCTTTCTCTTTCCTCCTCCCCCGCAATTCTCTAAACCTTATGCTTTGACAGAACAATCCATCTTCCAGAATGTCTCTCACAAGATCATGAAGGTTTTTTTTCTCCTCGTTTTATCTCTTTCTCAAATAGGTTTTACCACCTTGCTTTTTGAGATAGTGTGAATTGAACAGCAGAAAATGAGGGAAACCTTGACCAATTAGCCCTAAACTGTCAGTAGCATTTCTGACTTGGATAAAGGATTGAGTTCCATGGCTGCAATGCCATTCAGTTTCCTTTCCATATATGCCACAGCAGATAAGGATCATTCCTGTCCATTTGATAAATAGTCACAGAGACACCTTACATTCTCATTCCCCAGTGGCAGTGTTTCAGTCTTTTAACTTTCTGCCATTAGACTCCCTCTTCTTCTGGTACAGAGATGTGAGGATTAAATGACTAAGGAATTAATTGCTGTAAAGTACTTTGAAGGACAGATGTAAAGTATAATCTGTTTCTTCTGACCTTTGCTGCTGATTGTTTCATCTGAGAGGGCACTTGTATCTGGAATACTAGCTTAAAAAGCATGGGAGTTTGGCTAATAATAAAAATAGCACATATTAATATAGTGCTCATTGTGTGCCAGGAACTGTTCTCAGCGCTTTGTGTGTATATTAATTCATTATAGGTGAAGCGGCATACTTAGTGTCACTGATGTTTTTTAGGTTGAAAATTGGTGTCCTCATTTACCTTGGAGAGCAAAAAATCCCTATGAAGAAGCTGATCATAATTCATTGGTAAGTGATTTTGGAAAACTCTTTCTGGACTTGTGTATTTAAGTCAGATGCCAAGTGATACATGTGGAATCTTTTAGAAATGCCAACCATAATCTGAAATAGTGTTGCACTGAAAAACTTCTGTCATTCATCTCTGTGGAAGTCGAGGTGACCAAATCAGTCAACCATTAGCGTATGTTTGTTTATTGAGCAATTCTGTGAGCGTTTCTAAATGATGGGCTACTGATATGAGTAAGACCTCGTGCCAAATGTGGAGGCCCTTAGTGATCTAATGAGGGTGATGGTAAATAATGACCATCTCTGTCACAAATGCTGTAATATAGGCCTGTGGGAATTAATGAGGAAAAGGTCATTTTAGTCTGCAGTGTACAGGGTGGATTGCATAGTGAAGATAACATTGGAGCTGAATTTAAAATGATGAGTGAGTTTATATAAGGTCAAGGAGAAAAGGGTACCTCTCATATGGGAAAATGAGAGCATGGCAGTTTCGGGGAGTGAGCATGCATGGTTCAGTGGGCCAGAGCCGTAGGGGATTGGATGAGCTAGGCTGAAAATGAAATTGGGAAGGTAGGAAGGGGACTGTGAAAGTATTTGTGTGCCCCATTAAAAGCGTAAGTCTTTACTGTTTAGAACAGAGAGCAGCAAGCTTCTACAAAATACCCAGAATAGTTATTAGTTTCATCTTTGCAGGCCGTATGGTCTCGTCACAACTACTCAATTCTGCCATTGTAGCACAGGGAGCAGCCGTAGATGATATGTAAATGAAGGGGCATGGTGGAGTTCCAATAAAATTTTATGCACAAAAACAAGCAGGATTTAGCTCAAGAGCTATAGATTAGGGATCCCTGCTATAAACCACAGGAGTCTTAGGATATTGTTTAGTCAAGAAGGGAAATGAAGCCGGGTGTGGTGACTCACGCCTGTAATTCCAGCACTTTAGGAGGCCAAGGTGGGAGGATTGCTTGAGGCCAGCAATTTGACACCAGCCTGGGCAATATATCAAGACCCCATCACTACCAAAAATTTAAAAACTAGCTGAGTGTGGTGGCATGTGCCTATAGTTCCAGCTATTTGGAAGGCTGTGGTGGCAAGAGGATCGCTTGAGCCCGAGTTCAAGGCTCCAGTGAGCTGTGATCATGCCACTGCATTCCATTCTGGGTGAGAGTGCAAGACCGTATCTCAAATGGGGACACAAAGAAAAAAAGAGATGAGTGTTTAGAAAGAGCTATGGTGATAGTTGAAAAGGTGGATTCAGCATGTTTGAGATGTTCTGTGAAATAAATACTGGTTATTATTAGGTTTCTCTATTATTTCAATCACTGGTTGTATCTAGCTATATTATCCACAATGTTAGGAAAAATATTCTTCCTGGCTTTTAAGTTACTCTGGTCTGAACTTTAAATTGTACTCAGTTGTGGCACAAAAATAGTATTCCTGGCTCTTAAATTCCTTAGAAAATAATGAATTTTTGTTTGGACTGGGACAAAACTAGAAGATGAGCATTTATTTCCTTGTTTAACTCTGTGGACAGAAAGAGGCTTTTTGGCAACTTCCACGTTGTCAAACAGCCTGCTAAGAATTGACTTCAGTTTTCTTAGAAGTCTGCTGTCCTATGGTAGATCCAAGTGGCACAGTAAATTTGAGTGCTCCGAATTTCAAGGTACATCAAGCACACTCATTATAAAAACTGCATTTTAACATAGCTCAGGGCTTTGTAATGCCTGTGCTACTTTTCTCAATTTCTAATTTTTTTAATGATGTCCCCTTCCAGCAGATAGCAGTCAGCAGCCTTTGCTTCAGTTTGCAATCCTGAGACCTTAAAGTCAAAGCTGCAGCAGACAAGACTTACTTTTTAAGCTCTCAATTTAATTGACTAACCCTTTTAAGTTTTCAAATGTCACATCATGAGAACCATTATGCTTTCTGACTTTTTATCTTCTATTCATTTTATTAAATTCCTGTTGCTAGGCGGAAATTCGTACGGATTTTAATATTCTCTACAGTATGATGAAAAGCACGAAGATTCGGGTGGATGAGACTACGGATCCGGCGAATGGCTGACGCATGGATCCAAGCAATCAAGTCCCTGGCAGAAAGCAGAATCTTGAAAAGAGAAAGCGGAAGAAAGTGAGTTTCTTATTAATTTAGTGCAGTTAGATTCCAGTTTTCTTTTAAAATTTGATTTTGCTTGGAAACAAGACTAAGAGAAATGTCATCTCTCAAGTGATATTCCCTCAGGGTGAATCTGCTCAGTCTCTTGTACAGCTGTTTTTCGGTTTTCCTTTCCCCACTTACAATACTCCTTCTTAGCAGGGTCTGGCACAAGTTTCTTGGGTGAAGCCAAGCAGAATATCTGCCTGTAAGACTTTTCCTTTGACCCTGTCTTTGTCAGGGTATGAGGAAACTTTCCCCCATTTCTTTACCTGAATCCAACCTTTGAGAGCTTCCTGTTATATCATCATGACAGTTTTATATTTTTGCTGTTTTTCATCCCTGGCTTTTAGACAGCCAGTGAGTTGCATTGCTACTCTTCTGATTAGTGATTCTGCTTCTGCTCCTAGGACAGAGAGAGAGAATTTGAATAAATTTGAGCCAGTTTCTTTCTAGCTTAGGAGGAGATGCTTGGAAAACTTCTCCAATACCCCTGGGCTTAGAAGATTTTATGTCTTGTTAGCTATAGATTAGGTGGCCTGGCTTTAGATTAACTGTTCTGATTTCAGAATGGAGCAAAGTGAACAATTTGCTCCCATATCTAACGTAAAAATGAGTTTGGTATTCCTAATCCAACTAATTTGATATCTTTGAAAAAGAAAGTACAGATATATTTGCAGGACCCCAAGTCACAGCTTGATAGGTCAGTTTTGCCTAGATCTCTTGTATTTATGAGACAGCAGAACCAAACATTCTGTCACCAGATGGTCATGTATGGAAGAACATGTGTTCAGATGCTGAAGTTGGGCTGTAAAAAGAAATAAAGAATTTTTCTGTATATTCCTGTGGAATAACCTCAAGGATATATTGTTAGGTGAGGAAAAATAGAGAATAGTGTGCATTATTTTTAGAGAGAGAGGGAATTTGTATCTATGTATACATAAAGATATATACAGATACATACATTTGTTTATTGCTCTTAGTTTGAAAAATGTATTTTTCTTATTTTGATAAGCTAAAATTAAAGGAGATGGTGATGATGGTTGCACAATAATATGAATGTGCTTCATGCTACTGAACCATACACATTAAAATGGTAAATTTTATGTTAGGTGTATATTACTAAAATTAAAAAAAAATGGTCAATAAAGGGGAGGTGGGATTAGTATGGAGAAAACAGAAACTACCATAGAAACTGGACTTCTGAATATATCTGGCTTTGTAGATTGGACACTGGAGTCATTTTATGTAAGTCTTAAATGAAATTTTATTACCAAAAACTAAAAATCAGCAAAAATATAAAACAAATGAACTGACTATATATCCATCCAATTTTGATGGAAGCACACAGAAAAAGATTATTCTTAGTGATTTTAGAACATAGTAAATACACTTCTGATGGGATGTCACAAAAAACGTAAATATCTTAAAACCATTTTTATTAATCATGTAATATGTCGTAGCTTTGATAGTCTCATTCTGAATCCATTGTGAACATTGGAATAAAGGTGATGAGTAATTATGTTAGTGTTATTGAGAAGTGGGATTTGCATTGTGGAAGAGAGGAATTGATGGATGGTAGGATTGGTGATGTTATGTAAAAACACTATAACCCTGAGTTTGAATTGGAAGCACCAGTCTAAACTCATGATTTGTTTTATCTTTGAGGAAAAACAAATTTCCTAGCTAGGGCCACTGTAAGACCTATAAATAGTAATAAAATCGAGTCCCTTGAGCCCCACACTTTAATCCCTAAATGCTATTTCTACTAGGGTGGTATAAGAGGTTTTTCGAAAAATGGCTTATTAAGGTCCAAGACAGAAGTTGTACCTGTTGAGCCTAGAACAATCAAGTATTTACTAGGCTCCTTCTAGACAAACGTTAGAATTACCTCACGGTGACCAAATAGTTGATGAGGGGTAGTTTTTCTTTATAGAGGTATTATTCCAGCTAATAAATAAAGAAGGAATGATCAGATACCATCATTTTGCAGGCCCTAATGGATTAATGCATCTAGGTAGTGACCATCAAGGCCTACTAACATCCCAAAACAGAGAGACAGATACATTGTTCCAGTACATTGTACTGATGGAAGTCCACAGCACCACCTCTGAAGTGGTATTGCTAAAAAAAAAAAAAAAAAAAAAAAAAATTGAATCTCAATTTGATTATTATGTCTGTATTACTTACCATAATACAAAGTACAGAAGAATCTTATACCTTGAGATTGCAAGCAAAATCAGGAGTGTAGGAGATGACTGAAAATAAAACCCAGATTCTTTGATAAATAAATCATAGCAATCCCTACCTCCACCACCAAATAAGTTGACAGGAGGCTGTATCGGTTAAAAGAGGCTAAGAGACATATGAGGCAATTATTATGTATGCCCTCTGACTCTTGAATCACACAACTGCCCTTAGAAAAAATAAAGGGCAGTTGAAGAAGTATGAACATTAACTGGATATCAGATGATGTTAAGGAATTACTAGCTTTTTTTTAGGGATGATAGTGATGTTCAGGTTACATTTTTCAAGTGAAGGTTTGTTCCTTTTAGAGATACATACTGGAATATTTACAGATGGAAGGATGTCTAGAATTTGCTTTGAGATAATGTAGAGGGGTTGGGAGAAAATGAGGATATAGATTAAGATTTGTCCTGCATCAGTAATTGTTGAAGCTACATGATGAGTACCTTGGTATTGACTATATTGTCATGTTTGCAATTCTCTGTGTTTGAAATTTTCCATAGTAAGAGGTTAGAAGTATTTTCACTGTAGATAAAAGACCAATAGTGTTAAAAATATTGTCCTGTCTTACCGTCCTTTAATCCCGATTTTACAAATATACTGTATTTTTAAAAGTTGAGATTATCTTTCCATACCTTATACTCATAGCCATACCAAGGGCTGCAGTGATTTTATTTCTCTAAAACCACAATGAAAAATGATTTCCTTTGTACCTTCTAGAAAAACAGCATTCCCCACACTAGAATTTGCTAGGATGTAAGCATGACTTTGGGATTGCTTGATCACTTCTTGGTGCATTACTGTGCATTTTGTATGTGGAAAGTGTGAATCAGTATATGCCTCTTTGTTTTCCAGGTCCTCGTTCACCTGGGACTCCTGACCAAGGAATCTGGATTTAAGATTGCAGAGACAGCTTTCAGTGGTGGCCCTCTTGGTGAATTAGTTCAGTGGAGTGATTTAATTACATCTCTGTACTTACTGGGCCATGACATTAGGATTTCAGCTTCACTGGCTGAGCTCAAGGAGTAAGGAGATTACTTTTCAATTTTAAAATCGGAATACAAAAAAGAAATTGTAAACTCTTAAAAGTATTACCTCTATTAGTGTGTGATTTTTTTTTTTGTGGAGGAAAATGAAAGTGATAATTCACTAAACAGGAGATAAGAAGATTATTTTCAGGAGCTAAATACATACACTGTGAAAAGGATAATATGTTTTCATCGTAGCTGAAGGCTCCAGAGGCTTCATAAATGAATGCCAGAAAATTCAAACTAAGGAACTTACCCTTTGCTATTACAGGTGCTTCCAACATCTGTAGCACAAAACATTATTGACTTTTGTAATTCCCTGTCTCTTGCTGAAATTCATACCACTGCCTACTCAACATCAAATCTTTCTAAATCTTAAAACAGAGCAGGTTCCTGTTTGTAATTTAATTTGGATAGAATAAATTTCCTGAAAGCTCTGAGCCAATGCTTTTTCAATTAGCCAACTTGAAGCTGAGTCTGTTAACTCTACCTGGGTTTTCTATTTCACTGAAATTTGCTTCTAACTCCAGCCCTCCTGTAATCCCTTCTGTATTGGCATAGCTGGCTGAACAGAGACGCTTCCATCCCCTGTACTCCCTTAGGATAACTTCCCATGGAGACTTCCCCACCCAACAGTCAGGTCACCATGTTGCTGTATGTCATATATTTCCAGAAGAAATACCTTGAATGAACATTCTTGAGTTCATTGAGATGAGATACATGTTAATACATGGTGGCTCATACCTGTAATCCCAGCACTTTGGGAGGCCAAGGCACATAGATCACTTGAGCCAGCTCAGCCAACATGGCAAAACCCTTTCTCTACTGAAAATACAAGAATTAGCTGGGTATAGTGGCACATGCCTGTAGTCCCATCTACTCAGGAGGCGGAGGCTACGGAGAGCCTATATCATGCCACTGTACTCCAGCCTGGGTGACAGAGCAAGACTGTCTCAAAAAAAAAAAAAAAATACATTGAGTATACAACCTATAAACTAGTTGCATTTATACAGTTAGCAGTCACTCATCTGGTGCTTTCTGTGGGCTAGTTTTGGTATGGGACATACAGAGATGACCAATGTGTGATCAAGGAGCTTCCAATCTTTTGATCATCACAACTAATATATTACATAAAAATTGCATTAATTCCAGTGCTGTTCTAACTGAGGTGTGCATGGTTGGTAGAATGTAAGCACTAGGATTGCAGGAAACTGAGTATTGTTCACCACTGTGTAGTGGGCACCTAGATAGTGCCTAGCATGTGATGAGTACTCACATAACTATTTATGGAATGAATGAGTGAAGGAATAAATATGTGAATGAATGAGTGGGTAGGTAAATAAATGGAGTACTGTGGTAGTACCAGGAACAAGTACTGCCTGGGGGAGGTCAGGAAAGGTATGTCAGGGATTTATCAGTCAGACTTAATTTGATGGTCAAGGGGAAATCTGTTGAGTATGTCCTCACTTATTGCTGATAGGTTCTTGGAAACTAGGACCTTAAATGAAATTATGTAAAATGAAACCAATTTTTTTCATCAACATTATAACCAGTGATTTGAAGGAAATGACTTTATTGGAGGGCCTGCTATATGATGTTTTGTTTAAAGTCCTAGTTTTCAGGAACCTATTGATGACGTTAAGTGAGGGCTTAACTCTAGTAGTCTTTTTTCACAATGGGGTCAGGGCTAGATGTGTTTTATTTAAGAAGATAATTGTGGAAGCAACATAGAGCAGTGGTATTTAAATATATCTGTACTTTAGAACCACCTGGAGATCTTTGTATTTATTTTTTAACTTTGGGGAATCTTTTTTAAATTCCACAGACCATGCTACAGGCTAATTAAATCACAACCCTTGCGGGTAGGACATAGCCATAAGTATTTTATGATACTTCCAGGTAATTTCATTATACAGACAAGTTTGGGAAACACTGAACATAGGGTGGGCCAGAGATCAGAAAACTACGGCTCAGCAGGCCAAATCAGCCTTCTGTCTTTTTTTGTAAATAAAGTTTCATGGGAACACAGCCATGCCTATTGTTATAGCTGTCTTCATTCCACAACAGCAGGCTGAGCCAATTGTGACTGAGAACTTATGACCTGCAAAGATGAATATATTCACTGTCTGGCCCTTAACAAAAAGAGTTTTCCAACTCTTGGGGGAAGAAACTGGTTGTGCAGAACCTAGTTCTTTCATAAACGGGAAAGGATGGAAGGTGGCTGATGTGGTGGTAGTACAGAGTTGTAGAGTGGAGTCCTGTTTGTGACTCTTGTCCTTTGAAGCAGGATGCCCATAATTTGGTGAAGGATTACTGTGGGGTGTGGGCGGGGGATAATAAGCAAAAGTCATGACTGATTAGTGAGTGGATAGAAAGTGTGGTTTTGTACACTTGTGCACAGATGGATGCATGGGTAGGGGAAAGGGTGATAAAAAAAACTGCAAGCCATAGTGCTAGTTCTGTAATACAGTCAAGCTGGGAGGAAAAATTTGACATAAGAGAAAAAGTTAGGGAACAGTGTAAGACAAGTGGAAAGAAGTTAATACTATAGAGGCTAGAAATTGACGACTTTCAGGAAAAGGGGAGGGGAAGGTTAGTAAGGTGGCTAAGTAGTAAGAACAGGGCCTGGGGGAGAAAAATAAGTTACTGAGTATCTGGTATGCGTTAGGCACTTTCTATTCAATAGCTCATTTAACCTTATGAAGAACCCCTGAGAGACTGATACTCAGTGTTCTTTGTATCTAGTCCTTCTTTTCTGGGAGATGACCAAAGACAGATTGAGAGAGGTTAGGTAACTTGTTTAAGGTCTCGTAGTTGCTACATAGTGGTGGTGGAGTTAGACCTAAATCTTCCTTGATTTCAAAGACTGTGTTCATATGCCACCATTTGCTTTTGCAAAAGTCAGAATCAGGGTACTGGGTTGGCCTTAATGGATGGAAATAATTTATATAGGCAGCAGATTTCAAAGGGCCATGCTGTCATCTCTTATAAGGATTTTTGGGGTGGCATTTGCCCATTAAAGTTGCTAAGTTTATTACCTTTTAAGTAAATGATTTTTCTCTTTTTTTCTCCCCTTTCTTTTGCTATTTCTCTAGAATCATGAAGAAGGTTGTAGGAAACCGATCTGGCTGTCCAACTGTAGGAGACAGAATCGTTGAGCTCATTTATATTGATATTGTAGGACTTGCTCAATTCAAGAAAACTCTTGGACCATCCTGGGTTCATTACCAGTAAGTACCGCATGGTATTCTGACCTAAGTTTTTTTTTTTTTTCCCTCTCCTTAACAAGGGTTGCATGGTTGCAGGTAGAAAAGCTTATCAAATAATATCTTTTCAGCTGTATGGAGTGTGTTGCTTATTCCTCATTAAAATTCAGATTCTGAGTGAGTTTGTACTTTCTATGGCTATTCATTATTTTCATTGATTTCTTAAGAATAGGAAACAAATGTTCAACCTCTTTTCTATCTTGACAAATATTCTTAGCCTTCCTCTCAGTATGCATATGCCAGTGTCATCTATTTAATCAAATATCAATTTTGATAAAATATGTACAGTGTCATTTCTTGCTGTCCATGGGTTTTAGATCATGATTCACTTTTCTTACCCTTTTACTTGATCAGTATTCTTGTCATTCCTGGAAGGGAAATCTGGGAATACCTTGTCTGAATGCTGGGGTCTTGTACTTTTTAAGATAAGCCCATGATTAACATAACTTTGTTGCATGTGTGCTCTGTGCAGTCTTTATTATTTAGTAGAATAGCTCAGTGTTTCTCTGAGTGTGGGTTTGGACCACGATTGAGTATTTGAAACACTTTTACCTGGTATACAAACATGGCAATAAGCCACACTGAATTACATAATTAAATTTATTAATTTTCAGTTTTCTTCGAGTCTTTCTGGGAAAAGATACAGTTTGATGCTGCTACATCTCCAGCACTACTTTTAGTGCATGCCTTTTTAACGGTGGGAGAGTAGCTGTAGAGTCTGAGCCTTCAGCAGGCAAAAGTATCTATTCTGAATTTTAAAATATTTCCTAAAGGGTATATGCTTTTTTCTTGTTATCTTGCATTTGTTGCAGTCCATACTGGGTTTTATATATGGTCTTTAAAAAGTTTCCTTTAAAAAATAAATTTTAAAAGGTGAATAAACTTAAATATATTTAATAATGTAGACGATACCTAAATACTAAAAGAAAAAACACCTAAAAATGTGCTGTGGGCCAAGATGGTGCTCTACCTTTTGCATTAGGTTTTTTTCTTTTCTTTTTATGAAGGTAGAGCTGCTGTTTTCTACCATTTTGTGAATGGCAGACATCTGATAAATGTGCAAAGGAATCTACGCAGTACAGGCTTCCCTTGACTCGCATATTCTTGCTATTAGGAAGAGTTGTTTGGATGGAAAAATACTCTCAGTGGTAGTATTTAGGTCTATTAAAAAAGGAAAATTTTGTTATTAAAATGGTCACTATTGATTGGTATTTGACTCTTGTTGGATGAAAAGGCACCATCTCAGAGGGGGTTTTATGGAGGAGTGTAATGTTTATCTGCCTTTCTTTAGTAATCATCTATGTTAGTGATATTACCTGGCAGGAGGTCTGTTAGTGCTTTAGCTCTGCAGTCTTTGTGGTGTGATGAAGTGAAGATTCCGTTAAAAGCCTACTCAGGTGCTTTTGGAAGTTTCTTGCCAATTTCTTTCTCCTTTAAAAATCAGAAATTGTCAGGGCTCTATATTCATCTTGGTTGTTGGTATGTACTCCATTAAATGTAATGTTGTTACCTGATCTTTCAAGTAGGAGCAAACCCTTGAGGCCTGTTGGAAAAATAATTGTAAATTTTGTGCAATTTACATAGGGACCTAGGAAATTCAATTAAACATTTATTAAATGCCTACACACAAGTAGTGTTCTGCTAGGTACTGCAAAACTCATACCCATTTTACTTCCTACAAGGCCTTTGTTGAAGGACATACAAGAAAGTAAGTCCCAGATATGCCATGTTTTATTTCAAACATCAAATTAGAAATTAGGGCATGGCAAGGAGCTCCTGAGCATCCATTTCATAGCAGTGTAGCTGAGACCAAAGAGAAGGTTCCAGGAGTTATTTGGCATTGCTGCTGCGATCCCTGTTAACAGGAAGGCAAGCTGCCTTGGGCATCAAAACAAATATCTTTTTAAGTCATTAGTCTGCTTGTGATGCTCCAGACACAGAGACATTAGAGGGAAGGCATAAATATTAGCAACACATTATAAAAATACTTGCAAAACACACAGATCAGGATGTGATTGAAGAAGGAAAACTATAATGTTAAACCTTCCATGTTGTAGACAAACTTCAGTCTCCATCTCTGCTTTATAAATCAAACCTAGGTAAGCTAGAAAATACACAGGTCCCAAGCCAAAGCCTCAAGTAAAAGGATGTCAAATTAAAAATTTCTGAGAGACATCTCATCACTCCATTCCTCTTTCAGGAAGAGCCCAACACGGCATAGCTTACATGTAGGCACTGCAAAGTCCAGGCTTTCAGGAGTTAGGCCCTTACCAGACAACTTTACTCATCAAGATTTGTTTTAATTGCTCAAATCAAAAATAACAATAATAAAACTTAAAGTTAAAAATACGGTCATCAGCCAAAGCTAGAGAAGAGCATATAGTTAACATTTTATATCTATGAGTTCCACAGCCACAGATTTAATCGCAGACCAAAAATATCTGAAGAAAAAAATAAAAACAATACAATAATAAAAATACAAATATGATATTATGTATTATCTATGTAATCCAGAGATGATTCAAATATGAGAGGATGTACATAGGTCATATGAAAGTACTTTACCACTATGTATAAGGGACTTGAGTATCCTTGGATTTCGGTGTCCACCGGGATCCTGAAACCAATCCAGCAGATACCAAGGACAGCTGTAGACTGTTGGAATCAATTGCAAATAAGTAGAAGAAGTTGAGCCTTTAAGCCAAAGCTCCTTATGACCCAAGTGGCGGTTTCTCCCTGTCAGACCTGCACAGAGAGGTGCTGGCAGATCTTTGACTCACAAAGTGGGGCTGGCAAATCCTAGCTCTGATTCTCTGGTGGGAATGGAGCATTCCACAGCCCCACAAATGAGCGTGGGTCCTGTCCTCTCCTCCCTTTTTTTTTGCATTGATCTGCAGAGCTGCAGTTCCTTGTACATATTTTTTTAAAACAGAAAAATGTAAGTTAAGAAATGAGTATGTTTTGTTAAGAAGAAAGGGATGCTCTGAGCTATTCAAAGAGCAAAGAAAACAAACACTGATCAGTTCCTTGGGTCCCTAGCTTTTTTTTTTTCAGGACTGTGGGCTTTGTTTCTGCCCACCTATTGGCCACTAGGCCAATGACATGCCTTTTGTGGTATTGTGAAAACTGCCGCTGTGATGAGAGCATATTCTGTGAGAGCCACACAAGAATCCCAGACACGGAAATTCCTTCTGTGGTCAGCTTGTATTTGACTTGTGTGGCCTGCCTGCCTTCCTTTTCTTCTCTTCTGTGTCTTGACAAATGGTAGTGATCTCTAATGAGAAAACTAGCACACAGAAATGACAATGTATGAATATACTTAATAGAAAATTCAATCTCATGTGTGGATTTTTTTCCCCCTGAATCATACATTGAAGTGAAAATAAAAGTTGAAAGAATGCCTTTCTGAAAGTAGAAAAAAACTGAGCCAG